>CM037875.1:44001307-45348968 GCA_021292105.1 Anadara kagoshimensis
AAATAATGTAAGTTAATTCCATAATCTTTGATGAATCGGTCAGTGGTCAGTTTGGTGAACACAGACATTAGATTTACTGTTGACTAATCTGCCAAGTACCCAAAGGTTAGTGTTATCTCTGCAACTCTGTTACCAAGCAGAAGAGAGAAATAAATAGAGAGAAGCTCAGGTCTATGGCTAGGCTTGTCTCTTTGGTCCAAAACAACAGTAGTTCGTGTTTTTTTTCAATATTTTTTTATTATTAAAACCAGGAAGAAAGACAACTATATAACTGCTATCATATTCACACAAAATGTTGATTAAATTACAACCCAGGGTCTTCCCGCTTCTTAACTCTATATAGTAACAATATCGTTCTGTGGCATCTTTGGTATGTTTGTACTACAACAAGTGGTATCGTTCCAGAGGTCAAAGGTCACCAGATATATATACTGTTAAGGTCAACCAGAGGCTTTAGGTATCCAATATCTTAAAGAAGAAATTTTAAACTGTCTACAAACTTCTTTAGTCAAATTTTCTTTTGTAAAGGCGATTCTACCACAACATAATCACCCTGTATATACTGGTAATATATATATTTAATTGTAAAGTATAAATAGCAGACATATAGAGAAATACCTTACAAATCATGTGTTTTTGTACATACTTAACCTGTTATACAATACCCTTGGTGTGGAATTCACAATAAACAGAAAAAGAGAGAAAGAAGACTAATATCCACCAGCTAGATTGAGAGAATGAATGAATGAAAGAGTGTGTTTATGAAAGTGCCTATATACATATAACTTGAAATCTATCATTAAAGGATCCGAGACCCAGAGAAAGGTTAAATGGACTTTATGAGTATCCATACATCAGAGCACCAATAAGGTATCATCCAAAGCACACACTGATTTTCAAAGAACACTGTCATATTACCCATGCCCACATTCAACAAATGTGGTATCATTTGGTAGTCACTCATAGGTGGATTAAGGGTCAACCTGCTCTCAATTAAAACACCATTTGCTAATGGTTTCTGAGAAATTCTTTCTAAAAGTAACCTATTTTATCAAATTTATGAAAAATACATGTAGTTGAAAAGGACTAAACACTGTATTTTCACAAATTTTAGAAATTTGGCTGCTTATGGATATTACGACTATAATCACCAAAATTTCAAATGCTTTCCATTTTAAATTCCATTCATGGACTTTTTTGACAAAAGTTGCCAACAAACAACTTAACCAACCAATCATAAGTAAACTTAAAAATAAGCAATGGGCTTTCACATTTATTTCATTTGAATTTTTACCACTTCAATCAAATATTTGACTGCCACTACCTTTTCTACTTTTATATTTAAATCTGATGACAATTTGCTAAAAATAGTGCTGAACTTTTAATTTTTTAGTTGAAAAGATCACATTCCTGTAATTGTAAATATAATGAATAATGTTATAAAAATGTACTTAAAACTTAAATATTGACTTTATAAAGATTGAAGAGTATTTGTTACCAGGCTGGTTATTATTAACCAGATAGTTTTTTTTATTTATTATATAGAAGTAACAGAGGAATCATGTAAACACTATAAATGTCACTTTAGTGTTATACACAGGACAGAATCAACATAGTACCGGAATGTCTGTGATTATAACACACATCAAACAGAATAAACATATATTTTACATCAATAAACTCTACCAGCTTACAAAATCTTATACAATTAAACAACATTCCAGCCAAGACTTTTACTATTGAAATTCTTTCTAAGGTATAATAAGGTATTCGCTCCTTAGATAAAAATGTGCACACCTTTACACACAGGTAAGATCCTTCAGTGTCCATACGGCTGACAAGCCTGGTACACTAGCTGCTGGTTGGATGTCCTGACTGACGGGTCTCCACCTCCTCAGCTAGTGTATCATCTGTTACTATTGTTATATATAGAACTACCTGTAACATTCAGGTGCAGCTGTTTCCTAGTTTGAATTACAATGAAATCCACTTGTAATAAATCATTCTTCTCTGGTAACAAGGGCTAGTGGTACGCCAGTAAAACGACATCTAAATTCTCACAATGGTTTGGCTACAGTAGCTAATTTTTATATAAATCTGCATTTCAATTCTCACATTACTTTGGCTACAGGGACAAGCTTGCTCATTTTTAATAATCTTCATCTCAATCTCGCAATAATTTGGCTAAAAGGACAGGCTTGCTCATTTTTAATAATCTGCATTTCAATTCTCACAATACCTTGGCTAAAAGGACAAGCTTGCTCATTTTTAATTACATGTATCTTCATCTCATTCTCGCAATGTGCTAATTTCTTTTTATTAAACAAAAATGGTTGGTAACTTTTAAAAACAAATTTATTGCTGCTTACTTGGCAAGATCAGTCAACACAACCAAAATTTAAAACAATACAAAAGAAAAACTTTTTTACAACCAAACAAGACAAAACACTAACATATATTGTGACTTGTATTTAACATTAAACCCAAGAAATGTTTGAAAAATAAAAACCAAATAAAACTTTATAAATGGCTGGGTAACCTTTTGTATGTGGGGTAAGTTTGGAGTACAAAGGTGACTCAATATATAAACAGAACTATTTAGATCTGACAGGGTTGTTTAACAAACAAGGTATTTTTACTCTTTTGAAAAGAAAACAGTGGCAACCAAAAATGTTGTACACATTGCAGTAATTCTCAGATATCCTCCTGTCAGAATACCTGTATAGATACCTGTAAACTCGTTATCACAGGTGACTCATTACAGAATTATGATCACCTGATTCTAAACTATTTATCATTTTGTTTTGTAAAGATTTTAAATGTTCCTTTTCTAACATCAATAACCACAAGATTTAAACCAGAAAGCCAAACACTTCAAATTTCTAACGTTTTTTAACATGCAAATGACCTCATACAGGCTCATATCAAACTCTTAAAGTTCAGAAGGTAATTATCATGAATACTGTTCACAATCTCAGTTTTCTTTAAATATGAAAAGGCTCTGAAAAATGTCTGATGGACCAAAACCACAGCTAATAATGTAAACCATTTATACATACCTGCCAACCCTATTTGAAAGTTTGGAGGAACACAGCGCCGAAGGCGCTGTATCGAGACACGGAAAGTGTCGAGGGGGAGAGTGCGGGAGGGGTGTTAAAATTTTTTAAATTTTGATGTAAAATGGTGCATTCTGGTGACTTTAAAATGTAAAATTCAATGCTATATTTTTGTGAAATAATCAAATTTAATTCTTTTAAATCAACAATGAACCAAATACCAAATTGATATGAACATAACATAAAATTGTGTAACATTAAAATGCATTTATGTACAAAATCTGATAACACCATTGTCGTCATTTGAAGTTTGGAAAAAGATGAAATTTTCGAACTTTCTGCTACTGCTCCATTGTTTTTATGTTTCACGGTTTCAATATGTCTCTTTATGTCTGTTAAGCCTCCATGTGAAATAGTAAAGTCCAAGCGACAGAGTTTACAATGAGCAAAATAGCAACTACGTGTCGAACTCGCGATGATTCCATTGAATTCTTTTGAATAAGAATCCCTAAATTTTTGCCTTCGTTTCAACGATTTGTTATTCTTTTTCGGCGATTGATCGGCATCCATAAAGATAAACAACTTCTGTTTAATCACCACCGTCGTGTATAAATTTGCAATTGATCAGTCTGGATCCGATCGTTCAGAAGATTTACAGTTAAATAATAAACTTATAAAAGCATAAAACGTTTTAATGATCTAGCACAACAAAGATGTAAACCATTAGTTTTCTCCGAAATTTATGGAAGAGCTCGTTTGTTTTACATCAGTTAATATAGGCTTAAGTGGATCTTCTAGACAACTTAAAATAGTTAGTTGGATATGACGAATGTATTCACAAGATGCAGTGCATTTCGTCGAGCAAGGTCTTAAGTAAAGTTCAAAATGAAAACGAAAAGAGGAAAAACAGGAACAAGCTCCGAACAGCGGCCAACATTCGTATCTCTTTTTCTACCTCGCGACATAAGGAGCTAGGAGGTGGGCGCTGTTTCGGAGCTTGAAACAGGAAATCTAACATTTTTACGGAAAACGGAACAATTAGGCACAAATCCGGAACGCGGAATTAGAGTCTCAAAATCGGAAAAGTTCCGCGAAAATCGGAATGGTTGGCAGGTATGTTTATAGCTAAGCATATCACAGTATCATTGACCAGAATCACATCTTGTAATGTAAACCAAATAATTTACAATCTCTGGTTTGATTGGAGATGTTTATCTAGTCATCACTATGACATCTTCAATACCCAATTTCATTCCACAGCAAGCAACTAGAAGCTCCCTAGCCTTTCAAGTTGAGCTGGATTGTAAGCCAAAGGGCAATCAATATCCTTCTGTTCCATTGTACCTAGAACAATTGTTACTTCTCAAACTATCAAATATAAATACATGTATATCTCGAGTCAGGAGTGGGATAGAGCCCATGACCCTCAAGTTAAGTAATCAAGGGCAATAAATATTACTGGTATTACTTCATGTGGTTACAGCCACGTCAATTAGTTCCAAACACCCCAAAATGTCATCAGATTACACAGCTAATTCATAACAACATCCACTATATTGCTTGTTTCATACTGGTTGTCTTCTTGTACAAAATGTGTGAATTCCAATAATTTGACATATAAATTTTAGTGATCAGAAGCTTAGTAAAACCAGGACAACATAGATATCTAGCATGATGGAGGGATACTCAAGTAGACAAATCATTGTGACTTAACTTCCTAAGCTGCTTAAGACCTGTGACTACCTGGGGATATCAAAATTAAAATCTCCTGGCTATAAGTAAACATATATTATATGTCAACCCATCAGGCTTAGAGACCTTGCTGTGTGATATAATACTGACCAGAATGGATTATTTCACAGGATAGGTACCTTGCTGTGTAATATAATAATGAATGTAATGGATTGTTACATAGGATTAGGATCTGCTGACTGTTACATGAAGATATTTCTGGCATCAATCAAAGTACTGAAGGTGTTCTCTACTTGGCGTTATCAGGTCGAAAAATAAAATGCCTGGTATGTGTTTCCAGGGTTCGACATTAACCCACGTCCAACAGACAATGTCTAGTAAAATCTTGGTACAGGCATGTGAAAATTTTGCTGACTAGCCCAACTGGCCGTGTGTAACAGTCTGTGATGAATTAATTTCACATGGATTTTTTTTTATTTCCAAAGAAAAAAATGTGTTGTTTTTATCTTAATAAAAACGGCTGTAAAACCAGAAGTCAAAAATAAAAGCTACCTGTAATAAGATCGAGCCATTTTGGCGCTTTAGCTACAATCTCCTTACTTAGGACCCAAAGTCATCAGGATTGTAGCCATTTTATACTTTATTTTTATTTATCTTAACATTTTTATTGATTTCATGTATGGTAGTCAATTGTTTTTTCTAAACTATGAAATTTGGTATTTGTGAAAAAAACACCAAGATGTTAAATGTGAATGGAACGGAACACAAGCCCCAAAAATGGTCCAGCAAGAGCCCTGTTCATAAAGTAGTCAGAAATATCATAATTATATGACTTGAGTTTGTGTCATATCTGACAGATATTCAGTTTGCACAGGCAATATCACAAATCCAACATATATTGTTCAATTTTACAGGTTTTTCTGTTATACTCTAGTTTCAGGGTTCCAATTTATTAGACAGTGTCTGCTGTACATCATACAGATAACTATATTGATATGTAATCCCTGTAAATCTGTTATTCTGTACCTGTGGCCTTCAGGAGATAGGAAGTACACACATATTAGTAATAACCACATTTATGTCCCAGTTACCAATATCATTCATACATTCCACAATTTACATCATAATACCCAAAAAATCCCAATTTTTATACTTCGTTTAACTCATGAATAAATCTTTTCTGCTTTTTATCACATATCGCTGTTCTAACAATATAAATGACAAGATGAAAAAACTTTATTAAGAAAAATTAACATTTACAGTAATGTCAGAATGATACCGGTATATAAAACAATGGGGGAAATCCCAGATTCATATCTACTGTGTTATAAAATAAAGACATTAACAATGGTTTATGTAAATGTGTGTGTAACTCCTACTAGTACTTGTGTATGAACACCTACAAAGATGAAAATCCTTGTTTAAAATTAAATCTGTGTATCTGAGAGAGAGAGAGAGACAGCTTAACATGAAAGACTGGAGAGAAAGAGAGAGAGATGAAAATCTTTTTTTAAAATTAATCTGTGCATCTGAGAGAGAGAGAGAGAGAGAGATGAAAATCTTTATTTAAAATTTTAAAATTAATCTGTGTATCTGAGAGAGAGGAGAGAGAGAGACCTTAACATGAAATAGTGTAACTCTGGGAGAGAGAGGATATCCACCATAATCTGAGAACATTCATTAACCCTTTCAAACCTACTGTAAAGATGAGCACAAATTTTGTGTCCCTTCATTTACGTTTCATTATATTAGTAACAATGCGAGAGAGAGAGAGAGAGAGGGGGGGGGAAGAGAGAGAGAGAGACCTTTACATGAAATAGTGTAACTCTGGGAGAGAGAGGATATCCACCATAATGTGAGAACATTCATTAATCCTTTCAAACCTACTGTAAAGATGAGCAAAAATTTTGTGTCCCTTCATTTACGTTTCATTATATTAGTAACAATGTGAGAGAGAGAGAGAGAGACCTTGAAACTAAATAAATGTATCTGAAGGACTTTTTGCTTGGAATGTACAATCAGAAAAAGGGGAAAGAGAGGTAGATTTTAAGAAGAGGGAGGAAAGAGAATGAAATAAACGACCAAAGTATGACCATATCATCTTAAATACCATAGGTATATGTTGTGTGTCTGTGTGTGTTCTTTCAAATTGAACATTGTTAATATCAATGCAACATGTATAATAAAACATTTCATCATTTTAATTCACCTCCAGATAGCTTAGTATATGAGCCCATCTTTATGTAGATACAAGATGTAGATATATCATATATATCATAGTGTGGGTGTATAGTCTACATAAGTTCTAAATAACACTAGCAGATTAAATGTTCTGTTGATAGGTAAGACACTTTGATCAGTATCACGGTTAATGAACACCTGAACACACCACAAATAATCAGAATTAGCCATGGATCAAATAACTAAATAAATCTGACAATTACCATTAAATTGTCAAGACAGTACAGAAATCAGTCAAAATGCAGAAATCATCTGTCCATGTGTATGGTGGAACTAATTATAAAATGTTACTACGGTATTTATAGAAACTACAAAAGAATCTGATAAATGCAATCTAGATATTACAAGTGTAAATGTGTCTGTTAATTCCTGTAACTGATTGTCATTTAAGATTTTGGTTTACTTCACATTAATCTGATATTCTCCAAGATAATGATTTCATGTTTGTACATATGTAAACTTGTAGAATTCAATGGATGTTTCACATACATGTATGATGCACAGTGTTTGTAAAGAAAGACAATTTCCTAATTTCAATTATTTAGAAGAATTCAAATGTTACTCAATCTTATACCTCCTTCTCCTCCTCCCCCATTCTCACTACAACTTGATAGCCCTCTCATAATCCTACATGTAGTATTCCTAAACTTATACCCCTTCTCATCCTCCCATCCCCATTCCTGCTACAACCTTATTATATCCCTTCCTCCCGCTACAACTTTATTACATCCCTCCATCTCCTCCCCTCTTTCATTCCTACTACACAAGTTATTTGAGAATTCCAGGTAAGCAGGTGCCCCCTCCGCTACACTCTTCATCATCATCAATGCTTCAGTAAACATTTGATCTGTACTATATAATTATTAATACATATGTCAGTCAGGCATTTAATAAACACATGTGTTATAAGGTTAATCATTAGAGGTCAAAGGTCACACATGTCTGATGTCCAACTGTTGATTTGATGATCAGTAAATTCCTGGAATATCTGTATGTGTTAATTATATCAAACAATACATACACAGCACACAAAGCTACAGCAGACAGGCTGCAGAAACAGGGGACATCTCAACGTTATCTTTACATACATTGATGTACTTTGTTCAATCGAGAAACATAGTTGATGGATCACCCTTATAGCCAAGGCCTTGAAAACACATTAACAACTCAATCAAGACTAAAATATAGACCACAGTTGGCCCACAGAAAGTATTTTTGTTGGGACAAAATTACAAGAATCAATTTGAGGTAATGATACTAAGCGTAGACTGTTTACATATTTGATACCAAGTATCAAAATGTTCAACAATGTAAAAAAAAGTATCAAATGTTAAACAATTTTGTATTCTTAATTATAGTTGGATGTGTTATTTATCAAATAAAATTAGTTATACATTGTACATAGTTAAACGGAAGGCCAATACAGATTTATGGTCCACATATTAATCTTATATAGCAAGTCAACCAAAACTTACCATACTATCTGATTTGTATATAAAATCACTACCACAAGTAAACAGTCTGTTTTGCACTAGCATGCGTTTCTACACTACAAATATCATGAAGAAATATGAGTAAGCTTTAAATAAGTTAAAATACCTACCAAAATATTCTCCTTGTGGTGCCTTCTCCATTTCATCTTCAAGTTGTTGTGTTAATGCTGCTATTTTCTTTTCCGCTTCCGTTGGCCCTTTCGGCGGTGGTGTGGTTTGTACAGGAAGTTGTGCTTGTGGACGAACAGCGGCAGATGGTGTATTTTTACCAATATGAGCTGACGATGCTGACAGCGGAGCAGCATGACTTTTCACTGTTATTTGTCGAGGTTGTGTGTTAGAATTTTGAGCAGTTGAACGCAGCGGATTTCTTGGTGGTAGAACTGGGACTGGTTCAGTCTTATGTGGGCCGTGATATGGTGGTGGTGGTTTTTTAGGAATTCCGGAGTTTAAAGAATTATTTGATGTTATTCTCATATTGTCCTCTAGTTGCTGTGTTAAAGCTGCTAACTGCTGCTCCATGTCAGACTTATTGTGTTGAACTGTATTGTTAGTTAATGGAATTCTAGCTGGTATAGCAGGGGGCGTCCCAGGCACATCCTGACCATAAACGTTTGATACACTGCCGTTACTTAAATGAGACACCGGCACACTAGCCTGGGACTGAGGTGGTAGAGTTCTTAATCTTGGATCTGAATATGGAGGGGGAGCATATGGAGCAGGTTCGTTAAATCTGCTGTCATTTAATAGAGACACATTTTTATTTCCCATATTGGGTTGGAAATGATATGGAACACCATCAACAATACTAGTACGAGGACTGGGAAACATATCATAATAAACACCAGATATTCCAGCTAAACTCGTCCTCGGACTCGAAAGTTTTGATTCTATCGATGTAGCACTGAGACTCGAATGTGGACTGGCGGCCAAACTTGACCTAGGACTGCCAAATCTCTGATCATATGGGGGAGGGGGTGGAGGGTTTATAAGACTTGTACGAGGACTTGAGTTCTTGGAATCCCCTCCACTCCCGACACTTGATCTCGGACTTGAATAGTTAGATCCAGGTCTACCAAACTGATTAAGGTTAGGCGAGGAACCACCAATTGTCATTAAGTGTGAATTATTCAAAGCAGCAATATTGGTAGCCGAGATGGAATTATTGATGCCCTGGTTCCTTGTCATGTTAGGAGCAGGGTACAGTGTCCGTCCTATGACAATACCCCTGGAATCATTCATACCATTCCCATACATAGTGACTGGTGTCGTTCCTTGAATCATTGGACTAACGGTTCTGTTTGGAATTCCACCTGTATTCTCCGATGGTTTCAGAGGAAAATTACCAGAATTCTGATAAGTTTGTTCACTTCTTATTTCCGATGATATCAAAGTTCTCTGTGAAGGATTAACAGAGATATAAGAAGCGGCATTAGTATTATGAACAGATTGTAAATTCGCCATTCAGAACACAGGGTGGTTTTGAGACGTTCCCTGGTAAATTATTCCAACGCCGAAATAATTCAACACAAACAATAATTCCTGACTATAAGAATTTAACACAATTTGATTAACACGTTTCACAAAATATTCCGAACGTTCGTCCATTCTTCCAGCAATACGGAAATTAAAGGAAAAAAGATAAGATCCATACACGAAATAATGCGCACCTTACCAAAACGTTACTCTCCTGTCTGTAAACACTGGTAATGTGTTGATACAATGGTAGATAGCGTAGTGATATATACCGCTACATAATATGTAATAAAATCCACACAGCGGAATGACAAAATACTAGTATGAATCGGTTATGTTTTGTAAAATAATATAGTGATATTTTTACCTTTAAATCTACATGACGATCGTTAGAAATTGCTTTAAAGCGGTAAGTATCGAGAACTATTTTATTTATAATTAACACAGATAAGTGAGATATTCGCCGGAAGTTAGCAAGTGTCCGTTTCAGCAAGGTCTACATGCGCTATATTTTATCCATTCAAATCAGTCGAACCCAACGTCAATTATATCAGTGGGAACCAGTTAGGCTCATCACCTTTAAGGAAAATGTTTTTATTGTTAATTTAGGGTTAAAATGAGACATAAAGATACAGTATCTTAGAAACAGAAATCAAAGATACAGTATCTTAGAAACAGAAATCAAAATGACAAAACCACAGGGCCAGTTTCATAATAAAATTTTAAAAATACCCACTAGTAAGTATATAAAAAAGAGTGAATCAGATCTTTCACTTGTAGGTGCTCCGACAAAATTCTATACTTATGGGTATTTTTTAAATGTTATTATGAAACTGGCCACTGTGGACAAAACAAAAAATGATGAATATTTGATGTTTTTGCTTTATGGTAAAAAATAGCTTAAACGCATTTGAAATTATTAATCAGTTTAATTGACATTTCAGGTCATTAGTTGAGTTGGAAATAATATTATTTTATGGTTATTATTAAAAAAACGGAGGTTTTATGAAAATTGGACATTTTATGTCATCACAGTATTGTAGATAAGTTTGATTTCTCTATGTCCAGAAAAACCCTGGACATATTTGACGTCCCATAGTTCCATGTTGCAGTTCCTTTCACTCAGTTTTAATTACACACGTACAGGCGGGTAATAGGATGTGCTTACCCTTCTGGAGCACCCGGTCTCACGCCCCTGATGGAAGTTCACGTGTTTCACCTAACTTGTCATTTTCATCTGGATTGTGATTCGGACATAGATTAGTATGTTTCTTTTTTATTATATCCGATGTCTTCTATGATATATTTGTCCTCTAGAGAATGTTAACTGGCGTGGTATTCCTGCATAATTTACATAATTGAATCACGATAGACAAGATACATTTTTTGTTCAAACAAAATAGTTAAAAAATATATAAAACCTTGGAATTTCTCACCTTTACTTGGACTGTTAGTACAATCTCAGGATCTGAAGGAACACGCCTGGTTAACGCATTTTAGAAGTAAATTAATCCGAAGTAAGAAGTCTTCGGACCACAAACTTACCAATTTTCATAAAATCTCACATTTGCCAGCATGTTTTAGAATGGTTTTTACCGTCATTAATTGTTCATTTGGTAAACTTTATTTTATTTTTCGTTCAGCCCTTAACTACAAAAACTTCAGTTTGCTACTGAAGATCTGAGAGTATCGATGAAAATTTATTATTTCCAAGAATTTTCAAAATGATTACAACTCAAGGTACGTTCGTCTATCATTAATAATATATTTAGCATTATTAAAATTCAAATTTAGGCCGGGTTATTTATGAAAATTTATAACTTCTGATATACATGGCAATTTTATCAATCACAACAATAAACTTGCTTCACACATCCTCAAAAATATTTTTTTTATTGATGCATTATTAAACAATTTTGTGTATGATACGATTTGCTTCTTTGAGTTACAATGGTTTCAGTTTTGAGATATACCCCATTAAACATTATTTGGTAAGATTGGGTAGTTATTTAGGAATTTAACAAAGAAATGAGTCATCTAATTTAAATACAGTAAAATTTTATTTAAGTCTTACTTTATTTACAGTGTATAACATGTTAGAGGCCACCAGTGTCCAACTAACTGTATATGAAGCGATCGGCGAAGCGTTATGCTTCAAACTTAAATGAATTATTATTAGGAGAAATTATTGATTTCTAAACTCATTGCACTTTCTTAGTTGATTATTAATTCTGAAGAAAATTGAAATCAGTTTTTAACAGTGAACAGATTTACATGACTCAGTGTTTCCGTATTCTCACCCCTTAGACATGATTTGTGTGTCATTGTTCAGTGTGGTTTGCGGGTTTAAAATACTTAGATTTTAAACTTTTTGCTGTTTATGGAATGTGCTTATTTTAATATTCAGGACTTTAGATTTGATTGACAATAATATCAATAGTCGGTATAAATTTGTCCATTCTTGTTTATAAGAGTAAATATGAAACATAACAAGAAATCCTTGTAAAGAAGTTTGAAACAAAATTTTGAGATATTTTCTTGTTTGTTTTCATCTTATTAATGAAATGCATGTCATGTATTGTAATATTGCTTTTGAAAATTTTTTGTCGATTAAATGTTTTAAATTTCTGCTAAATATGTATATTTTAAAAGGAAAGGGTGGGTCTGCTACGGATGGTCAAACCCTTGACCCGGAGTACATGGTCCAGGTTATAATAGGGTTTCCTTCCAAATGATTTAATTCTAGCATGATTTAGCAATCTTTTATGATAATTAAAATTAAAATTATCTTGAATAAATTTAAATACGGAACCAAAACATTAAAAAGATCTTAAAGAGATTGTATCTCTTTAAATCTCAAAGATTCCAGGACAAGAATTCATAATGCATGGTTATCACGAATCGGAGAACTTTTTTAGAAATGAAGATTGACACATTTGTCTGAAAGATGAATGACAGAAAATTTATTGATATAAGTTAAGAATAGAAGTAAAAATGTAGGTTCCCGTTCACAGTTGAGCCAGAAGTCATTCCTGAATGTTGACCAGTGCTCCATTTGACGGTCATACAATCTTTTCATATAATTGTTCTGTAAAAGTCCCAATTTTTTTAATGGTATTCTCACTCAATACTATAAAATGACCGTGTTGAATTAAGGTGAGACAACTCGAATTGACTTATCATATTTCTTATCCGTAATATTGACGGAGTTATCTCTCTTTATACAATAACCGAACGGTTTTCATTATAAAGTATATGTACATGTACCTTATAGAAGGGACAACTATCACCCTTCAGAGTCTGTAAATGTTGGGCGACCTTTATTTTCAGGTCCTACTGTAAAGTTAACTTCAAGTTATTATGTCTCTTTTTTGTTTTTATTTTTATGATTTCCCGGCAGCTTTAGAGTGTTGGAAAAAATTACCAATAAAGAATTATTATTATTATTATTATTATTATTATTATATATGCCGTAGTGTGATTGACCTCAAGTGTACTACAACGGAGAATTATAATTTAGCAGATTTCAAACTTGGAATAATGTCATACAGTCGTTTTATCACCAATCTAGTAAAGTCTGATAAAGATAGAATTCACTGATATATAATATAGCCACATTGCTTGTCATTATTCAGTACTTGTACAAAGTCAGGATGTCTACAACAAGGGGTCTTTGTTGCTGTTGCAAGCACTGGTTATTTTAAATATATTGTCATGTACAATTTGTTTGCAACAAATGTCTATTCTAGAAAGAAAATGGTTAAGCCCATACACAAATACTGGCCAATCCCTTGTTAAATACAAAACCAATTAGCTAGACTCATTGATATCCGTGGAATTAAAAGCTCATGGTTTTGACATATCTTGTTTTGTGAAAATACATCCTGTTAGGTGCCTTTGTAAGTGAAGTTTTCATTGACATTAAATTTATAGTATTTACTGACTATTGAAAATTGCAAAATTTAATCCTAAGTGAATGTTTCTGTTTTGAAGTAGTTGTTTCTATATGCTCAATTTCAATTCTTTTATTTCACTCACCACCACTGGAGGTGGTGCTCAAGGTAAGAGCTCAAGTGGATGTGTCATTCCTTCATTTTTGCTATTATTGTTTTTGTAGCAAGTTCTTGGCGGTTCTGACAATTGCCAAATTCATTTTATTTCATGTAGATTTTTCATAAAAATGGTGAAATACCATTGATAACTCATAATTTCAATTTGAAATTTTCGAGACCCAGATAAATCAAGACGAGACGAATCCAGGTGCACTCCAAATAATCTGAACTTTGATGTAGTAGGTTGAGTTGAGTAATGGTGTTTTACATCCATGTCAAGATTCTTTCATTTTCATCAAGGGGTCAACTCTGGAATGGTGGAGGATACCAGAGTAGCTCCCTAAAATCTTCAGCACTGACAAAGGTTGATGGGTTTTCTCCTCATACCCTCTAGGTTTAAACCACCACTACAGTAGCTCAGTTAATAGAGTGCTTACTTCGTATATGGGAGGTTGTGGGTCCAAACCTCTCCAGGCCTGACCAAGACTTGATAAAGGTAGCGACTGTTCACCAAGCACTAGGCATTTAAAAATTTAAAAATGCAATCATGGGGTCCTTCGGGAGAGACCTTAAAAGATGTCCAATGTTACTGCAGGCATGGCATGTTAAAGCACAAGCACATTGCCTTTAGTAATCTGCAAAATTTCTTCAACATCACCAGTAGCTGGTGACTTCTCGATATAAGTGAAATAGTCTTGACTAAAACCCTATTCAAGCAACCATCCAGGAGTAAACCAGGTCTAGTTTTACTGTAGCCACGTTGTATAATATATAATATATAACTAAGTACAATTATATTACTAATAGGTTGTTCTACTTTATTTCATCAAACTTTTACACATATATAGGCACATACAGATACATACCTGTATATAACAGGAGAGTTACAATTATATGGTACACATTAAACACATAAAACAATAATGATCATTATTATCTTGAAAAAAAAATTATGGTGATAATCATAAACAAAGAAAAACAAGAACAATTGCAAGAGACAAAGTGATTTGCTTCTTTAGAGAACCAGAAATACGCTAAAGATATCTTAAATGTAAGAAGAAAATGTCTCTTAACGCATGATTATAAACATATGATGATGTTGAAATTTCAAAAATCTCTAAAATCTGAACACAAACTCCAAATACCCTTTGCAATAAAATCAGAAATAAATTTTTCCAAAGTAATATTTTTTTCTAGTTTAATGTGCAACATATTTTGTAACACCTTGTTTGAACAAAAATAAACATTGGACCTTGTATACATCAATCAAGCTACGACATATGCAACCTTCCATACATTACGAATCAAAGTACTGAACATACTGGAAGCATACAGACAGATCAATAATATCTTAACTAATTATAATTATTTACTCTCTAAACATAATATATAACTTGGTGGGATCTCATATATCATATATATTTCTTAATTATATTGCATATATATAAAACAACAGGTTACCCTGGTGTAAACCTTAACTTAAAGTAACACTGATCAGTACAATAAATGTTCATACATCTGTAAATATCAAACAAACTCGTTTTTGACAGTGACCAAAACTGGACTAACCACTTGTCGATTGATTACAATTTCAAAAACCATACATATTTTATATTCTTCAACCTTGCATGCAAGTAATCTCACAGTAATGACACCCCACCCCCACCACACCCCCCACCCCCACACACACCTTATACAGGATATGACATATTCATACACACAAACAGACATTTTACAAACATCAACAGGTTTAGGCAAATTTACTTGAAATTTAAGTCTTAACAAATGAATGACCCCCTTTTATAAATAATGTTTTGATATTTTGAAAAATGCCCAATTCATTTAAAATAAAAAAAATAGATATAGCTGTCATGAGCATTTTTATAAATAAAATTTGATTGGTTAAAAATGTCATAAAATGTATACGTCTAAGTTACTATTGAAGAAAATAACAATCAATAATCAACAAGATAAAAGGTAAAACCATCAACACTGAAACCATAATATATACTGAAATGCTGAACTAAATGAGATTTAATAGTATTTTAAATTTTAAATAACATGACCCTATTATATTATATAACCTGATATATCAGCCAATCAAATAAAAACAGCATGACATATCAACCAATGGAGTCAAATATAATATATTGGCCAATTGGATTAAAGTATAACATGCATATGATCTAATCAGATATAAATAAAATTATAAATCAGCCAATAAGATTAAATTAAATTATATATTAACCAATGAGATTCAACAAGAAACACATGATGAAAAATCAAAATTCATAATACCCATGACTTTAAACAGTTTACCCTTTGTAAAATACAGGTGCCCCTCTCTCTCTCTATCTCTCTCTCTCTCTCTCTCTCTCTCTCTCTCTCTCAGGAAACCATTTAATATATATATAACATTTCATATAAGATAAATATTGTAAATATATGTGGAAGTAAATATAACAAAACAAAATACAATACAGTCACAGAACACTAAACTTTAATTTATCATCCTTAAAATTTCTAGTGGTACGGTCCTAATGAAATTAGCAGGCATACCATTTATAAATGTGACAGTGAGTTGGCTATGGCAGTTTAAGGCACAATATGTCAACAAACAAAAATAAAACCGACAGCAAGCAGTAAGATACCAAGGGAGACAACTGATATACAAAAACATCATCTTTGTTAAATAAATGTCACCAGTTATCTCCCTTACCCTATAGTTTAGTTCAGGGTGGAATTCAGTGTCAATTATAACAGGATTAAATCTCTATGCAAATTGCATGTAAAATGTTTAGATTTTAATGAGTGATGTCATGGATAATTAGATATATCACACCTATACAAGATACAAGAAATTATATACCCTGATGCCAAAATGGATATCATAACCTTTATAATATACATGCACAGTAAACTCTTTAAATTTCTACTTAAAAAATTGTACATAATAATATAACCCTGTCAACATAATAGAAATAAAAATAAACATGTATAATGCTCTTGTGAAAAGTCAAATCAACAGCAGTTTAAATCATTTGACTCATGTAAAGTATATTTTGTATACATTTGTATTTTACAAAGTAAAATATTCTAAGACATACTTTTCAAAAGTGAAACATATACTGTATACCAACTTTTATATGCAGCTTTTAACTTTTGTGTTTCTCTTAACAAAATCATTCTTGATTATTAAATTTCGCTGTATATTTCATATAGATAATATTATTTTCAGTAACAAGTTTACAATTATTTTGTCCTTGTGAAACAGACAGAAGTTAATCACAAAAGAATAAAAGTTGGTTAACAGTACATTTATTTGAAGGCTCAAAAGGCTTTTTGAACCAAGGTGGTTCTTCATGTGAAATATTTTATAGGAGCCATTGGAGATTTATTTGGCATCAGCAATAAAGTTATTGTTTTATTTCTTTACACAAACAATTCTATTGCATTTAATGCTGAACAATGTCATTGTATTACCAGCAGTAATGGATGTTGATGTATATTACTAATATATCTTGGTACTTCTTAACAACACAAAGATGATAAATTGAATATTTCTTACATTATTGAATTATCAAAAACACAAATAAGTTAAATATTTTATTACATGACTAAATAGACTAATGAAGGCCAACTAAACAGATGACCCCGATTTACAGGTACCCCTTCTACATGTATATATATATATCAAGTCATTTGCCACAATAAAGTTGGCTGTCATTTTTTATATATTTTGTTAATTATTTACCCTACACTATAGTACATGTGTCAATTTCTCAGATCACATTTACAAGGTTTTCATAAGTGATATAAATGTATTACCAATTTTGCAATGAAGATTGTATAAATGAAAAAATAAAAACCTGATTGTTTTAAGAAACACCAACAAAATATAAGATACTCGTATCTGTCAGTGTTTGTATATAACTGATGTCCTTATTGGTTATAGTAAATATTAATGCTGCTTACTTCTGTAAATAATGTCCTATTTACAGGACAATGATAAATAATGTAACTTGACATTTAACAGAGATAAGAATTCTACAAAAATGTTGATGAAGATCAAGATTATACATGGAAGATCCTCCTTCAACATCTTATAAATAAATAAATGAATGATAATGTTATATAAACCAAGTAAGGTGTCTCTGACACAAACAAGCTGCCTAAATCGTTTTATAAAAACATGATTTCCCCAGCATTTCAAATACTGGGTCAAAAATATTTTCTTTTATTGAAAAAAATTGTGACAGGCAAGCAATCAGGCATTCTGAGCTTTACAAGAAAAGTGAGTAAATGAGTTCATGTAAGAAGATTTCAAATTAAAGATGCCCAAACAAACATTACACCCCTGCTCTATCAAACATTTCACCCCCTCCTCCATCATACATTACCTCCCCCTCCTCCATCAAACAATACAGCCCCCCTCTTCCATCAAACACTACTCCCCCCACCCCTTTTCCATCAATCACTACACTCCCCTCTCTCTATGAGTATCTGGTCTTGTATGCTATATGATATATCCCGACTAGGAAGTTTTCTCTTGTCCAACAACATCAAATGACTTCTGTCCTATCCTTGTTAGATTGACTGTAAATAGAAAATAAAATATACAAATTAAATCAAAGAACTGAAGGTGCTGAAATAGACAAGTCTAACCTGCCTTAAAGGCCACCTCTGTATAAGGGCCACCTGATTATAAACGGCCAGTAAAATTTTATCCCAGCTGTTCTTTATCCATATTATTTGAACCTGTATATAAAGGCCACCTGCCAATAAAGGCCACTTTTACTGGTTCCCATGGGTGGCCTTTATAGACAGGTTTGGCTGTATTTATATTATCAACTGTTGCTATGCACATTTTTGATTCATCTTATATTTATATATATTTTTATTTCAATGGCAGATCTTTTGATCTTTACTACTATGTAATACTATAACTATCATGGATTGTTCAGGCACAAAATTGTATATAAAACATTAGCCTGAGTGTGCTTTAGTCTTCATAATATGACTTGTATTGAGATGTCACCAGTTATTGGTGAGATTACTGAATTTTTATTCTATGAAATCAACAGCTGTAAAATTTAAGATCTCTTCATCTGCTAAGAATTTACTAAGCAAAAGAGAACCCACACTGATCCACTTCTTAATTCTAAATTCTTCGTTCTTATATATAATAGTTATCATAGAGATAATGTTACATGTAATATACATTACAATTATTTATTATATAATCTACTCAATAATCCATGTAATACGGTCATACAATAAAAATCGTATTGAATGAGTATGACGTCATAAAAGCATAAAAGTCATTCCAGAGTGACGTCACACAACTGACCTAGTTCACAGTTGTTTGTTTCATTTGACACTGTTTGTTGATTCTAATTTAAGCTGATACTTTTGTACTTTTCTTCTAAAAAGAAGATACGTTGTATTTAAATTGAAAATGTTTGTTTTGTTTTTTGTATCCTGCGGACAGACTATTGTTTACTTTTAATATTTCAGCAGGATTACTTTTGGCGCATGTAGACAATTACGTGAACTTGTTGTGTTTTGGTCAATCAGCCGTTTTCTTATAATGAAGACAAGTTTTAAATTTACGAAAAACTCGTTTTTTATGGGATTATATAATAAATAGAATCTTGCATTCGTGTTTATGCAATATTGAATTTATTAAACGAGTTGAATAATTTTTTATGCAACATGCCTTGGCGAGTTGCATAAAAAATTATTCAACTCGTTTAATAAATTCAATATTACATAAACACAAATGCAAGATCCTCTATATATTGTTACAGTAGGATAAAAAACTGTTCGTGTAACAATATAAATCCACAATGGACAAGATACAACATTTCTTTTTGACCTTTGACTCACCTATAAATCTATTGATGGACTTGGGCTTGTTCTTCCATTTTACTCCAATTACATAAACAGGAAGTCCTGAGAGAACTATGAGCATGCCCATACCAGTGTCCTCGGGAGCAGCATAAAGGGGAATAATCAGCAGAAATACAACAGCACACAAAAATGTAATAGGTACTATAATGTTGAACTGAAATTCAAATAAATACAATTCACAATTAAAATATAAGTATGATATATCACTCATTTTTGTGTATTATCTAACATGAACACCCAAGACAATATGGGACACCTACACCAACAAATAATAAACTGTGGGTCATTATGTATATCTTTTTCACAGTTTTATAGTGCTGATTTTAAATAAATGCATAATGCATTCAAATTGTGTTAAATTTGACAGCACTGAAATTCATTGACAAAACAATTACCAAATAATTTATGACAAAAAGTCCAAAGTCTAGTTTAATGTTCATTAATGAAGTCTAGATACACATAATGTCAAACAACTGTTACCTCGATAAGTCTTAATCTACGCCAGTTTTAATATAACCATTACATGGCTAAGTTTTGTAAAGCTAAGATCAACTTAGCTTATATGAACAGCATCAATAAGTATTTACTTCTGCTCTCATAATATGTCTGAAATTACACTTGTTTTTATACAACTGTTACTTGATTTACCCCGATAGGACTGAAGTTACAGCAATTTTTATACAACTTTAACCTGACTTACCTGTAAGGTCTGAAGTTACACATGTATTATATAACTGTTAATTAATTTAACTTGATAGGGCTGTAGTTACAGCCATTTTCATATAACCCTAACCTGACTTACCTGTAAGGTCTGAAGTTACACATGTATTATATAACTGTTAATTGATTTGACTGTACTGTAGTTACAGCCGTTTTCATATAACCCTAACCTGACTTACCTGTAAGGTCTGAAGTTACACATGTATTATATAACTGTTAATTGATTTGACTGTACTGTAGTTACAGCCGTTTTCATATAACCCTAACCTGACTTACCTGATAGGTGTGAAGTTACACCTGTTTTACAGTACTGTTACCTGACTTACCTTGATAGGTCTTGGCATATCTGGTTTCTTGAATCTAAGATATAGTAATCCTAATATTGACATTCCAACAGATA
Organism: Anadara kagoshimensis; assembly: GCA_021292105.1. Taxonomy (NCBI): domain Eukaryota; kingdom Metazoa; phylum Mollusca; class Bivalvia; order Arcoida; family Arcidae; genus Anadara; species Anadara kagoshimensis. The sequence goes on from CM037875.1 coordinate 44,022,351, forward strand.
ACCACTGTACAAAACTCATGTAGTTAATTAATGAGAATATATCATCTGATATCAACATCAACAGTGACATAATACCCTGGAATACAAGTGGAAAAAATCTTATATATATAAAACAACAGACCGCTTAAAATAAACATAAACATTAGCATTAAAATAATACCCAGAAATATTTATCAAAATGTCACGTCAGATGACAGCATGTGATAATTAAAAGGTTAAAGATGGTCATTTACACACTTGTACAAGATAATCTAGACGTCTCTTAAGAGCCAAATACCACCCCTCCTCCTCATTAAGGTTCTGTGACCTTGACCTTTGACCTAAACACCTAAGTGTGGTATGTGGCACATCAACTCATGTTGTTATATATTTGTGTCAAGTTTGATTGCAAACCCAAGATCAAGTTTTGGAGCAAACCTGTTTTACATAGACAGACAAACATGGTGATTCCTCTATACCCTTCTATAAAAGAGCATACCAACTTGTTTTTACAATGTACAGTAGATCTTTATTTGGTTAAACCTGTGATGGTGGTGATGATGATGATGATGATGATAATGATGATGATGATGATGATGATGATGATGATGATGATGATGATGATGATGATGATGATGATGATGATGATGATAATGATGGCACCTATATTAATAAGCATCTTACCGTAAACAACATAGCAGGTAAAGGAGTGAATTTACTTGTATGAATCATGGCAAAGAACTGTGGTAAATGACCTTCCTGGGCCCCAACAAAGAACAATCTGTAATAAAACAAGAGGCCCATGGGCCTGATACGCTCACCTGATAACTAATGGCTAGCTGATAGATTTAAAGAAAACATAAATACTAACCCCAATGACTTTTTTTTTTACATCATGATAACCGTTGTATTAATACCTACAACATTCTAGTATACATGCCTATACAAAATGTTTATAGTTTTCGAGATAATTAAACATTTCGGTATTGTTTCGCATATGTGACCTTGACCTTTAAACCCATAACCTTTTTCTATACATCAAAATGATCATTGTATCAATACCTACAACATTCTAATATACATGCCTATACAAAATGTTTATAGTAACGAGATAATTAACCATTTCGGTATTGTTTCGCGTCTGTGACCTTGACCTTTGAACCCATGACCTTTTTCTATACATCAAAATGATCGTTGTATCAATACCTACAACATTCTAATATACATGCCTATACAAAACGTTTATAGTTTTCGAGATAATTAACCATTTCGGTATTGTTTCACATCTGTGACCTTGACCTTTGAACCCATGACCTTTTTCTATACATCAAAATGATCATTGTATCAATACCTACAACATTCTAATATACATGCCTATACAAAATGTTTATAATTTTCGAGATAATTAACCATTTCGGTATTGTTTCGCGTCTGTGACCTTGACCTTTGAACCCATGACCTTTTTCTATACATCAAAATGATCGTTGTATCAATACTTACAACATTCTAATATACATGCCTATACAAAAAGTTTATAGTTTTCGAGATAATTAACCATTTCAGTATTGTTTCACATCTGTGACCTTGACCTTTGAACCCATGACCTTTTTCTATACATCAAAATGATCGTTGTATCAATACCTACAACATTCTAATATACATGCCTATACAAAAAGTTTAAAGTTTTCGAGATAATTAACCATTTCGGTATTGTTTTCACATCTGTGACCTTGACCTTTGAACCCATGGCCTTTTTCTATACATCAAAATGATCGTTGTATTGATACCTACAACATTCTAATATACATGCCTATACAAAAAGTTTATAGTTTTCGAGATAATTAACAATTTCGATATTGTTTCGCATTTGTGACCTTGACCTTTGAACCCATGACCTTTTTCTATACATCAAAATGATCGTTGTATCAATACCTACAACATTCTAATATATATGCCTATACAAAAGTTTATAGTTTTCGAGATAATTAACCATTTCGGTATTGTTTCACATCTGTGACCTTGACCTTTAAACCCATGACCTTTTTCTATACATCAAAATGATCGTTGTATCAATACCTACAACATTCTAATATATATGCCTATACAAAAAGTTTATAGTTTTCGAGATAATAATTATAATCAGAGGTAAAAAAAATTAGGTCACGACCTTCACAATTGACCTTGACCTCATTTTGAAGATACTAACAAGAAGATGTCAAAACTGAAAACCCCATGTCATTATCTGGTCAAATAGTCAAGTTATAACAATTTGAAGCTATTTTACGATTTTTTCAAAATTAAACGCAAAAACGCGTAACCTATTTTTTATCCGATTTTTACAAAATGAACAAACTATAGGCTTAAGACCCTAGAGAAGCCAAATATCACATCAGATTTTTTCTCCAATCAGTACTTTCAGAGAAGAAGATTTTTAAGATTTTTGCACCCCTAGGTCACCTTGACCTAGTTATGGTAGCCATGGCAACGCCACGAACAAATCTGAATTGCACCGGCCCATATATACTTCTGACAAAGTTTCATTAACAAGAGGCCCATGGGCCTGATACGCTCACCTGATAACTAATGGCTAGCTGATAGATTTAAGAAAACATAAATACTAACCCCAATGACTTTTTTTTTTTACATCATGATAACCGTTGTATCAATACCTACAACATTCTAGTATACATGCCTATACAAAAAGTTTATAGTTTTTGAGATAATTAAACATTTCAGTATTGTTTCGCATCTGTGACCTTGACCTTTGAACCCATGACCTTTTTCTATACATCAAAATGATCGTTGTATCAATATCTACAACATTCTAATATACATGCCTATACAAAAAGTTTATAGTTTTCAAGATAATTAAACATTTCGGTATTGTTTTGCATATGTGACCTTGACCTTTAAACCCATAACCTTTTTCTATACATCAAAATGATCGTTGTATCAATACCTACAACATTCTAATATACATGCCTATACAAAAAGTTTATAGTTTTCAAGATAATTAACCATTTCGGTATTGTTTCGCATCTGTGACCTTGACCTTTGAACCCATGACCTTTTTCTATACATCAAAATGATCGTTGTATCAATACCTACAACATTCTAATATACATGCCTACACAAAATGTTTATAGTTTTAGAGATAATTAACCATTTCGGTATTGTTTCGCATCTGTGACCTTGACCTTTGAACCCATGACCTTTTTCTATACACCAAAATGATCGTTGTATCTATACCTACAACATTCTAATATACATGCCTATACAAAAAGTTTATAGTTTTCGAGATAATTAACCATTTCGGTATTGTTTCACATCTGTGACCTTAACCATTGAACCCATGACCTTTTTCTATACATCAAAATAATGGTTGTATCAATACCTACAACATTCTAATATACATGCCTATACAAAATGTTTATAGTTTTCGAGATAATTAATCATTTCGGTATTGTTTCGCATCTGTGACCTTGACCTTTGAATCCATGACCTTTTTCTATACACCAAAATGATCATTGTATCGATACCTAAAACATTCTAATATACATGCCTATACAAAAAGTTTATAGTTTTCGAGATAATTAACCATTTCGGTATTGTTTCACATCTGTGACCTTGACCTTTGAACCCATGACCTTTTTCTATACATCAAAATGATCGTTGTATCAATACCTACAACATTCTAATATACATGCCTATACAAAATGTTTATAGTTTTCGAGATAATTAACCATTTAGGTATTGTTTCGCATCTGTGACCTTGACCTTTGAACCCATGTCCTTTTTCTATACATCAAAATGATCGTTGTATCAATACCTACAACATTCTAATATACATGCCTATACAAAAAGTTTATAGTTTTCGAGATAATTAACCATTTCGGTATTGTTTCACATCTGTGACCTTGACCTTTGAGCCCATGACCTTTTTCTATACATCAAAATGATCGTTGTATCATTATCTACAACATTCTAATATACATGCCTATACAAAAAGTTTATAGTTTTCGAGATAATTAACCATTTCGGTATTGTTTCGCATCTGTGACCTTGACCTTTGAATCCATGACCTTTTTCTATACATCAAAATGATTGTTGTATCAATACCTACAACATTCTAATATACATGCCTACACAAAATGTTTATAGTTTTAGAGATAATTAACCATTTCGGTATTGTTTTGCATCTGTGACCTTGACCTTTGAACCCATGACCTTTTTCTTTACATCAAAATGATCGTTGTATCAATACCTACAACATTCTAATATACATGCCTATACAAAAAGTTTTATAGTTTTCGAGATAATAATTATAATCAGAGGTAAAAAAAATTAGGTCACGACCTTCACAATTGACCTTGACCTCATTTTGAAGATACTAACTAGAAGATGTCAAAACTGAAAACCCCATGTCATTATCTGGTCAAATAGTCAAGTTATAACAATTTGAAGCTATTTTACGATTTTTTCAAAATTAAACGCAAAAACGCGTAACCTATTTTTTATCCGAATTTTACAAAATGAACAACTATAGGCTTAAGACCATAGAGAAGCCAAATATCACATCAGATTTTTTCTCCAATCAGTACTTTCGGAGAAGAAGATTTTTTAAGATTTTTGCACCCCTAGGTCACCTTGACCTAGTTATGGTAGCCATGGCAACGCCACGAACAAATCTGAATTGCACCGGCCCATATATACTTCTGACAAAGTTTCATTAAAAACTGTCCAGTAGTTTTAGAGGAGAAGTCGAAAATAGGTGTTAACGACGCACACACGCACACGACGCACACACGCACACACGCACACACGCACATACACACGCTGCGCTATGCCATAAGCTCACATGACCTTCGTCAGGTGAGCTAAAAACTGTCCAGTAGTTTCTGAGGAGAAGTCGAAAATAGGTGTTAACGACGCACACACGCACACACGCACACACGCACACACGCACACACGCACATACACACGCTGCGCTATGCCATAAGCTCACATGACCTTCGGTCAGGTGAGCTAAAAATCAATAATTAATAACTCTGTCCCAAAAATAGCTGCGATATAAACAGGAAAGTATAATATTCCTGTTGTATAACTACAGACCATCTCTACAGCTCTGGGTGGGATTGGGTCATTTACAACATTCATTCAAAAACTGTTCTTGAAGAAAGTCAACAATACATAAGAAATTAAAATTACATGCAAGAGTTATTTCCCCTACCTCATATTGTATTAGAGTGGAGTAATATGCATGTAGTTTAATTGCTCCAGAGATTGAGATGGTCAGATCAGGGATAGTGGAGAAAAATAAAGTGCCCCAAAACTGGAGGGCCACAAGACCTTGACAATCCAATTGACAAACTTTCGTACAATATATAACGTAATAGATAAATTATGTGTATGACTGTGTGAAGTGTTGACTTATTGTCCAACAAATTATGTATTTTTTAGTAAAAATTTTATACACCATTTCAATAGTGATGACTGTTATTTTACCTTCCTGATGTGAAGAGGAGACCATTTACACCTCCAAATGTAGAGAGTGACACAAATACTGGAACAATCCAAGCCATAACTCCAAATACTTTGTCACCAAATGTCTGAAAATTATTACACATTACTTTACATAGATGAACATATATCAAGATGTACCGCATGGTTGTCTGAGTTTAACGTCTGTACATGTGGCCTGTTAGCCAATGAGTAGGCTGATTACTAAAACAGCATATATCAGAAAAACAATTTAGCTTGTTCATTAAAAAGTTTTAATATTTGTTAATTAAAAATATAACCAAAATTTTTTGGAGCAGAGACATATTGCTGTTGATCACGGCCATGATCTTGAGGAAACACAGTGCTGCCAGGAATATGACATAGCTCAATGGCAGGGGTATAACTTAAAGCCTTGTGTATTTGGAATGGGAAAGGGATACACTAATTTGCATTGAGGATTTTGTTTGTTTGTACAATTTCATAATTTTATCTTACATTTTTTCGGTCATTCATGGCAAGATACATTAAGATACATTTAGCAATTTCAAGGATTTTCCCATTCAATGTATTTGATATGATTATTTATTGGCAATCAGGGTTCAATTTCTGGTTCAAAATAATTGTAAATACTCACCACAGCAACAGCGTTGGAATTTAACATTTCATACGGAGATATAATGGAGAAATAGGCGACATTTGTGAAGACGTATACCAGTGTTACTATAGGAATAGATATGTAAATAGCTCTGGGTAGATTTCTGAAAAATAAGACATAATAAATACATGTAAGACTGATATTATATTTGGTCTACATAGCTTTGTACTGATTTCTTACTTGGTGATCAGGTTATATATACATCATATTAACGTTTGATATAATGTTAGTCTAATATTAAAGTCTATCCAGAGCCTTTAGCTTTACAGTCATGTGTTCAAAATCATGTTTTGCAATGGAAGGTCCAAGTCCTTTATTTTGGCAGGTTCCACATAAAGTTTTGAAAGTCCAACATTGAAAAAGGTCAAGAAGACAGTGCAGCACTGGACAGTAGTGCATTTATCAGTAAAATGAAGTTTTATGTGTCAGAATTGTATATGTATATGGCTGTAAATATGTCGATTTGCAAATAAATATGTATACATGTATAATGTAATTTTGCATTTTGATCATTCAAAGTAATTGCCAGCAAGCCATCCTGGCGGTGATAGTTATCATATTGAAAAATTAGACTACCAGTATTATCCTGGTAAAAATGGCAGGTCCATCATACTTTACAGTATAAATATCAAGGGTCCTATGATAAAATCATTAGGTTCTGGACCTTAAACCTGGGTAATTTTGAACCTCTGGTTACAGTGCTTACCCACCAAATGTGAAACAACATGTATCTGTACCCTCTTACTAATCAGCTGGATAGATTGATATTGAAGTGGTAAATGTGGTGAAATTAAATGGCTTGCTCAAAGGCATATATACTGTGCAGTCTGGCTGGGATTCATACCCACAACCCTTCAATCACATGTTTTATGCCTTCATTGTCAAACAACTGTGGTAACTTAGTTTGTAGAGTGCTCACTCCGTAAGCAAAAAGGTCGTGAGTTTGAACCCAAAACAGGTCTGACCCAAGACTTGAAAGTGGGTAGTGGCTGTTCTTTTGCCAAGCATACGGCATTACATAATGAAAGTCGTAGTTCTTTTTGATGGAAAATAAAATAACCAGGTCCGTTGTCACAGTAAGCATGGCACGATAAAGAACTCTGCTGTATAATGTCATCAAACACACAGGCAAAATTGCTGCACCATTGCCTATAGCTGGCAACATTTCAATATAAGTGAAATATTCTTGACTGGACGTTAAACACCATAAGTCAACTCAACTCGCTCGCTCTTTCATCATTCAGTCATGCATGTTTACTCATCTTTGGCTAATGATTTATTTTTTTAACTCAAAAACAAAATACAAGATGATAGAACAAAATAAATAGATAGGAATAATCAGTATTTTATAGAAATGTTTACAATTTTACAAAAATAATTGTAAATTTTGATAGGCTTACTTCAGATTTATTGAAAGATATAGAGCTTTAAGTATGCAAAATACAGAGGCCTTGAATTTAAACTTGGACTTATTGCACTTAAATTATATCCTCTTGACTTTAAAAACTGTATTAAGTTGACAAAATTAGGCGGGCTTGCTTTAAACTTAGGCGGGCCTAATTAATTAAAAATTTTACCATCTATATATATATAATAAATCAATGACTTCACTATATACATGTTACGTGTGTGTATATATATACATGTATACTTACTTGAACGGATCAATCATTTCCTCTGTTACAAAGTTAAGAAAATTCCTGTGGAATAAAGATAAAATGTGTTGAGAAATCATTAAAACAATAAATAATTGTAGTAATTAATTAATCGTTAACACTTATCTTAATCTGACCTGTAATCAGGTACTTACACTGTTAGATCATACATACTGATAACTTATATATGTACAGTAATAATTCTATGTTCTTTTCATATCATTTGTGTTAATATAAGCAGGTGCCCCCTTTTTCCCTCTTTTTTACAGATACATTGTTAGAAATGAAATCTGCTTTATCAATTAATATCAGTCCAAAAAGGCTATATCATTCAATACAAGAGAGTGAAGTGAATGAAATTAAGTTTTATATTCAGTCAAGAATATTTAACTTATATCAACACATCACCGACCATAGGTGAGCTTCCAGAAATCTACTTTGCAGTTGTGTCATGTCTGTTGTTACAACGAGAATGAGTTCTTAGATTTTATTTTTATTACTAGTAGGTATGGACCAATGTAAGACGAAAGAAATCAACTCCAAAGTTTTCCAAATAATGCAAGTGACAAGGGTTGAACCCACAACCCTTGACTTTATAAACCCATGTCACCAGACAATTTCTGCCTATTTGACTTGACATGACCTGTGAGGCCTGACAATATTTAAGTCAGAATATTTTGAGCTGTTGTTATAAAGTACAGAAGTATTTTAACTTTAAGATCCATGTGTGTAAACTCAACAATAAACAACACAACAGGATTTACTATTTAACACAATATAAATATAATCCATTATTAACTGCTCAGTCAGATAATTCCTATAAAAAGTTCATGACCTCAAAACCCCAGAATAACCCCTTAAAAGTTTTTGGGTGGTAATTTTGGCTAATTTTAACAAAAAGAAGACATCACACTATCCATTTTTTTTCAATTTATGGATACTTCCCAGCATTAAATGTAACTAATATATAAAGTGTTAATCTTTTGACATAGTGTGTGTCCAAAAAGTTAATGTGTGTTCTACCTCTGTAATGGTTGGAGGTAAATACCATGTCATTATCTATTATTTTCATACTTATTTCATACTTAAAATGGAAAAAAAACTTGAAACATGTACATGTCTGCTACATCAGTTTTACTGTCCTCTGCCCCCCCCCCCCCTCCATTAAGTGAAATCAATTAACATATATATAATGTAATATTTAGTTTGTTCTGTTCTTCCTTTTTTTAATTAATTTGTGACCCTTTATATTTTTCATTATTATTTTTAGAATTGCCACCATTCAAAAACTGCTGCCTAAACATATTTACTGGTACTTGAATTATCATGTGGTAACAACTTCAACGTCTAATAACTAGGCTTGCCATATAGTAGAATCAACTGTGCAACTTTATCATCCAATCACAATGCTTGTCAGAAAGACAAGAATGGGCTGTGAAACTTTATAATCCAATCACAATGCTTGTCAGAAAGACAAGAATCTGCTGTTCAACTTTATCACCCAATCACAGTGCTTGTCATAAAGAAGACTTGATTGTGCAACTTTAACATCCAATCATTAGGCTTGTCAGACAGAAGAACCCTTGAAATCGTTGATAAATAAATTCTTTCAAAATTTAAAATGTTGCTAATGAAAAGATATTCTGTTCGAAGTACAGATGGGTTTTGTTTATAGTGCATGTATACTTATTTCAACTTTGCACTTGAAGGAACTATTTTTTTCTAATATTTTATTAAGCACTATGAATCACACTTTTTTGTTCATAAGAAACAACATCTGCATTTACTGTGTACTATTAATTTCATACTATCAGTTGACGATCATGTCAGAATGACTTTGTAATATAACTACTGGGTAATAATAATATTATAGGGTTAATGAACTGATATGGTGAAATATTGTACCAAATTGACTCTGACATTTGCACAAGCTCGCAAAATGGTTATCTTACCATCCAGCATAGGCAAACAGTCCCGAGTAAAAAGCCAGGGAGATACTGCCAACATCTTGTGATGTTCCCTCAAAGGAATTCTGGAAATATTCTACTTCACCTGTAATAATTAAATGTAAATATTGACAGATTATCAATTTATAACAAATACAGAGCTCAAGGTATTGTTTGCAGTTACCCTAGAGTATCGGACACACTAGGCTTAATAAAACAGCCATGGCACTGGAGTCAGCCAAACTAAAGTATTAGAGCTGAGAAAGTTAAAAAACCCAGAAAAACCCAAAGACGTATCATTTGGATTTTAGTGAAATAGTAAAAACTGTATTTGTACTCCAGAAGGGGAAACAACTTGGTGCATAAAAACTGGGTTTGATGTTACCTAGTAACAAAACCTACATAAATTTTGAATCTCTTTCTTAGTATTATACAGTGTATATATAGTACATGTATTATGTTTAAACTTTTCTTAAGTATAGTAATTTAAGAGTTAAATTAGGTATAAAGCATTATTTAATACAAAGTTTATACAACATCTATAGTCTAATAAGATGATGAAAACATGTCAAAAGCAACTGAACAATTTCCCTGCCAAGCTTGGTTTCCATGGTAACTTACCTTGCCCAATTAAAACAAAACCTGTAAGGGTAATGATGATGAGAGCCAGGATCTTGGCAACGGTAAAAATGTCCTGTACTCTTGTAGCCGCTTTCACACTCGCTAAATTGATAAACGTCAAGATACCTGTAACAGGAAAAGAAAATATCAAATTGTTATGGATAAGTAAACATCTACTAAATTGAATAAAGTTTATATATAGGTCAGTAAAAATTATGAAAATTCTCTTTAAATGCTATAATAAGTACTAAGTATGACATGCTGGACAGGACAATTTGCCAAAGTGTCAATTAGTTGAACTGATACAATGATTGTTTTGGCAATATCATGTATAAAACACTTTTAACATTACAATCAAAACATAAGAATAAAAATACTTGTATCATATGATGCATCACTTGACCACAAATAACCGAGTATAGAGGAGTAATGTTCACTACACCCCAGTCAAGATTTTTCACTAATATTGAGTTGGCCAGTTTAAGGATGGTGTAGGAAATAGAGTACTTGGAGAAAACCACTGACTTTTGACAAGCTAACTGTAGGTAGTAAGTGGTGACATGGTTTTACAAGCACATTAGAGAACTTGACCATTGATGGCGTTATTTTATTCCCGTGAAAGAAATATTATTCTTGTGATAATGGCTTAAAACTTTTGATGAAACATGGTAGAAGATATAGTCAAACCTGTCTTAAAGGCCACTTCTAAATAAGGGCAACCTGTTTTAAAGGCCAGTAAATTTGGATCCCAATTGCTCTTTATTCATGTTTTTTAATCTCTATATAGGTGCCACTTGTCCTTAAAGGCTACTTTTACTGGTTCTCTTGGGTGGCCTTTATAAACAGGTTACACTGTATATCAATATGAATATAGACAAAGTTAACAACTTACTTATACATAGTGCAGCTAACAACTTCACTGCAATCTTAGGTGGATCACAGGTATTAAATGCTGGCTGTAACACGTAGTACGCAAAGGTCAAGGCAACTACAGCCTGCGCTGTCGGACGAATAATTATCAGGTTAACCTACAATATTAATTATTTTATCAGTATTAAAATTTAAGTAGTGTTCACACCAGTGTAACACATTATACGTAACCCCATAAAGGTGGTGCTGAAGGATATGCAACTGCACGGTTTAACATTTAACGATATAAATGACATAATTATTGGATTTTCATGCCACACAAACATTCCGTATTCATTAGTGATAGTACTGATAGTTTGACACAATCCTTATGGGGTATGATGTAGCACATTGGTACACCAACAACATTCTGGATCAATTGTACCACCACTTTACAAGTGTGAAAATTTAAATTTAAACTTCTTTACATAAATATTTATTTTGTCAAATACTAATGTGATGATACCTATATAATTGTTATTAAAACTGCTCAAGGGAACAGTCATCTACAAGTTCTGTCATAGTCACCTGCTTTATTAAAGCTTCCCGGTAATACCAGAACTTTCTCATAATTTAATTACAATGACATTGAGATACACAATACACAACATCCTTAATTGATATACACACACCAAAAATACATGTACTACCAAACCGCAGATAATTTTATGAATACAGTGCAATTTTAAAAACAATTGATAAAATATCACAAACATAAAAAACATTGCAGCCAATGAAGAATATGGCATCAAGATTCAAATAAAAAATCTCAATATACATGCATATATTTTTCTCCTGCTGAACAACTGAACCAAGTTGAAAGTTTGAATGTTGTAATACATGTAATGCCAAACTTTCCGATTCTGTATGTTTCAGATACATACAATGTAATCTGTTTCATATGTATAATCTCGACTTGATACTTACCCAAAGTTGTAAAAATGCCAGACATGGTCCAAATGCTTCCAAAATGTATGCATAATCTCCACCAGATCTTGTAATAGTGGTACCGAGTTCAGCATAACACAGAGCTCCAATCAGAGATAACAGTCCACAGCCACACCAGACGACGATGGACAAACCAACCTGAAAGACAACAAAATAGAACCATTATTATAAAGACCACCTGTCTATAAGCTTTCTCAGTTCCAAATGGTGGTATTAAATACAGGATTTACTGTATATATAAAGTCAAACATGCTTCAAAAGCCACCTCTATGTAATTGCCACATGCTTTTAATGGCTAGTAAAATTTTATCCCAAATGCTATTTCTTTCATGTTATTTGAACCTTTATATAAAAGCCACCTGCTCAATGCTCATAAAGGTCACTTTTACTGGCTCCCTTGGGTTGCCTTTATAGACAGGTTTCGTTCTTTCTAAAAAGCTGTTTCTACTGTTAAGTACATTATTTTGAACATCAAATAAATCATGGTTTTCGCTTTTAAATTTTTTTAAACATTAAAACAAAATTAATTTTATATTTATTTGATGTTTTTGTGTTATGTAAGTATTCTTCCTGGAATAACAAGTACAAATGCATAAAATATTGTTTTTTACTGTGATTTACCGACAGATATTAAACTGACAATTAAAGTCATGTTACTTAAGTACAATTGTTTATCTATCAAAACAGATTATATATACAACCTGTTTTAAACTTTACTAACAACCACCTGCTTTTAAAGGCCAGTAAAATTTTAACCCAATCACACTTTATTCAGGTTATTTGAACCTGCATATAACGGACACCTGCATATAAAGGCCAGTTTTAAATGTTCCCTTGGGTGGCCTTTATAGACAGGTTTGACTGTAGATATGTATGACTATAGAGAGGAGTCACTGGAGTGGAATATTGGTGTTTGATGCATGCCCCAGTCAAGGCTATTTCATTTACATGTACACAGTCAGTTCAGGGATTGTGGAAGAAACATTAGGAAACCAAAGTGTCTTAAAAAATCACTGACCTTTGGCAAGCGATCTGATAAACTTTTTCACACTACAAATTATTAGGAGTGGGATTCAAACCTAGGAAGTGAGAGGTTCTGTGAGGGGTTAGTGAATGCCTTATACCACTTAGCCACTAAATGCCGTGTATAACCATGTAGTTTCCATCTCTAGTATACATTTATCTAGGTAAAAACTCAGCTAATATAAATACCTGTTTATTATTACTGGTTGAAGTTTGTGGGAAAAAATTGATGTATTTGAAAGAGGAAAGTTCAAGCATACCAATTAACTGTCTTTAAAGTACAACGACAGACCAATTAGTGATCATGTGTTTAATTTACATGTAATTTTGTTTTTAAATTTTCAAGGTAAATTATATAATCTGTCAGTACAATGATGTACATGTGTAAATTTGAAGTCGGTTAGCAAAAACAATATAGCATGTTATATCATTTAAATATGCTTTTGTCAACAAATAAATGACGTTAATTCACAGTGGAAACTATGGAAAAATATAAGAACACTAAATAAATCCAGAATTTAACATTATATTAGTTTTCAATTAACCTATTTAAGCTGGATGCATGTAAAATATCAACAAAATCTATAATACTCTAGGATTAAAAAAATTTAAATTATATGTAGCCTAATTTCCAAGAGTTGTGAAAATATACCGTAGTCGATCTTTTTTCACAATTTCCTAAAATTGGATACTTTTTGAAAGAATTTCTCGTAAATTAGTAGCCAACTGGAAACATAGCCTGCATATAAATTTAATTGTCATATGTTGTAGGTGTTTGCTCTATAAAGTAAATGGTTCTTTGTCCTGTGTCTGACCAAAACAATAACCAAAGCTGTCCTAAGACCAGCAAACACTGCATAGCTCACCAGACATCTATTCCAATGAAAACCTTAAAACATTTGTTGGATCCAATTCCTTTATCAGCACTAAACTCAAATACTGTATATAGTTAGTAGCTTTTATTCACTGTGGATTTAAATTCGCTATATTCAGGGTTTGACTTGATGGCTCGAAATTAAATAAAAAGTAAAAACATGTATTTTCGTGTAGCATTCATTAAGCTTAGACTTAGATAATCTGTACAGAAAATTGTTTACACTTGCCACTGCTCCCCAAAATTTTATACCCAAAAATAAGTTCCCGTGTCTGAACCGCAAAATTTTATCCACGCAGAATTAAACAACTATACAGCACTTTAATAAGACCTTAAAAATAAGATTGTGTGGCACAATGAACAATGCAGTTACTGCATCATAAGTAAAATATATACCGGTACATGTTTATGTAACTGTCTACAGATGGTGATATCTTAATAATGAGCAAGAGGTCAATGGTTTCCTCCAGACTCCACCATCCTATATAAGTAAAAGAATCATAACTGACATGTAAATTTCATTACTTCAATCCACTACACCCAGTAGCTATATCTAGTTGAGATAAAAATTATAAAGCTACATAAGGACCATTACCGTACATAAAAAAATAATAAAACAAAAAATTATTCTTAGGATATTAATGCTTGAACAATTCCACAAGGGCAGAGGAGGGACGGATTTTAGAATAATCAGGCAATTAACAAACACAACAAGAGTATGATTAGTAATATTTATACAGCAATGTCTGTATGTGACTCTGTGATGAATTAATCAATGAAATCAAAGCACTGAGGACAAAGTGAATCCTGTATTTGTTGTGTTTTTCTTGTTAACGTCACAACCATTGATTCGTCCTTTAAAGCTTGACTAAATGACATCAGGAATGAAATGAGAAATACTAATATTAGTTTACAGATGATATAACTTAAATCATTCTATAATGCCAATATAACTTAATAGCTAAAGAAATGATTTTATTTTTCCTCAAAATACACACAACCTTTTAAATGTCTTCAAATTCAGCAGTTTGGCCTGATTAAACAGGATATAGCATCAAACTCTAACAGTTAATATATTGAGATGCTACCAGCTTTAAGTTAACAAATACATACCACTGAAGACTATTCAGAATAAATTGACATTTTTTTAGAAGTTAGGGAAAGGGAAAGTTATTGACGATAGTTATATATTTTTTTAATAAGTATGGTGTGTGCTGGCAAATGAAAGGCAAGTTTAAAGTTTATGCAGGGCCCTGTTCAGTTTTACCCACAGGGGCCAAATGATAGGTTATATCAGGTTTTAGACTTACTCAGGGCCCAGTACAGCAATAGATAATTACCCCAAACACTTGTATGGAACATCCATGGTGGAGCATAAGTTCAAGACCCAATCTGGTTGTTAGCAAACATACCATATGCCACCATATAAATCTGTCATGAAATGAATACTGATGCACTGTACATGTAGTCATACTCGTATTTTGCATCCTAAGTTCAAAAGTCATGAACAGGCCAACAGGTCATCTCCATGCAAGACATGGAATCCAAATTTCTTAACAATTTCTGTGGTTCTGACTGTGTGAAGTGTTTTTATAACAAGCAACCAAAATCACCTAAATTTTCCACAACTAGGCATGATTAAGTTAAATAATTGAGATATTTTTATCTGAGGTTGTTGACACAAAAACAGTTTTTCTGTAAGTAGGTTGATTTTCCCCAAGGGTTGACACAAACCTGGCAAAAGAATCTACACCCTAGGGGTGTCATTACCAGGACAGTTATTTTTATGTCACTTTCAAGTGTTAAAGGAAGAATGTAACTTGTTTGAAGCTCTTTTAGAATTGATTGGTTGATTTAATGGGTTTTACATCCCAGTCAAGAATATTTCACTTATATTGAGACATCACCAGCTATAGTTAAAGTGGCAGAAATATTCATCTTTGAGCTTAGAGCAATGTGCTGGGAGGGTTCTTTTACATGTCATGCCTTCAGTGACACAGAACATCAGTTTTTAAGGTCTCTTTCAAAGCATCCCACTTTCATTTCTAAATGCCGAAAAAAACAGTCATTTTTTTTCAAGTCTTAGTCAGATCCAGCCAAGTTTCAAACCCATGACCTTCCACATATGGAGCAAGCATTCTACGAACTTAGCTACTGTAGTGGTTTTTCATTTAAGAAAAATATTGTCAAAAATAATGTTAATGGCCCGTCTAGCTCCAGGGACTACATGTAAAGTATCTCTATATAAGGTCATATTTACATATTGTAGCACAACAATCATGACAAATCACACAAAAAATCAATATACATTTTACTGTATTTATTGAAGGTCGCGTACTTTAGAAGATGAAAAGTCTAAAGGCAGACATGCATAATTTGTAGTATTTTGTGACTTAATGACTTTTGTGCTGTCTGTCTGTCTGCCACTTACAGCCATTAAAACACCACATATAATAATAGATCATGTTGATTGCATCATAAAACATGTGGTTGCATCATACCTGTATACAAACAAAAAAAAGAAACAAATAATGAATTGTACTGTTTAATATTTAATTACTTAACAAAGTGATAAATTTAAACAGATGGTACAATATTGTAATGCAAGTGCAAAAATATCTTGCTCATTTTTAACATGGTAAATTTTACCACCTGAATCATTCAATATGATCCAAAAAAATGAAAGAGGAATCAAATTTTCATAATGATACTTCGGGGCCATCGTCTTTGCATAACTCCTATAGAACCCACAGTTGAATCAACCTCTGATCAACCTTTTGGATAGCAGAAAAGTTTGTTGAAACCTCAGCCACTATGACCAATTAACCTTTTGGACAGAGGAAATTCTGTAAACCTCAGCCAACAGCTAATTAAAATACATGTAAAACATGTTGTTAAAACTGTAGTCCACACTTCATCGTCACATGTGACACAAATTTTCAAACTAGAGGCTCCCAGGAGCCTGTATAGCTCACCTAGGTAGAGTTGTTGCAGAATGAAAATCAACAGATTGTCTAATGTTTAAATAAATGCTTGAAATTTATTACACAATATTTATTTCTATCACAAAATTTTGAGACAATACATACCAAGTATCATTGACTTTTCATGTATAATACCCGAGAAATTTACCATATCCAAAAACTGGTCAATGGACCATGGAATTAAGGTCAAGGACAAAAGCCATAAGGCAGTCTGACTGATGTACTATGGTGGCCACCTTTGATTACGTGCGAACATGTCGGACACAATATTTCAGGTAGACCACACAAGGACTATTGTCACAAAGTTTGGTTGCAATTGGCCACATGGTTTCACAGGAGTTGATTTTTAAATGCAGATGTTATTTTAAAATACCAAATGTAAAGACCCAATGACTATTGTGGCCGAGTTTGGTTCCAATTGACTCAATAGTTTCAGAGAAAAACATGTTTGAACGTATTTTCCCATAGGGTCCAATGTTAAAATATGTTCTCCACTGACAGCCATCTTGGATTTTGTGTGGCCCTCAAAAACACCAATGTTGTAGGGGGCCACCCAAAGACTATTGTGGCCAAGTTTGGTTCTAATTGGCTTAGGGGTTTTAGAGAAAAAGATCTTTGAAATTGTTCCCATAGGGTCCAATGTTAACCTATGTTCCCCGTTGGTGGCCATCTTGGATCAGGTGCAGACTTTAAAAAACACGAGTTTCAGAAGGTACCATCTAAGGACTTCTATGACCAAGTTTGGTTCCGATTGGCTCAGTAGTTTCAGAGAAAAATATCTTTGAACGTTGTTTTCTCATAAGGTCCAATGTTAAAATATGTTCTCCGCTGGCGGCCATCTTGAATTTGGTGCGGCCCTCAAAAACCCAAATATTGAAAGGGGCCAATCAAAGACTATTGTGGCCAAGTTTGGTTCCCATTGGCTAAAGGGTTTTAGAGAAAAAGATCTTTGATATTGTTCCCATAGGGTCCAATGTTAACCTATGTTCCCCGCTGGCCGCCATCTTGGATTAGGTGCAGACTTAAAAAACACCGGTTTCAGATGGTACCATCTAAGGACTTCTATGACCAAGTTTGGTTCCGATTGGCTCAGTAGTTTCAGAGAAAAATATCTTTGAACGTATTTTCCCATAAGGTCCAATGTTAAAATATGTTCTCCGCTGGCGGCCATCTTGGATTTGGTGCGGCCCTCAAAAACCCCAATGTTGAAGGGGGCCAATCAAAGACTATTGTGGCCAAGTTTGGTTCCCATTGGCTAAAAGGTTTTAGAGAAAAAGATCTTTGATATTGTTCCCATAGGGTCCAATGTTAACCTATGTTCCCCGCTGGCAGCCATCTTGGATCAGGTACAGACTTGAAAAAACACCAGTTTCAGAAGGTACCATCTAAGGACTACTGTGACCAAGTTTGGTTCCAATTGGCTCAGTAGTTTCAGAGAAAAATATCTTTGAACGTATTTTCCCATAAGGTCCAATGTTAAAATATGTTCTCCGCTGGCAGCCATCTTGGATTTGGTGTGGCCCTAAAAAACCACAATGTTGTAGGGGGCCATCCAAAAACTATTGTGGCCAATTTTGGTTCCCATTGGCTAAAGGGTTTTAGAGAAAAAGATCTTTGATATTGTTCCCATAGGGTCCAATGTTAACCTATGTTCCCCGCTGGCGGCCATCTTGGATTAGTAGAGACTTAAAAAAACACTGGTTTCAGAAGGTACCATCTAAGGACTACTGTGACCAAGTTTGGTTCCAATTGGCTCAGTAATTTCAGAGAAAAATATCTTTAAACATATTTTCCCATAGGGTCCAATGTTAATCTATGGTCCTCGCTGGCGGCCATCTTGGATTAGGTGCGGACATGTCGGACACAATTTTTAAAGTAGACCACCCAAGGACTATTGTGACAAAGTTTGGTTGCAAATGGCCCAGCGGTTTCTGAGGAGTTGATCTTTAACGACGGACGGACGACGACGACGACGATGGACGCAAAGTGATGGCAAAAGCTCACATGGCCTTTTAGGCCAGGTGAGCTAAAAAGTTGTCCACACTTGTGACACAATTTTTCAAAAATGTAGTCCACACATGTGACACAAATTTTCAAAAATGTAGTCCACACATGTGACACATTTTCCATATTATGCAGCCATTATACACTTGATTTGTAGAAGCATGATTATTTCACTTTTTTGAATGCATTAACTGCATTAAAATTCAAAATCTGTTAAACCAACCATATAAGGAATGCATTAATCTCAATTAATCGGCTAATTCTGTGGGAGTAAAACATTAATTGTGACATGCCTCGGTGTACAGCTGCTGCTGATCGTATTTGTTCCTGAATATAATTAATGTGAAAAGAAAAGAGGGTAGTTACGGTCTGAAAAATGAACTACAGTAATCATCAGCCTCTTTTGAATTTCTGGTTTCAATACTTGCAGTCTTCAATGAGGCACTGCATACCAACTTAGTGCCTTTTTACAGACTTTGTTCATCTTTCTCTAAAGCTGGATTGTAGAAGAAGATAAGTTTGAATTTGAGAAGACTGTAATGCATAATTATTTACAAGACATTTAAAATATCAATTTATTTGTGACCAGAAATGAACAGGAATTATGTAGAATCAATTGAAAATGTATTTATGTTTAATATTGGTAAGGCCAGAAGATTCAAGGTTTGGCAATGAATGAAATGGGAATCCCTTGTCATATGAACAATTTCCAGCATCAATTTGGTAAGGTTGTAACAAAAGCTACAAGCAGTGTTTATATAATGTTGACTTGTTTACTTGGAGACTTTCTATGTCGTGTTATCATTCCAGCCTGTTGTTACACATACAGCCAAAACACTTGGTAAAAGGCAACATAACTAATGATGATCAGCTGGTAACAATCAGAACACTCAAAAGTTGTAATATCAAGCCCAGAACTCAAACATCAGCTAACGATCATGACATCAGATAACCTTCAAACCTGAGGAGACCACAGGGCTATAGGATACCGTTCTTGGCATTGTTCACATAACCACTTATAAAAACACTTAATATCAATTTTCAAAATATGTCAAAAATCAGTTATTTATTACCCTTCATATTGTCTGAAATTGGAAATAATATAAAAAACATTGACAAGATACAGATGTGTTCATGGTCAATGTACTAGAAATGTTTTAAGGTCACATGGTTCATATGGTAATAAATAATACATGTATAAGAATTGTACTGTTCATGGTTCACACACCTATAACTAATAAGAAGCTTTGTCCAGAACACAACTGATGTTACTGAGTTTTAGTCAACCATTACACTCTGGTATTAAACCTAGAATTACTTATAATTATAAAGACACAAAAGTTATATTGATGACTACATAGATATGTACAACATGTGTTAGAAAACCCAGAAACCAACTGACCATATGTTAGTTAATTCAGTGTATTCAATAGTAATCTGTACATTATCTAGGCCATCAGAAAAACTTCAACCAGAAAACTTTATAAAGCATACCAGTTTTAACTGATGCCTCTTCATAGAGGTAAAACTCAAACTAGATCTATATATATATATGCACTCTAGGGAGTTAAGCTAATCAGAGGACAGCTTGCCTGTATGGATGCATCATTTTATAGAGTTATCGTTCATTCCATAAACACATTTTTTGTCCCATAAACACATCTTCCGTTCCATAAACACAGTGTTTATTCCTTAAACACAGCTTTCATTTCATACATTTAGCTTCAATTCCATAAACAGAATTTATTCCATAAACACACCTTTCATTCCATAAACAGTATTCATTCCATAAACGCACCAACGGTATTCATTCCATAAACAACACTGAGATTCAATTTCATAAAACACACCTTTCATTCCATAAACATAAACAATTGTTTCATTCCTCAAACACACTTTGTTTTTTATTAAACATATCTTGTGTTCCATAAACACATCTTTAGGTATTTACAGATATCATGATGAGAAAAAAAAACATTATCAACTAGAAACAATGTATATCTAATATTTTAGATCAATATTGGTTCTAGTTCAGTTACGATTGTTTATACAATAAATATGAAACAGGAAGGGTATTGTGAGATCTCCTTGTCATAAACCATTTATATTTCTGCTTAATTTCAAATGAATGTCTGACTATTGTTACAGACCTGTCACCAGTATAAAGTGTCAACTACAAGTATTTTCTTTATAAAACATCATAGTAATCACCTGACCACATCTTTAAATGGTTTAAATGGCAAGATCTCTAGATTAAATGTGAAACTCAGGTCTTTTCTGTATAGTGAAAATTGCTTGCTATAACTGACAAATAAATATTAAATGATCATTTGATTAAAGTTTCTTTTATACATTTTACACACAAGTGACATCACAGCTGTTACCATAGATATTGTTACAGATACATTAATTTACAATTTAATTGATTACAATGATTACAAATAATATAACAGCATGTGCATCATTTATGTTCAAACGCAAATTAACTTCAAATCAAACACATTGAACAAATCCAATAAGGTAATTTGCTGAATTCAAATTGGAATTAGAATTTAGAAGTCTAAGTACATATGCCATGTTTCAGTGGGTTTTTGTTTTCAATTAAGCTGACATGTTAAGTGCCACATAATCCAACTTAACAAGAAGCCAAACAGTCTAACCTGTAGGTAGATATATCAGTTGTTCAAACTGAATGTAATAAATTTGATGACATGTTGATTAAAAACATACATATTTTTATAATAACACCCTTATCTTCTTCCGTTCAATGGTGGCGATTATTTACCCCCACGCCTTACCCTCACTGGTCCCATTATTGTTTCAGTCAGGGTGCTAACTTAATACATCTGGTCATTTGTTGGTCACTGTTGATGTCACTATAAAGTAATCTGGGACACAATGATATAATGATGGCGAGAATGTGATAAATTTGACCAGTTACGGAGCTACAAAAATGTCAGCTGTTTTAAATTTTTCTTTTTGTTTAATCACATTCAGATTACTGTTACAAATATTTATGTAAATGTGCCAAAAAATTATATATCACCCTGCCTGGCATAAAAAACAGATATATCACACCATTACCGGTAATATACAAAACATTCAGGTGAGTTATTACAATGTATCGGTACTTAGGACAATGATGCACTTTTAACAACTTTTTATGTTTAACTACAGATAATCAAAATGGTCAGATTTTATACAAAACTTCCTTAATCAAATAACACATAAACAATACAGTAATGACTTAAACATGTACACCTTCCAATAATGTTAACATCACTCATTTAACTTATTTCCTTAATTTGAGAAAAAATTTGAATATTCAAATAATTCTATATCAGAATTTTTCAACTTAAAATCTTTTTAATTAAATTTAAATGCCGATATATTGTAGTTTTTAAATAAACTTGTTGAATTTAAATAATTAGTAAGGAAGGAAAAATTCAGGAAAGGAATGAATGGCGGCTAAACAAGATTTGAAACCATAGGAGCCCATACAGATACCATCATCAAATTTGGCATGAAGTATCCAATGATAAGTAGAGATATTTTGACACATTTATAGACAAAACTGAATGAGATCAAATCATACAGCACCAAACATTATTGAGAAGAGGATGTCACTCCACTAACTGCATGTATTTGTTTTTTTTTTTTTAATGTTTAACTGTAAATATCAGATATTATTATCTATTGATTTAATAAACAGACAAAATATATCAGATCAAATTAAACTCAGGAAGATCCAAGGTTAATTATTATAATGTTTATAGACTTTTAAATTGAGTAGCACACATAATGATCATTTAATTCATTCTTTCTCTCTTCCGCTTTCCACTATGGTAGCTTATTGGAAGAGTGTTCACTCCATATGTTGGAGGTTTGAATTCAAACGCTGGGTGGGTCTGACGAAGATATTCTCTCTCTCTTTCTCATGACTAGAATTCTTTAAACAAGTAATATTTTCAATTACCCTGCAACAAATATATGGTAAACCCTAGTGTGTTTTAACTAACTAGCTACTTTTGAAATTTAGAGGAAATGCTTTCAAAGGAACAACAATTATGAAAACTTCAGTCTTAATACAGCTATGAAGTATGTGTAATATTTGTCTTAATTTCTGTCCTAATTTAGATTATACAGAAAAAGAATTCCGACCACATTAACTGATTACACAGGTCACAATTACGTAATAACCTACAGAGAATTGTCACAGAGTTATATTACATTTTATCTCTTGTACAATTCTATAACCATGTACAAACCTTATCAGAGTGACCTCAACCTATAACTTAGGACAATTTCCTCAATCTGTCCAGTATATTGGCTCAAAAAGTTTCGGGCTTGTCCTGGTTTCCATGGGACCGAAAATACAAGACTCTCCTTCTTAAGATGCCAGTTCATGACAAAGTTACCCCACAGTTCACTGCATTCAGGATTAATCAAAGTGAAAAGTCATGACTTGCTGAATATACCAAACATGACACCAGTCCTTGGTTTCTATGTCCAAAAGTCTTCATCACTTCAGCACACATCTCCATATACTATTTACCGTAATACTTCTGGAAATGACCTTGACCTTTCATAGTGACCTAGAATTTCACTCCCAACCTCCACCATTGTGGAAAACATTTTCTGACAATGAATACCTACAACAGTGAACTAGAGCTTTTTTAGATGTCCCAGTGTTAAAAAGTGCCCATATTTTTGCTATTGCAACCATGCCACATCTCTAAACTACAACATCTGACTGTAACCTTGAACTATGAACTATTGACCTGGAATTTGTAATTTCATGCTGTCACCTACAGTATTTATGCTGGATGCTGAGTAAATCACTTAATGAGTCAGAAGAAATATTAACACTTCAAACAAATAGAAAAACAGATGAAATTTTGGCAATCAGTGAGGGCATCATTACAATACATCACTGTCTAGTACTCATTTGTGATAAATTACTGGAAACCTTCTATGTTAGTATGTATAAATCCTCAAATGATCTGAGAGACTCCAAAAGAAACATTACCACACATCAATAACAGATATACTTACTAAAATATGTTCATACATATACAGTACCACAAGGTTAGAATTCAGCTTTATTCAAGATAATTTTGCTATCTTACTTTTTGTCAGGGTTTTAAAGTACCAAATAGTATTTTCTTTTCCATAATTTAAGTCACCCTTAATCAATTAAATGATTAATTACTTAATTAATTAATTGCCAACTCCTGTAAAATGATAAATTTTGACAATACAAGGTTTACCAGGTAAATGGTGTTCAGGGTTCAAGTCCTTGACCAATCCATCAGCCTGATATCGGCCAGATTTGATATTCTGTAAGTTTTCTTACATGTATAATTATGTTATTATATAACATATTAAAATTTGTGTACTTGTTAGAATCTCAGATACTGTGGTGGGTGTATAACAGTGTTTGCTGTAATGGTTTTCCCAAATTTCCTATGACTAATGATTCAAAAATGTTCAAAATCTAACTTGACCTGTATTTTACTAGATTCAGAAATATATTCCGAAAATTTATTCCAAATATACATATGTAACCAAATGCATTACCCGTCTCAGAATACATATCTCAAGATAAAACAGATCGATATATTCCTTTCACGTTCATTTACCAGGCGCACAATTTCCAATGTGTACTATTTCATAGTAAAGAAGCTCAATTTTAGAGAAAGTGATGGCAATGTATGCTTTACTGTCGTGAACGCCATACAAAAATTCAGTTTAGTTCAAGACATAAAAAAATTCAGTTTGGTTGAAGACAAAAGTTACTGGTTTGACAACAAATTACTAATGGACAGACTAACTGACAACAAAACAAAATAATTGTCATATACACGTGTCAATGGTGGAATAAAAAAGTGTTTATCATTTCACTCTTTCAATATAAAAGGTTTACATACAAATTACCTCATTACAAACTGCATATCTGTACTTAAATGTCTGTCTAACTCTAAGTAAAGTAAATATTTAAATCTTGTTTTTGCATATTTTAATTAAAAATCATTTTTGTATTTTTAAGAGATCTTTACACATAAAACTTGGGTCTAAAAAATTGAAATGACATTTACAATATATATAATTAATATGTGTAAATATGTGATCAAATATGCCATGGTACATGTATATATAAAAGTACCATAAAAGATCCATCCAACAAAATTAATGTCAAGAAAATCTATTATTGATTTTCATAATATCTACGATGGAAAATAAATTTTTATTTTATAAATAAGAATAGTGTTATGCATTGAAGTCATAGTTAATACACTCATATTGAAACATCGCTTACTGTTATTTTTAACTTTGCAATGTGCTTATGGCAATGAACAGCGAAGCTTCTTGCCCATGTGTAATTTGGTTCCTCGTGAAAAGGTTGACTGGACAGCATGAGACTATGGCAATAATGTATCAAGTTTGTAAAACTGGGGTTTAAACTCGCAACTCTTTTTACTTGTAAATGTCAACATCCCCTATGTCTAAGGCAAGGCTTTGTTTAAAAACTGTCAATTGTAATGTGTTTTGTTTTTTTTATATGAAGATATGCCTGATAAATGCTATGTACTGGTAAGGAAGATGACTAGTTTTGCTGTAAGAAGTATGAACATATAGAATAACTGGCACGGTCAGTGTAAGTATGTATGTACAATGTATGTGTACTTTAGTGATGACCAAGGTCAAGAACAACATAGACCCCCAGACAGAATACATCCAGTGACAACACATAATTAATATAAAATGCTACATGTTAGGTCCTAACCTTTAACATCATCCTGGAATGTTTACCCTGCTGTCTCTATTCAAATTAACAGGTTTTTTTTACCTGTATATGATGCTCAGGTGTGTTATACATCTGTGGAATTTCTGATCAACCTTGTAACACATTATTTCAATAAAATGCAACATCAAACTGATGTCATTAATACCTATAGTTTCTGTAACTTATACATGTACACCAATGTACGTGTATGCACAGATATAACATGCACTTGACATGAATCCATCCTACAAGATCATTTCTTTATATTCTTATGAAGATGTAACTGTATCATGCAATAATGCCTTATGATGTTTGTGTGGAAGGACACAGCAATGAGAAAATATACAGATTCTAATCTAAGGGTTGAAAGCACAGACCTCTCATACTAAAACACAACACAAGAGATCTCAGTGGTTTCAATAAAGCCAGCAATGTGATGAAAGTTGTCTGATTACTTGTTTAGATACTGTATATTGCTTTATTTTTACGGTGTCGAATTTTCGCGGTTTGACGATGGCTAGCATATTCACAGTGTCATATTTTCGTGGTCTTATCTGATTAAAGGAAAACTTCAAGATAGGAAGATCAATGGGCTGGTATTTTCATGACTGTTTGTTTTCCGCGGGAATACACTGTGCCACAAATATAGCGAAAATAAAACTACAGCGAAATATAAGCATTATACAGTATGGATTCAGTTTTTCACCTAATTCCACCAAGTTTACATTTTGTGTTTTTGCAATATAATTATTACTCTATACTTGCTGTCTAATTTCAGAAATTTATCTTCTTCTTACAATTTTAGTGAAAGGGCTATAATCTACAAAATTACCAATCCAGATATCTGATTTGTATTTTCTTCAATATTTAAGCTACAAAATTTAAACTTCTGAAGAACACTAGGTACTAGTCACATTCCATCTTAAGTGGTCCTGTCATGTGACCATCATTTAAGATTCTATCATTGAGGGTGTGTGTGCAATATTTCAATAGCATGTATTTTTTACGCGGAATGGTAAATGTTATGGGCATGTAATTTCCTGTACCTCATTAAGTATTTGTCAGAATGGTACATTTTATGGGTATGTACTTTCCTGTACCTCTTTAAGAATTTGTCAGAATGGTAAATTTTATGGGTATGTACTTTCCTGTACCTCATTAAGAATTTGTCAGAATGGTACATTTTATGGGTATGTACTTTCCTGTACCTCATTAAGAATTTGTCAGTGTTACATTTTATGGGTATGTACTTTCATGTACCTCATTAAGAATTTGTCAGAATGGTACATTTTATGGGTATGTACTTTCCTGTACCTCATTAAGAATTTGTCAGTGTTACATTTTATGGGTATGTACTTTCATGTACCTCATTAAGAATTTGTCAGAATGGTACATTTTATGGGTATGTACTTTCATGTACCTCATTAAGAATTTGTCAGAATGGTAAATTTTATGGGTATGTACTTTCCTGTACCTCTTTAAGAATTTGTCAGTGTTACATTTTATGGGTATGTACTTTCCTGTACCTCTTTAAGAATTTGTCAGAATGGTACATTTTATGGGTATGTACTTTCCCATACCTCATTAAGAATTTGTCAGAATGGTACATTTTATGGGTATGTACTTTCCCGTACCTCATTAAGAATTTGTCAGAATGGTACATTTTATGGGTATGTACTTTCCCGTACCTCTTTAAGAATTTGTCAGAATGGTACATTTTATGGGTATGTACTTTCCCATACCTCTTTAAGAATTTGTCAGAATGGTACATTTTATGGGCATGTAATTTCCTGTACCTCATTAAGAATTTGTCAGAATGGTACATTTTATGGGTATGTACTTTCCTGTACCTCTTTAAGAATTTGTCAGAATGGTACATTTTATGAATATGTACTTTCCCATACCTCATTAAAAATTTGTCAGAATGGTACATTTTATGGGTATGTACTTTCCCGTACCTCATTGTACTTTCCTTGTACCTCATTAAAAATTTGTCAGAATGGTACATTTTATGGGTATGTACTTTCCCGTACCTCATTGTACTTTCCCTGTTCCTCATTAAGAATTTGTCAGAAATAGAATGGTACATTTTATGGGTATGTTAACTTTCAAGTACATCATTAAGATATTTTATGGGTATGTACTTTCCCGTACCTCATTAAGATTTTGTCAGTTTTTTCTAATCAACAGTAATGATATCATGCACTCATCTTCAAATACTTTGAGGTAATTTGGTATTATTATTGTAACAGGTTTAATTTACTACTCAAAGACTCCCTACTGTTACATAATGACAACCATATACCAGTATGTCCTTTTATTAAGAAGAGGGTTCACTGGTGCTTTATCAAATGAAGGAGGAAGGTAATGTGTTACTGCTGGATGGAAGAAACTGTCAAGAAAAACAACTTCAGTGAGCATCATTGTTCATAATTTTAGGAAATGTGTAGTCTTATTCTGAAAATCAAACTCGACCTGTGTTTTATCAGTACATGCTTCATTATATTTGTTCGAAGAAAACAAGTCAAAGTATGACTGGGGAGTAGTGGGTCAATGATATAAAAACATAATACATATATGACAACCCCCACTTTGTGTATTGGACAAATTCTGTAAATCTTTCAAGCAGTATGTAACTGGCTTTCAAAGTTTCAGGTAAAGGTGTTGTTGGCTCAAATCCTAAATTTACTAACTTGGATATTTTCTGAAACAGCATTTACTATTATTCCATGAAATACATGCATAGTAGTAAATGGCTTGATATCAAAATTGTTATAATTTAACATTGAAAAGGCTTCTGTAAATAAATAAATAAATTATAATAGCTTAAGACTTATTATGTGGCTGATGTGACAAGTACATCTAAGTCATTAGTTTTTGCTGACATTCATAATTCAATGCTTGTTTTGAGATTTGACATAACTTGAATAAAGCATTTAAAAACAATTTTTAACAAAAGTTTTTTAATTCCCAGTGGCGGATCCAGCGGGGAGGCACAGGGGGCCCGTGCCCCCCCAGTTGCCCCGACTTTCCCCCCTCTCTCTCAGCTAATTGTCAATCAACCAGCGTAATGACCAGTCAATTAGTGGTACTGATTAATTAATTCGTGTATACAGGTAGGAAATTGCAATCAGGTGATGATGAAATTTACCAGTTCGCTGAAGCATGAAAGAATCCAGGTAGTACTGACCAGTCTTAAGGTGATAATGTTATTTACCTGATCGCTGAGGCGTGAAAGAAACCAGTTAGAATCAGTAGATAACGTTAATTAGTCATACTAATTAAGAGACTTCCATGAAGAGTGATTCCATTAATCATACGTGAATTCGTCTAATTTACCTCTTTAAACCAAGGGACATGGCCGAGAGGGAGAGAGAGAGAAGTAATTTTTAGCACACAAGATTACCTTTTTTGGTATATTTTTATAGCATGATGTTCTATTTCTATATAAAAGTCCAAATTTTGGTACAATTTTTGTACATTTTTATTTTTAATTGGTTTTAATGGGGAAAAATATGTCTCATTTGATTTTTTAATCTATTCGTCCGTTTATCGACTTTACGGAACAAATCCGTCTAAAATATTCAGTGGGTTTTTTTTTTCTAGTTACAAGATTCTTACAATGATGAAACTGACTAACTAGTCATTTTAAAACTAATAATATAATCAAATTAACTTGAAATTTCAAATGGATGTAATACAGTTCATTTTAAACAAGTGTGGAAAAGGAATAATGGTAGTAGGAGACCTACCCCTTCGGTGTATGTAGCAGGCAGGTCAGTTGGTAGAGTGCTTGCTCCGTAAGTTAAGGGGGTCGAGGGTTTGGTCTCTTGTCAGATCTGACCCAAGAATTGAAAAAGTGTAGTGACTGTTGAAAAATGAGTGCGGGTCATTCGGACAAACATTAAAAACCGAGGCCCCTTGCCACTGTAGGCGTGGCACGATAAAGAACTCTCACTGCATAATGCCATCACCGCAAAGCACAGGTAAATATTTCTACATCTACACCTATAGCTGGTGATGTCTCGATATAAGTGAAATATTATTGACTTAAAATTTAAACCCCATTAATCAATGATCAATCAAACTTAGGACTGGGATTCAAACAGAAAGACTTCCCACTGATGAGCTTGATTTATCAACCCAACTGGATCACCCAGACCACGTTCATCCATTTATCGACCAAATTAAATCAAAACACTGGTATCCCTCCGATGGATCAACGTATCGATCTGCAATATAACGCAAAAAAGAGTCGGTCTGGAATTGCGGTGCACAACTACACCTCCACAGATAAAAAGACCGACATTACAAGTTACCGACGGTACAGTTGATAGACTCGGATATTCTGAACTCATCGACATTCATAGCCACTTGCATAAATATTACAATTTTTGAAAAAAAGCTAGACTGATTAGTTCTTTGACTGGTTTAGATCCACTTTGAATGCGAGGTAAAAAGGACTCCAGACGGTGATCAAGATGCAGGAAATTGCACCATTTACACTGAAAAAAGCGAATTTTTTCTGGGGGAGCATACCCCCAGAGCAGGTCGCTCCTTTGGCACACACTTGTGCCCCCCCATTCACCAAGACTCTGGATCCGCCCCTGATTCCTGTATACATTCTGTCCTGAATGTAAACCAAACTTTACACATCAATAACTGTACTACAAGATTATTATAACAGAAATCTATAATATGTGTATAACCCCTCAAACTATACTTATGTATGTATAAAGTAATATATACAGCATCTAATCAGACTGATGATGGATGACATTTTATTTTTTTCTGAAATTATTTATCCCCTTAGGGCCTGCTAAGTCAGTAGTGAGCTTAAATGATACTGCTCTCTCTCTCTCTCTCTCTCTCTCCATATGCAATTCTAGCTCTAAAAGAACAACTGGCTAATCTGTAATACTGCTTTAGATTTCAAAAGTTTTCTTCTCCTTTCATGTCTGTTCCTTTAACGCAAGGGTCTATGTAAAGGCATAATCTTAAATATGCAGTTGACATGGCATTGTGACAGTAAATGATATCTCACGCTGGTCATGAGCATTGGCCGTGGTTATGGTAGCTGGTACTCTATAACTAGTCTTGTAATAGAATAGCACTGATATACGCTTGACAACACAACTATGTCTTAAAATAGGAAAGGCAAAATCTGCAACTCAAAAGCATGAATTTGACAATTCAACCAAGACTAAACACAATACAGTTTAATTAAATGTAACAAGCGAACAAGATGTACACATATTTGGATTACTGATTGCAACTCCTGACTTTGGACTGGCACTGGAGTAAAATATCCCAGGGGATGTGGTATTTAAAGTATGAGTGACAGGTCTCTAACCATCCAACTTATATTTAATTCAGTGGTCCATAAATATTCCACACATCTGTAAGGTCCATTAGTTAATCCTTCCCAACTATTTTATAATCTACCATTGAAATGAAATCCATTTCTCCTTTAAAGAAGAATGTTACTATAACAACATATTTTCCTGTTTTTATAACCCTGATATTACATTTATTAAAAATCCATTATATAAATTAAACCTGTATAAAAGATTGAGGCGTCATTGATATTATACCTGTGATATACACAGTAAGTAAAAGGTGTTACAATAATGATATCATAATAAGTAGTAAAGTAGGTATGGAATTATTACATTGTAGTCTTTGTTTGTATACAAAATATACTTATTACACATGTGTATATATTTACTATAAATTAGTACATTGTTATAAGTTCTATACTTTTATACTAGTGCCTAAAAAGTACCTGGATATTTGTTGTGGCTATAAATGTAAGGTATGTTTAAACCCAATAAAGACTTATTGAATTGAATTGAAATAAATGTCATGAGAATGGACAAAATTTGAAAACTAAGGTTTAATATATTGTCATGCTTATATAATTTCTTTTTTTAATTATCTAAAAGGAAATAGGCTCATATTTTAAATGTGTTACTTTCTGTAAACAATGTGACTGTATTGAGTTTTTGAAAACCTCCAACGAATTTAGTTTAATGAAAATTGATTTAACTGCAACATGAAACATTTACAGAATTATTTAAATAAACTTTTTTATTATTTGTAAAATAATAATAATAATAATAAACAAATAGAAAAACAAATTAAACAGAATACACTTACAATATTTGTAAATGTTTTTACCAGAATTTGATGCACTTTTTTGCAAAACTAGTCTTCTTTCATTCAGTCACCAGATGTCCATACTGTTCAATATTTTATCAATGAATTAAGTGAGTTGTACCAACAATAAAATAATGACCATGTTTTATGAGGACAGATAATCTTAAAATCAGATATTTTCCAGAATGTCATGTTATAAGTAGTTGTTGAAGAATACTTACAGAACCAGCTCCTTCAAGCACGCCTTTTGGTGTTACAAAGATTCCAGACCCGACAATCGAACCCACGATAATAGCCACGCCGTTAAACAATGTTATTTTTCTTTTGAGTTCCACTTTATCATGTTCCTTTTTAATGGAATCGTTATCGGGATCTTTTGCTTCACTTGACATCTTGATATTCCCAAATTTCCGATAACACTACAACCCTTGCGACACGTTTTCAAGCAAGCAAACACGCTGTTGTAAACACAATTTTTTGTCGAAGGGAATGGACGAGTTCATTTGAAGGGGTGTTGCGCCAATTATTATTTACACTAGAACCTAGATATACACTATTCCAAAATATTTTTCATCTATTTTGTTGAAATTAAACATTGTTTGTGAATTCAAAATAATTTATTTTCAGAAACAACTACTAAACTGTAATGTTTACACAAATATTATATAGTATACCCTATGAATGAAATAATCCATCTATGAACTTTTCGGGGTTTATTGTTTGAACACAAGGAGGCATGTTCCGAATGGATTTCATTCATAAAAATATTTTATTTAACCTGAAAGCTGATTGGTTGGTGTAAAATACGCCCTTTACTACGGTTTTACTACCACAGTAAAGGTTGCATCATCATATCGGTAGAATTTCATCACCCTTTGTTATTTTTTCGCTATGGTTTCGAGACTAGCAATTATGATTTCCGCATTTTTATTTCTATTTTCTTTGAAAGATTGCATCATGAATGTAGAAAACACGAAAAACTTCTTAGAACATGGCACCTCACGCAAACACAACCAAGAACCGTAAAAACGATTGGTCATTCATTCTGTCTGGCTTGAAAACTTATCGACACTGTACCTAAGGCTGACCAATCAAATTTATTTATTCGACGAGATCGGTACATTTTAGCGCACAAGGTTGCCATTTAGGTACATTTTTATCTTTTAAGTATTTGATTTTCGGGTACAATTTCAATTTACAATTTACAAAAAGTCCGTCAAAATGGAAGAAAATCCTTCTAATTTTGACCTTTTTTATTTGTCCATTTATAAATCTGTTTTATGGTACAATTCCGCCAAAAACGAATAAATCCGTCGAAATGAATAATCACATGATGAGTAATTAAACGACTCCAATTATATTTCTCCTTAAGGCACAATATTTCAGGAGCCAAGTGATGGATTAACACTATGAAAATTGCTTTCGGGTGCTTATGCACTGTCCCATACCTCAAAAACGCTTGTAATTCAGTTTGTTTAAACAATATTAATATTTATTATTTATTCAATTATTATAGAACATTAACACAGTGACAGTTAACCCTCATGATTTGAAGGTTACTAACCATCAAACAACGACTGGAAATCAAAATTTCAGACATTAATGAAAGTTCTGACAAAAGATAGATCAACCGTTGCCAAAGGAAATTAGTCGGCGGATGGCCGGGATTTACGGTGGCAGTAGGCATATGAAAAACAGTCAGCTGAATTTCAACGTGTTTGCAACTTACTAGAAGATGACAACCAACTTGGACCCACAGCAGACCAATCAGCAGATGTCCAACAAAGGGGCGAGTGCAGCTCACTGGAGGATGGTCCACCAACTTGAACCCATGACAGGTCGGTCAGCTGATGCCCAACAAAGGGGCTGGAGCAGCTTACTGGAGGATGACACACCAACGTGAACCCAAAGCAGGTCGTCTAGTTGATACCCAACAAAGAAGTGGATGCAGCTCACCGGAGGATGACCCACCAACTTGAACCTATAGCAGGTCGGTCAGCTAATGCCCAAAAAGGGGTGGGTGCAGCTTACTGGAGGATGACCAACCAACTTGAACCAACAGCAGTCGGTCAGCTGATGCCCAACAATGGTGCCGGTGCAGCTTACTGGTGGACGACGTACCAACATGCACCAACAGCAGATCGTCTAGTTGACGCCCAACAAAAGGGGTGGGGGCAACTCACTGGAGGATGACCAACCAACTTGAACCCACATCAGTCGGTCAGCTGATGCTCAACAAAGATGTGGTTGCAACTCACTGGAATATGGCCCACCAACTTAACCCCAAAGCAGGTCGGTCAGTTGATGCACAATAAATGGGTGGGTGCAGCTCACTTAATGATGACCCACCAACTTGAACCCATAGCAGGTCGGTCAGCTGATGCTCATCAAAGGGGGTGTGTGCAGCTTACTGGAGGATGACCCACCAACTTGAACCCGTAGCAGGTCAGCAACATGAAGCTCATCAAAGGTAAGATGCAATTAAATGGAGGATGGCCCACAAACCTGAACCGACAGCAGGTCGTCTAGTTGATGCCCAACAAAAGGGTGAGTGCAGATCAATGGACCCGCCATCTATAACCTACAATTGGTCGGTCAGCTGATGCCCAACAAAGGAGTAGGAGCAGATCACTGGATGATAAACCATCAAATTGAACCCACAGCAGGCCCACAAGCTGATGACCAACACAGGAGTGGGTGCACCACACTGGTTAATGATCCACCAACTTTAACCCACGACAGGTCGTCAAGCTGATGTCCAAAAAGGGGTGGGTGCAGCTCACTGGAGAATGGCCCACAAACTGTAACCCACGACAGGTCGTCAAGATGATGTCCCAAAAGAGGTAGGTCAAGCTCATTGGGGAATGGCCCACCAACTTTAACCCACGATAGGTGGTCAAGTTGATGCCCAAAAAAGGTAGGTTCAGCTCGCTGGAAAAAGGCCCACCATCTTTAACCCACGGCAGGTCGTCAAGTTGATGTCCCACAAAGGGGCGGGTGTAGCTCACTGGAGAATAGCCCACCAACTTCAACCCACGACAGATCGTTAAGTTGATGTCCCATAAAGGGGTAGGTGCAGCTCACCGGAGAATGGCCCACCAACTTTAACCCACGACAGATCGTTAAGTTGATGTCCCACAAAGGGGTAGGTGCAGCTCACCGGAGAATGGTCCACCAACTTTAACCCATGACAGGTCGTTATGCTGATATCACACAAAGGGGTAGGTGCAGCTCACTAAAGAATGACCCACCAACTTTAGCCCACGACAGGTTGTCAAGTTGATGTCCCAAAATGGGTAGGTGCAGCTCGCTGCAGGATGACATACTAACTTGAACCCACAATAGGCCGTCTAGTTGATGCCCATAAAAGGGTGTGTGCAGTTCACTGGAGGATGACCAACCAACTTGAACTAACAGCAGGTCAGCAACATGATGTCCATCAAAGGTAAGGTGAAATTAACTGCAGGGTGACCCACAAACCTGAATCCACAACAGGTCGTCTAGTTCATGCCCAACAAAAGGGTGGGTGCAGGTCAATGGAGGATGATTCGCCAATTTGAACCCATAGTAGGTCGGTCAACTGATGCCCAACACAGGGTATGGTCGCTTAGCTTTTGTGGAGACACTTATAATGTATGATGGATGAATTAAGATTAATGACAAAGTAAAGGTGTGCGATGTTTCACATCGAAGAGTGTGCATGGTTATGAACATTTTGGAATGTCGAACATTATTAGTTAACAGAAACCTCAATGTTTCGCTTCCAGAAACTCTAAGGATATATAAAAGTTATATCGGTAAGACGACTCGTTGCAAAGACTTGATTGTGGGAGTTTAATGTCTACTTGTGGCCTGCCAGCCAATGTGCAGATCGGAGCTGAGTCTTACAATTAGAGAAGAAAAGGGAAAGAAGTTGAATCAAAGTGTTTTACTTCTTTCCGACAACGTTCCTGTGCATAACCCAATTTACGAATTTACGAATGCAAGTACAAACAACTAAGAGTCCATATTTGTGAGGTGAGGCAAAAAAGATTTCTTGACAATGATGCATTCAATGCTGCCACAGAGACATAATTTTGAGACCAACCCGAAAATTTCTACTTCAAAGATATAGACAATCTTAAATGAGAAAAGTATACTCAGTGTAAGATCAACATGAACAAGAGCCAAACCATCACAACCAAAGAAAGATTACTCTTACTAGCTTCAATACTACTCAACATCTCCAATGAAAGCCGACAGAACAATAGTAGAAACTCGGTAACTCGGTAACAATTCCAAGATCATTCCACACCCAAACGTCACCAGCTTGCTGGTAGAAACTGGTGAAGCTAATGAATGAAAAGGGAGAATGATGACAGCTTATCATCTCCACTTTGATTGGAGATGTTCATCGAGTCGGTCACAGGCAATGGAATCTTTATTCTTACACATTAATTGATTAAAATATTTAATGAATAACCGGGACCACGGTTTCTTATAAGTCACAATAATGGAATCTTCTACATAGATGTTCTTATGATCGCAAGTTAAGTTGTAGCTAAATTTTGTCTCGAACTTTCGAAAACATCCGGATGTATAATAAATTATAGGCAACTTGGATAGAACTGCGATGGCCGATATCAGTTGTCAATTTTCAGTTGTTGTGGAAGAAAAATGTTTTTGTCATTGTTAAGTTTCTGTTGTCAGTTTTCATATTTCTACAAGATTACTCTTACTATTTTGGAAAGTTGACAACACTTATTATTATACCTCATATATATTAAAACACTTTTCATTGGATGTTTTCCAATCACATGACATGCAATTATTGTATAAATCACTTTACCAAAGATTAACAGATAAATTGAATATTTAATTATAGAAAGGAAGGTGACAATGAAAAAGTGACAATATTGTTGTTAACTTTCCAAAATGGTAAGAATAACATTAGAGATATGAAAACTTCTCTTCCACAACATTACGGCTGATATCGGTCATCGTATAGAACACTTCAAATGTTACACCGGCTGTATAGTACTAAGTTAAATGAAATAGTGGAGTGATGGTGAAAAAAAATTCTGATATGATGAAGGAAACCGAGAGTACCTGGAGAAACCAAACAAAATTTTCCACATTAATATATTACTCGGTGAGAGGCGTTATATGTACCCCTGGTTAGATTTGAACCTACTCGGTGAGAGGCGTTATGATCCCATCCGGTCATAGAGTCTCCATTACCTTATAGAAAGTCCCTGAATATTTTTTAAAATTTTGTTTCAAACATTATGCCGTCCACGACATTTACAACCTAATTGCAGGCTGACCAATTCGACGGATTTGTACCATAGAAACGGATAAACGGGCGAATAAAATGAAAAGGCTAAATTAGACGGATTTTTTCTGCTTTAATTAAAAATGCTAAAAAAACGGACATTATGTATGGAAATTGTACCAAAATGAAATACTTAACGATTAAAAAAGTACCTAAATGGCAACCTTGACCGATCTGGACAAATTATTAAAGTTGATATGGGCAAGGGGGTGTCAGCTACGAATGCGGAGCTCATACTTAAGATTAATTACATTTATAGTCCCGATTCACCAAATATAATCTTCAGAAGATTGAATAATAACATCTCAAAGCAATTTTAAACGAATACAATCAAACTCGCTCAAAATTTAGATGAATGTTAATACAATCATGCCATGTAAAAATTATTTGAGTGACGAGAACCACGGCTAATAAGCTGACTACAGTTCGTAACGCACAAGTGCATACTACATAACATGTAAGCAATTGGAAGCACAAATCATGAAAACCCGAAGTCACTATCACTTAATCTATCTATGTCAAAGAAAAAAAAGACAGCAAAATCAGGCGAAATGTGACACAAATATTTCGTAATCAGTGTCTGTTGGTTTATTGCGGTTTTACGCTTCCAGATCATTGTCATCTATATTCACAATTTTCAAGTTATGTGACTTTATCGTAAAGTTCTTTTGGCTTTGTATGTCATGAAATGAAATCTACACAGGAGATGAAAAAGAATACGAAGAATATTGTACAAATGTGTTTTGTCTGGAAAAAACTTCACTTTTCACAAAGTTGTAAACATAACAACTGGCTATCGCAACATGGTAAGTAGGTCACAGCAACCTTGGGATATAATTATTTCCGAAGAGCAGTGATTGGGGGCAAAATAAGAAATATTTTTATGTCTGTACAAGCACTTGAATAATAAAATAGCACATTTTGTGAAATTTTGTCTCACAGCCTCGCACTAATGATATGGACCACAGAAATTTAAAATTCTTAAATTATACCACAGAAATAACTTTAATTTTCCTATTTCCTCTAACGTTTTTTGTATTCTTCTAACATCCAGTTTTGGAATTTTATATAGTATTCAAAAATTAGCAAATGAAATGCATTAAGAATAAAAGAAACATATCACATGACATAAGCATTCTTAACTTGGCAATATTCAACAGTATCCAATGCTGCAATCATGAACAAGAAACAACAAAAGTAACACAAATAAAAGTATATAATGACATATATCTACCTATCGTAAGTAAGTTAATATGTGTGTTCCATGTATGGTGCTTCTATCTGGAATGATAACAGAACTCTGAACTTCTAATTTAGGATTAAAATTTATATTGAAAAGAGATTTCATCAGAATCTTATCTGCTTTTAACAGTCACCGGCTATTCACGTGAAAGATACCAAAACGTAAAGCGACACCCACGAACCATAACGTCAGTATGACAACGCTAAACGAATAAGCTCAAATAGTGGCTTACCCTAGAAGAGCCGCAAGTCGGTGCGAGACCAAGTCAGTTACTGGGCACAGCAGTGTGGGCAGGCATACACACTTTCAACAGCTTCAGAGCGTACTCTATGTTTTTCTATAGCTTAAATGTTCTCGCGTCTGGATATTTTTATAATTTAAACTATGTTGTATCGTCAGTCCCTGTCACATCTTCAATAAGCACAAACTCCGATATTATACAGATTATTTATTTTACACGTGAGGTGAAACTCAAACTTTTGTTGTTTATCACAATTACTAACTGGTTGGTTTGTTCTATAGTAATAAATCTTACACAAGGTTGTTGAGCGATGTTTTGTGCATGTTGTAAGTTTGGCTCTAACCGCATAAATGCGTATTTGCTTGTGATCAGTTATCAGAGGACCAGAATAAGTTCAGTTACCCGCGCACTCTGGTTCAAATCACTTTATATTTAGATTGAATTTTGAGATAATGATTAAAAATATTCAGATCGCATTCCCGACAATTAAAGAATTACATTAATAATGTAGCTTTTCTTTCGTTTTATCTGATCCATACATGATTTGAACGTGATAGATGATGAAATACTGGGCGTGTATTACCTGGCGAATTGCCCACGTGAGCTGATGTATATAGGCGGAGCTTATTTTCATTCATAAAAATATTGATTTTCTTGACCTGTTGTGAACTTTATATTCATTCTAAAACCCTTTGCTGAGTGTATGCTTATGAAATAAAATGAAATGAATTGAATTATGTAGCTCGCAGATAATTATGCATCGTTTTATAAAGGGTGGACACCTGTGTCGATTGGTCTAATCACACCTGGTCATCTCTCTCCGCCTAGATTCGATCCCAGATTTTCTCATGTATGGTGGTTTTTTCCTAGATATGTGAAAGAATTTTGAAAGACGTACACTCTGCCTTATGTTATTAAAAATTAAAATCAAATCAAATAAGCAAATATATGCCACTATTTCGGAGCCTTTCACAATATTCCAAGTTAAATATCGCCTTGACATGGAAACAGCACGAAATAACAAGTATATAACCAGGGTATTACAAAGTGAGAATTTCTCTGTGTGGTTGCTGGTCAAGCTAAGGTCACTTTTCCTCTAATTAAATAAGACCGTCGTGCCAAGTCCTGTCAGAAGTACCCCGAGTTCAGTTGTTATTTATTTATTTATTTTTATTTTTTATTTATATATACATTCATTTTTCTTATGATTTTTTAATTCTAGCCAGCTGCTATTTTTTTCTATTCAATACCTCACAATCGGGACTCAATTAAGATGCTATTTTTTTCAAAATTTTAATAGCACACTTGGCGGGTGTAGGGTTCTCAGTTACCCTTCCTGAGCACACGGCCTCAATTTCCTGGTGGAAATTCATCGCTCGGTCAAGTTTTGTCTCTGGGTTTTCTAAGAAGTTTTACATTGCCGTATGTTTGTGTTTGATATGTGTTAGATTTATTATTCTAACGATTTTCTACTGCTAAATCTAGTTATGTTTTCAGTATGTA
Source organism: Anadara kagoshimensis (assembly GCA_021292105.1). Classification (NCBI taxonomy): domain Eukaryota; kingdom Metazoa; phylum Mollusca; class Bivalvia; order Arcoida; family Arcidae; genus Anadara; species Anadara kagoshimensis. Next base: position 44,062,698 of record CM037875.1, read on the forward strand.
CACTTTATATATAATACGTAAGCGCTGATAGAATATCATCAGTATTACTTTGAAAAATACCCCTGGAAACATCTCAATTTGCCTTATTATCTAGGCCAGCCCGTGGTTTGAATTGATTTGAATTATTAAACCTGCGGGGGGTTGCAGTGTCCAGTTTTACACGTGGTTGTAACACTACACTACGAGTACGCTAAATCGCTATATAAGGACCGCCTTGGAGCCATTTGATTGGATGATCAGTCATGTCACTCAACATGACAAAAGTCCCGCGCCTGGGTTAGTAGTGTGAAAATTTGTATTTCCTGTCAATTATTGTAACAACGTGAAGGCGACAAAAATCAAACGACTTATTTTAACGTGAACTGCTGTTTGAATCAACTCGGAGGAGAATTTGGCGAGATAAATTCTGAACAAAAACATTAACAACATCCATTTTGTGTCTGTACACGTGGTGACTAGTTTGAAAAGTTTGTTCGATTGTAAACAAAAGCGTTTATTTTTTCAACATGACCAAAGAATCAAACCATTCCGATTCATCTTCAGACTCTGGTGATTCCGGGAAAGTGAAATTGAAAAAAGAACTTGGACTTCATAATGGTGTGGCTATAATTGTTGGCGTGATTGTAGGAAGTGGTATCTTTGTTTCTCCTAAAGGAGTGTTACAGGAAGCTGGATCCGTGGGCCTATCTCTGATTATCTGGGTACTATGTGGACTTGTATCACTTGTAGGAGCACTATGTTACGCCGAACTCGGGACAATGATATTAAAATCGGGGGCAGATTATGCTTATATCGGCGAAGCTTTTGGCAGTCTTCCTTCCTTTTTGTATTTGTGGGTGGCTTTAGTTGTTATTATCCCAGCAGGTAACGCCATTACTGCTTTGACTTTCGCTAATTACATCTTAGAGCCTATATTTTCATGCGATGAAATGCCACAGGAAGCCGTACATATTTTTGCCGCTCTTTGTATCAGTAAGTATTGTTTTATTTACTTTTTTATTTCAATAATTTATCCATTTCGTCATCCGGTTTTACTGTTATTATTGTAAATAGTCACACGTGCGTTTGTAGGAATGCGGATTTAACCAAGTGTCAACAGGTCACTCAGACGCTTGTTTGTATTGCATCATGCCACATGCGTCCAACACGTGGGTTTGTTTACTCGATACAAACCTCTAGTTACTGTTGTTACAAAGCCGGAAGCTGCTGAGAATAATTCAAGATAAAATACTGAGAATAAAAATTCTTAGAATTGTTTGTTTATTTTGAAGTAAAATATATTCATCATAAACTACTTATTTTGTTGTTTTAATGGAGTCAAACAAAATAGTTCAAATGCATAACTTTGTAATGAATTTTGAAAAAAAATATTTGACAATATAAATTTTAATTGACATCTTTAACATTTTAATTGTTCTGGAGAAACATGAAGTCTTTTTATATACCTCCTTTTTCTTTCTTTTTTATTTCTGAAAAATATGTCCTATCAATTTCTATCTGAAAACAACAACTTGGCCCTTAAAACATAAAACATCAGAATCTTGAACTTGAATTATTTACAGTTATAATAACATCAAAGTTATCATTATGTTATAGTAGGCTATTTATTTTCGATAAAGGTATACATGTATGAACAAAATTACAAATTTATAAAATTAATAAAGGATTCAAATCTTAAAACAAGAGTAAAACTCCAAGATATAATCCAGTCTCCCTGAATATAACAAATTACAATATATATGTCAATTTATACAAAATATATAATTTGAAAAAATGAATGAATAAATAAATAATCTGATATAACAAGTTTTATTAGTATACATTATAAAGAAGGGAGTAAAGGGGAAAAGAAAAACAACAAAATATGTATGTCAAATTTACATGTATTGGTATTTAGGTTACATTCCTAAATCTCCCCAAGTCTTTGAATCTTAGGTAATATGAACACATTGAATTTGAACCAGTCATGTTTGTAAAAGAATTTTCAATGATTTCTCTTAGCTTCATCTCGGACTTTTAAGTAGGATTTGTAATTAAAATATGAAATATTTAGAACTCATAGTGCCCAAGTAATTGGGTTTGCTTTCATTCCTAGAAATCCTGTCTCTGGAAGAATTGGCCAATCATGATCAATATAATATGGGGACGTTTCTTCTAGTAATTGATTAAGTGGAAAGACTTCCTTTTTAAACTCTTATGTTAAATTTTTTGAATTTGAAAAAAATATTGTTCACACAAATGTTCAAAATGGCTTGATTTCATCATTTTTATGCTTCAGTCAAAATACAAATGTTAGTGGAAGGTAAAAATAGAAGTTTTTTAAAAAAAAATTGTGATTTGTTCTTATGTGAAAATGAGATGTGAAGATTGCAGCTTATTAAAGGGAAGATTAATACTGAAGGTATAGAGTGAATAAAGAACTTGCATTAAAAAGACTGCACTTTTGATATTTGACATCCAACACAAAATTAAATAAATGATAAATTGAAATTTAAAATTATATGGAAAAGTTTCTATTAATATATTTATTATTTAATTACTTGGTGACATTACAACTGTTACATAACCGTTAATTTGAACCCCTCTTTACATTATTATCCTGAGATAAATTTTCTTGTGAAATGTGTTCCGTGTATAATATTTCATTTCATAAGTAAATTTTATCCATGGATGAGTACCGGTAATATGATGTATAGAATTAGCCATTATGTTTATTCTTCCAGAGAGATATCAATTTATAATACAGCATGTGTCCATTTTCTCTGATATATTCTTGTAACATCTTGTATATTGAAAATGTACACATATTTTTTACCATTTATATTCTATAATATATATCTTATCAAATGTCTTGTATACAAGATTTAAAGCTGTCAATGGATTTTTATCAGTGTACCACATGATGTCTTGGGTTGACTCCTAACACTTGTGTGGAATGGTTACTGTAAAACACTTTATTTTTGCGGCATGATATTTTCGCGATATTTGTATCGAAGTCATTTCGCGGCATGAAATTTTCGCGATATCCCGTTGTGAACCCGATCCCATTGTGAGCCCCTCATGTAAAGGTCGTAAAAGTCCATCCATATTTATTCGATCAATTTTATTTTCGCGCATATTATTTTCACGATTTTTTATGAACTCGCGAATTACGCGAAAATAACATGCACGCGAAAATTTCATGTTTTACAGTATTTCTATTGGATATTGAATCACATCAGTTTATAAATTTTCTGTAGACATGATGTTATTGCTGGAATTGCAAAGTAGACGTTTTCCAAACATTTTGCACAAACATGATGAGGGGTTGATATCTTGGTACTCTTGTGAAATCCATTTCATCAAAAGTTTTTTTTTTTCCAGGGATCAAAATTTAAAGATTAAAAAGCTTTAATGTAGTAAAAAAGTATGAATGGAATACAAGTCTATGTTTGATCAAAATTGGCCTATCAGACCATAGTAACTCTACATTGTATATATTTAACAAACACACATTTCAGAAATTAGCCAAATATTTAATTAACATTGAAAGAAACAAATTTTCCTGATGGACAAATGAGATTATATGGAAGCTCATTGATGTTTAGGTAATTCAATACTTGTTCTGAAGAAAGATAACGGGTTGTCCTTTTACTGGTAGGCCCCTGAATAAATATTATAGCTAGAAAAGATTCTGTAAACATTTCTACATGTACTTTCATATCTCAGAAATGGGACAGTTGATAAGAATTTATTTATTTTTATTCTTTCACTAGCTCTGTATATATAACTTATAAGAATCCATGACTTTAACAATGCATTTTCCAAAAATGGCAGTAAAAATTTAGGGTAGGCCCAAATAATCAGATGGTGTAAATGGTTTTTTTTTCTTGACTGCAATGAATTTATAGTGATATGTACACAAACATTAGAAAGTAACTATCAAAATCATCACATATGTCTAAACTTTGACATAATATTAAATACCGGTATTACATGTACATGTATATGTATATCCAGCAGAATTGGCACTGTATCTTGCTAATGAAGCTTTCACAGCACTGTTGTTTCCTCTTTTAGTTTCGCACAAGGGGGCAGTTTCATAAAAATATAAGAAAAATATCCATAATTATATATACTACAAGTATATATACTAATGGATATTTTTTAAAAATTTTATTATGAATCTGGTCTTGTAATTTCGCAATAAGAAGCATACATATTTAGGTTGAAAAGCCGGAAAAACCTAAAACCATGTAAACATTTCAATTATAAGCCGGATATATGATTGTGATATTAAGTCTGACAGTAAACAATGGTAATTTTTAATGCTTATAGTAAATATTTTTTATTCTTAGAAAAATTTGACCATGGATTAGGATATTTTTTTTATTAATCCTTAGAAATGAGTAAACCCGTTTTCATCATAAATAGCTGAAAAAAATAGCTGATGTGATGTTAAACAACAATATTTAGTTACTTTGTTCTTTTATACTTACAGCGATACTGACGTTTATAAACTGTTCCAATGTCAAATGGGCTGCAAGAGTTCAAGATATATTCACAGTTACAAAGGTGCTTGCATTGATCATCATCATCATAACAGGCATGGTTTTCCTTGTAATAGGTAAGAATGCTATATATATTATATATGTTACTTCTGTAATTTTATTTCAATAACAATTCAAAATTCCTTTCCAGCACTTGGAATCAATTTACTGTTGTATATATTTCACCAAAGAGTTTGTTGTTTGTACATGAATTTGAAAATTCTCATCTTGTGGCGAATAGTGCCCAGTAGACCCATGGTCCATTATCACCAATGAAAAGTGCTGTGTTACGACAGAAATAATTCAATCTAATAGGCCTATGTTCTTTGACTTGTAAATTCATGACCATCAATTTTAGGCTCATGGTTTATGCTTCAGTCACATTGGAATCTTTACATGAAGTGTTCAAAACAAGATATCATTCCTCATTTTATAAGATTGAAAGACATGAATAATGTCATAAGTTACCAAAATATTGGCATTTGACATATTAATAAATTCCAAGATTCTCAACATATATGTACTAATACATATATTTTAAATAATATTGAAGTTAAGAGTTTTTATATTAAAAATATTTTACATTTAGGGGACAGAGAATCTTATGATGATAGTTTTGCTAATACTTCACCATCTTTAGGGAGAATAGCTTTGGCTATATATTCTGGATTGTTTTCCTTCTCTGGATGGTAAACAGCACATTTTGTACATGTTATTTAATTTATAAACATAACTGTTAATTTTGGCCACAAGATAATGACTGGGAGACAGTATATACACACACATATATATAAATAGATATATACAGTAAAACCTTTATTAGACACCAAAAAAGGGCCTGTCCAGAGTCTCAGGGCAATGAATTGAAAATTGAGGAGACTTTTGAAGAAAAACATAAATTTGTTTTGGAACCTTAAATAACAGGGCAGGGAAGAGTTAATGATATGTGTTGTAATAAGGTTTTACTGTATATATACATATATGTGAGTGAATAAAATGGTAAATCATAATATTAACATCTAAATATGGCAGTATGTATTAAGTTGTAAACATATATATTACATGTAGGTATTATTACAATAAGGATTGGTCCTCACTAATGCCATCACAAAGTTAACAGTTACAGAATAATACCACATTGTTTTACAGCTGTCGATGGGATAGCTTGCTTTACATATTAACACTGTTTAATAATAATAAAAAAATATTTTTCTAGAAATGGATATTGGATGTAATTAACTAGTAATGTATTTTAATACTTCTATCAGTTAATCAATCAATATATATGTACAGACTCCGTATTTCAAGACATGTCCATAACCTTAAAGGTTCTTTTTATTCTCTCCTTGAATACTATTTAAATTTGGCTTTAGTTGATCTTTTCATGAAAATATCTGTAAAGATAAACTCAATTTGAAAATACAATAGCTGTAAAACTGAATAAAGACCAGTGTAGGTGAAAAGTTGAGTTGAGTAATGGTGTTTAACGCCACAGTCTAAAATATTTTAGTTATTTGAAACTTCACATGCTATAGGGCAAGGTGCAGAAATTTTGTCTGTGCATTGCGCTGATGGCATTATATAGCAAGGTTCTTTATCGTGTCATGCCTACCATGAGTTTCCATCTGAAAGAACTTTGACTGTCATTTCGTAATGCTGAGTGCTTGACGAAAGAACGGTTACTATCCACTTTCTAGTCTTGAGTCAGACCCGGTTTAGGATGGAACCCACAACCTCCCACTTATTGAGCAAGCACTCTACCAACTAAGCTACAGCATTGGTAGGTGAAGAGAATTTATTGAGAATACAAGTTGATTAATTACAAGTGTCTGTTTAGTATTTGTTGTTTCATTTATAACCCTAATGATACAACAGTTTTATCAGTTCTCACTTAAGTTCAGCTTCTTTGCCTTTATGGGTCCTTTGAATTTGGTACAAATTTCTTGAGAAGTCCTTGAATTTGGTACAAACTCCTTGAGAAGTCCGTGATTTTCATCCAACAGAATCTTTTGACCATAGTTTAAATAATTAATGTTTATAGACTAAATGTAGAATGCTGTTGGCTAGCCAAGATATATCTGGCCCAAGTTTCACAGTCATTCTTTAACTAAGATTTTCCTTAAAAACTTAAATCTGACAGAATTTCAAACCTTTAGAACTTTGTTAATTGTTAAGATATCAAGGAACTTCAGGTGTCATTTTGAAGATCTCTTTTACCTTACAAGTCAACAACATATGCATTAAGTTTTGACAAAAATATTTATTAGTAGTTCCAAAAAAAAAAGATTGCCAAAATTTGCTAAATTTAAGTTAATAAAATCTTAGCTAAGGCATGATTGTGAAACTGGAGCAGGGCTTAAACTCCAGCAAGATTTCAGAATCTCTTTTCAATCATTGTTGTGTCTGAACTCTGGAAGATATTAAACTTATGTGGATTCCAATGTGATTACTTGTATGTAACAGAGCTTGAGTGGGTTTTAAAGCTTGACTTTAGTGTTTTAATATGTTTAATTTACATATTATAAAATAATAAAACTAATATTTTGTATTTATGTAATATTTTAATTTTATGCTTATTTCTAAAATTAACCCATTAATTCACAGGTGATAGTACCTCATTTGAAGAACCGTTTGATAATTCCACCAAAGAACCAGGCAGATTTGCACTTGCTTTTTATTCTGGCCTTTTCTCCTATGCTGGATGGTAAATAATTATTTATTTCCTTTCTGTTTTTGTTGTGTCTTTCGTTGGTTCATTTTATCCATATTAATGTCACTTTTTCAAGTGTGTGTATGTTACTTTAATAAGATTTTTCTTCAAAAGTACTGGGCTGATTTTTGGTGTTGAAGGTCCTTGGTTGAGTATATAAAAATTTATCCACAACAACTTTTCTTATGACATAGCCATTAAATATTTATAAAAACAAGGTTTTGCCAAACGTCATTCATTGGCTTATTATTATCAAAATACTGGTATTCAAATAAGATGCAATTTGTAACCAGTTCTTAAATAATCTTCTCCCCAAAGTTCTGGATCAGTTTGAGTCATAGAAGGTCCTTTGTTGAAGTAGATAATATTAATTGAAAAATTCGATCTAGAATCAAAGATGGCCACTGTTCCGATAAAAAAACAGAGACAGAAGCCCACTACTTCTGTTAAGCCAGGTGATTGATACAGGGTCTCTTGTACCATTTTTTTTTTACAAATTCAAACCATTTGAAATGCTTGAAATTCACTTTGTATCATTATGAATGAAAAATGTTAAAACTGTAGCCACATAACTCAAACAATGATACCACCTGTGTACTGATACCACATGTGTATGTAAATAAAAACCATTTATAGATCTAACTAGTCATTATATATAGTACATGTATTGTCATATTAATTTTGTGTTTTATTACTTCAATTAGAAATGTTATTTATTCAATGATTTGTAGAAATTTACTATTAATGATTCTAAATCCTTTGTAAAAAAAAAAAAAAAAAGACAATAAAAATAAACTTTTTATCACAAAGTGTGACGTTGCTAATGAATGACATTAATTCTCCAATTTACAGATTTTGTTAAAATGTGGAAGTATAAATTTAAAATTAGTTTATGTACTTTATGGCTATTGGACAATAATAGTATAAGCAGTTGCTTACCGTTAAAGTATAGACCTCAAAAACAATAAAAACTAATATACGTAAATTAAACACCTGTGAAAATATAGGTATTATTATGATAAGAATGACAATGAATATGCTCTAAAAATTAAAGTACCAAATTTGTTTTTGACAAACATTAGGGCTCACCAGGGTATGATGATGATACATTGTGTGAACTATTCTGCTGATTATAATTTACATCATATATTCTCAAAATATTGTTATTTGTATGACAAAATTTCAAATTATGTGACTCCATATTGCCCTGCACTGTTAAAGGTGATGTATCATCACCTGGTACACTGGTCAACCACATTGACTTGGTCATGAAATCATAGATCTGCTACTTAAATGCAGTTTGTTTATATGATGAACTGATGCACTTCATAAAAGATGCATTAGGTTATGTAGGTCAAGTGACTTGGAATACCAATAACAATGTGAAAATGTTCCAAAATCGACAGAAAATGGTGACCATTCATTGGTTAGATTTCAATTAGAACTTCAATCAGGGAAGTGAGGCCGGGTTCTCTGGAAGAGTATAAGCAACTCCCGTTTAGCTTGCTGCACCTGTCATGTTTGTAATAAAGAACATGGAAATATGGGACGTCAATTAGGAATTGACATAATCAGACTTTATATGCTGCAATTTGGCTCCCAAGTTGTGTGTAAAGTATGTAACAACAAACAGAGTCTGGTTAAGAACTTCTATGTCTAGTTTAACAAATGTCCGTGTTATGGCCTGTATAAAAGTTTGCTGTAGGGTTATTGAACATCTTCGACAGATAAATATAATTATCTAACAAAACCAATCAGAAAGTTAGAAGACAGATTCTTGTTTTTCAACTTGAGACATACAGAAGTCATATTTATCAAATATTATATCTACAACAATTTTCTGATATTTGTACAGCACTACATATTTTGTCATTTCTAACATGTGAAAAATTCCTTTTATTGATTGGTTGAGTTAAATGTCGTGTTTTTATTTTGCTGTTCGTTATTAAATTCTGTCACTTTAGTAACATCTTATCACAGTGATTTCTGATTTATATTAACCAATCACAGATATGTCACGAAGCCATCTTACTTCCTGCCAGTTCACCAAATAGACAAACTATTTTTGATTATGATTGAAAATGTTTTTATCTGGAGTTATGTTATACAAATTGAGTCAGAAAATGTAATTTTGGTTAAAAAACAGTTTATACATTTGTACTCTAGTAATATTCTATATATATGATGGTGTTAAAGCAAGGCCAAGCTTATTTCTACTTAAGATTACATTAACTGATAAATGTTAAAATCATTGCTTCTTGTCACTCTTGTGTGGCTTTTCAGAAAGAACCATACTTTTTTACTTAAAATTTTAAAATTACTAGTTCATTGATCCTAAATTTTGTTTTCCAACAATAACAACTAATGACTAAGAAGGTTTAAAACAAGATTTTGATATTGAGGCCATATTGGAACAAGATTCTTTGTCAGGATCACATCAGGATGTGCTACTGAATTGTTATTTTGACAAACAGTTTATGCATGTTCTATGTATATGATGATGTTAATGCCAAGCCAGGCCAAGTTTATTTTTAACCTATGATTGCATTAACTGATAACCGATAAAATTATTGCTTCTTGTCACTATTTGTGTGCCTTTACAGAAAAAAGTCAGACTTTTTACTGAAAATTACTACTAGGTTGATCTTAAATTTTATTTTTCAACAATAACAGCTAATGAAAAAGGATGTTTTAAAACAAGGTTTTGATATTGAGGACATTGTTACAGCATTCTTTGTCAGGATCATATCAGAATCAGCTACTGAAATGTTATTTTAATAATTCTGTTGACAAACAATTTTATTTCTAATTTGTTTTTCTGTAAGAGTAACAGTTTCAAAACTTTGAACACGACAAAAAATGAACATATTAAATTCTTCAATATAAGACATGATAGAAGATCAAGATGGCTCCCAAAAATCTGCATATTGATTTAACACTTGTTTATAAAATTGACAAAGATTAAAAATTTGACAGCCAACATGAGTTATTAATATGTTTTATTGATTTTAATTTATAAGAAAGTTAAAGGTTGTTATTCTGGCCAAGTAGCTTTAAGAAATCCCCTGTACACTACACAGGATAAAACCTAAGCTAACAACATGGATCTGTACTCCTCATCCACACAGCCCACATACATTATGTCATAGGCCACCCATGTTGTTTTTGTAACCGGTTACTGCTTTACCACCCAAAGACATTATGTCCCACAATGTTTTTGTACATCTTGGCTATTGGCTATTGCTAGTCTTTATAAACAAAGCATTATAAACAATAGAATTTTTAAAAACCAAAAACCGAAAAGACACTCTTTGAAGTTCCACATAATGAGTTAACAATGTGGATCATCATCACATGGTGCATCAGGACACCTTGTTAGCTGAGTGGTCTAAAGATCTGGTTTAAGATCATCACACCTCTTACTACCGAGGCTAGAATCCCACTCCGCAAATCCTGGTGTATAACAGTTTACCAATTCTCTTGTTGAAAAATGGTAGTTTTCTTCAGAAACTTTTGTTTTTTTACCATACGCAATAATCATTTAGTCATGAAAATCTTTTTATTCTGTCATGAACAAATAAAATTATTTTACTTCATAATTAAAAATGGTTATTTCAACAGTGTGATATAAATATATGATTAACTTTTGTTTTTTATCTGTTGTTTAGGAATTATCTCAATTTTGTAACAGAAGAATTGAAAGATCCATACAGGTAAGAAGAACATTTTCAGGACTTTGTTCCGAAAAGGTCAAAATTAACTTTTTGTTAGAAATTTTCAGAAATAAGAGGCAAATAATGGTTTAAATATGGAGTTCTTACATCACTGGTAACTAGTAAAATATACAAAAATGGAATTTATTTTTTCTATAGTTTTATGAGATATAAAACGACTTAGATGATGAAGTTTTACAATCTGGATGATTACATTTGAGGTTTATAAATCTTTATAAATACAGAATCAGAAGTCAATAATTGTACAACATTTGTCAATCTGGTGTTTAACATTCCTGCATATATACATATGAAAAATACCAGGCGATTGTCAGTTACTGTAAAGTCCAACAATATTGACCTGTCTGCTTGACCTTAAATTTAAATGTTTATTATGGCCAAGTACACTAAGTATTGTGAATACGTTTTTTTTTTAATTTCGTGTGCAACACCGGAAGGGAGCATTTTTTATGTATTAACTGTGGGTCCTAACTAAATATGTACTGATTGGATCATGATATATGAATATTCCTAATGAAAGGTCAAGCAGACAGGTTAATGTTTTTTGCCTTTACCTACCAATGACAAAGTAAATGACCTTGTCATTATATGTGTACTGTATATGGACAGCTGTTGTAGTAAGGACTGGTAACTAGGATGTAACATATTGTATGTCTACATCTATCTACATGTCATATGAAAAAATACATAAACTCGAATATAGTTTATTTTATGAAAATTAAAGTGTGCACAGATCACATCGGTGCTTTTCCTGGTTTGTTAAAGTCTGTACTAAGCCAGGCAAGCCTATAGGTTCATCATGCTTTTCCTGGTTGGCTAAAGTCTGTACCAAGCCAGGCAAGCCTATAGGTTCATCATGCTTTTCCTGGTTTGCTAAAGTCTGTACCAAGCCAGGCAAGCCTATAGGTTCATCATGCTTTCCTGGTTGGCTAAAGTCTGTACCAAGCCATGCATGCCTATAGGTTCATCATGCATTTCCTGTTTAAGTGAGGTGAAGTGACTGAGAATGCATATCTTTCCTTAAACAGACACCAGTCCCTCACAAGTTAACACCCAGCTTATTTATCAATACCTAATCATTTGGCAACAGGGTGGACTGTAGCATTATGAAATGAAATGTCTAGCTAAAAGACATGAAATTGTCATTAAATTGTTTTTGTTTGGTAGTACATTCGTGTGTATCTTGATGGACATTGAGTCATTGTCTTCTAACCAAAAACTAAGAAGGTTTTGGTTTCCATTTCTAGGTGGCATATATTTTTGATTGCCAACTGCAAGGATGTTTAACTTTATTAGTGAGATTCCTTTGGTGATTATTAAGCAGGCAGTTAGATTAGTCTTGACCTTCCATATCTCAGAACAGTAAAACACTAACGAACTTGCTTACACCAAATACATGGATAGTATGAATAGACTTGACCGTTCCTTTATATAAGTCTATTTATAACAATATAACAAAGTCGCTTTATTACAAAGTTAAAAATAGAGTCCAAAGGCTTTGTTACAAACATGTTTTACTGTACAATGCCATGCAATGCAATACAATACAAATTCCAATACAATACAATATATACAATACAATACAAAACAATACAACACAACACAATACAATACAATACAATACAATACAATACAATACAATACAATACAATACAATACAAAAATACGAATCAAAATACAGTACAAATACTAATACAATACAATGAGAATAATGAGAATAAAGCATGGTAAAATCCACATCACATGACATATCTGCCAGAGACTCGGAATACAATACAATATATACAAAACAATACATATGCAAAACCACACATGTGGTTTTCTGACGTAGCTGATCGCCTAAGTTTATTGTGCGGACAGATACATTTCACCAGTGCGCTCTGCACCCGAGTGTAATGTATGCATCTGCACAAATAAACGAGTGTGATCAGCTACATCAGAAAACCACATATGTGTGGTTTTGTATTTATCACATACCCTACCAAACTAAATGAAAAGCTTTCTTTGGCTTAATCTGTCAATAAATTCACAATCAACTATTTTATATTGATTTTTTATCTCATTCGAAAAATCTGATACCTGACTGGAAAACTGCTAAAGAAGTAATTAAAAACAACAGATAGCTCTTCCTTTAAACATCATTTGTAAACATTTTACTAATACCACCGTAAACACTGGGAAAACAATAATAAACAAACATTGATTTTAAAAAATGATTTAACATGGTCCGCGATTCTCCCAACTAGAAAAATTCTCCCAACCTAACATGACGTTATAATTATAACCAGTGAATGACGTCATATTATTGTTGTCGAAAAATGGAATTCCCCTAAAAGTAGTTACCAGCTACTATGGTGATACGGAATATTGTATTGCACATGTGCGATACGGACCTTTGTGTCACATGGCAATAAAATGTAATGTATCGCTATAGTAAGATTCAATGGGTATGTGATAAAATACAATACAACACAAAACAATACAATGCAATACAATACAATACAATACAAAATACAGTACCAATACAATACAATAAGAACAAAGCATGGTAAAATCCACATCACATGCCATATCTGCCAGAGACTCGGAATACAATACAATCTTTGCAAAACAATACAATACAATACAATACAATACAATACAATACAATACAATACAACACAATACAATACAATATATACAAAACACAATACAATACAAATACCAATACAATACAATGCAAAAGTATGGTAAAATCCATATCACATGCCATATCTACCCAAAACTCCAATATCATATAGTGGGCTTTTGCCTGAAGTCTGATATTGGTCAAGGAACATTGTAAATATGCACATATATTTCATTTGATAAAAATAAACAGTGTTCAGTACATATATGCCCTACATGACAATATGAAAGTAAAATGTTGTTCTTATATGGAGAATAAAGCATGGTAAACTCAATATCACATGCCATATCTGCTGGAGACTCAAATATCGGAGAAAGGGCTTTAGCACAAATATTTTAGTATAAGTATGTTGCAATGTAATTATACAATACAGTTTTCAATTAATATGGAATAATAATGCAGGTAATAAGTAAAACATAATGGAAATCATAAATTGTAACATTAAATACGAAAAGCCTTGTACAGATGACAGGGAAAACATCAAATACATAATTACAGGTATACATAAAATACATACATGTATAAAAGTATAAAATGTTAAAAATTGTTATTCTAGGTTAATACCCATACAGAGAGTTATTATTACTTTTATTGAAGTTAACCAAATAGAGACTTAAATTTTATCAATTTTTTTCTTCTAAAATAACAAACCCCACCATAACCTTGTGACTGAATAACAACTATTTCACACTGTCTGTACTAGTATTTGTCCTAAAAGTTATAGAATTAAAATGGACTTATTTATTTGACTGTGTACAGTGAGTGTATCAATATTTTCAGTAGTATTTATGTATACCCCGGATAAAGTTGTCAACAAAAACAGTCAAAACATTTTAGAACTGTCCTTGAGCAGGGTTTAAGTTTGGAGATAAGAACGATTACAAAGCACTTGTTGGATGTGATATCAGATGACTTTGTAAGCACTCTGCTTTTGTGGCTTTGTAAACACTTGATAAAAATTATCTTACTAACTTTTTGTTGTAACACTTGATACACCACTGTATTTCCTGTCAAAATTCTAAAGGCTTCAAATACACACAAACTTAGTTAGATAAGGGCTGTAATCCCTCCCCACCCCTAGATGTCTATGGTATGGACTTAAAGATCATTAGAATGGAATGTTCTATTATTATTATTGGGGTAGAGGAATGAAGATGTAAATCTATGTAGTTAGGTTCGTTTTTACTTGTTTTCATATCTGTTTGTTTTCACAAATTCTTTAGTTTTTGTTTCCCTTAATTCCTATTTTTGTTTTGTATGACATGTGATGTTTATCTCTCCCTGACTGTGTCAGTATGTACCTCAGTCAGTGTATACCTCAGTCTATATATCTATTTCTATCCCTCTTTGTTACATTTTCTACTCAGCTTTATATAACTATGAGATAAGCTTAGAAAATACAATGCTCTGAATACTTGGTTTTTAGTGCATAAATAAGTAAATAAATAAATAACTAATAAGTGAAAAAAAGTTCAAAATCTTACAATCTAACAATGAGTATAGCTGAAGTAAACCAAGGCATATACCCCGTACCGGTAGTTTAAAATAAAATATATCATTTACTGTAGTATAAAATGGTTCCTATATTTGATGGTGGTCTTTCTCTAATGGAAGTTTTATTTTGAAATCCCCCATTAAACTATAAATTAATTAATGTGTTCTTGTGACTTAGTTCAATTTTAATTCCTTCAGAATTAATTACTTTTTCCAAAATTTGAAATCATTTGAAATTTTAAAGTTAGAGAATGAATTCCTTCAGAATTAATTACTTTTTCCAAAATTTGAAATCATTTGAAATTTTAAAGTTAGAGAATGAAGATGGGGAAAATATGTATAATAGTACCAATAAATTATAGTTGATAAATTTGATAAAACTTGAGGCAAGAGCCTTGATTCAGAAATGATATTCTTTTTGGCCTAGTCACTGTTCTACCACTAAGCTTTTAGGTCTAGTCACTGTTTTATCACTAAGCTTTTAGGTCTAGTCACTGTTCTATCACTAAGCTTTTAGGCCTAGTCACTGTTCTATCACTAAGCTTTTAGGTCTAGTCACTGTTCTATCACTAAGCTTTTAGGTCTAGTCCCTGTTCTATCACTAAGCTTTTAGGTCTAGTCACTGTTCTATCACTAAGCTTTTAGGTCTAGTCACTGTTCTATCACTAAGCTTTTAGGTCTAGTCACTGTTCTATCACTGAGCTTTTAGGTCTAGTCACTGTTCTATCACTAAGCTTTTAGGCCTAGTCACTGTTCTATCACTAAGCGTTTAGGTATAGTCACTGTTCTATCACTAAGCTTTTAGGTCTAGTCACTGTTCTATCACTAAGCTTTTAGGTCTAGTCACTGTTCTATCACTAAGCTTTTAGGTCTAGTCACTGTTCTATCACTAAGCTTTTAGGTCTAGTCACTGTTCTATCACTAAGCTTTTAGGTCTAGTCACTGTTCTATCACTAAGCTTTTAGGCCTAGTCACTTTTCTATCACTAAGCTTTTAGGGATAGTCACTGTTCTATCACTAAGTGTTTAGGTATAGTCACTGTTCTATCACCAAGCTTTTAGGTATAGTCACTGTTCTATCACTAAGCTTTTAGACCTAGTCACTGTTCTATCACTAAGCGTTTAGGTATAGTCACTGTTCTATCACCAAGCTTTTAGGTATAGTCACTGTTCTATCACCAAGCTTTTAGGTATAGTCACTGTTCTATCACTAAGCTTTTAGGTATAGTCACTGTTCTATCACTAAGCTTTTAGGTCTAGTCACTGTTCTATCACTAAGCTTTTAGGTCTAGTCACTGTTCTATCACTAAGCTTTTAGGCCTAGTCACTGTTCTATCACTAAGCTTTTAGGTCTAGTCACTGTTCTATCAGTAAGCTTTTAGGTCTAGTCACTGTTCTATCACTAAGCTTTTAGGTCTAGTCACTGTTCTATCACTAAGCTTTTAGGTCTAGTTACTGTTCTATCACTAAGCTTTTAGGACTAGTCACTGTTCTATCACTAAGCTTTTAGGGATAGTCACTGTTCTATCACCAAGCTTTTAGGTATAATCACTGTTCTATCACCAAGCTTTTAGGTATAGTCACTGTTCTATCACTAAGCTTTTAGGTCTAGTTACTGTTCTATCACTAAGCTTTTAGGCCTAGTCACTATTCTAATACTAAGCTTTAAGGCAGAGTCACTGTTCTATCACTAAGCTTTTAGGTCTAGTCACTGTTCTATCAATAAGCTTTTAGGCCTAGTCACTGTTCTATCACTAAGCTTTTAGGTCTAGTCCCTGTTCTATCACTAAGCTTTTAGGTCTAGTCACTGTTCTATCACTAAGCTTTTAGGTCTAGTCACTGTTCTATCACTAAGCTTTTAGGGACAGTCACTGTTCTATCAATAAGCTTTTAGGCCTAGTCACTGTTCTATCACTAAGCTTTTAGGTATAGTCACTTTTCTATCACTAAGGTTTTAGGTATAGTCACTGTTCTATCACTAAGCGTTTAGGTATAGTCACTGTTCTATCACCAAGCTTTTAGGTATAGTCACTTCTATCACTAAGCTTTTAGGCCTAGTCACTGTTCTATCACTAAGCGTTTAGGTATAGTCACTGTTCTATCACCAAGCTTTTAGGTATAGTCACTGTTCTATCACCAAGCTTTTAGGTATAGTCACTGTTCTATCACTAAGCTTTTAGGTATAGTCACTGTTCTATCACTAGGTATAGTCACTGTTCTATCATTAAGCTTTTAGGCCTAGTCCTTGTTCTATCACTAAGCCCTCGGCATTTAGACATAATTGCAGAAGCAGTGTATCACTTTGTATCATTATAATGGGTCTGTTAATAAGATAATTAGGGTTGGAAAATAAGTGGCCTACTTGTTTGCCCATTTCAATTTTCTTGTTTAGTTAGCAAATTAATTCTTTTTTATTGTACATAACAGTTCAAGTATTCCCAAAACTTGTCTCTTATAGTTTAGGAATTAGGTATGATTTTCACGGATGATAATCACACAAGTGTTTCCCGACATTGTCTCTTACAGCTTAAGTTTCCCTTCATCACATGTACTTTACAATTGATTTAGATTATGTCAGAATTATCTCCCCTTATGGTGGTTTTTATTTCTAATTTTCTAGTTGAATTAACAAATTATCTGTCACTTCTCGATAAATAATCACCAATGTCTTCCCCTGCCTTGCTTGTAGCTTGCAGGCAACACCGTATGATTTTTATTGATGTAGTTAATTTTATTTCCTTCGCCGCTGATTTAACATTAGATGATTTTGCTCTCACATAGACAGTATTCCTAGCTGCTGGGCTATCTTAGGTTGTCAGTCAGTCATGAAAAAATAATTGAATTTATTTATTAGTTATCATAACAGGAATCAACTTGACAGTTAAATTAATTGTTAATATATAACTAGAAAATTATTATGACCCGATCATCGTTTAATCTATAAATTGTCTGTTGATAATGATGGTCGTGGTAATATTAAAGTTGTCTGGTTGGCTGTATAATACAGTACAGAACAGTTCTGTATCTGTATCGGCGTTACAAGGCTTTTAGAGATATGGTATTAAACAGGGCAATGACATGTTTGAACAGCAGACAGATCAGTAAAGGAATGAAATTACTTTTCTTTTTGTTATGAAAGTATGAAAGAATTGGACATTTTGCACACTGAATAATTCTTGTGCAAATTGTCCAATTCTTTCATACTTCCATAACAAAATGAAAAATTAATTTCATTTATTATAATTAAATTTTTAGAAATTTTTCCACAACAAATCAAAATTTAAACAGAAATATTGCCGTAGCAAGTAAAACTATGGCGTAGGAATTCAAATGCCTCAGAAAAATCTGACCAATCAAAATGCTTCTAACAAATGAGAATTGAATTATTAATCTATAACTGTTATCTAAATATTCAATGTGTCAATATCAGATTCAGACCAATATAATTAGTAAATAAGTGGTTAAGCTAATTATTACAACATTGTTAGTACACAGAAGTGTAACAGCACATACACCTGATACTTACACAGGGTGTGTGGAAAATGCATTCTAAGTCAACAGATCAGACCAGGAAATTTAACAACCAGTTTTGGTCTTCAACCAAAAGTCCATCCAAAGTTGAGACTTTGTATTTAGTGTGTAACAGGAAGATGAAAATTGCAGTGGCCAAACTGGACACTTCCAATACTAGGTGTGATACTCTACAGACATCTACCCAGACACCTATCAAGCCTGGTCTGCCACAAATGTTCAGTATTAGAGAAAAGATTAATCCAGAACCAATGACCCACTTAATCCTTATTATGCACTAGAGGTTATAGTGCTCCGAGTATAAAAACTGTTGGCTTTGGACTGGGGACCACTTTTTTGACCTGTTTATAATAGAAGAAACCCATTTGTAACCCCCGATATTTGGCAATAACAATATCATGATCAATCAAGAAAAGAAACAAACAGCATAAAAAACAAAAACCCTACTTTAAAAATAATTTGCTGCTAGGAGCAAAAAAATATATGAAATGAATTTGCCCGCTAGGAGCAAAAAAATGTTTGAAAAATAATTTGCAGCAAATCACACACCCTATGCAGCAGCAAAAAATCAATTTGATACATGGTTTTGTCCCGGCTCATATTGGCCATCAGAATAGGAGGACCCCAGTCAAACCAGGACTTGAACACAGGACCTTAAACAATACTAGCAGGAATCTACCAATTAAGCTAATCTGTCACCTGTAGAATCCATCTTATAACCTTCCACAATATCTTTTCTTAAATCAACTGTTTTGATTCAACTACTCGAGGGTCAGCCACCTCTAAGGGTCTGAAGATATCCAAAATGAAACAGACAAAATCATGTAGTGGCCAAGCTGACTCAATCACAGGTCATGATACTATTTGAGTTAATTGACTACCTGCCCTACCCACCAGATCTGGTTAACTTAAATGTACTTACATGAGCACAATATATAATAGTTCTCTATAAGAGTAACACAAGCACCTGTTATAACCATCTATAAATTACATAATCTGTAGCTAATACAGTGATACTGGGAACATATAATTATTTGTAATCCTAGATACATGTGTTAGATATTTCAAACTCAAAATTTCTGTAATTTTTCAAATAATTACTGGTAGTACCTAACCCTCTGTTTATCTGTTTGTCTTGTCTTGATATACATTTGACTGCCTACATCATTCCTGTATATTAAAACCTATCATACTAGCAATTTACTTCAAGATGATATCTTTATAACTTTATACCTAAGTCAAAAGCTGTAACCTTATTCATTGTAATTATAAAAAGGATGTGTAGTCTATACTTTATAAACCTGTATTACTTATATACATCAGAGAGATCATAAGTTTTGAAAATTACAGGTGGTCAGGTAGAGACTGAGATTAAATCCTAAATTTTACAGTGTTACAATCAAGTGCTTCACATAGTTTATCAATTTTCCTGCCTTAAAATATATCAACTTGTACTTGTTATAAACTTAGACATATACATATTCATGTGTAAATTGACTTAACTAATTACAGCACAAAAAAACACAGTGACAGATTGTCTGTCCCACCTTAGACTTTTGTCATTTATTTTGTCATTAAGAGAATATTCATGTACAGTATTTAGTTTTGAATTATCTTTTACACTTAAACACCAGTTTTTAACTTGGACTTGACTTGTATTTTGAGTCTCACTCTAGTTTTTAGAATTTTGCAGCTCAATGATGGGAAGGAGATGAAAATAATGTTTGAAAATTTCCCAAGGCCAAATCGAGGTTTGAAACCACACCCCTTGACTTCTAAAGCCACCCCTCAGCTTTGTCCACAGTATATGTTCTAACTTCTACAGTATATACCAGTAGATAGATACTCAGTTCTTTGCTTCTTGTTGCTATGGTTATCACCTGTAACTTTTGATTTTGGTTCAAATTCTTGTTACAGCACAAGATGTATTTTCTGGGTAAGACAAATATCTATAATAAATCTAACCTGGCAGGTATTCCGAGTGTAAATCACATGATGTTCGGGTGTTAAGGCACATGACTGTATAGTGATTTCTGTAACAAGTAAATCTGAATATTAATATACCTGATTGTATAATAATAACTGTAACGATTTTGAGTGTTTGTACAGCTGATTGTATTGTGATAACCATCACTTGAGGTTTGTGTTAGTACCGGTACACACGATTCTATAACAATTTCTGTATCACACGACAATTGAGTGTTTGTACACATGACTGTATAGTGATTTTTGTAACACAGTTTTCTCATGTGTTATATTTGTTTTGTTTTATTTTTGGAATTATTTGTCTACATATTTGATAGCATTGTTTTTACATTCTTTGTCACTCATCCCAACTCTGTATAAATCAAAGTACTGAAAGTGCTCACAGTATTGTCTAACCTGCCTTAAGCCACTTCTATATAAGGGCCAACTGTTTTTAAAGGACAGTAAAATTTTATCCCAATTACTCTTTATTCATGATATATAACCTGTATAGAAGGACCACCTGTCCTAAGGGCAACTTTTACTTGTCTTCTTGGTTGTCCTTAATAGACAGGATTGATTGTATTGACAAACTGTGGAGATTTGTGTCAAGGATTTCCTTTGTGTTACACTGTATTTATCAGGTATTTCCTAGCATGAATTTTCTAAAACTTTTAGCATGCTAAGAGGGTAGAATTGTTCAAGATGCCAGTAACATGATTGTACATTTTCAGCAAAGTTGGGTTATGTCAGTGAAATTCAGATAAGGAACATGCATAGACCTTGATCTCTTCTGAAACCATTTGACCTCTTGTAGACAAATTAGTCATAACACCTTATCTTGTTTTAATATCTGATTATTTTATATTTAAACACGTTAGTTAACTGAAACTGAAATAGATACACAGGAGTATGTATGATAAAAGACCTTTTTTGGCCTCCAAATTACAATAAAAAATTCACATTTGATATATGTATTTACAGTAATTTGAATTTAAAATTGCAGTTAGGAATACATGTACTTCTGTCAAAATGGCATTGATCATTTTTATGCATAATTACTTGTGACACCACAAGTATAAATCTGAAGATTGTTTCATGAATTTATGTTTTTATGTTTTTTTTTCTGTTCCAGAAATCTTCCTCGTGCTATAGGAATCTCCATTCCCATGGTAACCATTATTTATGTGTTGACAAATATAGCCTACTTTGCCATTCTTTCTCCAGTAGAAATATTAGAATCCAAAGCTACAGCTGTGGTAAGTATTTAATACTGTATACATATAGATACATATACTTTATTGTAAACAAGGCAGATTTATTATGTAGGACTTAAACATATCATGTTTTGTAATTTCTATTTGATGGCAGTGATGGTGCCAGGCTTAGGCCCTTTTTTAAGTTTGCAAAGGTTGTTGACCTTAACTTAAAGTTCAAAGTTATCAGAAGTAATATAATACAAGCATTCAACATCTTGTCATGAACCAAAATGCTTAAAAAGCTTAAAATTTCATACACATGTATAGCATTGGTGCATAAAGACTTAAAATCTGATTACCCGTAAACATAATTTTATTGTATTTTTGATTTTCTCAGGTGAGTGTTTTAAAGGTATCCATCGATAATATCATTATTTGTATTTATTTTAGACATTTGCAGACAGGACATTAGGTGTGATGTCATGGATAATGCCATTATTTGTAGCTTGTTCTACATTTGGTAGTGTAAATGGAGCTATATTTACATCGTCAAGGTAACACACATTGTATTATTAAAAATGATTATAAGTGACCCCCTTCCTTTCTGTTTCATATCTATGGCAAAATAACAAAATTTCGCTATTATAGTTTTTCTTTGAACTTTCAAAGTATAATTTGGCTAAATGATTTCAGTTGAACTTTAGTTTTTATTTTAACCACTTAATGCAGGAAACTTAGTAAAGTCCCTTATTAGTGTTATGTCACCTTGGAAACAGATTTCACGAAATACTTCTGTCCTCTATAGCTAATGTTTAACCTTTCTAGTCATATAATTCAAATTAAGTGAGCAAACATTAATCATATTCTTACAATGAACAACTCTGTACAAAGTATTCATATTTGACAGACAAAGAAATAATGTTGAATAAATTCAAAGAGAAATAACTCTCATTATTAAGAACATATTTATTATGGCTATTTTATAATCTTATATTCCTTTTTTCAGGTTATTCTTTGTTGGAGCCAGGAATGGCCATTTACCTGGTTTCCTAGCAACAATAAATGTAAAACATTTGACACCGCTGCCATCATTGATATTTGGGGTAAGTTTGTTCGTTTGACTCAATGCAGTCTTTTAACAACATAACATTTTTGTCTATAAGTACAGTCAAAGTTTGAAAATTGAAATTGTTATTGTCAATTAAACTGCATGTAATAAATGGATAAATACTTATAAATATCTGATTCAAACAAGCTTTCTTAGTGATTCTTGCAAATTCAACGACTTTGAACAATCTAAAACTTTAAGGTCAGTGTGTAATTTATCCTGAATATACCGGTAGTTAATGTCCCCATAGTTCCATGATCCTTTTCATTCTGAATTTTACACAAAGTGGATGTATGACTAGGTAGAGAGTAGGTGCTTGGGGTTTCAGCGCGCCCAGTCTTCACTTCGCTGGTAGAATTTAACCTGTTTAACTTTATTTGCCAGTTTTGAAAGTTTTACTTTGGTTTTGGGATTGTGCTTTGGACATGGATAGGTATGTTGTTGTTTGATTACACAAATTAATTTCATGAAAATCCATACAAATTTTTTTGGAACTAAAAATTATTTTTACTTACATTTACAATGTATTCAAACAAAAACTATCATCTTGAATTTATTGTGACTAATTGCTCTAATTTTACCTATATATTTATAATTTCAGTGTTTGGTGTCGTTAGTGTATTTAAGTATCGGTGATGTATATACACTAATTAACTATGCCAGCTTTGTAGAAGCTTTGTTTATAGGACTCAGTATAGCAGGGTTACTATATCTGAGGTATAAATTCCCAGACAGGGAAAGACCTATAAAAGTAAGTCTTTGTAAATATTACCATGGCAACACTTTATAAAACCCTTAGTCTTAATTAATAGCCAAAAGTTATGTAAAAGTGTATTTAGATTTAGTTATAAAATCCTTGAAAAGTTAGGAGGTAAATACAAAAACTTAATTACAATTCATTTAATCTGTATATCAAGTGTATGTACAAAGTCGGGAGTGTTAACTACTGGTATGTGTTAATATAGTTCTTTGTTCTCTTGTTAAGTTATACATTAACTATCTACTGTAGCTTAACACCTAACCATTAGGTCTGACCAGTACAACAAGACATATATCATAAATAAATGTAGTTCATGTCTTATTTTTCTTTGTTTCAGGTGAACCTGTTTTTCCCTGTCTTTTTCTTGATAATTTGCTTGTTTTTGTTTATCATGCCATTAACGGCTAATCCTACAGAGTGCTTTGTTGGTATAGGAGTTGTAGCCTCTGGTATACCTGTCTATATACTCGGTGTTATGTGGAAAAGGAAACCAGACAGCTTTAATACATTACAAGGTATGTTGGGGACATATATTTTGGTAACCATGGTGACATGAATATAATTTGTTCATGGATAACTCTTGAGTCTTTATTTGACCCTAAGTTATCCTCTTTGTCACCCATCTTAAATTTTCTGTACATCTTTGATTTATCTGAAAGTAAAACATTCCTGATATGATTTGACATTAAAGATCCCTGGTCACAGTAAGAGATGTACATATCCGATTTTATAGCCTACACTCAACATCAGAGTCCCCCCGAGTGAGGCCAACATAGTGTAAGGTACATGCCTTACAGGATTTACTCTATTTTGGAAGGAATTAAACCTTGAAAAAATGTACAATTTTTATATGCATTAACAATTTTGTAAAATTGTAACAGTATTAATCGCAAGGATAGTTTATCATTGACAGTCAAGAGTTATTTATCATGCAGAGCATTTATTTTATTTATTTATTTCATATCATTTTTTTCTGTTTACAGATAAATTTTCACTTTTGGTCCAGAAAATATTTTTATCTGTCCGAGAAGAAATAAAAGAAGATTAGATCATTGTAGAGGATGAATGAAGATAGAAAGACAAACTTAAAAATAATTCCATTTTGATATTGTTTTGTTTTGGCTGTACAGAAGGATGAATGATGATGGAGAGACAAGATTTCAAGTTAGGAGGAATTAAAATAGAAAGATGAGATAACAGGATCATTCTGTACTGACAATATAGAAAGGATGACAAAATTAGGACAAATGATGATACAGAAACAACTTACAAATAATTCCATTTTGATATTGTTCTTTGTTGACGTTTAACATGCCTTCTTAGTCAGGTTATCAGTATTTGGTTCATTCAGACCATCCTCAATTAATTGTTTGTTTCTGGTGGTTTTAGGTGTGGAGGGGTTTAACTGAAATAAGCTTTCCAGACAAAATGTTTTGTCACACATTTATATAAGATCTCAATTCATTTATCACAATATTTCATTTTTGTATATACACTGTCATTTAGGATTTAGGTTATTCATCATAAATCACATCCAGTAGTTGACATTTGACATATCTAATAATCCAACAAATATTGTAAGTTTTATTGACAATTTCAAACATTTTATAATGTAAAAAGTTTGTAATAGTAATATAATTATCTCCCCTGGAAATTAAGACTGTTATGTGGTTATTTCTGCTAAACAGGTTTTACCCAATAACAAGATTCTATAGCTGATGTTTCATCCATTAATGTTGATGTTTTATGCACAGCAGACAGAGTTCAGAGATAATGGAACTGTAACAAGAATCGAGAGTTATTTTAGACAGTGAAAATGTTAGTAAAATGTTAAAAAAATATACATGTAGTAACTGAAAAAAAAATGAAAACCCTCCAAAAATTGCCAATTTATTTTCTGTTTGGTTTGGTAAATGTATTGAAGTATTATTTTGGTGTATGAAGTATTGTTAAGTTGTTTGACTTGGAGTGTTAATTTTGTATTTTGTCATTTTGTTGCATGTTGTATGGGGTTGGCCATTGTACCACACAATACCTTGTGACATATGTGAGGAACAGTATGAATAGCGTGTAGGTTGCAGTTTCTTAGAATATGTATACAGGAAAACATCTTGTTAGATTTTATATCCAATGGAAATAATTGTTCCACTCAAATGTTATGAAGTATCACATGGTACAATGCCAGACCCCATTTAGATATGATATTAATTCTGTATCCTGTTACACCATTTAAACGTTGATAACACTTGTTATCAGGATTCCTTCGGTCATATATTGCTGTATAAGTACTAAGATGTGTTTGTAGATCTTTACGATTTTTTTACATCAGGAACATGCTCACTGGTTTAAATTGTTGTGGTTGATTAGTTTGATCAATAATTAACAAAAAAAAAATTTTAAAAATCAGTAAACATCAACATATCATTATTAATTCTATAGTACATTTTCAACATAAATTTGAAATTATGTGAAATTAAAATTGTGACTAATCAGTTGATTAAACTAATCAAGTTTTGAACAACTAACCCCTGATATGGATAGTAAATTTTAATTTAGTTAGATTTGAAAATGATGAACATTACATAATATAATACAAAAAATGTTTCTATATATATACAGTGCCAGTGTGTAACAATGTGTAAATAAAAACCTTATCTTATAAAGGTTACGGGTAATTAATTGTTTTTAAAAAAGTTAATTATGTGTACTGCCTCTTTTGAGTTTCACATGTATATTTTGAAATCACAAATTCATTGAGGTCACATGACAAGACTTGTAGACCCTATTACCCCTTCCAAACTTACTGCACTGCCATGCCACCCTGATATTAGACCCTATTACCCCTTCCAAACTTACTGTGCTGCCATGCCAACCTGATATTACTAGTTAAAATATTTCATTGTTATAGTTTTATGCCTCTACTCAATACGCAATATCAAACAGTACTCATTGTTAAATGTTATATATTTTTATTGTCTGTAAAAAACTTATATATATCGCAACACTAGAATCTTATTTTGCTACGCAACTATGTATACAATACTTGTTTAGATGTTCAGCTACGCATACCGCCTATATTCAAATGTTAAAGTATAGTTCTATTTACACAAGTTCTGAGTTTTGATTTGTTCATTTATTTTCAAAGTTCAGCTATATGAGTTCCTTATATTGTAACCATAATTACAGTATGTTGATCTACATATGTTAAATATTGAATTTGTAGTTAATTATATTTAAATTAGTTCATGATTTTTACTGTTCAGCAGCCAACGTCTTGATATATGTGAAATGTTCTTGACTGGGACGTAAACCAAGTTCTGTCCATTTAATTAATGTTCAGTAAGCATTTGTTAAGTAATTTCTTGACCAGGATGTAAAACCGCATTATATCAATTCAATCAATCCAGCAAACAATTATTAATTATTTTCTGTAATCATAGCTATACAATTTTAACATGCCTGCACCAAGTGCAAAAGTTCTATTGTCATACTTCAGGTGTCTGCCTCAGTGTTTAATGTTAAGTTCATAACACTCCATAACAATTTATTTTTTCCGTCATTTTCCACCCTCTGGTTAAAGTTCAGGTAGAAAGTTCTTGAATTTTGTAAGTGTATCTAACAAACAGCTGGTTGTTAATACCAAATGCTCATACATTACCATGCATTACATTGTAAATACATCTACACAGTTTTTGTATTTGTGGCAATTATTCCATCATTCTAGTAAATCATAGTAGAAAATTCATTTTATAAGATGTTAGTAACTTACATGCTTCTATTTAAGGTTAATATTTTGAAACGTTTTTGTTATAAAATTACGTTTTTAAATCTTAAAACTGTTGAATTGTTATTTTAACAATTGTTGTTGATATATACGAATTCCATTGTTAATTTACAAATTGTTAATTGCTTTGCATAAGTTTTTAAATTTTCATTAAATTTACATTTTTGCTTTACTGGGATAAATTATTGATTTAATTTAATTGATGTAATAATTATGAATTTAATATTTAATCTTTAATCAATGCAAATTCAGGTGAGGGGCAATGTTTTTACTTCGACTTTAGTACAATTTTAATTTTCCTACAGTATTTTGTCCTTTTTGTTTATCCATAAGGCCGAGATGACTTCCTTTTTTTTGCTTTTATAAAAAAATATTAAAATAAAAACGGCAAATTTAATGGACTACATAATGTGTATATGTTAAATGCCAGAATTCATGAAAAGGTTTACAGGATATAATTTTTAAAAAATTTTAATTTATTTTTTTAAAAATTATAGAATGTAATAAACATGATAAAATCAGATGTATTTGAAAAAATTAACATAAATGATTAAATTTTGAATTGTTTGAAAAACTATTAAAAGACAAAAACTTGCAGTATTTAGAATTTATAAATTTTTAGATAAAAAATTATTGTATTTCTGCTACTGCCAATGTTTTTCAGGGCATTAAATGAAATGTGTTCATTTTAAAAAGAAGACTCAGTGTACATTGTATATACATGTGCTATTGCAATCTATCACCGTCCGTCGTCCGTCGTGTGTCGTGCGTCGTGCGTAAACTTTACATTTTAATCTTCTCCTCCAAAACTACTGGGCCATATTTGATGAAACTTGGTGATTATCATGCCTGGGTAACAGCCTTTCAAAATTGTGTTCGGGGTTTGGCCACGCCCAACAAGATGGCCGCTGTTACTAAAAATAGCAAAAAGACAAAAAAATCTTCTTCTCTGAAACCAAAAGGTGCAGGCAAATTTTAATTGGATATTTGGATTCAGCATACCTGGGAACATCAAAATTGTGTTTTTCATGAAAATTAGACGAAAAATAGGTTACGCGTTTTTTGCGTAAAATTACGTGATTTTTAAAATGAGACATTTATTGTTATAACTTCATAATGGCTGAAGATAATTGTATGGAGTTTTCACTGTTGATCTTGTCTTGCAGTTTTCTTCCAATTGATGTCAAGGTCGAAGGTCAAGGTCATGTCCCAGTTTTTGACCTTTGATAAAAAATGCTATTTTTTTTAACATTTCTTGTGATAATGGCGTAGGATTTTCTGTTATTTATAGGTATTGACATGACGATCATTTTGATACATAAATCAGGGTCATGGGTTCAAAGGTCAAGGTCACAGATGTCCAAGAATACCAAAATAGTTAATTATCTGCAAAACTTTAAACTTTTTGTATAGGCATGTATATTGGAATATTGTAGGTATTGGCCTAACGATCATTTTGATATATGAATGAAGGTCATAGGTTCAAAGGTCAAGGTCATTGATGCGAATGAATACTTAAATGGTTAATTATCTCAAAAACTATAAACTTTTTTTTACAGGCATGTGTATTGGAATATTGTAGGTATTGGCCTAATGATCATTTTGATATATGAATGAAGGTCATAGGTTCAAAGGTCAAGGTCATAGAATTGAACGAATACTTAAATGGTTAATTATCTCAAAAACTATAAACTTTTTGTATAGGCATGTATATTAGAATATTGTAGGTATTGGCCTAACAATCATTTTGATATATGAATGAAGGTCATAGGTTCAAAGGTCAAGGTCATAGCTGCAAAGGAATTTTTTAAATGGTTAATTATCTCAAAAACTTTTTGTATAGGCATGTATATTAGAATATTGTAGGCTTTTGCACAACGATCATTTTGATATATGAATGAAGTTCATAGGTTCAAAGGTCAAGGTCATAGATGCAAACTAATACTTAAATGGTTAATTATCTCAAAAACTATAAACTTTTTGTATAGGCATGTATATTAGAATATTGTAGGTAATGGCCTATCGATCATTTTGATATATGAATGAAGGTCATAGGTTCAAAGGTCAAGGTCATAGATGCGAACGAATACTTAAATGGTTAATTATCTCAAAAACTATAAACTTTTTGTATAGGCATGTATATTGGAATATTGTAGGTATTTGCACAAGAATCATTTTTATATATGAATGAAGGTCATAGGTTCAAAGGTCAAGGTCATAGATGCAAATGAATATTTAAATGGTTAATTATCTCAAAAACTATAAACTCTTTGTATAGGCATGTATATTGGAATATTGTAGGTATTGGCCTAATGCACATTTTAATATACAGATGTTTTAGCTGTTTATAAATAATATATTGTGGCTAGACTTTAAATATGTTATATATAGCATACTTATAATAATTATTATAATTAATTTGCAAAAATACTTCCATATTATTGGCCCTTACTGCTTAAAATTTTGATATTCTCTTTTATTAATGTCATTGACCATTGAACATCTGCATAAGATATGTACTCTTCCTCAGGTGAGCGTTAAGGCCCATGGGCCGCTTGTTTTCTAAAGTTCGCCATTTGCTTTAGTGACCTTGCCTTTAAAAAACAGTGTTTTTACCTACAGTATATATCTAATTTTTGTATTGCCATCTATATATGCATTGGTGACAGACTGCCTGTCCATAAAACATTGCTTTTGGATGTTCTTGTGTAAGATACCTCTTGGCTTTAAAACTTGTACTGGTGATATACTTTCATCTGCTTTATATTGGACATTTAAATGATTATGATACCTGTAAAGACCATATTAAAATTATTTTGATTTGGTCTGAATAGGCTTATAGTTAACATTACTATGTAATTTATGTGTAAATAAAGTATAACTTGTTTTTCTTAATATATAATGTAGTAATTTAATTTTTCATTTTATATTTTATATTTTTATGTCATACCTCATTAGGTTTTTGAATGGAACTGTTATATTTTCATGATTATGGAATAAAGAGCTTAGTTAGGCTTTTAGAACAAGAGGCACCATGTTGTTTGTTTGTTTAAATGATATTTCAGCTTGTATGATAATTCTCAGTATTATAGAGTTGAAGCTCCTCTGTACTTTCTAAATATTCATGGTAAAGCATTGTACCCTACCATACAACAAAATTTCTAAAAATGATTTTGTGGCCTACCACCTTATTACTGGTATCAGTGTTGTTGTCCAGTGCTATATCAGTGCTATTGTCCAGTACTTCAGTTGTTGGTTGGACTAGGTGTATGGCCTACCACTTTGTTGCTGGTATCAGTGTTGTTGTCCAGTGCTATATCAGTGCTATTGTCCAGTACTTCAGTTGTTGGTTGGACTAGGTGTATGGCCTACCACTTTGTTGCTGGTATCAGTGTTGTTGTCCAGTGCTATATCAGTGCTATTGTCCAGTACTTCAGTTGTTGGTTGGACTAGGTGTATGGCCTACCACTTTGTTGCTGGTATCAGTGTTGTTGTCCGGTGCTATATCAGTGCTATTGTCCAGTACTTCAGTTGTTGGTTGGACTAGGTGTATGGCCTACCACTTTGTTGCTGGTATCAGTGTTGTTGTCCGGTGCTATATCAGTGCTGTTGTCCAGTACAAATGTACTAGTTGTTGGTTGGACTAGGTGTATGACCTACCACTTTGTTGCTGGTATCAGTGTTGTTGTCCAGTGCTGTTGTCCAGTACAAATGTACTAGTTGTTGGTTGGACTAGGTGTATGGCCTACCACTTTGTTGCTGGTATCAGTGTTGTTGTCCGGTGCTATATCAGTGCTATTGTCCAGTACTTCAGTTGTTGGTTGGACTAGGTGTATGGCCTACCACTTTGTTGCTGGTATCAGTGTTGTTGTCCAGTGCTATATCAGTGCTATTGTCCAGTACAAATGTACTAGTTGTTGGTTGGACTAGGTGTACTTTTGAGTCCCTGTGCTATTCCATGACAAAATCAATATTCTAGTTCTACACAAAAACTTTATGAATGAAGAGTTTTAAGATATCTGTTCAATTCTGTGATTTTTTCTCATGTCTCGCTCTTGACACACATATCATTATATATATACAATGTACAATATAATTATATACATGTATGTAATATATCTATATTAGGACAATGTATATATTGTGTATAATACTCAACACATCAATGTATAATTATGGTCACTTGTAATATTAGACCATATGCTTATCTAATCACATCATAACATTCCGATAATACTGCCAATAAATCTTGTCATTTCACTATTTTAAATGTTTGCAACTCCCTTACTCAAAAAATGGATTGCTCCAGTGTACTGCATGTGATAAATACCCCTCAACATTTGTTTAAGGAAACATTTATGTCACGAATTTCCGCATAACATAATGTCTACAGGGAAATGTCAACTGATGTGATTCCATATCCAATGGAAATAATCGTTGCACACAATCGTTAGGGGGTACATGGGGTATATCATGTGGTATACTGACGACTCCCAAAAATGAAATTGTCAATATCAATATAAAAAATACCATTTAGTGATTAATCATCAAATATTGTCAATGTAAACTTGTAAAAAATATTTGCATACTTTATATTTAAAAAAAAATTAATGTTCTCATCTTACCGGCACTTTGGTAGAGTATTACAGGAAATTTGATAGTGACTTCTGAAGGTCCAGGTCATGAGATGGGGGGTGGGGGTGGACCTAATTGGATAATTCAAAAATAGTCAAAATCTAGTTCCAAATGATAACATGCCAAAAGGCAAACATGACGTTGAAAAATTGAAAATAAAATCACGAAAATAAATTAATTTGTAAAAAATCGAGCAGCATTGAAATAAGTAAACTGGTTAGATGTAACTTATTACATGTACATATTTAGGGCAAACATTTTTGTTATATATACATGTACATGTAATTCATGATCCATTTATTGAATTTTGTTGTAGTTCGTAGTTTTAAATATCATTCATGTTTCTAGGTCAAAGGTCAGATTGTCACATTTCCTCAACATTTATGAAAATCACATTTTCTAAAACATTATAAATTTGTCAAATGAAAATGAAAGCTAAGGATTTTGAATTAAAAAAAGTTAAGATCTGATTTAGTACCTAGTTATATTGCTAAAGACACAACTCGTACTCAGTAAAAGCAAAATGTGTCCAAACTATCAAATTTGATTCTAAAATTTGTATAAATGATTTCATAATGTATTAAGCATTTTCAGTGTTGGCATTACTATGGAATTTTTTTTATTTTTGTAACCTTAATGTGTAAAATCATTGCATATATAAAAATATTTCAGTTCGTTATTGAAATATGATTTCAATTAAATATAAAATAGAGTTATTAAAGAAAACAAGACCATTTTGTACTGGCACTGGTACATCAATCAACTCATAGTTGTTACAGCCTTTGTAATTAGGAAATAATGTCTCATATGTTTAATACTGCCATAACAATAATGTATTTGCTCACTAAAGCACTAGAGGTTATATGTCCTTTAAGTTAGTAAGTTGCTTACTAAATTGCTAATGGTTACTATTGTAGTCATGTGTCCTGTAAATCACTAATCACTAACAGTTATTTTCCCGCTTAGTCACTAGTGGTTTTACTGGTACTTTATGTCGCTAGTGGTTTTACTGGTACTTTAAGTCGCTAGTGGTTTTACCGGTACTTTTAAGTCGCTAGTGGTTTTACCGGTACTTTAAGTCGCTAGTGGTTTTACCGTTACTTTTAAGTCGCTAGTGGTTTTATCGGTACTTTAAGTCACTAGTGGTTTTATCGGTACTATAAGTCGCTAGGTTTTACTTAGTGGTTTTACTGGTACTTTAAGTCGCTAGTGGTTTTACTGGTACTTTAAGTCACTAGTGGTTTTACTGGTACTATAAGTCGCTAGGTTTTACTTAGTGGTTTTACTGGTACTTTAAGTCGCTAGTGGTTTTACTGGTACTTTAAGTCACTAGTGGTTTTACTGGTACTATAAGTCGCTAGGTTTTACTTAGTGGTTTTACTGGTACTTTAAGTCGCTAGTGGTTTTACAGGTACTTTACTGCTGCTATATATTATGTACTCTTTTAATTTCTTGTTAAAGATTATTATTATTTGTTTTTTTATATTATTAAATGTAAATAATTCTGTAAATAAATGTTATAAAATGTGATGTCTTTTACTTTCTTACCACTATGGTAGCTCAGTTGGTAGAGGACTGGCTTCGTATGTGGGAGGATGTAGGTTCAACCCTGGTCAATTCTCACCAAAACATGAAAATAGGAAGCGACTGTTCTTTCGTCAAGCACTCAGCATTTAAAAATGAAAGTTTCAGGGTCCTTTGGAAGAGACCTTAAAAACTGATGCCCCGTGTCACGACAGACATGACATATAAAAGATGCCTTTCTGCTCATTGCCCTAAGCCCACTGCAAAGGTAAAAATTTCTGCCACTTCACCTATACCTTGGAATGTCTTGATATAAGTGAACTATTCTTGACTGAAACCTAAAACCCAATTCAACCAATCAATCAGCCTTTCCATTCTCGAAAACCAATTATACGGTTGATGTGACATGATAAAGTCTACCTTGTATTTACCTGTCATTACCTGACATAGTAAATTACATTACAGATTTATAAAAGTGAAATGATCTTGACTGGAACAAAATTAGTTTTCAGAAACCTCTTGATCATATCTGCAACATCGCATTCCTATCTGAAACTGGTAGTTTTGTAGTACTCATTGTGCACTGGTATATGCACTCTTTGTTTTCCTTATCTGGTGATGTGGTGTTATATTCTTTGTACTTCTGCCTATTGTCTCACAGAACAGATTACAGTCAAACCTGCCTTAAAGGCCACCTCTATATAAGGGCCACCTTCTTATATAGGCCAGTAGAATTGTATTTCAATTGTTCTTTATTCATATTATTTGAACCTGTTTATAAAGGCCACTTTCACTGGTTCCCTTGGGTGGCCTTTATAGACAGGTTTGACTGTATATTTCTTACCTCTGCATTGGTGAACATTGATGTCAATGTTGTTTTTGATGGATTAAATTTACAAAAACAAGTTTCCTGAAGAAATTGCAGCTATAGTACTAGTGTAAATCTATAAATATATACTTTTTGATGGTACAAAATTGTCAAAATGAGTATCCAGGTAAGCTAGCTAAAAGTTAGCAGTAATAGAATTACCTTTCTGAACAGCCATTCATGTGTATAATAATACACTGTCTGCAGGCAAACAGAAACACTTGAAGAAGTAATATGCAAAAACTGAAAACATAAATATATTTACATGTAGTCCAGAAAGAACCTGGTGGCTTAGTTTGAATGGTAATATAGGAGTCCAAGTATAACTTATAACAGAGAAACTTGTGTATGAAGACCACCCAGACCCTAGGCACAGGAAACCCAGTAAAGACAATCTACAGGACCCAGGTACAGTAAAACCTGTGTATAAAGACCACATACATGGCCTCCGTATAGTAACACCTGTATATAAAGACAACACATGGCCTCCGTATAGTAAAACCTGTATATAAAGATCACACAGGGCCTAGGTACAGTAAAACCTGTATATAAAGACCACACAGGGCCTAGGTACAGTAAAACCTGTATATAAAGACCACACAAAGGGCATAGGTATAGCAAAACCTGTATATAAAGACCAGACAGGGCCTAGGTACAGTAAAACCTGTATATAAAGACCACACAAAGGGCATAGGTACAGCAAAACCTGTATATACAGACCATGCATGGCCTAGGTACAGTAAAACCTGGATATAATGACCACACATGACCTCAGTATAGTAAAACCTGTATATAAAGACCACACATGGCCTTGGTATAGTAAAACCTGTATATAAAGACCACACATGACATAGGTATAGTAAGACCTGTATTTAAAGACCACACAAAGGGCCTAGGTATAGTAAAACCTGTATATAAAGACAACACATGGCCTTGGTATAGTAAAACCTGTATATAAAGACCACACATGGCCTTGGTATAGTAAAACCTGTATATAACTATCACACAGGGCCTAGGTACAGCAAAACCTGTATATAAAGACCACACAGGGCCTAGGTACAGTAAAACCTGTATATAAAGACCATACAAAGGGCATAGGTACAGCAAAACCTGTATATAAAGACCATGCATGGCTTAGGTACAGTAAAACCTGGATATAATGACCACACATGACCTCAGTATAGTAAAACCTGTATATAAAGACCGCACATGGCCTTGGTATAGTAAAACCTGTATATAAAGACCACACATGGCATAGGTATAGTAAGACCTGTATTTAAAGACCACACAAAGGGCCTAGGTATAGTAAAACCTGTATATAAAGACAACACATGGCCTTGGTATAGTAAAACCTGTATATAAAGACAACACATGGCCTTGGTATAGTAAAACCTGTATATAAAGACCACACATGGCCTTGGTATAGTAAAACCTGTATATAAAGACCACACATGGCCTTGGTATAGTAAAAAATGTATATAAATACCACACAGGGCCTAGGTACAGTAAACCTGTATATAAAGACCACGCATGGCCTAGGTACAGTAAAACCTGGATATAATCACCACACATGACCTCATTATAGTAAAACCTGTATATAAAGACCACACATGGCCTTGGTATAGTAAAACCTGTATATAAAGACCACACATGGCATAGGTATAGTAAGACCTGTATTTAAAGACCACACAAAGGGCCTAGGTATAGTAAAACCTGTATATAAAGACCACACATGGCCTTGGTATAGTAAAACCTGTATATAAAGATCACACAGGGCCTAGGTACAGTAAAACCTGTATATAAAGACCACACAGGGCCTAGGTACAGTAAGAACTG
Source organism: Anadara kagoshimensis (assembly GCA_021292105.1). Lineage (NCBI taxonomy): Eukaryota > Metazoa > Mollusca > Bivalvia > Arcoida > Arcidae > Anadara > Anadara kagoshimensis. The sequence goes on from CM037875.1 coordinate 44,099,042, forward strand.
TATATAAAGACCATACAAAGGGCATAGGTACAGCAAACCTGTATATAAAGACCACACATGGCCTAGGTACAGTAAAACCTGGATATAATGACCACACATGACCTCAGTATAGTAAAACCTGTATATAAAGACCACACATGACCTTGGTATAGTAAAACCTGTATATAAAGACCACACATGGCATAGGTATAGTAAGACCTGTATTTAAAGACCACACAAAGGGCCTAGGTATAGTAAAACCTGTATATAAAGACAACACATGGCCTTGGTATAGTAAAACCTGTATATAAAGACAACACATGGCCTTGGTATAGTAAAACCTGTATATAAAGACCACACATGGCCTTGGTATAGTAAAACCTGTATATAAAGACCACACATGGCCTAGGTACAGTAAAACCTGTATATAAAGACCACGCATGGCCTTGGTATAGTAAAACCTGTATATAAAGATCACACATGGCCTTGGTATAGTAAAACCTGTATATAAAGACAACACATGGCCTTGGTATAGTAAAACCTGTATATAAAGACAACACAAAGGGCCTAGGTATAGTAAAACCTGTATATAAAGACCACACATGGCCTTGGTATAGTAAAACCTGTATATAAAGACCACACATGGCCTTGGTATAGTAAAACCTGTATATAAAGACAACACAAAGGGCCTTGGTATAGTAAAACCTGTATATAAAGACAACACATGGCCTTGGTATAGTAAAACCTGTATATAAAGACAACACATGGCCTAGGTACAGTAAAACCTGTATATAAAGACCACACATGGCCTAGGTACAGTAAAACCTGTATATAAAGACCACACAAAGGATCTGGATACAGTAAAACCTGTATATAAAGACCACACATGGCCTAGGTACAGTAAAACCTGTATATAAAGACCACACATGGCCTTGGTATAGTAAAACCTGTATATAAAGATCACACAAAGGGTCTGGGTACAGTAAAACCTGTATATAAAGACAACACATGGCCTTGGTATAGTAAAACCTGTATATAAAGACAACACATGGCCTTGGTATAGTAAAACCTGTATATAAAGACCACACATGGCCTTGGTATAGTAAAACCTGTATATAAAGACAACACATGGCCTTGGTATAGTAAAACCTGTATATAAAGACCACACATGGCCTTGGTATAGTAAAACCTGTATATAAAGACCACACATGGCCTTGGTATAGTAAAACCTGTATATAAAGACAACACATGGCCTTGGTATAGTAAAACCTGTATATAAAGACAACACATGGCCTTGGTATAGTAAAACCTGTATATAAAGACCACACATGGCCTTGGTATAGTAAAACCTGTATATAAAGACAACACATGGCCTTGGTATAGTAAAACCTGTATATAAAGACCCCACATGGCCTTGGTATAGTAAAACCTGTATATAGAGACCACACATGGCATAGGTATAGTAAGACCTGTATATAAAGACAACACATGGCCTTGGTATAGTAAAACCTGTATATAAAGACAACACATGGCCTTGGTATAGTAAAACCTGTATATAAAGACAACACATGGCCTTGGTATAGTAAAACCTGTATATAAAGACAACACATGGCCTTGGTATAGTAAAACCTGTATATAAAGACAACACATGGCCTTGGTATAGTAAAACCTGTATATAAAGACAACACATGGCCTTGGTATAGTAAAACCTGTATATAAAGACCACACATGGCCTTGGTATAGTAAAAAATGTATATAAATACCACACAATTAAAGGGTCTCAGGACAGTTAAACCTGTATATAAAGACCATGCATGACCTTGGTATTGTAAAACCTGTATATAATGACCACACAAAGGATCTGGGTACAGTAAAATCTGTATATAATGACCACACATGACCTAGGCATAGTAAAACCTGTATATAAAGACCACACACATGGCCTAGGTACAGTAAAACCTGTATATAAAGACCACACATGGCCTTGGTATAGTAAAACCTGTATATAAAGACCACACATGGCCTTGGTATAGTAAAACCTGTATATATAGACCACACAAAGGATCTGGGTACAGTAAAACCTGTATATAAAGACCACACATGGCCTAGGTACAGTAAAACCTGTATATAAAGACCAGACAGGGCCTAGGTACAGTAAAACCTGTATATAAAGACCACACACATGGCCAAGGTACAGTAAAACCTGTATATAATGACCACACAAAGGATCTGGGTACAGTAAAACCTGTATATAAAGACCACACAAAGGGCATAGGTACAGTAAAACCTGTATATAAAGACCACACACATGGCCTAGGTACAGTAAAACCTGTATATAATGACCACACACATGCCCTAGGTACAGTAAAACCTGTATATAATGACCACACAGGGCCTTGGTATAGTAAAACCTGTATATAAAGATCACACATGGCCTAGGTACAGTAAAACCTGTATATAAAGACCACACAAAGGATCTGGGTACAGTAAAATCTGTATATAATGACCACACACATGGCCTAGGTACAGTAAAACCTGTATATAAAGACCACACACATGGCCTAGGTACAGTAAAACCTGTATACAAAGGTTTATAATATCCACGTTAACCCTATTGGTCACTGATGAAAATTAATTCCATAAGTTTCAATTCATAATTTCATAAATTTATTTCACTCAATAAGTCCATAAGTTTCATTTCATACCGATGTATGTGAAATTTAACACAGTGGTCCATGACCTACTAATGGATCATAAATAGTTCAATTTGCAAAAAAAAAAAAAAAAAAAAAAAAAAAACAAGCGGTGTGTTATTTGGGTCTTTTGCTCACAGAGCCGCGCATTATCTTGATAATCCGGTACCTTTAGTTTAGATTAAAAAAAAAAAAACTTCATGGAATAACTAACAGTGAAACCCCTATCTGAATAGTATAATGTACAGCTGAAATCGGTGAAAAATGGTTTGATTTTGGCTTGGCCTCATTTTGAGAACTTTGAAAAAATAAAATTAACAAAACAACCTCAAGAAGAAATTTCATAAAGCATTTTTTGCCACCACTGTGGTAGCTCAGTTGGTAGAGTGCTCACTCCATAAGTGGGAGGTTGTGAGTTTGATCCCCGGTAGGGTCTGACCCAAGACTTGAAAGTGGGTAGTGATTGTTCTTTCGCGAAGCACTCTGTCTTATGAAATGAAAGTCAGGTTCTTTCGGATGGGAACTTAAAATAATCAAAGTCCTGTGTTACAGTGGGCATGGCACAGTAAAGAACCCTGCTGTATAATGCCATCAGCGCAATGCACAGGCAAAATTTCTGCACATTCGCCAATAGCTGGTGATGTCTCGATATACGTAAAATATTCAAAACTGGGACATTAAACACCATTATTTAACCTAACTCAATGTTATAGTGATTTGTTAAAATGCCAAAAGTAAACAAAAAAATATTATTATTAATTTTAATTATATAGCAAAACTTGAATACCTGATAAAAGCTGAACCAATGCACTTTTAGTGGAAAGCTACTACTTGTGGTTATGCGTGTTACACATCACGTGACTTAGTCATACAAATGTTTGTTAGCTGCTAATTTTCAAGCGTCTAGACAACACAGATGTAATTTTGTTCCAGCCCACGCCGTCCACAAAATTAGCAAGGTTCGTCAATTCAATTCACTAAAATGTCACAATATATCCAAGTAGTCGAGACAGAAACAGAAGAACCGACAGAAATACCAAGTGAAGACGACGGATCATTATTATTATCAACTCTATCCGCCCAGTTTCCTGCTGCATGCGGTTTAAAGTACCGCAATCCAGACACTGGAAATTTCCGAGGTGTCCGGCTAAACGAAGGTTATTTATTTCCACCTGACGGAGAGTGGGGATCAACAGTTTATGTGGTTGTATTCCCGAAATTAGATACCAAACAAGAAGATCAACAGACATACGCCATCCAAAGTTTATGTGGTATATAAATTATATTAATTTGCTCAATGGCCTTGACATAACTATGACGTTGAACATCTCGAAGGACAAAAGATTGACTGAAAGAGTAAAATTTATTCTTGCAATAAAGTAAATCCATTTCCACATGGCACAAATCATTGGTCCATGTTTTTGTTGAAAATTTTAGTCTTAATTAGTTCGAGAAATCTCAATTCTTAAAATTTAGTTTAAAAATGTGCTCAATTCTCATTTAAAGATATTTGACTTGTGCAGGTTAGGACTCTTATCCCAAACTGGAGAAATTATTTAAACTGTTGAGTTTGACAGTTTCAAAAATTTCTCCCAATTTGGGTAAGACCGCTAAGAGTCTAAGCCTATTGAGAGGAAACTAGAAACAAACACTGCTTGACTGAGGATAAAACTAGTCAAAAACATTACAGCATACCTCTCATTATGATTTAAGAAGTTTTTCAATTTAAGAGATCTGTGGCAACATACAATGTCATGATTATAATTTCAGATCAACAGGTGACATTGTCAAGAATATCGACCATTAACAACCATCAATGTTGTTACAGTACCAACAATTATGAATGTTTCAGAGTCCTTTTAACAAGACTTAACAACCAGTGTTTCATTAATTAGAAATTCAGAACTTTTCAACTGACCCCTGTCTAGTGCGTCTCATTCAGAAATTTTCTTCCTGATAAGCCTCTGTCATTTTCATAAATATGAGCTTTGAATTTTTGCAGATAACAAGAGAAAGGGAGATGGTGAACTAGAAAATCCAGCAGCAAAGACGAAACGATTTGAGAAAAAACCAAGTGATCTGATCATACTAGGGTTACCATGGAAAAGTACAGAGGATGATGTTAAGAAATATTTTTCACAGTTTGGGGAGGTTATTCTGTCTCAAGTAGGTATCATTCAAACATTGTCCAATGTAATTGATCCAATCTATATATGAATTGAATGTTAGAATACTGTCTGTACAATGGTTTTCACAAACATGCGAGTTGAAAATCTACTTGCATGCAAAAAAATGTGATTGCCTTTTTTCATGAAAAAAAATGTATCTCATAAAAAAATTCTTTGAATTTCAAATTCCAAAGCATCCTGGCCAATGTTAACAAGTATACATGTATATATATTAATTGTAGAAAACAGTTTTAGTATGAAAAAAATGCCATTTGAAAACTAAGAATGCCAGTAGAAAAATTTTGTACTGGCAAATGTTTGCCAGTGGGGAGAAAAATCAAATTCTACCCCTGCTGCATTTATCTCTGATCAGAAGATGTTCAGTTTTGACAAGTTCTATTTTATAATCTATTGTATCTTCTGATTGACATAATATATTTTATATATTTGATTTTTTTGTAGGTAAAAAGGGACCCCAAAACAGGCCAGTCTAAAGGTTATGGGTTTGTTAGATTTGCTGAGTATGATTCACAGACAAAATGCCTTGGACAGAGACATATGATAGACGGTCGTTGGTGTGATGTGAATATTCCTAACTCTGTAGTAAGTACTTGCTGGCAGTTTTTGTACTTAGTCCTTTGTACTTGGTCTTTATTTAATTAGCTAGAAGTCAGTATCAACAAAAACACACAACAATGAACTGTTAAAACAATTACAATGGAAATAAAAATCAACAAATATAAGAAATTAAGTAAGTTAGTAACAGTGTTTTATGTCTTGGTCAAGATTCTTTCATTTATATTTGGGTGGGTGGCCAGCTATGGGATGGTGGAGGAAACCGTAGTGTCTAGAGAAACCTATTGGCTTTGAGTAAGTGAAGGTTCTTGCACTAGAATTTGTCCAAATAGGATTCAAACATAAGCAACCAGAAGTTTCCTTAAATCTGAAATCTTGCATGACAGGAATAAAACAAGATAAAATTTTTTTTTATCTTTTCAGGATGGAGGTGGAAGTGTTATGAACAGGAAAATATTCATTGCTCGCTGTTCTGAGGATATCACAGCAGATGATCTAAGGAATTATTTTGGGAAGTATGGAGAAATAACAGATGTGTTTATTCCTCGACCATTTCGGGCGTTTGCATTCGTAACATTTTCTGACGCAGCTGTGGCCCAGGGTTTATGTGGAGAAGATCATATCATTAACGGAACCAGTGTACATATCAGCAGTGCTGCTCCTAAGTCACATGATCGTCAGGAGGACAGATACAGCAGGAGAGGGGGTGGTGGTTACAGTAGTGGATACGACAGAAGTCCACCAAGACGTGGGGAACGGGGTGGTGACTGGGAAAGGGGATCTTCACATCGGGGAAATTTAAGGGATGTCAGCAGTAGAGATGGTAATGGAATGCCACCAGGTGGTCCAGATAGTCAGATGGGGATGAATTTATTAAACTCTGCTGTTATGGCTGCTGCGCAAGCTATGTTGACAGGACAAGGGGGTTGGGGTCAGATGATGCAAGGTCAAGGGGGTGGGGATCATAGTAGTATGCAGTCTTATACTTCTATGGGAGGCTCACGGTCAGATACAACAAATAGAGGGGGGTTTGGTGGTTGGGGTTCTGGATATGACGCAAGTTCCTCTGGGTACAGTGGATGGGGACAGACTAACACGGGTGGCAGTAACACTAGTAGTAGGGGAGGGTGGAATTAAGTCATGTTCATTGTTTCTATTCATTCTCACATATATCTCGCTTTCCCAGAGTCATGTGTTAGGAAGAAAATAAAATCACGATATTTTTGATATGTTGATCCAGCTGCAGGATTAATTAAGCTAGGTGATACACATGGCTTCTGAAATCTTTTAAACATGTTGGTAATTTTTTTTAACTTTTTAAAAATGTTAAGTATGATGTAAGTGATCATGTTAAAGTAATTTTCATCTTTTTGTTGAATTATTCACTTCTATACTCCGTTAAATCATCATTTTTGTAGCAACCCATTACTGTTTATAGTTACTTTCATTTGGGAAATTTATACTAAATTAATTTTTCAAGTGGATTCTTTCTTTTTTTTTAAATTCTACTAACTAAAACATTACATATCATCTCATTTTGTCTCACCCATTATCTTCTATCTTATTTTATCATTAAACTTAACTTAGCTGGTATCTTTCCGAGACAGCTTTGGGATTTTGACAGAGAAATGGGTAATTGGGATGTCAACAACAACCAAAGGGGGAAGGGATGGGAGGGGAGAGAGTGGTATTGGGGAGAGTAAGACTGAGAAGAGGATTTGAGATGGAAAAAGTGACAAGTAGAAGAATGTGTTTTTTTAACCAGCAGTTAGATGGAGATGTTGAGAAAGTTGACAGCAAGAACAATGATCTGAGATCTAGATGTAGACACAGCAGTGTGAAATGGTGATGGTAGATGTTAGAGAAAGACAGTATAAAACATAAGTGATAAGTGTAAATAAAGAAGGAAGATTTAAATGGTAAGAGAGAAGGACAGAGGTTAAATTTTGTTCTTGATGCATAAAGTGTAAGGGAGATAACTCCTATGGCAGTGGTACAACAATGCTGAAGTATGGCATGATGGTAAGAGAGGAAAACGAACGAGACTCGAGAAAGATGAACATTACCAGTAAGAGTGAAACTTGACTGAGCAACAACAAATGGTTGACCAATTGATAAAGTGAAGATAGTCAACCTTTGTGATCTTTAGTTATATTGAAAGTAAGCTTTGATGAAATCCACATTGTGTGTAAGGACTAGGGCTGTCACGGTTAGCAATTTTCATAACCGGGTACCCGACATGTAGTACCCGAACCGTGACCGGTTACCCGATATTCTATACAATTAATTAAGATTCCATATTTAACAAAGTGTCACAGTTATATATGTCAGTTAAGAAATATACTTAACCTTAAAAATGAATTTATTTCTTTCACGTCTAATATTTCAAACTGTTTACCTTGTGACTTTCATCCTATGTGTATAGTCTGGCAGCGATATCGCGGCAGAATGTTTATAATTAGTTAATACCGTATAGTTATATATCCATATAACATAGGCTCTTCCATATTTATAAATACTGCCAAAATATCGTTGACGGACTATACACGTTTTTTATAATGACGCATGCGCTTCGTTAACCAGAAGCTGACTTGCCGTAATAAGTTACTAATAACTTCAAAAATAAGAAATCAAACTTGAAAATTTATTCAATGTATGCAAATAACATTAATGATAAACTCGTTAAAACACAGAATTTTAAACGTCATTCAAAATGTTTATCAGAATGATTACAATTTTAAAGCGCATTTGGAAACTCTTTAGTGCTATTATCAACTTTGGGTTTAGGAATATCGGAAACTCTCTAGTTATCACAGGCCGATACACATTGTTTACAGTATGTCAACTGACGTCACGCAAGGTCATAAAGAAAGTATACTTTGTATTTATAATTAATTTTATTCATCAATTTTTCATTGAATAATGTGCATGTCACTGTTTTTATAAGGTTAATAAGCCGTTTGACAGATTTTTAAATTAAACATTTCTTAATATTTCACAGACAAACATCAGATGTGCATTTATGAACTTTGAACAGCGTATTGTCGGTTACCCGGTTAATGATTCTGTAACCGGTTACAGCATGGAACCGACCCGTTTATCGGGTATCCGGGTAATCGTGACAGCCCTAGTAAGGACATTGTCTAAAACATAAATATAAGACTGTAGTGATTCTGTAACTGCTGGGATCATAAAATAGATAAGAATAAACTGAAACAAAGTAATGAACTACTAGTACTACCCAGAGAAACATTAAATTTTAATTTGACCCTTGATGATTTTATGTACAGTAAACAAAGACATTTGATTTATATTAATTCCCATGTAAAATTTATTTATTATTTCTCCTTGCCCCATTAAGTCTGATGATTTTCATCTCCAGTGATATTTATTTCTCGTATGTCTCTCCACTTGTTTTGTACTATTCTAATATTTTGTTTTCTCTGGTTTAAGAATTTTTAATGTTGTTATATAGATTATGTATGTAAAGTATAAAATGTATGACTATAAATAAGTGTAGTATGTGTGTTTGTTTTGTTGTGTTGTGTGGTAATAGTTTACACAGGGATTGTACGTATGAATGATGAACCTTGGAAAGAGTAAATTGTCAAGGCAAATAACAACATGTCCAATTTCCATAATTTTTTTTGAAAATGTGATTGCTTAATTTTTCTTAATTTTTCTGCACCTTTACCGTTTACATTTTTTGCACCAGTCCTGACCAGGATATGAGCAAAAACGCCCATTTTCAGTAACAGGCATTTGGAAGTGTTGCTGTGCTTCTAGTTTTCTTTGCACCAATCAGTACCAGAATATTAGCAAAAACGCCCATTTTCAGTAATAGGCATTTGGAAGTGTTGCTGTGCTTTCAGTTTTTTTTTTTTGCACCAATTATGGTAAGGGAACAGAAAAATTGTGTAGAAAATATGTATGCAAGTCAAGCACTTTACTGCGGTTATCGATATATACTTTCTAGAATGAAAATAAGGCACTAGAGAGTAAAGCAAGTGTGATTAAGTCATTGAAGTGACTGTCTTTCTGTCCTAAAGAAGTGTTGGTACATGCAGTAGGTAACAGAAGCCAAAGATTCTCATAGAAAATATAGTACAACCTGTCTACACTGAACTGTGTGTTAACTGAAAATTGTTTAAACTACTACTATCTGTGCCAATGTGATTTTGACAGCAAATATTGACAATTTTCATAGAAAAAAATAGAATTTGATGTCCTTTTACTTTAGTCTTATTGTAATGAAAACCATTCTAAACTTCCACAAATACCACCTTGTATGTCTGTAGAGAAAATAAGGTTTCTGCTTTGAACTTAGGATGTCATTTATGTAGAGTGGAGTGGGGCTTTGTATGAGAATTGGGGGGGGGGGGGGGGGGGGGTTGCCAGATAGGTAGTTCCAAAATAAATGTCATTGGTGATGTTTGGTATATGGAGTGGTATTTTTGATTGGTGGTAATGTGGAGGGTTCTGAATGGTATGAACAACAGATACAGACCATATTAGTGCATGTCAAATCAGTCTTGAAATTTGAGAAGGGGCTAATTATGGTTGCTTTGGTGGATTTTGATATGCCCATCTTGTATGTGGAGTGGATTATTAACTGAAAAAAGATTACTGGTACATTATGTATGTAAAGTGGATTGTCAGATGATGCCACAGGGTCCAAGTATGTGGAGTAAATTGTGATTATTCATTGAAAATATACACTAGTGGTGGTATGTAAATTAAGTTTTACCAGCTACAGTAGATAGAAGTTATATAGTGTATGCTACCATAGATACTAGTGAAGCGTTATAACTGCTGGGTCGTGAAGTGGACTGGATTTTGATGGGAGCTTGGCATTGTCAGCTCTGATGGGAATGAGATGGAGGTCCGTCATCTACTGGCATGTGAATGTTGTAAGTTGTTTTGTTTAAATTGGATTTGGAGTTGTCATGCCAGATTGTAGTGGGTTTGATATGTGAAGTGGAATGTTAGCTTGGTTGCAGTAGAGGTACCATAACAGCATAAGTTATAAAGTGGATCTGATACATAAATTACAGGTGGAGCTACATGAATGGGTTTGTCAATATATGGTGGATTTTAGATGCATGCAATTTAAATTGTATGTGTGAAAAGAATAGCAAGGTTTCATCCATTAAAGATGGTGGCTATTGACGGTGCTATACTGAGGCTGATTTGCAGGGATTGAAGTAGTGGTCAAAATGGTATGTAAAGTGGATTGTGATTCAATTTAGAGGCAGTGGCATGAATTGTCATCTTTTATGATTGATTGTGATAGTAAGATTGTTTTGGCAACAGATACAGATGGTGGCTTTTAAGTTGGTTATATGGAAGGGATTTGCATGATCAATATGAACTACAATACAAGCATTTAGTGAATTGTCAGATATATATGGATTATATACTGGTACAACTATTGGCAAGTCTGAAGTGAAATGGGATTTGAACTTTACAGAATATCGGCATTTGAATGTTTGGATGACTATGCAGCATGAGTAGTGGTGACTGTAGACAACTGAAGATGGTGAATGATGCAAGAAAAAGTATACAAAGATGACAGATTGTAGAGAGTGGGGGCTGTAGTTCATATTGATAGTGTGTTTGTTTTGTTTTGTAGGTGGAACTGAAGGTGTCTTAACCATAAAGGACCATAATTATTAATGTCACCTTATTTGTTCAGAGGTTCGAATCCAACTCTGATAGATCCAAGTGCGAGAAAAATTGTCAGCTTATTTATACAAGACACTCCGGTTTCCTTCAATGTGACAGAACTGACCACATGGATACATTATACATACATATATCTTTTTATGTCAAACACACAATTTCCAATATGGTAACACATAAAAAGAAATGATAATTAGCAAGTGAAATAATTCTGATGGGTGTAATACACTCTTTCCACTCCTCATTAAGACCGATTTTTTTGGTATTCTTTGTATTATTTTCTACAAATTTGTGGTGGGAAATTCGACATAATCAAGTTCTCTTTGTAAACCAGTGGGGAATTTGACATAATCAAGTTCTCATTATAAACCAGAAGTTTGTGAACGGGCAATTTTCAGATTGCTTTTATGTCAAAATCTCACGAAATATCTGGTCAGAAATAGTCCAAGGTTGAGAAAAGAGAACTGCTCTACCGAATTTAACCAGTAACGGATTGTGAGCACATGATTCATTGTGTACAATACAACCAAAAGTATCGATAACGAATTGGTGTTGTGCTCAGACCCTAACTCGATGCTGCTACAGAAGATTGCTGAAATGTCAGTCCTTGTCATGACCTTGAAACAAGGACGTTTTATTGGAAATGTCGCAGTAGGTGCATTCGTTAAATCGTATCTGGGCCATAACATGTGCTGCTTTGGAGTAATTTCACAATCGCCACCTAGCTTCGAATCCCGATCTGACAAACCCTAGTGTAAAAAAAACTTGTCAATTAGCTTGACGTAAGTCGGTCGTTTTCTAGAGTTTCATCTTGCATTCCAGAACCGACTGTCTATATATTGAGTTTTATTCTCAGGTCTTTATACACAGGTTATACTGCATGTGATAAAACATTGATTGTATGTATGATGTTGTTACACTTCAAAATGAAATCAATTATAACTCTGCAGTCGTTACAGACGTACATGAAACATGACAAAATCAGATTCATTATATTTTGCAGAGCCAGTGTGAAGGTTTTCTTAATGAATGACCACCCATGTTAAATAAATAGGGGGTCTTCATATGGTAAGAAGATATAAGTTTTCAATATTCCTGATAATAAAGACTAGTAGGTTTGAACCCCAACTAGGTCGGACCCAAGACTTGAAAGTGGGTAGAGCCATGTTAACTAAAACCTTTGATTAGTGGAAGTAGAATTGATATACTAGTATTTTAAACATAATCACTGTGCAACATATAAATAATTTATTTTAAACATTTTTTTTAAAATGCAGCTTTTCACCAACAAAATGGTAAAACTAAAACAGCATTAAACCCTTAAGACCCAATTTTTAGCTCACCTGAGCCATAGGCTCAGATGAGCTTTGTGCGTCGTGTGTAAACTTTTCACATTTTAACCAACTCCTTTAAAACTACTGAGCAAAATTAGATGATACTTGCCAGTAATGATGTCTAGGTGAAGGGCTTTCAGATTTGCACAAATGAAGGGATTGTGTATCCTTGGGGCCCCATGAAGGGGAAAATTGTGAAAATCTTTAAAAATCATATCCTCTGAACTTACAAGAGATATAGCTTTATTTCATGTGAAACATACTTAGGGCATCTAGTTTCAGATTTGCAGAGTAGCTGTAAGGGCCGAAATGGCAAGGTACTTAAGGGGGAAATTGCTTAAATTAATGTATTTGTCATATATGTATAGGCATATATATATATAAGAATATCGTAGGCATTTGCACAACGATCATTTTGATATATAAATGAAGGTCATGTTTAAAGGCCACAGATGCAAATGAATACTGAAATGGTTATCTTAAAAACTATAAACTTTTTGTATAGGCGTAGATATTGGAATATCGTAGGCATTTGCACAACGATCATTTTGATATATGAATGAAGGTCATATGTTTAAAGGCCACAGATGCAAATGAATACTGAAATGGTTAAATATCTCAAAAACTATAAACGTTTTGTATAGGCATGTAAATTAGAATATTGTAGGTATTGGCCTAACGTGAATGAAGGTCATAGGTTCAAAGATCAACGTCATAGATGCAAACAAATACTGAAATGGTTAATTATCCCAAAAACATAAACTTTTTGTATAGAATATTATAGGTATTGGCCTAACGATCATTTTGATATAAGATGACGGTCAAAGGTCAACGTCATAGATGCAAACGAATACTGAAATGGTTAATTATCTCAAAAACTTTCAATTTTTTGTATAGGCATGCATATTAGAATATTGTAGGCATTTGCACAACGATCATTTTGATATATGAACGAAGGTCATAGGTTCAAAGATCAACGTCATAGATGCAAACAAATACTGAAATGGTTAATTATCCCAAAAACTACAAACTGTTTGTATAGACATATATATTAGAATAGTGTAGGTATTTGCACAACGATCATTTTGGCATATGAATGAAGGTCATAAATTCAAAGGTCAAAATCATAGATGCAAACGAATATTGAAACGGTTGACCTAAACTTTTTGTATAGAATATTATAGGTATTGGCCTAACGATCATTTTGATATAAGATGACGGTCAAAGGTCAACGTCATAGATGCAAACGAATACTGAAATGCTTAATTATCTCTAAAACTATCAACTTTTTGTGTATATTAGAACAGTGTAGGCATTTGCACAATGCTCATTTTGATATAGAGAGCCTGAGATGTCTTGCTTAATAAAAAGTTAGTACTACCGTCATTAGACTAAGAGTCAATGTTGATGCCCCTTGGATTATCACGAATTCGTCGTTTTTTTGCCAGTTCCGATCTTTGTTAATTCTAAATTAACATTCACAATAGAGGTTCAAACAAATCAATTCAGACTCGCTTCCCATGTGTTTAACCTTATTTGCCAGCTGCAAAGTTTTACTTTGCTTTGGGATTTTGGTTTGGACATGAATTGGTATGTTTGTTTTGGATTTTAATCGAACTCGAGACAGATCCTTGTGCAAGAAAGTTTGTCAGTTGGCTTGCCGAAGGTAGATGCTTTTCTTTGGTTTCCTCCAACATCCAGGAAACTGACCGCCTCGATATACGTGAAAGAATATTAACAGAGTTGTTAAATACTAATACTCCACTCTGGCCACTCCACTCAATAACTATACGAAGCAAGGTCACACCACATAAAACGCGACAGGATGGTAGAATATCGCTGTATGTTTATAATCACGCCGGCTCGCGCTTTTTTCTTTACAGCTACACTAATATTAAAAATGACTCGCTGTATACTTTGCCATCAGGACCCAGTTGTTCGAATCTTCATTAGTTTAATCACTGATTAACAGAAATTAAACACATCAATAAAAACAACATATCACTACCATTTTCTAATGATGTGTTTTAGTTTGATGATATAATATTCAATTCCAACATTTTCAACATTGATTTCAGAACATAAATGAAATTATGCAAAATTCTAATTTTGACTAATCGGCTGACTAATCTAATCAAGCTTCGAAAAACTGGTCCCTGATCGTGAACGACCTATAATTATATTTCGTCAAGTTTGATCATGCCGCTTGACCTTTAATATGGATATTTATCACGAACGACAGTGCAATGTAGATGGTTGTATTAAATAACTATAAGAAACCTCACGATGGAAGATATGACAGTTACGCCGTATTTATACTGTACTGTACTTTTCATGCACTATGTATTTTTACAAATGCATTTATTTATTGTGGTTTTACTTGATTACATATATATTTTTATTGTACTTCTTTTCTTTTGTTGTATGCACTTTCAAAAAAAGATAATGTTGCATCATTCGACAAATTTAGATATTTGATTGCGTATTCTCTCGTGTATGTTTCCAATTATAAATTCTATACTGAACTGTAGAAGATAGAGCGACGCATGGATTTGTTAATAATCGTGTGTGAAAATGCAACAAGAAAATCGAGTAATTTTTTGAATTGCAAATCGCGAAATAAAACTAGAAGAAGATGATACTCAGCCAGGTTCGAACCTTTGACCGTAATAAATTTCATAATAATGACAACTTACACGCTCGGCAACATAGGCTATCAGTCAATTGCGCGTTATTTCGGCGGGGTTATGTGTTATTTCGCCGAGGTTATGTGTTATTTCGCAAACGTTAAGCGTTATTTCTCGAAACATGTTCTACCAAACTGTGTCAAATACGTTTTCAAACTAACCAGTTCATTACAATCGCCCCTGCAAACCTTGACCTAGCATTGACAAATCGTAGTTTAATTTGTTCCAACGGGAGCTTGAAAATGCGAACGTTTCACCCGAATGGAAAACGTTACACGTGACTCGTCGTAAGATTGTGACAAACCTGTCAATAAAGGCCACCGAAGGGATCCAGTAAACTAGCCTTTATCGACAAGTGACCCTCATATATATTGAATTGTGATTTGAAAAAAAATCAGATTGCAAAATATTAAGCCACATTTCAAAACTTTTCTGGGGATGCATGCCCCACAGGCCCCCTTTTTCATTCTTCTGCATCAACGAAAAATGATACCCCATCTCTTTCCTAAGTTCTTGGGTCCGCCACTGCATCTTTGATAAAAAAATATAAGGAATCAAAGTTCTTCCAAACTTTGGTCAAATTGATGTTGATATTGTAAACCTAACTTTAAGCATGGTAATATAAACATATTTTATAACAAACTTAAATCGAGGCAATTTTGATCAATCACGAACAAACATACCAATCCATGTCCAAATCACAATCCAAAAAACAAATTCATGTCCATAACACAATCCAAAAACCAAACTTACCAATCCATGACCAAATCATAATCCATAAAGCAAACAAAAAACATCCATGTCCAAATCACAATCCAAAAACCAAACTTACCAATCCATGACCAAATCACAATCCATAACGCAAACAAAAACATCCATGTCCAAATCACAATCCAAAAACCAAACATACTAATCCATGACCAAATCACAATCCAAAAACCAAACATACTAATCCATGACCAAATTACAATCCATAAACCAAACAAACATACCAATCCATGACCAAATCACGATCCAAAAACCAAACATACCAATTCAGGCGCGGATTCAGACGGGGGCACACCCGGCCTGCTAAAACTTTTGCAGCCTGATCACCACACTATAACATGGGGTAAGGACTGCTCTATATAGCTTTTGTCCCAGAACACAAATTAAAAATGTGTCAATGTGCCCCCTGATCCGCCACTGCAATCCATGACCAAATCACAATAAACAAACCAAACATACCGATCTATCTCCAATAACAATCCCAAAATTGGAAGACTCTTCTCAATTATTGATGTCTTCTACTATTTGTTTGTCGTCTAAAACTGTGTGTACCAGGCGTGACATTCACAATTTAAGGTCATCAACGATCCAAAATACAAAGTCATAAAAAGAACATGGTCAAGCAATACTGTTCTAGGTAATTTAAGGCGGATTTTGTTAAATATTAACAATGCTGAACAATATATTATAACTGAATATATCTAAAATAGTAAAATGATACGTAAACTTAGCATCTATAATTATACTTGGATCGTTGGTAGCCTTAGAAGTATCACGCCTGGTACACAATTTCAGAAGGCAAATAAATCGTAGAAGATCTCGACTATCAAATTGGTTTAAAAAGAACTAACGCCCCCATGCACCAACCTGGACTTTTACTCACTAATTGGTAAACTTTATTTTAAATTTTGTTCAGCCCTCGCAGCAAAAACTGTTTTATCGCGGATGATCTAAAAATGGTATAATAAGATTTATAATTTAAAAAAATGAGTACAAAGTTAAATTTTTTTCTCATTAAGTATCATATCTAGTGGCACTAAAATTTAAAAGTAGTTTAATAATTGTATGAAAATTTATGGAATTTCTTCCTCTGCTGAAACATCCCCTTAAACGCGTGAATTCAATAAACGGGTTGTACTTGGGAATCTATAGGTCATCCGGGATCTGACGACAAAGTATACAGCTAGTCTTTTTAATATAAGGGTAATTGTAACTACAAAAAGACGTAAGTCGGCGTGATTATATAGGTCGTCCACGATCTGATGACAGAGTGTTTGTTTACATTTTTTCGATCAGTCAATTATTGTAAATAGGTAACTGACCACTATAAACAAATTATAGGCAAAATCTTTTTGTATTGGGATGGATATATCTATGAAGGTAGACAATTTATTTACATAGCCTTTCACACCTATTTCATAGAATGGACTCGTTGTTTACTGTGCCATCAGATAGTGAACAGACTATATAATAATTTGTTATACACATGCGCACCTCTTTGGTGTTTTTATAATTAGTAGTCGTATTGACTGTCAAAACGAAGTTCTGGAGTAGAACTTGCTTTTCTGCAATAATATAATATATAAAAAATATAAAGTTTTTAATATTTATTCATAAGTTACATTTACAATGACAAACAACAATAAAATATATATATTTATAGAAATAATCTATAGTAATTATAGAAATAATTATTGTTATCAATCAATACTGACTAAAGAGTAGAAAATAACCCCATTCTCTTTTTTTTTCATGTGTATCGCTCAAAAGTTTTTTTGTCTTTTCAGACATTGTCCTTTTTGCGAAACCAACTGATTCAATAGGTTTATTCATTCATTCATTATTTAAATCCTCTGTATATAGAGGTTACATAATAATTCGAATTATATACAAATGTGTAACACAAACGTAGAAACAACAATTATAATTAAAGCTAACTAAACGTATTTACAAGAAATGGTTTGTATTAATATATTCTAATGGTTTTACAGGCTATGCTCGACCAGACTTTCGCTAGAGATAACATTAGCAACAAATATCTAAAACAACTAAACATTGAAGAGTGTTAGAGATCGTCTAGTAGCTCAATGTCCAAGACTTTTCCCAATAGTATAAGAACTTTTGTTTCGTCGTCTATATCATTAGATGTAATAAGATCATAAACTTTTGGGTTTACATGATACAGTTTTTGTAACTAAGTGCGAGCATAACATTTCCACCACAGTTTAAAGGCATCGCTATATAATGTATCGCATTTCTGACAGGTTACAACACCATTTGCCGTATGTTTTAACCACAAGTAGGTAATATACCGCACAAAGTTCGCTCTGTGTCTGAGGTATTTTCCAGATACAAGGAATAGCTGAGACAGGGTGGAGTTTTAAAAATCTGGTGATGTCTGGATCCTCGTACATCCGTTGCAGTCTTGACAGGTTTTCAGTAGAATTTATTGCCTGTTTTATTATGGTTTTCCAACGTATTTGGTCTAGAAAAATCCGTAGATATGTAAGTCTGTAAATGACACAATAGTTGCACATGTTGATCTATGAAGAATATGCAATTCTTTCTACCCAATGGAAAACATGGATGCCTATTTACAGTTACACAAATACATGTATATAAATGAAGTTTGAGTTACAAAAAATGGGGAATACATGTTTATTTTATACCCATTCAAAGCTGACTAGCATTGATGAAATTTAACTATAAACGAGGATTACCTAAGAGGTCCAGTAGACATGATCAAATTTAGATTTATGAATATTAGGCAATTATTACTAAACTTGTTTTACATTAACCGCACCGGTAAGTAGTGTTTGGACCAAAATAGTTAAATCCAATCCAATTTCAAAGATTCGGTCATAATTTTGTATTCACACTTGGATATAGCTCACTAGTCAGTAGAGTAGTTGCTTACCATTCATTGCTTTTGGGATTTTGGTTTGAACAAGGACTGGTATGTTGGTAATTGACATAATTTGATATTAAAACAGATAATAATCAAATATATTCAAATATATATATTTCAAATAATTCACAACATTTAAACATCAACATGAAAGAAATATTTAATTTAATGATTTTTCAAAAATATTAATACCCACATCATTTTCTATATACAAACAGGTACCTAATACATTCATTCATTATTTATTTCCTCTATAAAAGAGATATTACATTATAACATATGTGTTAACATATATACATGTATAATACTAAATGTCAAAAGTTTAACACAAGAACAACTAAATAAATAAATGGTACATATTTACATATTTACGCATAATATATTATGTCTGAGTAACACCTGTGACCATCTACCCCCTTGCATTTAGGGTGGAGATATATGTGGCTGACATCTGTTTCACAAAGCAGTAGCAGGCAGTGGTAAACCGATGAAGATGGGGTTGCTCTAAATTTAGTCCTTCGCTATTTCCCAACAGTACTAACGTAAAATCAGTTTCACTACAGCTTAGTAGAAAAGCTGATATGTAAATTGGAAAGTCGTCTGTTAATTTTTCGAGAAACAGATTTCGAATCGCATTCAGAGATAAACATGTGCTTAAGATGTGTTCCAGTAGGTCACTATATATCGAGTCACATAAGTAGCAGACATTGACACTATGTTGTGGGGGTACAGTCCAAAGTTTTGAGACGAATCTTGCTACCTGTAGTTCCTTGTTGTTAGTCGGATATTTCCAAACAAGCGACGGTTTTATAGAGGAGTGAAGTTGGTTAAATCTACTGAAACTATCATCGTTTGTAACTCTCTGAAGCCAAAGTGTAGATTCTCGACCGTATACAGCTGTGTTAACAATTTGTTTCCATTGTATTTTGGTGGGAATAATCTGTTCTTTTACGAAGAGTTTCAGGTGGTCATATAACAAGTACTTCTGTATTAGTCTAATTATATCCGGAATAAAGCCAGTTATGTTACTATTGTCGGAAGCGGTAATGTTCTGATATAATCTGTATAGAAAAACCTGTTTTGTATGTGAGTGATAGTTAAGATTACATAATCTATTGTAAAACAGAAGCTTCCTTCGATCAATTTCGCTGTTTATTCGATGAATTCCTACCATGCTCTGACAAATGTCCGATCTAGTATTCCAGTTGAAATCTTGGGATTTTTTTACAATGAAGTGTTGAAAAACATCTAACATTTTAATGTCTGACTGTTTCAAGTTATGCCAAAGTTCACAACCGTATAGTACAGATGGTAGGACAATTTTTTTGTAAAGGCTGATAACGGTAAGCGGATTTAGAGAGTCCTTAGATGGAAGAGCAAAGAAAGATTTTCTGCCTTTTTCACATGCCGTTTCTGTCCGTAAAGATGATGAAAGATCTGATGATTGTATAATACCTAGATGGTTATATGTAGTTTGAACTGGAAGTTGCTTGTTACCGATTTTCCACACAAGGTTCTGTTTTAGGGTTCTTTTAGGTCCGTATACTAGTACAGCTGATTTTGACGGGTTAAATTTAAATCTCCATTTCTTTGAGTAACTATATGAAACATCTAGCATCTGTTGAAGGCCGTATGGTGACGTACTGATACATGTTATGTCATCTGCCAGTGTTGGATTTCCAGATTTTACGTCATGAACACACGCGGATGATGGACATTTTTCTAAGTTGGAGATAAGACCGTCTATAAACACTAGGTACAAGAATGCTGACAAAACACTACCTTGTCGGACGCCTTGAGTCTGTTGAAACCATTCTGATTGAACTGAATTTGCAACGACAGCACTCTCTGTATTCACATGAAAGTCATTAATTAGCGACCATAAGGTGCCTTTAATGCCTAATTTGTGGAGTTTTACACAGAGACCAGTTCTCCACACTGTGTCAAACGCTTTTGAACTGTCTAAGAATGCAACAAAGACTTTACTTCCTTGTTCTATATTGTATAACACAGTCTCTTGAAGTTGAAATGAAGCTGTTGAACATCCTGATCCTTTGATGAAACCATGCTGTTGTTTGGAGGGAAAATCGGTAAGATTAACAAATTGGTCTATCCTAGAAATAAGTAGTTTTTCGAACAGTTTAGAGATCGTAGGTAAGAGTGACACTGGTCTGTAACTATCTGGAGAACTTTTAACTTTTCCACCAGCTTTATATATGGGAACAATCAATCCACGTTTCCATGCTGCGGGAATATAACAGTTACTAACAACGCCATTAAACAATTTGGTAATTACAATAGACAATACACTGCCACCGTGGATTAAGTGTTCATTTTGAACACGGTCGTGACCAGGCGCTTTACGAACCTTGAGTTCCTTAATAAGAGTCTGAATTTCACTGACAAGTATTTCACCACCAGGGAGATAACTGTGCGTTGAGCTATTAGAATGTGAAATATTATCATATTCCGTGCTTACATGATCATAGAAATCACGGTCAAACTCGGGATCATCCACTTGAGAATATATACTATTGTAGTATTCAGCAAAAGCGTTAACAACATCTTGAGGCGTGTTATTAACAGTGTCGTTATACACAATTTCAGGATAAATTTTATCACATCGCGATTTTTGTTTGTGAACAAGACGCCAAAATAATCTGATGTCGCAGCCTGCTGCCGAGTCGATATCGGAGTATGTTTTATTTATATATTCTTCGGCTGCTTCTTCCTGAGTGTATTTGAAGTGTCGTTTAGCGCGTTTGTAATTATAATAGGACAAGTATTGCATTCCTCGTGGTTTACCATCTAAAATCCATATTTTTCGCATTTCACGTTCGTTTTTGTGTGCATTTTTAACATTTTCAGTCCAGTACGGCTTAGTGTGAGGATTGTAGTTTGAACGCGGTATGTAACTGTCACAACACTTTATTAATGTTTCTGTGATTTCAGAGTAGAAGGCGTCTACTTTTTCTGGTGAATCGATGACATATTCAAGTAGCCTTGTGAGCTCAAGTTCTAAACATGTGGCATATCTATGTAAAATATCTGATGATGCTTTATGCCAAGCTGGCCACTTGTTATCGGTATAGAGTAACGTATTGCTGGGGTTACATTCAATTTCCATGTACAGGGGTAGATGGTCAGAGGTGTTGCTAAAACTATCTTCAGTGAATATATGACATTTTGACACATTAGACAACATAATATCATCTACAAAAACATAATCTAACATAGTTTGTGTAGTAATAAAACTATACCCTTCCCCAGTACTTACTGGACTGGAGTTTGCTGAATTAAAGTTAATAGAATGTAAAAAGTTACTTAGTATGTTACATTTATAAGCATTACATTTGTCTTTGTCTTTGACCCGACAACTTGCGTTAAAGTCACCACCAATAATAATATGGCCGTGTTGGTTGTACTGGTGGTATATGTCTATGAGGTGTTGTGTAACATTTTTGTACAGTTCAATATCGCTATCAGCTGGTAAGTAAACACTAAAAATGAAGTAAGTAGAACCATTTAGAACAAGCTTTACACCAACTATCCTGTCACAGTTTATACAATCTATTTTCTGTACATAATACTGTAGAGATTTCTTATACAGGATGGCAACGCCAGCCTTACCACACCGTGCTTGTTCTGAAATACTACCATCACCAGTATGGACTGACAAATAATTGTTATCTATAGATTCTAAGAATTGTATTGAACTAGCTTTAAGTTTATGTTCACTTAGTAACACAAAGTCACAATCGGATCTCTGGATTAAGTCTGATAAACACACAGTAGAGGACATAATTCCTCTTACATTCCAAGTTAGAAAACTTAATGCATTTACCATTAGCAAATATGTAACACAAATAATAGTAAAGTTGGAATAAGTTACCTTTAAAGTGTTGAAATTACCCATTATGTGTTTAATTATAGTCAGGCTTTTGTTGCCACTCGTGTTTCTTAACCCAAAAGAATCTAAAAGAAGAGATGAATGAGATTGAAAAAAAACCCCATGTGTTTGGGAAAACCTATATATAGCGACCGAAAACAAAAAATAATTAATAAAACCAATGAAACAACACAGACAAAAAGGGACAAACATCAGTCATTATAAAATCGCCAACTTTTTACTGACACTAAAGTAAATATCCAGTGGTGTGGTTGAAAGAATAGAAGGAACATTATGATACATGTATTACAAAAATTTCTCCAAATTAAACGTCGTCCTTGTTGCAGTTGGTTTGCTTGATACGTACAAAAGTATATGATGTAGCCCATTCTGTTATTATTTATATTTCTTGTTATGTGGCAAAATCTTTTAGTATTTGGATGGATATTATTTACATAGCCTTTCACACCTATTTCATAGAATGGACTCGCAGATAGTGGACGGACCCTCTTGTGTGTTCTTATGATTAGTCGTATTGACTGTCAAAACGAAGTTCTCGGAGTAGAACTTGCTTTTCTGCAATAGTATAATATATAAAACATAAAAAGTTTTTAATATTTATTCACAAGTTACATTTACAATGACAAACAACAATACATATATATATATATAATATTTATAGAAATAATTTATAGTAATTATAGAAATAATTATTGTTATCAATCAATACTGACTATAGAGTAGAAAAATAACTCCATTCTCTTTCATATTTTCAAAAAGGGTGCTCTGTCTTTTCAGACATTGTCCTTTTTGACAAACCAACTGATTCAATAGGTGTATTTCATATTTCAAACACTGTCTTGTAAATTTTAACTGTGGCACCACCTGATCAAAGTTCAGAGGATTTTTAATAACAAAATTTTAGCACATGTTGATCTATGAAGACTATGCAATTCTTCCTACCGAATGGGAAACATCAAATATTGACAACATATTCTACATATAACATGGATGACTATTTACAGTTACACAAATACATATATATAAATGAAGTTTGAGTTACAAAAAATGGGGAATACATGTTTATTTTATACCCATTCAAAGCTGACTAGCATTGATGAAATTTAACTATAAACGAGGATTACCTAAGAGGTCCAGTAGACATGATCAAATTTAGATTTATGAATATTAGGCAATTATTACTAAACTTGTTTTACATTAACCGCACCGGTAAGTAGTGTTTGGACCAAAATAGTTAAATCCAATCCAATTTCAAAGATTCGGTCATAATTTTGTATTCACACTTGGATATAGCTCACTAGTCAGTAGAGTAGTTAGTTACCATTCATTGCTTTTGGGATTTTGGTTTGAACAAGGACTGGTATGTTGGTAATTGACATAATTTGATATTAAAACAGATAATAATCAAATATATTCAAATATATATATTTCAAATAATTCACAACATTTAAACATCAACATGAAAGAAATATTTAATTTAATGATTTTTCAAAAATATTAATACCACATCATTTTCTATATACAAACAGGTACCTAATACGTTAAAGGACATCTAAAAGAGGAGATGAATGAGATTGAAAAAAAACCATGTGTTTGGGAAAACCTATATATAGCGACCGAAAACAAAAAATAATTAATAAAACCCAAGGAACAACACAGACAAAAAGGGACAAACATCAGTCATTATAAAATCGTCAACTTCTTACTGCCACTAAAGTAAATATCCAGTGGTGTGGTTGAAAGAATAGAAGGAACATTATGATACATGTATTACGAAAAATTCTCCAAATTAAACGTCGTCCTTGTTTCAATTGGTTTGCTTGATACGTACAAAAGTTTATGATGTAGCCCATTCTGTTATTATTTTTATTTCTTGTTATGTGGGAATATTCATCTAATTTGAAATACAGTAGATCTGTTGTGGTTTTAAAATGTTGCAATTACAAAAAATATTGCAGTTTTGATTATTTTAGGCATATTTGATCAATTTACGAGAACTCATAAAAGATAATTACTCTTTTTGAATGGTTTTTTTAATTACTGATGAAAAACAATGAATAAATAAATTGCAAATTAATTGAAACAAAGAAATGTGATATATCAGCAAAAGCTCCCCTAAAGTCTTCTCTGAAGGGGAATAGAAGCCTTGCTTATCAGTGGGAGCTATAGGTGGACAGAGAGGTGAATAATAGAGAGACTTCAAACTACAGTCAAACCCGTCTATAAAGGCCACCAAATGGAACCGGTAAAATTGGCTTTTATGGACAAGTGACCTTTATATACATGTTCAAATAATATGAATAAAGAACAATTGGGATAAAATTCTACTGGCCTTTATAAGCAGATGGTCGTTATATAGAGGTGGTCTTTAAGGCAGGTTAGACTGTACATTATATTAGCGTAACTCGAGAATAGACTTTACTGTAGCTTTTCGTATTCTTTTCTTTTTGAAATAGTTCCTAATCCGGTCTGAAACGGCAAAACACAAACTTGTTATAAGACCCTGTGAGCCAGAGAACAAAGTGAAAGCAATCTGCAGTTCGTAAGAATTGAAGATTTGAGCAAAGATTCCAAATGACCAGAAAAATCCTGACAAGAAGCAAAGCTTAATATAAGTAGATGTGTATGATGTTGTGTCTCTAGCCAGTGTATTCATCACCTCGTCATTATGGAATTTTAACTTCTTGAATGCTATCAGCAAAAGTATTGTGTTTGAAAGGATAGACAATACCACCGGTACGGTAAAAAATACTAGATTTCCTGGAAACCCCGTAGGAAAGCAAACATCGCCACTATAACTGATCTCAATCTGGGGTGTATTTAACATGTCTAAAATGACTGATGGCAACACAAAGAAAACGGGGATGCCGTAACCTAGGCAATACACGACCTTGACCGAGGTTCCAAATTTACTAAGGCTTGTCGAAGATAGCATTTTCATAACCATGCCGCAATAAACACTTATCCATGTAAATGTCGACAGCAAAATATAATGTAGAATAATACCAATAGCAAAACATACCCATTGATTATCGGTGAACCCTATCCCTACCATGTATATTAGATAAAATGATAAAATAGTCAGTAGGATATTGATACATATCTTGTCAGGAACAGAACGACAAAAGTTACAGTATACAAATAAGCACACGGTTACCATTATAGCAAAACTAGACACGCTCATGGTAACATAGGTAATGATTATTTGTATAGTGTCATAAAGAGGTTTCTGTGTTGTCACTGAATCATTGCTTCTCTTATAGTCCAGTAACCAGTTTCGTATTGCTATCTGTGTATTGTCTGCGTCCTCGTCTGTAACATTCATTTCGACAATGCTGCTACGAGGTATTTCTTGAATATCTAGGTTCTGTTCGCCAAATTGTGATTTCATTTTATTGAACATATCCGGGTTACCAGTCATCCTTTTCTTTGTAGTGTTGCTTTGTTGAAGCAAGCAAGTGCTATTTTTGTTTGTTATCAAAACTAAATCATTGTGTAACTCATATATATGATGTTCTTTGTATTCGTATACCATTTGCTGTATTTCTTTAATTGTATTGCGAATACGTATAGTCTCAAAAGGTTTGTTGAATATTAAAGACAATTTTTGCGAAAAAGAACAACATGTTTGATTTGTTAAACCATTCATACCGCATGATAGTGATAGAATGAATTTTAATTCGGATTTTCGAACGTGTATATAATGCGGCAACGAGACATAAAACATTGATGAGGCCCGCATCAAAGTATGTTTTTGCAACTATTTTATCTGTGTACAATATCAGTTCGTAATTAAATACATAATTATGTACAACCTCCGGAGAACAGTGTTCATCGTCGTCTTGCTGTGTCGAGCATGAAGATGTTAAACATATTCCCTAAAATAAAAACAGATATCAAACATATTATTGTTGATTGTTTTGAACACTTTGCAGGAAACTAATTTTGTTCTGGCTTATAAGTCATAATACATACTGTAAAGGGAAAAATTTCCGTGTGGGTAAAATCTTCGCTTATTTCGCGCTAAAGAAATCACCGCAAAATTTGTACCCACGCCAAAATGACTACTATACAGGTTTATATATCATAAAATACAGAATATACACCCTTTCATATCGGTAACGCGTAAATTACACCAACGCGAAATGTCAGGTTTCAGAAATTGCGAAATTTTCGCCCCGCAGAAATAAACCCATGTACAGTATGTGAATGGAAAAACAGCTAACAAGACAAGGGAACCGATTGGGACAACTGATTATATAATTGTCTACTTATCACGGATACTGGTGTAAATGTCTAGTGATGTGGTTAGAGTACAGCACTTACTATATGAAGGCCCCCCCACCATTTCACTTATTTAACAACCAATGATCCATAAATAAGCAAATTAACAATAACGATTTTACGACCATGTAATGGAAACAATAATATGAATATCAAAATGGACAAGGGGCGTGTCTCTATGTTCATTCCTCATTCTTGTTTGACCTTTGATAAAGAATAAACTCAAACTCTTGCAATTGAGTTTTACGAACGTGGCTTCATAATGACTTAAGTAACTGAATGCATTGAAAGAAATAAGAAACAGAACATCTCGCTGTCAGCAAACATATATTGAAATAACAAAAACTACGGAAGGAGATTCTGACCGGTCTTGCACGTTGGACAGCAGTTTAATAAATAAAAAAGTTCGTTTCAAGCACATCCGCACAAAAGCAAAGCAATTATTTACGTGTTGTATGTGAAAGTTCAAAAAACTAAAGTATGGACTTTGGTTTCTTGATAAACTAGAATCAATTTGGATCCGATTTTAAAAATGTAGAAAGTCGGAAACAAGCCCAGATGTTTACTAGCATCAATTTGTCGTCATTAAAGCCAAGGTCTATCAAGGCCCTCAAAAAGTTTTATGGGCGACATCATAGTTTCAAGTTCCTTTCATTCTCAATTTTATAACGCACGTGGTGGGTGAACCTAGCTAAACAGGTGGCGTTACCCTCCCAGAACAACCGGTCTCACTTTCCTGGTGGAAATTCACTTGTGTTTAACTTGAATTGCCAGTTTTCAAAATTTTAACTTTGCTGTGGGATTGTGTTGTGGACACATGATATGGTTCTTATTTACCCCATCAATGTATTCAGCTTAAAGTTGATTGTCCATCAAACATAATTAGAACTTTCTTGATCACGTCAAAATTAAAGCATTTCAGGACAATTTTTTGCCGACAATTCTTAATTAATTAGAGTGACAGAAATTGAAAGTTGATATATATTAGTTACCCGTTCCTGATCATATTTGTCACCAGTAATGCACGTTGGCCTTGTATCACTTGGGTTTACAGCAGGGTTGAATCGAAATAAAACATACATGGGCATTGCATTAGAAACATGTACGTTCATCGACTTTTCTAAGAATTCTTTATATTTTACCACCGGAAACAAGCACCCATGGCCAATTGTCTGTGAACAAAATGCATTCCTATGTATTATTTCACGTATGTAAAATGTTTTACCAAATACTGGGTTCAAGTAACGTTTGCAATACGGATGACTGTCATTCTCAAAGGTGTACACATTTTTTTCTTTCAAACAGCTTCTAGAATTGTTTCTGAGGCTAACTGGTGGAATCAGCCATGTCCTACATCCATTTTGAATCATTATTTCTAATCTTTTTTCAACATTATTGTCATCAAGAAACTGTAAGTCGAAAAATGTACAATATTTAAAGTTTACAATAACTTTCCAGAACTCGATGGCTTTTACATTGTGACATAATGCGCAATAGACATTCCTGTATATCTTCCCATTGTCACCCGTAACGGGTATATCTATTACATGTTTACTTTCACATTTACTGATATTATTTAAGGTATTCTGGTGTTTTGGACATTTTGAAATCATCCACACTCCATGATACATTACGTTGTTAAGAACCTCGCACGATTGATATTCATAGCTATCTATTGTGGTTTTACTTGCCTCTGTTGTATGTTGGGCATCGAAGCAACAATCTTTATAGAAATCACAATTTCTATCACAGTGACAGTTTGGCAAATCTAACCCTTCATTGTATGTACACGTCCCGTATTCAAAACACCTTTCTTGAGATGGTGTTTTTAAGACAAAATCTTTAGCTTTAGTCTGGTTTCTCTCTTCTTCATCTGATAATGCCACAGATTCCTTCATAAAAAGTGTAAACACAAAGAAAGTTAAAACTGGTAAAACATGTCCATTATACATTTTGGTGTCAACTTAATTGTCTTCTATTAAAACGGTTGTATTTTTAAACTTAATTTTTAATGCAAATCGAACCTGACAACATTTAGAAGTCTAAAGACCAATTCTCTGTAAACGTTTTTATATCGAACTTACAGTACAGGAATGTCAAAAGTTTAACACTGAGTTAACGAAATGGAATCGAAGCTCGGCTGTCGGAATAAGGTAGCCAATGACCGAAAACTGTCGATAGGTAGAT
Organism: Anadara kagoshimensis; assembly: GCA_021292105.1. NCBI lineage: Eukaryota > Metazoa > Mollusca > Bivalvia > Arcoida > Arcidae > Anadara > Anadara kagoshimensis. The sequence goes on from CM037875.1 coordinate 44,128,218, forward strand.
AGCATCTTCTGAAATACTGTCGAGATATTAATAACGATGGGCAGAGAGAGGTGAGTTGCAGATTTGGCTCCAGTTCGTTAGCTAGTGTTAAACTTTCGACAGGGCTGTGTCGCATATACGTACGGTCAAGATTTTATTGGTTAAACTAATTATATATGAAACGTTAGGATTTCAAAATAATTTTCTCTTTTGTCGAAGATAGTCCATTCTGGCTTAATTCGCCACCTGTACACTCCATTATAGCGGGTATAATGATGATTTATATAAGTAGTTGTTTATAAAGCTTGTAAAAAAAAACTTACATAAGATGTTTTATAGTTACCATAAATTTTTATACTAATTTAATTTTGGTTTGATGGGAGGCAAAGACATCAGGACTTTTTATGTTATCATACGATACTAGAGACATACAAAGAGTTTTATTTGTCTGATGATACTAAGCCATTTTGTGAAGGAAATTCTATACACAGTAATTCTGTATTAATTATTGTTAGTAAAATTAATAAGGAAAAAAAACCATTTACTTCCTGGAGAAAGAATTCATCTTATTTCATAACTGCTAAACATCGATAGTTTTGCTGATTCTCTGTAATTCAAAGATGCCTTTCAAAAGTTTAACACTGTTATTGAATGATAACCAAATGGGAAGCTCATCTCGGTCCTTAGCTACCTATATTTCAGTACCTGTAATCCATCTCTCGGCAGCTTATCGACCACTAGCTAGCCATATCTACGTCATTCGTAGGCCTAACCTCAACTCCATTTTGTTAGATACGTGTTAAACAGACATGTATTGTACTATCCTCAGACAAGTTGTTTGTATGGTTGCATCAATGTTTTATCAAAATCGGAGACATTAACCCCCCTCAAGATATCAAAGATATAACCCCCCCCCACACACACACTTTATGACATTATTTTAGCATTTTACCCTTTTTCCGGACTTTGGAATATTTTAGCAATTTTTCACTGATCATATTCATGTAAAATCAACTCATCCTAAAGTTTTAAATCAAGAATCTTGAATCTTCCTGAACCATTTATATACATGTACATATTGACTTTGTGTACCTCACATTAAAGAATTATTTCCTTTTCCCGCCGTTTGCTTACTTTTTCTACATGAAGTCAAAATCAAGATCCGAGAATCACGACATGTGCTTTAAATTGCTATATCTTGACTTTATGTAGATTTTTGTCATTGGCATTTTTGTTTTGTTTTTATGAAATGACATTCAAATGGAGTCAAGTTTAGTGTCATGAATTGATTTTTGCTTTTCATTGAAGATTATTTCATATTATGCATTATTTTTTGTCACTGAATATGATTTTTTGATAGATATTTACTTCACAATTTCATTATTTTATGATATATGCAATCTAAACAAAATGCAATACATTGAATTCAATTTTTGGAACTAAAGAAACTAACCATTATTTATCCAGAGACCACATCCGGCCCATTGAACCTCTTGTTTTATTGGTAAGTCATTTGCTAAAAAGCAAATTAGATGCTAGATTTAGCATCCTCTTTTAAATATTTTCTCAATGTCACTTGGTTATGGTCAGATTTAACTATATAACATATGTATTTCGTTTCGCCATTTATTTAAATTATTCCTGAATCTAAAGCACTAAGGTTGTCCAGAGTTCGCTCCATATGTTGGTCCTAGGTTGGTCTAATTAAGGCTTGAAAATGAGCGGTGACCATTTTACTGCAAATCACTCAACATTTAGAAAAGAATGTCTGGGGGTCCTTCGGATGAGACACTTAAATGATGCCCTGTATGACAAGCTAAAGAACCCTCAAAACACATTGCCGTGAGGGCACTGCAAACTTAACTTCACCTGCAGTTAGTTGGTGATGTGCTGATATAAGTGAAATAGTCTGAACTGGGATATAAAAACCCATTCTAACAATCAATTAGTCAGAAAATTCTGATGAAGACTAAAATATTTACTTAGTCAGAATTGTCAGGCTACCCACCTATCAGTCTGGGAATAGCGTCAATAAATTAGTAATTATAACACTCCCTCATGAAGTTTAGAGGGGTACATAGAAGCCAACTCCCATTAAACTAAGTTGGGGGATATTACAAAGTTGGAGAGAGTATATTGGTCCATCCAGAAATCAAAGCCCCAATAACTTGCACATCCACTGTTAGATTTTGATCAATCTCGCAAAAATTCAGATAACACGAGATATGTCCCATATCAAATTTAGGTGTGCAAGCCACGGTTCAAAGTCAAGAACTGAAATTTGTCTCAATTTACTTTTATGCTCCATAACTTCAACTTCTATAAATAGATTTTAATCAAACATGACAAATTAACCTACCGTTATAATGATTTGTTTACCAAATTCAGATGTACAATGTGTAGCAACATAAATTAAAATTGTGTAGGTGTGTCAAGTGTTCAACTTAAATTGCCGGTTTTCAAAGTTTTTACTTTGCTTAGGGTCTTGTAATTTGGACATGGGTCTGAATGCTTTTTGTTGACTAACTTTGCAATGATATCTAATATTTTATTCAAATCAAATTAATTAAGGGAAATCAGAAACACAAATCATCACTTGTTCATATTATGTGGCTTGACTCCATAACTTTCATATCTGTATATGATTGTGATAATGCCATCTGCTATATTTCCATTAGTAGAAGATTACTTTATTGTTAACAAGAATTGTCTCTTGAGAGCCAAAATACCCCCGTCCCTAACATTGACCTCCTGACACCACACCACCACCACCCCATCTAACATGACACGAGTGTTTTTATATCTTCCTTGACCTTTGACTTATGCACATTAATTTGGTATGCGACATGGTTTACACTTGTGCCAAGATATGGAGTGGACACGTTATTGGGATCGACAGATGGGCCGATTCCTATATACCCTAAACTTTGTTTGCTGGGGGGGGGGGGGGGGGGGGGTGTCAGTTATAATAACACTCATCATGTTGGATGGTGTGGTAGTGGTGTGGTATTTATTTTGGCAAGTTAAGTGAATAAAAACCTTTGTCAGTTATTTGGATCGTGGAGGGAACTGAAGTACTGGGATAAAACCAGACCTTCGGCAAACAAACTGACAAACTTCCTCACACTAAAATCTGTCCCAAATTGGATATGAACATAGGTGGTGAAAGATGCTGTGAAATGTAAGTGTACATTGTAGACAATTTGTTCACCAAAGCCCAACATGTATAGAAAAATGGCAATACAATGATACTCCTCAAAATGTAAGTCTTTTGCTTATTTCATTATTGCTTAATGCTCTCTTTACCCTGAACTTGGACAATGACTATAATTATATACAGTGGAGTAATGTTTTACATCCCAGTCAAGATTCTTATGCTTATATCAAATAAGTCAGTTCTAGGATGGTTGAGGAAACTGGAGTACCTGGTGAAAACCACTTACATTCCAAGGTCAAAGCTTATCATCTAAACAGCAGTAGAAGAAAAGTCTTTAAACTACATGTATAGACAACATGTTAAGAATTATGAGTTTTATTTTATAATTCAATAGAAAGTGGAGTATGGTGTTTTACCAACAGTTGAGATTCACCTGCATCATAGGCAGTCATTCAGAGACAGCAGAGAAACCATCCATCTTTGGCAAGGAAAATGACAAACTTTCTCACACTAGGATCTGTCTAATGTGGGATTCAAGCCTAGGCAGTGAGAGGCACCATGTTCCATAAATGTGCCATTTAGACCCTTCTGTAAATAGGTCCCTCATTTATAAAAGGTTTAGGTGTAATTTTTTTAAGAAACTGTAATGGGTTGTTCTTTATAAATAACAACATCATGGCATGATGTAAATAAGTATTTTTTTATTTGTTTTTTTTTTCTGATACAGACATCCTTTCTCTCTGTGACTACCGCAGTCACTTTGAGTTATCTCATCCTTAAAACAAATGACTCATACATTTTTATGTAATTCATAATGCATGCATTTACAGCAATTATTCTGTTACACTTAGCATAGAAATTAAGTCCTGCTGCAAATTTATATATTTATCAAGCATGAACCACATAAAATGTACATTCAAAAGTAGTTCTTAATTTGTATTTGTACAAAATAATGAGAGGGACTATTGTCCCTCCTTTCCGGGTTTAGAGTCCTTTCATCAAAGCCTTCATTACAGATTTTGAGCCCTTTTATTGAAGGACAAAGTTGTGTCACATTTTCGCTCATTACCTTAAGTCAAATGACATTACTCTAAATCATTGCACTTATTCTTCCAATTGTAAAACTGTACTGACATGTTACCAGTACATTACTTTATACAATGTTTCTTCACTTAAAACACAAGTTTGTTAACTTGAGACACAAACTTAAAACACAAGTTTGTTAACTTAAGACACAAATTTGTGAACTTGAGACACAAGTTTGTTAACTTAAGACACAAGTTTGTTAACTTAAGACACAAGTTCAGTTCATTAAAACTTCAATCTGTACAAGTCTGGCATTGGTATCCCCCGGTAACCTATACGGCAACATTCCAGCAAACATAATCAGACATCTGGCTTGACTTCTTAAGTAATTCAGAAACTGAAAAAAGATAAACAATACATTAAAAAGGAATTACTAGAATAGCAAAGTAGGTTCTAGTCTATCAAAAAACTTCAACCAAACACTTTAGAAACACTTTAGTACTATTAAGTCCTTGCAAACAAAACTCAGCTTAATAATGTGTACATCTTGTATCACTGTTGAATACTTTCCATAAAGTTGTACAAACTTTTGATAAATAACTTTAGAGGGTTACTATGGATGAACATTTCCAAGCGGATATTTTATGAGTCATAATTCCAAACAAAAATTGAAAAACCAGCTTGAGTTAATAATATTTATGTACATCTCACATCACTTGATACTGTTTACCAAGTTTTTTAAACATCTGATAAATTAATAATTTTGTAGAGTTATTCCAGACACAGACAAAAAAAAATTGCAATGAAAACTTCAAATGGCCAAGACTTCACAAAAAAAAAATCACAAATAAAACTTAGCTTTATATGCACATCTGTTGTCATTGTTGATACTTTTCAGCAAGTTTTTCAAACATCTGATGAATAATGTTAAGAGACATCGTACAGTATGCATAATGACCATACTTAAAAGTACGTGTATGACCTCTGTACAGGTTAGCTAAATCTGAATAAACAAGAAATCAGTGATTTACTGCTCACTTATTGTATACCCCCACTTTTAACTTCAACTGTTAACTGTAAATGTCAAAAAATAAAAACAGGAAGTAGATGTCTGGCAGACTTGAAATTGGTACTTGCAGCATGGGTCCTCATACTAAACTTGCAAACAAAATTTTAAGTGAAATTGATTCGTAGTTGCTGAGAAAACTTTTGTTTCAGACGGATGAAAGAACAGAGGTAAAACAAAGTAGGGGTATAATAAATATTTTAACAAAGAGTCTTACAGTATCTTTTCCACCATCGCCATCCTTGCCAGGCACACCTCTACCAGAAAACATTGGAGACTGTGGGGTTGTGTTTCTATGACAAATATAAAATTACAAAAAAATTAACATGATAGTACAATGGAAATTTTATACATAGGTTTTGAACATAAATTTCATGTGACCAACACATGAAGTCTATGAAGAATACAACAAACACACCAAGATAAGAAAGATCTTTCAGAAGAACAATGTAGTTTGTCTACACCTTTAGATAATCAAATAATACTTTAACACTGGATACTGATGCAGACACCAATTATCACTTCAAGATTAACATATATTTACAAATATTTATAAAGCTTATCTTAAAACTCATCTTTTCAATCAAAACATTTAAACAAAATCTTAAAAAGCAATGTTCACAATTATCCTTACTCCTGGATCACAGCATTTTTTTTTTTTTTGCATCGCACTCCCTACAGACAAAATTAAAAGTTGAATATCATTTACAATGGATCTTAAGATATCCATTATTATTATACAACATTTGAACATGCATAAGACTTACTTTGCATTTTTATATTGACTGTGATAAATATTCATAGTTGCCAGTAAAATGTCCGGCAGACAACGTCTGACCTGTAATAACAAAAACAAGAATCATACAAGAACCAGTAACTGTACCACAAATGAACAATTCTTCTATGGGAAATTGAAAATGTCATTCTTGAACAGACAGCCTTGACTAACCAGAAGGCCCCAAGTGTCACCAAATAGGTCGCTTATATTGATTACTATTTATTGTATGAAGGTATCCCAATAAATTTAACATTAGATATCCACATAGAGGGTATGATGATAGTTTTTTTGCATTTTGAGCAGGCAAAAGATTATTTTAAGTATTAAACATTTTAAAAATATGTTTTTAATGTCATCACTGAAATAACCGAGACATTCAAATCAAATTAATAAAGAGAAGCCAACAGGCCTGTACCTCTCACCTGGTATACTCTGTTTTATTAATTTTTTTCAAGTTATTTAATCTATTTATTTCACTTTTCATAGTTTTGGTGACCATTTTGGATTTCTGATGGACAAATTTCAACAAAACCTGTATATTGATTTGCATTTAAGGATTAACAATTTGCAATTTGCTAGTACTTCCGCGCCTTCAGTAATCTTCAGGCAAATACATTATGTTGTAGTGTATGTGCAACATGCCTAGTTGCTTATAAATTTACTAACACAAGTACTTTTATGTTTTACAACAATCTTCTTGCGATGTATGTCATGTTGGATTATTTTATGAATAAATATATTGACTGTATATATATTTTTTTTACAATCTGACACTTATATATACATGTATATACACTGACCTCATCTGTATAGTGTCTGAATGTTTTAACTTTATGTTCAACAGAATCTGAGGTAAAGGGAAGTAACTGCAGCTGCTTCATCACCTAGGAATAATATTAAAATACAACTCAACATCGTTTAATTTAAATACTTGCACACATTGTAAATTATTCAAATAAGGGCAATTTAACACCCTACATGTATCTTCAAATGGTTTGAGAAAATTCTGCTTTTAGTGTTCAAATCAACATATTTTGAATTACCAAAATTAATTTCAAAAGCATGATGTCTAATTATATTATGAGGCAGGAATGAACACTGCTTAATTTAGGGTTGAAAATGGGCCCCATTCCCAATGTTCAAATCCCATATTTGTGAATTTTCCAAATTTGAATAAATTGCTTAAAGAATTGTAAATTTAATATTTATACTTTGTATTTTACCATTAATATTTCCCCCCAAATTTTATGAATGACTTATTTTCTCCAATTACAAACAGTTCATATAAACAAGTGATATAACAATTTAAGACTTACATTTACAGCATCATCCAGATTACCATCATGATAATAATCAAAGAACACTAACAAATCCAATAACAGAAAGAATGTACTTGTGTTTGATCTGTTACCCTCGTGTCCCTGTGCTCTATATCTGAAACAAAAGAGGTGCATGATCATAATAGTCAAAGAACACTAACAAATCCAGTAACAGAAAGAATGTACTTGTATTTGACCTGTTACCCTCATGTCCCTGTGCTCTATATCTGAAACAAGATAAAGCAAAGAAAAATATCAAGTAAAGGGATGGTACCAACTAGCTCTCAGCAACACTCTACATATTTTTAGTCATATAAAGTACTTATTAAAACAGTTAATAAACAATGTTGTTAAAAGTAATTTATGCTGCATAAGTTTTGGTAAAAAAAAAAAAACCTCCTTCTTTGCAATTATCACCTAACAAATTTTGAAAGTTAAAAAAGCCATGACCCCCTATTTGGCCTACAAACCGGCAAGTTAAACTACCATACTTCGTATTTTAAGAACATTTCACAAAAAAGTCATTTTGCCCTGCATTCCTTCATTATGTTTGATTGAACATACTGGGACAAAAAATATAAAGTGTTATTGATTATAAAACTTTAAAGAAATTGGAGATAAGCCAGGTGGCAAACAACATGAAGAGTGATTTAATAAAATTTCAATGCACTTACCTTTCTGCAACACCAACAGCCAAGTTTCTTAGTCTATCTCTGGACGACTGTGGTGATGATCCGGGATGGGAAACCACTTGACTCAGAAGTCTATTTAGTAACTCTAATACTTTGTCATGTTTCTACAAGGAGAAAATATCAATGTAAATAAAACAACATACTTTGGTGGATTTTAATCCAAAAATAAACAAACAAGGTCTTATATCTTTAACTTTACTGTCTGATCATTACATGATACATGTATATGCACCTTGTCTAATCAACCTGTACAAATCATATTTGGTTAAAGATTTGGTCATGCTCTTCCCTTCTTTTATCTAACAGGAGAGTATATAAGGTGGCAGGCTTCACCACACACATACACACATCTACACACAGATGCAGACACCAGCACCGAATAAAGAACTTGCAGCTATTACAGTCCTTTGAGTTATAAACCACTAGATTCCACTGCACTATATATGATGTACTACAAATACATTAAAACCTGTTATAGTGAATTACCAGTCCATTAACATCTGTTTAAGGTCCTTTTTCCAACAAAAAGAACCTGTATAAAAGATTTCTTTTCTACAAAGTTCACAATTTTTAAGTGCCATATAAATGATCTCTTTTCTACAATGTTCACATTTCTTAAGTCCCATAAGTGGCCTGTATATAATAGTTTTACTGTATATTGAGACAATCACAAATGTAGACTTAAGTGACATACCTTTCCTAAATCATACAGTCGAACAGCGTCCTCAAATAATCCTTTATTTTCTGTATCCTTGGCAACCCTTTCTATTATTTTTTGTGTGTCTCCATGGAATTTGTCAATGGCACCAGACTGAAAATATAAACAAGATGTACTTGTATAGTGGAGCATGCCAAAACTGAATCCTAAAGGAAAATAAAAATAGAACTAGAACTGTAGATGGGGCTGATTTACACACCCCACATATACCCCCTTTAACTTTGTTAGAGGTATAAAAACAAATCTGTCTTTACTGAACCACAATATCAGGACCTACATTGTACCATTAGAATTATTTAATTTCCTGTATAAACCGAATACATGTACTATTTGGAACCGAACAACTACTTTAAGCTAGAATTGTAAGTCAGACAATTTCAATTTTAATTAATTATGCGACAAAGTTCTTACGATTATTGTTAAAGTATACATGTATATAGTGAGATTTTTAAAATCTAAAATAAATTATAGATGCCATTCAAACTGATGCCACCAAAAATGAACATTTTTAGTACCTATTGTCAATGTACCTAAAGACTGAGAATTCAGCTTGGTAATATTGCAATGGTTATGGCCCTTTCTTTGTATTTCAGTCACACACTGGTATGTAGATTAAGGATTTGGGTTAAACATTTTAATGGACTGATGTGGACAGTGTGACATGGTATTTTGGAACTTTATGTAAGAGAACTGAAATAAACTGCTATAGTTCTCTATTATACATACCCTCCTGTTTCCATCTCTTTCTATTTTGCCAAGCAACATTTCAAACTAGTAAAAATATAAAACATTGTTATTAGTTAACAAATTGATTTGGTTAAAAGTGAAAAACTTGAAAAAAAAGACATTTAATATCATGAACAATTTTATGCATTAAGTCTTTCATGTTACAAAAGAAGAAGCAAAAATACAACTGTATACATTTACAGTGAATTAAGAAACTATGGTATAAATCATTTTTTAATGTTGGACTGCCACCTGTTTATAAAGTCTAGTACACTAAGACCCAATTCCTTAATATTTATAATAGTTAAATCCAAATATAAAGTCCACCTGCCCATATATACATTTGTATGTTTATGATGTAGATCAACAGTGTAATTATGGTGAAAGAAAATTAAAACACTTTTAACAAATACATATATTTAAATTGAATGCATGGTTTTTCTAGACTGGCTGTTCAACTGGCAAATATTTACATCTTAATGAAATGATGAACTGATTTTCTAACAGTGAATAAAGATATCAAATGCAAGTGATTGCCTTCCCAATATCATCTACTTTCTGATCCCACTCAGGCACTTGGTTTGTCAGTTCACTTGACAAAGGTCAGTAGCTTTCTATGGTTCCCTACACTTTCCCAGAACTGACTGCCTTGATAAGTGAAATAATTATGACTTTGGTATAAAACATGATTTCTCAAATGTCTACTCTTTTGATACCTCTTTGGTCTCTAGAACAAGCTCACTAACACATGACATAAAGAAACTCTCCCCTTGAGCTGTCTTCAAATCTCTGAAAACAAAAAATAAAACATCATAATGTAATGTGCAGATTGTGTCTTTTTACAAACCTACCAGGAGGTAGTGATTGTGTTAATATTAAAAGCTACATTGTATATTAAGATTGTGCTTGAAAACGTAAAGATACAACACACAAAAAAATCATTATATTTCTTTGAATTTTACACCTACCGGTGCATCCTCATATAAACAATCAGTTTTGTAGTTTGGTTACGTCATTCCAAATTAATTAGTTGTCCATATCTGTAGTGTCAAAGTTGAGAGAGTAAACACATACTTATAATAATCAAGCCTAAATACCAATCCATGTCCAAATCATAATCCGAAAAGAAAAGTAAAAACTTTGAAAACTGGTACCCCCGTCTAGCTAGGTAATCCTGCATGTGTGAATTCAAAATTAAGAATGAAAGGAACAGGGAACTTTGTGACTTCAAATATATACAGGATAATTTTGGATACAGAATATCATAAGTTTATTACTGAGATTTTGAAAACTAACATGATTTACAAAGTTAAAAACTATAAATATTGACCTTAAGAAATAGAAATATTGTAGTGCATCTCTGGCGTCTGTAGCTTCAAACTTGCGTGTATACATGGTTATTAGTCGGACAAAATTTATTCGCCTTACAGCTCCCTCATCTGATGGCTCCTTAGATACTGGAAAAGGCAAAATTACAATAGAAGGTCCCTTTCATATTACAAAAAGGGTAAAATTATATATATATATATATCAGGGGTCCGGAAACGGTCATATTTGCCGGACATGTCCGACAAAAATTTATTTTGACTGACGTGAAAAATTATCACTCGGACATATTTTTGTTTTCGGACATTTTCAACTTTACAACAGGAATATTAAACGGACAAATCAGTTTTCTGACAAAAGTAAACTACTGCTAGTCTGTCTGTCGGTCTTTTAAACTCTACCTTACTTCACTAAGTGTATTGTCCTTACAACGTGTTTACCTGTCAACTACAACCAGTACTAATAAGTACAACAGTAAGATCTAATAATCAGGTGATTGTTTATTAATCAGTAAATACCTGTGGACTTAAGTAGTTGTGTGCCGCGTGTCTATTTCTTTTGTTTCCCAGTCCGAATCATAATAACTTTCTTTAAACGTATGTTTGTTTAATAATAAGTGCATGGTTTACGGAAGCCATAACGAGTGTCGGTCAAGGGTGACGGTTTGTTATCAAAGAGGTTCCACGCGGGGTGTTGAAAATTACCTACTACGCGCTTCGTAACTGTTTCTTTATTAATAAATACAGAAACGCGATTAAATTTTATTTTAGGCATTAATATCTTTATTTACATAAATATATTGGAACCTCGTCAAGCCGTTTCCGTTATAGCATGATTCGTGATACCTGAATTCCTATTTGAACCTCGCGATGATTGTATTATAATTCGTGTATCATCGGAATACGAAAATTCACGATTGTTAGTAAACAATATGGCGGACGTGCAATATGAAGCATCGTGGACAGTAACGCATATTGATAATAACAGCATATCACGGGAGCTTAGAAAAGCAGTAAACGTCTTAGTCTTAGATTTCACCTAATACACACGCAATCTGCATCTACAGTTGTCAAGTACATTGTACTTGTATATAATTTCAGAATAAGTAACATGTCCACACTTCTTGTGTTAAACAAAAAGAAAGACGATAATCCCGAGAATAAAAAAATTTAAAAAGTGTTTGTTGTTGTCGTTTTTTTAGCCACGAGTTGAATACAATATAAAAACTTGACAACTTCCGTTTTCAGAGTATTACTAAGAAGTGTAACATGTGCTCGATAATGTGTCATGAAACAACATCTACATCAAGTTATCAAAACGATATTTTTTTAAACAATTTCAAGTTATCAAAACGATATTTTTTTAAACAATTTTATTAAGTTGTAATAATTTTTAAGTTGTAAAATAAGAAACTTAGGAAAAATTGCATGGAAATAAATTCCGTCTATTGGTGAAGTAACGTAACTGAACTTTTTGTAAGTTCCTTCTTTTTCGGATCACCATCAAAGATCGTGATTAACAACATTAGAACTTTTTCTAATTATAAAAGCAGTTTTTATTCCAATCATTGTTATTTTAATAATCAATGTGTTGTCTCCTGTGATCATAGAATAATCTCCGATGTTTACTTTACTATCATTGGTTTCAGTTTCTTAACCTACCACTGTGCTTTTTTAACAATTAAAATTATAACTGACATATGTCACTAAAGTTACTGCCGTTTGTATCAGAATATTTACACAATAAAAACTTCAAACAGCTCTAAATGGCTAATCGGAATGACCCATTGTAAATAAGTTAAACAGCTATGAGTTTTGTTAGGTTTTGTGTCATCGGCGATACACATTTTAGTAAGTTTCCGATAAGGGAGACAAACCAATAAAATATTCAAAATGGCGGCTGTTTTACTGGAGTACCGTGATATGTTCAGAAAGAAGGAAAAATACAAAACACAAACAAGTAAACAGAATTTATACAACATATTTTATTTATTAAATAAAAATGTTCTTGTACGTCTGTATAATATACATATTTGATACTTTCCCTCGTTAACGGTGACGATCTTGGGTTGTCACAAAATCTGGAAATGAAATGAAGTGCACATCGTATTTTAAAGAAAATTATGATTTATTTTTTTTTAAAATCCTAGGGTTTTAGGATCGGGTCGGGAAATTTTCTATGCGATTAACCGGAGTTGGGCATTTTTGGCTATGCAATTATGCGGGTAATTTTCAATAGAATAAATAAGAAATGGTTTTGGATTTCAAAATCCTATGCGATTAACCGATTTATGCGATTATCCGATATGCAATTAAGTGGTTTCGACTGTATATATATATACATGTATATTTAAAACAAAAAAACAAAAAAAGCAATAGATTTTAGAACTGAGAGGCTAGGCCACACCAAATTAAATTTTAGTTTGTCAGATTTTTTGGGGAAAAAAAGATGGAAGCGAGTAAATAAAAACAAAATTTATATTTTATATAAAAAAAAAATTACCTTCAGGTGCAAAAATTTTAAACCAGACAAGTATCACAAAACTGGGCTTATCAAATACGAATGTATTTTTTCTTAATTGAAATATTACAATATTTGAAACTTGGCCCCGTTGTTTGAAGCTTGATTTAGATTAATCAATTGATTTGTCAATTTTTTTTTGTATTATATTAAATATTTTATGTATCTTTGGTTGAAAACACAAAAAGTGAAAGAATTTCATCAAACTGAAACATAAAGTTTTAAAACTGTTGATTAAATACCGGTAATGTCTATATGTTTTAATTTTTATTGATGTTTAAAATTTGTGCTAGTGACCAATTAAATTATTCAAGTTTTGAACAACTAGGCTCTGGTATCATAGTAACCAATCAAAGGTCCAATGAACTGGTTTTACTGGAATCTCTATACATGTACAGCATAATCAATTTAATATCAACATAAAGTCTAATTAATATACTTACATAGCTGTGCTTGATTTGATTGTGGGAATATCAGCATTTTCAACTCGTATAATACAAGAGCAATATGTACAGCATGACACAGTAACTTATCTATACGAGCCATGAACTCAATAGCTGCCTCAAACTGGGCTGTTAGTACCAAAACTTGGAAATACAGGAAAGGTTGCTGATAACCATTAAAGTGACTTTCACCTGCAAAAACAAAATTTTTTATAACTGTATTTGTCAAATTTTTCATATTTGTATAACAAAGACCTTGCTGGCAGAGTGGTCTAAAATGAGCACTAAATGATCACAGTGCCTCTCAGTGCCTGGGTTGAATCCTGTCTAGACACTTCCTAGAGTGACAAAATTTGTCAGTTGGCTTAAAAAAGGTCAGTGGTTTTCTCTTGGCATCCTTGAGCTGGCTGTCTCGATATAAGTGAAAGAATCTTGACTGGGGCATAAATCAATATTAATTCACTCCACTCACATTTGTGACACTAAGGTATTTATCTAGATCAGGGATTTTTCTGGCCTTTTAGGAGAAGGACCTTGGGATGAAACAGGGAAAAATGCAAACATATTGGAACATATTAGAAATATTAGACCATTTAATACATGCAGTAGGACATTCCTCCATATGTTCATGTTCAATCCAGGTAGAGTTGCTTCCCTTTTACCATGAAGCAGAGAGCAACATAAATCATTATCAGAAAAAGATAACCATCATCGGATTATGAGACTAATATTGATGATCTTGAGATTTTTATAAAATTCATAATCCTAGCCAATTAGGAATTTTTCACAACAGAATTGGGAAAAATGCATGCTTTTTTGCATTGGGGATGGGTCCATTTACCGAGCCCTGTGGATACCCAGAAATCAGGACTGTGATCTATAAAGTGGCAATTAGTCACAGCAGTCACTGTAATGACAGTGTGGCAAAAACCTGTAAAGGCCAACAGAAGGGAAAACTATTACAAATTTTTCAACTAGTTGCACTGGTTTACATAATGTTACAGATACATGTAAGTTGTGGTATAGATTGCATCATGTATTTGATATTTGTATTATCACCTGTATTACCAACTTACCAAAATCTTCATACAATAGTGTCTGTAATTTCTGTAATGTAAACTGATCCTGTCCTCCTGAGTCTGTCTGTATCTGACAAAGTTTTATCCATAAATAGTCATCTATTTTATCTGCTATCTCTCCATGGTCTTCCTTAGGATCACAATGGCCAATTATACAATACACTGCTCTGTAAGGTTAAAACAAGAGCAGTCAGAAGAACAGAGTATTTAACCTGCATATCTAATCAATCAAAATTAAACAAGACATATTAGTAAAGCAAGATCTCAACAAGATGAATTTCTTATCATTGAAAAAAATTCAAAGTGCCATAACTCCTAGAAAATCATAAAACCAGAATAGGAAAATGATATGCACCTCCCACTGACTATTCCTGTAAAGTGTCATCAATAGCTAATAGATAGCAGTTGTAGTGCAGACCAAAAGTGTGACACACACAGATTGACAGACACAATGCATTACAATTTCTTTGTGGGGGCGGGGATAATTAACCAAAATAGGTCTAACTAATGTCGACCCTACAACACTTATACATTATACTGATGCTCAGGACCATATCTATGCCATGATGACATCATCTCTCATGGTTTTTTCCCAATTCATATATGGGAATAGAAAACCCACACTGGTCACAAGACAAAGAATATTGTTCTTTTTTATTTTCATTATTCTTAAGATTCTTGATCAGATAATTTTCAGTCAAGTCAAGTTTGGCTACAAACAAATTGCAACAGAATATACCTGAATTTTGTGATTTGACTCTGATATAGCTAAAATTGATACTTTTTCATTCTACATGTTAGTATGAAGAGTATTGAGAAATCATTTGGGAATAAAGTATGATTCTTGAGTTAGTCATAGAATTCAAGAAATGACATTAGAGATATTAATGCTCTACTCTATCATGGCTGTCAGGCCACTTTTAGGTTATTGGTCCAACACCATTGGAATTGGAAAAAAATAGAGCTGTTTTATTCAATTTTTGGAAAAATCTAATGGCAAAATGAATAATACAAATGTAAAAGTTAAAACTATGTACTTGTACATGTAGTTTATTCTAATTGGGAATATCCTTCATAATATTTAGGAAACATTTAAGTTTTGAATATTGGAAATAGGCCTCATTTCCTTTCCCAAATTAAGCAGCCAGTCAGCCATGTCTATATATAATACATTACCTTTTATAAGGATCCGTGCCATTTTTTACAATTCTTCTGTATTGTAGTTTAATTTTAGTTTCACTTCCAGCACTTAACCTGTGATAACAAAACATACAAACAAACATACAAAATACATGTACTTTTAGTAATCATCTTGTGCCTTATCAAACTAATATCCTAAAGAAAAGCAAAATCAAATTATTCAACCCATTCACTTGGCATACAGAAATTTTACAAACACTTTTAACTATTCAAAAATACAAGAATGTAATACAATCGTACTTGAATATCTATCTATGTTCAGTAAAAATTCAACTTTTCATTGTGATGAGCAACAGAAAAGAAAACACTCAAAATTTTAGTGTCAAAATTGAAATTAAATGTACCGGCAATAAGCAGTAACTCAAACCTTACCTGTGGTCTTCACTGGTAATGTATTCCTGCATAAATGATGAAAAATCTCCTAGGTTGTGTCTGAAATATAACAAATGTATCATATGATGGAATTTTATTACACAACCAAAATGTTTGTTATTGAAGACATATACTTTTTTATACAGAAATTTACATACATATATATATCATGATTCATTCTCAAAAGTTAAAGATTTCAGAATTTATACATAATTATTTTTTTAAAAAAAAGTTTGAATTATAACTAAATCTAATTATATCAAGATGTCTTAATTTGAAAAATTTATAAATCATGTATAAATCCATGCAAACTGTAACTGACAACAACATCATATCCTGTGGCGACAGTTTGGTAAAAGATCAATATCCAGGGTTTACTAAAAAATATACATGTAAATATTCAAGTTTTACTTGTAAGCAAAGCAATGTCTCCTCTGCCCTATATCGTACAAAAACTGGAGTGTAAAATGTAATGTTCAATTGGACTGCCAACTACCTAATACAGTCGACTCTCGTTTATTCGAAATCGGTTGAATCGAAATTTCGCTTAAATCGAAATGATACAAATGGTCCCGTCAGATCGCTATGTATTTCTATGTAAATTTGTTGTTTAATTCGAAATACCGAATTCGAAATTTTGCTTAATTCGAAGCGAATTTTCAGCCCAAATTACTAAATATTACGAAAATTCCAATGTTTAAATCGAAGTGAATTTTCAGGCCAAATTACGAAATATTACGAAAATTCCAATGTTTAAATCGAAGTGAATTTTCAGGCCAAATTACGAAATATTACGAAAATTCCAATGTTTAAATCGAATAAAAAAATACACAAAAATATTTTATCTTAAATTTGAACAATACCTGAAATTATTAATCCATCTCATACTTGAGAAGTGTTAATAGTAACAGAGTGACGGCTTACTCGGAAGATTCATTTCCGACTGAAAATACCCTTAAAAAAAATAAAATCGGCATCTCGTGGTATTTTCACGATTTTCACTTTGTACTCGACATACCGGTCATCAGAAAAGTGTCAGTCAGTAAAAGGAGAAATTTCATTGGTGTAAACTTAAAAAATGGGCAGTCTTCTACATCAACAGAATACCCTAAGCTAATTGACACGCTTAAACTTCTTTGATCTATCAAGGCAAATCGTATACACCATTCAGCTCATTGTGTAAGGTGTTAATTACAGGTGTGTGACATGACAAGCTGTGATTTTAAAAATCACCAAGTTCAGAGATAAAGAAATCATGATTATGAATAAAATTTAATGAATTTTGACACGAGTTACTAGTATAGATAGAAAGGCCGTAGAAACAATTCTTGTCTTCTTCAATTGAGAATTGCTAGCGATGTGCACGGGGAAACATCAATGGGAATTTTTAAGGTACGGTGGTGTTTCTTCAAGACTCTTTGTAAACGTTTGAACGCAAACTTTAATTGGGCCTCGTCATTCAGTATTTAAAAAAAAACTTCAATGGAACCTTGTAAGTTACGGTGAAGTTTTTTCAACACTATTTTTGGCCTCGCCATAATCGGTGTTTAACAGGAAATTTCAATGAAACCTTGTAAGTTACGGCGAATTTTCCGATTTACTTTTTATT
This sequence comes from Anadara kagoshimensis, assembly GCA_021292105.1. Classification (NCBI taxonomy): domain Eukaryota; kingdom Metazoa; phylum Mollusca; class Bivalvia; order Arcoida; family Arcidae; genus Anadara; species Anadara kagoshimensis. Next base: position 44,146,228 of record CM037875.1, read on the forward strand.
GCTTAAATAATGTAGTCAAACTTTAGTTTGTTAAGCTTTAGTTTAAAATAGAAAAATTAAAATTATTTCACATTTTCAATGTTAATTGTTAGCGATACACTATAATACACAACAGCATACACGTGACATCAATGGAGGAGCTCTTCACTATTAGAGTTATCTCCCGTTTTCATCGTTTTGAAGTGTCCGTCGGCAATCAAAACGGTTAATTCGAAATTCGGATAAATCAAATTTTTTCACCTGATCCCCTGAATTTCAAATTAACGAGAGTCGACTGTATAATGGTAAAATTTATTATACAACACGAACGTATAATGACTTACGATGCCTTATTAACAACTTGTTGGGCTGCCTGTAAATCTCCACATCTTAAACAGAAATAGATCATAGCCCATGTGGGATGACCATCAACAGATCCTTCCTGTATAACAAATAGAAAATATAAATGATTCAGAAAATTATTTCTAGATACACAAAGTTCGAAATAAATCAAAATTTTTCAACTAAGCCAACCTTTTCTATTGTGGTTTTATAAATGACTATTGAAGTACTAGTAACCAGTTCTTACCAAAACTTACCAGTCTCAGACTGACTAGTTGAAGTCAGAGGCTTCACAATATTATGAAAAAAGCCAAGTTTGGCAAAGAGAATTAACTGTATGTAATGTAGGGATTACTTCTTTTTTTTCTTTTTCCCAAACATGCCAGAATAACATATTGGTAAATTATTTAGGATTTTTTTTAATTTCAAGGTCAGATAATAACTTTGTATTTTTATCTATATGTATCTTACCTCTAAATTTCTTACTGATAATGGTTTTACATTTAGAAAACTCCTGACTAAGTTATATGTCCCTGGTATACCACCTAACTGAGCCTGCTGGAGATTGCCATATATTGTTGTCGTTATATATTTTAAATACCTATACAACAGAAACATCAAAATGTATGTACATGTAAAGTTTAATTATCACAGTAATTCCTGAATACATGTACATGTATATGAAGAGTGAAGTGAGTTAAGTAATGGTGTATTCACCCCTATCAATTTTTTACGAGGCTAAGAAATACTTAAAACATGACAATTTTACAAAGAGGCCTCATTCAGATGAAATTAGAATAAAACATTATGAAACATTTTTGTTAAAACAGGGTGGTCAATATGGGCAGAATGTACTGTATTATGCAACAAAATACATGTAACTTTCCTGATATGCTAAACTTGTACAATTTTCATATGTACAAGTTCTTTGAACAAGATAAATAAAGATTCTATAAACTACAACTGGAGTTGTATCATCTGTTTAAATTAGAGAAAATGTCAGTTATTCAGAAAACAAACACAGAAAGATAAAAGAACTTTGACCATGGCCATGCGTATAGTCATAAAACAAATATGGTCTTTCTATACAGAAATTTTCACAATTGTAGCTAATCTCAGATTGTAATTATTATAAAAACAAACATTCAAATATGACTAAATGATAAAATATTTACATCTGCTGCAAATAATCTTTTGCTTTTTCTACAAATGCTGACTGTGTACGAGGGTCACTACGTGTGTCCAAAATACTGGGTGCCTGGACCAGAGGAACTTCTACCATACATTTTACCATCTCCCATAGATTAATCACATTCTGAAAACATAATACAAAGTTTTACAAATATACATGTATAGAAAGCTTACTGTAACATCTGTAAATTCTTTCAAATTAAAAGCAACACCTGATTCCTTTTATTTCCTATTAGAACTATTTATAGACATTCTACATGTATCTAAACAGCAATGATTCAAATGCAGTTTGAATACTGGTATTTTAAGCATGTCTGGTATATTTTTTGTTTCCACAGAAACAAAGTTGAAACAAAGTTTGTGTCATTCTTATTATTTCTGAAAAAACCAAAAGCTAAACTTGACTGGAAACTTTTTGTGGTACATGTTCAACATAATTATATATTGATAACATGTTCAACATAATTATATATTGATAACTTCTGCAAGTTTTCTACATGTATGTTTATTTTAATATTTTTTTGTCTAAAAGTGCATTGCATTTTTTTAGCCAAGTTAACCCTTGTCATACCAATTACACATTATTTTGTGTTGCATAATGTAAATTTTATCATTTTTAAGGCAATTTAAAGCTAATTATTTTAAAAATCATAAAATGGGTCAAAGACTCAATGGGCCGGGTTGCCATTAAGTCAGGTGCACATCTTTGATAATCTTTTGATATATAACTAAGTTTCAAAGTCTGGAAAAATGGGGAAAAAATCCTGAAATATTTCCAAAAGGTCATGTGCACATCTTCAATATTTATAGAAACATTCTGTGAAGTTTCAAGGTTTTTGGTTGAAAACTGTAGGAGGAGTTGAGTTCACAAAGTAGGTACTCCCTCATTCAAAAACTTGCTAAAAAGTGACTAAGTTTCAAAGTCTGGAAAAATGGGAAAAAAATCTTGAAATATTTCCATATAGTCAGGTGCACATCTTCAATATATATAGAAACATTCTGAAAAGTTTTAAGGTTTTTGGTTGAAAACTGTAGATGGAGTTGAGTTCACAAAGTTGGTACCATATTTTCCATGCTCACCTGCCCGCCCAACCGACATTCACCATACTATAAACCAGATTTGCACTCCGTGCAACCCGACCAAAAATTTCAATCAAAAAAGCAAACAGACAGTTAGGGAACAAAGGTTGTAATCAAATACACAAGCAGCAAGTAAACAGTTTCCATTTCAAAAGATATCATTAAACAGGTCCTTATAATGACCAACCAAATTTTTACAAACGACCTGAAATGTACATGTATTAATCATACTGATCAATGTTATGGTGAATAGCACATGTACATAGTACATAATCTACAATGATAGCACAAGGTTTGTTCTTACCTTATCATCCAATTTATTAGCTACATCCAGAAACATGTCAACAAGACTTGGCCTTATACTGCCTTGTATAACTTGTTCATTGTAAACATACACCTAGAACAGGAAAATTAAAACACTACTAGTATCACCACATTTAAAATTAGAACCTTTATCTGCAGAAAACATAGGATCTGTAGTGAAGTTATCACGATCAATCTGCAGAAAGCTAATTCAAATATGATTTGCATATTTCACTCTCAATTGTAAATGAAAGTGGAGTTATGATGTTTTAAGCCCCAGTCAAGATCAATGCAGTCAATTCAGGTATAGTGGAGGAATTAGTGCTTGAAAAACATCAACCTTCTACAAGCAAACTGATAAACTTTCTTACACTAGGATATATCCTTGGCCAATGCAAATACAACCATAAAGTATAAAATGTTTTTTTCAGTAAAACCCTTTTCCCTTAGAGGTGTAATTTTTTTCATGGATTCTGTTGTTGCAATCTTGTCTGTAAAAACATCTTAAAAAGTTCAATTTTGGTTAATAGCAATAAAAGATTTCACAAAACCAAGCTCAACATTATAAAGTTTTTTTTTAGTATGAAATACAGTATATACATGAATGCTGGTGTTGAAAGAGTGTACAATAAAACATTGTTTTAATGCCCCTCAATATCTTTGCCACCTCACTGAATTCCAAACTATTCTGAAGCGACAACATCCATTTCATCTTATGGTTTTCTTTATAAGCTCCCTCAAATATATGCTATTCCACTCTATAAAGCCAAAATTTGCTTGAACAAATGGTGGTAATAAGAATGTTGGGTTTACCATGTTTCTATTATATACCAAAATATAGATTTTTTATTACAACACAATTGAAGAAACAATTCTTGATTAACAAATATGTATTACAAACCTGTCGTGCATAGGCCATTTCTACATTATCTAGGTTACTGCGACCCTGTAAACTAACTTGGTCACCTAAGAAACTCTGAAATAAGGAAACATTAATGTCAGTGAGCAATCTGTTAGACATATACTTTATATAGTGTTTAGATATATGCTAAATGTATGTGCAAGAGTTTTGTCTCAAAATGCAGATAATATGCCACTTTCTTGAAGAAACATAACATGACCTTAATTACAAGGTTACAGTTTATAATTCATACTAATCACATGAAAAGAGATTACATTTGTTCCAATTATCTTTAAAAAGTGATATTCACCAATTTTTTCATTTTCATTGAATATGGAACTTTGTATTTTTGCAATCAAACACAAATTTTTTTATTTAAAACTATATGCTTGTATGTAGACTGTTTACAATTTGTGTTTCAAGTCTTTAAATAGTTTTAATACCTCTGATTCTGGTTGGAAATCATAAGTATCTTGGCCAAGACCTCTTAAAGAATTTAATATTTTCTGCTTTTCTCTCTCCCATTCATTTTCCATACATTCCCAATGTCGTCTTTCTGTTTCTTGAAATGTCTAAAAATGTAAAAAAATAAATTAAATCCAAAATCGGTTGTAGATCTATGAAAATAGTCAAATATGCAAGTACAGCAAAACCTGATAACATCTTAACATCAGTCCAATTAAGATTCAGACAGATTTTATTGATTATAACTTCCCTTTAAGACAGTAACAGGCAAAGGTTTTTGGAACAAGGTGAGAATATTGTCTAGCTAACTTCATTCTTATTTTGAGCTAATTTTTTAAAATGGAAGTCAGACCAGTATGTGACATTTTTCCAGTCGGACCAATGCATAATTTACCAAATTTGTTCACCAGTTTTGAGAGTATCTTAAAACGTAGATATGAAAATTCAGGAATATCAATGTAAAACTACAATTAGAAATAAGTTTCACTAGTAACTAAACATAAAATTATTTCAAGGTGGAGTTCCGTTTCCGGTGCCGGCCATGCTGCACGTTTTTTGCGGTCGGTGAGATATTGTTGATAAAATTGCCCACAAAGACTTGCATACTGGGCTGGAAAAGCCAAGCGATGAACTATTTATGAGTGTGAATTCCCTTCATAATTATTTCACCAGATTACGGGGGTCTAGTTCGGAGAACAGAGAAGTAAACATAGAGTCTGTTAGTCTCACCCCCCCGCGTAAACTATCTAGATCTACTACGTCGTCATTATCGTCAGTAAGCATGGGTAAAGATAAAGAACTAGAAAAGCAGTCTAAATCCACTGAAAAACTCCAAAGTCAAGTGAAAATATTTCAAACAATGACTTGCTTTCATTTATGAAAGAGATGGACAAGAAATTGACGTCAAAAATTGACGAGTCCGAGAAGAGAATGATAACATCTATAAATAGTATTAGGGATGAAGTAGAGCAAATTAGGTCAGACATGAAAGATGTTGAGGAGTCATTGGAATTCCAAAGTGGTAGAATAAATAAGCTGGAGGGTCTAGTTATGTCAGACAGTGAGAAAACAGAACTTTTACATAGAATTGAATTCCTTGAAAAGCAATTGAGATATCAGGAGGGTCGAAGCCGTAAATATAATCTATTAATATATGGAATACCAGAAATCCCAATGAAGATTGTGAGAAAACTATATTAAAGTTCTTTGTAGAAAATCTGAAACTGCAGTCTTCTTCTGTAGAAAATATTATTATAAGCAACGTCCATAGGGTCCCCCGCCAAAATAAAGAATACAAACCAGGAATGCCAAACCCTATAGTGGTTAAGTTCGCACGAATGAAGGATAGGAACACAGTTTATTTTGCAAGAGTAAATTTGAAAGACTCTAAAATGTCGATCCGCACAGATCTGCCAAATGACTTGAAGGCTAAGAGAGGCAAGTTAGCAAGAATCTCGTACAGACTCCGACGCGATGAACACTTACAAACTGCCATGCGCGAATCCAAAAATGATGTTTGGATCGAAACGAGAGCTGGTAAAAATCAGCCGTGGAAAATGTACTCTTTAACTAGTGCAGATGAGCAGTATTTGGTAAAAATTTCCAGTCCTGCAAAGTAATTTACTTGATCACTGCAATGTTACTGATATTTGAGTTCGACTTTTTGAAAACTTTTGTGACATATATGCATTGTGTACTTGCATTGTTTTATGTACAATTTATTAAAAATAATTACAATATTTTGATTCACTGTGTACATGTAACGTATTTGTAACTTGTGAAAAAAAAAAAAAAAATACCAGTGATAAAAGATTGTGTATCTGTACATTATAGCTACACACAAAATTTACAGAGATTAAAAGGTATGATGGCCAAGCCAAAATGTTCCTTGCAAGTTTATATAGATACTGATGTCAAATAATTGACATAAAGAAAAGAATTTCACTTTTAAGTATGTAAGTTAAGGTAAATGGCAACATAGAACATGTTAATTATTATACTGATAGGTACTGATAGAAAGTAGTTTAAATGATCAGTTTAAATATCTAAATATTTAAAACGTAAAAACTTTCCTTAGTTTCCTATAGGGGAAGTCAGTAGTATAGTGTGTTGGATTTTGAAAAATGACAAGTAAGGGTTTTTTGGAAAAAGCAAGAGTTGTCTCTCTTGGCATAACTATCTCTATATTTACTATTGCCTTGCATATTGACCTTGTAAGGAAAGCAAACTATGAAACTTGCCAATCTGTAATGCATAATTTGATAAATATATCGCGTATGTGAATTATGATTAATGTTGTGATATTAATTATATAACTGGTTCTTAAGATTATGGTGGTATCTGCATAGATTTCGGAAAGTGTGGTTTATATTTCTTTTGTATACAAAGATATGATATTACTGATATTTATTTATTTCAATATAATCTTACCTGTGTATAAGTACATGATGGAAAATAATAACTTTTAGTTTTTACCTATAACTGAAGTTTCATATTGAAGGTCATTAAGTCAAGATGAACACATATTTCTGTAAGTCTCTGGTTCAACCGATATAGTTATTTCATAAGTATACATAGTCACTAGACAACTGTCTTATCAAGGATTCAAATAACATTTCAGAGTTTTATATATGCCTTTGGCAGTGATTTTGTTTAAAATTTTCTGGGCAATTATTACTCAGCAGTACCATGGTGAACGGAATTTATGTTAATATTTTATTGTCTTGTCTTTGGTTTGTATGTAGTATGAATGTGTTTCAGTTTCTTTTAATAGCACCTTTCAAATTTTCATATATGAAAGTAGACCCTTTTTGGTTGAATGATTTTTTAATCTATATTAATTATGAGTGATACACTAAAAATAGTATCCCTCAATTGTAGAGGATTACAAGATTATAAGAAAAGAAAGGATGTTTTTAAGTATTTGCGAGAAAAAGAAGCATCAATATACTGTCTGCAAGATACACATTTTGATGGATCGGTTCTAGGCCAGGTGAGATCAGAATGGGGTCTAGACTGTCACTTCAGTCCAGGGAACAGTAACTCGCGGGGTGTGGCATCTTTGCTTGGAAGATTATTTTCTTACAAACTGGGTAGGGAAAAAATAGATAGCAATGGTAACTTATTAGTGACAGAAATAGAAACTGGAGATTATAACATAACTTTAGTAAATATCTATGGTCCAAATAGTAATTCCCCTGAATTTTTTAATGATATTAAGAACATAATTAACGATTTTGATAATGAATTTATTATTATGTGTGGGGACTGGAATGTTGTTCAGGATCAGGAAAAAGATTGCTTTAATTATAAAAATGTGAACAATCCAAAAAATAGAACTTGTGTGGAAAATTTAAAAAATGAGTTCAATCTAGTCGATGCATATAGAGTTTATCACCCAGAAAAAAAGAGATTCACCTGGTTTAGAAACGATCCTATCAAAAAAGCCAGATTAGATTTTTTTTTTTAATATCTGAAGAATTATTATCTCTGGTGAGCAAAGTAGATATTCTACCTGGCTATCGCACTGATCATTCAATGATAGAACTTCAGCTAACTTTCTCTGATATTAAAAAAGGCAAAGGTTTCTGGAGATTCAATAATTTGTACTTAAAGATCATGAATATATTAAAAAAGTAAAAGAAGTCATTTTACAAGTTAAAAAAGAATATGCAGTTCCAATTTATCTTCAGGAAAAGATACACGAAATCTCTAATGATGATATTCAGTTCACTATTGATGATAATTTGTTTTTTGAAACACTTTTGATGAAAATTAGGCAAATGACACTACCATATTGTGCATCAAAAAAGCGTCAACAGCAAGAAAAAACTAAATCCCTAAAAGATCAGATTGCTATTTTAGCTGTAGCTCTTGATGAAAATCATGATGGTCTTCTGAATGAAGTCTTACATGACTTAAAGTTACAATTAGAAGAAATTAGGAAAATTGAACTAGAGGGTCTATTGATTAGAACAAAAGCCAAATGGATAGAAGAGGGCGAAAAGCCAACCAAGTATTTTTGCAACCTTGAAAAGCGAAATTTTATAAATAAAACAATATCTAGATTAAAAAAAGATAATGGTGAACTTTTAATAAATCAGAAAGATATATTACAGGAGACTCGAAAATTTTACTTTCATTTATATAGTAATAGACATAATGAATTAGAAACAGTCTGTTTAGATGAATTATTGAGAGAATATAAGGTTGATAAATTAAATGAAGAAATGAAAAATCACTTAGACTGTCCGATTACAAAATCAGAAATCTTATCCACCCTAAAAAAAATGAAAAGTGATAAATCTCCGGGTACAGATGGTTTTTCGGCTGAATTTTTTAAAATGTTTTGGGTAGATTTGGGGGATTTTTTGTTCAGAAGTTTATTATTTAGTTACGATAAAGGTATACTTTCTCATACTCAAAAACAGGGAATCGTTACATTGCTGCCTAAAGGAAATAAGCCTAAAGAGTATCTAAAAAACTGGAGACCTATAACACTTCTCAACGTTAGCTATAAGTTAATATCTGGTACAATTGCAAGTAGGATGAAGACAGTTCTTGATAAATTAGTTCATGAAAACCAAAAAGGTTTTATTGCTGGCAGATATATTGGTGAAAACACAAGACTGCTTTATGATGTGTTGCACTATCTAGAAGAAAATAATATGCCTGGGCTGCTAATGCTAATAGATTTTGAAAAGGCATTTGATTCTGTATCATGGGAATTTATTTTTAACGTTCTTAACTTTTTTAATTTTGGAAAATATTTTATAGGGTGGATAAAGACAATGTTTAAAGATATAAAACTATGTGTCATTCAAAACGGGTTTTTTTCAGATTTTTTTAATATTGGTAGAGGCTGTAGACAAGGGGACCCAATATCCCCCTACCTTTTTATATTATGTGCAGAAATCCTTGGTATTATGATTAGAAATAGTAAAAATGTAAAGGGTATATTAATAAAGAACAGAGAGTATCTGATATCTCAGTACGCTGATGACACTGTAATTCTCCTAGATGGAACAGAGTCTTCTGTGAGAAATACATTATCTTTAATTTTGCAGTTTTCAAAATTTTCAGGTTTACGTCCCAACTATGATAAGACTAAATGCATTTGGATTGGCTCAAAACGATTTAGCAATGAAAAGTTGTGTAAAGAATACAATTTGAGTTGGACTAATGAACCATTTACAGTCTTAGGCATAACTTTTTCTGTACACCTTGAAGAAATAATTGATTTAAATTTTAGACACAAAATTGAGGAGATAAAGAAGCTAATTAATTCATGGTCCAAAAGAAAATTAACAACTTTAGGCAGAATTACTGTTGTCAAAAGCATTCTGGTATCAAAGATTACTCATCTTTTTATTAGTCTCCCCAATCCAAGTAATAATATATTAAATGAGTTAGAAACACTGTTTTTCAACTATATCTGGGATTCGAAAACTGACAGAATATCTCGAAAATCAATTATTCAAGATTATCATAATGGAGGTTTAAGAATGATACATGTCAAATCATTCATTAAGAGTCTGAAATTAACTTGGATAAGAAGGTTGTTGTTATCTGATTCTGGTTGGAATAAATTACTTTTTGACATTATGCCTGACATTTTTAAACATTTTACTAAGTTTGGCTCTTCTTTTATGAAGAAGATGATATCTGAAACCAGTAATCCTTTTTGGAAAGACGTTTTTACATCTTTAATTGAGTATATGAATGTTCAGCAAGATGAGTTTATATTGTCACCTTTATGGTATAATGATTTAATTAAGATTGGGAAAAAGTGTGTATTTTTTAAACAATGGTTCATTAAAGGAGTTAGATTAGTTGGTGATTTATTAGATGTAAATGGTAACATTTTAGATTATAATGATTTTTGTAATAAGTTTAGTTTTTATCCCCTTTCACACAATATTTTGGTATATGTAAAGCGTTAAAAGAAAATTGTACAAATTTTAATTTTTTCATTTTTAAAAGCAATCTACCATACTGTCACCAATTCATACTTTCCCTTGTAAAACTGAAAAAAGGAACTAGAAATATTTACGATATTTTTGTCAAAACATTGTATAGTAAACCAGTTAGTGAGTTTAAATGGCAACAGAAAATAGAGGGTATTTCTGATGATTTTTGGAAAAGATGTAACATACTAATATTTAAATGCACAAAAGATGTAAAACTCCGATGGTTTCAGTTTCGTATAGTACATAGATTACTAAGTACGAATCAGTTTTTGAAAAAAATACATGTCGTTGAAAGTGATTTGTGTAGTTTTTGTCATGAAACACCAGAAACTTTAATTCATATTTTTAATGAATGTAGGTTTGTCACATCTTTTTGGGAAAATTTTCAGTTGTGGATAAATGATACATTGCATTTAAATCTAAAACTTACTGTGACAGAAATTATATTTGGATATTTTTCCCAAAATAATGATATACTAAATTTATGTATTATTCTTGCTAAATTTCATATATAAACAAAAATTAAAAAACAGTATTCCCTGCTTTGAAGGCATGAAAAAAGAAATGTTTTATTATAAAAAAATTGAGGAATATTTATATAAAATAAAATTTCAGTATGGTAAATTTCTGAAGAAATGGGGTCTGTTACATGAAATGGAAATGTAACTTAAAAAATAAAAAAGACTTTTTTATTTTCTCTTAGTTTACAATTTGAACAGTGCCCTTAACTATATTATTGAAATATGTTTTTGTATGAGTGTGTGAATATAAGTTTGTTTTTATGTAAAACTGTTAATTATATGTCTTTTATATTATATATACGTGTAAAACAGTGAAAAAGAATAAAAAAAAAAAAAAAAAAAAATTATTTCAAGGTGTATAAGAATGGGACCTCTGTATAAAATCTCACATTTTTTCTTGTTTGTTCTATAACTGCTAGAAGAGCATTTTCTCTTTCATTTTTTAAGAAACTTTGAATGTCTGTGTCCCTGACTGGTTCCAATGGTTCAAATGTCTTGGCAGCACTTAACCCTTCCAGTTTCTGGGAAATTTTAGGTATGTCAAAACCTTTAGAGCCAAGTAAAATAGATCTGAAATATAAAAATTTGTGAATCCATGAGTAAATATAATTACAGTAAAACACCAATATAACGAACACGCTTAAAACGAATACATGGATAGAACGAAGTCAATTATTTGGCCCGACCATTTCTCGGTATAAGTCTTTATATAACAATATTACGAAATCGCTACATAATGAAGTTAAAAATAGAGTCCCTAGGGCTTCGTTTTAAACATGTTTTACTGTACATATTAAACTTTCTATAAACAAATACAAATCGTGGAAGCGCGTGGCCTAGTGGTTAAGGCGTTGGACTCATGATTCGAAGGTCGTGGGTTCGATCCCTGGACCGGGCGATGTGTTGTGTCCTTGAGCAAGACACTTAATTTCACGTTGTTCCAGTTCACTCAGCTGAAACATAAATGAGTACCAGCAAAATGCTGGGGGTTAACCCTGTGATGGACCGGCGTCCCATTCAGGGGAGAGTCTTGTACTCTCAGTCGCTTAACGCCACCGAAACCGGGATAAGCTCCGGCCTGATGGGCCTAATGGCTCGGGACAGACTTTAACTAACTTTTAAACAAATACATGTACCAGTAGCTAGGTTTCCACAAATTTAAAATTATTAGTAGCCAAATTTCCAAAATTTGTGAAAAAATAGTCTTTTTTAAAGTATTATTCCACAAATTTGCTAAAATAGGTTACTTTTTGAAAGAAATTCTCAGAAATTAGTAGCCAATGGCGATTTTGCTACCAGGAATGGAAACATAGATGTAGTAAAACATCCTACATATACATGTATGAACGTCATGTTAAGGGCTTAATGAAGATTTAAATAAAGTCAGTGAGCTCAATATATATTTATTTAAATCTTGGTTCTTGATTCTTTCTTCCGTGTGGCTTTGTTTTATTTCTGTGTATACTGAGAAATCATTTCATGGTATCAAATTTTTGTGATTCAAAGCAGAAATTAATAAAATACCATTTTAGGGTGGTAAAGTTGTGGTAAATTTAATTGGATAATGAAGGCAGCATGTTTAATGCATTCTGCTTAAATCTGCCAAATGACAAGACTTGTTTGTAAAGCTTATTAAAATTTTAGACTGTAAATTCTGAAATAGGACACAGATTGAAACAGATCAAAATCTTGATATTATGAATCAAGTATCAAGTTGAGAAGATTCACCAGAATTAAATATTGCTCAATGTCATTCGCAGTCATTGTATATATAGTAACAAAAACAAACTTGAACCTTGGATAAGTGACATCTAGAACCACTAAATTTTTCTTAATGCCAAAATTGAACAATTGGCCACTATGTCCGAGTTTTTCAAGCAAATTGTTGAAATATTTAAATCTGTCTTTAATGTACAGCTAAATCTGTGATTTGTTAGGCCACTAGTGGAATAAACAAAAGTGGCTGCTTCAGAAAGGAGGCCTTTAAAACCAGGTTATGTATTATGCTCCAAAAAACATTAATGAACAAAATATGTGATTACTGGTATACATACAGACATACAGATATAAGGTAAAATTCATCAGACAGAATCCTACCTGGTCACATGTCAGATGACTTAATTCTAAGTAGTAGCTAAATCTGTTTTTACTGTACTTACGCCTTTACATCTGTGGATTCTTGACTTATTGGAGCAACCTTAGATAGAAGTCTAGAACCTGCTTCTAATATCTGTGTAAGATTGCGTGATATTCTTGGTAGATCTGTGTCCATCTCTGCAGTCAGCTGGTCAGCCTGCTGCTGCAGGTCAGCAAAATCATCAGTGTCCATCTTTAAATTTGCTGTAGATCTAGAATATACAAAATTCCATGAAACAATATATCACATGACTAACCAATTGTAGAGTTAAATGTGTTAAAACTTCACAAGGTAAGTAATTTTATTCATACATGTATTTGAATAATGGAATAACTTGTAGAGCCTCACCAGCCACTTGTATCTGATTGAGACCATTTTAAAGTGACACAATTACCAGTACTATCATTAGAAAAACTGCTTTATGATTCAGTCTATGCTTTCATTCCTGGTAGCCAAAATTGCCACAGGCTGATCATTTTGGATGAAATTCTTTCAAAAAGGAACCTTTTGTAGCAAACTTGTGACCAAATACTTTAAAAGAACTTTTTATCCCAAATTCTGGAAATCCTGCTACCAATAATTTTAATTTGTGGAAACCTAATTATTTCTAAGACACATGTTAACCTTTACATAATATATGTCAGACATATTACATAATCAGGAACTGAAATTACAATGAAGGTGGCTAAAATTTCATGATTAACAAATTATTATATTTTAAAGTATTTGTTGTTTCAGGCTGACCAATTCCACAGATTTATCCGTTTTTGACGGAAAAACGGATAAATGGACGGATACAATGAAAAGGTCAAATTAGACAGAATTTTCCCATTTTGATTTTTTTTTAGATTAAAAGAACAAAAAATTGGATTTTTTGTTTGGAAACTGTATCAAAATCAAACACTTAATGATAAAAAGTGCCTAAATGGCAACTTTGTGCATAAAAAAATGTACCAATCTGTAGGTTTCCACAAATTAAAAATAATTAGTAGCCAAATTTCCAAAATTTGTGAAAATATAGTCTTTTTTAAAGTATTTTTCCACAAATTTGCTAAATATGTTACTTTTTGGAAGAATTCCTCAGACATTAATAGCCAATGGCAATTTTGGCTACCAGGAATGGAAACATAGCAATCTGGGCAAAAAAATACATTTGATTGGCCAGTCTGTTGTTTCAATTACATCACATTTAAAATTAAACATGCAAGACTGCATATTATTACAGAGTGAATCAGTGTCATGAACAAAATTTCCGAGACTGGGCAAGTGATTTTTAAAAAAAATCAAATTAATCTATTATTTGACCAAAATATGATAAATTTCTATTAAATATGTACATTAATTATCACTAAATTGATGTATTTATAGCCAATCATAAAGTTATAAACTAGGGATGGCACGATATGTCGGAAGACCGATATATCAATCAATGGGCTACTCCCGACAATAATCGATATTGATTTTTCAAATATCGATAGGTAAGTAGAAAATAAAAAACTTCAGAAAAAACAATTAAAAGATTGATTAAACATAAAAAATGCCTTACTTGATTTTATTTATGTTTATTCAAACAAGTTCCATTGTCATAACATGTGCATTTGTACATACAGGTAAGTACGTCATCAATTCTTGGGCACCTTTGAAAATATGCGAAATCCTTTAGATGCTTAAGCGCACCTTATTACAGTGGGAAGTACTCCAAGCGTGTGCATGGTTAAGATATGCTTCAGTTTTTTAAGCCTCTAGCTTACATTGTTAAGCACGATAATTCAAAGATGCTTGATATGACATGGTTTTAGGAAGTTAGATACGATGTATCAAGACTTTTCACCAAATAGATTATTTTTCCGATATGTATCGATAGTTATTGGCATGAAAAGGCTGATGATCGATATGGAATTTCAGTGGCGATAGCCAGCCCTATTATAAACCCCATGTACATGTATACTATAAAATACGGGTATAAAAATATATGGCAACACTTTCGTTATTGACACGTACAGGGCAATAAACACTTCGTAAAATTATTCATAGAAGTCTGTGAATAAGAGCTGTCATTCAAAATAGCATCAATTTATGTTCACAATGATTTTAATTGGGTAATGTTGGTCGGTTGATTTTATTCACAGAAAACCACTAACGAAAATTTGTCATAGTGGGCAAAACTGTATATCAGCTGAATTGATGACGATAAGACTCTATTTAACTTACTTTAACCTTACCCGTGTACAAAATTGTGATGATTTATTCACTAAATTTTCAGTTTGGTGAACTCACAACACACTGATAAACTGAAAGTAGAATATGTCACCAAAGACAAGGGTTTGCCTCCCGCTCCAGACAGTTTAAAGATGCTATGCCATGCTTTAAAATCACCAAGAGTTCTGAAAATTCATCAGAAATAATTGTTGGCTTCTATTTTCTTTTTCACTGTCGTTCTCGCCGCCAAACACGTTCCGGAAGTACTTTTCTAGAATGAACCTACTGTGTATGGAGCACCTTCTCTAATTATGAATAAACATTAAAAATAAGAAAACTTGAAAATATGGTTACTAAAATTTAAGTTATCTATAGAAAACCATTGTAAAACTTAATTAACGCAATGCCATAAGTCTTTATTGATAAAGAAATAGTGAAAAACAGTACCAGTGCATTGTCAATGGAAGGATTTGTCAGAACAAGAAAATCAAGATGTCTGCGCCCATAAATTGAATCACCGGTATTTGGAAGGTAAGGAACCTGGTGCATAACACTCCAGATCCAAATCTACAAAACTATATGCATATAAAATTGACTAACTTACTCTGCATTAAAATGCTCAAGGCTTATATGGGAATGAAACTTTATTAAGCACCTTGTTCTTTGGTAATTCCCTATTGTGTTAGGAGCACCTCACGATGGAGTCTGATATTGATCTGGTAAACTCACAGGGTGTGTAACATTATTATTAGCCTTTCCTACATGTTCTCATATCTTGCTCTCTTTACAGGTAGAGATAAACACACGCTATGTTCTTGGGATTTGTCATTTGCCATATCAGAGTCGTTACTTTTTTCTGTTCATAATTTCATGCATTTA
Source organism: Anadara kagoshimensis (assembly GCA_021292105.1). NCBI lineage: Eukaryota > Metazoa > Mollusca > Bivalvia > Arcoida > Arcidae > Anadara > Anadara kagoshimensis. The sequence goes on from CM037875.1 coordinate 44,162,194, forward strand.
TGGACGGACATGACCGAGTGGCACTGTCACTGTCTTTTTAAGTCAAGGGTTGAATCTCACACGGGACTTGGAAATTTTCTGAGATGATTTTCATCTCCTGTCCATACTAGAGCTGAGGAAAGCTTTAAGTACTAGAATAGTCTTTCTGATGAGACTCAAAACCGAGTTCCCATGTCTCAGTCCTCTCTAGAGTTCAAAAAAGAGTAGGCCACCTGTCTCCACTAGCTACAGAGGAAGCTTACAACTAGAAGAGATTGAAACAGACTGAGCAAGATAAGATAAGATAAAACTACTCCTGTCATGTTAAATACTACTACTGTTACTGTTATGAGGTCACACTCTCAAAACAAGTTGTAGCCCCCCAGAGAAAGCACTATTCCTGTAGTTCACATGGTTATATTTTTCATTGTTCCATCAGTTTGGATATGGTTTTTGATATAATAATATTTAAATAGTATTTAAAACAAATGTGTTTTATTTAAAACATTGTTACAGGTACTCTTTAGAAATATATATTAAGAATTTATAAGGTAATTATATTTATGGTTTAAATTAAAAGTTATTTTAAAACCTCCTACAGTAGTTTGATTTTTAATTTCTTTATCTCTACTTTTGTAGGTTTATTAAATATGGACAATATTAAAAATGGAACATCATATATGATTAGGTAGATGGAGTGATGGACAAATTAGTGTCTTACAGTGATTCTGACAGTGACAGTGATGATGACAATGAGACTGGTGAACCTTTCATCAGCAATATCACAGACTCAAGAAAATCAGAAGTTACACAACTTAAAAAGTCAGAAAGTGATAAAGAAAAAAGTGAACATTGTGGTGAGGTAAATATCAAAGTGGAGAACAAACATTTATAACAGAAAATGATAAAAAACATAACAATGAAAATAAAAGAAAAAAGACTGATGATGACAACTGTGGAAGTAATATGTCAATTAAAAAGAGGTAAGTTATGATTCTTTACAGTATCATGGCAAAATATTTCATAATACATAGTTACCCCATCCTGAACTTACTTGTGGAATGATTTTGCGTCGACAATAAAACTAGATTGCAACAGTATAATTACTTATATATGTCTGCAAAATTGAAAATTACAAGACAGTTATCCATATTCTAATTCAAAACATACTTTAAAGACAAGGCAAGCATTTTTTGAAAATGATACTAAAAATAACTTGGGATTTTTCCAAAACCAATTGAAACAGTTGAGACAGACAACATAAAGCATCTTCCTCATTAAATGGATTTCTCTGACTTTTAAACCTGATTCTATGAAAAAATAAAGTGCATTCTGTATAAAACAGGATCACTCACAGACACTAAATTGATGACGCCATAATCATTTTACGCAAGAACGTCAACAAATGACAGGAAAATATTCATCCTCCTTTGAGAAATCTCTGTCTTACCCTATGTAAGATTACATAAATCCAACAAGATTGTATGGTACAGAATGTGCAGGTGCAAGTACCCAGAGAATTTAAAGCAGTTTTGTGATTATACTGTCAGAATTTATGACAGTATATTGACGAATATACTGTAGCAAATTTTTGACGTCAACCAATGAAAACGGGCATTACATACAGAATGAATTAGAATGCAGTTTTCATTGTCAGAGGCAGCGTTATATCATTTTATTGTTTATTTATGAATATTCCAATTCCCATATTGTTATTTGATTTATCTCCCTTTTTTCATTCAGACCTCTAAATCTATGCAAAATACTGCACATACAGACTGAAATTGACATAAGTAAATGAGTTCCCTCCCAGTATTTCATTTTATCAGTTTTAGGAGCAAATTATTTATTTGTTTATTTAATATTTATTTACAATAAAACCTTTTTAGCTTTGCCACTGAGCTTATTGTCATACTATTTTAAGGTTCAAACATCTATTTCTTCTTTGTTTTTCCTTAAAAGCATCTCTCAATTTATTGCCAAACCCCTTTATAATGCCAAAATCTGACTTCACAAATGGTAGTGATAAATCTAGGTTTTGCAGTATTTGGATGGAAATATTTCAGATAAGCACACTTGCTTGTATGTAAGAAGTACAGACCTTGTGTTATACAGTTATTCATACCCAACATGAAGAAATGAATGTTAGTATCTGATGTTTACTTTTGATTTTCTAAATGACGAATGTGAACATCAGAGCTAATTTTTCCTATTCCAGAACATCCCTTAAACAGGAGGTGCTTACCATTCTGGAGAACCTAGCCTCACTTGGCTAGTGGAAGTTCACATGTTTAACCTGTCAGTTTCAGAGTTTTTCTTTGCTTTGGATTGTGATTTGGATATGGATTAGTTTATTTATTTTTGACTATTTACAGTAAGGAATCCAGTTTACCTTTACCAGACAGTATAAGGACTTTGTTTCAAGGAGAACAAAAACAGGAAGATGACCCATCAAGACACGGTGGAAAAGTACGATCATTTCCCCACATGGAGGGCAACTGGGCAACACACTTGTATATACCATGTAAGTGTAAATACATACATGTTAGTTTTTTATGGATATGGCACAAAATCTAATCATTTGCTGATTTGTAATTTGCATGATGTATTTTATCACATGAGCAATTTTTCAGCTATTCATGACAAGATACAGTATTGATCTCAATGATAAATTTTAATAAGTTGATATAGCGTGAAGTGGAGCAATTGAGTTTGCACCCCAGTCAAAATTGTTTTCACTTATATCAAGGCAGTCACCTCATGGAGGAAACTGGAATACCTTGAGAAAACTACAAAAATGACAAACTGTCTAATTGATCTAGGATCTGTCCTGAGTGTAATACAAACCTAAGTGGTGAAAGGCGCTGTGGTATGTACCATGTACAATAGACCACTAGGGCCATAGACACCCTAAGTTGATATGATGTGTGAGTTTGCTAAAAGCAATGTTCTGACCTGCAACATTTAGAGTGCTTATACATATACTTGCATTACAATGTTAGTTACACATTGCAGACAACTCAGTCCATTATAATTGTAATGAGCCATCCACACGGGGACCAATGGCAAAGAAAAAATCATCTCTTGTCACTTAAGCTCAATCTGGTTCAAACACACAGCAGTCATGCCAATGAGACACTTTGGTTTAAAGCTAACACCTTTTTCTTTTTGTGTTGTTCACACATACATGTATCTCTATATTTAAAAACCACTATGGAAGCTCAGTTGGTAGAGTGCTTGTTTCTGATATGGGAAGTTGTGGGTTTGAACCCTGGCTGGGTCTTACCAAGACTTGAAAAATAGGTAGTGATTGATCTTTCGCTTAGCACCCAGCATTTAGAAATGAAGTCACAGGGTCCTTCTGAAGAGACATTAAAAACTGATGTCCCATGTTACGACAGGCATGGTATGTTTAAGAACCCTCCCTGCACATTGACCTTAGCACACTACAAAGGTAAAAATGTCTGCCACTTCACCTATAACTGGTGACCAGTAAGCATTTGCTTTAGATAACTCAGACTCTGAGGCCCTGTGTTACCAAGAGTAGGAAAGTATTACAAGGTTACATAATTTCATAGATATATTAAAGAACAAAGAGGTCTATTTTTTTCTAATTCACAAATGTATTTATTTCAAAGAGAACTGTTTGGTTTTTTGTCATTCATTAAAAGCAATGATACATCCATCACCTTGTCTATGATTTGACATTAATGGCTACCATACTATTTTTGATGTAATTTGTTAGAAGCCAGGCAGTAGTTAGGTATTAGCAGATGTTAGATACTAGTGAGTAGTATTTTCTGTGGCTTGTGAGTAGGTGTTAGCAGATCATTTGTCAAATGTTTTTATATAAAAGGTTAATCACATTACAAAGTCATTGATGATCTGGACATGTTGAAGGCCTTTTACAGTTTGATAGAATTCTGCAGCTTCAGGGATCTAATTCATCATTTAATAATTAATCAAAACTTCAGTATAGATTTCTATGTAAAAATAAACTCATTTATCTTCATGATTAAAAAAGTTTTGTAGGAAAAATATATTTCAGTTTTAAGGTGTAACTGTTGGATTATAAGGCATTTTTACTCTCTTAATCAGAGGCTTGTTCAAGTATATGTCCACTCACCAACACATTCATTCCATTCCATAAAATACCAGAATGGACATGTGCTGGGACTGGTGTGAGAATATTGGCAAGCAGGCACCGACTTGAACATTACTCCAGGACTAAAACTCCATTTCTCCGGTACATAAAATCCATTACTCTCGACTAGGCCACTCAGGCCTAGTAGTTAGGTGCATAGTACTGCCATGCACAGGTTCATTATTATACCCCCTGCAAATGAAGTTTAGGGGTATATATATCACCCTGTCTGTCTATCTCTGTCTTGTCTGTCTTTCCATCCCAATATCGTTCACTTCATATTTTCTATGTCTATGGATGGATTTTGATCAAACTTGGCACAAATGTAAACCAACATGAGAGGATGTGTCGCGTACAAATTTATGTGCATAGGTCAAAGGTCACTAGGTCAAATCTTAGTTTTTCCATTACAGTATTGTGTCCACTGAAATCTTACTTTTGTTCTTTTTTAAATCTATTAGTTGATTCTTAATTCATTTATTTATTTTATTTTATTATTTTATAATCGACACATTACGCTATTTGAAACTAATTGATTTTAAAGGAGTCATTGCTCTGAAAAACAGTGGCTTGTTTTTATAGAATTTGTTTTTCACAAAATCCAGATGATGGGTCTGCTGATGGCAGGTCTGTGGGGGGTATAAGCTTCTTTTAGAGACAGCTCTTGTTAATTATTAAGTTATATTGGCATGTTTATATACTGTCCTTGGTGTCCTCATCTTCTTAGCAGGGGGTTTCATTTTGACTGAAAGCCTTAATTGTCATTTATCGAAAACAAATTAAATTTATTAATTACAGCTACACTTATTAGTAACTATGTTATTGTTTCACCTGCCAGTGTAAACACCATTTGCTATTTAAATAATGCCACCTGCAGGCTCAAAACAGAAATTTAATTATATTTTCCCATGTTTGTTTTACATCCATAATTAATATGTCATCCTATTAGTTGAATAATTAATTTTTATTTTACAAATTTGGTTTAGATAAACTTACAAAAAGGCTACAAGACATTAATTCCATATTTTTATCATACATTGTTTCCATGTTCCTTTCATTCTCAATTTTGATTTTACAATTTTGATTTCACATGTGGGAGGTGTAGCTAGCTAAATAGGAGGAGCTTTCCCTTTCGAAGCACCTAGCCTCACTTCCAAGGTGGAAGTTAACTTAATTTTGCCTATATTCAATATTTTAACTTTTCTTTAGGAGTTGTGATTTAGACATGGACTGCTTTGTTTTTTTTAATTTTATTCTTGTCACATCTAGCATTAAAATTGGCCACAAATGTTAGAGATAGGTACTAAGCAAGTCCCTTTATATGTCATTAATAGAAATTGAACAATGAAAAAGCCACAATTCTCCCCTATTTTTCACATACTTTGCGAGATGAACATTCACTGGGGAAAACACTTGTGATTTCATGTTGGCTTTTTTACTGCAAATATATCTTCCCAGCAAAAACGTCATAAGGCTTCCTGTGTACAAAGCTAGTAGGGAAAGATTTCAACCAATAACATGTTTATTTTGAAATAAAAACAATCTATTGATCTGTTTACCATTTGCACATAAAAATATTCATATGCTTTTCGGATAAAATTTTCAAAACAATTAAAAAATTATTGTTTGTTAAAATTAAAACAAAACAGAGAACAAAGAACTAATAAAATATCTATTGGATCACGCAGTGCAACAGGGTACAAATATCACATGTCAACATTTCATCATCGGTCAGACAGATTTAACAGTTAATTTACTGTAAATGTGGTTATCTTTCTTGAGTGGATATTATATGTTGGTGTTTTTTTTTTTTTGGGGGTGGGTGGGGGGGGGGGTATTCATTCTTGAAACATCACTTTCTGCATTTTCATCCCCTACCTTTCAAAAGAAAAAGGGTATTAAATTCAAGTTTCTTTCCATCCATTTGAAATTCTTGTCTGTGCAAATTCTCCAAAATGAAGCACTATTTTACAAAGTGTCAACATTGATAGGAGATGTGCATATAGTTAACTGGAGTTGGTTTGCTCATTTTCTGAGTAATGGTCTTTTGACTGAAAAAAAATAACTTGCTGGGAGGGATCCTTATTCACTGAATTTGCTTGCATGATCTACCGTATTTCAATTTCCCAAAAATAGCATAAATTTCCACCGTGATAAAATAACCATGTTTACAATAGGATATTGAATTTATGAAATTTTGAAACTTTGTTTGATTAAAGTCTCTTGATACACTTTCCCTTTAGGCATTAAGCAGAAGAACTATGATAATTTCTTACTGCAAAATAATTAAGAAGATTAAAAACTTTTGACCTTTTGACCTTGACCTGGCCAAAGAAAATCTTCTACATTAATTGTTTGTTCTGATTTTAGATAGTTAATCTTCTTATGAGAGAAAAAAGAACTGAATTTATTGATTCATATATAGAGGCTAAATCAATTTTTTTAATTTTGTGTTTTAGATTAAGTTTATTGAAAAAAAAAATCCCAAATAAATCAATTTATGGTTTTGTATTTTAGATGAAGCTGATGAGGATTTTCTGGACTTAATCAATCGGCTTTTCTTGTGTCTTCAACCACTTGAATTCCAATTAATGACAGAATTCCACCTAAGTTTATCAAGGACAGTGTGTATACGACATCACTGGATACAGCTACTAACACAATCTATTAGTAATAAGTTACAGTCGCTAAGTAGGTAATAAATTCTTGTGTCTTTTTAAGCTATCAATATCAAAAAGCTCCAGGCCCTAGTTTTACGATCATTTATTAACTAAGATTTTCCTGAACTTAATTCTGGCAAATTTGAAAGCCCATAATTTTAATTTGTTAGTTTTCAAGATATTCATGTATTTTAGGTTATTGCATCTAATTATTATTTTGTTTTTATTTTAGTTAAAATATTTTAATGCCGGCTAGCTAAATCACATCGCATTTTAAAAGATTAAAATTTAGTAGAAAAGTTGTGATGTATCTATGTAAATATACGGTAAGGAAAACTAAGGAAAATCTTAGTTAAGGGATGATGGTGAAACTGGAGCCTGGTTTGAAACTGGAGCCTGGTTTTATTTTTTCTCTAAATTTCTAGGTAAAACTTGATCTTCATTTTTGATTTATATGTGCTGTGTATTTCCTCTCTTTTACAGATTTCAGTAAACCTACTCAAAATTATGTACAATGTATTGTGCATTGAATAGAAGTAATATGCGATAAACATAAAAAAATGGTAAATGCTCTCTTTAGAATGAGTTTTAATGGAGTATATAGGAATCACAAATCTTATGTTTTCCCAGCCTGTCTGTTTATTTGTCTAAAATCTGATTAAACTCTTGTCAACGTCATAAAGAATTTGATGAAATTTCACACAAATGATCACCATCAGGTCTGTCTGAACGTATAGATCTCCTGACCTTTAAAGCAAGGTAATACCTGAAAGGTTCATTGTATTCGTAGGTGGATGATTGAAAATCTTGTTTGGGCCATAACCTATGCTACTTCTGAGAAATTTCACAAATGATTTGTTCAAGTTTGTGCCTGGTTATATAACCTTTAAGCAAATTCAAATCTGTATAATTAAGATCTTAATAGTAGTAATGTATGTGTGTTGTCATGAACAATGATAAAGCAAGGATGACTTATAAAGAAAAATATAAAAGACCTGTTCCTATTCCACTCCATTCCTGTCTGTTATACTCACTATGTATATGGGATGTCATGAGCTCAAACCCTGGTCAGGGTCTGATCAAGACTTGAAAATAGGTAATGGCTGTTTTTTCGCCAAGTACTTAACCTTCAGCATACTGTAAAGGTCAAAATTTCTGCCACTTCACCTACAGCTGGTGACATCTCGATATAAATGAAATATTATTGACTGGGACATAAAACCGTCTGATCCATCTGATCCACTACACTTTTTAAATATTTTCTATCTAATTCCAACAGACTTTTTTAAGGGCATTTTTCATTGCACATATTGACAGCTCTTGACAAATATTACTAAACTAAAAACATTACTTGTTATATAAATACATATATTTATATAGTAAAGTCAATCAGTAAAGGTGTCAGAGAAAACTCTGGGGAAGATCTCGGAGATCAATATCCAGACTATTACTACTAGTAATTAAAATTATATTTATTTTTACGTCCCAGTGAAAGTGAAAAAGGCATAACAAAAGCTTGAAACCATTGACATATGTAGTTTGATTTAGGGATATAAAAAGGGAACTTATTTCCTTGGGGCAATTTTTTATTATGTCCTGAGCATTATTCATTTTAACTGGGTTTATCCTCTCTGGACTTTTGGTTTTGTCAGAAATCAAAAGTTGTTGGTGTGTGATAATAGTGTTTGGTTCAGTTTATAAGGTTTTTGGTTTGTTCAGGGTTCAGTTTAAACAGACTTGTTTAGTATTTTAATCATTTTACTGCCTCTCTTCTCATGGGTTTTATTTCCATTTATTTATTTTACTGACAAATAACTAAACAATATGAAAATTTTGGTACATTTTAAACCTGTAATAAGGGCCACCTGCCCATACAGGCCACTTTTACTTGGTTTTATAGACAGGTTTGACTGTATATGGATGTGAATCCAGTTTATGACATATCAGTTTTTGTCCACTTGACATTTAAACAACATATTTATCATGGATGAGTACATTCATGTATCACAAGCGTTTATTTCACCTATATGTTGGAATTACCTGCGCTAACTGTGAATGAATCTTAAAACTACCCATGTTAGATTGATCCACATATTTGAATATTCTTAACCATAGGTTAAGAGACCAGGTCAATGTTGTTGGACTGTACACTGCCAGCCAATTGTGGAAAACCTGTACATGTAGCCGCTCAGATCAAGGATTAATGGTGACACAGTAAATCCTAAATTAACACCCTAAATCCTGGATTAACATTGCTAAATGCATTCCACAATGTATTACATGTATATTTCTCAGAATATTAACGGTTTGCACATGCAAGAAACAGATGCAGTACAAAAGACAAAACCTGATATTTTTTTAGTGTATATGGCCCTGGTAGAATGCTTGATTTTTAAAATAATTCTTGAAATGTTAATTCTAAAAATATAAATACATTCATGAAGTATTAGTTATTTATTATTCAATTTTAAAAAAAGAGCATGTCTTTCACCATGGCAACCCATTTTAAAAGACATTTTATAAGGCTTTCAGGATTTAAAGTCTATTATTGTTTTAACATTGAGAAATGTGTAATTCAAGAACATTATTATGTAAACTTATAACTATCTCTCAAAGACAATTTCCTGTTTTCTGATAATTTTGACAAAAATGGATGCTTTGTCTTATTGGATAATTAAGGACATAATTTACATTATGTTGAGGATTTAAAAAGGATTATTTCTGTGCTCTTGTAAATGCCTATTCTATGTTTCATATTAATAGCTGTAATGGTAATCATGTTAGGTTTTTGGTTTGTTCAGGGTTCAGTTTAAACAGACTTGTTTAGTATTTTAATCATTTTACTGCCTCTCATCTCATGGGTTTTCTTTCCATTTATTTATTTTACTGCCAAATAACTAAACAATATGAAAATTGCCACCTGCCCATACAGGCCACTTTTACTTGGTTTTATAGACAGGTTTGACTGTATATGGATGTGAATCCAGTTTATGACATATAAGTTTTTGTCCACTTGACATTTAAACAACATATTTATCATGGATGAGTACATTCATGTATCACAAGCGTTTATTTCACCTATATGTTGGAATTACCTGCGCTAACTGTGAATGAATCTTAAAACTACCCATGTTAGATTGATCTACGTATTTGAGTATTCTTAACCAAAGGTGAATAGAACAGGTCAATGTTGTTTGACTATACATTGCCAGCCAATTGTGGAATACCTATACATGTAGCCGCTCAGATCTAGGATTAATGGTGACACAGTAAATCCTAAATTAACACCCTAAATCCTGGATTAACATTGGTACATGTATTGTATTTCTCAGAATATTCATGCAAGAAACAGATGCAGTAAAGACAAAACCTGATACTTTTTGAGTGTATATGGTCCTGGTAGAATGCTTGATTTTTAAAATAATTCTTGAAATGTTAATTCTAAAAGTACAAATACATTCATGAAGTATTAGTTGTTTATTATTCAATTTTAAAAAAAGAGCCTGTCTATCACCATGGCAACCCATTTTAAAAGACATTTTATAAGGCTTTCAGGATTAAAAGTCCATTATTGTTTTAACATTGAGAAATGTGTAATTCAAGAACATTATTATGTAAACTTATAACTATCTCTCAAAGATAATTTCCTGTTTTCTGATAATTTTGACAAAAATGGATGCTTTGTCTTATTGGATAATTAAGGACATAATTTACATATTGAGGATTTAAAAAGGATTATTTCTGTGCTCTTATAAATGCCTATTTTATGTTTCATATTAATAGCTTTAATGGTAATCATGTTAGATTGTGAAAAATAATCAAATTTTTTTAAATAATTGTGCACTTCTCAAATCATAAGCTTTGGGGTACATGTTAGATTGCTCAAAATAAATTGAATAAATTAACGTGTATATTTAAATTATTGTGCACTTCCTCAAATTAAGAGCTGTATTACAAATGTTAGATTGCTGAAAATAAATCAAAAAAATTATTTTATAAAAGTAATAATTAGGACAAACAACAACATCTTCATATATTTTGATTCCTTTTTATTTTTTGTAGTAAAAAAAAATTCATCAGTCCTGATGAAGGCCACCCCAGGCTGAAAGCTTGACCAGTACCATACTACAAAAAATAAAAATGAATCAAAATATCTGGAGATGTTGGTGTTCGTCCTTATTATCACTTGTATATAATACCACATACACCTGCATCATTGTGGATCTATCTGAAGATATTTTCAACACCACTCTATCTACCTTAAGGCATTGGAACTTTCACCACCACTTTTACTAGTATAAAAATTATTTTAATGATTGTGCACCCCTTTAAATTGATAGCGCTTTGGTACAAATGCTAGATTGCTCAAAATAAATCATAAACTTTTATTTAAATATTTGTGGGCCCCTCAAATTAATTGCTTTGATACAAATGTTAGATATCTTAAAATGAATCAAATGAAAAATTGTTTGCCCCTCAAATTGACAGCTATAGTACACTGTCATGCAAGATTGCTGAAAATAAATCAAAATGTTTTTATTTAAATAATTGTTTGCCCCTAAAATTAATAGGTTTTGTACACATTTTAAATTGTTGAAAATGAATCAAAATATTTTTATTTGAATTAAGAATGACAATTCAGTCTATAATCAGTAATTGATGAATCATCAAATTTTTCTCTGGAAAAAATGATTGGTTATAATAAACTTCTAACTATAAAAAGAAAATGGTATCACACACAACAAAGCAAATGGTAACACACACACACACACACAAACTTCCATTACCTAACATTATTCCCATTGATCTCTGCTAGCTGATATCACCACAATGTACGTTACAGCCAAGATTTATAACTTAAATTATTTTTTCCTGAGTTTCAGATGGAGGGGGGGGGGGGATCACATGAAAACTTGGTTCTGTGTTTGGAAATATTTCATTACAATCCTTATCAAATGAAAATGCTTATCCAATTAAGTACATGCATTATTATTTGTAGTTTATATATATGATATTGATTTAAACTTTTTATTTTCAGCTGTTATTGTGTTCTTAAATCTATAAAGTTATATACCAATGATGAAAAAACTAGGTAAGTTAATGTATAGATCATACTTATATATCATTATCCCCCCGCCACCAGTGGTGAGTGGGGATATAGTAATACCACTGTCTGTGAGTTTGTGTGTGTCGTGGGTCCGTCCCAGTTGGTTTCTGTTCATTTAAAAGAAAACCGTACACCTGATTGAGCTGAAACTTGGTCAGTTGATTTGTTATGATAGTGATTGGTGTGGGATTGCTCGACAGCATAATCGTGCATCCAAGATGGCCGCCATTACTAAAAATAGTATGGAATTCACTGATGTTCACCTTTGCGGGGGGATAGTGTTCTCTGAACACCTTGTTATTCATGGCCTTATAGGGTGTTCCAGCATAATGATTGCCTGATTGTGAACTAGCTGTCTTTTGTTTGTGGGGGTATATAAGTGCCATCTTTCTGTCTGGTCATCTGTCCCCATATTGTGTTCGCTCCATATCTTTCATGTCTATGGATGCATTTTGTTCAAAATTTAAACCAACATGGGACAATGCGTCATATTAAATTTAGGTTTATAGGTCAAGGCTACAAGGTCAGATGTTGGGGATGTATTTGTCTTCAAAGAGACTGTTCTAGTTTTATTTGCACAACCAGCCTTTTTCATTTGCTATTTTTCAAATGTGTCCCTGTGTGTCTGTTATCATGTCCTATCGTTTAATGTTAATGTAAATTTTTTTTTTCTTTTTTGTTTTTATTATGATTAAACTTTTATATATAGTAGTTCTTAACCTATTTGATGCTGCAATTTAATCACATAACAGACATATTTAATATTATATCATTATTGATTTTGTTTTCCCTTACAAAGGCATTTTGTTCTTGAGATAAATGAAAAATCAATAATTTAATATCATGCAGAATTCTGTGTTTTACTGAAACACATGCATTAAACTTAATTTTTTTAATTATTTTGTGAAATATTAAACTATTGCATTGTTTATAGTTATTGTTTTATTAAGTAAATGAAATATTACAAAAAGAAATTTATCAGGCTTATAGAAAATTAATATAATTTCCCATGTATTTTATGTGATTAGTCTTTGTTCAATTTTTTTTATAAAGATGTATGTGATAATTTTTTGAGATTTTAATATTTTTTGTTTATAAATTAAAATTGCTTTATCTCCCCATGTAGAAAGATCTTTGACAAGACATAAATATTATTTTTATGGTGTTATGGAGTGCAGTGCAGAAATGGTGTTTTATGCCTTAGTCAAGATTCTTTCACTTATATCAAAATGGTCAATTCCGGAATGATGAAGAAAAATCATAACCTACAAGCAATTACATTTTGCACACCACTCATAGTACATTCTTCTTAGTTAGATTTGAAAGATAAGCTGTGAGAAGCTTGGCGACATGTAAGCTGGTGCTTCAGATCACTTCAGATCACTTATAAAATTTGGTCTCTCACAGTGTCAGGATTGTGAGAATCATTTACCGGTTAATCAAGTTTTATTTTCAGTTTTCAATTTCTTACCCTACTTAATCAAGATAAAAAAAAGCACAACAATTGAAAACTGAAACAATCCTGGGAGTAAACCAAAAATCTTGTCTAAATTGAGCTACTTATTTAGACAAACTATTAATTGTAATGTTGTTAAAAAGTTATGTGAAAACTGAAAACCTGTATATCTGAACATAATATTTTCAATTCCTGAAGGTGTTCCTTTACAATCCTAAAAGTCAAACCTGTTCGAATTACAATTCCAAATCCTGATCCATGTTCAAATTACAATCCCAAAAGTCTGATCAATGTTCAAATCACAATTCCAAAAGTCTGATCAATGTTCAAATCACAACCCCAAAATCCTGATCCATGTTCAAATTACAATCCCAAAAGTCTGATCCATGTTCAAATCACAACCCCAAAAGTCTGATCAATGTTCAAATCACAATCCCAAAAGTCTGATCAATGTTCAAATCACAATCCCAAAAGTCTGATCAATGTTCAAATCACAATTCCAAAAGTCTGATCCATGTTCAAATCACAATCCCAACATACATAAGACAAAACTAATTATCACAAGTAATTGCATGGATTTAAGTCATCTGAACCATGTTGGACCATTGTCACATTGTCTTAATATAAGTGAAATATTCTTGACTTGGACATAAAAACTCATTAAATTAATTTATCAATGAATCAGGATAAATTATAACAAAACATGTGAAAATTGATTCATGAGGCAACACAAAATCTTTCTAAACTGAGCTACTTGTTAAGACAGACTATTAGTTTTAAATAATTGAAAACAGAAAACCTGTATAACCTGAACCTAATATTGCAATTCCTGAAAGTGTTCCAGTTATTATTTTTTATTGAGGCAAAACTAATCACAAACATGGATATAAGTCATCTGAGCTGATAATAGCAATGTTGTACCATCATCACATTGTTTTAATATAAGTGAAATACTCTTCAATCATTCAATCAATCAATCAAGATAAAATATAACACTACATGGGAAAACTGATTCACGAGTCAATGGAAAATCTGTTTAATTTGTTTTATTTAGGCAAACTATTAATTTCAATTTGATTAGTTAATTAAATGAAAGATAAGAACCTTTGAAATCTGAATATAGTATTTCAATTTCTGAAGGTTTCAGTTCTTTCACTGGATCCATTTTGTCAATTGAGGCAAGACTAATGACCACAAGTAATGTTAACAGCATCAATTTAGATCATCTGATGATAGCAATGTTAACTGTTGTATCATTGTCACACTTGAGATTTAATGTCATTTTATTTTTGTTAGGTCTTTTCTTGCAGTTCAGGTTGAAACAAACTCTGACCTCCATAGATATACAGAGGCTATTGATGACTGCTTCCAAGAATTTAAATTACAATGCTATTATGAGGCAAGTGTTGCTAATATTATTTGTATTAGGAGTCAAGAAATTATTTTTTATGTCCCAGTCAAGAATTTTTCACTTATATTGAAGCAGTCATTTCTGGGATGGCAGAGAAAAATGAAGTGCCCAAAGAAGATTGACCCTCAGGAAAGTCGCTAAAACTTTCTCATACTAGGATCTTCCTGAAGGGCTCTGATTCAAACCATGGCAGTGTGAGGCATTGTGAACTGAAGCGAAATTTTGTGGCAACTGAGGTCTCCTATTTGTATTAGGGACAACTGGTTGTAAAGAAGATTGAAATTCACACTAATAAATTTTTATGATGTTTTCACTAATGAGGTTTTGGAATTGTTATGTAAAAGAGTATAAAATATTCAATGTTTTTTTTCATTGTGATGTTTATTTGACTTCAAATAAACTCATTAACAGAAAGATATCATATTTAAATCAAAATCTAAGCAATGTAAATACTCTGAAAACTGACAAATTAAGTAATCAGATGAACTTCTACTATGGAAATGAGACCGGGTATTCTGGAAGGGTAAGCTTTTCCTGTCTAGCTAGCTACACCCTCAACATGTGAAAAATAATGTAAAATGACCTATATGTATGATGTTATATATTTATACAGGAACCGTCATATCATATAAGTATTGGTTGGTGTCTAGGAGATGTGGTAAAAGATATTACAGAAGAAAAAATGAATGAGTTACAGGTTTGTATGTAATGCTAGAATAAAAACCCAAGTTTGTTGGGTTAAGATGCTCACACAAACAAATTGGGTACATAGTGAAGTAATTCACTTCTTTCATATGTTTATAGCAATCACTGTATTTTGTAGAAAAATGATTCTAAAAACTCTTCAACATGTTCTATATTCATGGTATTACTGTAGATTAGGAAATTTTTGCGACCATTAATTTCCGTGAAAATCGTCATATCAATATATTTATATACTTTATTTTTGCGTTGTCCGAAATTGGTCGGAGCAAATGTAAGTGAATTATATCAAAACAAAATTCATGTAGTTGCTAAATATTTGTTTTGGTTGTTATTGTCTTAAATTTACACATTTCCCAATTTAAAGTACATGTAATTTAACAAGTAGATGCTATTTTAATCATTATAAATGTACTGTATGAAAAGAAATATTCGCAACAAAAATATTCACCAATTACAAGGCGACTCTGGTACCAAGAATATATCTTCTCTGAAAATTTCTTAGTATTACCGGTATTGCTAAAAGTTGGTCATTGTGACCTTAGGGTTGAAAATGTTTTAAAGGGCTATCATTAAAACAGGTAAGTCGTGCAAGTACAGAAAATTTTTGCCAAAAGAAGTTCAAAGTACCCTTAAGGCTGGAATTAGAAATTTCATCAGTGCATGTTAATGCAGGCAATGAAATAAAAAATTTATGAGAAAACTGAAATAAGATATATCATGATGCAATGCTAAGAAGAAAATACATGATTATATCTTATGGAGATTTGTGAAATGAAATTGTTTTATAGGGCATCATAAAATTCAGGTGATTGATACAGATCCAGAATCTTATTACCCAAAAGTGGGTCATTGTGACCTAGGGGCTAAAAATTTGAAAGGTGAAAGAAATGATCATGTGCCAAAAAATGATGTTATATTTTTCTGTTTCCTTGTGAAACCAATGATGGATTAGTTTTAATGTGTGTGTTATTAGATACTTTGGGGACATTTTAATAGAGTCTTGTATCATGGGTGATAGATCAAAACTGTTAATACAGTGCTTGTATTCTGAGATAACAAGATTGAACAAAAAAAAAACCCAAAAATGATATATTAATTTAAAATTGACACTACAGATCCCTTAAGCTGCTAAAATTTATCAAACAAGAAAATAGAAAGTATTTTAATAGAGAGATATTTTATACTATTATATTGTGTGGGGAACTGTAATCTTGTCTTTGACAGCTGAAATGTCAGTTATTTCTGACATAGCAGAAAATTTAAATCCCCTGGTCTTATAAACCTCTATAATTAACCATCAATGATATTATATCAAAGGCTAATTCTGTATGTTTTTCCCCTCAGCTTATCAATTTATATCACGCTTTATTATTATGAATATCATTCATATAAAGCTGATATTTAAAAAAAATTTAGAAGAACTGAATTAGAACATATTAAGTTTAACTTGATCAAAAGATTTTCCTTCAACTTCTCATGAAGATACTTGTGTAGCTCAGGGATTAAATATCGTGTTTAATTTCCCTGTAAGCTGAAAATATACTGCTTAAAAGTGTTTTCTTATTAAGTCAGAGGTCATGGTTGTTATTAGAGTTTCTGTTTAAACAAATACCAGTAAAGAAAGGTGATTTTGCCATCATGAGTTTGTCATTAAAGCGTTGCAGGATTTTGACATCCAGACTTTGAAGAATTAGCAAGATTGAGTATACAAATCATCTGCTCTTACAAAGTAACTGCAGTTTTTTTTGTAATTTTTGTCGGCGCTAGCTCAGTTGGAAGAGTATTCGCTCTGTAATTGAGAGGTTGTGGGTTTCGATCCCCGACTGGGTCTTACCAAGACTTGAAATAGATAGTGACTGTTCTTTTGCCAAGCATTCAGCATTAAGAAATGAAAGTCAAAGGGTTATGTTGGAAAAGATCTTAAAACCGATACCGTGTGTCATGGCAGGCCTGGTAGGTTAAAGAACTCTTACTCACCTTGCCCTGAAAACACTGCAAAGGTTAATATGCCACTTCACCTATAGCTAATGATGTCTCGGTATATGTGTGAAGTATTCTTGACTGGTACAGAAAACACCATTTAATCTATCAATTTTACCATGGGTTAAAAGAGGTGGGGCCAAGTATTCTCCACTCATAAAACCTGATTCTCAGTGTCATTATAAGGTTACTAGTCAAAAGCATTTACAAACAGATCATAGCACCACTCACCTGTCAAGGTTTGAATCACTTTGACTGATCCTAGTATGAGAAAGTTCGTCAGTTCATTATCTGAAGGTCATCAGTTTTCTCTGTGTACTCCAGTTTCTCCACAATCAAAGAATTGGCCACCTCAATATACAATAAGTGAAATATTCTTGAATTGTGTGTAAAACACTTGTAGAACTTAAAAAGTGATTATCTATTTATTTATTCAATATAAAATCTTTACTTATTCAAAATAAAGTTTTGATTCTAGTAATATTTATTTAACCATAATATTGAAGCCACACAAAATAAATTAGAAAATAAAATCTAAATTTGGTGTGTATTCGTTTCTATCTCTTCTCGCACCTTATACTGTTCAAAGTTCTAACAAACATATTGTTATTCAATTTACTGTTTTAAATTTTTGGAAAAAATTCAAGAAGATTGAAAACCATTTCTGTTTTGTCACACATATTTGACCATACAAATGAAGTCATGCAGTTTGTAAATGAAAACATAAAATCTAAAATTAAATGAGTGTTTGTAATTATCTTACTTCTAACAAACAACAATGTATTTTATGTTGTTATTCAATGCACTATTTTAAATTGTTTGGAAAAAATTCAAGAAGATTGAAAACCATATTTGTTTTGTCACATCAGATTCTGGATTCATTAATCATGCCATGAATAAATACTTTAGCAAGCCAATAAAATGAGAAAGTGAAAACACATCCATCATATAACTCTTTAACACTTGTAAAATTTCATAAAGGAATTGTAATTATCATTGTTTGTTCACATAGTTTGTATCCATTTGTCTTAAACTATCTAAAAGGTTTCTTAAGAGATTGATTGTGTTTATTTCTGCAATATTATAAGGATTCAGAGTACGTAGGTGTGAGGTGGAGTGATGGTGTTTTACGCCAGAGTACAGGCAGATTTTATATGACAAAATTAATTCTTGGAAAATTGTTATATGGTTGACAGGAATTTGCCAAAATACTTTTGATTTTATGAAATGGTAATTTCATGAGGTTTTTAGTTTTAATAGTCTCTTGAAATTCCTTCTTTATAATGAAGTCATGGTTAAAGGTCAAAGACATGATCTTGTGTTTGCCTTTGAATTTGCTAATGTATAAGCATAGTTACAAATTTGGTGTTTTGTGGCACTGTTTTCCAAATGGAACAATGATCAGTGGTAGCCATTAGAGGCATATCTAGATGATTAAGCATTGCATAGTAGGTCACCAAGAGTCAAAGTAGCTAAAAATCTTAAAAAGTCTTATTCTCCAAAAATAATCTTTTGATGTAAAATTTGATGTGATACTATAATTGTCTATATTTTTTTGCAAGTTAAAATTTGAAATTTCAAAAAAAAAAAAAAAAACTAAAGTATACTCTCTCATGCAAAGTATTTCCTTAGCTTAATTTGGTAAAACATATTTTGATCCTTTGGGTAACTTTTGAACATCTTCAAAAAATTTTGGTTTCATAATTTTGGTCCAAGCACTACTGATGAGGAATTGTATTCCGAAACAGCCGTCTAGTGCTGTAAATATAAAACTGGTATAATATTTAATTAGAAAAAAAAATATTTAATTAGACTCTGTAGGACATTGAGTCTATACATAGTATGTTTACTGCAAAAAATTTTGTTGAAAAATAAGTCGTGCATTTTTCTGTCAAATTGTGAAAATTTCATAAAATGACTTTTATCTGCCATGTATTTTTGTTTTACAAGTGTTTACATATTTTTTAATGCAGAAAAACAGTTTTACTATGTCCATTTGTGCAATAGCTTTACAATTAACACCAACTTAAAGCTGAAGGGTTAGTAGAAACTTGACAACATAACTAAAGTCTCAGTTGACTAATGATGGAAGTATTTATAACCCTATTTACATTATAGGCTTTTGGTAGCAAAATGTTGTTTTTTATCTGGTGTCCAGATGAGCATTACAGGCCCATTTGTTCTTTAGCTTTACAATCAGCACCAACTTAAAGCTGAAGGCTGAATACTTGACAATATAACTAAAGTCTCAGTTGACTAATGATGAAGTATTTATAACTCTATTTATATTAAGGGACTTGACACTCATTGTTTTAACCAACAAAGCAATTATTACTTTATTAAAACATTATTTATTCCCCTTGACAACTTTAATGTATTTTCTTAATATGTTTGGTTTATTTTTGTATTTTTCAGGAGATTTTAATTAATCAGTTAAGAACGCATCCAGATATGGAGACATTTTACGCAAACGAAATTGAGTGCAAAACTGGAAATAAGAAATATTGCTTTCAATTATTGAAATAAAAATTATTGCTTTCTATTATTGAAATAAGAAATATTGTTTTTCCATTATTGAAATGTCATGGTTGGACTGATTTATAGATAACACATTTGATGAGGACAAAATGTGATAAGTTTATCTCTCAAATCAATTTGAAAATGCAGCTTCATTAAAGTTCCTGTGTTATAGTTTGAACAGTGTTATGTAACAGTTATGACACCTAGGGTTACATGATGACACCGATGTAATTTAAAAGTGAGGGTTTTTTTCATCACTTTCAGTGTATTACTAGAGATGTCATTGATAAAATTTTAATTTTACTTCATTGTTGATAAAGAGAACTTCATCATATGTTTGCAAGCAATGTTGATGTGTCATGTATTATGAAGACTTTTTGTTATTGAAACTATTGACGACCCAATACATTTCTGTCAATAGAATAAAATAGCCTGAATAGATGGGTGAACTCCGGTGTCTTATTTTACTATATAGTGTTATAGAGTTTTATTTAGATTTTGATGGACAAAACTTTAAAATGTTTGTTAAATCATTTGATATACAAGCATGCGAGCTCTGTTGGCTAAAGAACGGTTTCTCTAATTTGCCTGCAGAAATTTACTGTAGTTTGCCCTGATTCATTGAATACTTGTATCCTAATTGTGCTATCTTTTGTATTTTGAAAATATAGTACAAAAAGTACACAAAAAGGAACATTTAGCAAGACTAAATGTACTATGTGTGTGTTTTAGATAAATTTTTTGGTTTTTTTTTCTTTTTAATTTTCTGCAAAATAGTTGCGTTTAAAATATATTATATTTACATATACATAAACAATTCTCCTGCAAATAAAGATGTTATCATGTGTATTGCCAAAACGTATCTTTTTGCACCTGTCCTTCTGTCAGTCTGCCAGTGTGAAACACTTTATTTTGCTCTAGTCTATCTCCTACATTCCTACATGGATTTTAATGAAACTAAGTATAAATTAATGTTTAGTTATGTAAGTCAAAGGTCAAGATCATGAGGTCAAATCTAAGACATTTAATTCCTACATTTAGAATGATTTTTTAAGAACTTTTAAAAAACTTGGTACATATGTACAAATACAAACCAGCATACGAGCATGTATCATGAACCATGTTTGGGTAGGCAGTTCAAAGGTTAAAGTAATGTGGTAAAATCATTGTATATTGTCGTATTTCATGTGACGGAGAAACAGGGTAATGTGAAATCGGGAATTAGTGAGCTTGTTCATTACAGTTTAATCTTGTTTAAATGTAATTGACGATGCAGACCAAATTGTTGTGAGATACATGTACTTTATGTTGAATTTATTAGCTTTGATTAGGTTTTAGATAATATCATTATATGAATCAAACCATTTATTACATAACAGCTCCTAATATGTCTGCTTTAATTTAAATACTTTTAAATGGGGAAAAAGATTAAAAACTTAATGTAACGCTGTCATGTAATATTTGCATTGACGTGGACCAGTGGCAATAATGAAATTTATAAATGGTAGAAACAATAACAGTAAATACATCTAGCGTACAGTACAGACCTTTCGAAAGTTTAACACAAAACTATCGAATTTGTACCGAATTGTCAGCTCATCTATGCCTCTTATTACTGACTTATATCTCGGCAGCTTTTCTATCTCTCGGAAGGCTATCCATATCTCGATCACTACCTAACCATATCTCGATCACTAGCTATCCATATCTCGATCACTAGCTATCTATATCTCGATCACTAGCTATCCATATCTCGACCACTAGTTATCCATATCTCGACCACTAGTTATCCATATCTCGACCACTAGCTATCCATATCTCGACCACTAGTTATCCATATCTCGACCACTAGTTATCCATATCTCGATCACTAGCTATCCATATCTCGACCACTAGTTATCCATATCTCGACCACTAGTTATCCATATCTCGATCACTAGCTATCCATATCTCGATCACTAGCTATCTATATCTCGATCACTAGCTATCCATATCTCGACCACTAGTTATCCATATCTCGACCACTACCTATCCAAATCTCGACCACTAGCTATCCAAATCTCGACCACTACCTATCCATATCTCGACCACTACCTATCTATATCTCGATCACTACCTATCTATATCTCGACCACTAGCTATCCATATCTCGACCACTACCTATCCATATCTCGACCACTAGCTATCCAAATCTCGACCACTACGTATCCATATCTCGATCACTAGCTATCTATATCTCGACCACTTGCTATCCATATCTCGACCACTAGCCGTCCATATCTCGATCACTACCTATTCAAATCTCGACCACTATCTATCCATATCTCGACCACTAGCTATCCATAACTCGATCACTAGCTATCCATATCTCGACCACTAGCTATCCAAATCTCGACCACTACCTATCCATATCTCGACCACTAGCTATCCATATCTCGACTACTAGCTTTCCATATCTCGACCACTAGCTATCCATATCTCGACCATTAGCTTTCCATATCTCGACCACTAGTTATCCATATCTCGACTACTACCTATCCAAATCTCGACCACTAGCTATCCAAATCTCGACCACTAGCTATCCATATCTCGACCACTAGCTATCCATATCTCGATCACTAGCTATCCATATCTCGACTACTAGCTATCCAAATCTCGACCACTACCTATCCATATCTCGACCACTAGCTATCCAAATCTCGACCACTAGCTATCCATATCTCGACCACTAGCTATCCATATCTCGATCACTAGCTATCCATATCTCGATCACTACCTATCCATATCTCGACTACTAGCTATCCAAATCTCGACCACTACCTATCTATCTCGACCACTAGCTATCCAAATCTCGACCACTACCTATCCATATCTCGACCACTAGCTATCCAAATCTCGACCACTAGCTATCCATATCTCGACCACTAGCTATCCATATCTCGATCACTAGCTATCCATATCTCGATCACTACCTATCCATATCTCGACTACTAGCTATCCAAATCTCGACCACTACCTATCTATATCTCGATCACTAGCTATCCAAATCTCGATCACTAGCTATCCATATCTCGACTACTAGCTATCCAAATCTCGACCACTACCTATCTATATCTCGACCACTAGCTATCCATATCTTGACCACTAGCTTTCCATATCTCGACTACTAGCTATCAATATCTCGACCACCAGCTATCTATATCTCGACCACTACCTATCCATATCTCGACTACTAGCTATCAATATCTCGACCACCAGCTATCTATATCTCGACCACTACCTATCCATATCTCGACCACTAGCTGTCCATATCTCGACTACTAGCTATCAATATCTCGACCACCAGCTATCTATATCTCGACCACTACCTATCCATATCTCGACCACTAGCTGTCCATATCTCGACTAGCTATCAATATCTCGATCACTAGCTATCTATATCTCGACCACTAGCTATCAATATCTCGACCACTAGCTATCCATATCTCGACCACTAGCTATCCATATCTCGACCACTAGCTATCAATATCGCGACCACTAGCTTTCCATATCTCGACTACTAGCTATCAATATCTCGACCACTAGCTATCCATATCTCGACCACTAGCTATCAATATCTCGACCACTAGCTGTCCATATCTCGATAATTAGCTATCTATATCTCGATCACTAGCTATCCATATCTCGATCACTAGCTATCCATATCGCGGCCACTAACTATCCATATCTCGATCACTAGCTATCCATATCTCGACCACTAGCTGTCCATATCTCGATCACTAGCTATCTATATCTCGATCACTAGCTATCCATATCTCGATCACTAGCTATCTATATCTCGATCACTACCTATCCATATCTCGATCACTACCTATCTATATCTCGATCACTAGCTATCCATATCTCGATCACTACCTATCTATATCTCGATCACTAGCTATCTATATCTCGATCACTACCTATCCATATCTCGATCACTAGCTATCCATATCTCGACCACTAGGTATCCATATCTTGATCACTAGCTATCCATATCTCGACCACTAGCTATCTATATCTCGATCACTACCTATCTATATCTCGATCACTAGCTATCCATATCTCGATCACTACCTATCTATATCTCGATCACTAGCTATCTATATCTCGATCACTACCTATCCATATCTCGATCACTAGCTATCCATATCTCGACCACTAGGTATCCATATCTCGATCACTAGCTATCCATATCTCGACCACTAGGTATCCATATCTTGATCACTAGCTATCCATATCTCGACCACTAGCTATCCATATCTCGATCACTAGCTATCCATATCTCGACCACTAGCTATCAATATCTCGACCACTAGCTGTCCATATCTCAACCACTAGCTATCAATATCTCGATCACTACCTATCCATATCTCGATCACTACCTATCCATATCTCGATCACTAGCTATCCATATCTCGATCACTAGCTATCCATATCTCAAACACTACCTATCTATATCTCGATCACTACCTATCCATATCTCGATCGCTAGCTATCCATATTTCGATCACTACCTATCCATATCTCAGCCGTTTTTGCACCCGAGTTTTGGCTTCTTTTTCTTAAGCTCGGTGTTAAACTTTCTACATGTCTGTACTTAAGTCAATGTCGAAATTATCAATATTATACAAATATAAATTATTTTCTTTAATGTAAAAAGTAGAGCAGCATTCTGAGATGCACATACCTCTGTCTCCAGCATCGCCGAGTTGTTAGTTCTAAGATTTGGTCTTGATCTATAACTTGTGTAGCTAAATTTGGTATTTGACACTTCGTCTAATGTTGGTTTACATTTCTTCTTAGTTTGACAAAAATCCATTCATAGGCACAGGCGATATGTAGTGGACGGACAGGGTGATTCCTGGGAACAATTATATATATCAACTGTCTCCAAAATTGAAGTTGTAGGTCACAGTCAAGAATATTCCACTTATATCGAGACATCATCAGCTATAGGTGAAGTGACAGAAATGTTTACCTTTGTAGTGGGCTCAGGGCAATGTCAAGGTTTTTTAACGTGCCACGCTTGCCGTGAGACGGAACATTGGTTTTAAGGTCTGCAACAAAGGACCGTGGAGTGCTTGGCGAAATAACAGTTACTACCTACATGTATTTTCTAGTCTTAGTTGGACCCGACCGTGTTTCGTACCAACGACCCCAAACATACGGAGCGAGTACTCTACAAAATGAGCTACCACAATGGGTTGAAAGTATTTCCATGTGTTTCCATATAATTGTTTTTTTCAAGTGTGATTTATGTCCACATTGTGGCCTCCTTGACTCAATATCAAATAATAATATATTTTCTATTGAATGGATATTGCTCGACTTCTCTGAGACACCAGGTGCTATCATTCGTAAATTAGAAGTGATGAACGGTTCTATGTTAATCAGTTTAAAATATATATACATAGAACACCTGGTATTTATTAATTAGTAGATACAAATAATACAATATAAGACAAAATGTAAACTGGATTCAGGAACACGCACAAGCTTATATAAACTCATATCCAGACCACAGTTTCACAACCATTCCTTAGCTAAGTGTTTCCTTAACTTAAATCTGTCACAATTTCAAACCTATATTCTATATAATTTTGTCAATTTTAAAGATATTCACAGCAAGTTAAGGTGCCATAATGTAGATCTCTTCTACATTATAAAATTTGCAAAAAGATTTATTAGTAGTTTCAAATAATTAACAAAATTTGCTTAATTTAAGGAAAATCGTAGCTTAGGAATGACTGTGAAACCTTGGCCTGAATGTACTGAAGGTAGTCATACAATACAAAACAAAAAAGAGGCATCATTGTCAAAATATTCGGGACAAATATTTCTAATGGGAATTCCCGCAAAATAACATTTAGCCTACTAAACAAGAGAACAATAAGATATATATTCAGAGTACTAATTACTTTGAACCTGGGCCTGGGGTCAGTTGTTTGAAGCCTGATTACTTTAACCAATTGATGAGTTAAACTTTGAATTTTGCATAATTCAATATATATTGTAAACTTAATGTTGAAATGTCGAAAATAAAATAAACATCCATCAAACTAAAGCACGTTGTAATAAAATTATCGAATTTGGTAATAGTATTTTAATTTTTATCCATGTTTTAAATTTCTGCTAATCACTGATTAAACTAATCAAGCTACGAATGAACCTGGAGCTGGTTGTTAAATTAAACAATGATTAACACAACTGCAAACGTTACAATATCTGATAAACCTGAACTTATATCAATTATGTATGATAATTAGTTTAAAATATCTGGGACCAGTTGTTCAAAACTTGATTAGTTTAATCAGTGATTAATGCAAATTAAAAAAGTCAATTAAAAATCAACATAACATCATCAAATTGATGTATTTAACATAATGTGCTTAAGTTTCGTGAACTTTTATCCATTGTTAAAATTTTTAAGTTTAATTTCACAACATAATTGAAATGACACTTCTTTTTGCATGATCACGAGGTTAAAAAATGTAGGGTTCGTTATTGTTTGTGATCTGAAAGTTGAGGATGGTTTGTACTTTGTAGATAGTAGAAACAAAATACTATATATTTACAGATACTATCAGCTAACAAATAACTAATTGATTGTTTGTTTTACGACCCAGTCAAAAATGTATTGCAGTGATAGAAAGTATGACCTTTGTATTGAGCTCGGGACAATGTACAGTCCCGTGTGCCACGCCTGTCACGACACCGGGCGTCGGGATTTAAGATCTTTTGCAAAGTACCCGTGGCTTTCATTCCTAAAAGACGATTGCTTTGAACAGTCAGTCAGCCACTTATTTAAGACCCAACAAGAGTTCCAACTCGACCTCCCCATATACGGAGGAGGCATTGTACCAAGTTGCATCGTAGTTGTAAAAATGGAACAACAAAAGTAATGAAATAAGACATGGGATAAACAATCCGACACTGCTAGTTATACAATTATCGACTAAGTATGACCACTGGGTAAAATATATATAATAAATAATAAAGTAGTCATCAGATGGTACAACAAAATACAACTATGTGTGTTAATTGCGATGGGATACCATTACTATGTCCCCAAAACGAAGCAACACAATATTGACTTGCAAGATATAGTCAAACGTCCCATTTGAGTCTAGATTTGGCTTACAAACGGACACCGGTCAAAAATTAAATAATAAAATATAGGCATGTATATTAGAATATTGGCCTAAAGAACATTTTGATACAAAGATGTTCTAGCTGTTTATAAATAATGTATTGTAGCTAGACTTTAGATATGTTATATTTAGCATGTAGGACAAGTTATAATTAATTTGCAAAAATACTTGCATATAATTGGCCCTTACTGCTGAAAATTTGGACATTCTCTTTAATTAATGCCATTGGACATTGATATGTATTCAGCTTCAGGTGAGCGTTAAGGTCCATGGACCTCTTGTTTATAAAGATGTATGTGATAATTTTTTGAGATTTTAATTTTTATTGTTTATAATTAAAATTGCTTTATCTCCCTATGTAAAAGACCCTTGGCAAACATAAATTTTATTTTTAAGGTGTCATGGAGTGCAGTGCAGAAATCGTGTTTAACACCTCAGTCAAGATTTTTTCACTAATATCAAGACTGTAAATTCTGAGATGATGAAGACAAATTACAACCTTCATGAAGCAAAGAGACTTTTCTCACAGTAGGATCTTCTTAGTTAGATTTGAGAAGCTCGTTGATATGTAAGCTGATGCTTCAGATCACTTTGCAAATTAGGTCTCTCACAGTGTTAGGATTGTGAGAATCATTTATGTTAAGTATAGTTTTCAGTTTTCAATTTCTTAATACCCTACTTGATAAAAATAAAATAAAGCACAGCAATTGCAAACTGAAACAACCCTGGGAGTAAACCAAAAATCGTGTCTAAATTGAGCTATTATTAAGACAAACTATTAATTTTAATGTTAAAAAGTTATGTGAAAACTGAAAACCTGTGTAATTTGAACATAATATTTCAATTCCTGAAGGTGTTCCTTTACAATCCTAAAAGTCAACCCCAAAATCCTGATCCATGTTCAAATTACAATCCCAAAATCCTGATCCATGTTCAAATCACAATCCCAAAAGTCTGATCAATGTTCAATCACTATCCCAAAAGTTTGATCAATGTTCAAATCACAATCCCAAAAGTCCGATCAATGTTCAAATCACAATCCCAAAAGTCTGATCAATGTTCAAATCACAATCCCAAAATTCTGATCAATGTTTAAATCACAAGTCAACCACAAACATACATATTACAAGACTTATCATCAAAAGTATTATTGCATGGATTTAAGTCATCTGGACCATGTTGGACCATTGTCACATTGTCTTATTAATAGTGAAATATTCTTCAATCATTCCGTCAATCAATTAATCAAGATAAAATATAGCACTACATGGGAAAACTGATTCATGAGTCAATGGAAAATTTGTCTAATCTGTTTTATTAAGGCAAACTATTAATTTCAATTTGATTAGTTAATTAAATGAAAAGTTAAAACCTTTGAAATTTGAATAGTATTTCAATTCCTGAAGCTTTCAGTTCTTTCATTGGATCCATTTTATCAATTGAGGCAAGACTAATCACCACAAGTAATGTTAACAGCACCAATTTAGATCATCTGATGATAGCAATGTTAACGGTTGTATCATTGTCACACTTGAGATTTAATGTCATTTTATTTTTGTTAGGTCTTTTCTTGCAGTTCAGGTAGAAACAAACTCTGACCTCCATAGATATACAGAGGCTATTGATGACTGCTTCCAAGAATTTAAATTACAGCGCTATTATGAGGCAAGTGTTGCTAATAATATTTGTATTTGGAGTCAAGTAATTGTTTTTTATGTTCCAGTCAAGAATTTTTCACTTACATTGAGGCAGTCATTTCTGGGATGGCTGAGAAAAATGAAGTGCCAAAAGAAGATTGACCCTCAGAAAATTTGCTAAAACTTTCTCATACCAGGATCTTCCTGAAGGGCCCTGATTCAAACCATCGAAGTTGGAGGCACTGTGAAGTGAAATGAATTTTTTGGCCACTGAGGTCTCCTATTTGTATTAGGGACAACTGGTTGTAAAGAAGATTGAAATTAACACTAATAAATTTTTATGATGTTTTCACAAATGAGGTTTTGAAATTGTCATGTAAAAGAGAATAAAATATTCAATGTTTTGCTTTTCATTGTGATGTTTATTTGACTTCAAATAAACTGTCCTTAACAGAAAGATACCATATTTAAATCAAAATCTAAGCAATGTAAATACTCTGAAAACTGGCAAATTAAGTAATCAGATGAATTCTACTATGGAAGTGAGACTGGGTGTTCTGGAAGGGTAAGCTTTTCCTGTCTAGCTAGCTACACCCTCAACATGTGAAAAATAATGTGAAATGACCTATATGTATGATGTTATATATTTATACAGGAACCGTCATATCATATAAGTATTGGTTGGTGTCTAGGAGATGTGGTAAAAGATATTACAGAAGAAAAAATGAATGAGTTACAGGTTTGTATGTAATGCTAGAATAAAAACCCAAGTTTGTTGGGTTAAGATGCTCACACAAACAAATTGGGTACATAGTGAAGTAATTCACTTCTTTCATATGTTTATAGCAATCACTGTATTTTGTAGAAAAATGATTCTAAAAACTCTTCAACATGTTCTATATTCATGGTATTACTGTAGATTAGGAAATTTTTGCGACCATTAATTTCCGTGAAAATCGTCATATCAATATATTTATATACTTTTATTTTTGCGTTGTCCGAAATTGGTCGGAGCAAATGTAAGTGAATTATATCAAAACAAAATTCATGTAGTTGCTAAATATTTGTTTTGGTTGTTATTGTCTTAAATTTACACATTTCCCAATTTAAAGTACATGTAATTTAACAAGTAGATGCTATTTTAATCATTATAAATGTACTGTATGAAAAGAAATATTCGCAACAAAAATATTCACCAATTACAAGGCGACTCTGGTACCAAGAATATATCTTCTCTGAAAATTTCTTAGTATTACCGGTATTGCTAAAAGTTGGTCATTGTGACCTTAGGGTTGAAAATGTTTTAAAGGGCTATCATTAAAACAGGTAAGTCGTGCAAGTACAGAAAATTTTTGCCAAAAGAAGTTCAAAGTACCCTTAAGGCTGGAATTAGAAATTTCATCAGTGCATGTTAATGCAGGCAATGAAATAAAAAATTTATGAGAAAACTGAAATAAGATATATCATGATGCAATGCTAAGAAGAAAATACATGATTATATCTTATGGAGATTTGTGAAATGAAATTGTTTTATAGGGCATCATAAAATTCAGGTGATTGATACAGATCCAGAATCTTATTACCCAAAAGTGGGTCATTGTGACCTAGGGGCTAAAAATTTGAAAGGTGAAAGAAATGATCATGTGCCAAAAAATGATGTTATATTTTTCTGTTTCCTTGTGAAACCAATGATGGATTAGTTTTAATGTGTGTGTTATTAGATACTTTGGGGACATTTTAATAGAGTCTTGTATCATGGGTGATAGATCAAAACTGTTAATACAGTGCTTGTATTCTGAGATAACAAGATTGAACAAAAAAAAAACCCAAAAATGATATATTAATTTAAAATTGACACTACAGATCCCTTAAGCTGCTAAAATTTATCAAACAAGAAAATAGAAAGTATTTTAATAGAGAGATATTTTATACTATTATATTGTGTGGGGAACTGTAATCTTGTCTTTGACAGCTGAAATGTCAGTTATTTCTGACATAGCAGAAAATTTAAATCCCCTGGTCTTATAAACCTCTATAATTAACCATCAATGATATTATATCAAAGGCTAATTCTGTATGTTTTTCCCCTCAGCTTATCAATTTATATCACGCTTTATTATTATGAATATCATTCATATAAAGCTGATATTTAAAAAAAAAAATTAGAAGAACTGAATTAGAACATATTAAGTTTAACTTGATCAAAAGATTTTCCTTCAACTTCTCATGAAGATACTTGTGTAGCTCAGGATTAAATATCGTGTTTAATTTCCCTGTAAGCTGAAAATGTACTGCTTAAAAGTGTTTTCTTATTAAGTCAGAGGTCATGGTTGTTATCAGAGTTTCTGTTTAAACAAATACCAGTAAAGAAAGGTGATTTTGCCATCATGAGTTTGTCATTAAAGCGTTGCAGGATTTTGACATCCAGATTTTGAAGAATTAGCAAGATTGAGTATACAAATCATCTGCTCTTACAAAGTAACTGCAGTTTTTTTGTAATTTTTGTCGGCGCTAGCTCAGTTGGAAGAGTATTCGCTCTGTAATTGAGAGGTTGTGGGTTTCGATCCCCGACTGGGTCTTACCAAGACTTGAAATAGATAGTGACTGTTCTTTTGCCAAGCATTCAGCATTAAGAAATGAAAGTCAAAGGGTTCTGTTGGAAAAAATCTTAAAACCGATACCCTGTGTCATGGCAGGCCTGGTAGGTTAAAGAACTCTTACCTCACCTTGCCCTGAAAACACTGCAAAGGTTAATATGCACTTCACCTATAGCTAATGATGTCTCGGTATATGTGTGAAGTATTCTTGACTGGTACAGAAAACACCATTTAATCTATCAATCAATTTTACCATGGGTTAAAAGAGGTGGGGCCAAGTATTCTCCACTCATAAAACCTGATTCTCAGTGTCATTATAAGGTTACTAGTCAAAAGCATTTACAAACAGATCATAGCACCATCACCTGTCAAGGTTTGAATCACTTTGACTGATCCTAGTATGAGAAAGTTCGTCAGTTCATTATCTGAAGGTAATCAGTTTTCTCTGTGTACTCCAGTTTCTCCACAATCAAAGAATTGGCCACCTCAATATACAATAAGTGAAATATTCTTGAATTGTGTGTAAAACACTTGTAGAACTTAAAAAGTGATTACCTATTTATTTATTCAATATAAAATCTTTACTTATTCAAAATAAAGTTTTGATTCTAGTAATATTTCGTATTTAACCATAATATTGAAGCCACACAAAATAAATTAGAAAATAAAATC
Organism: Anadara kagoshimensis; assembly: GCA_021292105.1. Taxonomy (NCBI): domain Eukaryota; kingdom Metazoa; phylum Mollusca; class Bivalvia; order Arcoida; family Arcidae; genus Anadara; species Anadara kagoshimensis. Next base: position 44,194,252 of record CM037875.1, read on the forward strand.
TAAATTTGGTGTGTATTCGTTTCTATCTCTTCTCGCACCTTATACTGTTCAAAGTTCTAACAAACATATTGTTATTCAATTTACTATTTTAAATTTTTGGAAAAAATTCAAGAAGATTGAAAACCATTTCTGTTTTGTCACATATTTGACCATACAAATGAAGTCATGCAGTTTGTAAATGAAAACATAAAATCTAAAATTAAATGAGTGTTTGTAATTATCTTACTTCTAACAAACAACAATGTATTTTATGTTGTTATTCAATGCACTATTTTAAATTTTTGGAAAAAATTCAAGAAGATTGAAAACCATATTTGTTTTGTCACATCAGATTCTGGATTCATTAATCATGCCATGAATAAATACTTTAGCAAGCCAATAAAATGAGAAAGTGAAAACACATCCATCATATAACTCTTTAACACTTGTAAAATTTCATAAAGGAATTGTAATTATCATTGTTTGTTCACATAGTTTGTATCCATTTGTCTTAAACTATCTAAAAGGTTTCTTAAGAGATTGATTGTGTTTATTTCTGCAATATTATAAGGATTCAGAGTACGTAGGTGTGAGGTGGAGTGATGGTGTTTTACGCCAGAGTACAGGCAGATTTTATATGACAAAATTAATTCTTGGAAAATTGTTATATGGTTGACAGGAATTTGCCAAAATACTTTTGATTTTATGAAATGGTAATTTCATGAGGTTTTTAGTTTTAATAGTCTCTTGAAATTCCTTCTTTATAATGAAGTCATGGTTAAAGGTCAAAGACATGATCTTGTGTTTGCCTTTGAATTTTGCTAATGTATAAGCATAGTTACAAATTTGGTGTTTTGTGGCACTGTTTTCCAAAATGGAACAATGATCAGTGGTAGCCATTAGAGGCATATCTAGATGATTAAGCATTGCATAGTAGGTCACCAAGAGTCAAAGTAGCTCAAAAATCTTAAAAAGTCTTATTCTCCAAAAATAATCTTTTGATGTAAAATTTGATGTGATACTATAATTGTCTATATTTTTTTGCAAGTTAAAATTTGAAATTTCTAAAAAAAAAAAAAAAAAAACTAAAGTATACTCTCTCATGCAAAGTATTTCCTTAGCTTAATTTGGTAAAACATATTTTGGTCCTTTGGGTAACTTTTGAACATCTTCAAAAAATTTTGGTTTCATAATTTTGGTCCAAGCACTACTGATGAGGAATTGTATTCCGAAACAGCCGTCTAGTGCTGTAAATATAAAACTGGTATAATATTTAATTAGAAAAAAAATATTTAATTAGACTCTGTAGGACATTGAGTCTATACATAGTATGTTTACTGCAAAACATTTTGTTGAAAAATAAGTCGTGCATTTTTGTGTCAAATTGTGAAAATTTCATAAAATGACTTTTATCTGCCATGTATTTTTGTTTTACAAGTGTTTACATATTTTTTAATGCAGAAAAACAGTTTTACTATGTCCATTTGTGCAATAGCTTTACAATTAACACCAACTTAAAGCTGAAGGGTTAGTAGAAACTTGACAACATAACTAAAGTCTCAGTTGACTAATGATGGAAGTATTTATAACCCTATTTACATTATAGGCTTTTGGTGGCAAAATGTTTTTTTTAGTTGGTTTTACTATGCCCAGATGAGCATTATAAGCCCATTTGTTATTTAGCTTAACAATCAGCACCAACTTAAAGCTGAAGGTTGAATACTTGACAATATAACTTAAGTCTCAGTTGACTAATGATGAAAGTGTTTATAACCCTATTTACATTATAAGGTCTTGACACCCATTATTTGAACCAATGAAGTAATTATTACTTTATTAAAACATTATTTATTCCCCTTGACAACTTTAATGTATTTTCTTAATATGTTTGGTTTATTTTTGTATTTTACAGGAGATTTTAATTAATCAGTTAAAAACCCATCCAGATATGGAGACATTTTACGCAAACGAAATTGAGTGCAAAACTGGAAATAAGAAATATTGCTTTCAATTATTGAAATAAAAATTATTGCTTTCTATTATTGAAATAAGAAATATTGTTTTTCCATTATTGAAATGTCACGGTCGGACTGATTTACAGATTACACATTTGATGAGGACAAAGTGTGATAAGTTTTATCTCTCAAATAAATTTGAAAATGCAGCTACAATAATCAACGTTCCTGTGTTATAGTTTGAACAGTGTTATGTTACAGTAATGGCACCTTGGGTTACATGATGACACAGATGGAACTTAAAAGTGATGATTTTTTAATCACTCTCAGTGTATTACTAGAAATGTCATTGATAAAAGTTTAATTTTACTTCATGGTTGATAAACAGAATTTCATCATATGTTTGCAAGCAATGTTGATATGTCATGTATTATGAAGACTTTTTGTTATTGAAACTATCTACCATCTATCATTGACAACCTAATACATTTCTGTCAATAGAATAAAATAGCCTGAACAGATGGGTGAACTCCGGTGTCCTAGTTTACAATATAGTGTTATAGAGTTTTATTATACCCCCCGCTTAAAAAGATGGGGGTATGTAGTGATAGGGGTGTCCCTCCGTGTGTCCGTCCGTTCTTCCATTACACCTTAGGGTACCTATCTCTTATCCGCAACTCCTCTAAACCCTTCAATCGATTTTCATGAAACTTTCACACAATATTTTTGATATAATGTAAATGTGCACCTCCTATTTAAAAATTTGATCCGATGGATTTTTTATGTGGGGGAGCGGGGGTATTTTTTGTGAGCTTGTGGCTAAGAGTTTTTCTAGTTTAGATTATGATGGAAAAAACTTAAAATGTTTGTTTAATCCTTTGATATACAATCATGCGAGCTCTGTTGGCTAAAGAACAGTTTCTCTAATTTGTCTGTAGAAATTTCAAAATTTCTGTATAAGCTTAAACAGATTTAATTAATGCCATTATGATTTAATATTTTTAAATGATAATAGTGTATAGTATATTGTTCGTATAACACTATTAAAGAAATCAAAATTAAGATATTTTACTGTAGTTTGCCCTGATTTATTGAATACTTGTATCCTAATTGTGCTATCTTTTGTATTTTGAAAGCATGGTACAAAATGTACACAAAAAGGAACATTTAGCAAGACCGAATGTACTATGTATGTGTTTTAGATACATTTTTTTTATCTTTTTTAATTTTCTGCAAAATAGTTGCGTTTAAAATATATTATATTTACATATAAATTTGCATGGATTTTATTTTATATTTACATAAACCATTCTCCTGCGAATAAATATGTTATCATGTGTATTGCCAAAACGAATCTTTTTGCACCTGTCCTTCTGTCAGTCTGCCAGTGTGAAACACTTTCTTTTCCTCTAGTCTTTATCTCCTACATTCCTACATGGATTTTAATGAAACTAAGTATAAATTAATGTTTAAATATGTACGTCAAAGGTCAAGATTATGAGATCAAATCTAAGACATTTATTTCTCACACCTGTGACATGGAAATCCCGCGTTTTTACCCATGTGGGATTTCCTTGTCTCACCTTAGGGTTGAGACAGGCTACACGCTGAATTTCCCGCGTAGATGTAACTGCTCTAGATTTATCGTTTGGAGGACTTAATAACATGAAAAAAATTTCGAAGTCAACCAACAAAATTTTCAACGTCACAAGCACTTACACACGCTTAATTGGTGACACCATAATCATTTCACGTGAGAACGTCACCAAAAATTGATTACGTCATTTTCAACAGGCATGGATGGTGACATGAAAACTGAACATTTGAAGAAATGTTTTGTTTACAAATCATGTTTTATGTTGCAAATGTGTGAGAAAAAGAATCCAACACCTGTGACAGGGTAAGACAGAAATATCTCAAACTCGGATGAATATTTTCAATGTCCAGGAAAATATTCATCCTCATTTGAGATATCTCTGTCTTACCCTGTCACCGATGTAAGATTCTATTATTCCTACATTTAGAATGATTTTTAAGAACTTTTAAAAACTTGGTACATTTGTACAAATATAAACCATCAAATGAGCATGTGTCATGAACCATGTTTGGGTACGCAGTTCAAAGGTTAAAGTAATGTGGTAAAATCATTGTATATTGCCATATTTCATGTGACGGAGAAACAAGGTAATGTGAAATCGGGAATTAGTGAGCTTGTTCATTTCAGTTTCATCTTGTTTAAAGGTAATTGACGATGCAGACCAAACAGCTGTGAGATACATGTACTTTATGTTGAATTTATTAGCTTTGATTAGGTTTTAGATAACATTATATGAATCAAACCATTTATTACATAACAGCTCCTAATATGTCTGTTTTAATTTAAATACTTTTAAATGGGAAAATAGATTAAAAACTTAATGTAACGTTGTCATGTAATATTTGCATTGACGTGGACCAGTGGCAATAATGAAATTTATAAATGGTTGAAACAATAACAATTAATACATCTAACGTACAGTACAGACCTGTCGAAAGCTTAACACATAACTGTAGAATTTGTACCGAATTGTCAGCTCATCTATGCCTCATCTTACTGACTTATCTCGGCAGCTTTTCTATCTCTCGGAAGTTTTTCGACGACTAGCTATCCATATCTAAATCACTAGGTATCCATATCAAAATCACTAGGTATCCATATCTCACTAGGTATCCATATCTCAATCACTAGGTATCCATATCTCACTAGGTATCCATATCTCAATCACTAGGTATCCATATCTCAATCACTAGCTATCCCTATCTCAATCACTAGGTATCCATATCTCAATCACTACCTATCCACATCAAAGCCGTTTTTGCGACCGAGTTTCGTCTTCTTTTTTTAGCTCGGATTTAAACTTTCTACATTCCTTTACTTTAGTCAATGTCGAAATTATCAATAATATACAAATATAAATTATTTTCTTTAATGTAAAAAGTAGAGCAGAATTCTGAGATGCACATACCTCTGTCTCCAGCATCGCCGAGTTGTTAGTTCTAAGATTTGGTCTTGATCTCTAACCTGTGTAGCTAAATGTGGTATAGGAGCAGGCGATATATAGTGGACGGACAGGGTGATTCCTGTGAACTATTATATATATCAACTGTCTCCAAAATTGAAGTTATAGGTCACAGTCAAGAATATTCCACTTGTATGGAGACATTACCAGCTATAGGTAAAGTGACAGAAATGTTTACCTTTGTAGTGGTCTCAAGGCAATGTAAAGGTTCTTTAACGTGCCACGCCTGTCGTGAGACGGGGCATCGCTTTTAAGGTCTGCAACAAAGGACCCCGTGACTTTCCCTTGGAGTGCTTGGCAAAATAACAGTCACTACCTACATGTATTTTCAAGTCTTAGTTAGACCAGACTGGGTTTCGTACCAACAACCCCCAAGATACGGACCGAGTACTCCGTGAGTACTGAGCTACCGCATTGGTAAGGGAAAAAAATTTTTAGGTGTCTCCCTAATGTGATTTCTTTCCACATTGTGGCCTCCTTGACTCAATATCAAATAACTATAAATTTTCTGTTGAATGGATATTGCTCGACTTTTCTAAGACACCAGATGCTATCTTAGGTAAATTAAACGTGATGAACGGTTCTATGTTAATTTGTCAGTTTAATGTATATAGAACACCTGGTATTTATTAATCAGTAGTAATTAAACTGGAATCAGGAACACGCACAAGTTTATATAAACTCATATCCAGACCACAGTTTCACAACCATTCCTTAGCTAAGTGTTTCCTTAACTTAAATCTGTCACAATTTCAAACCTATATTCTATATAATTTTGTCAATTTTAAACATATTCAGCAATTTAAAGTGCCATAATGTAGGTCTCTACTATCTTATAAAATTTGCATAAAGTTTTGACAAAAATATTTATTAGTAGTTTCAAATAATTAACAAAATTTGCTTACTTTAAGGAAATTCTTAACTTAGGAATGATTGTAAAACCTTGGCCTGAATGTGCTGAAGGTAGATACAATACAAAACAAAAAGTAGGCATCTTTGTCAAAATATTCGGGACAAATATCTTTAATGGGAATTCCTGAAAAACATATAGCCCACTCAACGAGAGAACAATAAGATATATATTCAGAATAATAATTAATTTGAACCTGGACCTGGGGTCAGTTGTTCGAAGCCTGATTACTTTAATCAATTGATTAGTTAGACTTTGAATTTTGCATAATTCAATATATATTGTAAACTCAATGTTGAAATGTCGAAAACATCCATCAAACTAAAGCACGTTGTAATAAAACTATGGAATTCGGTAATAGTATTTTAATTTTTATCCATGTTTTAAATTTCTGCTAATCACTGATTAAAATAATCAAACTTCGAATGAACCTGGACCTGGTTGTTAAATTAAAAAATGATTAACACAACTGCAAACTTTACAATATCTGACGTATATCAATTATGTATGATAATTAGTTAAAAAAATCTGGGACCAGTTGTTCGAAGCTTAGTTAGTTTAGTCAATGTTTTATGCAAATTAAAAACGTCAATTAAAAATCAACATAACATCATCAAATTGATGTATTTAACATAATGTGCTTAAGTTTGGTGACATTTTATCCATTTTTGAAATTTTTAAGTTTAATTTCACAACATAATTGAAATTATGCAAAATTCAAATTTTGACTAATCAATTAATTAAACTAATCAAGCTTTGAACAACCAAACTCTGGTTTGATAAGTCTAAATCTTAATGCATTCATAGCAGTTGACTAGATGCCTTGTAGCCTTTCAACTAGAGCAGCATTGTAAACATACTCTGAGAGCTATTTGTGAACACCTTGGTATAATAACTAGAGAGACTTTGTTAACCTCCCCAGATATACAGAGGATAGATAACATTATCATGAGGTGTCAAGTTTTACAATTATATGTCTATACACTTAAATAAAACCACAATCATCTGTCATCTCGGATTGAACAATGTTACATGTATATCTTTTTCTTAAATTTCAAATTTCAAATCCCACGCTGATCATATGGAAGTCTATCAACTTTAATTATCAGAGACCCATTTTCTTTTCATTTTAATTTGTGCAATGTGATTGATGTATAACATGGTTTTAAATCTGTTGAAATGGATAATTTGGGTATCAAAGGCAGTTATATATAGAAGCCATAAATCTAAAATAATCTATATTTATAGAAAATATTATTTTCTAAATTTATCATCATATATGTAATTCTAAAGCTTCTTTTAAATCATCAACCCAGTGTCTGAGTATCTCTGTCATGTGTTTAATTGTCAATGACTCGATGCTATTTTAGATACATGTAGAAACCATAAACCGTACACGACACTTCTTCCTGCATGATCATGAGGTTAAAAAATATAGGGCTTGTTATTGTTTGTGATCTGAAAGTTGAGGATGGTTTGTACTTTGTAGATAGTAGAAACAAAATACTATATATTTACAGATACTATCAGCTAACAAATAATTAATTGCTTGCTTGTTTTACGACCCAGTCAAAAATGTATTGCAGTGATAGAAAGTATGACCTTTTTATTGAGCCCAGGACAATGTACAGCCCCGTGTACCACACCTGTCACGACACTGGACGTCGGGTTTTAAGATTTTTAGCAAAGTACCCTTGACTTTAATTACTAAAAGACGATTGCTTTGAACAGTCAGTCATCCACTTTTTTTTAGACCCAACCAGGTTTTCAACCTCGACCTCCCCATATACAGATGAGGCATTGTACCAAGTTGCATCGTAGTTGTAAAAATGGAACAACAAAAGTAATGAAATAAGACATGGGATAAACAATCCGACACTGCTAGTTATACAATTATCGACCAAGTATGACCACTTGTTAAAATATATATAACAAATAATAAAGTAGTCATCAGATGGTACAACAAAATACAACTACATGTGTTAATTGCGATGGGATACCATTACTATGTCCCCAAAACGAAGCAACACAATATTGACTTGCAAGATATAGTCAAACGTCCCATTTGAGTCTAGATTTGGCTTACAAACGGACACCGGTCCAAAATTAAATAATAAAATATAGGCATGTATATTAGAATATTGGCCTAAAGAACATTTTGATACAAAGATGTTCTAGCTGTTTATAAATAATATATTGTAGCTAGACTTTAGATATGTTATATGTAGCATGTAGGACAAGTTATAATTAATTTGCAAAAATACTTGCATATAATTGGCCCTTACTGCTGAAAATTTGGACATTCTCTTTAATTAATGCCATTGGACATTGATATGTATTCAGCTTCAGGTGAGCGTTAAGGTCCATGGGCCTCTTGTTTATAAAGATGTATGTGATAATTTTTTGAGATTTTAATTTTTATTGTTTATAATTAAAATTGCTTTATCTCCCTATGTAAAAGATCCTTGGCAAACATAAATTGTATTTTTAAGGTGTCATGGAGTGCAGTGCAGAAATTGTGTTTAACACCTCAGTCAAGATTTTTTCACTAATATCAAGACTGTAAATTCTGAGATGATGAAGACAAATTACAACCTTCATGAAGCAAAGAGACTTTTCTCACAGTAGGATCTTCTTAGTTAGATTTGAGAAGCTCGTTGATATGTAAGCTGATGCTTCAGATCACTTAGCAAATTAGGTCCCTCACAGTGTTAGGATTGTGAGAATCATTTATGTTAAGTATAGTTTTCAGTTTTCAATTTCTTAATACCCTACTTGATCAAAATAAAATAAAGCACAGCAATTGCAAACTGAAACAACCCTGGGAGTAAACCAAAATCGTGTCTAAATTGAGCTACTTATTAAGACAAACTATTAATTTTAATGTTGTTAAAAAGTTATGTGAAAACTGAAAACGTGTGTAATTTGAACATAATATTTCAATTCCTGAAGGTGTTCCTTTACAATCCTAAAAATCAACCCCAAAATCCTGATCCATGTTCAAATTACAATCCCAAAATCCTGATCCATGTTCAAATCACAATCCCAAAAGTCTGATCAATGTTCAATCACTATCCCAAAAGTCTGATCAATGTTCAAATCACAATCCTAAAAGTCAGATCAATGTTCAAATCACAATCCCAAAAGTCTGATCAATGTTCAAATCACAATCCCAAAATTCTGATCAATGTTCAAATCACAAGTCAACCACAAACATACATAAGACAAGACTTATCATCACAAGTATTATTGCATTGATTTAAGTCATCTGAGCCATGTTGAACCATTGTCACATTGTCTTATTAATAGTGAAATATTCTTCAATCATTCAGTCAATCAATTAATCAAGATAAAATATAGCACTACATGGGAAAACTGATTCATGAGTCAATGGAAAATTTGTCTAATCTGTTTTATTAAGGCAAACTATTAATTTCAATTTGATTAGTTAATTAAATGAAAAGTAAAAACTTTTAGAATCTGAATAGTATTTCAATTCCTGAGGGTTTCAGTTCTTTCACTGGATCCATTTTATCAATTGAGACAAGACTAATCACCACAAGTAATGTTAACAGCACCAATTTAGATCATCTGATGATAGCAATGTTAACGGTTGTATCATTGTCACACTTGAGATTTAATTTCATTTTATTTTTGTTAGGTCTTTTCTTGCAGTTCAGGTTGAAACAAACTCTGACCTCCATAAATTAGAGATTTATTGAATGAAAATAGAAAAATTATGGAATTAAAAGAAATTGAAAATAAATGTGACATTAAAATACATTTTACTAATTATGAAGGGATAAAAAGAAGCATAATATCGACTCTTAATATCAAAGAGAATGATCAAAATATTGATAACTTATATATATCCGATTTAAAATTTATTAGTAAGTATTCAAAAGGAGCACAACACATATATGATGTATTTATAAAAGAAATGTATATTAAACCAAAAATTGAATCAAAATGGACACAAGAACTCAATTTACCAGAATCTTTTAACTGGAATAACGTGTACACAAATTTGTATAAAAATGTAAAAGACCCTAAATTAAAATGGATAATACATAGAATATATGGTACGAATGTTTTTCTTCAAAAGATAAAATTAAAAAGTTCATCGCTTTGTACCTTTTGTAAAACTTACGAAGAAAACTTATGTCATTTATTCTTTGACTGTCCATATGTACGAACTGTTTGGTCTAATACAGAAGAGTGGATAAGTAATAAAGTGAAAATTACACATAATGTAACAGTAAGAGATGCTATTCTAGGTAAATATGGGGAAAAAGAACAAATTATAAATAAAATAGTAAACACCACAAAACATTATATTACAGTTAAAAGATACAATGAACAATGTTTGAATTTTAATGAACTCAAACACCACATTTTTTATTTGTATATAACAGAAAAGAAACAATATCAACTTTCAGATAATCTATAGATTTTTGAAAAAATATGAGGAGATTATAAAAACATGTTTAATGAGTAAATTATTTTCCTAAGCATTAAAGTTTTTTTGTTATTTTTCGGACATGTTAAGTTTAAAAGTTTATACATGTACCTGTGTATGTATGAGTGTGTGAATGGTGTACTTAAAATTTTTTGTAATGTGTTAAAAAATGAAAAAAAAACAAAAAAAAAAAACAAAAAACTCTGACCTCCATAGATATACAGAGGCTATTGATGACTGCTTCCAAGAATTTAAATTACAGCGCTATTATGAGGCAAGTGTTGCTAATATTATTTGTATTTGGAGTCAAGTAATGGTTTTTTATGTTCCAGTCAAATTTTTTTTACTTATATTGAGGCAGTCATTTCTGGGATGGCAGAGAAAAATGAAGTGCCCAGAGAAGATTGACCCTCAGGAAATTTCCTAAAACATTCTCATACTAAGATCTGCCTGAAGGGCCCTGATTCAAACCATGGCAATGGGGGCACTGTGAACTGAAGTGAATTTTGTGGCCAATGAGGTCTCCCATTTGTATTAGGGACAACTGGTTGTAAAGAAGATTGAAATTCACACTAATAAATTTCTATGATGTTTTCACAAATGAGGTTTTGGAATTGTTATGTAAAAGAGTTTAAAATATTCAATGTTTTTCTTTTCACTGTGATGTTTATTTGACTTCAAATAAACTGTCATTAACAAAAATACCATATTTAAATCAAAATCTAAGCAATGTAAATACTCTGAAAACTGACAAATTAAGTAATCAGATGAACTTCTACCATGGAAGTGAGACTGGGTGTTCTGGAAGGGTAAGCTTTTCCGGTCTAGCTAGCTACACCCTGCACATGTGAAAAATGATGTAAAATGACCTATATATATGATGTTATATATTTATACAGGAACCGTCATATCATATCAGTATTGGTTGGTGTCTAGGAGATGTGGTAAAAGATATTACAGAAGAAAAAATGAATGAGTTACATGTATGTATGTAATGCTAGACTAAAAACCCAAGTTTGTTGGGTTAAGATGCTCACACAAACAAATTGGGTACAAAGTGAAGTAATTCACTTCATTCATATGTTTGTAGCAATCGCTTATTTGGTAGAAAAATGATTCTAAAAACTCTTCAACATGTGCAATATTCATGGTATTGTGTAGAAAAATGATTCTAAAAACTCTTCAACATGTGCAATATTCATGGTATTGTGTAGAAAAATGATTAAAAAAACTCTTCAACATGTGCAATATTCATGGTATTGTGTAGAAAAATGATTAAAAAAACTCTTCAACATGTTTAATATTCATGGTATAACTGTAGATAGGAAATTTTTGCGATCATTAATTTCCGTGAAAATCGTCATTTCAATATATAATTTTATACCTTTATTTTTGCGTCGTCCAAAATTGGTCGGAGCAAATGTAAGTGAATTATATCAAAACAAAATAGTTGCTAAATATTTGTTTTGGTTGTTACTGTCTTAAATTTACACAAAAATAAAATGAATGTAAACATTTCCCAATTTAAAGTACATTTAATTTAACTTGTAGATGTTATTTTAATCATTATAAATGTACTGTATGAAAAGAAACATTGGCAACAAAAATATTTTCAAATTTCAAAGCGACTCTGGTACCATGAATATATCTTCTCTGAAAATTTCTTATTATTCTTGGCGCACGTTACCTACAGTAAAAATATTTTGCCACTAGATGATCAAATCCACGGAAATTTCTACTGTTAATGTTTCTTTTTATACAATGATATAATAATATTGTGAGTAATACAAGTCTCGAGTATTACGGGTATTGCTAAAAGTAGATCATTGTGACCTTAGGGTTGAAAATGTTTTAATGGGCTATCACTTAAACCAGGTAAGTCATGCAAGTACAGAAAAGTTTTGCCAAAAGTAGGTCATGGTATCCTTAAGGCTGGAATTTTCATCTTTGCATGTTAATGCACACAATGGAATAAAGATTTAATGAGCAAACCAAAATAAGATATATCATGATGCGATGCTGAGAGGAAAATACATGATTATATCTTATGAAGGTTTGTGAAATGAAATTGTTTTATAGGGGATCATAAAATTCACGTGATTGATACAGATCCCGAAATTTATTACCTAATTATGGGTCGTTGTGACCTAGGGGCTAAAAATTTGAAAGCTGAAAGAAATGATCATGTGCCAAAAATTGATGTTATAGTTTTCTGTTTCCTTGTGAAGCCAATGATGGATTAGTTTTAATGTGTGTGTTATTAGATACTTTGTGGGCATTTTAATAGAATCTTGTATCATGGGTGATAGATCAAAACTGTTAATACAGTGCTTGTATTCTGAGATAACAAGATTGAACAAAAAAACCAAAAATGATATATTAATTTAAAATGACACTACAGATCTAAAAACCATCCCTTAAGCTGCTAAAATTGATCAAACAAGAAAATAGACAGTATTTTAATAGAGAGATATTTTAAACTATTATATTGTGTGGGGAACTCTAATCTTGTCTTTGACAGCTGAAACGTCAGTTATTTCTGACATAGCAGAAAATTTAAATCCCCTGGTCTTATAAACCTGTATAATTAACCATCAATGATATTATATCAAAGGATAATTTGTATGTATTTTCCCTCAGCTTATTCAATTTATATTACACTTTATTATTATGAATATCATTCATATAAAGTTGATATTAAAAAAAAATTAGAACTGAATCAGAACATATTAAGTTTAACTTGATCAAAAGATTTCCCTTCAACTTCTCATGAAGATACTGTGTAGCTCAGGATTAAATATCGTGTTTGATTTCCCTGTAAGATGAAAATGTACTGCTTAAAAGTGTTTTCTTATTAAGTCAGAGGTCATGGTTGTTATCAGAGTTTCTGTTTTGACAAATACCAGTATAGAAAGGTGATTTTGCCAACTTGAGTTTGTCATTAAAGTGTTGCAGGATTTTGACATCCAGATTTTGAAGAATTAGCAAGATTGAGTGTACAAATCATCTGCTCTTACAAAGTAACTGCAGTAGCTCAGTTTTTTTTGTAATTTGTATCGGCGCTAGCTCAGTTGGAAGAGTATTCACTCTTCAATGGGGAGGTCGTAGGTTTCGATCCCTGGCTTTGTCTGACCAAGACTTGAAACATGTAGTTACTGTTCTTTTGCCAAGCATTCAGCATTAAGAAATAAAAGTCAAAGGGTTCTGTTGGAAAAGATCTTAAAACAAAAACCCTGTGTCATGGCAGGCCTGGTACGTTAAAGAGTCCTTCCTGCACCTTGCCCTGAACACACTGCAAAGGTTAATATTTCTGCCACTTCACCTATAGCTAATGATATCTCGGTATATGTGTGAAGTATTCTTGACTGGTACAGCAAACACCATTTAATCTATCAATCAATTTTACCATGGGTGTAAAGAGGTGGGGCCAAGTATTCTCCACTCATAAAACCTGATTCTTAGTGTCATTATAAGACCAAGGTATGTATAGCTTACTCTTCTAAAGCATTTACAAACAGATCATAGCACCACTCACCTGTCAAGGTTTGAATCACTTTGACTGATCCTAGTATGAGAAAGTTCGTCAGTACATTATCTGAAGGTAATCAGTTTTCTCTGTGTACTCCAGTTTCTCCACAATCGAAGAATTGGCCACCTCAATATACAGTAAGTAAAATATTCTTGAATTTTGTATAAAACACTTGTATAACTTAAAAAGTGATTACCTATTAATTTATTCAATATAAAATCTTTACTTATTCAAAATGAAGTTTTGATTCTAGTAATATTTCGTATTTAACCATAATATTGAAACCACACATAATGTAAATTAAAAAATAAAATCTAAATTCGGTGTGTATTTGTTTCTATCTCTTCTCGCACCTATTACTGTTCAAAGTTCTAAACAAACATATTGTTATTCAATTAACTATTTTAAATTTTTGGAAAAAATTCAAGAAGATTGAAAACCATTTCTTTTTGTCACACATATTTTGACCATACAAATGAAGTCATGCAGTTTTGTAAATGAAAACATAAAATCTAAAATTAAAGAGTGTTTGTAATTATCTTACTTCTAACAAACAACAATGTATTTATGTTGTTATTCAATGCACTATTTTAAATTTTTTGGAAAAAATGTCAAGAAGATTGAAAACCATATTTGTTTGTCACATCAGATTCTGGATTCATTAATCATGCCATGAATAAATACTTTAGCAAACCAACAAAATGAGAAAGTGAAAACACATCCATCATATAACTCTTTAACACTTGTAAAATTTCATAAAGGAATTGTAATTATCATTGTTTGTTCACATAGTTTGTATCCATTTTCTTAAACTATCTAAAAAGTTTCTTAAGAGATTGATTGTGTTATTTCTGCAAATATTATAAGGATTCAGAGTACGTAGGTGTGAGGTGGGGTAATGGTGTTTTACGCCAGAGTACAGACAGATTTTATATGACAAAATTAATTCTCGGAAAATTGTTTTATGATTGACAGGAATTTGTCAAAATACATGTACTTTTGATTTTGTAAAATGATAATCTCATGAGGATTTCAGTTTTAATGTTCTCTTGAAATTCCTTCTTTATAATGAAATCGTGGTAAAAGTTTAAAGATATGATGTTGTTTTTGCCTTTGAATTTTGCTACTATATAAGCATAGTTACAAATTTGGTGTTTTGTGGCACTGTTTCCCAACCTGGAACCTTGGTTTGTGATAGCCATTAGAGGCATATCTAGAAGTTTAAGAATTGCATAGTAGGTCACCAATTCAAAGTAGCTACAAAATCTTAAAAAGGCCTTATTCTCCGAAAATAATCTTTTGATGTAAAATTTGATGTGATATTTGGACTCTTTAGGGCATTGAGTCTATATAGATTAGGCACATTTTCAGAAAAGACGTCGTTTTAAAAAGGAAAAGACATTTTTAGTAAAAGCAAACTATAAATCCTTATTACCTAATTTGTGTGTGATGAGTTCGGAAATGGCGGATATAAAGCTGAAAAATTGCTCTAAGTAGGTCAAAATTTAAATACAAAATGGCCGCCAAAATCAAAATGCTTTTTTGAATGAAAGTTGTTATGAAAGTTGTTTAGTAGCAAGAAACAGTTATTTATCAAAGATTGTTATATTTCAAGACTTATTTGGGTGTTAATGAGCAGAAAATTTAAACAAAAGGCCTAATGGCCTTATTGCTCATCTGAAAATATTTAGAAGATACTGAAATTTTAGGGGCAACAACACCTTCGTTGATTATCAAATACAAAATTTGCTAAGGAGTTAGATCTTGGCATGTTGATAATTTTTGCAATTTGGTTTTTATTTATTTGTAATACTTTTAAAAACATGGTCAAAACCAGAAATTCGCAAAAAACTATACTCCAGGGGTAACAACTTCTCTATGGATCATCATGTTGTTACAAACATTGCTACTTAGCTTGTCATGTTATTATTTTCAATGCATTGCTTTTATATAACATTGATAGTTTTCACGTAAATAGCCCCAAAACCAGCAAAATTAGCAAAAAAGTATTATTTTCAGGGGCAATAACTCTTAAATAGTAGGTTTGATAATTGGGAAATCAAAAGATCTGGTATGCTGGTCAGCATTCGTCTCAGGTGGCCTAGCAACAAAGGTCATTATGAAAAAAATGATATTTGACTCCTGGAAGAAGTTCACATGTTTAACTTAAATCAGTGTTAAACGTTTTCGTGTTTGTTTTTGGATTGCAATTTGAACATGGGATTGTATGTTTCTATTACATTAAATGAATCGGTTTAAGTATGACACATAACATGCTGAAACACTGATTTATGTAGGTCAGAGTGTGAATAAAATAGCTTACAAAATCAAAACCTGTGTTTGCACCAAATGCTTAAGAATTTTTCTTTATACAGTGGAAGAAAAGTAAATGTAACTACACACTAGCCTTCAAACCATATTTAGAGGTGCTAAGGCATCACCGAGCAACTCTTAAGCTGACTATTTGGTAAACAAGTGAACTTACTCACAAATGTTGATTTAAAGTTTGATAGCAAAACGACATTACATTTGGTTTTATTCAAACTAGTTAGAACTACGACAGCTGAATGATATGCCATGCGCCTTCTGTTAAAAGAGATTAACCCCGACGTTCCTTTTCAACACCTCTATTCCCTGATTATTTAAATCCGTGTATCAAAAGACTAGAGTCATTTTGTAAGTTAATAAACAACGTATTACTCCAAAGTAATTAAGGCTAGTGACTTGGCAAATGTAAAAAAAAATGAAAGAGCAGGGTTCAAAATTTGCACACGGTTAAGCACCTAATGTTATCCAAACATATATGATAGCAACACTAGGGAAAGGTGTCTCTTGAAAAGCAAGAGTAAAAAGGTGGGTGGCGGATTATAAACGTGACATGCATAACATTGATAATGACCGCAGTCATGGAAATCATGCCACTGTTGCAACCCCAGAAATGGCCAATAAAGCTTTGTTTTCATTCATGGTATTCACCATTGGCTGCTAATTTCTGAGCAATCTGGAAAAAAGATTGATTTTACAAATCTGTTAAAACTACTTTAAAAAGGTAAACATTTTCACAGATTGTGGAAGTTTGGTCACTTCTTATTTTAAAATAGTAGAAACGTAGATAAACACCATGGTATTGTTATGACTGATGATTTACAGAAAATATAAGGACAATGAGTATTTCACAGAGAAGAATACACTCCATTCTGACATCCTGATAAAGCGTTGAGCCTATTGGGCTTCTGGCAATTAATCAGAAGCATACAGAAGCACTTTGTCACATCTGAACCTTTTAGTGGTAGATCCTGCTAGCTCCCATAAAAGCTTTGTTACTATGGAGGCAAAGTGGGTCTATTATTTCATCTGAGACCCAAAACAACAGTCTAATCAATGTAACCACCCTGGTTCACCTCCACCAAAGAAAGCAGAGAAAGACTGTTCTATCATCTGATTATGATTATATTATGACCACGGTTAACTTAGATACTGATGGTATTCAGGTGGTACGTGTAGGGACAAAAAATAAATGTCACATAATTGGCATTACTTGTGAGAGTGTTACGGGTAAATATTCAACTCAAGTACTGTGGAAAACTCAGTAAGAGTGTCTTGTTCTACTAGGACAATTCTACAATTGCCTTGACTGCAATTAACAATGCCAGCTTTAAATTTAAATTGATTGAGTGGCCAACTTATTACTTAAGCTTGCATATCAGTCTTTTGTCTATTTCCAACACTGAAATCTGCCACTTACATCACCAAGTTTTATAGTCAGATGATGTACTATATTCATTGGAGGACTTTCTGAATTTTCAAGAAAATGAATTCTTAAAAAAGTTGCACTGAGTTCCTTAAACATCGATGACAAAACTGTATAGAGACCGATACTTTGTTGAAAAATAATGCAATATTACCACCAAAATTCAAACAATTACATATTAGGTTCAGAACATATCTAAATATATGTTTTAAGTAATGATTGGGATTCTACCTATTAAAGCAATATCCTTCTTAAAAGTTTGACGCATGATGACATGCATAATAATTCGGTATTTTGACCTTTACAACCACGACTTCTACATACTATTTTGCAAGAACATGTGGCAAACTCTATATAAAAGACTGGAATAATCTCTTTTGTGCATTTCAAACACAAGTTTCGATTATGACTATCAATTCCAAACCATGATCTGAATAAAGAAGTATTTTAGTATGGTTTTAGTTTTGGCTACTAGTATTGTTATGAACTTTATTTAATCGTATAGATTTCATCAGTGTACTATGCAAAAGGCACAAATAATGAACTAACACTTAATTATAGCCACCAATTTATTTTTAGAATTTGTTATGAATTGGTTTTAAACATTTCAACTTCAGTTTAGCCTCTTCAATTTTAACTTGGCAACCTCAAGTTATGCTGAAATGTCAAAAAGAACAAAGTACCATTTTTTGCTAAAATATGCAACTTCAGTAACACTGAGAAATTATATGCCAATAAATTGAAACAGTCGCCATTTTGTTTTTGGAATTATGGGTAAAATATGAAATTCTGAATGACCTCTGCAAGTTTTGAATTGAGCACCCTCAAATTATAGTTAAAAAGCATGTTATCAACTTTAACTAACCTTTGCCACCCCAAGTAACATTTTTGCATTGGTACACAATAAATTAAAATCGCCATTTTATGGGTTCAAAAACTCAAAATTTAGCTTTGTATCCGCCATGTTTGAATTCGGCATTCCCAATTATGTTAAATAAGCCATGTTACCAACTTTTACCAAAATTTGTCAATCGAAGTACCATTTTTTGCATTGGTACACCAATAATTTTAGCCGCCATCTTGTTTTTGGAATTATGGGTTCAAAAACTCAAAATTGAGCTTGGTATCCGCCATTTGTGAATTCGGCACCCTCAAAGTATGTTAAACACACCATGTTACCATCTATTACCAAACTTTGTCAACTTCAATAACAATTTTTGCATTGGTACACCATTAATGTTAGCCGTCATTTTGTTTTTGGTATTATGGGTTCAAAAACTCAAAATTGAGCTTGGTATCCGCCATTTTTAAATTGAGCACCCTCGAATTATGTTAGAAAAGCTTGTTACCAGGTTTAACTAAAAATGCCGCTTCAAGTCACATTTTCTCAAATTGTTTCTAGTCTAATACATAGTATGTTTACTGCAAACTATTTTGTTGAAAATTTTGTGTCAAATTGTGAAAATTTCATAAAATGACTTTTATGTGCCTGTATTTTTGTTTTACAAGTGTTTACATATATTTTAATGCAGACAAACGGTTTGTTTATTAGTGGGTTTTACTATGTCCATATGAGCATTACAGGCCCATTTGTGCATTAGCTTTACAATTAACACCAACTTAAAGCTGAAGGCTTAGTAGAAACTTGACAACATAACTAAAGTTTCAGTTGCCTAAAGATGGAAGTATTTATAACCCTATTTACATTATAGCCTTTTGCAGACAAAATGTTGTTTTTTAGCTGGTGTTCCTATGTCCAGATGAGCATTACAGACCCATTTGTTCTTTAACTTTACAATTAACACCAACTTAAAGCTGAAGGCTGAATACTTGACAATATAACTAAAGTCTCAGTTGACTAATGATGAAGTATTTATAACCCTATTTACATTATAGGGTCTTGACACCCATTATTTTAACCAACGAAGTAATTATTACTTTATTAAAAACATTATTTATTACCCTTGACAACTTTAATGTATTTTCTTAATATGTTTGGTTTATTTTTGTATTTTTCAGGAGATTTTAATTAATCAGTTAAGAACCCATCCAGATATGGAGACATTTTACGCAAACGAAATTGAGTGCAAAACTGGAAATAAGAAATATTGCTTTCAATTATTGAAATGAAAATTATTGCTTTCTATCATTGAAATAAGAAATATTGTTTTTCCATTATTGAAATGTCACGGTCGGACTGATTTATAGATTACACATTTGATGAGGACAAAATGTGATGAGTTTTATCTCTCAAATAAATTTGAAAATGCAGCTACATAAATCAACATTCCCGAACAGTGTTATGTTACAGTAATGACACCTAGGGTTACATGATGACACAGATGTAACTTAAAAGTGATGATTTTTTTTATCACTCTCAGTGTATTACTGGAGATGTCATTGATAAAATTTTAATTTTACTTCATGGTTGATAAACAGTAGGATAGCCAACCCGGCCAGCGCATTGATTCATCAAACAAAATTTCACGCGCAGACAAAGTGAAAAAATTGTCAAAAATTTGAATTCACTAGAGGCGGTAAAATTACATAATATTTATTTCACTGCGAGTTTTTAATACTATTTGTAGTATTTTATCGTCTTTTGAGGACAAAAGTAAGTCATTAAAGACGATTTTTATCAAAATCGGTGAGAATTTAACAATTTAAATCGTAATTGAATGTGAGGCACCGGCGAAAAATTGAAAATTGAAACTTTAAAAAATATCATTCTGTGTACGCAGTTCCTCATGCACCAAAATGTTTTTACATGAACGGAAAGAACTTTTTCTCACGGTTATTTTGATGTATAATTTGTCAAATAATTTTCTTTACACAAAAAACGTACCAGTTTCAAATGTCGAAAAAATCGATGACATTGCCGGATTCTCGATCATGGGCCACCCCCTTTCCGGCTAATTTGACACAGAAAAAATGCTAAGACAGCTTCCTTATTGTATGTAATGTATAAATTTGATAATCGAGAGACGCTGTGGAGATATTTTTGTTGAAATAAAGTAAGTTTTTCCTTAAAATATTGTATTTTCACTCCATTTCTCGTCTAATCTGCCGATTTTTTGGAACTACTTCCAGTCGGACATATTTGATTAGCATTCGTCCCGCTTCGATCACAATTTTAGCATGCAGAAAATGTCATCGTGTATTTTGGACAAAATAGTCAAGCTTTTTTGCCTTATTTGTCATGTATGATCGATCTGCATGGCTGTCGAACACATTAGATACGCATGTGTTCTAATTTTACCCATATGGACTCGGGATCTGTGCCAATATAGTGTACAGTGCAACCTGCTCATGTAGGGCTAGTTAGGGACTCAGAATTACTGAAAATTACCAACTGATTTTACTTTGCTGGCAAAATATAAACAGGACCTGTCTGTCATATCAGTACATATCATTGGATAAATAAGCTAACATCATTAAAAAGGGTTAGACTGGATTTTTCTGTATGAAATATTTCCCAAAATGAGGAAACATCTCCCATGTTAGTTTAGCCAGAGTCAACACAACATTGGTCTTTATTATTTAAATTTTTGTTTTTGTTCTAATGCCAATAACCCCGGCATTATTATTTTAGTACAATTTAGACATGAAAAATTGATTATTTTGCTTCATTAAAAGTTTTAAGTCAACTTGACATAGCACAAATAACATTTAAAATAGACTATGTGGAAGTAGGAAATAGGAAAAGTTAATACCAATCATGGTAAACTTGGTTAAAAATTTAACTCCATATTATAATGATTAAATACAGATCTGTGAAATATTTAGGAATTTCAGTAATTTCTGTAAAATTGTAAAATTCTGATAAATAAATACCACCTTCTTTCAGGAAAATTCATGGGAACTGGTTTGATAATAACATTAAGAAATAAGTTGATGTAAATGCAGTGAAATCCATGACACAGTGTATCCAAATGGGCATTATTAGTTTGAACGAATTCAAAATAATTGTAACACACGGGCCTATTCCAGATTTATTGATTTATCAGTTAAATTTAGAATTGATTGGTTGGTATACACACTCCATTCAAGATTATTTCAATTATAACCAGGTAAATGAGATTAAGGGGGAAACTAGGTACAGGATGAAGATTTGCAGGGGCCCAGTAGCCAATGGCTTTTAAAATCGAGTGTGGGTCACTTAATGTTTACACATTTAAGCCATTTATTACTATTACAAATTCTTTTATGAAGTGAGCTGGCCCCAAACTCAAAATAGTTAGGCTTCATCCCTGAGGTAAAACACACCCCTCAACAAGAGAACTGGCAAACTTTCTGACATAGTAAGATTTTAACCTATGCTGTTACCTGTATGCTACACTTCAGACAAGGGTGCATGAAAAGCATTTTATGTTGTAAAAAAAGAGGTATTCAGTATCAAGAGAAGCATTCAATTCATAAATGTGTAATGGTATATAATTCCCAGTATGTTAAGGATATCGATATGTGTTGATTTTTTAATTCTATATAAAATGAAACATTCAAAATGTCTGATGATATCTAGTTCCTAGTGTATTAAAGATATTGTTATGTTTTAATTTTACATGAAATAGACATTCAGCATTATTACAATTTACAAAGTTGGTTTAGTCACACATAATACTTTGTAAAATGTTCCATTATGTGTAAACAGTAATAGCCATGAGTGTTCATTTAGGATTATTTCAGATGGGTTCATTTCTAATAAAATTCCTCTAATAACAAGTTGAATAACATCAATAAATTTGCATACATCTAATGTTTGATGTGACTTGTAGTCTTTTAGGCTGATGTAAAAGCTTTTGTAATGAAGTATTTAAAAGTTTTATAATGTAGCTTTTATATATGACAATGCTATCAAATATTTTGAACTTGCATTTGAAATCTAATTTCAACTATGGCCTTTACAATGGTGCCATTTGGCAAAATAAAGGATCAACATCCCCTTTCTAGAATGAACACTGCCATATGATCCCATAGTTTTTGATTTATTTGTAAATGATTTATCTATTTATCACAGCCAGAACAACTAGAAAGTACCTGTCCCCCATAAAATCACCTGTTTGTGTAGTTTCTAAATTAAATTTGATAATTTAGACAATTTTAGTCCTTTTAAATGCTATTATGGCCCACTTGTCATTCATTTAACAAACAACAATATGACAAAATTTCTAACTATCTGCCTGTTCATAATTTTTTTTAACTTTTTAGTAATTCAATATCTTTTATTTTTTAAATGTTAATTTTGTTCATATAAAAATTTTTGTTTTATTTTTCCAAAAAAATATCTGAGGTTACTTTCCATGGTACCCATGCCACATTTCATGTTAGTACCTTGAGGAAAGACAAAATGCAACTTATTTTGATCTCTTTTTATGTATTTACCCTATTTATCATCATAACCTGCTCAACATACTGTGTCCCAGCTCTAACTTATTTCTCTGTAGAATGTCTGATTTATTTATTTATTTATTTATTTATTATCATCTCTAACCTACTAGACATTTTGTAACCTGCTCAACATACTGTTCCCAGCTCTAACTTCTTTCTCTGTAGAATGTCTGATTTATTATTTATTTATTTATTTATTATTATCATCTCTAACCTGCTAGACATTTTGTAACCTGCTCAACATACTGTGTCCCAGCTCTAACTTATTTCTCTGTAGAATTTCTGATTTATTTATTTATTTATTTATTAACTGCTGACATATTGTGTCCCAGTTCTAACTTATTTCTCTGAACAATTTCTGATTTATTTATTTATTTATTTTTTTTTTATTTTTTATTTATTTATCATCTCTAACCTGCTAGACATTTTGTAACCTGCTCAACATACTGTGTCCCAGCTCTAACTGTAGAATTTCTTATTTATTTATTTATTTATTTATTTATTTATTCCTGTTGGGGTCCTAAAGTATCTCCATCAACAAACACATGTCATATGATGTGTGCCAGATGAGGATGCCTGTTGCAAAAAAATCGATAAATACAGTACAGACCTGTACAAAGTTTAGCACCCAGCTAATGAATTAGTGCCGACAGCCCATATTGGTTCCTCGTTTGGTGTTTATATCGACAGCAGTTGCCATCTATCTCTCAGCAGCTTTTCGATCGCTACCTTTCCATACCTTGGGCACTCGGCAGTCGAGCTTTGACTTCTTTGGTTTGCTTAGTGTTAAACTTTCGACAGGTCTGTACTGTACATTGCGTGTACTGTGTATACAGTAGACAGTTGACCTATATATTTGACACGGGGAACGTTGTTTACGTCATTACGTTGGAACAATGTTTATCAAGGTCGCGGCCATATTTGTTTTCATTGACAACAAGACGTACTGAAATCATGCTGTTGGATTTTTGCGATTTTCGCATATTTAACCCTCATGCACCAGGTACGATAATTTACTGGCGTATAATATAATAATTTTCTGACATTGTATTAAAATTTCTTGGAAAAGTATTCTTTACACAAAAAACGTACCAGTTTCAAAAATGGAGAAGAAATTTCTGTTGATTTCCAAGAGAAATCGGTTATCGTCGGGATATCAGTAATTTTAAGTAAATGTGGCGTTTTATCTCGGACTTTTTGATACATGTAGAAAGTTTAGTTAATTCCTCACACGCTTGCATCATATTCGTAGCTAGAAATGTTAATTTTATGGTATAAAAACGATTCTGAAAATGGCGAATTTTTTTCGGGTTCAGACACTTGCCAAAAAGTAATCCCTTTTTATTTACCGCGGAAGGTCTCACAGTTTAAAACCAACGCACAATTTGGACTTGGCTATCCTACTGAAATAGAACTTCATCATATGTTTGCAAGCAATGTTGATGTCTTTATTATGAAGACTTTTTGTTATTGAAACTATCTACCATGTATCATGGACGACCCAATACATTTCTGTCAATAAAATAGCATGAGCAAATGGGTGATCTCCAGTGTCCAATTTTACCATATAGTGTTATAGAGTTTTATTTAGAACAGTGTTATGTTACAGTTATGACACCTAGGGTTACATGATGACACAGATGTAACTTAAAAGTGATGATTTTTTTATCATATGTTTGCAAGCAATGTTGATGTGTCATGTATTATGAAGACTTTTTGTTATTGAAACTATTGACGACCCAATACATTTCTGTCAATAGAATAAAATAGCCTGAACAAATGGGTGAAATCCGGTGTCTTATTTTACTATATAGTGTTATAGAGTTTTATTTAGATTTTGATGGACAAAACTTTAAAATGTTTGTTAAATTATTTGATATACAAGCATGCGAGCTCTGTTGGCTAAAGAACGGTTTCTCTAATTTGTCTGTAGAAATTTACTGTAGTTTGCCCTGATTCATTGAATACTTGTATCCTAATTGTGCTATCTTTTGTATTTTGAAAGCATGGTACAAAAAGTACACAAAAAGGAACATTTAGCAAGACTAAATGTACTATGTGTGTGTTTTAGATACATTTTTTTTTTCTGCAAAATAGTTGCGTTTAAAATATATTATATTTACATATACATAAACCATTCTCCTGCAAATAAAGATGTTATCATGTGTATTGCCAAAACGAATCTTTTTGCACCTGTCCTTCTGTCAGTCTGCCAGTGTGAAACACTTTATTTTGCTCTAGTCTTTATCTCCTACATTCCTACATGGATTTTAATGAAACTAAGTATAAATTAATGTTTAGTTATGTAAGTCAAAGGTCAAGATCATGAGGTCAAATCTAAGACATTTAATTCCTACATTTAGAATGGTTTTTTAAGAACTTTCAAAAAACTTGGTACATATGTACAAATACAAACCAGCATACGAGCATGTATCATGAACCATGTTTGGGTAGGCAGTTCAAAGGTTAAAGTAATGTGGTAAAATCATTGTATATTGTCGTATTTCATGTGACGGAGAAACAGGGTAATGTGAAATCGGGAATTAGTGAGCTTGTTCATTACAGTTTAATCTTGTTTAAATGTAATTGACGATGCAGACCAAATTGTTGTGAGATACATGTACTTTATGTTGAATTTATTAGCTTTGATTAGGTTTTATATAACATCATTATATGAATCAAACCATTTATTACATAACAGCTCCTAATATGTCTGCTTTAATTGAAATACTTTTAAATGGGGAAAAAGATTAAAAACTTAATGTAACGCTGTCATGTAATATTTGCATTGACGTGGACCAGTGGCAATAATGAAATTTATAAATGGTAGAAACAATAACAATAAATACATCTAGCGTACAGTACAGACCTTTTGAAAGTTTAACACAAAACTATCGAATTTGTACCGAATTGTCAGCTCATCTATGCCTCTTGTTACTGACTTATATCTCGGCAGCTTTTCTATCTCTGGGAAGGCTATCCATATCTCGATCACTACCTATCCATATCTCGACCACAAGCTATCCAAATCTCGACCACTAGCTATCAATATCTCGACCACTAGCTATCCATATCTCGATCACTAGCTATCCATATCTCGATCACTACCTATCCATATCTCGACCACTAGCTATCCATATCTCGATCACTAGCTATCCATATCTCGATCACTAGCTATCCATATCTCGATCACTACCTATCCATATCTCGACCACTAGCTGTCCATATCTTGATAACTACCTATCCATATCTCGACCACTAGCTATCCATAACTCGATTACTAGCTATCCATATCTCGATCACTACCTATCCATATCTCGACCACTAGCTGTCCATATCTCGATCACTAGCTATCCATATCTCGATCACTACCTATCCATATCTCGATCACTAGCTATCTATAACTCGATCACTAGCTATCCATATCTGGACCACTAGCTGTTCATATCTTGATAACTACCTATCCATATCTCGACCACTAGCTATCCATATCTCGACCACTAGCTGTCAATATCTTGATAACTACCTATCCATATCTCGACCACTAGCTATCCATATCTCGACCACTAGCTGTCCATATCTCGATCACTAGCTATCCATATCTCGACCACTAGCTATCCATATCTCGACCACTAGCTGTCCATATCGCGATCACTAGCTATCCATATCTCGGCCACTAGCTATCCATATCTCGACCACTAGCTGTCAATATCTTGATAACTACCTATCCATATCTCGACCACTAGCTATCCATATCTCGATCACTAGCTATCCATATCTCGACCACTAGCTATCCATATCTCGATCACTAGCTATCCATATCTCGACCACTAGCTATCCATATCTCGACCACTAGCTGTCCATATCTCGATAACTACCTATCCATATCTCGACCACTAGCTATCCATATCTCGACCACTAGCTGTCCATATCGCGATCACTACCTATCTATATCACGGTCACTAGCTATCCATATCTCGACCACTAGCTATCCATATCTCGACCACTAGATGTCCATATCTCGACCACTAGCTGTCCATATCTCGACCACTAGCTATCCATATCTCGACCACTAGCTGTCCATATCTCGATCACTAGCTATCCATATCTCGGCCACTAACTATCCATATCTCGATCACTAGCTATCCATATCTAGGCCACTAACTATCCATATCTCGATCACTAGCTATCCATATTCAGTTTTGGCTTCTTTTTCTTTAGCTCGGTGTTAAACTTTCTACATGTCTGTACGTTAGTCAATGTAGAAATTATCAATATTATACAAATATAAATTATTTTTTAATGTAAAAAGTAGAGCAGTATTCTGAGATGCACATACCTCTGTAACCAGCATCGCCGAGTTGTTAGTTCTAAGATTTGGTCTTGATCTCTAACCTGTGTAGCTAAATTTGGTATGTGACACATCGTCTAATGTTGGTTTACATTTCTTTCAAGTTTGACCAAAATCCATTCATAGGCACAGGCGATATGTAGTGGACGGACAGGGTGATTCCTGGGAACCAGTATTTATATCAACTGTTGGAATTGTCTCCAAAATTGAAGTTATAGGTCCCAGTCAAGAATATTCAACCTAAATCGAGACATCACCAGCTATAGGTGAAGTGTCAGAAATGTTTACCTTTGTAGTGCGCTTAGGGCAAATGTAAAGGTTCTTTAACATGCCACGCCTGCCGTGAGACGGGGCATCGGTTTTAAGGTCTGCAACAAAGAACCCCGTGACTTTCCCATGGAGTGCTTGGCGAAATAACAGTCACTACCTACATGTATTTTCAAGTCTTAGTTGGACCCGACCGGGTTTTGTACCAACGACCTGCAACATACGGAGCGAGTACTCTAATAAATTAGCTACCGCAATGGTTTGAAAGTATGAAATAAATTCACGAATGTTTAGGTGTTTCCCTATAATTGTCTTTTTCAAACACCTGGTATTTATTAATCAGTAGATACAAATAATACAATACAAGATAAAATGTAAACTGGATTCAGGAACACGCACAAGCTTATATAAACTCATATCCAGACCACAGTTTCACAACCATTCCTCAGCGAAGTGTTTCCTTAACTTACATCTGTCACAATCTCAAACCTATATTCTTTATAGTTTTGTCAATTTCAAGATATTCAGAAATTTAAGGTGCCATAATGTAGGTCTCCACTACCTTAAAAAAATTCATGAAGTTTTGACAAAAATATTTATTAGTAGTTTCAAATAATTAACAAAATTTGCTTAATTTGAGAAAAATCTTATTAGCTTAGGAATGATTGTGACACCTTGACCTGAATATACTGAAGGTAGTCATACAATACAAGACAAAAAGAAGGCATCATTGTCAAAATATTCGGGACAAATATTTCTAATGGGAATTCCTGAAAAACATTTAGCCTACTAAACGAGAGAAAATAAGATATATATTCCGAGTACTAATTAATTTAAACCTGGGCCTGGGGTCAGTTGTTCGAAGCTTGATTACTTTAACCAATTGATTAGTTAAAATTTGAATTTTGCATAATTCAATATATATTGTAAACGTAATGTTGAAAGGTCGAAAATAAAAAACATGCATCAAACTAAAGCACGTTGTAATAAAACTATGGAATTTGTTATAGTATTTTAATTTTTATCCATGTTTCTGCTAATCACTGATTAAACTAATCCAGCTTCGAACAACTGGGTCCTGGTTGCTAAATTAAGTAATGATTAACACAACTGCAAACTTTACAATATCTGATAAAACTGAACTTATATCAATTAAGTATGATTATTACTTTAAAATATCTGGGACCAGTTGTTCGAAACTTGATAAGTTTAATCAGTGATTAATGCAAATTAAAAAAAATCAATTAAAAATCAACATAACATCATCAAATTAATGTATTTATCATAATGTGCTTAAGTTTCGTGAAATTTTATCCATTGTTAAAATTTTTAAGTTTAATTTCACAACATAATTGAAATTATGCAAAATTCAAATTTTGACTAATCAATTAATTAAACTAATCAAGCTTTGAACAATCAACCCCTGGTTTGATAAGTCTACATCTTAATGCATTTATAGCAGTTGACTAGATGCTTGTAGCCTTTCAACTAGAGCAGCATTGTAAACATACTCTGAGAGCTATTTGTGAATACCTTGGTATAATAACTAGAGAGACTTTGTTAACCTCCCCAGATATTCAGATGATAGATAACACTATCATGAGGTGTCAAGTTGTACAATTATATGTCTATATACGTAAATAAAATCACAATCATCTGTCATCTCGGATTGAACAATGTTATATGTATATCTTTTTCTTAAATTTCAAATTTCAAATCCCACGCTGATCATATGGAAGTATATCAACTTTAATTATCAGAGAGCCATTTTCTTTTCATTTTAATTTGTGAAATGTGATTGATGTATAACATGGTTTTAAATCTGTTGAAATGGATAATTTGGGTATCAAAGGCAGTTATATATAAAGGCCATACATCTTAAATAATCTATATATTTTTTTAAAAATATTATTTTCTAAATTTGTCATCATATATGTAATTCTAAAGCTTCTTTTAAATCATCAACCCAGTGTCTGAGTATCTCTGTCATGTGTTTAATTGTCAATGACTCGATGCTATTTTAGATACATGTAGAAACCATAAACCGTACACGACACTTCCTTTTGCATGATCACGAGGTTAAAAAATGTAGGGTTTGTTATTGTTTGTGATCTGAAAGTTGAGGATGGTTTGTACTTTGTAGATAGTAGAAACAAAATACTATATATTTA
This sequence comes from Anadara kagoshimensis, assembly GCA_021292105.1. Classification (NCBI taxonomy): domain Eukaryota; kingdom Metazoa; phylum Mollusca; class Bivalvia; order Arcoida; family Arcidae; genus Anadara; species Anadara kagoshimensis. The sequence goes on from CM037875.1 coordinate 44,224,071, forward strand.
CAGATACTATCAGCTAACAAATAACTAATTGATTGTTTGTTTTACGACCCAGTCAAAAATGTATTGCAGTGATAGAAAGTATGACCTTTGTATTGAGCTCGGGACAATGTACAGCCCCGTGTGCCACGCCTGGCACGACACCGGACGTCGGGATTTAAGATCTTTTGCAAAGTACCCGTGGCTTTCATTCCTAAAAGACGATTGCTTTGAACAATCAGTCAGCCACTTTTTTAAGACCCAACAAGGGTTCCAACTCGACCTCCCCATATACGGAGGAGGCATTGTACCAAGTTGCATCGTAGTTGTAAAAATGGAACAACAAAAGTAATGAAATAAGACATGGGATAAACAATCCGACACTGCTAGTTATACAATTATCGACGAAGTATGACCACTGGGTAAAATATATATAACAAATAATAAAGTAGTCATCAGATGGTACAACAAAATACAACTATATGTGTTAATTGCGATGGGATACCATTACTATGTCCCCAAAACGAAGCAACACAATATTGACTTGCAAGATATAGTCAAACGTCCCATTTGAGTCTAGATTTGGCTTACAAACGGACACCGGTCCAAAATTAAATAATAAAATATAGGCATGTATATTAGAATATTGGCCTAAAGAACATTTTGATACAAAAAGTTTCTAGCTTTTATAAATAATATATTGTAGCTAGACTTTAGATATGTTATATGTAGCATGTAGGACAAGTTATAATTAATTTGCAAAAATACTTGCATATAATTGGCCCTTACTGCTGAAAATTTGGACATTCTCTTTAATTAATGCCATTAGACATTGATATGTATTCAGCTTCAGGTGAGCGTTAAGGTCCATGGGCCTCTTGTTTATAAAGATGTATGTGATAATTTTTTGAGATTTTAATTTTTATTGTTTATAATTAAAATTGCTTTATCTCTCTATGTAAAAGATCCTTGGCAAACATAAATTTTATTTTTAAGGTGTCATGGAGTGCAGTGCAGAAATCGTGTTTAACACCTCAGTCAAGATTTTTTCACTAATATCAAGACTGTAAATTCTGAGATGATGAAGACAAATTACAACCTTCATGAAGCAAAGAGACTTTTCTCACAGTAGGATCTTCTTAGTTAGATTTGAGAAGCTCGTTGATATGTAAGCTGATGCTTCAGATCACTTAGCAAATTAGGTCCCTCACAGTGTTAGGATTGTGAGAATCATTTATGTTAAGTATAGTTTTCAGTTTTCAATTTCTTAATACCCTACTTGATCAAAATAAAATAAAGCACAGCAATTGCAAACTGAAACAACCCTGGGAGTAAACCAAAAATCGTGTCTAAATTAAGCTATTATTAAGACAAACTATTAATTTTAATGTTGTTAAAAAGTTATGTTAAAACTGAAAACCTGTAAAATCTAAACATAATATTTCAATTCCTGAAGGTGTTCCTTTACAATCCTAAAAGTCAACCCCAAAATCCTGATCCATGTTCAAATTACAATCCCAGAATCCTAATCCATGTTCAAATCACAATCCCAAAAGTCTGATCAATGTTCAAATCACAATCCCAAAAGTCTGATCCATGTTCAAATTACAATCCCAAAAGTCTGATCCATGTTCAAATCACAATCCCAAAAGTCTGATCCATGTTCAAATCACAATCCCAAAAGTCTGATCCATGTTCAAACCACAATCCCAAAAGTCTGATCAGTGTTCAAATCACAATCCCAAAAGTCTGATCCATGTTCAAATTACAATCCCAAAAGTCTGATCCATGTTCAAATCACAATCCCAAAAGTCTGATCCATGTTCAAATCACAATCCCAAAAGTCTGATCAATGTTCAAATCACAACCCCAAAAGTCTGATCAATGTTCAAATCACAATCCCAAAAGTCTGATCCATGTTCAAATCACAATCCCAAAAGTCTGATCCATGTTCATATCACAACCCCAAAAGTCTGATCCATGTTCAAATCACAACCCCAAAATCCTGATCCATGTTCAAATTACAACCCCAAAATCCTGATCAATGTTCAAATCACAATCCCAAAAAGTTTGATCCATGTTCAATTCACAATCCCAACATACATAAGACAAAACTAATTATCACAATTAATTACATGGATTTAAGTCATCTGGGCCATGTTGGACCATTGTCACATTGTCTTAATATAAGTGAAACATTCTTGACTTGGACATAAAAACTCATTAAATTAATTTATCAATGAATCAGGATAAATTATAACAAAACATGTGAGAACTGATTCATGAATTCACTGAATTTAAATTACAGCGCTATTATGAGGCAAGTGTTGCTAATAATATATGTATTAGGAGTTGAGTAATGGTTTTTTATGTCCCAGTTAAGAATTTTTCACTTATATTGAGGCAGTCATTTCTGGGATGGCAGAGAAAAATGAAGTGCCCAAAGAAGATTGACCCTCAGGAAATTTGCTAAAACTTTCTCATACAAGGATCTACCTGAAGGGCCCTGATTCAAACCATGGCAGTGGGAGGCACTGTGAACTGAAGTGAAATTTTGTGGTAACTAAGGTTTTCTATTTGTATTAGGGACAACTATTCGTAAAGAAGATTGAAATTAACACTAATAAATTTTTATGATGTTTTCACAAAGGAGGTTTTGAAATTGTTATGTAAAAGAGAATAAAATATTCAATGTTTTTCTTTTCATTGTGATGTTTATTTGACTTCAAATAAACTGTCATTAACAGAAAGATACCATATTTAAATCAAAATCTTAGCAATGTAAATACTCTGAAAACTGGCAAATTAAGTAATCAGATGAACTCCTACTATGGAAGTGAGACTGGGTGTTCTGGAAGGGTAAGCATTTCCTGTCTAGCTAGCTACACCCTCCACATGTGAAAAATGATGTAAAATGACCTATATTTTTATACAGGAACCGTCATATCATATAAGTATTGGTTGGTGTCTAGGAGATGTGGTAAAAGATATTACAGAAGAAAAAATGAATGAGTTACAGGTATGTATGCAATGCTAGACGACTAAAAACCCAAGTTTGTTGGGTTAAGATGCTCACACAAACAAATTGGGTACATAGTGAAGTAATTCACTTCATTTATGTTTATAGCAATCACTGTATTTTGTAGAAAAATTATTCTTCAACATGTTCAATATTCATGGTATTACTGTAGATTGGGAAAATTTTTCGACCATTAATTTCCGTGAAAATCGTCATTTCAATATATATTTTAGACTTTTATTTTTGTGTCATCCAAAATTGGTCGGAGCAAATGTAAGTAAATTATACCAAAACAAAATAGTTGCTAAATACTTGTTTTGGTTGTTACTGTCTTAAATTTACACAAAAATAAAATGAATGTAAACATTTCCCAATTGAAAGTGCATGTAATTTAACCTGTAGCTGTTATTTTAATCATTATAAATGTACTGTATGAAAAGAAACATTCGCAACAAAAATATTCACGAATTTCAAGGCGACTCTGGTACCATGAATATATCTTCTCTGATAATTTCTTATTATTCTTGGTGCACGTTACCTACAGTGAAAATATTTTGCCACTAGATGATCAAATCCACGGAAATTTCCTACTGTTAATGTTTCTTTTATACAATTATATAATAATCTCGTGAGTAATATAAGTCTTGGGTGTTACTGGTATTGCTAAAAGTAGATCATTGTGACCTTAGGGTTGAAAATGTTTTAACTGGCTATCATTAAAACCAGGTAAGTCATGCAAGTACAGATAATTTTTGCCAAAAGTAGGTCATAGTATTCTAAATGCTGGAATTAGAAATTTCATCATTGCATGTTAATGCACGCAATGGAATAAAGATTTCATGAGCAAACAGAAATAAGATATATCATGATGCGATGCTGAGAGGAAAATACATGATTATATCTTATGGAGGTTTGTGAAATGAAATTGTTTTATAGGGGATCATAAAATTCAGGTGATTGAACAGATCCCGAAATTTATTACCGAATTATGGGTCGTTGTGACCTAGGGGCAAAAACTTTTGAAAGCTGAAAGAAATGATCATGTGCCAAAAATTGATGTTATATTTTTCTGTTTCCTTGTGAAGCCAATGATGGATTAGTTTTAATGTGTGAGTTATTAGATACTTTGGGGGCATTTTAATAGAATCTTGTATCATGGGTGATAGATCAAAACTGTTAATACAGTGCTTGTATTCTGAGATAACAAGATTGAACAAAAAAAAAAAAAACAAAAATGATATATTAATTTAAAATTGACACTACAAATCTAAAAACCATCCCTTAAGCTGCTAAAATTGATCAAACTAGAAAATAGACAGTATTTTAAGAGAGAGATATTTTAAACTATTGTGTAGGGAACTATAATCTTGTCTTTGACAGCTGAAACGTCAGTTATTTCTGACATAGCAGAAAATTTAAATCCCCTGGTCTTATAAACCTCTATAATTAACCATCAATGATATTATATCAAAGGATAATTCTGTATGATTTTTTCCCTCAGCTTATCAATTTATATCACACTTTATTATTATGAATACCATTCATATAAAGTTGATATTTAAAAAAAATTAGAACTGAATTAGAACATATTTAGTTTAACTTGATCAAAAGATTTTCCTTCTACTTCTCATGAAGATACTTGTGTAGCTCAGGGATTAAATATTGTGTTTAATTTCCCTGTAAGCTGAAAATGTACTGCTTAAAAGTGTTTTCTTATTAAGTCGGAGGTCATGGCTGTTATCAGAGTTTCTGTTTAGACAAATACCAGTATAGAAAGGTGATTTTGCCATCATGAGTTTGTCATTAAAGCGTTGCAGGATTTTGCATCCAGATTTTGAAGAATTAGCAAGATTTAATATACAAATCATCTGCTCTTACAAAGTAACTGCAGTAGCTCAGTTTTTTTGTAATTTGTGTCGGCGTTAGCTCAGTTTGAAGAGTATTCACTCTGTAATTGGGAGGTCGTGGGTTTTGATCCCCGGCTGGGTCTGACCAAAACTTGAAATAGGTAGTGACTGTTCTTTTGCCAAGCATTCAGCATTAAGAAATGAAAGCCAAAGGGTTCTGTTGGTGAAGATCTTAAAACCTATACCCTGTGTCATGGCAGGCCTGGTAGGTTAAAGAGCCCTTCCTGCACCTTGCCCTGAACACACTACAAAGGTTAATATTTCTGCCACTTCACCTATAGCTAATGATGTCTCGGTATATTACATATTATACCAGTTTTAATTTTACAGCACTAGACGGCCGTTTCGGAATACAATTCCTCATCAGTAGTGCTTGGACCAAAGTTATGAAACCAAAATTATTTTAAAGATGTTGAAAAGCTACCCAAAAGGACCAAAATATATTTTACCAAATTAAGCTAAGGAAATACTTTGCATGAATGAGTATACCTTAGTTTTTGAGAAATTTCAAATTTCAACTTGCAGGAAATTTAGACAATTATAGTATATTTCTGACAATAATACGAAATTATTATATGTGTGAAGTATTTTTGACTGGTACAGAAAACACCATTTAATCTATCAATCAATTTTACCATGGGTGTAAAGAGGTGGGGCCAAGTATTCTCCACTCATAAAACCTGATTCTCAGTGTCATTATAAGACCAAGGTCTGTATAGCTTACTAGTCTAAAGCATTTACAAACAGATCATAGCACCACTCACCTGTCAAGGTTTGAATCACTTTGACTGATCCTAGTATGAGAAAGTTCGTCAGTTCATTATCTGAAGGTAATCAGTTTTCTCTGTGTACTCCAGTTTCTCCACAATCGAAGAATTGGCCACCTCAATATACAGTAAGTAAAATATTCTTGAATTGTGTGTAAAACACTTGTAGAACTTAAAAAGTGATTACCTATTTATTTATTCAATATAAAATCTTTACTTATTCAAAATGAAGTTTTGATTCTAGTAATATTTCGTATTTAACCATAATATTGAAGCCACACATAATAAATTAGAAAATAAAATCTAAATTTGGTGTGTATTTGTTCCTATCTCTTTTAGCACCTTATGCTGTTCAACTTCTAACAAACATATTGTTATTCAATTTACTATTTTAAATTTTTGGAAAAAATTCAAGAAGATTGAAAACCATTTCTGTTTTGTCACACATATTTGACCATACAAATGAAGTCATGCAGTTTGTAAATGAAAACATAAAATCTAAAATTAAATGAGTGTTTGTAATTATCTTACTTCTAACAAACGACAATGTATTTTATGTTGTTATTCAATGCACTATTTTAAATTTTTTGGAAAAATTTCAAGAAGATTGAAAACCATATTTGTTTTGTCACATCAGATTCTGGATTCATTAATCATGCCATGAATAAATACTTTAGCAAGCCAATAAAATGAGAAAGTGAAAACACATCCATCATATAACTCTATAACACTTGTAAAATTAAAAAAAAATTGTAATCATCATTGTTTGTTCACATAGTTTGTATCCATTTGTCTTAAACTATCTAAAAGGTTTCTTAAGAGATTGATTGTGTTTATTTCTGCAATATTATAAGGATTCAGAGTACGTAGGTGTGAGGTGGAGTGATGGTGTTTTACGCCAGAGTACAGACAGATTTTATATGACAAAATTAATTCTTGGAAAATTGTTATATGGTTGACAGGAATTTGCCAAAATACTTTTGATTTTGTGAAATGGTAATTTCATGAGGTTTTTAGTTTTAATATTCTCTTGAAATTCCTTCTTTATAATGAAGTCATGGTTAAAGGTCAAAGACATGATCTTGTGTTTGCCTTTGAAGATTGCTAATGCATAAGCATAGTTACAAATTTGGTGTTTTGCGGCACTGTTTTCCAACATGGAACAATGATCAGTAGGAGCCATTAGAGGCATATCTAGATGATTAAGCATTGCATAGTAGGTCACCAAGTCAAAGTAGCTAAAAAATCTTTAAGTCTTATTCTCCGGAAAAAATCTTTTGATGTAAAATTTGATGTGATATTTGGACTTTGTAGGGCATTGAGTCTATACTTAGTATGTTTACTGCAAAAAATTTTGTTGAAAAATAAGTCAAGCTTTTTTGTGTCAAATTGTGAGAATTTCATCAAATGACTTTTATCTGCCATGTATTTTTGTTTTACAAATGTCTACATACATTTTAATGCAGACAAACGTTTTGTTTTATAGTTGGTTTTACTATGTCCAGATGAACATTACAGGGCCATTTGTGCATTAGCTTTACAATTAACACCAACTTAAAGCTGAAGGCTTAGTAGAAACTTGACAACATACAGTAACTAAAGTTTCAGTTGACTAAAGATGGAAGTTTTTATACCCCTATTTACATAATAGGCTTTTGCAGGCAAAATGTTGTTTTTTAGCTGGTGTTCCTATTTCCAGATGAGCATTACAGGCCCATTTGTTCTTTAACTTTACAATTAACACCAACTTAAAGCTGAAGATTGAAAACTTAACAAGATAACTAAAGTCTCAGTTGACAAATGATGAAGTATTTATAACCCTCATTACATTTTAGGGTCTTGACACCCATTATTTTAACCAATGAAGTAATTATTACTTTATTAAAAACATTATTTATTCCCCTTGACAACTTTAATGTATTTTCTTAATTTGTTTGGTTTATTTTTGTATTTTTCAGGAGAATTTAATTAATCAGTTAAGAACGCATCCAGATATGGAGACATTTTACGCAAACGAAATTGAGTGCAAAACTGGAAATAAGAAATATTGCTTTCAATTATTGAAATAAAAATTATTGCTTTCTATTATTGAAATAAGAAATATTTTCCATTATTGAAATGTCACGGTCGGACTGATTTATAGATTACACCTTTGATGAGGACAAAATGTGATAAGTTTTATCTCTCAAATAAATTTGAAAATGCAGCTACAATAATCAACATTCCCGAACAGTGTTATGTTACAGTAATGACACCTAGGGTAACGTGATGACACAGATGTAACTTAAAAGTGATGATTTTTTTATCACTCTCAGTGTATTACTAGAGATGTCATAGATAAAATTTTAATTTTACTGAATGGTTGATAAATAGAACTTCATCATATGTTTGCAAGCAATGTTGATGTGTCATGTATTATGAAGATATTTTGTTATTGAAACTATCTACCATCTATCATTGACGACCCAATACATTTCTGTCAATAGAGTAAAATAGCCTGAACAAATAGGTGAACTCCGGTGTCATATTTTACTATATAGTGTTATAGAGTTTTATTTAGATTATGATGGACAAAACTTTAAAATGTTTGTTAAATCATTTAATATAAAAGCATGCAAGCTTTGTTGGCTAAAGAACAGTTTCTCTAATTTGCCTTCAGAAATTTCAAAATTTCTGTATAAGCTTAAAGGGATTTTATTAATGTAATTATGATTTCATATTTTTAAATGATAATAGTATATTGTTCAAATAACACTATAAAGAAGGCAAAATTAAGATATTTTACTGTAGTTTGCCCTGATTTATTGAATACTTGTATACTAATTGTGCTATCTTTTGTATTTTGAAAATATTGTAAAAAAGTACACAAATAGTAACATTTAGAATCCCGAATGTACTATGTATGTGTTTTAGATACGTTTGTTGTTATTTTTTAATCTTTTTAATTTTCTTCAAAATAGTTGCATTTAAAATATATTATATTTACATATAAATTTGCTTTGATTTTATTTTATATTTACATAGACCAATCTCCAAATAAAGAAAGTGTTTCACGCTGGCAGACTGACAGAAAGACAGGTTAAAAAAAGATTCGTTTTGTCAATACACATGATATTGCCAAAATGAATCTTTTTTCACCTGTCTTTCTGTCAGTCTGCCAGTGTGAAACACTTTCTTTTGCCCTAGTCTGTATCTCCTACATTCCTACATGGATTTTAATGAAACTAAGTATTAATTAATGTTTAGTTATGTAAGTCAAAGGTCAAGATCATGAGGTCAAATCTAAGACATTTATTTCCTACATTTACAATGTTTTTTTTAAAACTTGGTACATTTGTACATATATAAACCAGCATACAAGCATTCATCATAAACCGTGTTTTGGTACGCAGCTCAAAGGTTGAAGTAATGTGGTAAAATCATTGTATATTGCCGTATTTTACGTTATGGAGAAACAGGGTAATGTGAAATCGAAATTCGTGAGCTTGTTCATTTAAGTTTTATCTTATTAAAATGTAATTCACGCTGCAGACCCAATTGCTGTGAGATACATGTACTTTATGTTGAATTTATTAGCTCTGATTAGTTTTTAGATAACATCATTATATGAATCAAACCATTTATTACATAACAGCTCCTAATATGTCTGTTTTAATTTAAATACTTTTAAATGGAAAAATAGATTAAAAACTTAATGTAACGCTGTCATGTAATATTTGCATTGACGTGGACCAGTGGCAATAATGAAATTTATAAATGGTAGAAACAATAACAATAAATACATCTAACGTACAGTACAGACCTGTCGAAAGTTTAACGCAAAGCTAACGAATTTGTACCGAATTGTCAGCTCATCTATGCCTCTTGTCACTGACTTATATCTCGGCAGCTTTTCTATCTCTCGGAAGTTTTTCGGTCACTAGATATCCATATCTCGACCACTAACTATCCATATCTCGATCACTACCTATCCATATCTCGATCACTAGCTATCTATATCTCGACCACTAGCTATCCATATCTCGACCACTAGCTATCTATATCTCGATCACTAGCTATCTATATCTCGATCACTAGCTATCCATATCTCGATCACTACCTATCCATATCTCGATCACTAGCTATCTATATCTCGATAAGCTATCCATATCTCGACCACTCTATCCATATCGATCACTAGCTATCCATATCTCGACCACTAGCTATCCATATCTCGACCACTAGCTATCCATATCTCGACCACTAGCTTTCCATATCTCGATCACTAGCTATCCATATCTCGATCACTAGCTATCCATATCTCGACCACTAGCTATCCATATCTCGATCACTAGCTATCCATATCTCGACCACTAGCTATCCATATCTCGATCACTAGCTATCCATATCTCGATCACTACCTATCCATATCTCGATCACTAGCTATCCATATCTCGACCACTAGCTATCCATATCTCGATCACTAGCTATCCATATCTCGACCACTATCTATATCTCGACCACTAGCTATCCATATCTCGACCACTAGCTATCCATATCTCGATCACTACCTATCTATATCTCGACCACTAGCTATCCATATCTCGACCACTAGCTATCCATATCTCGACCACTAGCTATCTATATCTCGATCACTAGCTATCCATATCTCGATCACTACCTATCTATATCTCGACCACTAGCTATCCATATCTCGACCACTAGCTATCCATATCTCCATCACTAGCTATCTATATCTCGATCACTAGCTATCCATATCTCGATCACTACCTATCCATATCTCGATCACTAGCTATATATATCTCGACCACTAGCTATCCATATCTCGACCACTAGATATCCATATCTCGATCACTAGCTATCCATATCTCGATCACTAGCTATCTATATCTGGATCACTAGCTATCCATATCTCGACCACTAGCTATCCATATCTCGATCACTAGCTATCTATATCTGGATCACTAGCTATCCATATCTCGACCACTAGCTATCCATATCTCGACCACTAGCTGTCCATATCTCGATCACTAGCTATCCATATCTCGACCACTAGCTATCCATATCTCGACCACTAGCTATCTATATCTCGATCACTAGCTATCCATATCTCGATCACTACCTATCCATAAATACAATAAATACATCTAACGTACAGTACAGACCTGTCGAAAGTTTAACGCAAAGCTAACGAATTTGTACCGAATTGTCAGCTCATCTATGCCTCTTGTCACTGACTTATATCTCGGCAGCTTTTCTATCTCTCGGAAGTTTTTCGGTCACTAGATATCCATATCTCGACCACTAACTATCCATATCTCGATCACTACCTATCCATATCTCGATCACTAGCTATCTATATCTCGACCACTAGCTATCCATATCTCGACCACTAGCTATCCATATCTGGATCACTAGCTATCCATATCTCGACCACTAGCTATCCATATCTCGATCACTAGCTATCTATATCTCGACCACTACCTATCTATATCTCGACCACTAGCTATCCATATCTCGACCACTAGCTATCCATATCTCGACCACTAGCTATCCATATCTCGATCACTAGCTATCTATATCTCGACCACTAGCTATCCACATCTCGATCACTACCTATCCATATCTCAATCACTAGCTATCTATATCGCGATCACTAGCTATCCATATCTCGACCACTAGCTATCCATATCTCGATCACTAGCTATCTATATCTCGATCACTAGCTATCCATATCTCAATCACTAGCTGTCCATATCTCGATCACTAGCTATCTATATCTCGATCACTAGCTATCCATATCTCGACCACTAGCTATCCATATCTCGATCACTAGCTATCCATATCTCGATCACTAGCTATCCATATCTCGATCACTACCTATCCATATCTCGATCACTAGCTATCTATATCTCGATCACTAGATATCTATATCTCGATCACTAGCTATCCATATCTCGGCCACTAGATATCCATATCTCGATCACTCGCTATCTATATCTCGATCACTAGCTATCCATATCTCGGCCACTAGATATCCATATCTCGATCACTCGCTATCTATATCTCGATCACTAGCTATCCATATCTCGATCACTACCTATCCATATCTTGATCACTAGCTATCCATATCTCGATTACTAGCTATCTATATCTCGACCACTAGCTATCCATATCTCGATCACTACCTATCCATATCTCGATCACTAGCTATCCATATCTCGATCACTCGCTATCTATATCTCGATCACTAGCTATCCATATCTCGATCACTAGCTATCCATATCTCGATCACTAGCTATCTATATCTCGATCACTAGCTATCCATATCTCGGCCACTAGCTGTCCATATCTGGATCAGTAGCTATGCATATCTCGATCACTAGCTATCTATATCTCGATCACTAGCTATCCATATCTCGATCACTACCTATCCATATCTCGATCACTAGCTATCTATATCTCGATCAATAGCTATCCATATCTCGATCACTAGCTATCTATATCTCGATCACTAGCTATCCATATCTCGATCACTACCTATCCATATCTCGATCACTAGCTATCTATATCTCGATCAATAGCTATCCATATCTCGATCACTAGCTATCTATATCTCGATCACTAGCTATCCATATCTCGATCACTAGCTATCCATATCTCGATCACTAGCTATCTATATCTCGATCACTAGCTATCCATATCTCGACCACTAGCTATCCATATCTGGATCACTAGCTATCCATATCTCGACCACTAGCTATCTATATCGCGATCACTAGCTATCCATATCTCGATCACTAGCTATCTATATCTCGATCACTAGCTATCAATATCTCGATCACTAGCTATTCATATCTCGATCACTAGCTATCCATATCTGGATCACTAGCTATCCATATCTCGACCACTAGCTATCTTTATCGCGATCACTAGCTATCCATATCTCGATCACTAGCTATCTATATCTCGATCACTAGCTATCCATATCTCGGCCACTAGCTGTCCATATCTCGACCACTAGCTATCCATATCTCGACCACTAGCTATCCATATCTCGATCACTAGCTATCAATATCTCAGCCGTTTTTGCAACCGAGTTTCGGCTTCTTTTTTTTTAGCTCAGTGTTAAACTTTCTACATGTCTGTACTTTAGTCAATGTCGAAAGATTTGGTCTTGATCTATAACCTATAAAGCTAAATTTGGTATTTGACACTTCGTCTAATGTTGGTTTACATTTCTTCTAAGTTTGACAAAAATCCATTTATAGGCACAGGCGATATGTAGTGGACGGACAGGGTTATTCCTGGAACTATTATATATATTAACTGTTGGAATGGTCTCCAAAATTGAAGTTATAGGTCCCAGTCAAGAATATTCCACTTATATCGAGACATTACCAGCTATAGGTGAAGTGACAGAAATGTTTACCTTTGTAGTGCGCTCAGGGCAATGTAAAGGTTCTTTAACGTGCCACGCTTGCCGTGAGACGGGACATTGGTTTTAAGGTCTGCAACAAAGGACTCTGTGACTTTCCCGTGGAGTGCTTGGCAAAATAACGGTTACTACCTACATGTATTTTCAAGTCTTAGTTGGATCATACCGTGTTTCGTACCAACGACCCCCAACATACGGAGCGATTATTCTACCAAATGAGCTACCACAATGGGTTGAAAGTATGAAATAAATTCACGAATGTTTAGGTGTTTCCCTATAATTGTCTTTTTTAAATGTGATTTCTTTCCACATAGTGGCCTCCTTGACTCAATATCAAATAGCTATAAATTTTGTGTTGAATGGATATTGCTGGACTTATTTATGACACCAGATGCTATCATTGGTATATTAGACGTGATGAAAGGTTCTATGTTAATATATATATAGAACACCTGGTATTTATTATTTAGTAGATACAAATAATACAATATAAGACAAAATGTAAACTGGAAACAGGAACACGCACAAGCTTATATACACTTATATCCAGACTAAAGTTTCACAACCATTCCTTAGCTAAGTGTTTCCTTAACTGAAATCTGACAATTTCAAATTTATGTTCTACATAATTTTGTCAATTTCAAGATATTAAGCAATTTAAGGTGCCATAATGTAGATCTCTTCTACCTTATAAAATTTGCAAAAAATATTTATTAGTAGTTTCAAATAATTAACAAAATTTGTTTAATTTAAGGAAAATCTCAGCTTAGGAATGATTCTAAAACCTTGACCTGAATATACTGAAGGTAGTCATACGATACAAAACAACAAGTAGGCATCATTGTCAAAATATTCGGGACAAATATTTCTAATGGGAATTCCTGAAAAACATTTAGCCCACTCAACGAGAGAACAAAAAGATTTATATTCAGAATACTAATTAATTTGAACCTGGACCTGGGGTCATTTGTTCGAAGCCTGATTACTTTAATCAATTGATTAGTTAAAATTTGAATTTTGCATAATTCAATATATATTGTAAACTTAATGTTAAAATGTCGAAAATAAAAAAACATCCATCAAACAAAGGCACGTTGTAATAAAACTATCGAAATTGGTAATAGTATTTTAATTTTTATCCATGTTTTAAATTTCTGCTAATCACTGATTAAACTAATCAAGCTTCGAACAACTGGGTCCTGGTTTTAAATTAAACAATGATTAACACAACTGCAAACTTTACAATATCTGACGTATATCAATTATGTATGATAATTAGTTAAAAATATCTGGGACCAGTTGTTCGAAGCTTGGTTAGTTTAGTCAATGTTTTATGCAAATTAAAAAAAACAATTAAAAATCAACATAATATCATCAAATTGATGTATTTAACATAATGTGCTTAGTTTGGTGACATTTTATCCATTTTTGAAATTTTTAAGTTTAATTTCACAACATAATTGAAATTATGCAAAATTCAAATTTTGACTAATCAATCAATTAAACTAATCAAGCTTTGAACAACCAAACTTTGGTTTGATAAGTCTACATCTTTATGCATTCATAGCAGTTGACTAGATGCCTTGTAGCCTTTCAACTTGAGCAGCATTGTAAACATACTCTTAACGCTTTTTGTGAATACCTTGATCTAATAACTAGAGGACTTTGTTAACCTCCCCAGATATTCAGAGGATAGATAACATTATCATGAGGTGTCAAGTTGTACAATTATATGTCTATACACTTAAATAAAATCACAACCATCTGTCATCTCGGATTGAACAATGTTACATGTATATCTTTTTCTTAAATTTCAAATTTCAAATCCCACGTTGATCATATGGAAGTCTACAACTTTAATTATCAGAGAGCCATTTTCTTTTCATTTTAATTTGTGAAATGTGATTGATGTATAGCATGGTTTTAAATCTGTTGAAATGGATATTGGGTATCAAACGCAGTTATATATAGAAGCCATATATCTAAAATAATCTATATTTATAAAAATATATATTATTTTCTAAATTTGTCATCATATATGTAATTCTAAAGCTTCTTTTAACTCATCAACACAGTGTCTGAGTATCTCTGTCATGTGTTTAATTGTCAATGACTCCATGCTATTTTAGATACATGTAGAAACCATAAATGGTACACTTCCTTCTGCATGATTATGGTTAAAAAATATAGGTCTCTGTAGTTTGGGCTCGTTATTGTTTGTGATCTGAAAGTTGAGGATGATTTGTACTTTGTAGATATAAAACAAAGTACTATATACTTACAAATACCATAAGGTAACAAATAATTAATTGATTGCTTGTTTTACGACTTAGTCAAAAATGTATTGCAGTGATAGAAAGTATGACCTTTTTATTGAGCCAGGACAATGTACAGCCCGTGTGCCACGCCTGTCACGACACCGGACGTCGGGTTTTAAGATCTTTTGCAAAGTACCAGTAACTTTCATTTCTAAAAGACGATTGTTTTGAACAGTCAGTCAGCCACCATTTTCAGACTCAACCAGGTTTCCAACCTCGACTCCCCATATACAGAGGAGGCATTGTACCAAGTTGCATCGTAGTGTAAAAATGGAAAACAAAAGTAATAAAATAAGACATGGGATAAACAATCCGACACTGCTAGTTATACAGTTATCGACAAGTATGACCACTGGTTAAATATATATAACAAATAATAAATTAGTCATCAGATGGTACAACAAAATACAACTACATGTGGTAATTGCAACGGGATACCATTACTATGTTTCCTATACGAAGCAACACAATATTGACTAGATAATATTGTTAAGATATAGTTAAATGTCTCATTTGAGTCTAGAGATGGCTTACAAACGGACACTGGTCCAAAAATGAATAATAAAAGACACAGCTATATCAGCCTCTTATAATTCCTTTGAAGTTTTTAAAAATATCTGACAAACCATCTCCAAGAAATGCTTCGAACAAGGGTTGAAACAGAAGAAGAAAAACGCAACAAAACCATTGTTCCTGTTTAAGAACTGTCATTTACTACTATTTAATGCATTATTTCTTAAAAATTCAAAAGTTGTACATGGCAGAGTTATAAGCGCTCGGTCTATTCTGAAACAAACAGCGTAAAGCTGTTGATATAAAAGCGGAAACCATTGGAATGGTCACTGTTACTATATATGAAATTTATACTTTATTTGTATTCTGTCTGATCTGGTTCTACCTATTAATACTAAAACTGGATTAGTTTCTATCTATAAAGATATCTTCAATTGAGGTCTGTTGACCATTGATAAGATACTACTTAGTCTATTATACTTATTTATTAAGCGAGTCAGTTTATACTTAACAATATTGAACCGTAAGGAAATTAGGTACAAGCTCCATACTGAGTAAGCATGAATCCTGTTATTATGGTAAAAACAACATCTGTTCAAAAACGTACAAATAATGATGGTTTGTTTTTCTTAAACTTATTATTTAACAAGGACAAATCAGGGTTCTGATGCAAAGGATTAGGTTACATGTACTTCTAATCGCTAGTATTTCTCAACATTTCATCAATTAAAGATTCTATTAGTGCATCTTGAAAGAAATATCCGTAGTAGGATATTTTATTATACGTAGGATAGAGAAAATACATCTCTGTCTGAATTAAAGGTTATTGTTAATACATCATGTATAGTTATATATTATTGCTGTATGGTACAAAAACAAAAACAATTATTATTATTATTAATAGATTTATGTTTTTGACTTTTGCTGTGATGTAATTTAATAAATCTTCAAATCATACAGGTTAATACACTGGGGGAAGTAGGCTAAGGGTGAAGGTCACTGACACTTATCAAACAAAAACATATCGGTCCATTCCAAACCACAATTAAAAAACAAAGAAAGAGCTTTATAGAATTGAAAAATCAAGTCAAACCTGTAGACTTTCAACAGGCAAGTGGGTGTTCTGGAAGGGTAAGCGCCTCTTCTTCTTTCTAACTAACTTAAATCGAGAAAGAAAGATTAATGAAACTTTGAGACGGATAGTTTCGGATACAGAAATTCCAAAATGGTTAAGAATTTCCACACAAAAGCTGAAGCTTGCTTTAATGAATAAATAGTATTCAATACAACGGGCAGTAAATAAGAGGAAGGAGCCTATCATTTTAGATGTCAAAGTCAAAGTCCTTTACGTACTCTTAAAAAATTAAGTGTTTTTAGCACAATAATATAATAATTTACGTTTGATTTGATGAAATTGCATGACATTTTATACACTAATAGTTCATATTTTTAAATAAGTTGCCTACTCCTTGTGGAACAAAGTAAGCATAAGGCAGGAAATTCCGGGGTTGTTATAATGTTTCGATTCTAATTCCACATCCTGTAATGTTTTCATTATTCTTCTCATTCTAGAGTTAGAACAGTAATTTGTTATGTACTAGAATTAAAAAGAAATTATCGTTTTAATTTAATTAGTTAATGAACATGCGTTGTGTAGATTATCACACCGTAAAATATTGTGCGCATTTTTCCTTTTGATTACTGTCATTTATTACGTGTTTAAGTTAAATTGCCAGTTTTTAAACTTTAACTTTGCTTTGGGATTGCGATTTGACATGGAGAGTTCTATTTGAGATTTATTATCAACTCCTTATATAAACGAATCCATACAAAGTCATGCTTACAATATTTACGACGTTTTTAAAAAGTACGATTTATGAAGAAGTGTTTTTTAATTAGTTGTCAACGGGTCTGCAATAATTAAGAAATCCCCAAGACATGCGGAGATATATAATCAAAAACAAACATATTAATCCATGTCCGAATCACAATCCAGAAGCAAAGTAAAAACTTTGGAACTGACAAGTTAGGTAAGACACGTGAACGTCTACCAGAGAAGTGAGACTGGGTGTTCCGGAAGGGTACGCACCTCCTGTTTAGCTGTCTTCACCAGCCACGTATTACATCATATTAATTGTCACCGTCTCTAATATAGAAAATTATTTATGAGTAAAAGAACAAGCGTTTATACCTGAATAAATTGCATATTGAAAAATACAATTAACACACCACAGATATTAAGAAAAGCAAAGAACACGAAACTACAACAAGGTAAGCTGCTTAAAAATTGGTTGACACAAGGATATTACAAACCTAGGCTAATCAGGCCCCGTTTTATTACTGTCATCACATTTCTCTGTTTCCAGAATTGCCATTAGTATAGTAGACGTTCTATATTTCATGTTCCTTTAACACAACTTTGATTACACACATAACAGGTGTAGTTACCTAAACAGAAAGTGTTTACCCTTCTGGAGCACCCGGCCTCAATTCATTGGTGGAAGTTCACGTGTTTTACCTAAGTTGTAAGTTTCAAAATATTTAATTTGCTTCTAGATTGTGCTTCAGACATGAAATAGTGTTCTTTTTGATTGAGACTGTTTTTGTACAATAACCGACATATGAGAAATGATGGAAATGCACAGACCGTAAGTCTCGCATAAAATTTACATTTTGCTGCCGAATATAATCGATTTAAATCTAATCAAAATTTATGGAAATATTAAGTCAAAAAGCAAAAATCATCAAACTTTAGAATTTTACAAAATGATTATAATAAACCAGGCCGTTTAATAAACAAACTGTATTTATTTCAATTTAATTGTAAGGAAATTGGTATTATTGGCGAGAAAACGTGTATTTTGTGCGAAGATTAACACTTTCGGAAAATATGTCAAGTAGTTATTTAAATTGCGAGAAATACACTAATACACTTATACATAATTTCAAAGATCAATTAAGTTAAATGCCGTGATTAAACAAGTGAAAGTGAAAAACATTTTTGCACTAATATTTGCCCCGATTGAATTCGACTGGTAGCTAATATGAAGGAACAAAGACGGCGTATTTGCAGCTAACGGACAGCTATCCTGAATGGTATCAGTTGTACAATATTTACAGTTTAAAATTTTTCAAATAATGCAGAGAACCGGTGGCGATATCATAACGATCTCGTCTGTAATTTATGTGCTATCAGAAAAAAAACTTCAGTTTCGACAAAATGTAAAAGTACATTGTACATATGTTATTCTTATCACATTAAAGGAATTATTTTTCTAATCCCCCGACGGACATCACCAGTGTCACCAAAGAAAATCCATCCAAAAAAATCAGCAGGTTAGTTCTACAAACAAACTATTGATCATAATAATAAACGGTTTTAAATAATATTTACAAGTATTTTCCTTCACTAAATCTTCTTGACATTCTAGAATGCGCGATCTATGACGTTACTTGACCAGATATTGTTTGTATCATTGGTACACTTTTTAATTGATTCATTCTGCGTTTTCATAGCCTTAGGGGTTACATGTTGTGTTTTTGTCTTCTACAGACAGAAAAATATTTTGTATTTTGACAAACATGTTTTTAAGTGACTTAATTATGCGTAGGTTCGTCGCTTAGTAAAACGACAAGCTATATTTTGTATCTTGGATATCGGCTTTTCTAGGTTTTATAACAGGCTTGCGGCATGTACAAGGTATACACATCAAATTCAATAATACCTTTATACCTCTGTTATATAATTTTTTTGACGACCAATGAGACTTTAACCTAGTTTTTTATTTTGCGAAGTAAATTATTATACCCTTCGCAAACTGCATTTAGTTTGACAGGATATATAAGAATCACCATGTCTGTCTGTCTGTCCGTCCGTCTGTTTGCCTGTTCGTGTAAAATCTTGTCCAGGCCATGTCTCATAAATGCTTTGGACGACTATCAGAAAACTTCACATGAATTCTTTTCATGCTCCAAAGGTGGGTGTGACCTTGGAACAAGGTTATATCGGAAAGGTCAAAGTCACCATTAAACAGTTGTAGATGTTGCGGTTGGGTGTATTTGTCTGAAGACATAGTTCTAGTGTTTATTGTTATCGATAAACAATAGAATAGAGTGATAGTAAGAGTTCGAACAATTATGTGTCACATTTTTTTAAAATAAAATGTTCAAACCTACCAGAAGCGGAGTGCACAGATGTTTCTAATTGTCAAATTTGCCTGCTTATGTGGTTTGAAGAAATAATTTAGCTTTGTTTTCAATGAAAACGGATCAACGTACATATTTGACCTTTATTTTGATATAGACTTCAGTTATACTACCCAGTTACATAAAGCTCGAATCAAACCGCATTCTAAAAAATACAGGTTTCTTATCCTCCCTAAATAATACATTTTAAATACAATTACTACCAAAACATAAATATTTAGTCTGTACGTGTGTGTAATCAAGATCATAAATCATATTTGATAATTATATATAAATACTACCATATATAATCAGTAAAAGGAACATTCAAGAGCGATTTAAATTAATTAGATAAATTATTCTATCTGTTATGTAAATTTTACACAAACAATGCCTTAATGCGTATTTTGATAAAAATTCTTGCTATAGTTAATGATTTTAAGATTCAGTACATATAAATAATTAATTGTTTAATAAAATTATCAAACATTTACACATGAGAGAGAAAGTGATTATAGTTTTTAATGTTTTGATTATTTTTGATAAGCTAGAGAGCATGGAAACGCCATTAATTTAATGACTTTACAAATATTACGTAATGGAGAATTGCAAAAATATGAAAATGTGGCAGGAATACTCAGAGCAAAAATTAAAAATTGATATAAAGAGGAATTAAGTATGCACATCTCTGAAAATTACCATAGATTTCTGGAATGGAGATAAGACATTGACATTTGGCATATTTGCATAACAAGATGCTTATTGATTTCTTTACTAACATTACGTAATGGAGAAGTGCAAAAATATGAAAATATGACAGGAATATTCAGAGTAAAAATTAAAAATTATGCAATGAGGAATTAAATATGAACAGCTCTGAAAATTACCATAGATTTATGAAATGGAGATAAAACACATACATTTGGCACATTTGCATAACAGATGTATAAAATGATGTCCCATAGTTTTTAACCTGAAATAAAGATAACTAGAATAACTAGAGCTATATTTGTTAAACGTATTCCACCGCACACCAATAATTCATTAATTGTAAAGTTGAAGTACATTTTAGTTTTCCGAAAATGGTTAAAATTTATAAAGTAACAATGACATTCACCTTTGACCTATGACCTCCATATCAATACGTTTCTTCTTTCGAAATTTTCATATAGAGCTCAAATGTTTTCGAAATTGCTTTAATTGCAAGCTAAGAACTTCGAGCATACTTAAAGATTTATGCACTGGATATTGTAAAAAGGTTTTCATTGAGATGATTCAATTATTATGAAACCAAGTGATTCCACTTTCAATCAATTAGTAAACTTAATAATTAAAAAAGATGAATCAACCACAAACTTGTCGGTTAATGTTCAAATCAAAATCCCAAAAGAAAAGGAAAAAATGAAAACTTGCACGTCAAATATTACCATCTTACATAATAATTTGAATGAAATATCTTTTTCAAATCTCAACAGGCATGAAATAAAAAACTCACAGTAAACTTCACAAATTCATTCAAAGAATTTCAAATGAAAAGATACAATCAAATGCATAAATGTTTACAAATAGAAATGATTTGAAACCCACAACAGCGATAAAATTTAATGACCTATACATGTTTGAGTGTTTAAGAATTTACGGTCAATTTAATTTCTTAAATAGTTGATGATTGATATAAATTGTTGTTAAGGATGACTGATAATGTAGAATTATGTACAATGTATAGGATTGTTTTCAAAACTTTAGGATCCTATTTCTATGACAACATAGATGAGTTTTGAAGGAATTGGTAATTACATTAGAGAAAAGACGCTAAGAGCGATAAATCACATGTATATCAGATCTTTAAAAAAAATTCTGACGTTATCCATTGACATACACGGAATTACTTGATTTATCAAGAAAAAGTTAAATGAGGCTTTTAATGGGCAATGTATAAAACTTTGAACAGTGTAAAAACGTTTTAGTTTTTATGTTTTTTTTATTTCTAGATATTCGAATAAACAATCATATCTTTCTTGTATACCCTAAATATAAATCATTGCCTTTAATGCAAGAAATCAATTTATGACTGTCACTGAAAAACGTGATTTGATAACAGCCAACGTAACAAGAAACACACAATGAAAATTCAGCCAAATAAGATGTGAAAATACTAGTTAATGCATATTAGAACTACCGAGTGTAAATGTTAATGTTGTGTAAATAGTGCCGCTGAAACGACATGATTATTCTACATATTTTACAACTAGAGGTCCCCAGTCTGTACATGTAGAAATAAAAAATAAACAAGCATTGTATACCAATCAACGGATCATGTTTTGTGTATTGCATTAAAACATTCCAGATTGTTAATTATTTGTTCAATAATATTATATATAAAATGTTGTAAAATATGTGTTGTGTTTAGAGAAATGTATTATTTTGCTGTTTTATGTTGAAAAAAAGTTTCCAAATCCAGTCTTCATTTCGAAAACAAAATCGACCCCTCGATCTATTAATAAATCAATTAGCAGGACCCTAATTCAAAAAGTTTATATAAAATTAAAATGTGGTACAAGTGAATATTAGAACAGATCACATGGCTGCCATTCATAAGTATAACATACGCAAGCATAAGTTGTTGAAAAAAGTTTTGTTCAAGAATCAAACAACAAATATACCAGTCAATGTTCAAATTACAATCCCAAGCACAAAGCAAAAATTGTGAAAACTTGTAGATTAAGTAAAGCACACGAACTTCCTACAAAACAAAAAAAAAACAAATGAATGAACGTAAGATGTTCAGTTTAATTATAATAGACCGAGCGAGGCATACAAACATAGTGTACAATATTATCAGGACCAATTATAGTTGCTAGATAGTTCTATGATACTAGTACGCGAGTAAAATGGTAGATATTTTCTGTTTTTTTTGCGACGATTTCATATGTTCACTGTATAGCAATAAAACGTGTATCTACATGTAAAGTGTAGACCTTATTGACGTTTGTGTTAGTTTCACACAAAATGAATTGAAACTATATAAATGCACTGTAAAACAGATTTGGTCACGATACTTAATATGTCCATTACTGATGCAGTCTGTCTCGGTGCATGAATAATTTAAAACTTCGTCTTCCGGATCTTAGTGCCTTATTTAGGGATCCATTAGGAAAGATCCTAATGTCAAAATAGATGTTATTGCAATATAATAATCTTCAACCAATGGGAAGTACAAGTATAATTTGTTGGTAAGAAGAAGAAACTGATTTCGTTGATACAAAGAATTAGTAGATCATTATCAGTATATGAATTGATAATGTTACAGATACCATTCTGACTGTCTGTACAAGGTTTTATAGTTTTGAAGAGGATATTTGTCATATATGTATATTAGTATTATATATCCAGATTCCAGGAATTTGAACCCCATCAACCAATAAATGTGACCAATCTGTCTGTTGTTGAGTTCGTCATATAAAAACTATATTTATTTCTATATACAGACATTAATGGTTTCGAAATAGTTTGATTCAGTAGAAGACACAAAATATTAATAATGTTAAAATGTCTAGCCTCTTGTTATTTAAAGCAAGAGACTTTCTTCGTTTTTTATAAAATGAGAATTGTAAATAGCCTATGCTCTTAAACAATCAATTTATATATACTAATATAACATAATGGAATATACATAAAATGTGCTTGAAAATGACCAAAGCAACCATGAACACACTACAACACACATTAAGATACGAGGTAAAACATACAGGAGAGTCGAAAACATGACAGAAATTACCAAATCGACATACCATGTCCTTATTTTATATTATACCACTAGACGGCCTTTTCGGAATACAATTCTTCCTCATCAGTAGTGCTTGGACCAAACTTGTGAGACCAAAAATATTCTCATAGATGTTGAAAAAGATACTCAAAGGACCAAGATATATTTTACCAAATATAGTTAAGGAAACACTTTGCATGAAGCTGTACACCTTAGTTTTTAAGGAAATTCAAGTTTTAACTAGAAGCAAATGTAGATAATAGATTATAGTTCTACTAATCTGGTAAGTTAAAAAACTAAAGTTCGAATGTACTAGTTGTTTTAAAACATTGTAAAGAAAACGGTAAAATGTATAACTGGCTAATTTCATGGAATAATTCAACATTATTGACTTTTGATTATTTCTTAGTCTTTCAAGTCTAATACCCATCTCTCGATCTTAAAAACATCATTGAAAAACTTTATGATGAAAGGAAGACTGACTTTAGATCTCAAATTTTGAACCTTCTACCACTCGATAGTGATGTACCTAGAGCGCTTTGCTCTGATATCTACATTTCCCACTTATGTTTGCTTGTTTATATTCGATAACCACTGCGGAGTGCTTGCGCCGTAAGTAGGAGGTCTAAGACGGCCTTAACCCTTTTACAAAATACACAAGCCCAAGAGGCAGTTTGTACCGAGATTAAGAAAAAAGAGAAGAAGTACGTGACTTGAACAGTTTTAACATAATTCTTCTGATAGATGATTTTCTATATAGTTTAGATGAATATTTTAGACGAATTTACATCAAGAAATTATTTCTTTGGTCGATTACACAATGTTAAAACTTGCAAAAATATAACCTTTCATGTCTAAAACACCTCATGTTTAGGTTAATTGTAGAACACATTAAAAGTAAATATAATTGTAATATTTTTAATGCATTTTATGTGCAAAAAACAATTCCATTTGGAGCTGAAGTTAATTTAAAACATCACCGTTAGATGTGTGAAGATAAACATCCGTTTCCTCTGAAAAAAATTAACTGTTAGTTAAAATGAAGATTTTAAACATACGACAACAGCAGATATAAATCAAAATATTGATATTGCTTGTCAGTGAAAAAATAACTCCATTTAAGTTGAGCTTGATTAAAAGCAACACCATTAGATGTGTGACCATAAATATTGTTCCCTTTTGAAAAATATTTAATTTATTTAATTAATATTCAAAGCCTACGTTAACATATGCTTTAGATTCACAATAATATTGATATTACTTTTCATGTGCAAAAGTTATTTCATTTAAAGCCTTTCTTAATTTTTAAATATCATCACCATGAGATGCGTGACCATAAACATACATTTCTTTTGGAAAAAGGTTCGGTTTTGATTTAAAAAGTAGTGATAACAGTAGAACGATGATATTGCTGCCGTATTCCTAGAACAGAAACAAGCATTCTGTGACAGCTGTAGATTGCATAACAAGAGGTCCTAACCATTTCGGAGCGCTGGTGAAAGTGTTTAACTTATTTTACTATTTGGATATTAACATTGCCTTTAGGGTTGTGCAAAAACTCATTTGACTTAATTCAATCTCTCCTAGTGGAGCATTGAACCAAAAACTCCAGTTAAAGTAAAACTCAATTTAAATCATCACCAAGTAATTTTGTTACAATTAATATTTTAACAAAGCGTTAAAAAAAGACATAATTGGTTATATAGGCATTAGCTCTCACGATGTGCAAAAATAACACCATTTGTAGCTGAACCTGATTTAAAACATCAACATGATATTTGTGATAATGGAAATATATATTCAGGAAAAAATAAGTTCACTTTTCGTTAAAATGAAGTTTTTACGCTTAAGATAAAACTATACATAAATTAAATATTGATATGACTATAAAGTGCAAATATAACTCTATTAACTCTCTAAAATTTATGCCAAACTTACATCACCATGAGATGTGTGATGATCAACATATAATTATTCTAGAAAAAAGAAAGTTAAAATTAAGATTTTAAGCCTACGTTAAAAGTAAACATAAATTGATATATTGATATTACGTTTTATTCAGCAAAAATGATTTAAAATTTAAAGCTTATGTTAAAGCATCACCATTAGATGTGTCATCATGAACATTGTTTCTTAAGGAAAAAGCTCAATTTTAAAACTAAAGTTTTTAATGTGAGATAAAAGTAGATATAAATTATGATATTGATATTACTTTTAAGTGCAAAATAACTCAATTTGACGCCGAACTTAATTGAAATCATCACCATGATATTTGTGGCTATAAACATATATTGTCTTCTCATTTTCAGTTTAAATATTGATTTTAAGAGTAGGCTAAAAGTTGATAAACAATATTGATTTTGTATTTCTAGAAAAGAAACACGTATTAGCGGAATGAAGTTAGCAAGACAGTGGGTACTTACCCTTTCAGGGGCCCTACCTCATTCCTAAGATTGAAGATATGTATTTTATTTAATTCGCTTTAAAGTTTTGAAAGTATTTACTATTAGAAATTGTAATTTTAACATCAATTGATATGTTTTTGGTTGGTCGATTTTACGTTTCATGTGCAAATACCGGTAACCCCATTTGATGTTGCGCTTATTTTAAATCATGGCACCTTCAGATATGTCTGTATAAACAAAAACATCTATTTTCTCTGAAATAAGGATTCTGTTAAAACTATAATTTTAAGGTTACAATTAAAGTATATGAATAATATTGTTATTGTATTCCTAAAACAGAAACTGATGTTAGCGGTGGTGTAGCTAGCAAGACAGGATATGATTACCCCTAGCGGTAGCCGCATTCCTGGTGGTTATTCACATAATTCAATGAATTTTCCATTTTTCAATGTTAAAAAATTTCAACAGCTTTTGGCTTGATATTTGGAGACCGTTTGTGGTTGATTTGTATAATAGATAGATAGATAGATAGATAGATAGATAGATAGATAGATAGATAGATAGATAGATAGATAGATAGATAGATAGATAGATAGATAGATAGATAGATAGATAGATAGATAGATAGATAGATAGATAGATAGATAGATAGATAGATAGATAGATAGATAGATAGATAGATAGATAGATAGATAGATAGATAGATAGATAGATAGATAGATAGATAGATAGATAGATAGATAGATAGATAGATAGATAGATAGATAGATAGATAGATAGATAGATAGATAGATAGATAGATAGATAGATAGATAGATAGATAGATAGATAGATAGATAGATAGATAGATAGATAGATAGATAGATAGATAGATAGATAGATAGATAGATAGATAGATAGATAGATAGATAGATAGATAGATAGATAGATAGATTTGAATGTGTCATTGTTGTATTTGAAAGCTTCAACCGGTAACGAATTAAAGCACCGTACACTAACGCAACTAGGTGCGACAAATAATTAACGTACCCCCACTTCCCTGGTGGAAGTTCACGTGTCTAACCTAATTTGTCAGTTCCAAAGTGTTTACTTTGCTTCTGGATTGTGATTCGGACATGGATTAGTATGTTTGTTTTTGATAGATAGATGGAGAGTGTGAGAGAGTTGAATGTGTCATTGTTGTATTTAAAAGCTTTAACCGCTTACGATTTAAGCAGCCTTACTTTAACGCAACTAGGTGCGACAATCAATTGACGTATCCTATTGGATATAATAGTTACTGTCGGATATTAACCAGAGTCTCTGGGGGATGATGCATATTCTTAGCTCTTTTTTAACCATCCTGTATCAATACATTAACACATTGTGAATAAATATTTTGCTTACTTTGAAAATTACTTCCTTGTCACTCAAATATTATTTTGTTTCTATAGATTTCTGACTAATTGTCAGTTGATAATGTTTGAAGTGTTTAAAGCTAATGCTTGTAAGAGGATGCAATTGCAGTGATGATAGAGACATTTTATAACATCTCATTTTCTCACTACGGCAACTTTATACAATGAAGCAAGCTGCTTATAAATAAATTGTAGTAAATTAGGGACATTGCAAGCATAGGCTTATCAGTGCCCTCCAAAATGTTTATAGCCGTCATCACAGTTTTTTATTAGTTTGATGTCTCTGTGTTCAGTATTGCCCTGGATATATTTGATGACCCATGTTTCATGTTTATTCCACTCTCAATTTTGATAGAACACGTGGTTGGTCTAGCTAGCTAAACGGGAATGCTTTCCCTTCCGGAGCACCAGGCCTCACTTTCCTGATGGAAGTTAACATATATATAATTTGTCAGTTTCTAATGTTTAACGTTTCTTTTGGATTGTGACTTGGGCATGGATTAGTTTGTTTTTGATTACCACACTATGACATACACTAAAAGACTAAGGTATATGACACATTACCGGCGCTCTTTATTTTATTTTTTATACTTTAAACTAATATTTCTAATACTGTTATCGCTTTCGTTTATTTGTGCGTGCGTTTTGAATATTTTATTTTTTAAGTAATTAAATAAACAATTTAAATTAAATGCATTTGCAAGGAGTATCATTCCAGGGGCGAAAATAAAATACGTGAATATCTATAAATGAATATTCATTTGAAGTTTAACTGATGCCTATATGCTTTGATTAGCAGTAATACAAAGAAGTAACTTCAAATATCCAATCAGAAATTTGAATGTGATTTGTTACTAAAAAACTAAAATGATTTATATTTTTTATGTTTGAAATGAGATTATGGTTAGGATTAGTAACAGCTAACAACTAGATACATTCATTAACAGAAATTTGCAAAATTCATAAGAAAACATACAAAATTACGTTAATGGAAAATTAAACTGTTAACGCTAATTAGGAGTGGATATTATGGAGAATCAGTGCCAAAAGGGATTAAAATAGAAACAAAAACTCATAACGATTCTGCTGTTTTCCCACGCAAAAGTTTTTGTGTTTCGAGATTAAAATTTTAACTTAACATGACAATTCAACGGCGATCGGTTATTACATATCCCCCGCAACATTTCTCTTTTTTTTGGACATGTGGAACTTCGACATTTCGTGACACATCGACTTTTCCATCCGTTCACACAGGGCATGAACTATACATGAAATATTAAACTCAATTAACAACAAAGTTATACATGCAATTTCAGTAATTAAAGATCCCCGTTAATAGATATTTTTGTGAATTATACTTATTTACAGCGATATCTACTTCCTTCCCCTATCACGGTTTACACTTTCTAGTTTCTACCAAGATTTGTTATACAATTTTAAAAACAGTTTTGGAGGATTACTATTTGATATCTTGTTCCTCTTCTTCAAAATACTGGGAATAATAATAAGTTTTAATATATATATTTTGCATGAGCACTAAAAATTGCTTTTTACACTATTGCCCACATACAATTTTTCATAAGAGAAATCAACATTCGACAGTAATCGCGGGTAATGAATTAAACCAAAGTTTTCAGTTGTGGAAAACATATACCGCAAAGATATGCATTCCATGTTGTAATAAGCTTTTTATCTATTGTTACAATACACAAACATTCCATAAAATGGGTTTACGCTTGACAGATATCTGAGTTTCGCGTGTAAATCAATTAGAACAGGGTTTTTAGTTACGATAAACACAAATATTATATATCCCGTGTTTTAATTTTTTTCATTTTTGCTGACAAAAATTCAATAAAACGAATCAACTTTTGGCAAGAAATTTGTATCACCGCTAAATAATTTAGGTCAAGGTTTGTAGTTGTGGTAGACATATAAATTCCTTAAACGGATATGCACTTATGCATTACAACAAATCCGTAGGCAGTTCAAAGCGCTTTTTCTTTAATAATTCAAATAGCTTCTATTAAAAGTCTGTCATGTTTCCTATAATCAAGAGATGAGACGGGGATAATTTAATAGATAATGATATTTTGATCTTGTTCTCAAACTTGTTACGTGTAGAAACGGAATTTTTCATAATTTACAGTTATAAAGCAGAATGAATGAAAATTAAACGTTAACAATCTTCACTCTTAGTTACTGGCTGATAACGTTTCTCAGAAAAAAGGAGCCGACCCACAACTCTTCGGTGGTGATTGTTCCTGATTATTACGACTCTGTATCAGCTTCCCTGATGAGTAGAACATCATGATTGTGATAATTTTATTTCTTTCATAATCGATTATATAATGGAATAAAAACGTATTCTAACATTTTTATGAATAAGATAGTTGATTATTTTCAATAAGTTGTTTTATTTCATATTTCTGGTTGCGTCGACCGTTTGCAAAGTTATATCTTCTATTTTTAAACTTGATTAAATGTCAGAAACTAAAAGTTCGTGTTTTCTGAAGGAAATAATATAAGACTGTAATAAGACAGACATTGCTAATAGAGGAAAACGCCTATACAGCCTTTAATCTAGGTAGACTATTTCAAATGACAAAGGTTAAATAATGTTTGTTTTGTGAAATTGACTGTATCTTTGTTGTTATTTTGTTAAGTATAGCAAAAAGACTTGTTCGTTTGTGGGAGACGTAAATAATTTTGCTGTTTGACATTTGTGTACACTGGATAAAAACTAGTTTAATTAGAAACTTAGCATCACACTGATGGATATACCGTAGTTGATGTAATAAATCGTTGCAAACGAAATTAGCTGTCTTTATTTATAACTAGCGTATTCAGCCATTGCTGTTACCTATTTAAGTCAGTAGATTGCCTTAGACGTTTAACTAGTGACGTTTAGCTAGCAACGGCTAACGTATCAAGGACATACTACTTTTTTATTACAGGATCGCACACGGGAAAGATTATTGTGAAAATTGGTCGTGAAAGTGATATTATTGAATCCCATTTAGAACCAAGGGTAAAAATCCTGTCGAGAGCATATGTTATGAGCTTTATGTATGAATTAGGTTCTTGATGATATGTTAACAACACGACAAATACCGGTATTGGACAGCATAACGAGACGTCAATCGACTATCGGTGCCATTATTTTGTGGCAATAATGTTTGATATTGTCCACCTACTTGAACCTAGTGGTAAATGAAAATCTCAATGCCAAAATACTTCTTTAGAAAGGAAATGAAGGTTTGACATGTCGAAAAATGGCAGTGTATTTTGTCACTTATTACGTCGTATGTGAAAAGGGATTCGCCTTGTATGTAAAATCCATGTGACGGCAAACTGTTTTCTCTGAGGTTCTACTGTAGTCGCATATGTGCAAAGCAATTGCCTGTTACGGCTAGGCGCATGCAAGTTAAAACAAAACTTTATTTGATGGTTTGTTTTAGATTGTCTTTGTAATTTGACAGTTTTTCACTCTTACAAACAAAGGCAATATGCATATAACAGGGAACGTTGATACACGATACAAGACATTTTAATTAAAAAAAACAATATTGCGTTTATTGGTATTAGGGATTTTATCCCAATAATTCAAAAAAGAAATATTAAATGGTTCAGAAATAATCACTATGTCATCAAATATCGAACCAATAATCTTTTTATATCAACATTTCTCTTGCTTTGACGACTTCAATTTTTTAATTGTCAACTGTCCTTTTTTATGCAACAATATACCTGTTTCTCTTGTATTAGTCTAATTTAGTAAAATATAGTTTATGTCCTTTCGGACCATTCCGGTAGAATTTTTACGTGATTCACTTGATTTGGATTTTTGATATATGGTTTGGAATTTTTTTATATACATTGTTTTTTTCTTCGTAAAAATTTAAAGGTTTTGTGAATCACAGGGTTGTATCTTACTAAGAACTATGTGTTGTAACTCTTGTGAATATGGAAAAATTATACTGATGCAATATGTGATAATGGAGTGTATTATCTGCATCTAAAATTATACATTCCATCAAAATATAATATTTCAAAGTTAAATGGGATCTCAATTTCAGAATATCGACTTTTTCATATTACTTCTACTTCAGCAACGCTTATAGATACTAATGTTCCCTCATATTTTCTTGTTTATGTTAAATATTGATATACTGAAAATATGCCCTCTAATTATTTTGACAAAACTACTCTCAAAACGCTGTTATCTCGTTTGCTTATCGCAGGCTTTGAACTGATGACATTTCATTTATTCTTATTTAGAACACTAAGGCCATGGAACTCGAAATAAAAAACACCTCTAGTCTAGAGCATCACGAAAAGATAATACATATTTTTCCATACCCCAATCACAATACAGAAGCAAAGAAATAACTGTGAAACTGGCAAATTAGGTTAAAGACGTGAACTTCCACCAGGGAAGTGAAGCTGGTATAAGATATTATCTCACATTTGTTTCATGTTGAAGAATGATAAGGTTTATGAACCTTTTTGAACAACCCAGTCATAATAGTCTACCTGTATTCAAGGGCAGGTGGTGCTAAATAATGGTCAGTTCGTACAACTACAACGTTTTCATTCTTGTTAATCCTTCAGGGATCAGATCATTTAAAAACAATAATAATTATAGGTTACCCATTTTTACTTTTTCATTTATAAAGGGCAACAATGATACAAAGCTTGAAATAGACAAAACGGATAATAGTTCTGTAAAATTAAACTAGTAAAATATGTAATTTTAACCACTGAGGCAGTATCTCTGCTGGTGGATGTTTCCCCAGGATATCAAAAACTAATAGGCAATAAATGTGATTATACTGTTTTTAAATTTTCCAAATAATAAATTAGGCAAACGGTCCCTGATTTAATAAGTACTTAATTTTTCCTCTGTAGTTAACAAACTTCACAGGTATTTAAAGAAAATGTACAGATTTAATCTTACATTCCTTTTGAACCTGCAAGGCTAACACGGGGTATTCAATTGCTCATTTACAATTGACATGGTTTTTTTATTAATTAATCATTGCTGCTTTATCAATTTATTACTTAGATGATTTGAATATTCAGTAACGACTGCCTAGTTACAAGTTTCTCATAAACGGATATAAAAACACAAACATATCGATCCTTGTCTAGTTTATATTATAGACATGACTCTAAGTATTGTTGGCTTCTTGCTTAAATATTTACATACCAATCCGTGACCAAATCAAATCCCAAACGCAACACAAAAGCTTTACAAACTGGTTTATTGAGTTAATCAGATGATCTTCAACCAGGTATATGAGGCCGGGTATTCCGCAAAGGTAAACATCTCCTGTCTAGCTAGCCACACCCGTCACGTGTAAAATAACTTTATATACATTATGTTTCAAGTTTTGATTAGGAATAAAAGCAAATTTTAAAAAAGTATTGAAACAAATGATTTCCAATTGGTGTTATGTTTTGTTTTGTTGCTTAGTAAGTCAAGAGTAGGTTGTTGACAGTTTATAAAAGTGTTGTATTTTAAAATGTAGACATGATGTAACGAAACCTGAAGTACCATATAGATTATAAATTTTAAAAGGAGACTTTATATCCATGTTTAAAAGACTGTTGTTGCCAGTTTATGCATTCATGTACATTATTGGGGCTTCTTATTTTTTTGATTCATTTATGCCTTTAAGCAAAGGAATGATGGCTTTAGAAATAAATGTTTTATTAAGTTTGTTAAAAAGCCAATAACCGGAAATACTGTATAAATTTATCAAAGAAGTTTTTAAATGGAATAAGATTAAATTACAATCATACATTGTATTCGTTGATTTATTTAGCTATATCTCTTGATTCTCTCTATGACATATATTTGTCTATACATCTGCGTTCCTGTTAGGTTTTAAATAATATTTTTATCGCAAATGTGACACATCTACTTTTATGCGAATTGTCTGTATTGAAACAAAAGGTATCACTCAATATGTTATATTCATTATTTGTTACGACCTTTAAGATAAAACATGTGGATACCTTAACCCACCCAGGTAAGAAAGTCGTGCAAAAGCCTTCGTGCTTTATTGGCGTGGGTTTTGGAAACGACGCCATACCTAATGATTATTAATCTGTATTATCATTTGTAGTGACAATGACAATTTATGATGTTAGTTCTGACCATAATCAACAACATAACCTTAACCTAACTTATGTAATCGCCACATTTTCTCTGTCGTCGCAGTAATTTCAGAAGAAATTGTCGCACGCATTGACGCTTGTCGATGTCATCAACGCATCTGATTGTAGCCAGTTGAACTTAAAACCTTGCTTTACAAAGACGAGAACAGTATTGTTTATCTTTTAGAAAATATTCAAAAACAACATACAAATCACTCGAAGTCATGAGTCAAACATATGAACATATAAGATTAAAAGGCAGGGAGACACAATACTGAAAATAGTAATATCCCTCAAGTCATTCCACAATAATTACCACAAGTATCAAAGATATTGACAGATAAAACGGAAGTTGAAGGACCGACATACAAATTTATGAACCTGTCACTGGTCATATTCTAATGGGATTAAAAAGAAAAAATTGAGGTGTGCACTATCCTCAAATATTAAAGTATCTCATTAGAGAAAAAATATACCTTAAGGGAAATATAGAACAAAAAGATGAGCAGCTATTTATATTATTAGCTGTGGCTCTGGTACACCAGATCTTGTCAACAATGAAAGAATCTTCTCGTTTGCCAGCTTCAGATTTCAGTTTGCTATTGGATTGTAATTTGGAATGGATTAGTATGTTTGTTTTTGATCAATTAATTACATGGTCTTGCAAAATTTGTTTTTAGAATATTTACGAGTTCCGTAATCTCAAAATAACAAGGTATCGACATTGTTGTAAAGAACCTTCAATTAATAAATTTAACTTTATCATTCTACCAAACGTTAAATATTTTAGTTACATGTAATTGTAATTTTATCTTGTTGTTATCTAGTCGGAATAAAGAGAAAATTACAGGATACGCAGCAATTAGCCATGGATACTGTTAATGTAAATCAAAAGTGCAATGAGCGTAACAACGTCAGAAATTCCTATACATCTGAAACAATTAGGTACTTAATTATTTACCACTAATGAATCACTTATAATGCATGTAGGTGAAAATAACTTTACCTTGCACTCGGTTTATCGAAGTATAATCAGTTTTTAATATTTCATTTGCTATTATGGTACAGTGCATGGTACTGCGTTTGGCATGGAAACCGCTTGAATAGTAACTATTCTAATCATTTTCAAATAAAATGCAAATGACGTAAACGAATAAGTATGAAGGTAGAAAATACATACTATCATAATTTAATATTGCTATATTCGTAGTTCATTTTCTGTATAAAACACAAAAACATCTAAGGTCATATTTGTAGAAGTTTTAATACAATGTTTCATGCTTGATTTCCATAATGTGCTGTTAAACATATAACTTTTTCTACAGAAGAAAAATTAAACTGAACGATTCCTTTGCATTTATAAAACTGTTACTGTTGGGCTAAATTAGAAGATGTTGAGCTTGATACCTTATCCGACTGGATAAAGGTTGTGAGATCTTTCGTTAAAACTAGGATTGCCAAACTTAAAGGGTCTATGAGTACTAAACCGTCTTCAGTACTCAAAGATCCAGAAATCAAGGCAATTCTAACAGACATACACAACAAATATGTTGTTGTCCTAGCTGATAAGGCTTCCAACAACATTATTCTTTAATTAAGAGATTCTACCTTGAATGTCTTATTGAGGATCTTGGTTTAGATAGTATATCAAATAACTCTGCATATACTAGAACTAATTTTACCAAAGATGAAGTTCTTTCCAACCATAGGGGAGTTCTCGAGTCTTTCGGTATCAATCTTAAAGAGGAAGATCTTGATCGTCCTTACTTGTATTGGATTCCTAAACTCCATAAAAATCCATACAAGGAAAGATATATAGCAGGCTCATCTAAATGTACTACTAAATCATTATCGGTAACTCTAACACAAATTTTGACAATCGTCAAAGATGGTCTTCAGTCTTATTCAGAAAAAGTATATTCTACATCTGGAATTAACCAAATGTGGATTCTAAAAAATTCTAAAGAATTACTTGAACATCTTGCTTATAATACTTTATCTCATGATCTCATGTAAAAAGTAAAAAAAACATTTGATTTTTCTACACTATACACCACAATCCCTCATTCTAAATTGAAAGAACGTGTTAAAGAAAGTATTCACTTGTCTTTCTTCTACAAAAACGGTAAGCCAAGATACAAAGATTCCAAACAAAAATATATTGAAGATACCATCGACAAAATGTTGGAGTTTTTGATAGATAACATATTTGTTGTGTTTGGTAAAATAGTTTTTCAGCAAACAATCGGTATACCAATGGGTACAAACTGTGCACCATTGCTTGCTGATTTGTTTCTTTATTCTTACGAAGCAGAATTTATGCAGAACCTTGTTAAATCTGGAGAGAAAACTGTCGCCAAATCATTCAACTCAACATACAGATATATAGATGACGTTCTGTCTCTTAACAATCCTAAATTTGGAGACTATGTAAATGCCATCTATCCTAGTGAGCTTAAAATAAATGACACGACTGATTCCTCAAGTTCTGCTTCATATTTAGACTTTGACTGAATTATGACGCACAGGAAAGGCTACATTTGAAACTTTATGACAAACGTGATGACTTCAATTTTTCTATTGTCAACTTTCCTTTTTTATGCAGCAATATACCTGCTTCTCCTGCTTATGGTGTATTTGTTTCCCAATTAATACGCTATGATAGAGCTTGTTCCCACTACGGGGACTTTGTACAACGAAGTAGGCTGCTTGCAAATAAATTGTTGACTCAGGGATATTGCAAGTCTAGGCTTATCAAGGCCCTCAAAAGGTTTTATGGCCGTCATCACAGTATTGTTGATAAGTTTGATGTCTCTGTGTCCAGGATTGCCTTGGATATATTCTCATAGTTCCATGTTCCTTTCACACAATTTTGATTACACACGTGACGGGTGTAGCTAGCTAAACAGGAGGTGCTTACCCTTCCGGAGCACCCGGTCTCACTTCCCTAGTGGAAGTTCACATGTCTAACCTAACTTGTCAGTTCCAAAGTTTTTACTTTGCTTCTGGATTGTGATTCGGAAATGGATTAGTATGTTTGTTTTTGATTACTTGTTTGACCATTCTGCAGTATCAAAATTAGAAGAATGAAACAGAAACATATCTGTTTATGTTTAAATCCTAAAAAAGTAGAAAAACTGGCTAACAACTAATTATTTACAACATGCAATGTATGTTGTAATTTAAACAGGATTTTTTTATATAAAAAATTTAATTTAATTTGTTTAGTCGAATGATTTATTTTGACAAATACTCTTTACAAGGAGTGGTTTATCTCCTGGTAATAGTATGTTTATTGCGGTCTAAAATAAATCGGTTAGTCTATCACGGATAACCAATTTCCACTGTTCAATCATTTTACCAGCTAGGAATACCGATTTTGTCTAAAGTCAACGTGGATCACCGAGTTTTCATTACTGTATGTCAATCTGTTAATTATAAAACAGATTTAAACTACATTTAACATTGTAACAACATTAACATAATAAAGATATAAAAATAAAATAAAACTGGTTTTATCAGAGGCGTATTGACTTTAAAATTAATTTGAATCATGTAGAGTGTTGTAAGTCGCCGATAATATTATTTTTGTGAGAAACCAATACGGAAACTCAGTTATATAGTGCTCTCTCTTGATATAGGGGTCCGAATTCCGGAAGGGTCTTAGTAAGACCTGACATATGCAGTCACTGTTTTTCGTCAAAAACTAGAATGAGATAACGTACTTTAAATTGAATCTTTCACTCAAAACATATTTTCCTAGGTGAAACTTAATTGATCTAAAAATGAAAACCATACGTTCATTTATTTTGTTGACAAATGTGTGTATCTAGGTCGAGGAATACTGAGAAAAAGATTTATCTATATTGTACGGAATACAGAAACCATAAAAAAATAAACATAAGCTAAATCGTTGTTTGTTATTTTATCTTATAAGGCATGCTTTGTGTGTCAAGCGGATTTATTCAGACAATGTCCTTAAACTAGTGTACTACGTCTTTCCGGCAAATTATCCACCTTATTTATTTCAAAACAAAGATAAAATACATACTGTATAATAAAATATACAGATATATCATAAAAATTATATGAAAATAGTTCTGAAAATTGCCTTAAAAGAACAAGTTTCAAAACATATAAAGCACAACCTGAATGAACTTATGTTTCATTTCAGATCTAGTCAGACGTAATGAAGTTTTTCATATAAAACCAAATGTTCTTCACCATATTTGAGTAGGAGTGTCTTTATTACAGATGTATCTCTAAATGTTCCTAGAAATGCAGTTTCATCGGTATTATAAAGGATGAAATAAAGTTACAGTGTTGGATGCTTTCTGAACACCACCGTTTAATAAATGCTAGCAAAAACGAAATCATTTAGAACAGTCGAAACGCTGGGCTGGTTTTAATAGGGTCACTAGATTTTTCATGAAAGCAACCATGTAAAATAAGACAAATAAAATGATAACTAAACCCATTTGTCATTTTGCAGCACGAGACGACCAATTCGTAATTAGATTTAAAAAAGTGCTTATGTTTTAACTTGTGATTTAATTAAGATTTTTTATGTTACTGTGCCGTTAAGCTAGCATTTTTCAGAGGACTGAATAATAACCAATTGCATACATATACGCGGAGAAAATTTACCAACTTAACACTATTTACATACTGCTGGATATATAATATAAAAGAAAGGTTCTTAAACGATCTAAACGGAACATGCAACAACAGTATCGACCAAAACTTTTATCTCCAATTTGGTTGGAGATGTTCAAACAGCAAGTCTTCAATATGACTCTTCGTCATATGCAAGTAGACACCCCTATCACAACAGTTTGATCGGCATTATAAAGATTAAATAAAAATTAACGTTACAGTCGTACAATGTAAAAGTATTCTGAAAACTACCGTATAATGGACTGTTTGCAAGGCAGAAACCATTGAAGAATAATCAGTACGTAAACACAGACTATTAATGGGTCGCCAGTGCTTTTCTGGGTTTTTATAGAAAGCAATATTATATATTTTTGATCATTGGTTGTAAAATAAGAGGGATTGGGTGTGTGTCCTTTAAGAGTAATGAATACATCTGACGCCCCATAGTTCCATGTTTCTTTCATTCCTAATTTTGTTTACACATAGCGATTGTAGCTAGTTTACCCTTCCTGAGCACCCGGTATCACTTCCAAAGTGAAAGTTCACGTATATTGCCAGACGTTGCATTCAAATTTTGGTTTAGGCACGGATTGGTACTTTGTATTTGATTTTTATTAACTCTAGTGCCAAAAAGTCGACAATAAGTATAAAAGCGTATAATCATTGTCCCAATATGTGTTTTTCATTTGTTTTTCTGTCTTGTTTAATTGTCTTTTTATTTTCCTTGTATTATGGTCTGGGTTGCCTTGGCTATTCCCATTGTCATTTTAAAATTTCACATGAGTATGGCAATCAAATGCAAAACGTACCAGTCTATTCCAAATTACAATCCCAAAAGTAAAGTGAAAACTTCGAAATGAATTAGGTTAAACACATCAACTTCCATCATGGAAGTGAGACTGGGTGCTCCGGAAGGGTAAACACCTCCTGTTTAACTAGCTCCATCCGCTAAACACATGCACTTCCACCACGGCCGAGTGGGTAAGTATCTCCTGCTAGCCAGTTCCAGTGTTAATTCAATTAAGTTACAAATAAATAATAACTAAAGTATAATCAGAAATGGATTACACTCGGTTTTATAGATTTTTCTCAGAAACCGGTTGAAGATGAGTTACAGAAATTTGGCTATGAATATAACAAGACCCGGCCTAATTTATCATAATGGTATGAGTTTTTCGTCGCTTTAGACTTTGCCTTTGTTTAGTGTAAATTTTTGTCAAAAATGTTCAAGCTGAGAAACCTAAGTTTTTGACTCTACCTCTTATGACAAACCCAACCCTTTTCACTATGAGTTTCATTCAAGTTTAAAAGGTGTAACAGGTGATTGACTTATAGAGTGGACAACAGTTTGATGACAGCAAAATGATGCCAAAGGAAAATAAACACCTGTGTATAAGGTTATGGAGAGAGTAACATGGATCTAAGAATTGTCAAGTTAATTGCAAAATGACTTGCCACAAATTAAAAAAACCTTTGGAATAAAACGGCAAGTGATTACGATATATTTAGTACTAGAGTATTACTAGTATATCACGTGATATAGTATGAGCATATAGTCCGTTTCACAAATTATTGGATCCCGGCCATATATCACCCTTTCTGTAATAGGTCCGAATTGTTTTGAAGTTTTTGAAATGATTTCACCAATATTTAAATATAATA
This sequence comes from Anadara kagoshimensis, assembly GCA_021292105.1. Taxonomy (NCBI): domain Eukaryota; kingdom Metazoa; phylum Mollusca; class Bivalvia; order Arcoida; family Arcidae; genus Anadara; species Anadara kagoshimensis. The sequence continues at coordinate 44,264,245 of CM037875.1, forward strand.
TGTTACAGTCAATTTCAAGCAAGTAATATACTTGTATGTATTGAAACGCGAATTCATCCTCTCGCGAATTAATCTCCTAAACGTGATTCGCGAAAATAAAGTGTCGCGAAAATTACCGGATCTACAGTATTAGGCTGGTTGATAATAAATATATTTTATTAAGAAAAAATAAGATATTTTCAGTAATAAATTTTTACAGACAAATAACTGAGTGTAATCTATTGCTGTTTATACTTTAGATTAATACATATCGAAAAAACAAAAAATAAGAATTTATTAGAAAATATCTATTTACTTAGGTTTTTGATGACGTAAATGATATGTAAAATCTAATTTAGAAGTTTAATATGTAGATGCTTAATATTTATAAAGGTTTCGTTCCGTTTTGCTTTTAATAAAAGAAAAATAAGAATAAATATTATAAAGAAATTATTATGACTGTTATTCAGCTTATTCTCCTTAATACATAAAAAATATACATTGAGTTACAATATCTCTAGCCGTCTCAATTTTTAATACTTTCTTTTTCCCTATTTGCATATGTCAAACGACGATTTATTTACGAAGAAAAATATAACTGATTTTGTATAGAATATAGAATATTGCATATTGCAGTAAGATAATCAAAAACAAACATACTAATCCATGCCTGAATCACAATCCAGAAGCAAAGTAAAAACTTTGGAACTGACAAGTTAGGTTAAACACGTGAACTTCCTCCAGGAAAGTGAGGTCGGGTGATCCGGAAGGAAAAGCACCTCCTGTTTAGCTAGCTACACCCGCCACGTGTGTAATCAAAATTGTGTGAAAGGAACATGGAACTATGAGACGTCAAATATTTCCAGGGAAATCCTAGACATAGAGATATCAAACTTATCAACAATACTGTGATGACGGCCATAAAACTTTTTGAGGGCCTTGATAAGCCTAGGCTTGCAATATCCCTGAGTCAACAATTTGTTTGCAAGCAGTCTACTTCGTTGTACAAAGTCCCCATAGTGGGAAAAAGCTCTACCATAGCGTATTAATTGGGAAACAAATACAGCATAAGCAGGAGAAGCAGGTATATTGCTGCATAAAAAAGAAAAGTTGACAATAGAAAAAATAAAGTCATCACGTCTGTCATAAAGTTTCAAATGTAGCCTTTCGTGTTCGTCATAATTCAGGTATAAGTCTAAATATAAAGCAGACCTTGAGAAATCAGTCGTGTCTTTTATTTCAATATTTAATTATTCGATGCGTTTTCTTTAGAAATAATTCACTTTAACGTTATCAAAAAATCATTTCAATATTATACAAACAAATACCACGATCCTATTAGATATTATACTAGTTTTAATTTTACAACACTAAACGGCCGTTTCGGAATAAAACTCCTGATCAGTAGTGTTTAGACCAAATGTATGAAACCAAAATTGTTTTCAAGATGTTGAAAAGATACCTAAAGTATGAAAATATATTTTACCAAATTGAGCTTATGAAATACTTTGCATTAGGGAGTAATACCTTAGTTTTTGAGGAATTTAAGAGATCTTTTACGTGGAATATGAAGCCGAAAATTGTATTATAATTATATGCTTTTTTTTTTATAAAATACTGAACAAATACAAATACTCAGTTCGTTCACACAAAAATTATTGTTTTACATTATGACATTGTTATGAAATCAGTAACGAATTAGTCTCATAATTTAACCACAATGTAGATATTACGTTGTAAGAGACAGTATATTTAAGATAAAATAATTAATTTTTTTGTTGCAAATAAAGTGTCTTTTCTAGGGTAAGCATTTGTTTTACTTTCAATTCACAGTTTTAAATGATCAAAAAGTGAAACCAGACAGTCTTTGTGCGATGGTCAAACCAATTAACCGGTTAGGTAATACTTCATGGCTACGGTAGTAATATATCTTTTTTTTTGGAAAAGAAAGGCACGTGTCCATTTTGCATATTGAAGTATTATTAGCATTAAATACAAAGTTGGACAATCCAATTATTACGTGATAAATTACGTTAATAAGCTACGAAAAATTTTTTCTGGTACGATGCATAGTGTATTCCAATATTTAGCTATGAGTAAATGTAAAACAATGCCTATAAATCAGAAACTAAGGAAAATGAACTAAATGAACGAATGACCTAGAATTTAGTCCTTTATTTCAGTCAGTCCAAATTCAGGAGTTTTATAATTTGTGTTTGTCTCGTTGTGTTGTTGATTCAATCACCTCTTTCTATTTAAGGCGAGGATGATAAGAGAGTGATAAACAACGTCGCAATAAAGGTCAATATTGACGTTTAAAGCAACTTTCATTTAAATGTTTCCCTTTCAAATAGTTTAATTGCATGGTTATTCATTCATTTTATTAGAATATTTAATTCTATTTAAAACCAACGTGTTAAAGAAATAAAAGTTACAAGATCTGCGCTTAACTATGTTGGTAATTAAATTCATTGGTTATAAAAAAAACACGGATTGACTTTTAATCGGTCTCGAAATATATAATATTATTGGATACTTTGGTGTAATCAATCAATAATTATAATTTGTAAGGAATTTCTTTCAAAGTAATTAAAACAAATTATGACAATGAATTTAACCTGATCATACGAACACGATTAGAAATAATACTAGAACTGCAATACAAATTTGAAATATTTTTATCATATAAGTAGATTTGTAGTTTGTCGACTTTAATATCTTTTAAAAAATAAGAAAAACTAATTCCACTCTAAAAATCCAATAATAACGTTTATGTAAGCTCATTATTGTGAGAAATATACTATCAAAACAGTGAATTGAAACCAATCCTATCCACCATCGGAGTACAATCTATATAATTTATACTGCGTACTATTTAAAAATTTTGTAAATAGTAATTAACTGTTATTATGTGTCAATAAAACAGCATTATTTCCTGCGTTTTATCGCCATTTCCAGACAGAAACACCTTCAGGAAACGACTTTAAATTCTTCCTGGTGTATAAACCTCGACATGTACTTGATGTATTCATTGTCAATCGTCTGAAAACAATTTTTTGATGTAATGTACTTATTTCACCATGTAGTTACTTGTGGTATAGATATTTAGACGCGTTTTCATAAATTAAATATAGCTTTAAAAAAAACTAAGGTATACTCCCCCATGCAAACTATTTCCTAATCTTATTTGGTAAAATATATTTTGGTCCTTTGGGTAGCTTTTTAACATCTGCAAAATAATTTTGGTTTCATAATTTTGGTCCAAGCACTACTGATGAGGAATTGTATTCCGCAACGGCCGTCTAGTGCTGTAAAATTAAAACTGGTATAATATGTAATTTAACCAAGGAAGCATTAAATTGTATTGTCTGATGTATATTATTATTCAAAATTATCTGCTTCGTAAAATTTTGGTCCTTCTATTTTCGGATTTCAACATATTTTTTACAAAAAATATAAATTTTGGATTTCCAAAATTATTGCCCTGGCACTACTGATTGGGAGCTTTATTCCAAAACGGTTGTCTATTGCTGCGAAATAAATTTTTAATGATCAATAACAGTAGACACAAAAATGATGGCAGACAATATGACGATATAATTAATAATGTCTTCTTATTATTACTGTATATTTGACTGACTAAACAAATCATTCAAATATACGATATTTTTCAGAATGGTTAGAAAAAAATCTTATTAGGTTTTGTTAAGTTTTTACTGTCTTTAACTAGTTGTTAATGTCTCTTATTTTCCTTCTACAGGATATGAACTGATTATATGTTAAATGGTAATTAGGTATTGTTAAATCGACAACTGTGTTTTTTCTTTTTATTTGATATTTCCACTGTGCGAAAGAGTAAATGGTGATTGTATGACTCAAGGTTTACTGATTGCAGAAGGAATTGTAATGACAAAGAAGGAGAAGAAAAATATATCAAAGAGCTAAAGGGTTTTGTATGTAAGTTGACTGATTTTCTTTTATGTGTATAAGCAGCATCATGTTTATGTTTTTTTTTTATCAAATAATTATTAATTATAAGTAAACTGACTATGTTATAATGTACTGCTCTTTTGACCGGTGTTTGCCTCTTCGTGTTTTTATCTTCCACTTACCGGATAATATACATAATTGTAGCCATTTGCAGGTAGAAAATATTTCGACACTAATAGAAATAAAACGTTAAGGTAATTATTAAAATTCAATAGATTATAATACTAAATCAAAAACAAACATATTAGTCCATCTTCAAATTGAAATAAAAAAGTAAACCCTTTGAAAACTGGCATATTAAAACACTGTAAACTTTCACCAGGGGGGTGGGAACGGGTGCTCCAGAAGGATAAGCACATTTGATCTAGCTACTTGTGTATTTAGAATTGAGAATGAAGGACAACTGAACTATAAACAAACTACCTCTGGAACCAGCATTATCACAAATACCAAAGGCAAGTAATAAATAAAACACTTTGAAGGTATAGGATACAAAATTTAATCATACACATACCTGTCCATGCAAAAATACCAAAACCACAGTACAAACTTCAAAACTGAAAAATAAAGCCAAAAGAAGAAATCTTTTTAAAGATGCGTAAGACTGGGTGCTCTTAAAGCTTAACATCTCCTGCTTAGGTAGCTATTCCCAACACGTGTAAATCAATATTGAGACGGAAAGGGGACAAAAAAAAAACACAAAAACCACACACATAAATAGAAGAAGCAGTTACATTGCTTGCTTAACAGAAGCACTATATCGATAAAATTGTTTCCAGCAGATTGAAGTCAATTTATAAAGTGCATGTTTAGACAGAATTTAAAATCGTTTCCTGAAGGTGTCTCTTTCGGGAAATTGCGATAAAACACGGAAAATAATGTTGCTTTATGGACAAATAATAACAGTTAATTACATGTACTATAACTATTTACATATTCAATTTAAAAACGTTTCATGAGCTATTAAATGACGAAATTGGTGGATAGACGACTAGTTGCCTTGATGGTGAATCCTTTTTACGCGACATCAATGAATGAACGTTTAACAATGCCAATGTATATAATGAGTTTATGTCAAAATATGCCTACAGATAACGGCCGTCTTTTTCAATAATAATTTGGTGTTTCTTAATCATTATCATCACCATCATCATCATCATCTCTCTCGAAAACACACACACACACACACACACACACACACACACACACACACTTAAAAGCTTTCTCACAAATCAAAATATTTTAGTAAAATACATTCAGATAATTGATTTCATGATTATCTCCGAATCTATACATATGGTTACCAAACAAGTAAACAAGTAGCAAATTAGTAACAACACAGGTCTTTACAAGAAAAAAATGCTGAGAAATTAAAATTAAATATCTTATGCAAAAATAAAAAATAAATAATAGGAACACACGTCCGTTCATATTCAAATCACAATCCCAAAGCAAAATGATAATTTTGAAAACTGGCAAATACTAGTTACATGAACGAATGACTACTTTTTCTCTGCAACATCGTTGCTAGTACCAACCTTACATTTAATTATGTCTGACAAATCAAACGAATTCAATTATCTTCTGAACAATAGCTACTTACCCTTCTGGAACACTCATTTTCCTGATGGAAGATTGTTGGTTGGTTGAATGTTGCTTAACGTCGCATCAGGAATTTTTCAGCTATTCGCGACGAGAACTATTTTATTAATCTCTATGGATTAATCTATGAACAATTTTGTGTATGCATGTGAAGTGCAAGTGTGTTGTATGGTCTGCCTTGTACTAGCGCGCACTCAGGGCGACTTTAACGTGCTAGCTCACAGAGTCAGTATGCCGCAGACAAGCGTACCACTCCCCCAGTCCATTATACTGATATCAGGTGAACAGTAAAGGCCAAGGGCAAGAAAAATTAATTTTTACAAGGAAAATTCACTTTCCACATGTGGTCCGAGCGGGACTCGAACTCACAGCGGTGAGAGACCTGGATTTGAAGACTGACGTCTTATCCATTAGGCCACCGCGGCCTCTCCCTGGTGGAAGATGTGTTAACCCTATTTTTCAGTTTTAAAGCTTAAACTTTGCTTTGGAAATGTGATTTTAACTTGTATTAGTATCTTTGTTTTTGATCATTTGTAATGTTGAATTTCACTTGGACGGAAATAGCATAAAAAGTTCGTTGAACAAGGGCAGTGATTTTCTTGGTTTACTCTGTCTTCCTCCATCATCAATAACTTGACGCCTCGGTGTAAGTGAAAAAATTTTTAATTGAAACATAAAATACAATTATTTGCATAAACGCCTCCACTTCTTAAGAAACATGATCTAAAAATTGCTTTTTGTTATTGCTTTATAAACCATCTGTTATATGTCTTACACAGTGACAGCTTCCTGTTTCTTTTCAAGTTTGTAGGGGTTTTATCATACAAAGTCCTAATTATTTTTTAGCAAATACGTTAACTCGACACAGTGTGCGAATTATACAACTATAACAATAAACCCTTTTGGGCAATTTACGTTCGATATACATGAAACAAGATAACATCAATTGTTACAAATATAAAAACATTGTATACAGATACATGTATGATGAAACAAACATGATGCATAGAGATTTGAAGATTATATATATGGTTTGTATGTTATATAAACTGAAATAACGGTTTATACTCTGTAATACCATGTGTTTCTGCTACACGGGAGGTCGTGGGTTTGAACCCTGACATGATCTGACCCAAGACTTGAAATGGGTAGTGACTGTTCTTTCGATAGCACTCTGCTTTACAAAATGGAAGTCATGGTTCTTTCGGATGAGAACTTAAATAAACGAGGTTTCGTGTCATGGTAGGCGTGGTACGATAAAAAAAACCATGCTGTTTAATGTTATCAGTGCAACGCACAGGCAAAATTTTTGCACCTTCGCCTATAGCTGGCGACGTCTCGATATAAGTGAAATATTCTTGACTGGGACGTAAAACCCCATTACTCAACTCTGTGTGTTTCTTTTACTTTTCCAGACGATGATTTATGGAATAAAGAAGAAAAACAACTGGATCACTCAAGAAACATCATCGACTTTCAGCAAGTAGGCTAAGAAATTTTCTCATATAGAGTATGCAGAGGTGCAATTAAAATCTAGGCGGCGACAAGAGCACTGATCCAAACGCGCACGCTTTTCACCATTAGGTCACTTAGGTTTTAAAGATAATTTAAAAATCAAAAACTATTCTGTAACTACTTAAATATTTGTTCCCAGCTGTAAAATATATTCGCATATTTATATACTTTGTCATCATATGGATAACATATATCAATCCATATATTACATGAAATGCATTCCTATTTTAGGTTTTGAGAATCACCAGACAAAATTGGTTTAATTGAATGGCGCGACAGTTGATGGGAAATTTTATGTTTAGAAATATATTTCTTCTCACAATTTGGAAAAGTGCTTGTCTAAAATAATTGTTAATATTGGTAATTAAGAATGTAAATAGAAACTATAATTTCTTTATACAGTCAAATCTGCCTTAACACTGCCTCCATATAAGAACTTCTTGCTTTTAAAAGCTGTACAATTTCAATTTTCAAATTAATATTTATTCATTTCATTTCGAATCTCCGAATAAGTGTCACCTGCCGTTAAAACCCCTTTTTCTGGTTCCCTTTTATTGGGTTTTAGACCAGTTTTATTTGTAATACCATATTTAAGAATAGAGTCTGGTTATTATCTATTGATAATATACATTAAAAGAGCCAAATGGGTCTTAGAGCTCACCTGAGGATGTTTTCATATCTCATGCAGAGGTTCAATTGTCAAAGACATTAATGTCATTAAAGAGAATGTCGAAATTTTCAGTAAAGGTCAATTTTATGCAAGGATTTTTGCAAACTAATTATAACTTGTCCTAAGAATGCTACATATAAAACGTCTAAAGTCTAACTGCAGTATATTTATTATAAACAGCTAGCATTTGAATGCATGACCTTCATTTATATATGAAATGATTGTTATGTCATGAACAACAATATTCTAATATACATCTCCGTACAAAAAATTAGAGTTTTCATGAAAATTAAGCATTTAAGTTTTTTTTTTTACATCTGTTACCTTGATCTCTGAACCTATGGCCTTCATTCATATATCAAAATAATTTGTATGCAAATACCTACAATATTCTTATATACATGAATATACCAAAAATTTTAAAATGTTTGAGATAATTAATCATTTCGGTATTTATTTTCACCTGTGACCTTGACCTTTGAACGTTTGACCTTTTTATATACAAATTGACCGTTAGGCCAATACCTACAATATTCTAATATACATGCCTATACAAAAAGTTTACAGGTTTTAAGATAATTAACCATTTCAGTATTCGTTCGCATCTGTGATCTTGACCTTTGAACCCATGACTTTTACTCATATATATAATTGATCATTAGGCCAATGCCTTCAATATTTTAATATACATGCCTATTCAAAACGTTTAAACGTTGTGCAAATCTGAAACTAAATGCCCTAAGTATGTTTTACATAAAAAATCTAAGCTTTATCGCTTGTACGTTCATCAGAAATTTTCACAATTTCACCCTTATAGGGCCCCAAGAAAACATTATCCCTTCATTTTCGCAAATCTTAGAACCCTTCACATATACAGATATCATTATTGCCAAATATCATCTAATTTAGCTTAATAGTTTTGGAAGAGTTAATTATGTGAAAAGTTCTTGAGCATTTGCCGAGGCAAAATATTTGTCACGGAGTTTGACAAAAGAGTAGAACAGTGAGGGAAAAATAATGAGATAATTATCTTCTTGTTAATGGCTTGATCAAAAAGTTGTGATGGAAGAAATCACTGTCATTGATGTTGCTATCTACAGCTATTATTTTATCAGTGACAACTTACTATAGGCACTGACCTGTCCACTTGACCTTTCAATAGAAATAAGCATATACGATGGTCCACCCAATACATGGGTAGTGTTCGCAGTTATCACATAAACAATGTATGTTTCCAATGATGTAATAAATAAACAATGAAATGAATATATGTGTTCCCAATACATATCGTTATCACAATGTACTCTTCCAATTTTTATTTAAAATAAAGGTCAAGCGGACAATCAAATGTTGCTTGCCTATAATTAAATTAACAAATACACATGTGCTAGAACATAGGAAAAAAGACTCACATAAACTTAACGATTTCTGTAAGTTCATGTTCAGTCCATTATAGCTCGATCACTTAATCAGTTAGGAATACCGTTGTGGCCTAAAAAGATTGTGGATTTCTTACCTTAAATTTCATTAATGATATATGTTGATATATTATTTTTATAACATGTGTTGAAAAAAATTGGTATTAATATCTTACATTAAGTCTAAAAAAATAAAAATTTTCATGTTTTACCTTTCGTTCATTCATACACGTACACAAAATGCTAGCCCGTGATATATACTAGTTAGGAATAGAAACACCCGTATAAACCCATATCGCGTGAATACGTATAAGACAATCAGAGCCCAGTTCTGAATAACTTTTATGAATGAAATATCGGAGGAACGACACTTACATTTCAATTATTTATTAAATTTTAACTCTCAAAAACTCAAAAACTATAGTGAATATTAAAAATTTAACCATGTAGATAGACAAATAGAAATTTTAAATGCTTATCTTTAAAATAAGATAGCAAACAAACAAGTATTCATTTCTCAACAAAAATTTATCGAAAAAATTTATAAAAAGTTATTCATGTAAATTAAAAGCAAAATATTAAAATCAGCTGAGAATAATTGCGAAAAATATTCAAAATATTTTCTTAAAAGACATGTGGAATTTAAGTCTATTGAAGTTATAACAAGAAAGATATCAAAGTTTGAATCACACCACCCATTCATAAAATGTTTTTTCCTCACTGAAAATGTGATCGGACTATAAGGTAAAAAATAGTTTGGAAAGGTTTCCTAACATAAAGATTGAATATTTTGCTTTTGAAAATTATGCAAATAAAAATAATTCAACAAATATAGCAAATTAGTATTTTGGAAGATACTAAACATGTTCTAACAAAAAAAATGTACGAAAATATATGTTCAGTGCATTCAGATCAAATTGTTTTGATAGATTCGCAATCATAAAGTTTTAATGTATACAAATAATTTGTTTACAATTTTTTTTTACAAAATATAGCAAATTTGTATTTTAAATGACACTAAACATTTTTCACATTTTTTTTTGTTATATGTTCAACAATAGTAAAATTTCATACGTCCATACATGCGACACCCTCTATGTAAAATTCAAGTTTTCATAAAGACCACTTTTGCTAAGGTTCATGTGTATTATCTATACACTACCGACATCACATTATTTTATGGTAAGTTCTTCTGCCAAAAACAACTGGGCACTTTATTGTTATGATTTTATTAAACTTAATATCTCTCATTTCAGTGCAAACATTTTTTCAAACGAAAACAAATATAATAAAATGCAATATTAATATTTTTTCAAAAGTTTTATAACGGTTTCGCCCACATTAAATTTTCTATATATCGAGTTATATTCAACGATTGTGATTTTGAATTTGCTAACAAAATACACCCCCGTGCACTAAAGACCTAATAAAAACTGACTCTTAAACAAGTAAAATAAGGTAATTTTTTCATTATTAAACTGGTCGTTTGGTTCATTTTTTTCAAATTAAGTGCTTTCTACTTTAACACATCAACTTTTATTTGTTGTGTAAATCACCAAATATAAATTTATATCATTTGTCGCAGATACACTTACCAATTATTTCAAAGCTTCAAGTGAAATATGTATCCCTTTGATATTTATGTTCAGGTTCATGCGTTCTGTTTTTTAGAGGCATGTCTAAGATTTTCATTCACAGTAGTTAAAACATGGATCGTGTAGTTAAAACCGATGTTAATTAGTTCCCGACATCTTTACAAACTAAATATGGCTTATCAGTAAATATTTTCCTACCAACCATATTATTTTCTGTACTGAGTTATCACTTTAATGAGACCATAATCAGACAAAATGTCAAAAACATGTCTGTGCATTTTCCTGGGGGCAGCGAAACTTAACTAATACGCACAATCATCGGTTCCGAACGTATGCTTTTATTACAATGTAAGACCAACTGTTTAACGAAGGACAAAACAGTTGATAACATTTATGTCAATTCTAAAACAATGAGCACGTTATCTTGAAAAAAAACAACAAAATAAATTGTAGTCGCCTATACTACCACTTGAGTTAATATAATGGAAAGTTTTCCTGTATTTGAGATGACTCATTGGTTATAGTTATCGGTAATATCATTTATTAAAACCACAGTTGTATAAAACCGAGTACCAAATAAATTGCCCCCTTGGGAAAAAGTATTCATATTTTCCAGCTTAATGAAAGATTTGGAATTTTAAAAAAAAAATTGAATTATACTGTGTGCAATATGTCAAATTCTTTCATACTTCCATAACAAAAAATTCTTTTCATTTCAATTGAATTTATAGAATTTGTTTCTAAAAACAATTTAAACAACCAATATAGCCGTAGCAAGTATAACAATAACCATCATAATGGTGTAGGAATTAAAATGTCTCTATGCGTTGTGTGCAAGAAAATGACGTCAATGAGAGCCAATCTATTCATGCAAAAATAGCAGATACAAATCTAATTAATCAAAATGTATTAAACAAAAATTATTCGTAAAACAATAACAGAAAATATCAAATTAAAAGGTCCTTTAACTTTATGTTTCTATATATATAAAGATAAAGATTATTTTGCCACTTCAGTAAGGTGAAAAGTTCATCCTTTTCAAAGGACTCAATTTACTAAAATAATTTCCATTTCCATTCCTTAGAAGAATTAATTACTTCTACCAAAAAATTGTTCGTAAGAAAATAAACAGAAAATATCAGATTAAAATAAAAAGACTCTTACAAATAACATTATGGTTCTTTATATATAAAGGTAAAGATTAGTTGACCACTTCACTAAGGTGAAAAGTTCATCCTTTCTTAAACGACTCAATTTACTAAAACGATCTCCATATCCATTCCTACGTACGAAGAATTAATTACTTCTACTCAAAATAGACAATAAACCATTCCTCAATTTTCAATACTGGAGACTGTGTAGCAGGTGGAACGATGTAGTTACAACGTGATGAGTGGATTATAGCAATAAAACACAAAGATTCCACAACAATAAACACGCGAAGTACAGAAATCACGTATGACGTAATTCCGATTTATATGAATATAATATCTTCACGACACATGCACAAATAATTTCGTCAAATTTAAGGGATGAACTCCATAGGAAGAAAAAGACGGACCAAAAATTGCGATGACTTTTACACGGTGGCGAACCTACGTCATAGACGCGACTTCGTAAACACAACAATGGCGGCCAAACGATCGACTCGCGGTGAGTTTTAACTGAATTTCCATACTTCCCATCAGTTTATAGTTATCTCAATGTGCCTAAAGAAGGCAGAATAACTTCACGAATGATCGGTTGATATATATATATTCTTAGAGCTGCTAGTTTTTTCAAACATTCGCGTCAAAGTAAATTTTTGTACCACGATGTCGGGCACACTTTTCACGACGGCAAAGGAAAAAGTTGTATTTTCACCATTTAAACTCGTCCTACTGACTATAATGTTACAAACGGGATATGAATAAAATAAAGGTAATATGTATCAAAGGAAAAAGTCCAAAAACTGGGCCTAATAACGGCTATTTTAGCATTTTTGGTTTATTGTAGTCGTGCAAACTCTGCAAAACTCCATGCAACTTATTTTGTCGTGCACACATAATATTTATAAAAAAAGAACCATCCAGAACAGTTTTCACTGTCATTATAAATGTTTTACTTGAAATGAATCAATATAAGGAATTTTTAAATAGCAGTAAAAGCGTATCATAGAGTTTGAAAAGGTCATTGGTGCCATAGAAAAGTCTCCCTTCAATAAGCGTGTCAGGATCGGGCTTCCTTCTCCAGCAAAACCCGTATTTTATTTGGTAAACAGCTTCTCCTTCCGTTGATTAAATAAATTAACTCTAAAAAGAGTTTTTGTTACATAATCTAAAGAAAACCTGAAGTTAAACCTTCGACATTCAAAGGTAAAGGTAGAATAGAACATTTATTATTTAATTAAGATTTGCAGTGCTCTGGTGAAATAATCTTGACAACCTTTCCCGATTTAAAATTGGTAGTAAGACGAATAGGAAAATTTCAATTTGAAAAATTTAAAGACTTAGCGTCATGTGTTTAAAATGAATTAAAGAATTCTACACAGAATGGAGTCCAGATTTCATTTGTTGTTGTCTTTGTTGTTGTGATTAACCTACTTCTTCAGCCGCTAAGAGGTCTACATCAGGACTGCTGTGGTTTATACCTCAAAATAAGGTTTCCTTTTCAACTGATGATTCAGTGCCATATAGCAAAAAGAAATCTGTGATCAGTAGCTCACATAGTATGCTTCCCTTTTATCTTCAATCACCGTAAACGTAAAAATATAAATAAGTCGGGAAACGGGAAGTACTTGTGCATGTATAATAAAAAACAAACATACCTATCAAAGACAAACATACCAATCCATGTCCAAATCATAATTCAAAAGCAAAATTAAAACTAGGATAAATATATGAACTTCCAACAAAAAAGTGTCTTCTGTTTAGCTACATACGCCATCCACGTGCGTAATCAAAATTCAAAATGGAAGTAACATGGAACTATAGAACGCCCAATGTATCCAGGGTAATTTTGGATACAGATACAGTGACATCATACTTATCAACACTATTTTGATGGCGGCTTTAAAACTTTATTAGGATCTCGATTTATTTGTAAGCAATTTGCTTGTAAAATATTGGGCTATATAAGTCTATTTATGACAATATAGCGAAGTCGCTTTATAGCGAAGTTAAAATAGAGTACCCAGGGCTTCGTTATAAACGTGTTTTACTGTATAAAGTTCCTAAAGTGGGAACAAGCTTTAAAAATACACCATAAACAAGAGAAGCAAGTATATTGTTGCAAAGAAACAGAAAGTTGACAATTAAATTGAAGTCATCACGTCGTCATTTACATGTAGTTTTAAATGTGCCCTTTAGTGAATGTCATAATTAAGGTACAAGACCACATATGAAGCAGAACTTGGAAAATCTGTCGTATTTTAAGGATGTATGCCATTCACGTATTCTCAAAATTTCGGATTTTTCAGAGATAAAACGTCATCTATATTTCTGTATGTGGAGTGAAATGATTTGGCGACAATCTTCCGTAAGAAGGATGTGCAGCTCCTGTTTTAGGCAAAATTTGCTAATATTAGAACTTTGACACGTGCTGTTTTTTAAATTGCTATTTATCAGAAATTTGAGCTATGGGGAAACAAATTTTGTGCAACCGGCAAGTCAAACTATACCTTTCAGTATTTATGGGTATAGCTGTTTTGAACAAGTTTTACTAATGATTTCTATGGATTTGGGCATGTTGAACTTGGCTTGTACAGGTATGCTATCCTTGAATATGATTTCTGTTGAATTATATTTTCTTCTTTCATGTTTTGCGTTTCTTTTGATATTAATATTAGCAGGCTTTTTATATTTAATTATAAATGATACCTGTATTAATTTTACCACACATTTGTTTAGAAATACACAAATAATATTTAATATTTTATTAGTAGTGAATAGTGTCATACAAATACAGTGTTTAAATGTCAGGCTAGTTATTTTGGTAAACACGAAGCCTTGTTATTTTTTGACTGGCTATGAATTTTCAGTTTCTGTTTGGTTTTAAAATCATACTATATTAAAGATATGGCTTTCAAACTTTGCATAATATTTGTATCTATCAACAAGATGTTCACCTCCCAGTACTTATTTATTGGAACGTTTTGATGGTTTTCTTTGGAATATGTAACGTCACTTGAGATTTTTGAGCCAACAGCAGAAGTAGCTGCTAACCATTTCTTTGGCATTTGGAATTTTACATGATGAAAAATATGACTAGTTTTCGCTGCAGAAGGAATCCTGACCCTAGCACGCTTGGTGAAGGGAGACCTTTCTATGGCACTAATGACCTTTTCAAACTCTAAAATAAGCTTTTTCATTTTACTTCTACTCGAAATTCCTTATATTGATTCATTTCAAGTAAAACATTTATAATGACAGTGAAAACCGTCCTGGATGTTTTTTTTATAAATATTATGTGTGCACGACAACATAAGTTGCAAGGAGTTTTGCAGAGTGTGCACGACTACAATAAACCAAAAATGCTAAAGTAGCCGTCATTAGACCCAGTTTTTGGACTTTTTCCTTTGATACATATTACCTTTAGTTTATTCATATCCCGTTTGTAACATTATAGTCAGTAGGACGAGTTTAAATGGTGAAAATACAACTTTTTCCTTTGCCGTCGTGAAAAGTGTGCCCGACATCGTGGTACAAAAATTTACTTTGACGCGAATGTTTGAAAAAACTAGCAGCTCTAAGAATATATATATATCAACCGATCATTCGTGAAGTTATTCTGCCTTCTTCAGGCACATTGAGATAACTATAAACTGATGGGAAGTATGGAAATTCAGTTAAAACTCACCGCGAGTCGATCGTTTGGCCGCCATTGTTGTGTTTACGAAGTCGCGTCTATGACGTAGGTTCGCCACCGTGTTTTATACGTCTCGTATAATGTTTGAACCCTGAATAGATTGTATCATATTTTTGATAGAATTTCTGTTACAGAATTTAAAAAACAATATGAAAAAATAAATTATGTTGCAATATTAAAAGAGATGGACATACACATGCACATCAAAGTGGATCCACACTTTTACAAATCGCCTCAAAACATATATTTAATTTTTATATTATGCCATACATGGCCCTTGACTAAGTTGTTGGAATTACATGGTCTATTTTCGATTTTCTGTAGAAGCCATGAAGCGCCACCTGGCGGCTATTTTTTTCACCATTAATCAAACTACGGCGCCACCTATCAAGAGAGAACAATAAAACCCATGGATGTTCCACACGAAAGTAAAAGTTTTATGTACAAAATCAAGAAGAGGTCGTCAAGCTACCTTTTTAAATTAAATCCCCAAAATGACTTAAATAAGATAAATAAAGCTTTCTTCCTTCCAAAATGCGTTGTCATAATTATCTTAGTATATAGGTAAACAATATTGACCTGCCGTTTGACCTTTGATTTGAATATTTATCATGAACAAATATAGTTAACAAATATTTTAAGGGGCTCGTGGGCCATATGGCAGTTTATGGACCGGGCAGTCAGCCCAAAAATGATATGTGGACCGAAGCAAAGCTGAAGTCCATATATTCATTTTGAGCTGACTGCCAGGTCCATAAACTGCCATTTGGCCCACAAGCCCCCTGAAATATCTGTTATATTATACCAAATCTCCAAAACTTTCAATATTTTATACCTCATAACTTTTCTTAAGATTCTAATAAATAAATAAATAAATAAATAAATAAAAAATAAATAAATAATGTCGACATAAGCTGAAAACAGTCGCTGCTACGTAAAAACCTTATTTATTATAAACATGATTTTTTAATCATTACGAGACTATTACTTACGGATTTAAAAATTCCCTGTCCAGTGCCTCTATTATGACGTCACAAAAACGCCAGAACTGTTCACAACTGTCATGGTTTTTCAAAAGTTTATTTGTTTTCTTCAGCAGTTTAAGGGTTATTATGAAACATGGAAATTGTCTTGTTGTTTTGTTTTTATTCAAAAATTTTGTAACGTCGACTGGGGCACTAAATTCCGAAAACAAAACGTCGAATATTCTCAGTGACTCAGTTTCACTTACGTCTATTTTGTTTTTCTCTGTAGATCTAGATTTTGAGGAAGGATAGGTTATTTGAGCTAACGATGACTTTGGTGAAACAGGTAAGGAAACGCAACTTTCGGAAAGTTTGTTCGTGACTAAATTCCGCAGAAGTTCTTTTTCGACTGGAAACCCGAGTCGTCATCTATGGGCGCCGCCATTACGCAATGTCATTGAGACTCCCACGGGAACAATGTCTCATAAGGAAAGATAATTTATATAACGTTTGGCCCGGAGCTCCGGGCTTATATACGATTATATGGCCCGGAGTAGTTACAATTGTTTTCAGTAAAAACTATGAAGTTTATGAGGTATAATATTTATATATAGGGAAAGCATGCGTTCATTTCATCTACATAATAAGTAACACTTAATACAAATACTTTTGATGTGTGAACTGGGGATTCTAATACTACTCATGTAATACATGGTTTCGCCTACATTGACAGGTCAATGTTGTTTGTCTATACTATTATACATTCAATGTATTTCGTTTGGTATAAAAATAAACAAGGACAGAAGGGCTACTAGGCTTATCATAACAAAAACCCATTTTAACTATATGATCTTATAAATAACCGCAACAAAGTAAAGATAAATTATAGTGGAAAGGGAGAGCCGTATATGTGACTTAATTCTTCCTGATTCTAATCCGCGGAAATGCGTTTACGTTTAAACATGAAGAATAGTCAAACTGCTAAAATAGCCAGTTCCGCGAATTTTAATTATTTAAATTATTTCGAATGTTCCTTCAACAATGTATCTAATTTTTATTGGAATCGTAAACTTCAGTTCTTTATAGTGTATCCCTAAATTGATGATATGGTTTTTAATCTTGATTGGATGTAGACAATTAATTCAAATGATTCCCGACATAATTCTGTAGGCACTGAAGACCACATAATTACAAAGAACTTTAATACCACGTTGTGAAAGTACGTACACAGAAACGACTTCAACATTACCTTAAATGTAAAGCCGTTGTGTGTCATTTGATATGAGAAACTATTCCTGACTGTATGCTATTAAAATGTGTCATTGTTTGGATTGCTCTATCCTACCCTACAGGAGCTCATGTGTCTTACGATTTATAGATATGTTAAGTGATTACAGACATTTATTATTGTATCCTTGGGATTTATATATGATTGTTGTTTGGTAATGTCGATTTCCTGAGAATAATCATGAAATGTATGTTACAATTACAAATATCTTCAGTAAGTTTGATACTCTGAAAACACAAATATGCCAAAGGCCAATTACTTTGTAGTTTGTGTTAATCTAAAACCACTAAGAATAATAAAAAAGTAATTCTCTGAACAAGTTGACTTATAAGCACTAACAGAGTAACCAAACTGATAACGTATGAAAAGTGATATTTTTAAGCACAATCTGCTAAATCAAGCACAAACATACGGCTCGAAGCACAATTCAAAAACAAAGTAAAAATTTTGAAAATCTGACACATTACGTTTAACACGAGAACTTCCTCGAGGGAAGTTAGGCACGATGCTCTGGTATGACACCAGCCATCAAAACACAATTCCATTCATATGACATAATATCAATGGCAACACTGAAAACAATGACATAGCAAGCAATTGGTAGAAACTCAATGTTCAATACTATCATGGTCTTTAGCGTAAAAACCGAAAATCATTGATTTAACATTGATGTCATCTTAAATATATGGCAGAAGCAGTTATTTCAATAACGTTATTATTCGGTTGTAATGTCTCTGGTGAATAATAATCTTGAAACAAATAGTGATAGTGCAAATGTTATTGCAAAATAACGGATGCCATTTTAAGCTATATACTTCCGTTGTTTAATTGATGTAGATAAGTTTTAAATCAAAAACAAACATAAGAATCAATGTCCGAATCAAAATCCAGACTTCAAATAAAAACTAAAAAATTAAGTTTAACGCCTTAAGTTCCACCAGAAATAGGAGACGGAGTGCTCCAGAAAGGTTAGCTGTTAGCTACTTGTAAAACTATATTTAATGATTCAGCACATGACATAAGTATTCATAAAGGTAGAATATTCTTAAGTAGTTTTAATATTGTTTGAAAATAAATGTAAACGTGGTAGTTACGGACGCAAAATTGAGTAATAAGTCTTTAATCGTAATTTTCCGTTGGAAAGAATGAGGGAATTAGTCAATAGATCAAGCCGTTCGTTATAAATAATGAAAAGATCAAGCCGTTCTTTATAAATGATGAAAAATGCAAGTCGTTGTAATTTTTCAACATTATATCGTAATCATGTCTGTGTAACCTCTAGTTGTCTAGTGGACATTTCTAAACTTGTTATTGTAGGGTTATACTAGTAGTACAATTTGCATAAACCTTAGCTGTCTCTAATAGGTTGCTAGTTCCCGCTTTATCTGGCTCATAAAAACAAAGAGTTAACTTACAAGAACACTTTAAGTAATATAAAACCAGGTACTAAATTTCATTTTATCATTATATACATTCTCCTCACAAACTGGTTCCTACAAATCGGAGGTTTAAATTATTAATCATCTTTAAAAGTAAAAAAAGTGTCATGTCAAACTTTTGCTGTTTTTTGTTGTAAACATAATTAGTAGTTACACTGCAGTGACTTTTAAAATTGAACGAAAAAAATCCAAAGTGTGTTTAATGAACACATGTCCAAAATTGTCAGATATTCATCATATTTCTATGAAAAAGATATAATATCGCATAAATGATGTCGCGTCTAATAGCACTGCATTGATACATTCTTACGGAATCATGAGGACATCGCTAATCAATAGGATTGTGTACACTATAAAATTGATGTTGAAATTAGAGAAATAGAAGAAACAAAATGTATTGTACCATGTAAGCGTAATGTTCTTAGGTTATTATAACACTAATTAAGTTTTACCGTAATCTGGCCAATATTTGCAAGTTATGTAGGCAAAACAAAAATGAATTCAACAACTTTTTATATTGCAGCAGCCCTGGAGCAGGTATATTAAAACTTGTTTGGTTAGACCTTGTTACGATAACCTTTATACAACGAAGCAAGCTGCTAACCAATAAATTGCTCATCCAAAGATATTGTAAATCCAGGCTTATAATGTCCACCAAAAATGTTATGGTCGTCATCACAGTATTGTTGATGTCACTGTGTACAGGATTCCCTGGGTATATTTGACGTCCCATAGTTCCATGTTCCTTTCTTACATAATTTTGATCAGTATCGGGGGGGGGGGGTGTAGCTAGCTAAACGGGAGGTGTTTATCTACTGGAGCACTAGACCTTACTTCCCTGGTGGAAGTTTAGGATTTTGTTTGTTTCAAAGTATTTACTTTGCTTTTAGATTGTGATTCGGACATGGATTAGCATAATATATATATATATATATATATATATATATATTTGGTTGGTAAAGAAAAACTAAAACACTGTTGATGGGCCTTTGTTCAAAGGCCAGACAACTACAAAATACAAAAATACACGGTTAACGGTACAAGAAAATACTACGTAATATAAGTGATGTATAGTACATAAAAACAAACACATCTAAAACAAACTTAAAGCTTAAAATCTTTGTTTAAACTTAGGCCATGTGCTACGGTGTGTACTCACCTCCTGTTTAGCTATAGCCCGTGGGCTAGGTGGACCCACCGTGCACCCCCCAGAATCCTCCGACACCACTTTTTCTGGTACCTTAGGGTGTCTAGTAAATCAGGATGTTTCCCAGAAATAAATTGGGATGCTTTTCATGAAAAACTGCAATATTTAAGAGTAAAAGCTGAATATGTTCCCTTTACAATGATACCAAATATGATCTGTATCTGCATAATATTATTGAAAACAAAGGTAAAAACGTTCCCCTACCCTTAATAGAGAAATTTACTGAAAACTTTCAGGTACTTTTAAATATTGAAGTTTTTCACGAAGAGCATCCCAATTTATTTCTGGGAAACATCCTGATTCCATTACTAGATACCCTAAGGTACCAGAAAAAAGTGGTGTCGGAGAATCCGGGGGGGTGCACGGTGGGTCCACCTAGCCCACGGACTACTAGCTACACACGCCATGTGTGTAATAATAACATCTAGCCTGCAGTTTCACAATCATTTCTTAACAAATATGATTTTACTTTACTTAAATCTGACAACTTTAGATATTAAATGGTACTATAATAACAGAATTAGAATATAGATGATATAAGCTTAAAATGTATCTTCAAAATAAATGCTACTTTACATTACTGAATGTCTTGATAACTAACAAAATTGTTCAGATTTTAAAATTAGAAAGACTTCATTAAAGGAAAATCTTAGTAAAGTGATTGTAAACTACGATCACTGGGAGTTAGATCAATTAGCATAATGGATTTATTTCAAATAATGTTAATTTTGAATTGATATCATTAACATTTTAAAAGGATTTTGATACAGAGAATATTCGTAATTTTGTTGAAGTATTTCATATATATATGGAAATATTTTGTAACTGAAATAACATGTACTTGAAATCATTATAGGTAACAAAAGTAAAGGTCATCATAAATATTAAGAACTGAACAGCTGAACAGTTAACCAAATCAAGACAATAAAAAACGCCAGATAGTCAGGGTAAATATATTCAAAATAGATTTTCATAAACATTATTGCATTTTAGAATTCTCATCTTTGAACTAAATAAATTATATTTGTACCTTATTACTAAAGACTTGTTGGAAATATCTAATTAAATTGATCGTAGCATGGTCCTCGTGGAATTACATTTCAATAATCGCATCAAACGTTATGTTATCATATTTAACAAAGAGTCAGGAATCTTAAAATGTTATTATCTTGTCATATTTTCGTATTGACCTTGTTAAGATTTTGTTACTTAACTGTTAACTGGTACATGCATATTTTACTATATAATAGTACTATACCAAACCTGCACAAATGTCGAAATCATAAATAGTTACAGTAGTCTGTGAGGGTCAAATTTGCATAATCTCTCCTTCGCTTCATTGACCGTGAATGCGAAGAAGCAAAGGAAAGCAGGCAAGATCACGAGGTTGCAATAACGCGAAGGAGCGAAGATACTTTTGTGAAGGATTTATAGCAACTTTTCTATTGTATTTTCTCTCCTTTGCGCTCAGGTCGACGTAGCGATAATGCAAATTTGGCCCAAACAAAACATCATTAATAGAAGTAAAGGATCAATCAATTTATGTCTTTTAACTGCAATCAAGATTAGATTAGCAAGCTCTATTATTAATGTAATGTTATCTACAGAGTTAGAACTAGAACTACAACAAGTTGTTGTTTTCAATATAAACTTCATATAAAAACCTTAAAGGTATTCATCGTACAGGAACGATCCAATAAAACTGCAGATAAGTGAATAAGTAAAAAAACAAATTTATTAACTACTTTATGTTAAAATATTAGTATTATTTAATGTGAAAATAAATTTTGAAATAGAAAAATTCAAATTAATCAATAAACATTTCTGATTAATATTGCAACAAATTTTTATTTGCATTCAACAGCTTAACAAAATCATCAAATTATTTCTTAACCTGTTTAGTTTTGCAGCACTAAAGCTGCTAAGGGATTAAAGGTCGGTTTTAGAAAATGAATGGGATTTTTTAATTTATAACTAATTGACATTGCAACAACTTTTAATTGCATTTAGCTCTGAACAAATTATCAAAACATTATAACTTTACCTGTTACATGTTGCAGCACTAGACGACTGCCAAGGACTAAAAGGTCAGTTAAAGGAAATGAATAGGAATGTATTCTATCAATAATGATATCTGATTCGCATTGTGACCGCATGTAACTGTATTTAACAGCTGAACAAATTATTAAAAATGAGGACAAACTTAATAAACGCCCAAGGAAATCAAGGAAATAAGTTTTCGATTTATATTCAGATCATGCTGTTTTGCGTCAAACTTATTATTTAAAACTGTAAATTTTGTACAGAAAAGTACATACCGATGTAGTGAACCAGCATGCAAATAGGATATTTTGGATTTTTACATTTGTTACACCTTCAGAATACTACTGATAAAAATAAAAAAAGTCGAGCAGTGTAATTTTCTGCATAGTAAAATATTAATTACCTGCTGTTAAAATAAGCTAAAATGAATTTAATTTGCCTGTACCCAACGTTATCAATTTCCTTAAACATCTGCCTGGAGGTAAAAACGTGGCATTTTTCTAAAATATCGTTTTTATTTGTTTTTTTACAAAATCATTTATAACTGATGCTAATTCATATACGATTAAAATTATGTTTTAGAATAAAGGTTGTGGTTTTTTTGGTTGAATATTGTTTCACCTTCTATAAGGAATTTAAAATTCGTTTGCGATCGGTAATTTTTTCCTTTATCAATTTAAGTCGTATGCAAGTCTTTCACAATGATTAACCGACTTATTTTGTTCCGCTTCACTGATTTTTACGTAAGTTATTACCCTTAGTTTGCGATAATTTCATTGAAATTTGTTTTTCTATTTTTCTAAATGTCTGCGTCCAGTTTTGGAACTGTTTTTGCAAGCGAGTCTACCACAATGAGCTACAGATTATACACTTTCGATCAGATTGTTAATTTTTACGGAAATTACGCATATTTGTATTTGATAATTTGTATTAGAAATAACATGTTTTCGAACTTTGTTTCTTAGCGTTTATGGTTTTTAAATTGATGTTTGGTGTGTGAGTCTACAATAAAAAGTTACGATGTTTACAATAATGGCGGGTCTTGGACTTCACAAAAATAACTCAAGGTCATTTATGTAGGGAAACACAAGATGACCGATATCAGCAATGGCACTCTACAGTAACTTTAATGCAGTGCGTTTATGCAGTAAATTTAACTGTAGCGAGTCAGGAAAATATGATAACACTCTACAAAAAAATTCATTAACATATTCTCGTGCTACAGTTAAATTTAACTGTAGACTGTCAAAATGCATGTATACATCGATGACGCGCTACAATTAAATATTATTTTAGATGTGTACATCATCGATGACGCACTGCAGTAAAGTTACTGTAGAGTGTTGTTGCTGATATCGGCCATCGTAGAAACATGAGGTATTTGATCACTCTGGTTTTATAATTTTTATATGATATATTCAAATGATGTTAACTAGATGCTTTCACAAATGAATTTATACATCATTTCAGATGTATAAATATTTATGAAAGCAATATCATTACAATGAATAAATAAATTGAAATGTATTTGTTATCAGAATCATATCATCAACATTATTACACAAGCGGGATTACTCTTGTGCCGGCGCCGAGAGTTTCCGTTTTCGAAGCGTACTTGATGTGTTCAAGGCTTGTTTCAACCATAATTTTTTTTTTCAAAATATCTAACCATGTCTATTTAGATTCTGTAAGAGACACCGATATTGCAAACTGCAATGTAAACTTAACATACAGTCAAGCTTTTCTATAAAGGTTACCCACAGCAACCAGTAAAAGTGACCTTTATGGGCAGGGTGACCTATGTATACAGGTTCAACTAATATAAATATAGAACAATTAGCATACACTTCTTCTGCGTTTATGAGCAGGTGACCCTCTGATAGAGGTGGCCTTTAAGGCAGGTTTGAATGTATATAAACGGTTTAAGAAAAGATCATAAGGCTGTCGCTTTATCAAATTTGCAAAACTGCACAGGTTATCAAGAATACTGTGCTTTGTAATATTTAAGATCAGTAGTTTTCAAAGATAAGTTCTACAACCCCCTACACACCATTTTATCTCCGATAAGAAACGTAGAGAAGAAAATTCTGGTTCAAACCAATTTTAAACAGGTGCCGTATGCTTTGAAAACGAAAACCATTATCCGCAAACAAGCAAATCCGCTTGTAGGGATGTACACGTTGTATATTTTTAATTAACAATATCATGAATTATAACAACATTTATAGGCAATTAAAATACAAACATTACATCAGTGTCAGTATAGGTGTATTTAAGCAAACGGTGATGTTGTTTAAACATGCGTTAATACGTCTAATACCATATAATTTTCTTCTGTGGTAATATTTCAGTTAAAACAAAGGTCATTTTTCGTCTTATAAGTAATATTTTAAGGTAAGGTGATACAAAGGGCGATGATTTTCTGAATGTCGTGTCGGCTGGATGGTATTTGTCAGTCTTGGCAACTGGATAATTTTCGATAGATGATTGACATGGTATAAAAATACATACTATTAGCTAAATGAATTAATAAACACGACAATTAAAAATAAAGTATGACATAAATACGGTAAACGAATGCCAATACGTCGACTTTTTTACACCGAATTATTGGCATTTTCTACAGAATTAATGTTCTTTTTAACAATGTCTTGATTTTCAAAAAATTCATATTTTATGTACACAAAAAAATTTAGAAAAACACGTGAAAATTTAATCGAGGACATATGTTATTTTACTGATGCACGGATTTTTGGGCGGACATGACCGATTGGTTATTGCTACTGGTTTTCAAAGTCAAAGATTGTAGGTTCGAACCTCACGCGGACATTTTCTGATATGATTTTCATCTCCTGTCTGTGCTTACTATCTTTACTAGAATAGTCTTTTGGAAGAGACTCAAAACCGATGTCCGATATCTCGATGCATGCTAAAGATACCTCTGAGAGTTGGTAAAAGAATAGGCCACTTGTGGTTGCTACAAAGCATGCTTTCAGCTTAAAGTTTTGGTCTCATTCTATGTGATTGATTGGAAAAAAGAGAACGCCCAAGAAGAGATACAGAAATGGAGATAAAACAGAGGAGATACAACTGGTCAGCAACACTTGCAAGAGAACATAGCCCGATGGAAAGATTATGGCAATAGCCTATGCTCTTCTGGGAGTGTAATGCCAAAGTAAACAAGGATACTGAAAATACCCATCATCTTGCTATTATAAGGTATCTGTTTTTTAGACTACTCTCTGGGTCTTATTTATACATGTCGGATAAATATTTTGTTAGTTAATGCGTGGAATCAAAATTATTTCTGTGGTAACTGGTAACAGGAGGATGATGGAGAGTTGAGATTAGCTGGATATATAACCAGTAATGTTAACCATTTTTTAATGACGAATCAAATATTTTCAGTGGATTCCCTAAATCATTTATGGATCATCTCTATTATTACTTGCTGTGTAGAGCAAATAAAACAAAGCTATGTTTAACCATTTAAAGTTTTTATATTCGTTGGATTTGGTAAAATACATTTTGGATCTTCTACTTTTTTTAATTTCAACATCTTCAAAAAAATTAATGTCCAATATTTTGATTCGAACACTACTGATGACGAATTCAATTTAAAAAAGGGGTCTAGTGCTTAAATGGAAAATTTGCTATTACGAACCACATATTTGTTGATGATTAATTTCTCTTTTATTCAAATTATTTAAGTTTAGTAAAATATTTGATTGAAAAAAACAAAAGATATTAATGTCAACCAAATAAATAATCATTCAAGTTTACATTCATGATGGACGTAGCTAGCTACACAGAAGATAAAATACCTTAAAATTATTTAAATAAAGAATAAAATTTGGTAGTTCACTTTGGAATTTTTAATACACCAAAGTATGTTTCGCAGCAAACACCTAGACGACCATAGCATTGCAAGTTTCATATCCACAATTTTGGTCCAAGCACTACTGATGAGGAATTTTATTCCGGTGCTACCGTCATATGCTGCACAATTAAAACATGCTTAGTGATAATAACTGAACGCATCGAATCTATAAAATAAACACTGGTTTTATGTAGCAAGTGATATGTACAACCCGATTAAAAATGAAGTGCAACTCTTTCTCGTAAAAATGAAATGATTCTGGGATCACTTATACCCAGCCTCACTTCCCTAGTGTAAGTTCACATGTTAAAATTAATTTGCCCGATTCATAGTTTTTACTTAATTTTGGGAGTGTAATTTGGACATGTATTGGCATGTTTGTTTTTATGATATAATGGATCAACCAGATAATGTTCAGATGTTTGAAAAATAGCATAAGTGTATTTATATTTTTCCTTGTGTGTCTAGTAATGCAAAATTAAAACACACAGCGAACACAATTCACACTTTCCCTGAGAAAACTCTCTAGAATTAATAGAAAATCAGTAAACATATGTTATATAATCATGTTTCCTTATCATACATTTAAATGACTACATTTTAAAATTTTAAAATAATCTCCAGTTTAGCCATTCCTTGTCGTTAATTTGTCATTATTCTAATTAATCTTCGTTTTTAATGTTTTAGGCGGTCGACATACAATATCAATTTTAATTTCAGAATTTCCTGTAGACATTAGTCGCATTTACTTAACAAATAACTTACGCTTTACTTGTGCAACAAATTTTGTAATGAAGTTTAAATGAAGTTTAAAAAAATCGATACTTCAAAAAATCTTATTTACTATTTCTTAATATTTCAGCCTGTTTTGTACTAGAAAATATCATTAAGTAAATACGCACAATATAATCAAAATTTAACTTCCGAAATATACAGACACTACTGTAAAAAATAGTCTGACCTTTTGACTTCAAACGAAGGTCATCACAGAGGTCAGACAGGTATTTTAATACCTTTAAAATAATAATGTCTTCATCAACCACAAACAAACATACTTATCAATGTCCAAATTACAAAGCAGAATAAAAACTGAAACTGACTAACTAAGTAAAACGTGAACCTCAATTAGAGAAGTGAGACCAGGTAATCCGGAAGGGTAACCACGTGATCAACACGACGTAAAATAGTTAGATTCCTACACAAACACATGGGTCACATGACTATATGTCATCTGGTTCAAAGTAGTCTAGCTGAACAGGAGTTGCTTATCCTTCCTGGTTCCAGCCTTGCTTTCGAGGTGAAAGTTCGCGTGCGACTAATTTTGTAAGTTTGAAAGGTTTTGCTTTGGTTTTGGATTGTAATTTGAACATTGATTGATATGATAGTTGTTTATTACTACTGGAATGGTATGTTGCTGGTAGAATTTTTCCAGATGATTATTCGAGTCGAATCTTATCATCTAGCTCAAACAAATACAATGTAATTATAAAGAGCCTGAAACGTCTCGCTCTATATATGCAAACCATATTATTTTCATATAACAGATTATTTGGTATACTGGTACATTTGCCCTAAGGCTTTCTTTGATTATCAGTATTTTTTATATTAAAATATGATGCATAGAAAAAAGGAAAAATTACCGGAAGGAAAACGCATTACTAAGTCAAACCTGTTGATTAGCTCTGGTTCTTTGAAACTTTTCTTTGATGACTTTGGACAAAGAGTGCTGTACATTTATCTAAATATATCAATATCCCTAATTATCGTAAATGGAAACCATATTCAAAGAAATAACACATATAAATATAATTAAGAACATAATTAAAGTAACGCGAGTCCTTTGGTACAGACAGCGGATTCGATGTATTTAAAGATATTTTCTTTTTTTACATGTCGTGAAAAGGATTTGCTTCAATATAGATATTAATAGTACACTATTTTGTAGGTAAATACTATTAGTACTTCGTAATAACATTTTAAGTTTGAACACAAACAACAAAACAAGAAACATTGACACCATTTTGTCATTATTATTAAATACAGTTGTACCTATTTGTTCCCAAACCACAATCCAAAACATTGAAACTAAAATTCAAAAAATACAAAATTGTCTCTATGGAAGAAAATACGTAAAATTGTCTCTATGGAAGTTAGGTCGTGTGTTCTGAAAGATAAACACATCCTAATAGCTATGCCTGCAACATGTGAAATGATAATTCTGGATTTCCTTTAATTTACGCTAAAATGTTCCTTGTTGTACTCCAACAAAAACATAATTTTATTTTTACTTTAACAAATTATATACAGTCAAATCTGCCTTAAATACCACCTCTATATAAGGCCACCTGCTTATTAAGACAAGTAGAATTGTATCTCAATTGTTCATTATTCATATTTTTTGAGCCTGTATATAAAGGCCACCTGCCCATATAGGCCAGTTTTACTGGTTCCCTTGGATGGCCTTTATTGGCAGGTTGGACTATAGATATAATCAAAAACAAACATACCAATCCATGACCGAATCACAATCCAGAAGCAAAGTACACACTTTGGAACTGACAAGGGAAGTGAGGCCGGGTGCCCTGGAAGGGTAAGCACCTCAAATTTAGCTAGCTACATCCGCCACATGTGTAATCAAAATTGTGTGAAAGGAACATGGGACTATGGGACGTTAAATATATCCAGGGCAATCCTGGACACAGAAACGTCAAACTTATCAACAATACTGTGATGACGGCCAAAACAATTTTTGAGGGCATTGGTAAGCCTAGGCTTGCAATATCCCTGAGTATATCAATATCAATGTGTATTAAAATACAAACACGTGAACAATCTTTAACTTACTGATACGTAGTGCTTCCAAAACATTTTATATTTGCTTGTACTGTAGAGGACCATTTTGTAAACATAATACACGTATTAAATCTATTACCTTAGATAAATTTGGCTAAATACTGCTAAATACGTTTAGGTTATTTTGATATTTTTCAACGCCTTGAAAAAAATGGTTTCTAAATCCAAGCACTACTATTAATGTAAACTACTACTTCCACCGCATAAACATGACGATAAAGATACAATAACACGTGGGATTTAATATGTTAGTATTTTACCCTTTTGAAACGTGCTTAAAATGTTTGTTTTTCTTAAAACATAACGTGTTTTATGTAATTTAGGTAGTTACAATATCCTGTTTTTATGTTTTTTTGCTAAGATGTATTTTACAAAACATGTCATTTTCATTTTATTAAAACAGATTTTATGGGCAATTCTCCAGAATTTATCATACTGGATTACGTTAATACCACGTTATCAATTTGTTACATGAACATGAGTTAAACCAATAAGCTTATAATTTCCGGATTTTGCCATTTATATAAAAATACACAATCATATGCTTTCCCTATCTAAGTTATGTAGACTTTTAATAAAAAAATAGAAATGAGTATACCTGCCTTAGAATTTTATAGACATCAGACAAAATAGTAATGTTTCAGTAAGAGATTACCAGATTTTACTCACTTAATTTATACGGTTACATGTCAAAAACAAACATAACAATCAATGTCTAAACCGGAAAAGAAAGAAAAAGTGAAATTTGCAATTTAAAATAAGCGCATGATTTCACTAGGGAAGCGATGTCGGGTGACCCGGAATGTAAAGCACTAAGAAATTTATAGGTATCAGACAAAATAACATTGATAATATTAAAATAGTTTATGATTTGGACATTGATGGGTTTGTTTGGTTTTTTGATTTTGTACAATTTTAACGAAACGTAACATTTTGTATGAGGCAAATATGATTAGATTATGTACAACGTCTGATTTTTCCAAATTTATAATCTGTTGATGAATACAGTTAATCATACCAGTTTTATATTGATTATATTTACAAGGAGAAAAATACAATATTCCCGTTAATGTTTATGCTTGCTTTTGAAATAATTACACACCAGTGTTAAAATAACAATTTATTGCTTCAGGGGGTCAGAAAAATTAATTTGCGCAAAACAGCATAGGAAATAATGCAATTACGCCAAAATGATTTGTTTGGCTAATGGAATGCCTTAAAACCCAGAAGAATGTATTGATGTGTTATCTCCATATTGTAACCTTACGGCTGTAAAACCAATTAATTACCACATTTGTATATAGAATCTGCAACAACTCAGAGGTATGCTGCTATTCTTTGCTATGAATAGGCACTGATTTACCCTCATACAGAGAATTAAAAGGTTTCTTTATTAAGATTTTTTGTTTTGGTAATGAAGTGAGATACGCTTATAAAGTCAATGATTAAAAATACCAAAAAGCAAGTATCCTCATAAGTTATATCACTGGTATATGTAGGTGTAAATACTTGTGTCTTTATCATTTTATTTGTA
Source organism: Anadara kagoshimensis (assembly GCA_021292105.1). Taxonomy (NCBI): domain Eukaryota; kingdom Metazoa; phylum Mollusca; class Bivalvia; order Arcoida; family Arcidae; genus Anadara; species Anadara kagoshimensis. The sequence goes on from CM037875.1 coordinate 44,295,068, forward strand.
TGAGTTAGCCATGCAGAAATTCCGACACGTTCTAAAAATGGCCGTTTTGCACACGTAATATATCTGTGGTTCGCTACGAGGATTATGGAGTGTGCTTAATATCAAAGACTTTCATTTCTCTATAAGAAAAATATTCATGACATAAAAAAACATTAATGTCATTTCGAAAAAGAAATCACCATTGCGTATCAATTTCGAGTGACAAAAAAGATGTAATAACACAAATTAATCATGATAAAGAACGTTCATGCAAGTTATTGGTTAGCCTTTTTAATCGTTTATGCTGAATTGGCAATTAATCATCTTTTCGTGACGAGACAAGTTTTCAATCTGAAGAAAGAATCTGAATACAGTTAAGTGGTAATTTTGAAAGTGTTTTTGTCTGCTTTGTACTAATGCGGACTTATGGCGACCTTTAAAGTGCTAGTTCAATTAAGGGTCATCTAAGTAGGAAATTTCAAGTGAAACCTATTTGGTTGAAAAACGTGAAAGAGGGGTACAATTATAAAATTACTTACACAAGTGTGAAGATTTATAAATAAAAATAAAGCAGGATTGGATAATTTAAGAATTTTTAAAATATTTGTTGCATTTTTTTGAGGAAATTGTGCAAAAATATACGTGTTGGGGAAAGATGATTTTTCACCTTGTGTAAGGAATTAATTCAAACATGAGAAGATATTAATATATTCAAAGTCATAGAGCAATGCATATGGGCCAGAGTTTGTTAAAGAAATACGAAGGGAAAATAAATCGCAGATAACCTCAACCGTAAATTGTCGAGTTTTGAAAAAACCTCGCATTTCTTTAACAAACTCTGGCCCATTTACACTGCTCTATGACGTTGGATATATAATTATCTTTTCTTTTTCTAAATTAATTTAGTACACAAGGTGAAAATCAAATTTCCGCAACACGTGTATTTTTGCACAATTTCCATAAAAAATGTAACAAATATTTTTTTTAAAAATCTTAAAATATTAATTCCTGCTTTATTTTATTTATAAATCTTCAAATTTGTGTAAGTAATTCCATAATTGTACCCCTAAGGAAATGGGTTTCACTTAAATTTTCCTACTTAGATGACCCTTAACCGTTATGTCGAACATAAAAATCAATGACATCCGTCATTATACTGGTAGGTACTAGGAAAGGTGTCCATTTGTGGATAGTTTTGTGAAATATAGCTTATTGGTTTCCCTGAGGGATCGCATGTCCTTGTAAATTGATGAAGCTGACTGACCTTGATCCACATGCATGATCACAACTAGTAAAACCGTAAAATATCTTCTCAACATAATTGAAATAAGTAAAGCTCTTCAAAACGTTGTCGTGCAGTTTAAACCTAGAAGGTTAAAATTCCATATAAAGTTTACAAAGATAATCGAATCTGATCTTCATTTAATTCATAATCAAAACAAATATTCTAAACATCTTCTCCTGAGGTTTCCTACTTATTTAAATCTTAGCATAAAACCAAATATTAAGAGCTATAACGTCGTCTATATATCTGTGGGGTTGAATGACAGTCCATTCTGTAAATTCGAAATTATTCTGCATAAAATCTGCTCCATACGACTACATATCAGCACAGATGGTGCACTGTTTTCGCTCATTGGTATATGTTTGTTTGTTGGAAAATGATACTACAAAAAACATATATTGTCTATCAAAATCTTTATGATGGTATATTTAGTATATTTTTGTTTGCAGTCCGCGTGGTGTTTGACAAAGTAATCAGAATTCCTGTTCAACACTAGATATTTATATCTTGGCTTTTACACGAAAAATGTATAAGAAGAAAGATGATCAAGTAATTCTTTAGAATATTTTAGAATCAACACCTTGTTGATGGCGGATGAAGAAAAAACGTTATCTGAAATAGATTAAGGACCATTGTTGACACCTGTCAAAATTTGTGTTAATAACATTGATGATGACTTAGCAGTTCATTTAGAGAAAACAGCTATATATCTTTCCTTGTATGGATTTTTGTGAAGTTCATGAATCTAATACAAATAAAGAAGGTATATTTTTCTTTTTTCTTATATTGATATAAAATGACTCAATTACTCCTTTTCTGGAATAACAATAGCACATAAAACTATCAAATTTGCAAAGCTAGTTAAAAAGCTAGTTAAACTAGATCCACATTCAAAATCACAGTAAAGTTAATATAGTACTATATTATAGCAGCTGTAATAGTATGTTTATTGTTGACAAAGATAGAAATCCTGAATTAAGCAGCTTTTAGTTGGCATTTTAGAATCAAATCAATTAATCAAGACATGTATAGTTTGTAGCTTAGATTGACTTTGCTGTTTTATTTACATTCGACATGAGTCAGCTGTACAAATCTTCCTTACGTTGATTAATCTTTACTAAAACTGTGCCAAAAGTGAAGTTCAGAATGAATCGTTTTCTTTGTCAAATCTATAGCTAAAATAATGCAAATGTTCACGGATATGATTTTAACGTTTGTGTTAAATTAAAACTTCTTTAAATAATTCAAAGGTTCACATATATGCTTTTTGCATTTTTAGATAAGTTTCAAACCAAAGCCTGCTTTAGTGTTCTTCTATGATGTCATACACCATAGACAAATATTCTAATGTAATACAATTGCAACATCTTGTATTTTGTGGCAGGGTGGATTGATAAATAAAAACCAGTATTCCTTTGAAGGTACTAACGAAATTTCATAAAAAGTCATTTTTAAATACAAAACAGTCATACTCTACATCCACTATATGGTCTTCATCAAAAGCTGTTAACCCTGACACTCCTATCGCCAGTTGCGCTAAAAAAGCTCCCGCTAATAAAACGCGGTTTATAGAAAAAATTATGTAAGAAAAAGTTTTAATTTACATCTATGCTTACGTTCTTTTAACATTTTAAAAATATTTTTATATACTGTACTTGAGAATCATTGCTGTAAAAAATGTATTTTATGTCGACTTATATGTGAAGTTTGGAGAATGGATAAGTGAGAATGTAGAGTATTGTAAATGGTTTTATAATTCGATTATGGCCTTTCCACTTATTGATAAAGGCAATTTAATGAACAATAGTAAAACAATATTTCTAACATTGATAATTAATGTACATATTGCCAAGTCGAGCAAGTAAACTGATAGATTGCAGTGTCTGACAAAAACGGTCTGTGGACTATGTTGTTGAAAAATAACATTGGATTTAATATCATAAAAAAGTTATTCCATATCTATCAATATATTTTTGGTAAAACACGAAAGGTGATAATATATACTATATAAATTGATTCACGACAGATACGAAATAACTAATGACCTATCAATATATTCGCCGCTTAAAACATTTGAGAAGATAATATTTACTATATAAATTGATTCACAACAGATACAAGATAACTTATCAGATGTTAAATACCATTATAAAGTTACAGTAAAAATCCTGAGAGTCATATGCGTCGCTTAGAATAAAGTATATAGACGGAGAACTGTCATAACGTTAAAATCGATTACCTATCTTGTTTTATGTCAATTATATGTCAAATCGTGAAGAAGCACATATCGATATGAAGACTACCAGAAGGCAAACCCTCTAATCTGTTCGATTCATTATCCGAGCCCGATACGTTATGTCTTTTGCTAAACGCAACACTGTTTTGAAAGATAATAAAACTTCAAAGCATGCAATTTAACCAAAATATTTAAAAGTCATTTTAATATTGATTTTGCAGAATATTTTTTAAAACACACACTTGATGTGATTGCGACTGAGCCACGAGGTTTGGTATTTGTATTGATACTGCTTTTAAACAATAAAAGTTCTACAGAAAAAAGTGAAACCACAGGATAAATAAATGTTTCTGGTCGTCAATAGCTGCAAATTTGATTATGCTCTGGTATGTAATAAAACCTACTTAAAAAAAATAAGGGACATTATATAAATTTTTTTACTATTGAGAGATAGAGGTCAACGACCATAACAATTGGCTTAGATGTTGAACGATTCACTATAGACTTGTAAATTATACATTTTTATCAAAGGTTTGATTTTCTTATATATAACTAGTTATCTTCCAGTAAGTGCCAATCAAATCTGGACATATTACCACATAGTAATTTCCCCTAGTGGATGTTTCTATTTGAAGGACACAAAAGTCATGTAGATGAAGTTTGAAAAATGACACTGTGAGAATAAATTCAATATATAGGTCTGGAAATGTAATTAGGTCATAATCACTTAGTGGTTCCAACAGTACATGAATAGTAAACTACGGGATATATAAATGTTTCTGAAAATTTGATTATGATCTAGTATTCAATAAAACTTTCTTTTAAACTAGAACTGTCTCTTGAGGGCCAAATACACCTCCTCCATCCCCAACATTTAATGTTTTCCTGCGACCTTGACCCTCCGATATGACCTTGATTCAAGGTCACGGCACCTTTGGACCATGATGATTATTCATGTCAAGTTTTATGACAGTCGTCTAAAGCAGCTATGACATGGCCCGTATATGATTTTTAAACATACTGTTCCCACGACCCTGGCCTTTATTGTATGACCTTGGTTTAAGGTCATGACACACCTTTGGACCATGAATATATGTTATGTGAAGATGTATTGCAGTCGTCCAATGCAGCTATGAGATATGGCCGGGACACGATTTTACACTGAGGTACAGACAGACGAACAGACAGACATGGTATTCCTATATACCCACCTCAAATTAGTTTGCAAGGGATATAAAAATAAGTGATATTATATAAACAAAACTTTTACTTTTGAGAGATAGTGGTGAATAGCCATAATAATTGGTTTAGATGTTAAACTATTTACCATAGACTTGTAACATACATTTTTATAAAAGTTTGATTTTCTTATATATCACTAGTTATCTTCCAGTAAGTGCCAATCAAATCTGGACATATTATCACATAGTAATTTCCCCTAGTGGATGTTTCTATTTGAAGGACACAAAAGTCATGTAGATGAAGTCTGAAAAATGACCCTATGAGAATAAATCCAATATAGGTCTGGAAATGTAATTAGGTCATAATCACATAGGATTGTATGGTAAAATCCCATATCGGTTATTTCGATAGCTCTAGACAACTGGGATTCAATAGATGTATCAAGACCAAAGCGTACATTTAGTTACAGTATAAAGAATAATGTAAATAAAATTACCAAGTCGTATCACAACTTCACACAAAGAAACGAAAAGAAGCCATTGAAATAATGTGTTCTTTTTGTACTCGCACGTCTTAATTTGAATATGCATCAACATAGATGATGCTAAGTTTTGATTTATTTTTGGGCGGGTCATTTTATTGTTGTCTACATATTACAAACATCTATCTTAGTACACAACATTAATTCAATTAGGCGTAACAACTTATGCATATAGCATGATGTGGAAAATTAAATTTCACACATTGCAAATCAAAACCATTCATACAACAAACATATAAATGTTTTTACATTAACAAAATGAATAGGGAGACAAGTAATTATATAGAAATTAAATAAACACAAGTTTTTGTTAGCTGTTTTAATAGCATAACTACATATATATTACATATTATACCAGTTTTAACTTAGACAGTTTTGACCGTCTCAGGGGTTTAAATTACACATTATACCAATTTTAATATCGTACAAGATGGTAACTGTTCCATAGGTTATTCAAGCTTTCTTGGGATTGTTTTTGATTCAGCAATTTGATGGGCTTCAATCATATAATTCATTTAGAGGTATCAACGACTCATCAGAACGTTTTACCGATCATTGTTGACCGAATGCATCCCTTTACTATTCAGCTTTATGTTGCACTATATAGCACCATAAAATTTAGCAAGTATACAATCAAAATTATTTAGAACATAACTATCAATTTGTCAGTAGATTTTGATTGGTCGTGTACCAAGAATTTAAGATTTAAAAAAAATTAAATCCCTGCATTTAAGTAGAACATGCAGTTATAGAAATTATTTGCTAAGAAAGACAGAACTAATTTTCTTAAATTACTCAAGATACAAACATTATGTGTTAAACTTGGATGATTAACGTTTTAACATTTATTTACCAGTAATGTTGATAGAAACCAAACAATCACCTCTAAGAATTACATCATTTAATCTTTTACAGAGAAAACTGTTATGCCTGTCTTCCTTAAACGTGTTTTGCGAAAAAAATTCAGTTAAGAGATTGTCGAAATAAAACAGGAGGCTATTGGACTGCTACAACGACAACATAAAAAAATCTAAGTAAAAACTAAAACTGGTATCAAGTTGTAAAGATCCACTAGATAAACATTTCAAAGGCACAAATTAATCCGGAAATTTTAAACTGTCCTCAAGTTCAGCTTTGTTTCTTAGGTATCGAAAATTTAAACACTTTTCTGCATTGTCTCATCATTTAACTCGACAATATACTGTGAAATTTGATAAAGTTTACTGTCGATCTTTTAGTATGATTTTTGGTGGGATTTCGGTAACAATTATACCATGTTTAATTTGACAGCACTAGACGAACGTTTTGGAATATAATTCCTCATCAGTAGTATTTGGCCCGAAATAATAAAATCAAAATGTTTTCAAGATATTAAAAAGATACCCCAAAAATATTGTACCAAAAGCTAAGGAAACACTTTTCATCAAAGAGTATATCTTAGTTTTAGGGATTTCAAATTTAAATGGCGGCAAATTGTGACAATATTACTTAACAATGAATATATAATAGATCTTGAATGTTTTATTTCTTTGATTAATATCATATGTTTAAGGTTGATAAATTACCGTACTTATCTAAAAATCAATATATATAGAGGTATTATATCTTGTGCATGACATAGTTGAATATGCCTTAAAGACCACCTGCTTAAAACGCCTGTAAAATTTTATTCCAATTGATCTTTTTTAAACATCGATATAATGACTAACTGTTCATAAAAACTAGTTCGGGTGGTCAGTATAGACAGGTTTTACTATAATCAGATTCAAACGCTTGAATAATAGGGCCAATATTTAACTTTTGATTATGGACAATCTGCTGTATAATATTTGAAATAGTGGAGATTGTCAGTTAGTATAAAATCACACTACATGCATCTTTTCTCATAACATACTTCCCGTTTCGGTTTTCGTTTAGAGTAGGCAGTTTAAAATCAGTTTGTTTGCATATGTAATTGTTTGTGTATTGCTTGTTTATCAAAAGTCGAGAACATGAATCTGTGCAAAATCTTGATAATGTGCAAATATAATATGATGTGTAAATACTCTGTTCACACCAGATAAATGGAATAACACATTATTGTTATACTAGTACCACCGCTAATGAAATAAAAAGGAACCACCATTGCATGACTTTGTCTATTTTATTTCAGGAGGGTCTACTATTTCTAATGTACCATCATCGCAGGGCTTTGTTTATTTTATTTCAGGAGGGTCTACTGTTCTTAATGTACCATCATTGCATGGCTTTGTTTATTTTATTTCAGGAGGGTCTACTATTTCTAATGTACCATCATTGCATGGCTTTGTTTATTTTATTTCAGGAGGGTTTACTGTTCTTAATGTACCATCATTGCATGGCTTTGTTTATTTTATTTCAGGAGGGTCTACTGTTCTTAATGTACCATCATTGCATGGCTTTGTTTATTTTATTTCAGGGTATACTGTTCCTAATTTACCATCATTGCGTGACAAGGAATAATTAAGAAAGAGGAAGTGATTTGGAGGCAAGATGAGTGTCAATATAAAAAATAGAATTAATTGATAACTACTAATAATCTCAATTATTTCTCAGCCGATTGAATTACATCTTAAATCTGATTTGCTAACACGACATACTAACATTCTCAGTTCCTTGTTTGATATAAGGATACTAATATGTTCTGCTAGGCTATTCTAAGACAATTGTCCTAGGGGTTTATTTTAAATGTTCGTACAGCTATTTTAAAAAACTTTTTTTTTAAATTTGTAAAAATAAAAAATTGATGGTAAAAGGAACTTCTAAATCATTTTATTCAGTGCTCGTCCAATAAGGAGTGTGATAAATCATAGTCGTAATAACTGTTTTCTTGTTTCTTTGGCCATTTAGTCTATATTATCGTTGAATTGGTTATTGGCTAGTATTTGATTTCGGCTACATTTAACTTTCATTTCCACATTTACTATTTTATAACAACCATTACGGGTGTAGCTAGCTTAACAGTATGTGCACACCATTTTTGAGCACCCGGCCTCAGATTTCTGATGGAAGTTTACGTTTTTAACCTAATTTACCAGCTTAAAAGATTTTACTTTGCTTTGGGATTGATGTTTGGACATTAATTGGTATATTTGCTTTAGATTTATATCATTATAAAATTATTACCGGCCTTACCTCGGACGTTAACATGTGGTACTTTATTTGTATGTTTGTTAAGTTTTATACTATATGGTGAAGTTAAGTATGTTTTTATTGGTTTTTTTTCTATATAATCTTCGGATGCTTTCTTCTGAAAGTTAAAGAGTGAGCGGTATATTAAAACTGTCATCATAAATATGGCCAAGGGTGCTAATACGTTCTGCTAGGCTATTCTAAGAAAATTGTCCTAGGGGTTTATTTAAATGTGATGTGTTACAGCTATTTTAAGAAACTTTTCTTCGAATTTTAATTTAAATGTGCATATTTATGGTTTTAAATGCTAAAATAAGATGGATGGTCAGAAAAACCGCCAAGTCATTCAATTCAGTGATCTTTCAAGTGAGGAGTTTGAAGAAAAATAGTCCTAATATCTGTTACTATGGTATGTAGGTTTATATCATCGTTAAATTGGTTATTGGCATGTCATTGTTTCTCGGCTAAATTGAACTTTCATTCTTCCCATTCCAATTTGTTTTACAAATGATAAACGCTTTATAAACAGGATGTGCTCACGGAACACCCGGTCTCGCATTTCTTGTGAAAGTTTACGTGCTTAACCTAAGTTTGAATAGTTAGAGAAACGTCTAAGTCATTCAATTCAATGATACTACAAGTGAGGAGTTTGATAAACAATAGTCAACATATCTGTTTATTTGGCTTGTTCGTTCATATAATGTTGAATTTGTCATTGGCAAGTGATTGTTTCTCGGCTTCATTTAATTTATAACATTCATTCCTTTCATTTTCAAATTTACAATTTTTATAACAAACATTGCGGGTGTAGCTAGCTTAACAGGAGATACTTAACCTTCGGAGCACCCAGCTTCACTTCTCTTATGAAAGTTTACGTGTTTAACTTAATTTGCTAGCTTTGAAGCTTTTACTTTACTTTGTGAATGTAGTTTGAATAGGGATTGGTATGTTTGTTTTTGATAAATATATTGTAAAAATAGTACCTCCTAAGAAAACGTTAGCGTGTTTACTTGATTTGCATGTTTTAAAGTGTTTACTTTATGGGAAATTGAAGTATATTTGTATAATTTATTCATTTATTATTTACGGATGTATTCTCTTACATTTTAAAGTCAGAAGGTGCGTAGTGAATTAAAAGTGTTCGATTAAAATATGCCTTAGCCAAGAATATTTGTTTTAATTTTCTTTTTGGTTCACATTAGAACATGATTATATTATAATCCTCCTCATATTTCCTGAAGCGTCTTTATTTTTTTTTTTTTTTGTCTTGGCCAAATTTATTTCAACACTCATCGTTTGTCTTCTGATTTTGTACTTTGATTTGGATTAATATGTTTATTTTTTATTTGAAAAATTCCGTCATTAAATATCGTTCTTTTGTTTAATATTTTGGGAGCCATGCATATTTATCACATGCTATAACAAAGATATCAGATATATGAACGATAGTTCAGCAATTTAAATTTACTGCAAGAAATACACATAACAATGCGGGACATACCTTCAGGTATCAATCAATCGTGCATTGCCTTATGACTTTGTTTTTCTCAAGTGTGTACTATAATAATGATGTAATAATTTCACGTCATATTTAGAAAACAAATTGACATTGATGTTGCACCGCATTTTAACAGTACATCGCTGTTATTTACTTCATCTGTTTCTTTTTACAGCTCATATTAACTGACTATTACATCATCGCTGCAGTGCGCTTAATTGGGTATAAATCAAACTTAACATTCCTATCCATTTCCAAATCTCAATCCCAAAAGCACAATAAAAACTTTGAAGACTAGCAAATTAAGTTTAACACTTGAACATACACCAGGGAAGCAAGACAGGGTGGTCAGTGAAGGTAAACATATACTCTTTCGCAAACTACAACCATCTAGTGAGTAATAAGAAAAGAAGAACGACTAAACGCCAAATATAACCAGGTTATTTTTTGAAACAGAAAAGTAAAGTCATTTATTCTTTTGACGGAGAGATTGCTTTCAACAATTATTTTCTTAATGATGGGGGTTTCAAATTTCACTAATAACAAGTACTTTTTTTCTCGATTGGGAGATTTTCAAAATTGTTTTGGATTATGTTGTAGACGGTGCTAGTTGTTTCGCTAAATTAGAAGATGTGTAGCTTGATATTTTATCCATTTATGCACAAAAATGCCATTTCATGTATAAACCAGAATAACAAAAGCAGAGTAAATACTTTGAAATCTGACATATTAATTTAAATACGTGAACTATGGCACCTACAAAGGCGTGTCATTGGAATCTAAGTGACAAACGCGATTCCTACAACTTATCACATTATCAACTATCCTCATAAATCAGTAATATACTTGTTTCTACTGTTTGTCTTTTATTTGTTTATACGCAATAAATACCCTTACACTACATAATGTTTATAGATGAAGCAAGCTGCTAAAAAAATCGGTGACACAGGGTTAATGCAAGCCTTGGCGTATCATAGCCCAGAAAAATTATTAGCAATAATCACTATGTTGATGACAAGTACACACGTGTATCCTTGAGATATTGGACGTCCCATATATAAATGTTCTTTTTTATTCTCTTTTTTATTTATTACTTAATTGCTATAGACATGAGGGGTTCACTCTTCTATCGCACTCGGTTTCAAATCCGGGTTGAAGTTCCCATGTTTTTCTTATTTTGACAAGTCTTATATTTGCATTCTGGATAGTCATTTCGGTAAGTATGGTTTTTGAAAATATTCTTTATTATTAAAAAAGAAAAGATCTTTAAAGTATGTATGTTTTCCCTATTTTCTATATTAGGTTGTGTACTAAAACCTTGCTTTTGCGATAATATATCAACATGGGAAAAACATTTTCTGTCCACACATGTCGACAAATCCAGGTAATTTATCATGTAATTAAAATCTGACATAAAAACATCTGCCCCATTTCCCGATGATTAAAAAATATAAAGAAACAATTTGTAATACATCACAATCAAAACAACATACTTATCCATGTCCAAACTACAATTTCAACGCAGAGTACAAAGTTTGAAGCTTACATCGTGAATTTCTAACAGCGAATTGAGCCCGGGTGCTCGGAAAGTTTAAGTGCATCCTGTTTAGCTTGCTACACCAGCCACGTGTGTGATCAAAATTAAGAAAAAAGAAACATGGAAGTCCGCAGATAAAAATGTGTCATAGCCATTGCCATAGTCTTTTTCTGTTTGGTTACTGTTTATTTACATTTGCATTAAAATCAGTAAAACAATGAAAAGAAGGTTCTAGTAAACCTACAAAGTGCATGTTTAATATTAATTAACAGACACCAGCAGAGTTTTATGCTAAAATTGATGTATTCGCAACTGTTGAAAGTCACCAAAACCGCAAAGTAAAGATTACCAACATACTATACAACAGACAATCAACGGGTATTAATAAACTGTTGTAAAAGTATGCAGTGGTGTGGTTCAAGTTTGTAATGAGAAACATAACCACCTTTTAGCAGTTTACAACAACTGTTGTCTCTTAACAGAAACATAATCAAAAACAAACATACTAATACAAGTCCGAATCACAATCCAGACAAACCGGGTGCTCCGGAAGGGTAAGCACCTCCTGTTTAGCTAGCTACACCCGCCACATGTGTAATCAAAATTGTGTGAAAGGAACATGGAGCTATGAGACCTCAAATATATCCAGGGCAATTCTGGACACAGAGACATCAACCTTAGCAACAATATTGTTATGACGGCTATTAAAATTTTTGAGGGCCTTGATAAGCCTAGGCTTACAAGCAGCTTACTTCGTTTTACAAAAAAAGATAAATGATACAATATTATCAGAACTCGTTTTGGCTCTAAGTTGTAGGATAAAATAATTTGTAAGAGAAAAATAGACTATAGATGTGAAATTTAAATTTATATAGAACGAGACCTCATGACCGTTTTTTCGATAGTTTGCCAATTTTTTTTTTATTTGTTTTAGACCAGTCATATGCTACGCTACCCCCACATGTTTATCTGGTCAGTTTGATTGGGTTTTTTCTTATCGCTCCTGTTGCTTAATTGTATGCTGATGGTCTTAGTGAAAGAAGGATATCGTGTTTGATGAAGGAAACTTGGTGTCACTTCATTTGTGCAATTTACATGAAATTGTTACAAACCCTTCAACACCGTAGTTGACGGCTTTTAGATAGTTATGAGTAATTTGTTCTCATTACGAAAGTAAATACCTCTTTGGCATTTTTGGCAATAAACACCTCAGTCATAATTCAAACAACACAATTGACTTCTTTATTACGCACATATCAAGAAGAAGAATAACATTGTTATTAGAATAGAAAGTGAAAGAAGTTGATATACATTATAAAGAACATTAAAAAGCACAAATAATACAACATTTCAATGACGAATAAAAGAGGCGGCAAGTAGATGGCTAGACATGATAGATTGTCACATGTAAATTACATATACATTACTGAAGCCAATTATCTACATTAATTCAGAAGTACACTCAAGCCAAACCAGAATAAGAAAACGTTTTAGGGCACAATCGAAAGACGCAATGTAATGAATCCAATGCTAAAAAACCATTATTGATTTAGGATCAATTTCTTCGTGATTCAATGGATGTTATAATTGTTTGTCCTCCAGTTATGAGGCTGTTATAATTTTGTTCTCTAGACACCTTCTTTACAGAACAAATGTCACTACTCTTTATGAAGTCTATAAAGATCTCTAGTATGACAATTATAAAGGAATGTAAAGAATTATTTATTATTAAATGAGACGACAATCTAAAAAGGTCGATGTCCTTAAATGTTTTTCGATGTTTTTTTGTGTATTCATTCCAATATATAGACTCACTTATCCACACTTAATACAACACTAAATATTGTACATTTTTATGTTCGAAAAAGTAGTTTTCAATGGCGGTCTTTTAGATTCAAAAATTTGATGTTGACTTTTGGATAATAAAGATCTACCATGTACAATCATAGATGTTCAGCTGTAATCCTGATTAAACCAGTACTTCTGTAAACAAGCCTTGAGATTTGATATCAAATACAGTTGTTGTTTGTTATTTCTGTCAGAACAACGTGATTGTTCCTTGCACCTATCAGGTAACCCAATCCATGTTCTGGTAATTTCATTTCAGTATCGTTAGAAAGTGCTGTTTTCATTTCCATTTGATTTCAGTATCGCTAAGAACTGAAGCCGTCTTGATGAATGTGCTACAACTTAATTATAGCAATACCTTTTCCTTCATTGCAAACCATTCTTGTTTACTTTCCTTACAATTTACACTTTCTCAGCCGTGGTGTTTGGTGAGGGGTTGTAAAAACGATGTTGAGATATCATGGCAGAATATCTTTTCCCAGGAGAATTGACGTGGTTCATGTAAAGTCTAATAACATTTCTCTCGGCAACCGTCTCACTGTATACGTCACTATTCTGTGTTGAAGCCGAATGTGAATCTTCTGAAGAAAAAATAAAGAGAAAAATGTTTAACTTGAAATTACACATTAAGTATATTTTTCACATAATTAATGTATTAAGGTAACATGAAATAAAAACGACAATGGGAATGATATGTACATTCATTGGAACAGGTAAAATAGTTCTCTGTAAAAATTGTTTCTGGATCAGCATTACAGCTTCTCTGGAAATTATTTCAGTTTTTGTATTAAAGTTTTTTATAAATTACTGATGGTATTGTTTTATACTTATCATTTTTAAAGACATATTTTAGAATATCTACAAAAATTAAGATAATAAAAAACATTCCAAACATACTGGTAAAGAAGGTTGATGAACAACTAACTCAGATAAGTAGATAACCAGTCAAACAGAAAGAACTGGAACACATTTTTGTGAACTTAACTATAGTCAAACCTGGGATACAATTCTACTGGACTTTATAAGCAGGTGGTCCTAATATAGAAGTTGTCCTTAAGACAGATTGGACTGTATTTGCATTCATAATAACAGAAATTAAAACACACTTCAGCTTTTAATTGAAATAATAACTACATTTTTTACACGACTTCTGATTTAGACTGTACATTTATTCGTTTTCAAACATATCATGCACACATTCTTTGAAGTTATAATTTAACGTATCTCTTATCAGTTGTTTGTTGAACATTTGCCAAGCGACGCCACCATGTTTATAAATTGCAGAAGAGTGCATTTATAATCAGGTTCGTATGTTTTTTGTTACAATTTATGTATGAATAGTCAGTGTAGAAATTGTAATAATTTTTGTGTTACATAAAATACATATTAATTTAAAATTATATTAATTAAACATGGAAATTCAAGTATTAAGATAAAAGAAACTTCATGTTCACGTACGTCTTAAATAATACTTAGAGACATCTTCAGGTGATTTTGTTTCTTAAAGTATGCATTAGATGAAAGTTGTATAATGACTTAAATAAAGGTTATTCAAAAACTGAAACAATAAAATGTTAAAATTAATAATTAATATATTGCTGAATCAGCAGTTTAATTAAGATAAAACTCCAGCAGCTCAATACAATCACTGCAGATTTAGTTAAGTTCGCTTATTATATGAATTTTAAAATAATGTTTAGTTAGTTGTAAAATTATATAGAAAATTGATTTAATTAATACGCAATGAAGTGCAACATTTTAAACAATTACAGCATTTGTTTTGGAATCAATCACTTTAAATAAGATATGACACTATATTGTCACATTCGTGTTCGTTTTATGAAGGTCACGAAATGTAGCCGGTAAACCGGCACCACCAATGGTAAACTTACACTTGTTGACGATCACTGTACATAGGTCAATTTATGTTCAGTAGTGTGAATAAAACATTTACATAAGTTAAAAGTTCTTTAACGCAATCATTATCTTTAAACAAGTAGACTACGACATATACTGTTTGTATGAATCGAGCAATACATGCTGCAGATTACTTTTCCATATTACTTATTCATTTCTTTTTGTGGTAACAACATCTTCAAAAACGCCGCTCATGTGATGAAGCATTCTGTTGTGTGATGTTTACACAAAGGAAACATATCACATTTATTGTGATTTTGGTGGAATGGAATAAAAATAACGTGTAAATGACTTCAAAAAATAAACAGACAATACATGATTAAACTTCAATGTTAAGCTGCTGTAAAACATAACGGATCATATAAGTGCACAAAAGTCATTGATACATTTACACTTGTGCTAGCCATGGCTCTAATTAATCATATGATACGCAGGTGGTTTAATATATTTTTAATATATTTTAGCAGTGTTTTACGAAAAAAACTGTATCAATTGCCTTTAATCTGGTAGTTCATTTATCAGCATGGTGTATGGATAAACAATACATACTACATAGAATGGCATTGGAAACGAATAATATCTTTGTGATAAAGGTCTCGAAAGTTCATCGTTTGAATGTATGAAATTTTACGGTTATAAATCAATCCAATTATTCATTAACCTTTTATATCTTTATCAAAGAAACAACCATTCTATCGATAGTTTCTTTGAATTGAATCAGGACATTCAACTTGTCAATGAAAAAACGAACATTCATTCTGCAGAGGATGAACTTGCTAAATTAAAGTTTAACAATTAAACAAAGACATACCAGTCAATGTCTCAAATCAAAAACTGAAGTAAACACTTAGCAACTAGAAAATTAAATTTTAACCCGCAAGTCGCGTGTGAATTCGAAAATGAGAATGAAAGGAACATAAAACTATGAAACTTCAAAAATATCCAGGAGATTGTTGAATACAGAGACATGATACTTTTAAAAATATTGTGATAACGATCATTATTTTTAAGGGCCTTGATAACCCTAGTTTGCAGTATCCCTGAGTTAACAATTTAATATAGTAACTATTTGATTAAATTGGTAAATTGTTGTATTATTGTTTTGTTCACTGTGTATCAGACCAAACTTTAAACAGGGTATAAATGTAATATGAGAGTGATGTGCGATTTATTCTCACATACTTTTCTTAAATGGTTGCTGTCACGAATGCAAGTTGTTATACAGCAATGTTAAGAACAAAAACGAACTGTAAACTTTGAGTTTACCCTTCCTAATTTTGTACTTAGTCACTTGTTATGCAGGTTAGTTGATTTGAACATGGATGGGTAAGTCTGTGATTTATTATAATGTCCTAACAAAATCCACTAATTTTAAAAATCTAATAATGGAGATATTGAAAAAATATTTCTTTTAAAAATCTTGATAACAATTTTGGTTTCATAATTTTGGTCCAAGCACTACTGATGAGAAATTGTCTTCCGAAACTGTCGTCTAGTGCTGTAAAATTTAAATTAGTGAAACATTTTATGTTATATCACTGTTAATTTTTCAGTACTAGACAGCCATTTCGAAAAAAATTATCATCAGTAGTGCTTGTACCGAAACTTTGAAAACAAAATTTCAATTTCAATAGCACTAATAAAAAAGATTACTACAACAATCGGTACCAGTGTCCTTCCATAGTCGTGTATTTTATTATCTATTGCTTAAATCTGAATCTTTAGAGACCACAGGTTAACTTGGAACATTTCGTTATTTGTCGCACAAATAATAAATGATAAATCGATATCCATTTGTTTGGTAACAGTGTTCTCAATTACCACACTTTTTAAACTAAATGTTCCCATAAAACGTTTATTAAAAATTAAAAAATGACATTCATGGTATCTAAATGATGCCCACAAACGTTATTAAAACATTTTTTAATTTGTGTTATTTCTGTAAAATTCAGAACATAGCTCATTTTTGATATATAAGTTTACCTTCAGTAGCATGAATCATTCAGAATGTTTACGAATATAATTCCGTAACATACAAGATGCGAGACTCCCTGTTTAACACACCGATAAAAAGCAACTATAAGTACTCAGAAATCAGCAGCAAAGCTAAGAAAAGCACTCTAAAATCTCCAGAAAAACAATAAAAACAGCAAAGGAAAGTATAAATAATATGAAAAAGAAGAATACAGTTTGTCGTACTTGACAATAATGAGTGTTAAAATAACAAAAACAATAATCTGAATGAACAAACAAAAAACAAAAACACTGATTATAAAGCTGGATATTGTGCAGCTACTCGTATACCATTTGTGTGTTAAGTTTAGTAAATAAACCTTGGTTGATTTAAAAATATATCAACAAAGCCAAAAGGCAAATACCTTTTTAATTAAGATCAACGTCAAAGACTAATTACGACTTCGAAGTGTCCCAACTAACATCAAATCCTGCTTCTAGCGACCTGCAACATCGATAATGTAATAAATATGTTGACATAATATTTGTTTAAATGGAAATGTGCTTACAAAACTGCAAAGCAATCAGTTAAAATTACATGGTTTTGTCTCTGGTCGGCATCAATATTTGAATTCTACACATCCCGGTGAATTTTCTCATAAAATTTAGATTACTTTTCCTCTGTAATATATCATAACGGTTAATGAAGTAACAATATTATATAAATGCCATTCTAACTGGCAAATTGCAAGCTGTTAATTGTGCTATTATTACAAATGGGAATAAACCGTTAACGCTTCAATAAAGTCATACAATAGTTGATCAAAATTATAGCAGAGAAAGTCGTTGTCATAATGATTAAGCAAAATTATTGTGAAAAAAATTTCAAGGTTAAAACAATATGTAATAATGTAAGTAAAAAAGCTTAATGGTTTGCGGTTCAATCAGAGAGGACCACCTAGAGTTTATATATGACATAGTAAGAAACAACAGTCAGAGTAAGCGTGGTTGTGACAGCGAATATTGCTTTTTTCCATAGAAAATCAAATAAAGATTGATATTTTTCACTCACCTAATTAGTCGTAACAAGACATCTGTATGCGCATCCTTGAATACCATATATAATATTTTTGCACAGAGTAAAACCTTGTTGCTTGGGAATTTAAATGTTGAAAAACAAGGAAAATTGTGTGAAATGTCACCAACGACATCGTTTTCGGTGTAAACATCGCCATTTTGGCAAGTAAATTCCCTAAATTCCCCTTATTGCCAACATTTGCCTTTCCACAGACATACGATATAACAATCGCGGATGCGTATACAGATTGTCGGTTACGAATAGACTTTAATGAGTGAACAATGTCAATAATCATTTCATTTTCACTTGATGTTCTGTAGAAATTAAGAATACGTCACAGTCACAAACGCATTCTCATAGTAGACGCTTCTGAATATCATTTATTTACTTTAGAATTTTTTAAATTGGAAATGGATAATCAACTGTTTTAAGGTTTAATGATTTTATAAACACGGCACCGTACCACAGAGAAATAGGTATAGACTATTGGAGTGTTACCAGTAAAGGAAGAAGGAAATATCTTGTCAAAATATCCGAGATAATATGGAATCAGCAACAGTATATATCAACTACTATTCAATTACTTTGTCCATTGCGCAAAAAAATTCTTAAATAACAAAGCTTTATAGCATCAATGAACTCATAAAACACATTATCAAAAACAAAAATAACAATTTATGTCCAAATCCAAATCACGATCCTTAATTTATCGAGAAAAACTGTTAACAGAAAAACAAACTCAGCTTTGAAAAGGTGAAATAAAAATCGCTCTGCAATTGTATTTTAATATAAACGGTTTTCTTATTCATTTATATTTCAAAATGGGTAACTAAAAAGGGTCACAAAGAAGACTTTGAACTATAAAATTCCATGCCAGCAGCAAATAACAAAGTAATGTTGAGTACCAAACCAGCAAGGTTTACTGGTACGTTATAAAGTTCCTTAATCATGTAAAAACATGATTTTTTTGTCATGAGATAGAAGAGAGACGAATTTACTTATGTAAACCGGGATATTAAACCATATGTTTTACAACAAGTTAAGCTGACATTAACTTGCTTAGTAATTTATTAAATTACATGCATTGCGAATTTTGAATTGTCAGGTTCAAAGTTTTTACTTTGCTTCTGGATTGTGATCCAGACATGAATAATTTTAGGGGAAACTTCAAATGAAATATATGCGATTTGTCAGCTAATGAGGGATCTTTAGCATTGATAGAGAACATGTAATAATACAAATTAGTTAAGCATTAAGTAACAGTAACAGAATTGAACTAAGTCAAAATTATGTTTTAAGAATAAATGAGAAACATTAAGAATGATATTACCATTTGGAAATAATGATGAAAATGTTTTCTAAATATATTTTAAATATATTTTACCTACAACAAGACTTGAATTGGCCTTCAACTCTTAGGAAACTTAATTAGTATAAATAATTGGTAAAATGAAACTCAGACTCAAAGCTTAAACGCTACGTTTACAAATCCGTAAATATAATAAAAAGTGGTATCATCCTTAGCAAAGAATTAGAATCTCCAAAAGGTGACCCAGAGACAAAACAATTTTAACAGTATATAAAACAAATTTTATATGATGCTCCATAAAGAAAGTTAAAAGAAAATTAAAAAACGCCACTCGACAAAAATCAATGTGATACAATATTATATCATATGTAATACTGATGACAAGTATTAATGAAAAAAACTGAAATGTTTTTTCGCATTCAGCAAGAAAAAGAGAAGTGATGAAATGAAAAACTTTGATCTGAATGAGCAATATATCATCAAAATATGTCAATTGAGTCCGTTACATGAATCAAAAGGTTAACCGCTCCACACAAAGTCCAAAAAGTTACTAAAACAACTTCATACTTCAATGGCAGTAAATCTTTTTAGATCATTCATTGCCATTTCTCCAATTGTTAGCATAAATCTTGTACATGTAATAAGACGGAAAGTTTTTAGGTCATGTTATTCTAATTTTTAGAATGTACTATGAACTAACTATGTAAGATAAATTAATTTGTATATTCCTTTTTGATTATCCAGTGAGAAAATCTCCTATCATACATGGATAAACTCATAATGGACGATTTTTCTAATTTTAATTCCAATGGACAACGGTTCATTATTCGCAAACTATTTGTCTTTCTCATCCACACTATACAGTGTACGTAGCAATCAGTGAAGATTCTTCTGCGATTTCAGCGAGACTAGTACAATTTGGTCCATACAGAATGTATAAACTTTATTTTGGGGTATGTCTGACTGTCATATTTCTGAAAAATGACGTCATGTAATTATCTCTTAAAACTCAACATTAAAAAATCTCAGCATCAGTATGAACAGATTTTCACGCTGTGATTTTCAAAGGTAGTGCTTTTATTGCTGACATTCATGTCTTCATAGGATTACAGATTTCTCTTGCCAACATATTAACCTCTGGCTCTTGACTGGTGTTTCGTATGATGTATAACCTATTATAGTAGTATAGACAAGATACGCTTTGTTGTTTCAAAATATTCCAACCATTGTTTTCCCAACAAACATCTAAAAATAAACAAACCTTTTCTCCAGCGCAATATACAGTTACAATCCTGTATGTGTATGTATAAACAGTATCACAATTTCAACATGAATATTCGATATTAAGATTTGACTTATTTTCCTAGACCAAAAATTAAGGAAGTGGGAATTTGTTATATTCGCTAGTTTTAAAGTCTGGTTCATTACTTGATGACCGAGAGAAAATTCCAATCAAAGTTTTTAATTGGAATCAGGATAGAATCAATGGTAATCTTATTTTGATTTTGAATACATTTTAAAGACGCTAAAGTCTTGCACATGGTCTTTGCAGGCGATCCCTTCAAATTAATAATTATGTGGGCACTCTAATTGAGTATTATAAATATTATTTCAATTTGTTGTTGTTTATCTGTTTTAAACAATCTACTTTCAAGACGCATACTATTAATTGTTGTATTTTGTGAACTTAGAAAGTTGTTCTTAAATAAGTTTGCCTCTCAAGTACAGATCACTCCTAGAATACATAATGATTTGCTGTCTTGTCTTACTATGTACTTTTAAAGAACATATTGAACCAAACTCTTCAGCTGAGGGTACTTTAATATTACTTGACATTTTATCCAGCGTCCATTGGGAATTGTGTAACACATGACCTAATTACTGGTTTGTCTTTTCTTGTCTGGCGTTGTTCAGTTTTGTATGTTTTACTTGTGTTGTACCGTGCTCTAGGCTGTGGTTTTTTTTTTTTTTTGCTAAAAGTACATGAATTTTAGCTACAAAATCTATTTTAAGTTGTCATTTTTCTATTATTTCACCATCATAGCCTATTGCACATGAAGTTAGACCTTTAGATAAACGTATTTAGAAATGCCTAAATAATAGTACAAATAAGAATACCTGAAAGGAAATTAACTAATGTCGGACTTGCATTGTTTGTGGCATTGAATGATATACTGTTTTCTGAGAATATCCAATAACCTTTAACAATGGTTGATTTTGTTCACTGAATTAAGCTTAGGCATAACTTAAATGGCTATTTTTTATCTGAAATTACCAAAACATATTTCAGTGGAAAGGGAATTGATGCTGCTTTGTCAAAAATGAGGATATTCGTACCAGGTGCCATAATACATTGTATTGGCAAAAGGATCCGTCAATCGCATCTTGGGTTTTAAACATTAAATATTCAAGTAGCGGCAACGTTTTACTTTGTTATTGTAACCGTTGATACGCATATCAATTTTGTTTTCCGACAAGTACCATGTGAGAGGATCATGTGGGAGATGCTATGATCCGTTTGCTGGCGCTTTAAACGTATAACGACAAAGTTATGTTCAGTATGTAAAGTACCTTAAGTAACCTTGAGATGAGAACTAAAACAACTCGTTGCACAGTTGACATTGCACGATAAAGAACACTGCTGTATAATGCCATCAGTGCAACGCACATAAAAAATTCTACACTTTCGCCAATGGCTGGCGACGTCTCAAAATAAGTGAAATATTCTTGACTGAGACGTTAAAAACCATTACTCTCCTCAACTCAACTTGTTCCAATAACAAGGAATGATATGTGTCTTTGTCAGTCATAAAGTAAAATGAATCATATTTAAAAACATCGATAAAGCATGGATCCTGAGCAAAAAAAAAAAAAAAAAAAAAAAAAAAAATAGAAACGGAAATTCGGAAATTATAATTTTTCCTCATATAAATAGTTTGTAAACATTTGTCTGTGTAAACAATAATACGATCGATCCTATTGTATTTTCATCAATTCGTTATATAGATTGTAGATAATTCGTTCTATGGTTATAATAGAGTCAAATA
This sequence comes from Anadara kagoshimensis, assembly GCA_021292105.1. Taxonomy (NCBI): domain Eukaryota; kingdom Metazoa; phylum Mollusca; class Bivalvia; order Arcoida; family Arcidae; genus Anadara; species Anadara kagoshimensis. The sequence goes on from CM037875.1 coordinate 44,317,628, forward strand.
TAATTGAAGTGCATAATGCACTACGTTTACTAATTTTACTTACTGTTAGAGCCTATCTGTTTGTGACAGTGAAGTTATACTTTTTTCCAAAGAAAATCACATAAATCTTAATAAAAATTGATATTATTCGCTCATTTGTGCCTAGTCGTAACTGAAAATTTGTATGCACATTTACGATTGTCATAAACTATTTCTGCTAATTTTACAGGGCGAAATGACGATGTTTACACCGGAAGTGTTGTCCTTGGTGACGGTTAACTTCATATACACAACAAGGTCCGCTATTTTCCTAGTTTTTCATCGTGTTTAATCCCCACAGCGCCAACGTTTTGCTCTGTGAAGAAATATGTTACTGTAATCACGGATGCGCATATAAATTTCCTGTTACGACTAGATACAAGTAAGTGAATATTATCAATTTTTATTCAGATGTATTTGGTTTTCTATTGAAAAAAGCGTAACTTCACTATCACAAACAGACCGGCTCGGACAGTACTCTATATGGTTGATACAAAGACAGTAAATTGCATTTTGTGCGAAAGATAGCCGTTATCTATCTATATTTAAATATATTTACAATTTGACTGTTTTGCTTATATGAAACACCTTTTCAAAACAATCGCATACCATCGTGGAGATACTTACACGACGTGGGTGAGTTTGGCTTCACAAACAACATTTTTTCGCAGTCTCAATAGATGTGCGCGGAGCTTCACGTAACGTGACCTAGTTTGACGTCACAAACACAACCTTTTACGAAGTGTAAACAGATGTGGGTAGGGCTTTACGTCTTTCACATCGAAGATGATTGCATAAGAATGCTGAGTCGCACGTCCATCAAAACCAAAATTGTTTCAACAACATGATTTCCCCAACCGTAAGAAGTAAGTAAGCAATTAATTTAAATGTCATCCTGACAAAAAAACGCTTAACTTTTTTCTGTCTTTGGCATTTCATTAAATTTTCGCACTTCGTTAAGTTTGTGCCATTTCTCATCCTCTCCATTACCTTATTGTAGAACAAAAGTAAAATTCCATTTATTAAATGGCATTAACTGAACATATACCACATACCGTCACCAGCAAATTGTCTTTTTGACGCGTAAACAACTTTTTATTTAGTGATATCAAAGAAGCAATTAATTTATCGAAATGTAAACAGCTGTTTTAGGTAATTCTTTCCGTCACTGTTTTCTTTTTGTCAGCATGAATAATCTTATATTAATTACAATTTTGTTATGATTTTCAGTTTTCATATAAAAGTAAATATCATTCATATATATTTGTATTATTTATAATTGCATTGTTGGCTATGTTGATATCTCTATTGTTTTTGTATGTTTTGTAAATTATGTGATTGATTGATATCATTTTGCATTAACTAAAATATAGTTCCAAGGATGTATTGCTCGGATGTTAAACACAACTATTATATTGTTTCAATTTGTGTTCATTTGTACATGAAAAGAAAACTCGTGTTGTCGTAATACGACTTTCGAAAGTCTCCTACCCGCTCGTAGAAAAGTCTTCACTTGTACCGCTATTATTCAGAATCTGATATTAAGTAATTTTTCTAGCTTTATCATAAATAAGAGCTACAAGACTGAAAAACTGGATGAAAAAATGCTATAAAAGTTTAAAAGACGAGAACCTCATCCCTTTGTTGTTTTTCGAAAGCTTTACATCTTCAGTTTAAAATATGTTCATCTTTTCAGTAGTAATGAATTTTTCAAGAAACATCCATCTACTTAGTAGGTAAGGGCAAAAACAGAATGGATAACGAAATATTACTAGTTTTTAAAGTTTTATATTGTATAGGAAGAAATATTAGCGGTAGGAAACTTTTGCGGTTTTGGCCTTCTAAACTATTTCAAGATAAGAAATTTTCACGGTTCTGATGGGTAGGAAAAGTGAACCAAAAGAAATAAATAATTTTAGCTGAGAATATATATTCGCGGTACAAGTGTAAACGTGAAAATTGCGAACATTTCTTCCTGGCGAATGTATCTTCTTATACAGTACGCCGTTCAAAAAAGCCAGTACTTATGTACTAAAAACCTTTCATGCAACATATCATAAAGTAGTGATCTAGAATATTAATATGTCGCAATAAGCTACTTCTTAATACCCAGATTCCTATAGCATATTTATATATTTATGATCATACGATTTTGATCGAAAATATAAATACGAAACTTCCAATTTATTGCATGAGAGATGTCAGAAGAAGTGCATCAAATCTTTTTTAATTGGACGGAGTAAAAACAAGCTAGAATTGGTATAAATGCACTTAAACATTCTTATCAGTGTCAATGTGTAAACATAAACTGTATATTAGTTCTTTAAAATTAAAATTTTGATATGAAAATATAAAATTATGCATTTATGTTAATCTTGAAGTTTATCAAAAGGGTTAGAGAGGAGAAAGGTTCAAGAACATGCAAGTTTTAAAAATGTAGCTCTAATACATTGTTTACGTGTAAACGTGAAATTACATATTTCGTTTGTTCTTTAAAATTCGAATTTTTGCTCTTTCATATATTAATGTTTGTCAATATATTTAGAATTTGCATCAATTGTCTGCCTTAAATTATGCATTCTGAGTGAGTTCTTGCATCTTATATTACAAATTGTTACTATTATTAACCAATGATCCAAAAAGTTAATGACAGAAATTCCCATTGTAAAAAATGCAATCGCATTTCCTTTTCATTCCATAGTTCCTAGGATTTAAGAAAATACAATGTTCAGTACATCCCTGTCAAGAGTTTAACATTAAAGTAGCGAATCAGTGTCCAATATGCTGCCTATCTTAATACTTTGTTATCTATATCACGGCAATTACTGTATTTCTCTCGACCGCAACTTGCGGGCATTAGCTATCTATATTTCGGTCACTAGACAATCAACATTAATTCCTTTTTATCTTAGCTCAGTGTTAAACTTGTGAAAGGTCTGCACTGTAATTCTGACAATCATAAAAGGAAGTAAGAGCGAAAACATAAAACGTCGTATGGTAATCTACAGAAAAACAATACAGAAACGGAGAAGCTCTCTAGTTTCCATGTAAACCTATTCTTTTTAAACGGAATAGATAAATTACAACGTTTCTCATTTCACTTGTATGATTTGTACTGTAATATTAACTAGGGTTAATTGTACTTTATTGCCTTAAAATGTAACCAGAAACGTCTTTATTTTGCATAAATAACAAATCTCATTTAATTTAAAAGTCGAAATTGAAAAAATGATATCATGTGGGCTTAATCTTCTCTTAAGTTTCAAGTTTCAAATCTCTTTATTTCTCTTGAGAGCATATACCCATAAAGACAGTCAAGCCTTTCTGTAAAGGCTATCAGAGAAAACAGAAATAAGTTGTCTTTAGGTGCAGATGTTCCTTATACAGAAGTTCAAATGACATGAATTACGAGCAGTTAAGAGGATAACAATCTTAATTGCCTTTGAATGTAAATCAGGTTTAACTGTATAACAAATAATGCATACATGAGTATAGCTGTAATAGCATTACAGCATTATGCTTATATATTATAAACCCGGGGGTTAACACAATATTACTTATGTATGCTCTTGATAACTCATCAGTTGACAATTAAACATGTTCTGCATATACAAAACAATCATCGACAGGGTATCCTCTAATGCAACAATTAATATTGAGGATTTAAGCAAGTAACTCTTTTTAACAGCTCTGCACGAACCTGCAGGGATTAATCCAGTATTATGAAATACGTACTTTTTATCGTTTTTAAAATTAAATACATTTACATGAAATGTCATTCATTTTAAAATTTAAAAAATAAAATTAAAATTTTAAAATGAATGCCATGTCATGTAAATGTATTGAATTTTAAAAACGATAAAAAGTACGTATTTCATAACACTGGATTAATCCCTGCAGGTTCGTGCAGAGCTGCAAAAATTGTTTGAGACCATTACCTGCAACAATTGTTGCAATAAAACGTTTTTGACAAGAGCATGGTTATATTGTTCTAGATCTTGTTTGCACATATTCATCTAAGAAGCTGTTTTGATAGGGACATTTTAAACACATAAAAACGTCTCTCATCGAATGAAAACAGACCGATACAAATCTTTAAAACTGGCAAATTCTATTAAAAACGTAAACTTCGACAGGGAAGTAAGGCCAGGTGCTCTCGACGAGTAAGTACACACTGTTAATGTTACGCTACACCCACCACATGTGAATTCGAAACTGAGAATGAAGGTACATGGAACTAAGAATTCAAACATACCCAGGATACAGTGACACCATACTCATCAACAATATTGTGACGGTGGTTAAAAGATTTTGACAAATCTAATTTTAGTTCAAAGTTGAAATTGAAAACTGTATAATCAGAGTAATCTGAATGATTTTAAAAGTTTCAACTTTTAAGTCTTCTTATTTATCATATTGCAATTAGATACTTAAGAGCATATAAACATAAATGCAGATGTAGAAAAAATATACATACATCAGTAATTTTATTACATAAATATGCAAGTATAAAATTAAACCGAATGCTAGTTAACACGACACCATTTAGATATTCATGCCAATGACACATGTAAGTGTTACAGTGCTAGACGATCGTTTCAAAATACAATTCCTCGTCAGTAGTGCATGGACCAAAGTTGTGAAGCCAAATTTATCTTAAGGGGTTAAAAAATATCTAATCAAATTTAGCTAAGTCAATTATTTTCACGAGACATTTTAACTAGCAGAAAGTTACAGTGTTTATTTGTGACAATACAAAGGTATTGTCTATCCTATACCTAAATAATCAGTTGACAATCAATACTGCATTATACATCTCCATTATTGACAGAGTGGTCTCTAATGCAACAATTAATATTGAAGCTTTAAGCAACAGTTCATTAGTGTAATTGTTTCCCAAAAGCCCTCTACAAACATTCATGATTGATAAACTGTTACGAAAATTATATACTTTGTATTGAATTGCAATTAAATTTAAATACATTTACATGCCATGTCATTCATTTTAAAATTTATTTTATATAAATGTATATTAGGTCAAAACTATTACCCACAGGATAACATAATTGGCACCTTCTGCAATAAAACTACTTTGCCTAGAGCATGATTTTACAGTTCTAGAAATTCCTGCTTGTACATATTGATCTTAGAAGTCATTGTTGTAATAAATAGAACATTCTAAACAAATACACAACGATGTTAATTAAACTCATACAGATTTGAAATGTAAAAGATTTTAGTTCTTTGTCCTCCCTTAAATAATTTATGTTGCATCATGTAACAATTTTTGTTTTTTACATTCCATGAACATGTATATAACACATATCAAAGGGTAGAACGAAACAAAATGGCGATTCGGGCATCGTTATAACCACAGCACCTATTTACAGTACACAGTTCAAATGAGACCATATTCCGGCAAATAAATGTTCGTTGTCCTAGAGTATTGAAATTTAAATACCAAAATATACCGAAAATAACGTTTAAAATGAGCCCTTATATACTCTTGCTACATTTGAGACAAAATTGTTTTGATATTATCCCCAGACAAAATACACATCTTGAAAGCCAGTAGATAGGTACTTGAGAAACAATACAAGTAACATAGTCTTTTGTCACAATCACAGATTTTATAAGTATGAGTTTTGCCTGGGGATAATACGGCAACAATTGGCAAGTGGCTGTGAAGATTCATTTCTAATATTATTTTAGGTTTTGGTAATGTTTCATACAAAACAAGCGAGTAACAGGGCAACAGCCAAATAGCCTAAAAATGGTCTCATTAGAATTGTATTGTGTATACTGAAATGGTAAAATTGATGCGCATATCGCCATTTTTGGTTCATATGGCTGTATAGTATATTCAAAGTACCCCCATTATAAACTTTTCATACATAATAATAACAATAATAATGGCACATCTTTTTCTTAACACTTTGATAGGAAACAATGTATAATGTATTTTTATAAAAAGGCTAAAGTAGGCTTTCTCTTATGTTAAATGTATGTCTCTATGGACCACTGATAGGGTTAAATATGCGTAAAAGTGATTGCTGTTTTCTATGATTATATGAATGTACATTAACTCCATGAACCCTTTATGTACAGTGATCTAATTATACGTTTGTGTTTTCTCGTGGTGTTTGACTGTTTCTTCATCAGCTTGTTTTGTTTCTTTATTGTTCTAGTTGATGCCAAGTACAAGGTTTACTGTTACAAATTTCTGTCCTGTTTTTTTTAATTTCTCTTAGTTTCATTTAGAAAGCAACCGTTCACAATCTCACATATAGCAAACACTAGTGAATCAAAATGATAAACATATATTTTATTTGTTTGCACAAATCCGTATTGTAATAGACAAAAGTGTACTTGGCAACACCCTTAAGAAGTAAAGAAAGACACACCCATAATGAACCACTGTTTTTAAACTTCCTACCTTAAACGGAACTTGAGTCACTACCCAGAAATGTGTTGTGTTTTTAATAGGGTCACATAATTGTCGTATTTCACAATCATATGAATAATAATAACAGAGAATACAAAAAGTTTTAAAGACTTTTAGAAGATGCTAAAATTTCAAGTGTTTTTATTTCTTGTTTTTGTTAATTGAAATAAGGACACATGTAAAGCCTTATTCATGTGTTTAATATAGAAAAAAGTAACAAGTACTATTAAAATCATAAACGTAACAGTATGCTCAAGATCGCACGTATTCTTAGTTAATGCCCAAGACCAGTATTATGTTTCATCAACTCGCCCAGTATTGATTATACATGGTTGGAATGGTATAAACAATACTAATTTTAAGCTATAAAGTGTTAAGCAATGTGTAAGCAAATAGAGCCAGAAAAAGTAAAAACAACAAATTGCAATAAATAAAATTAAAATAAAACAAGACAGAATAAACTGATAATTAGTAATATAAAAAAAACTAATTGGATATATTGACAAATGGTTTCCTTGGTGCATTTTAAAGGCCTGCGGGTAAACAATGTTTGTAGCAGCTGAAGACTCTGGAGATCATTAAACATTCAGCCATATTTTACTTCACATTGAATTACCAATCCAATATGTATACTTACATGATACATGTATATTTCATCACATTAACGAAACAAATAAGAATGAATGTTTACAGGGCAATTTGGTTTAGTTAAAACTGTGATCATGGTTCCATTTTCTTAAGTTATCTTACTGTTAATTTTTCAACTAAACTTGGTTTAGTAAAGATTAAATTCAACTTATTTCCTTTAAGCATAATGCATCATATTCATATATTATAACTTGCCAGTCCAATGGTTAATTACCATTGTTTGTTATGTTCGTATTTATCTTGACTGTTTACCTTTTTGTCACGTTAGTATACTTAATTTCTTCTGTTGTTGTAAATCAATGACCATACCATGGGCACACTTTCTGTGACAAAAACAGTTTTAAAGTCCATATAATCCTATTATGAACATTCAAATATAGATTATGTGTAAGAGGGTTTGCTTATGTTAGTGTTAGATATATGTTTATAAAGAATTTCAATTCAACGTAATAGATATGCTTATACAACTGTCGACACATAAACATGTGTTTTAAATTTCAATAGAATGATTTTATTCAATTTTGGCAATAGCATCTTTACAAAAATGGCAATGTCACACTTCAAACAATATTTATCCTTAAGCGTCTTTTGCATTAGCTTTTGTAATGTGGTTATATTCATATTAACTTCATATACACAAATAGAAGCAATTAAAACTGGTAAACCAAAAGTGAAAAAAATCTAATTATAAAACTCCATTTATTCATATAATAAAACAGGAAATAGAAGTTACGTAATATCCTAAATGTCAGTTATCTGAATATAGAACATTCGCGTGTTAAATCGAAACCATTTTTGTTTTGGTAATTTACAGTTAAAGGAGACTTTTTAAACAAAATTAAAATACTTCGAACAACATTTTTTTCTAACTTATAACCAGTTATTGTCCGAATCAGTGTTTATGGCAATTAATTTTCCCAAACATATAGATAAACTTGTATAAAGATTGCCATTTTTCACTTCCTTGTAAACTTTGTATTAGTATCTGTGATTAAAGTAGAAATGTTTGAACAGAGTGAAACGTTGGCGTTATGGGAATTTAAGATATTAAGAAACCAGGCAAATGGCTGACCCTGTTGTGCATATGACGTTGAACGTCACCCATGACATCACTTCGGCGTAAACGTCGCCATCTTCGCCATGCGAAATTCCAACAGCGCTGTTTCCTTTTTACAGGAATAGTTTATAACAATTATGGATGCTTAAAAGGATTTTACGTTACGACTAGTGATTAAAATCAAATATTATTGAAGTTATTTTTATTTTCTTTGAAAATAAAGCGTCGCTCCATGTAAAATATGGTGCCTCTGATAGTAAAATAGAAATGTTTTTCCAATCAAAAAACACAAAAAAAAAACAATATAAATAAAGGGGTTTGGATGTTATCCTATTATCTATTATTCTCTTATCTTTTTTTAAATACTATGTCAAACTGCCTTTGGATCTCTTTAGATTATTATCTTTGTTATTTCTATCATTTTTTCTATAATGACACTTACAAAAGTGTTTTGGAGATGCTTGATTTGGAAACACAATTTCATAATAAGCTAATTATTAATTACATACAGATGACGTTTTATCTCTTAATAATCCTAAATTTGGAGACTATATGAATGTCATTTATTCTAGTGAGCTGGAAATAAAAGATACTACTGAATCTTTGAGCTCTGCTTCAAATTTAGACTTATGCCTCAATTATGACGCCTACGAAATGCTTCGTTTGAAGCTGTATGGCGAATGTAATGACTTCAATACCTGGGCCTTCAACTTATGGTGTATTTGTTTCACGCTATGGTAGAGATTGTTCCAACATAGTGACCTAAGTTATAAAACTAAGCACGCTACTTACAAATAAACTTTTGACCCGGCATATTGCAATCCCAAGCTTATCAGGGCCCTCAAAAGTTTTATGATAATTATTATATTGTCTCTGCGTCCAGAATTATCCTGGGTATATAAGACGTCTATACTTTAATTTTCGTTTCACTCTCATCCTCAATTTTGATAAAACACCACTTGACGGATGAAGCTAGCTTAACAAGAGATGTTTACCCATCCGGAGCACATGGTCTCACTTCCCTACAGAATTTCCGATGTTTATCCTAATTTGTAAGTTTTTTATTTTGCTTTTGAATTATGATTTGGACATTGAAGGATTGATGTATTTGTTTTCAATTCCTAAAGCATAAAACATTCTTTTTTAAAGATCGATATTTAATAACTGTGATGAAGTAATGTATTGCAAGAACAATTTACTTGGCAATGCCTAATAATGCAATCCAGAACACGGAAGACAAAGCGATCAAAAAAGAAAACGACACAAAGTAAAGTTAGATGTAATGAGACCATTTATTATAAATCTAACGAAATTGTTGAAGTACTGCAATCGAAATTTTGGCTTTGAATTATTTTAGACGACCCATTTATGTTTTCAACCAGTGACTTAATAAACACAGAACCTATATTTTAGCAAACAATCAGTGATGTAATGAGGTCATTTATTGTTAAATACCAACGAATTTAGCAAAGCACCGAATACAAAATTTGGTAAAAGCAATTTTAGGAGACCCATTTACTATTTCAACCAGAGACCTTGTACGCACAAAAACTTTATTATTCTAAACAATCAGCCAGCATCCTGACCTACATACACATGTATGTTATCTAAAAATAATTATGAATACATATAAATATAATACAAGATTAAAGTAGAGACAGTTTCTTCAAAATTACAGGATACAGTGTAATATAGTATCGTACAGATCATGAATAGAAAATAGCATTTATGTATTTAATCATCATGCCTGTCATGGTCAACATGATGGATTGGTTTCTTAGTAATTCACACCTTATCCTTGATTACACATAATGGTTCTTAAGAATGACATTTCTTAATTCTATAGCTTATTTTCAAATCGTGTTAGAACATTTGTCAACAAGGAGTGACATTCTAAATTAAAGAATCCCTGGTTAATAAATATATAATAAAGATACAAGTAGATTCGTGGTATTTCTATCAAGGTGTAATTACTTTTGGACGCATTTGAGTAAATATTATATCGTGGAAACAATAGTAAATAAAGCCATTTTATATCGAATGGACTAGTGTTTCTGGCAACATTGCAAAGAAACATATGTTTTTTAGGAAACTTACAAAGAGAAATGGATAGAGAGGGATACAAATGGCAAGATTTGGTCATTCTAGTACAGAATAGATCAAGATAGAGGAGTGCTATCAGTGGCCTATGTACCTCCCTGGTACCACAGGCATAAGTCAATTTTAAGTCATATTAAATGGCCTGCACTTTTCGGTTGCATTTATATACATATATCTCATGTTCAATAAGGGTACTTTTTTCAACAATGTTCAGAGTCTTGCATGTTACATAATTTGGACAATACTGCCTTTTTTCTTTCTTTTCTTCCTATTCTGAACAGTTTATATATCGAATGGTATGCATTGTCCGGTTACGATTATACAATGTAATTACATAACGCAATACCTAAGGATACTCATAAAACGTTGTCTTAGCTTAGCAAATATATACCTTTTTCTAACTTAAATTTGACGAGCTAATCTTCATAATTACACAATGTACCCTTTGTCTTACATCTGACAACTTACCTTATGACTTATGTATTTTAATCTGAATGTTTTGATTATATTTTTAAAAGGTGTTGATTTTCCATTTCATATCAACAAATGTATATTAAAATATCAGGTATTACATGTTTCATAAATGATCTCTCAAGGTGTTTTATTTCGGTGTTGTAGTTTCTCAATAAGAAAGCCAGTTGTGTCCTTTATAAAACAAAATATGCCTGGAATTGATTATCCACATAAATAATTAACTTTAAAATTATTTTTTCTTTTGGTCTGATAAGATATAGATACATAATGGTCGTTGCGTTTTCAATTACGAGAACTTTAAACAACGTAGCAATCTGCTAACAAATAATTGTTGATTCAGAGATATTGCGAGCCTTATCGAGGCTCTCAAAACGTTTTATGACCGTTATCATAAAATTGTTGATAAGCACATGTCTGTATCCAAAATTAGCATGGACATATATGTATATGACGCTTCATAGTTTACATGTTCCTTTCAGTTTCAATTTAAGTTTCACGTGCGGGTGCAACTAGCTTCCCATATTGTGCTTACCCATCCAGAGCGCACAAAGTCAAATCCCCGGTAGGTGTTCACGTGTTTTACTTAATTTCCCAGTTTACAAAGTCTTACTTTGCTTTTGAGATTATGATTTGAACATGGACCGGTATGGTGTTTCTTTTTCCAAACAAAAATATACTGAAGATACTATCAACAAAATGATGAAGTTTTTGATAGATAACAAATTTCTCGTGTTTGGTAATATGGTTGTTCAGCAAACAATCGGTATACCAATGGGTACAAACTTTGCACCATTGCTTGTTGATTTGTTTCTTTATTCTTACGAAGCAGAATTTATGCAGAACCTTGTTAAATCTAGAGAGAAGACTGCCGCCAAATCATTCAACTCAACATACAGATATATAGATGACGTTCTGTCTCTTAACAATCCAAAATTTGGAGACTATGTAAATGTCATCTATCCTAGTGAGCTTGAAATAAAAGACACGACTGATTCCTCAAGTTTTGCTTCATACTTAGACTTATACCTGAACTTTGACGCACACGAAAGGCTACATTTGAAACTTTATGACAAACGTGATGACTTCAATTTTTCTATTGACAACTTTCCTTTTTTATGCAGCAATATACCTGCTTCTCCTGTTTATGGTGTATTTGTTTCCCAATTAATACGCTATGGTAGAGTTTGTTCCCACTACGGGGACTTTGTACAACGAAGTAGGCTGCTTGCAAATAAGTTGTTGACTCGGGGATATTGCAAGTCTAGGCTTATCAAGGCCCTCAAAAAGTTTTATGGTCGTCATCACAGTATTGTTGATAAGTTTGATGTCTCTGTGTACAGGATTGCCCTGGATATATTTGACGTCTCATAGTTCCATGTTCCTTTCACACAATATTGATTACACACGTGGGGGTGTAGCTAGCTAAAGAGGAGGTGCTTACCCTTCCGGAGCTCCCGGCCTCACTTCCCTGGTGGAAGTTTACGTGTTTAACCTAACTTGTCAGTTCCAATGTTTTTACTTTGCTTCTGGATTGTGATTCGGAAATGGATTAGTATGTTTGTTTTTGATTGGACATGGGCCGGTGTGCTCATGTTTATAACAATTATTGTCACTAACCCATGACGTATTGTACCACCATTATAAGTGCTTGTATTTATTTTAAAACCGAATAAAAGTAGAATTTTTTTTAAATAAACCTTGACCGTGCGCATATATATTATATATGAGAGAGGGTTAACGTGTGTGCGTATCATCAAATTAAGAATAATGAATTATTATGGACATCATTACCGGGCTTGATCTTTGGCTTATTCTGTAAAATATGATGAATATTGATATGGACATCATTCACACGCTTTTTCTCCGGCCTATTATGTAGAGAACGATCCTAACCTTTTTATATTCCGTCCATTCGAAATTTGGAATGTCCGTTATCTGTTTTCTTTTACAGTATAAGGGCATTTTCTTCTAAAATTAACTCTCACTTGAAAGATTTAAACGCTTTTCTGTTCTGACTTAATTCTTCCAAAAAGAGGATCAGATTATCATGTATCTCGTTAATATGCATATTTCCTGTCAGGCGTAACATTTATAAATTATTCCTCTGATAAATTTGATCTGCATTACTCACTTAATTGATTATATTCCTTTTGTAGAATCCATTCCAAAAATGAGTTATATTAGCGTAAAAGAATTTAAATATCTCAAGACGTTATGCAATACATCTGCAAAGTGACATTCATATGAGTATTGATCAGATGAAGTAGCCTCTAATCGCAGGTTAATATGCTTTTCAAATTACATATCACTTAAATACACATTGCCAAGCTAATATCAAAGGAAATTATTATGATTTATTTTGGAGCCATTAACAAAGGATTATATAGCACGCTTGCTTAAAACTTAATCTCTTCTCGGCAATGTGGAACATTTAAGGGAATTGAAATATGAATTATTTGAATATTTTTTCAATCCATTTATTTATTTAATCTCATTAAGGTTTGATATCTTATGCGAATATTTATTATCATGTAACCCACTCTTGCTATAATTAGCTTCCTTTGCACTATTATCATTTCGAGACAGTTCCGTTGTTATATTTACTTTTCGCATATCCTAAAATTCTGATTTTATTTTTTTTTTTCCTGCTTTTAAATCAAAACACTGCTACTTTCGAAATACACGTCCAGTTGTTTGAATAGCTAATAAAAGACGTCACAAACACGTGCACGTCTATAAGCACAATATGACTGACGTCACTGGTTATTATTGCTAAAAATTTATATAAAGTTCACAAAAGTTTGATAGAACCAAAACATTGAAATTGTATTTTTTAATTATTTTGTCCTGTGGAATAATAAGTGAAAAGATATAAAATTTAAATATTTCGAAAATATTTTGGATAAAATGTTATTCAAAGTTGCAAAATCAAACACAATTTTTTAATTTGGGATTTGTGAGCCACCCAACATCAACAAAGATTATCAACTTACTAGTTATTACACATCTGTAGCTGACATTTGATTTAAGTAAATCCGTTCATTATATTTAGTAACAAGACTTAGAGACATGTGGTGGAGAAAGACTATTTCAATGATTTTACGAAACCCAATCAACAGTCTATTGTCATTTTCAGCGCCCGTTTCAAGTCTCTAAAATAATCTTTCTTATCCTATTATCTTTTTTCCTCCGAATTGATTGACATGTTTTTTTCTGACTTTATATATTTTTCGTTTTCTTGTTTTGTCCATGTTTATGCTCTCATGTTTTTCAGCTTAGTACTGCAAGTTCATGCAAAACTTTACTATATAAATTTTATCTAGTATTTTATTGTCTCGTGGCGAGTTTCTACCTACACATCTTTGCGAAATTATTCAGAGAAATCTCTTATAAAGGGTTGTATGCATTTGGGATTCAAGCACATGCAATCTACAATAGACAACCTTCAAAAAGTTTTATAGAACAAAACACAAATAAATCTCAATATTGTGTGATGTAGCATAATAATTTTGAAAAAGTGTGATGAAATAGAATGTAGATACTACACATTTTTTTGGATAATATATCATAACAAGTTGCAAAATTAAATACGTATTTTGAATATAGCATTTGCAAGCCACCCGACATAACATACATTATAAACTTTTTAATTATTACACATTTGTGATTGATCCATTATACTACTTTGTAGCTGACCTTTGATATAATACACGTGAATCCGTTCATTGTATATATTAACAAGACCTAGAGACCTATGATGGCGCGGGACTATAAAAATAATTTTAAGAAAACCAATCAACAGTCTAATGTCATTTACAGTGCCCGTTTAGAGTCTATACAATAATATTTCTTATCTTATTATCTTATTTCATCCAAATTGATTAGTATGTTTGTTTCTGACGTATTTATGTTGTTTTGTCAATGTTTATGCCCTCATGTTTTTCAGCTCAGTTCATGAAGTTCATTCAAAAACTATTCTTGTGTAAATTTTTTCAATTTTGTGTGAAATGGAAGTTTCTCTAGTATTTAATTATTTCGTGACGACTTTCTACCTACACATCTTTGCTATTATTTATGGAAATATTTCTATAAAAAGTTTTATTCACTTGCGTTTTAACATATCATGTATGAAACATATGGGATCTCTAAATAAACAACAAGTCAAATTAACACAAACAATGATTGTGTAATTTTAATACTCATATAAAACTTCATTTTAATTGTAACAATACCGAGTAACTTTTTCATGTATTGAGTTTAAATAAGAAAATTGTTATATGTTGAAACTTGTTTCTAAACTTTACCGTATTTGTTTTAATTTAATAATTTTTCATTTGTGGATATTCAGGTGCAAAGCAGTTCATTTTAGATTTGCTCATTCTGAAATCAAGGTCATTACTTCATTATTCCACAAAAAATGTAAGTAAATTCTTATTTATATGGCATTACTTCAATATGGTGGAACGTATTGGCCATAATTTCTCAGTTGTAAAGTTTTTACTTGGCTTTGGGACTTAAACATGGAATACTATGTTTGTTTTTTATTTAAGTCGAAATAAATTCACGATTTTGGAAAACTAAATTTAATTGTTTCACGCGACGTTTATTGTATTGATGTGAAATAACGATTAACTGATTAGCATTTTGACCGTTTTACATGCCTAGTTTATTGTACTGTATATCCAGTTCCTCAAATAGCAAATCACCGAATATTCTACAAATATACCAATTTAGAAACGTCAAGAAAGAATAAAACAATTAACATAAAACTGCATTAACACTGATTTTGAGTCGAAATCACTATAAATTTGGCGTCACGGAAATGTTTACTTACGCCGTTTTGGACAATTTACAAAAAACTCCGGATGCCGTTTTATTCTGATAGATGACGTCATACATGGTATGAGAAGTAACAGAGACCAATGTGTACGATAATATGATATTATGGCATCACAAATATAATAAAAAAAACATTTTATTTGATTATTTTTCGGTTCATGTTTTATTTTAAAAACTAATTTATTTTTAATTTTAAAGTTTGAAATTCCTCAAAAACTAAGGTATACTCCCTTATGCAAGGTATTTCCTTTGCTAAATTTGGTAAAATATATTTTGGTCCTTTGGTAATCTTTTCAACATTTGAAAACAATTTCATTTGTTTCATAATTTTGGTTTAAGCACTACTGACGAGGAATTGTAGTCCGAAGCGCCCGCCTAGTGCTGTAAAATTAAAACTGGTATAATATGTAAGAAATCCATTACATGAACAATTTGCTGCAAATCACGTGAACATGTTTTAGTAACATTGTCTTGAAATAAACCTATGTAATTCGGTAACAACATCCTCTAGCATATAAATGATGCTGCTTAGAATCATTAACTTCTGCATTATTCTAACAAATATACCTACTTTCTTAGAAACTGGATATCAATGTAAACATCTGCATCAGTTATATTCAATCAAGGGAAATAAATCGGCCATTGAGCTGCAATGTGTTTGATGAAGATAAACTTGTCTCCATTATTCATTATCCATGTTTAGTATAGATACTCCACCATTCATGTAATAATATGCCTGAGATTAAGGACATCTGCGTATTTACACTGAATGAAGCATTCTGTATCAGATACGAATTATAACCACAAACTTTTGTACATATGTGCTTGACCTTAATTTGACACTGGGTGTAATCAGCTCAAAAGAAAAGCGATTTTATGTAAAATATAATCAAATACTACTTATTTATTTATTTTTTTATTTTTTATTCATATTCTACTTTCACTTCTCACACTGTATATAGTATAATTTAGTCTTGTATGCTTAATGCGTTTGATGAGAAAAAGAGAGAGAGAAAAGTCAGGTGTTCTAGTAACCACTTCATGTTAAATCAGCTAATGAACACCCGCCGCAATCGTAATCAAAATTTAGAATGACCGCAACATGGAACCTCAAATATATTCAAGGTTATTTTAGATGCAGCGCCATCATTCTTATCATAACTATAGTGATGACGGCTATAAAACTTTTACTTTGTTTTGTTGCATAATAGTAATAAGATGCGATTGGGCTGATGGTAGAAAAAAACAATACAAATAGCATCTATTGTCAAAAACAAACATACTAATCCATGTCCGAATCACAACCCAGAAGCAATGTAAAAACTTTGGAACTGACAAGTTAGGTTAGACACGTGCACTTCCACCAGGGAACTGAGGCCGGGTGCTCCGGAAGGGTAAGCACCTCCTCTTTAGCTAGCTACACCCGCCACGTGTGTAATCAAAATTGTGTGAAAGGAACATGGAACCATGAGACGTCAAATATATCCAGGGCAATCCTGGACACAAAGACATCACACTTATCAACAATACTGTGATGACGGCCATAAATCTTTTTGAGGGCCTTGATAAGCCCTTGAATCGTTATTTAGGTATGAACCGTTGTGTTTGCGTTTGATAGTTATTGTTCTGGTTGTCTTCGTTGTAAAATAAGTAGGTTGTTATGGATACACCAATGTTTTTACATTCCGTAGTGTTGCAAGTTAAGCAATATTATAGGCATAAAATATATAAAAAGCTTATATAAACAACGCCTTATCAGTTAAGGCCAGACAAACAGTATGGCACTGGCTGTGTAAGGCTAAGTGAAATACATAAGCCGATGTGGAGCGTACGGAATGTGAACATAAAATTAATACTTGTCAAACAAAACTATGCATCATGATGACATCAGAGGAAAGTAACCGAATGAATTATTACGTAACAAGAATGCTGGTTGATGAAAATGATATTGTTATATAGTAACCAAACGTAACAAAATGACTCCTGAACTAGTACATATTCATTCCGGAGCATCCGGCCTCACTTCCTTGGTGGCAGTGTAAGCGTTTTGCCAGTTTTAAAAATTTTGTTTTGGTTAGGGATTGTGATTTTGACATGGATTTGTATCTTGGTTTGGTATATAAAGATTGTGTATGAATGTTATTATTTACCTTGTATTTTTATATCAGATTGGAATAATCAGTACAATAAAAACATTGAAAGCTCATAATAATTTCTTCTTTGACATGATATATTATGATATATTATTAAAGCTGGTATATTCGAATGTTAATTGTCTGGGCTAGCAATAATAGCCAAGTATATTCCAATAAAGTATAGAATTGTTGTCTTATGTTGTATCTACATGTAATAAACGTTTTTATATAACACACGTCTGATGAACCTACGATATTAATCAAACTAAATGTTTTGTTCAAACAAGAATAAAGCCCCAAATAATTTGACAAACGGAATACGTATTTCGTAGACTGGTGTTAATTGTCGAGTTTCCAATTCACTTTAAGGGAAATTGTTGGATATCAAATAAAATGATGTTTTGGTAAGGCATATATCAATTTAGGAAAATGAGAGCTTTGTATTCCACGTGTAGTACATAGAACTGTAGACGATTTATTGAACAAAGGTCTTTAGTGTCTTGTATGTGATTTAAGACTGTGAAGAAAACCAATTATGTCGTTTTGATTGTAATCTCAGCTATATATTACCTAGAAAATAAACGTGATTTCTGTAATTGGATTTTTCTGCGGCAAAAAGCAATGTCTTTTCTCAGTGTCCAGGACTACAGTTTTGATTGCAAATGATTACAGATCTTGATTTCGGGTGTAAATGTACATTCCTTTTAAATGTAATTTGGTACTATTAAGATATACGACTTTAAAGCTTAATTAGTGACCTACATGATAAACATCTCTATTTCCACCGGAGATTATTAGCTTTTAAGAATTTTAAATATGTGTTTAGTTCTATTTCTTTAGTTTAAATTATAATGTTACCTGCATAGTCATTTTTAATTTATACTTTGTGTCAATGACCCAGATATTGCAATAGAATGGTTTGCATTTACATTTTTTCTATAACCAACCTATTAAATGTTAGTACGGCCTTGTTTAATACCTCAAATTTTGGCTCATGGCTCTTTTAGTTTTTTAAACAACTATAGCTGTCTATCTTTACATATAAATAATCAAAATCAAACATATTCATCAATTCCCAAATCACAAACCCAATGCAAAGTAAAATCCAGCGCACGAAGTTAAACACGTAAACTTCAACCAGGGAAGTATGGCCGGGTCGTTTCTAAAGGTAAGAACTTCCTGTATAACTAGCTACATCCGCCATGTGTAAACAAACAAACAAATAGATGAAAGTGTTTGTTTTTTCAAAATTGTTAACTGGTGTGTTGAAATTTAACTTTTGATATTACTTATCTCCAGCATACTTTCTTTTGAGTTAATGACCCTTTTCAAAAGCCCAAATCTTCCATTACACTATAGCCAATAGATGTGTAGTTGTATAACCAGCACATATAAATTTACATTTGTCTACGTGTGAACATCAAAACCAAACATAACAATCCATGTCCAAATCACAATCCTGAAGCAATGTTAAAAGTTTACAAACAGGAAAATTAAGTTAAGCATGTTCACTTCCACCAAGGAATTGAGGCCATGTGCTCAAGAAGGTTAATGACCTCCTTTTATCAGAGAATCAAACTAAAGAGTTTCAAAACCTGCGATGTAAGTTTGAACCTTTATTTTTATTTAATAACGATAATTGTCAATCTTCCATCGATATTGCAACATCTCAATGAGATACGTCAGTTAACAAACATATAGGAGTGGGAAATAGAATCTAATCAGAAAGTCTGCATGCATTTAAACATTGCTAATTGAACCATTAGCTGTTTGGACAATTTAATAGAAACGCAGATACTGATTAGTTTTCAGACACATTTCTGTCTAATAAAAAAGCCGAATCGAACATTTAGATAATTCGATTTGTATTATACAAATGTCATGTAAGGATTCTGTTTACAGCATTTAATACTCTGAAAGTCCTTAAACAAAATGTGTTTCGGCAAGATATGCATTAAACCCTAAGTCATACAGACATGCCCAAATATATCATAGACATGGATTAGTATGTTTGTTTTTGATACACACATAATGGGTAGAATATAGAATATAGAAACAATAACATATTATTATTTAAAACCAGTAATTATAGCAGAATCTGAATCTAGAAAAGCTAGATAAACGAACAATGCTTTAACCATTTCTGTGAATCAATTATTCATGGATGAAAACAAACCTATCATTGAAACCAATTCAAAAACTTCTAAATTTACATAAAAAACATATTTACGGCTTTTTAAGAATAGGTTGCCACGGTAATTTAATATTTTAACTCACCATAGATTGAAATTATAAAGTTGTTCTTTTGTCATAAAACTGGAACAAACAAATTTAATCTTCTTATACAATTTTAGAAGTATTACATTAGCATAGCAACAAAAAACCCATAATCTCTTGGTTTTCTTAAAGCCAACAAAAGCCATTATCAGAAAATTATTGCTTGTTTATAGTGCAGATTCCGAAAATCATTGTCGTAAAGCAATGTTATAAAATTGACAAGCATGAAATACCTAAACAATGCGTTGTCACATTTTTTCTTTCTCTCTTCTTAAGATATGACTGAATAGAAATTAGTGATCAAACATGCATTACAAATAAATCTCGATTAATTATCGGATCGAATGTTTATGAATATAACTATTCATAAATTGGTTCAGTAAATGTATTTTGTTTGCGTGTATTATTTTTATCAAGTAACAGTATTACTGATCAACAGAATATTTTCTATTATTGATACTGTAACACATCTTGATTACAGCTACTTCAAACCTAGTCAAAGTTCAACTACAATTAAACTGAAATAATTTAATGGATGTCTTACGATCCTTTATAAGTATAGCTTTACACGTGCCTATTTCTTTCGCAAAAAAGAAAAAACTTCTTGTTTATTAAATGTATAGGGATTGTAAAAATGCACATTTGAAAATAGTAAAAATTAAAAGTTGTTTTCATATTGAATAGGACTGTTCAACATCAACTGACAACTAAGAGAGATTATACCCTTGCCGAAGTCTATTTCTTAGTATCAATATAATGGTCTGAGTAGCAAGAACGATTGGTTTAAACTTGTAAGATTACAAGTTGTGTTTATTTTGAATGGGACTGACCAACATCAACTGGCACCAAAAAATGACTACCTTGCCGCTGTCAATTTCTGATTTTCAGTATCTAGATTATGCACTGAGTTTGGTTTAATACTAAAATAGTTTTACTCACCACAGCACAAGAGTTTTCTGAATGCTCTTCTGAATTTGACCGACATTGCGTTGTATAGAATAGGGTTGATGGCACTGTTAATATACACCATGACTCTACATAGTAAGAGAAACCAGAGGTCCAGATACTTTGATTTATTGAAGGAATTATACACCACCATGAACCGGTACGGAAGCCACATAATAGCAAAGACACCAACAATTACTATTAACATCCGAACTACCTACAAAAGAAAGTAAAAAAATATAAGTATAAAATAAATAAAACAAATAAAAACGATATTATACAAAAAAAACAATAACAATTATTATAATTTATACCCATAATAGCTGAAACAAAACCACACAAACATTTTCTGTTCGATGATTGTACAAAAATAGATTAATCCGACCTTGATTGTAGCGAAGGCTTTGTTTTCGTTCCACCGTCTATCACGACCCATTTCTGTCTAAATAATGAAGATTAGAATTATGTCATCCCTTTAACAAAAACAAATGGACAAGCAAACAATTAAACAAAATAAATGGTATTCCAAAATTCAATATTCCTTTCATTCTCAATTTTGATTTAACACTGGACGGGTGTAGCTAGCTAGAAGGATGTTCTAACATTCATGAACACCCGCCTCATTTCTAAGATGTAAGTTTACCTTTCGCTCTACAGTTTTTAAAGTTTTTACTTTGAATTGTGGTTTGAACATGGACCTGTATCATTGGGTTGATGTACACATGTATCAAACATTGAATACATTGACAATTTAAAAAGCAGTTTGACTAACAAAGGGGAGAAAAGAAAAGTTGTATTTTCTAATTCTTAGTTTTCTTGTTAAACACATACACACTTTTTCTATGTTGGAAATTGAGTTTGAAAGCCGATTAATAGTCTGATTTGGATATCTTCTTCGTAAGACACTGATGACAAGCAGTACCAAGCACACTTTTATAGTTATACCAACGAACAGCGAACGTCGTTTATGCAAGAGGTTAATCATTCTTTACTATTAAAAGTTTAACCAAGCTATAAATATTTCTTTAAAGACAGAAAAGACTCAATGAAATGTTTCCATTCAAAACTGTTTATGCCCAACGACGTTTTACACTTTATTCATTATTCTCTCGAATTCGTATTTTTGGGTACAAACTATGCACCATTGCTTGCTGATTCGTTTCTTTATTCTTACGAAGCAGAATTTATGCAGAACCTTGTTAAATCTGGAGAGAAGACTGTCGCCAAATCGTTCAACTCAACATACAGATATATAGATGATGTTCTGTTCTTAACCATCCTAAACTTGGAGACTATGTAAATGTCATCTATCCTAGTGAGCTTGAAATAAAAGACACGACTGATTCCTCAGTTCTGCTTCATATTTAGACTTATACCTGAATTATGACGCACACGAAAGGCTACATTTGAAACTTTATGACAAACGTGATGATTTCAATTTTCTATTGACAACTTTCCTTTTTTATGCAGCAATATACCTGCTTCTCCTGCTTATGGTGTATTTGTTTCCCAATTAATACGCTATGGTAGAGCTTGTTCCCACTACGGGGACTTTGTACAACGAAGTAGGCTGCTTGCAAATAAATTGTTGACTCAGGGATATTGCAAGACTAGGCTTATCAAGGCCCTCAAAAAATTTATGGCCGTCATCACAGTATTGTTGATAAGTTTGATGTTTCTGTGTCCAGGATTGCCCTGGGTATATTTGACGTCTCATAGTTCCATGTTCCTTTCACACAATTTTGATTTAACACGTGGCGAGTGTAGCTAGCTAAACAGGAGGTGCTTACCCTTCCGGAGCATCTGGCCTCACATCCTGGTGGAAGGTCACGTGTCTAACCTAACTTGTCAGTTCCAAAGTTTTTACTTTGCTTCTGGATTGTGATTCGGACATGGATTAGTATGTTTGTTTTTGATTTTAATATTTCAGTAAATTGATATAAAATAATGGAAGTTTTGTAGGTTTTCTCAATGCGCTTATGTAGAGCTTGTTCCTAGTTCTGGATCTGTTCACAACGATGCAAGCTGATTACGAATAATTGTTGAACCCGGGATAATGCAGTCTTAATATGGCTCTCAAAATGTTATTTGCCCCTGCACAAGATGTACATATCCTTCCGGTGAACATGATCTAACTTTCTTGGGGAAGATCAACGTTTTCGACTTCCTTTGCCAGTTACAAAGTTTTTTACTTTGCTTTCAGGAATGTGATTTCGAATGGATTTGTATGTTAAGTATTGATTTAAACTATTCTGTGAAACCTCAAACATCGTATTAATTTACCGGCTCTGAAACCACATGTTTTAATAACAGCATAATAAGAATTATTGCTTTTATGTTACTGCTTCAGGAAACATGGCCACAGATAAAAGTACATTTATTTTTTAATCAAACAATTTTTCATTTCGAATTTTGATAAATGAACTTTGGCAAAACCTATTAATAAATCATAGTTTTGTTTTAACATACAAGTACCTTGGTGTCACAATAGATGGCATCTCAATAATGTGTGGGCACCATCAATACGTTTGTGCTTTATTTGTAATTCTTTTTTGAAAATAAAACGCCTTAAGCCAATTTTCTTTATAAGCCAATTAATTTGTCCAATATTTCTATGTCCCTGAATACGTGCAATGAATCCTGTTATGTTTCAGTCTATCAGTATATTGCCTGTTAGAGTCGATGAGAATATTTTTAATTTTGGTTACCATTCTGTCCAATTTTCTCTAATATGCTTTATTTCTTTTTTAAATTAAATAATTTGTATCAAACAAATGGGAAATTGCTTGTTCTCCTTCTTAAATAATTTACTTGATTAATTTTAAGGACATTCACATCTCGGGTTTGTTAAACCATCTAAGTTTTTTCCTCGTCTATTATAACTAACCCCGTTTTAAATTTTGCACTAGATGACCAAATAAAATTTGTATTTGATTTGAATTTCTGTGCTGATATATCTGAATAAGAATGAAAGGTGGTGCTAAATATGCTTGCAAATAAATTGTTGACTCAGGGATATTGCAAGACTAGGCTTATCAAGCCTTCAAAAAGTTTTATGGCCGTCATCACAGTATTGTTGATGAGTTTGATGTATCTGTGTCCGGGATTGAACTGGATATATTCGACGTCCCATAGTTCCATGTTCCTTTCACACAATTATGATTACACACGTGACGGGTGTGGCTAGCTAAACAGGAGGTGCTTACCCTTCCGGAGCATCCGGTCTTACTTCCCTGGTGTAAGTTCAAGTGTCTAACCTGACTTGTCAGTTCCAAAGTGTTTACTTTGCTTCTGAATTGTGTTTCGGACATGGATAACTATGTTTGTTTTGATTGCAATAAACATAACCATGGTCCACTCTGAACGTCGTTTAAAGTGTCGTAATGCCTTGTTATATGATCAAGGCACGAACAAATGTCACATCTCACAGTAGTTTTTCTGAAACTATAAGACTATGTGTTCTGTGATGTATAGCAGATAATATAGTATTATGATGCACATTTACAGAAAGCAAGATATATATGTTATCATTAAATGGAGTGTCAATTCAAAAGTATCCCCAAAAAATCAAACTTGGGTTTTTTAATTTATTATTTGTCGTTTCTTAAAACAAGTATATTAATTGCTCATTCTGCTAAAAAGTTGTTTTTCATGAAGTAACAAATATACAGCCCATCATCACAATCATTACTGATATATAGTTATTGATTTTTTTATTTTGTCGATATATCGTTAACGTACGTTCGGTGTTAAAATACACAATATCTAAGCGTGGGTAAAAAAAATAATATAATAGGTTCATTTGTATTTATTTCTATTATTTTTGTCAAATTTCTATTAATATATTATATTTTATTCTGTGTGTTTATATTTTTATCCTTAAAATAAAAGAAACCTTTATTTTTGTCACGATAAAGATAAAAAATATCTACTTTAAGGCGTTTTATGGATCCGCTTATATTACTTATAACTAATGGAAATACTTCAATTTCAGTTGCCGGGTCCCTGTATTTGTTTTAATGAACTTTATTGCTTTTTTGTTTTTAAAAAATGTATCAAATTAAATGAAATTGCTGTTTTCCTCTTATTCATTTCTTTTTAAAATTAAACTTATTTGATAGAATGCATTAACATAATTACACACGCTTGGAAACAGAAACACATCTTAGAAATGTTGTCATTTATGACTTTTGGTAAAATTTTTAAATGACTATATTGCATTTAACAATTGTAGTACAAGGAAAAACTTAATTTGTGTCGAAAAACTAGAACAATTGTATAAGAGTTGAATTTGCTATTTTATTTCTACATCTAGAATAAGAATAGTTTTCATTTTAGATGCGTAGTGTAGATGCATGATGGTGTTTTGCGTCCAAATCAAGATTTTTTAATTTAATTGAATGAAGGGTTCTTCTGGGTCAGAGTGACTAAAAAACTAACGACCTTAGGCAAGCGAACTGACACTAGTACCTGTGCCAAGTAGTATTTACACCATTCAGTGAGAGGTTTGTGCTCCGTAAACTTGCAATTTAGATCTCTTGGCCACTGAGACTCCTTTACTTCTAATACACAAAATCCATAATAGAATTAATGAATGTTTAGTATAGCATTATTAATTTTTCAGTGTTATATTTAGAAAGTATCTAAAATTCCAAAGACGTTCGTTTAGAATAATTTAAAATATAAGTACTTGATTGTTTGTCTATAACAAGAGAATGATGGAATCCTAATGAAGGATGGAAACAAACTCAAAGGTTACATTATGGCAAATCCTTGAAGTACACAATATAATTGATGCACTGCAACAATTTAATGCAACAGAAATCCTAGAAATTCAACGTTTTTACTTTGCTTTTGGGCTTATTGTTTGAACAAAAATTTGTGTTTTATAAATAGGTTGAAAAATAAAAAAAAATTGTAATATGATAGAATGTACATAATTTCATTTCACTTGGTTACAGAAACAAATCCTTGAAATGTTGTCAATTAGTTGATATGTATTTTCGATGAATCAAATTTGTTATCGAAATTGCAGTTTGTCTTAATTTATTGTCTTTTATGTGAATAGAACCTTAAAAGAAGACATCACATATTTTATTACATTAGAGTATCATGTATTTCACATCTCATAAGGCGTTATAAGGGTAAGGTTACACTCTGACAGTTCATGGCCTTATCCACTAATATACTTTAATATATTTTTAATTTCCATTGCTGAAGCCCTATATTTATAGCTTTTTTTCTAGTTAAAGAAATTTATCAAACTTGAAATTGGCAATTTCCTCTAATTTATTTCTTTGTTATGTGAAAAGAACACATTTACATAATTGCCCTCGCTTGGTTACACAAACACATCTTAGAAGTGTCATCTATTAGTTGATATGCATTTTTGTAAAACTTTTTACAAATTGTTTCTATGGCATTTAGCAATTGTGGTTCAAGGCAAAACTTAATTGAGTCTAAAAATACTAGAACATGAACATTTCTATCTGAAATGAAGTTTCTATTTCCAGATTGAATTGAATGGCATAATGGTGTTTTACATCCAAGTCAAGTATGGAGGCGGTCAGATCTGAGACGAAGTGGCCAAAGAAATCAACCGACTTTCGGCTCACGTAAGGATGTGTATCCCAAATTGTCCTGGATATATTTTACGTTCCATGGTCACATTTTCCTTTTATTCTGGAAGGTAAAGCTAGCTCGACAAGACCTGCTTATCGTTTCAAAAACAATCGGTTTCAACTCCCTGGTGACTGTTTACTTGTTTAATTTTTTCGTCAGTTATTATAGTATATATTTTGCTTTTTCGAATTGTGATCTGAACATAGATTGGTGTTTGTGTTTGATACCGATATACAAATCCCTGACCTCCTCTGAACTACCTCTAAATAGTCGTTTTGTTATATGACTATATGACATTGTAATATTCACGTAATGATGTGAAATCCTACAAAGGTAACAAGTTTTCTGAAATCAATAGACTATATGTCTTTATAATGTGAAATTAACGGTTTCGCTGTGTTATGTATATTCAAGGACTTATGTTTGTTTTTTATCGTTCATCAAGGTTATGAATTGGTGATACAGACAGGCTTGGTCATATCACATAAATCGCAAATATTAGCGTTGTTCTGAAGCAGAGTAAACAGACAGTAGTATGTTTGTTAGAATATTACAAACATACAATCGGTGTTAAAATAGACAATATGTGTGTGCAACAAACAGTTGACTGTTTATGCGAGGATTCATTTAATTTTTTTTATATAATTCCTTTTTTTGCTAATTATTTCATGTGCTTTATTACAATTTCATCAACATAAATCCTTTAAATAGAACACATTGTATATTTTATATGATTAAGTATCCAATATTCCACATCTCATTTACATTAAGGCGTTTTATGAATCCGATTAGGTCACACTCCTACAGTTTATTGCCTTATACAACTAATAGTGATACTTAAATTTCCATCCCTAAGTCCCTATATCATTACATTTTCTTAATTAAAAAATTTATCAAATTTAAAATCGAAATTGCTATTTCCCCATTTACATAATTGCACTCGCTAGGTTACAGAAACACATCTTTGAAGTGTTGTCAATTAGTGGATATGTATTTTTGGTGAATCTAATTACAAAGAATTCTGACTCTATTTCATTTAACTATTTTAGTTCAGGGCAAAACTTAATTTAAATTTAAAATTGCTAGATCATTTGTATCAGAGATGTAATTACTATTCAAAATTAAGAATAGTTTTCTTTTCCAATTACTTAAAATTTGAATTGGGATTGAGAGACTTGGTAATGTTTTACGTCCAAAACATGATTCTTTTACTAATATGGAAGCGGTCAGTTCTGGGACGGAGTAGTCGGTGGTTTTTCTCCGGCTAACTAAGATTTGTGACAAATGGGATTTGAATCTATGCTGGGAGAAGAGGCGCTGTGATCCGTAAACCGGCGTTTCAGACTGATGCCTTTTTAATCTAAATGTGATACAGTCCATAATAAAATGAGTTAATTCTTAGTATTGGCATTAAGATGTGTTCAGTATTAAACTTACAAAATGTTTTTCAATCTTAAATTCCAATGGAGATAGATAAAGACCTTAATACTTTTTAACATTATTCGTCCAATAACAAGAAAAAGATGAAACTCTGAAGTCAAACTAAGCAGTTACATTATGATATCGAGGAAAAATTTTGAGGTTAACAATATTATGGATGTCCTTCTTGTATCCAAAGTCATTCCATGCCATAAAAATCCTAGATGTTCAAAGTTTATACTTTGCATTAGGTCTATTGGCTTTAACGAACTTGTATGCTTGTGTTTGTTATATGGCGTTTAAAAACAAAGACACTGGAGAAAATAAGGTAATGGGTGTAGCTAGCTAAAGAGGTGCTTACCCTTCCGGAGCACCCGGCCTCACCTCTCTGATGGAAGTTCACGTGTTTCACCTAACTTGTAAGTTTCAAAGTTTTTACCTTGTTTCTGGATTGTGATTTGGGCATATATCAGTATCTTTGTTTTTGATTATCAATATAATGAGACACTAGAAAACCACAAATAAATGTCATAAAAGACTTTCATTCTCAATTTTAATTTTACACGCGGTATGTGTAGCCAGCTAGACATTATGTGCTTACCTTCTGGAACAAACGATATCAAATCTCCTAAACTCTTGTGAGAGAACACGTTATTTACTTAATTTGATAGTTGTCAAAGTGTTTACTTTGCTTTCGTTCTGATGATTTGAACATGGATCTACATATTTATGGTTAATATACATTTATACATGAAGAAAATTAATTTGTGGGTTTTGGCGGCAAGTGTAAAAACCAAATGCATATATGCTGTCACTCTAGCCACACCAACTCTTTAGAGATTTTTTTTGTAAAAAAAAATACTTTGACAACTAGGTGAAAGAACAGTTTTTGCAGTACACGACGTACACAGAGAGAGAGAGAGAGAGAGAGAGAGAGAGAGAGAGAGAGAGAGAGATAGAGTCACGCCACAAAGTGTCCATTTTCAATCAATATATTCAATTTTATACATCCCGCCATGATAATTGTCATTAATTTCAATATTTGTTTCCAATCATTTTTTTAAGTTTCAGTTTTCAATATTAAAATTATTGGATTTTCAATTATATTCGATACATGACGTTTTTATTCAACAATAAAATCTGGTTATGTGAAATATGCAGAAATTCGAATATTACACTAGGGTTATTTCGTACAGTTTTAAATGGTTAAATCTTGCCAATCAGAAAACTGGTTTATTTTCCAACACTTGACGAGTCCAAAAACAATTAGAGATGTCGTGCAAAATGTAGAATATCGCAGATATTAGCATGTGTTTAATTACAAAATTTGAATCGAGAAGGCTACTGCGTTCTTAAAAAATAGTATTTTGATAGCCTAGCGAACCAATAGTTTAATTACTCGGTTTCTAATGAAAAGGTGGTTATATGTTCTTTAAATCAGAATTTTTCCACTTTAAAAATGACGTCTATTCCCTATTTTCGAATTTTCGCCTAAAAATGTAAAATGACGACATGGTACAAACCAACTACCATAGACTGTTGTCAAAATAATGTAATAGAAGTTTTAAGATACACCATTCAGAATTCCAGGATCTGAAACAAGAGTAATCAGGTTAAAGCAGTGCTGACATTGCATTACCAGTTACAGGTCCTTTTTTCAAAATTCGTTCAGATATAAAATCATATGTTCAAAATAGTTATATTTCGCGGTGATTTCTTTCTCGGTATATTCACAGTCCAAATAATCAAACCAAATCCTTCTTTATATTTATTTCTTGCATCCAAGATAGAAAAATACTTAAAAGAGAGGTGCTATATATCTCCATCGTGAATCCCCTGTGCAAGATAACCCACATGCCGCAAAATGTTATTAACAAAATCAGAGGTGTATCGATAAGTTAAAATCAATTTTGAACTGAAAAATTGTACTTTCTGATGCAAGAAATAGAAACAATCACTAGTTGTAGTGCCAGATAAGGAAATCTTAATCCTCATTTTATATATTTGGTCTAGAACTCGACAAGCCTCGTTCTGGACTAAATATATTAGAACTCCGGTTGAGATTTCCCTATCTTACACCAAAAGTTGTGATAGATTCGATTGATTATGATACTACTAATAGAAGTTATGATTAATGAAAAAGGTCTTTGTAAATATTCAAAATCAGGCAATTTCAAAATTAGGGAAACGGATTATCGATGACATATGTTCATATAAGAGTTTTTGTAAAATACTCGTATACAGTGTATATCCATTATCTAACAATTGCCACATAAATTACATAACATTTAAACAATTCTGAAATATAACGAAATTAAAAACGAAAATATACCGCGTAAGCTGCGAGTCTGCATTGAATTAATTATACCATTGTAAAAACCTTCCAACCTTGATAGTCACAGTTGACAGTTCTTTTTCGGTAAATACCTCTTATAAAATCATTCACGCAGACTTACGGTTTTAAACCGAACCCTTCCTGTCAGTTAGCGTGGTTTTAGTATCCATAGAATCGTTAATGGAGGATATTTATACTGAGTCTACGATCTGTCATAAATAATTGTTTATATTCGGAAGCCTAGCCACTGACAGTGATAGGTCTTCATTTAAACTACATTGTGTATTGGAACAATTTGTGTGGCATGTTTCTAAACAAATCTTCACTTGTCGGTGTCTGTAGACAACTTTGTGACAGTTCGTAAATTCCTAACGACGCTGTTGTGTATAACAAACCTTCATTAAATCACTTTGGTGAATACAGACACATAAATCGTCTTTAAAGGTTTATCGTTTATTTTCTTCCCATTGTAAAATCATTGGCTTTGTTTGACATTCTTGTTTTGTTTTCAATAAACAATACATCAAGGTATAGTCAAACAACATGGACCTGTCCATTTGACCTTTCTTTAAGAAATAGTCATTAACAATGATCCATCAAATAATGGGTAGTGGATTCGCAGTTTATACATAAGCAATGCATGTTCCCGTGATGTTGACGAAATATAACCTGTGTTCCCTATACATAAATGTACGCGTCCATGATAAATATTTAGATTGAAGGTCAAGCGGACAAGTCAATGCTGTTTGTCTATAACATTCGATTTTGACCACGCGACTTTGAATGATTGTTGTCTGGTTGTAAAATCTGTAAATGTTGTTATTTGTCAATCCAGAGACCCAAGGGTTAGAAAACCGTTTATTTTACACAACCAAGATCAGTCAAATCAAATCATGTGGAAGTATTGGCTGGATGTCTCTGATAGAGTTGTTGCTGTTTATATTGACGAATTGAGGTAATTTACAGAAAACTAATGTCATTACATGTCACATGTGTATATAACATGTATACATTTTAAATATCGTTCTGAAAAATGTAATTTTGCAGTGTTGCATAACGTATGCTGCTAATATAAGGTTTGTAAACACGCCAATTTTCACAAATAATTTATTTTTATACAATTCGCTTGCGGTTGTAATGACCATCATCCGACAACACTAAAACAAACAATTGTGCGCGAATGTGATAATTTACATCAAAACTGACGTTACATTTCTTTAAACCATTTACAGTAGGGCTATGAAAATGTTTTTATATTTATATCAAAACAAAAGCTTTTACATCATCCTTCGTTTATATTAATCCTTTGATGGTCTTTAATTCCCCGTTAAAAGTATTACTGGGATTGAGTGAAATCCGTTTGCGCCATTTTAGCGTCCTTTTCCGCCAAAATCTATTTGCGCCAGCATATCATGTCCGCCACCAACTTTTTAAAAACCCTCAGTCCTTTTGCGTCAATATGTTACCAAATTGAGAATGCGATTGAAAAATGAACAATAATTTTTCATTCCATCCTCCTTTATCCGGATCGGGGACATATATAGATAAAATTCACAAATAATTTAAAATCACTCCACATAAACATTCGAGACATACTGGGAATATGCAATCCACGATCATATCAATGGATTGAACTTATAGCTCATCACACGTTATCTCGTAGACTGATTCAACCATTTAGATACATTGTGTGTATTTAGGATATTTTACGTCAAACAAGTGCTCTTTCTGGGAGTTATGCCGACTCCTGACTGTTCAGCTGTATTTGTACTTCAGAGCATAATTTATATTGTGGTCCCAAACACTTACCTGTTACCCTTACATGTACACTGGCGCACAATACCACCAGAAATTTAAATTTGTGGCGGAAATGATACCTCTGAAAATATGTAATTGGCGCATAGGGATGCTTCCCCTGGGATTTGGAATATCACCATATATGCGTTAGGCGTCGACTTTGTGGTTTTTTTTTTTTTTTTTTTTTTTTTTTTTTTTTTTTTTATTTATTTCTTTATATTTTTTTTCTTCTCTTCATTGCGGAATTATAAAATGTTCTTTTAATTTAAAAATTTGCACAAATATAAAAGCATTTTCAGAGAAACATAAACGAAAGTTTTAAAAAACAAATATGAGAGTTACTGTTAAAACTGTCGATAATTAAAGTGTGCCAAAAACCATTCATTAATAAATACTTGTAAAGCAATTAAATTAAAGATTTTATAACAGAAAAAAAATTGTACAATTTAATTATTAATTTTGAAAGTTGAAGTAATTACATTAGTAGAACAAGATGAATTAGATTCCGTTACATTAGTAAATCATGGTAAATAAATTGGTGCAAATAATTAAAAAGCATTGTGTGTGCATCATTTAAGATGATGGAAGAAGGAACATTGCACCTAAAACAAGTACTTCGCAATAACCAACATATGTAAGTACTAGACATATTACAAGTAAATATAAGAGACTGCGGTAGCCTAATGGTAAAACGTCGGTCTAGAAATCCAGCGTCTCTCATCGCTGAGAGTTCGAGTCCCGCTCATACCACATGTTGGAAAGTGAATTTTCCTTACCGTTGTCCTTTACTGGTTCACCTAGTATCAGTATAATGTGACTAGGGGAGTAGTGCGCTTGTCTGCGGTGTACTGACTCTTTGAGCTGGCACGTTAAAGTCGCCCTGAGTGCGCGCTACAAAGCAGACCATAAAACACAATCGCGCTTTACATGCATAATCGAACGTGTTCATAAATTAATCCATAGAGATTAATAAAATAGTTCTCGTCGCGAATAGATGGAAAATTGCTGATGCGACGTTAAGCAACATTCAACCAACCAACCGATACAAGTAAAACAGGCAAACAAGTAAAACAAATAGAAACACATATTTTAACCCATAGAGGCAAGTTTGTGGTTGATTACTATTTCTGAATTGATATTTTTCGCGATTTAGTCGCGATTCATGTTTTAAGTTGGTTCAGAATTACACTTCATTCGTTATTATTAATTACTTTGTATCTATTTTCCCAGAACTAAATGTTGTACGGTTTTATACAAGAAAGTTATTATATTTCAAAGATGCGAAATGTTGACCTTCCATAGCAAAAAATGAGTATTTTGTTATCTGTTTATCAATAGATTTAGCAGACTCCTTTTCCAGGACACGGCGATTGCTAAAGACACAGTTGTCTCCCTTTATACAATCTAGACCGAAAAAGAACCGTTCTAATAAAACTTTTTCAAGAGATCTGAGAACAGAGTAAATGCTTATAACAATTAAAATATATGTCAGACTTATATGTTACTTAAATATATTTCTACCTGAAAAAATCTTTTATTCGCTTTAAAAAAGTGTTTTAAGTCACTGAAAAACTTATTGGATAACAAAACATTTTCGTCTGGCTTTTAAAACGGAGAAATAGCATCTTTGTAATTGTTGTTTACTAGACCTATTGGATTTTAAGCTATATTCATACAGGAAAGGCCTGTTTAAAGTTTAACACTAAACTCGAAGTTCGACTTCCGAGTGACTGAGATATGGATCACACTAGTGGCCGAAATCTTGTTGAGAATCAGATACCAGCTGTCCATAAGATGTCGAGAAATAGCTAGCAAGGAGCACTGATTCGTTAACTCGCTGTTAAACTTACGAAATGTCTGTTTATTTATATCATACAATCCTATTATATAATATCTAAAAAAGATATTTCCCGAATGATGTATACCATTTGTTTGGTAAAGAAGACAAGTTGTGCTTTAAAATTGTATTAAAATTTAATTCTTCGTCTGAAACATCAAAATAAATGGATTTTTTACAAATTGATATAACTGTTTAAGTGCATATGTTATTATTCAGAAACAATCAATTTGAATAATTTCAGGCTGATGAATCGTAATTTTTTTTTTAAAAAAACGAAACATTTTTAAGCAAATTCCGCAAAATTATTTCTGAATTGAATCCTTAATTATCATAATCTTAACTGTGAGATGTATGAATCATTAATTAATTTCCATTTTCACTTTATCATTCAAAAAGTTTTCAAAATAATTCTAAGCTCTTAACATTTTTGAGCGAATCAAGTTTTAGCTGTCAATGGTTTCCTAAACCCACTGAACCTAAGAAACTAGTTGGGTTTTTTTTTTTTTTTTAGATTAAAGTGGTTATCAATTCTGATTTATTTTTAGAAACGTTAATAAAACGGAAGAGTTCCAAAATTTTATTAAATACTATTTTTAAAGGTGTGCAAAAAATATTATTTTTAATTATAAGCTTAAAAAGTTCGAAAAGAGTTCATTTATTCTATATTTTACATTCTTGACTAGAAACGGATTTGCGGAATTTTTTCAACCGAAAGTTCAATCACTTTACATTTATATAAACTTTGTCATTGAATTCCTCAATGTTTAATATCAAATAAGAAAGAAATAGCAGTAGCTTTATGAGGGGATTTTTGAACTGGAAGTTATATCTGCAGATTTTTAGTTACAATAGTGTTATATAACTTAATGGACATTTTTGAACTTTTGATTTTTATCACACACGTCGTTCACCTTCATTCCAAGTTCCCTCTTCAATTGCGTATTTTGATAGTTCTATGTAATTATTGAGCCTTTTGACTTTGTAATTGTTGTTTACTAGACCTATTGGATTTTAAGCTATATTCATATAGGAAAGGCCTGTCGAAAGTTTAACACTAAACCCGAAGTTCGACTTCCGAGTGACTGAGATATGGATCACACTAGTGGCCGAAATCTTGTTTAGAGACGGATACCAGCTGTCCATAAGATGTCGAGAAATAGCTAGCAAGGGACAATAATTCGTTAACTCGCTGTTAAACTTACGAAATGTCTGTTTATTTATATCATACAATCCTATTATATAATATCTAAAAAAGATATTTCCCGAATGATGTATACCATTTGTTTGGTAAAGAAGATCAGTTGTGCATTAAAATCGTATTAAAATTCAATTCTTCGTCTGAAACATCAAAATAAATGGACTTTTACAAATTGATATAACTGTTTAAGTGCATATGTTATTATTCAGAAAAAATCAATTTGAATAATTTCAACCTGATGAATCGTAATTTAAAAAAAACGAAACATTTTTAAGCAAATTCCGCAAAATTATTTCTGAATTGAATCCTTAATTATCATAATCTTAACTGTGTGATGTATGAATCATTAATTAATTTCCATTTTCACTTTATCATTCAAAAAGTTTTCAAAATAATTCTAAGCTCTTAACATTTTTGAGCGAATCAAGTTTTAGCTGTCAATGGTTTCCTAAACCCACTGAACCTAAGAAACTAGTTGGGTTTTTTTTTTTTTTTTTAGATTAAAGTGGTTATCAATTCTGATTTATCTTTAGAAACGTTAATAAAACGGAAGAGTTCCAAAATTTTATTAAATACTATTTTTAAAGGTGTGCAAAAAATATTATTTTTAATTATAAGCTTAAAAAGTTCAAAAAGAGTTCATTTATTCTATATTTTACATTCTTGACTAGAAACAGATTTGCGGAATTTTTCCAACCGAAAGTTCAATCACTTTACATTTATATAAACTTTGTCATTGAATTCCTCAATGTTTAATATCAAATAAGAAAGAAATAGCAGTAGCTTTATGAGGGGTTTTTGAACTGGAAGTTATATATGCAGATTAGTTACAATAGTGTTATATAACTTTAATGAACTCTTTTGAACTTTTGCACTTTATCACACACGTCGTTCACTTTCATTCCAAGTTTCCTCATGCGTATTTTGATAGTTCTATGTCATTATTGAGCCTTTTGACTTTAATCATCAATTATTAATGTTCAGAAAGCTTGTCCTGATTTACATAGTTTTTTTTTTTGATTACAGTGACTTTTGGGATGTGCGTCTTTATATAACTGTTCGTGTTTCCTTTTACTATAAAAGCATTGGTGTCAAATGGGTGCATAAGACTGACAAAATAACCAAAGAAATTCAATTTAAACAACAATCGCATTCATTTTGAAGTCAAAATTATTGAGCATTTTTATTTTGTCATTATAACTTTTATCACTAAAATTAGAGTTCAGGAAGCTTGATATCCTGAGTTACATAGGATTTATTCAATTGTCATTTCTATAAAAGAACAAAATACAGTCCAACCTGCCTTAAAAGCCAATCCTATATAACGATCACCTGCTTATACAGGCCAGTAGAATTGTATGCCAATTGTTCTTTATTCATATTACATGAACCTGTATATAAAGGTCACCTTCCATTAACGCAACTTCTGTCTCACATGCGTGGCCTTTATAGACAGGTTTGACTGTACTAATCTATTTTCAAATTAAAAATTATTGAGCTTTTTTATTTTGTTATAGTGAGTTGGGGAAAAGCGACTATTTTGAAACTGTTTGTGTTTCCTTTTACGTATAAGAACATTGGTGTTAAATAGGTACACGAAATTGTCAAAGTAACCACAAAAAAACCAATTAATGTATGCATATTAATAGAAGCTTGTAATTGCTATAATTGATGGGATTGGCAGATTGAGCCAGTACATATGACGCGAATAACGTAATTTGATTAATGAAATATAGGATTGTCAGTTGTAATTCTACGGGATAGTGTTGACTTAATTTGATTCTTATGGTGTCTTACATGCATGAAGTTTGTTTTAAAACACAGCGTAATATGCTAATCGTGTACAAGAATCCAATCTGATTAATTAACTTCCCCCAGGGAATGTTCCTAATTATCTTCTCATTGGCCAAGATTAGATTTACACGACGTAGATTACTTGATTATGTAGCTGTTTTTTATTCCTTGACAAATTTCTGCGTCTAAAAATGTCAGCATATTTTGTACTGAATCTTGTTATGAGCCTTGATTGTGCATTCTAATAGTTTTAGTTATAAATAAATGACGAATTTTAAAATGAAAAGCACTCGTTGGTTTCTCATTACGTGATTCTGAAGCAGAAATAAATCATAATTAATTTAAAAACAAACTCGAAGTCTTATCTCAAATCCGGTATTCACTTATTTATCTTTGCATATCAAAAGTTAAACGGTACAACTTCTGAAGAATTTATCCTGGTAAGGGTGTCTACATCTGATAAGAAAGATGTATGGTGGCTTATTTCTGACATCCAGATAATTTCGATCGAAATAAAATTATCTCGATATGTTGACTTAAAATCACTACAAGTCGAGATACTTATGTCGAATAGTGATGGGAAATACCTCGACATAAGTATTTATATTTTATTTTATTATTACTACTTTCCATCAATTACCTCGACTTATCGTAAAACTAAGTCAACATGCCAAGATATTTTTATGTCGACCGAAATTAATAAGTCATCATAAGAATGGGGCTGTTTATACAATTTTTTTTTCAGCATGTGTTAGCTATACTGATGCTGAAGTATGTGTATTTACAATATTTGATTAAGGATCTACAAACTTCAAACAAAAATATACTGACGACACTATCCATAAATGTAAGAGGCTTTAAATGTAACAAATATGTTATGTTTGGAACATAGTATTCCATCAAACAATCGGTAAGCCAATGGGCAACAACTGTGCATCATTGCTTGCCGACTTGTTTCTTTATTCTTATTATGCAAGATTTACCCTGGACCTTGTTCAATCGAGAAAGTATGCACAGAGTATATATCAAAGTATTTATTTTGCTTTTATCTTTTATGATTGAAATTTAGAGATGGCCTGTCTTTGTTTGATGTTGTTTGTTAAGATAAAACCTTTGAAAACAGAGCGGAATACCTAAAAAACCCAAACCTCATACACACACCAGAGAGAGAGAGAGAGAGAGAGAGAGAGAGAGAGAGAGTGAGAGATCTATTCTTTCTACAGTCATTGTGAAGCCGTTACCTGGTTTCTTGAATTTTTTTTTATTTTTTTTTATTTGGCTTAACGTTTCACTTTTTTATCTTCTTTTATCAGTTTGATTAGTTATTTCTTCAGCGACTTTGTAAGTATTGTAGTGTTGCTTCTGGTTTTACTATTTCTACTTCATGTAATGAAATTTTGAATATGCTATACAGATGCATTAACTGTTTTGATAGTCATTTATCGATTACTGTGTTTGTGATAACGTTTTTCGGTGTTTTAAGCTTATATATGCTGTATTAGTTGTTCTATATTTTCTCTGTACCAATACATTTGGAACAATTAATATCGCCCCGTGTTTAGTAAGTTTTTACTCTTTTTATACACAACACATTATTTTGACAACATTCAATCCATTACATGACAAAGACTTTCTACATTTGTATTTCATTTTGTCAAAATGGCATCTAAAAACAGGTCTTATAGCACTCCAAGAGAAAGAAAATAAAGCAATTCTTGTTCTTTCTCTTTCATTCAAGCTGTTTGATAATAAACAAACATACCTATTCATAACCCCACCCCACCCCCAATAAAATAAAACTTTGACATTTGCAATTTATGCTAAACACGTGAACTTTCACCAGAGAAGGGAGACCGAGTGCTTGGCCATAAGTCCATTGCTTAACTACATGTAGTCGTGAAACGTACTAAAACATCGGCCTTATGTCCGTTCATAACATCATTATAAGTATAAACTCCTTCTTTCAGCTTTATAATGACATGTTACGAATGATATATGTCAATTTCATTAGTGTAAGTATTCATTAAAAGACATAATGTTCACTTAAAAAGTACAAACCGATTA
Source organism: Anadara kagoshimensis (assembly GCA_021292105.1). Taxonomy (NCBI): domain Eukaryota; kingdom Metazoa; phylum Mollusca; class Bivalvia; order Arcoida; family Arcidae; genus Anadara; species Anadara kagoshimensis. Next base: position 44,356,635 of record CM037875.1, read on the forward strand.
TTCATCTCTAAAGCGAACCCAATTCAACTCAAAGACATTGTTTACACAGGAAGACGTTTACATAATCTGGACTTTAAGGGTGTTTCTGAACAATAAAGGAGTGTATTCTAATAATCCGAGTAAGTAGCTATTTGGACAGAAGTGTGATTTACAGATACATTGTGAAAAATATTTTTAAGTTTCATATTGTGTAACATTTAAAACAGTACTTCATGAAATTTAGGTTTATTTTACTTATGAGTCAAAATATAATTCTCAATTCTGATTAAAGTCACCTTTTTTGTCTGTTGAAACATAATGCCTACTGATGCACGAGTCCATAAACAGGTTACATAGTGCCCCTTCTTGATTTAACAGATTGACCAAAAACAACCATACTAATCATGTCCGAATCACAGTCCAGAAACAAGGCATTAAACTTTATCACTGACAAGTTAGGTTACACATGAACTTTCACAAGGGAAGTGAGGTCAGTTGCTCCAGAAGGATAAGCACCTCCTGTTTAGCTAGCTACACCCTACGTGTGTATCGAAATTGTGTGAAAGGAACATGGAACGGGAGGAGAAATATGGGGAGATGGAACGTCAAATATATTCAGGGCAATGCTGGACACAGAGACATCAAACTTACCAACAATACTGTGATGACGGCCATAAAGGCTTGCGATATCCCTGGGTCAACAATGATATTCATTAATAAATATTTAAAGAAGAAAAACAAAAAAGCGCATATTAACACTGTTCATGAGAGAATTTTTGGATGGAGTATAGTGTTATGGTATTTTAATCAAGGCACTTTATCTCTTCTATGTCTGTGGGTTTTTCGGAGAAAGTAGAAGAAATCATATTGACATGAGAACTAACAGATGTAAACTCAAAAGTAAAATCATGAGCTTCTATTATGAAATTTTTAATTATCGAACGTGTTAAGTAATGAGTTATCAGATTGTCGTTTTTTAAGAAAGTATTTAAGGTTTCCATTAGCACTAGCTTTTGTAACCATTTGTAATTATTGCATATTGTAGTACACTTTCGCGCCATTTATAGTTATTGCATTAGGTAGTACACTTTCACACCTGAAAGAGAAAATAATTTACTTATATCGAATTCATCATTAAATATGAATAATTTGTTTCTACAAATGTATAATTTTTTGTTTCAAAGGTTATTGGGAACTCTATAGATAATCCATCAATATGAGTTAAAAAGTTATCAATGAAAATGTGCAGGTAATGTCCCTTTCTTTTCTCTGCTTTGGATATTTCGCGATTTTTCTTGATTGAAATAAAAATCATGACACAAGTGAGTGAAATGATGTTTCGCTTCAGCTACATATGCACAAACAAGAAAACTACAATAACCTTTTGAAAAATGAATTAGTATTTATTGAAGAAAAGTCAGAATACGCAATGCAATCTATCAGGACAACCGTACATCTACTTTAAGACAATTTTCTATTTCTCGTCGTGTTACAGGCTTAACCACAGTGATATTTGGTACATTTAGAATACATAGACCCGATGATTTACCGAACCCACGTTTCGATCAAAGTTTACCAATTCCGAATTCAATTTAAAGGTGGCAATTAGGCTCGTTTTTGTAGACACAACTTATTTTACATTATAAAGGCAATGTAGTGGGAAGGTATAGAGTATAATTATTGTTATAACAACTAATCACTGTTATTGTTAGGTTTTGTGTTCATCCACTTTATTCTGAGTGAAAACAGTCAATTAGGATGATAAAAAACCACATTATTTTTGTCACATATGCCAGTCCTTTTTTATTTATGAATACATGTATAGTCAAACCTGTCTATAAAGGTCACCCAAAGGAACCAGTAAAAGTTTCCTTAATTCCTAAGTGGAATTATATACAGGTTAAAATAATGTAAATAAAGAACAATTGGGATTAAAATTCTACTGGCCTTTATAAGCAGGTGACCCTTATATAGAGTTGGTCTTTAAGACAGGTTGGACTGTATATGAAATTTTGTATTAAAATACATATCTGTTTTATTGTAATTCAATTGTATTTTTTTTTATTTCAAGAGACCGCAAAGGATTAAACGTAATTGTGTACTAGTGCAAGAATGGTGTTTATTTCCGAAAAAATGCACTACGCGACAAAAACACACGCATTAAGACAAAAGAATGAAATAAGAATAACAAGAAACAATTATACTGTTACAGGTTAACGTATAGCAATTAAGCACAACATGCGGACCCTGTTCGGTTTACAATCCAAAGAACAAGTTAAACTTCCAGCAGGTAAGTGAAGCTGGATGTTCCTGAAAGATAAGCAACAACTCCTGTCTAGCTAGCTACGCCTACCAGGTGAAATCTAAATTGAAAATGAAAACAACATGGAAATATGCTGCGTCAAACACTGATATGTCTAAGATATTTTTGGATACAGAGCTAAATTTTCTATACAATCCTCATAGACAATTTATACCATGTATACAATGTATGAGTATAGTTAATGTAACTTATTAGGATTAAGAAGGTTTTATATTGAGAGATGGATGAAAGTGGTGATAAAAATCTTGATTCTACATGAAGTCCTATTGTTAAGGTATTTTGGTGTTCAGTGGAATATGCATTATGTAAAATATATTGTCATTATGTTTTGATTGAAACGAAACTATTGGTTTAGGTGCAAATTATTCATATCTCCGCGTTACTTCCAGATGTATTTTCAAACTAATTAATTACAATCCTTTTTTCTAAAAACCCGATAACAGTCATTTTGAATTGTTTACAAGTTGACCTGGACTTACAAGGATTCTTCGGAAGAGTGATTTGTTGTTTAAAGCCGAATCAGCATTATTCTCGGCTAGTTTCTTCGAATGGAATTAAAATGCTTGCAATATAACGGTCGTTTTAAGTAACAACTTTGCATAATATAAGAATACTACGGTTTTAAAATGTTAACCTCAATGACAACATAATACATATATACAGCACCGATAAAATTAACAAAACATATTGAAAGAAGCTTAAAATAAGAAAGACCATGAATGCATTAGAAATGTAGCATCACGGTTTGATTTAGAACATAATACATATATACAGCAAATAGCCGATAAAACTTAATAAAACCTATTGAAAGAAGCTTAAATTAAAAAAGACCACGAATGCATCATAAATGTCTATGACCGGACTTAGCATCACGATTTGATTTAGAAATTACAATACGCCGGTAGAAATTATTCAAATAGATCGATTTTTAATACAAAATAATTGAAATTATTTTAATTATCTTTCCTGCTTTGTAAAGGTAGGATAAGTAAATAAATTTTGATACGTTTGAATAGTTATTAATAGACTGACTTTTTCAAAAACCGCATAATAATCAGGTTACCAAAATAAAACCTTTTGTATGGTTAGGAAAACAATTTAAGTGATGTTATAAGCGAACAAAACATATCTGAACCAATCAATGGAAATTAATGATTGATAGCAAAGATATACATAAGGGTCACACAAAGCAACTAAATTATTTTGGCGGGAATATCTCAAGCCTATGATCATTGAGGGTCTCAAACAAGATTCAGTGCTGTCAATACAATATTGTTTTGTGGTGGTATGAAGTTTCTGTGTCCATTTTTTCATATTTGGCTCCGCATAGTCTAGGTTCCATATACCCGAACGTGTCACCCCCGTCCAATTTCCCTGTCGAAAGTTACGTTTGCGAGTTTTTGTAGTTCTAATATACTATTGTCTAAATTTGCTGCTACTTTAAATTTGAAATTTATTTGAAAATAAGGTATACTCCCTCATGCAAAGTATTTCCTTAGCTAAATTTGGTAAAATATATTTTAGTCCTTTGATAATCTTTTCAACATCTTGAAGACAATTTTGATTTCATAATTTCGGTCCAAGCACTACTGATGAGGAATTGTATTCCGAAACGACCGTCTAGTGCTGTAAAATTTAAACCGGTATAATATGTAATTCTAATTTACAATGGGATTGGGATTTGGACATGGATTGGTATGTTTGTGTTTGATTGTAAAGCACCTCGGGCGGACACTGAACATATTGACAATATTGGTGTCTAGTGATTGTTTTGAAGAAGTTATCACATTAATCAACAATTTTGGACATTGGGTCAAATAAGATTTTGATTTCCGTGTTATAATTTAAAGTTTTCCAATTAAATGTATTTTGTGCACGTAATAAGGCTTTTCATAACGCTAAATTACAACCATTGACATAAATCATGTAACATAAAGACCTTTGCGTTCATTTAGTAATATAATACACAATCATAAAGCGTAATTATAAACCATACAACTACCCCCGTTTCCTTTCTTTTTATGACATTGAAGGAACAAAACACGATATATGAGTCTTATTTGTCAAATCTTGATTAATCAAGGAATTTTTTCAGGCTTGAAGTACTCTTCTCTCATCACCATCTTATACTACAATACTTTCCAATTAATATAAAACCCTAGCTGAAACCAGACCTAATGATTATATATATAAGGAAGAAGGAAACTGACCAATACGGTTAAATACGTGAACGTCAGCCATGGAAGTGAGGTTGGGTGCTCTGGAAGGGTAGGTACCTCCTGAAAACCTAGCTATATCCGGTGTATGTATATAAATAAGAGTGAAGGGAACATGGAACTTAAAAATTATCTTATAATCAATTTGTATATCAATTGATTAAAATAGATGAATTACAGTCCAAACTTACTATCAATAGACCTAAATAGATCCAAGCCTTAAAAACTCCATAGTGTATTCCAAAGAGAATATACCATAGACATGATATAACTAGGACCTTGGTCTTGACCATGATTAATATTGATCTGGTCTTAGTTCTTTGCTGAGTGTTGAAAAACAGTGTTATAATAAAAAAACAAACATACCAATCCATGCCCAAACCATAACCCTAACGCAAAGTAAAGACATTGACAAATAAGGTTAAATACATTAACTTCAACCAGGTGAGTGAGGCTGGGTGATCCAGAAAGATAAGAACGTCATGTTAAGCTAGCTACATTTATGTTTAATCTTTCAATATGTTACATAAAATCATTAAGATAATGCGCAAGATTCTGAGAGGAACAGAAAGGTTCAGCAGATAGTATAATGTAATTCGAGGTTAAATTCAAAATTACACCTGTTTGTTTATGATATTGGACCGAAATATGTTACTTAATGATAGAAAACAATAACTTTGTAATGTGTATGAATTTTCTATTGAGCTGCTTACTTTGTATATGACGAAAAAGATAATCCGATTAGTTTTCTTCCGGAGCACCCAGCCTCACTTTCCTGGTAGAAGTTCACGTGATTATTCTAATTTGTCAGTTTTAGTTTTTTTACTTTGCTTCTGGATTGTGATTCGGGTATTATTAAGGAAGTTTATTTTTGATTTACACGTGACGGGTGTAGCTTGCTTCATAGGAGGAACGAAAGTTTGCTAAGTTTTCAATCTCTTTTCGCTCGTGGAGAATCGTGTAAAATCATCGGTAAAACTAAATATGCCAGTCTTAATTTTTTGCTTTATATTTTAGATTGTGATATGAATATAAAATCATTATTAGTATAAATAATAAGGTTACACACTTGAAGCTTATTTAGCCTTTGCTACGTATGCTCCTTGTCATTCATCTTAAACATTTTATATTTCATTTAAGAGTTATGAGAACCATAATAATCCACAATCCGTTATTTACACCACCCAGTTAGGGTATACACTACTCTAAGACGATAATAATATTTTTCAAAGATTGGAATTTAGGCTCCTTAGCCCTAAATTAGGACTAAAAATTACCAATACAAGAAACTAAAACCACTATTAAAATCATCTAAACAAATCTGAAATGTAATAATTATATATAAATTGTTGTAATATTATACCCAGCTCAAATGCGTATGTACATTACCTGAGATTATAAATAAAACAATTCTTACTGGTAGAGTTCTCTTGAGTACGTGCGCATTTTCTCTAGGTTTCATGTCACAACTTTATGAGAATATTCGAAAATATCAAATTTCAGAATTACATGATGTTGAAATGGTTCATTTCACTTTTTCAGCCAAGTTAATATTTGGTATTTATAAATTCTTTTATTCTAGGGCAATGCAAAGGAGCATAAATTCCTCGCTAATTGGTTTCGTTCGAACTTTATAACTTAACTAGATGGTCAAAATATCACCCAAACAGCAAATATGGTTCATATGACTCTTAAGCGAAATACATTTATGATGGTACAAGAAATGAAAAAAATGTGGTTTGGTCAGGTAAAACTTAAAATAGAAGACAGAAACAACCATGAACACTTCCCTGGTGAACGTTCACGTATTTAACAATTAACAAAAATTGCCAGATTCAAAATTTTACTTTACTTTGGAATTGCGATTTGGATATGGATTGGTATATTTGTATTTGATTTCATAGATCACCGATCCCCATTCTACCTATAAATCAGCGTTAAAATTTCAGACTATTATTCTAGAGAAGCCCTAAATAGGAAGATAATAATGGTTTATGAATTTTTCAATTTCATTAAATTTATTCATTTAAACAGAGAAATATTTGCTGATATCGTGTTACTAGTATCAATAAAAACCTAAATATTCCTTTCTGTCTGGTTTTTACAGATATGATTTACATTTCACAAAAAGTATACATGTATATTCATATAAAAAAGAAATACTTCATATGAATTATTGGAAATTTAACCAATTGATCTACGACTTTAAAAAACAATTAAAATACTGAAAGGTTGTGTCTGTTTACCATCAAATCGTATATACTTGAAGGAATATGAGTTGGTATAGACAAACCACATTGACCTATCAGTTTGACATTAGAAATATTTATATAGCAGGACCCACAGAAGTAGCACAGGTAGTGCTAGAAGTTGCAGTTCAAGGACCCACCGAACACATAGGTAGTGCTACAATTCGAAGTTCAAGATCCTCCGAACACATAGGTAGTGCTACCATTTGCAGTTCAGGATCCTCAGAACACAAAGGTAGTGCTAGAATTTGCAGTTCATTATCCCCCGAACACAAAGGTAGTGCTAGAATTTGCAGTTCATTATCCTTCGAACACAAAGGTAGTGCTAGAATTTGCAGTTCATTATCCTTCGAACACAAAGGTAGTGCTAGAATTTGCAGTTCATTATCCTTCGAACACAAAGGTAGTGCTAGAATTTGCATAAGATACATCTATTGATATAACTTTAGCTCAATGCTTTTCTAAATTTTAGCCAATCGACTACTGGTTGTCCTTGAAATTAGTGAGAATGTAGGAAAACTAAATACTAATGCTCCTGACACATATTTGCATTAGCTTATTATAAATATTCAAATTAAATGTCAAGCGGATAGGTCAATGTTGTTTGCCTATATTACAATATATAAAATATTGACATTGTAAGGTAAGACATATTTGCTATGTAGAGATTTAAATTTAAGGCAAGTCCAAGTCAACAATTTATTGAATGAAAACAATCTCGCTTAATTGTCAAATTTCAATCTACAATTTAAACTTTGTATAAGTTTGTTCTTTACACCATTAATTCATTTTATGATCTGATGACAATGTTAAGATCGACAAAAATAGAGTCGCGCATTATTTATAACCACGGGTGAGTCTAAACAACGTATATTTGTAATAAAAGCATGTCGTCAATTGTATACAAGCATGCCATCTCTTGCCTTTTCGATTTGATAAGCCTAATATTAAAATAGACTCACTGTATACAATGTCATCAGATTGTGGTCGACTTATAGCTAGTGAAGCATGGAATTAGTTAACCTTTCTTTCCATGATTTTTGGAATAATACATGGGATTGGATTAAGTTCGATTTACCGCAAAATGTCAATGAAGAATAGCATATTTACCGCTATGGAAATATGTGTAAAACGTATCGAAGTAATTTTAGCAATGACGTCAAAACCGAAAAACAGGGTCGGTTAATCCATTGTAAATTAGAAACAAAGTTGCTGTATCTTTATCAATTTTTTATCCACGCATTAGCCACACGGTTTATCTGCAGATAAGTCGCATTCCATTCCGGAACGTATGTGGAATAGCTTAATTGCTTCCAAATCCAAGCAGTATTCACTTATTGTAAAACAATATTAAAGCGTTCTTAAGCCTTTCAAGTATTCGCAATACACAGAAGCTGAAATTGTCTACAGGAGCATTTTTATAGATTCTAACTTCGATTCATTTAAAATCTATTACATTTTATTCATCCGCCATAAATGGAAAAGTATGGGTGCCTTGCCTTGTCATTCAGAAGTGCCGTTCAATAGTATAATTTACAAACTCCAAATTTTAAACAGAATATAAACACAAAATGTTGCCATGATACAGTATTTTGCTACCCATTCACATACAAAGTAATAGTTAACAACCAATGAGAGTTCTAGTTCTACATCAACAAGGAAAAAGGAAATTAAAAAAATTTTAATGTAAATTTATAAAACAGTTCGTGTACAAAATATATAACATATTTACAAGACCAAAACTTAACTGCATATTAAGTAAGCTGCATAACAAAAGTGTCCCTATTCATTGTAATAATATGCTGCACGACATATTACGTACGACAAAAACAGATTTTCCATGAATGATGGTTTTAAAAATATCTGATGGAAAATACCATGGCTCGTAATGTAAACTAAATAGCAGTTTCTCCTTTCGATTGTTTTTTTTCGATTGTTTTCATATAGTCGGAAACTATTAATTTTTTTCCATATACTCGGCAATGAACTAGATGCCCCGATGCCATACAAGTTGAGCAAAAAGGCGTTAGCAAAAAATAAATTGTCATTGTCTCGAAATAAAAAAAAAACAAACATACCAATTACACATTATACTAGTTTTAATTTTAAAGCGCTAGACGGCCGTTTCAGAAAACAATTTCTCATTAAGTAGTGCTTGAAGCAAAATTATAAAACCAATCAATGCATGTCCAAATCACAATCCCATAGCAGATTAAAAACATTGAAACTGACAAGGTTAAACACGCCAACTGTCATCATGGAAGTGAGTCCAGACGCTTCGAACACCGTATAGGTGTTTGCGGGAAATGGTGATTGCGGAAAAGACAGGAACGTCTTAAGAATATTATGGTATAATAATAAAACATTAGTTGTATAGAGCCAAGGGATATTTACAACCGTACAGTACAGATGACAATTACATGTGAATATGGATGTAACATATGGCAAATTCTCAGTTTAAAACCTGATAAATACCCCAGGATAAACGCTAACATGATAATGAGCAGTTGGCATATCATTGTTTTTTCTTCCATCAATATTTCTTGCATATAATTAACATAAAACATTGATTTTTAAAAATGTACCATTAAAACACTTTTAGTCTTTATTGTTGGATATGGTCTTTACCTTCAGGCAAAAATCAAGTATCATCAGGAATATCGTAATGAGTGATGTTATTTTATGGAAAAAAAAACAACTAAGAGCTCGTAAGGCGAAACGGAACCTGACCAGTAATTAGTTTAATGAAAAATGAGAAAAAAATCGCAACGACTATACCAATAAACGTGTATTAGCCGTCTGACTTATATATATAAATTGAACTTATTATCAAGAGCATGTGCGCTTTCTGTACCTTCGAAGATAAACTTCGTTGCTGATAAATACCGATGAAATTGTTTATAACACATATGGTTGTAGTACAATAAATGCATGTTCAGACAGAGAAGCTGTAGAAATATCAATCAAAGGATTGTATCATTGCACCAATTAGATTGTATCGGTTCTAACTTCGATTTATTCCTCAAAAGGTTCCCAGAAAGACGATTTTATCATGTTTACTCCCGTAACACGACATCAAAAATTAAACATGTATGCGTTGAGCTTTGATTTGCACTATGCGTTGGGACTATTTCACCTCTGAAGTAAGTTGCTGAGTTAGTGTTACTCCACATGCATATAAAAACCTTATGATGACAGTTTTATTTTAGCTACAATCCAACCTTCCTTAAAGGCCACCTGCTTATAAAGATCAGTAGAATGGTATCAAAATTGTTCTTTATGGCCTTTAAAGACAGGGTTGACTGTACTAACAAAAATAATTCGTCATTTTTACGACATTAAATATAACTCCACAAAGTGACACGATAATTTGATACTGACGTCATATATCTTATATTTGAAATTATATTGCCAGGTTAAGGTGACGAATTTAAAATTAGAAATATAAAACGAAAGCATCAACATTTCGATTCCGCATTTCCTTTTCTCTTTCAAGTTTCGACATAAGTTGTCATTGATATAGGTTTATCTGCGAAGCTTTATCTTTTAGTAATTTAATACGCACATTGTAGTGTTATAATTTCTTTTGTGTAATGTAATAATACCTGTTATGTAATAAAAAACGACGTGTAATACAATAAAACAAGGTTTCCCGGTATGTAATAAAATTTCCGTATAAAATGAAAAAATGAAATTGGGCAAACTAAGGGCCAACGGATTTGTTTCAACCACTGACTTTGACGTTGATCGTGAGCCGACTTTGACAATGGTTTAGGATGGATGTAGACCAATCTTGACTTCATTTGGCATCACGAAGAAAGGCATTATAGCATTACTGACCTAAAATTACCTTGACCTGAAGTATCAAGTGACGTTTCCATTTTTCACGTCAACCCTTAATTTGCCAAATTCATTTTTACATTACACGAAAATGTTATTACATTACACTACACGAAAGAAATTATTACACTACAAGGTGGGTATTACATTACTTGACATTTATTACATAACATGGCGTAACATGGATCTTACCTGCAAATGCTTCGAGATAAAGGAAGTGGTCCCAGTAGGTAAATTGTGGTAATTCGATTTCATAAGACTTTTCTGAACAAAATATTGTTTGAAACTAAATGTAACATAGTTTAAGTGAAAGATTTTTTTATAACCTGACTTGGTTACGGAAACTGTGTAAAGTCATAAAAACTTTCTTCAGTTGTTAAACCTGTCACAATGAAGCTAAGCCCTTATACATTTTATAGTGAACTCTTCAGGGATAAAATCACTTCAACAATAAAATAAAAATACTTTCTGAAAATCAATGGAAACAATTTATACACTTTATACGTGTTTAATGACAGTTATATAATAAAAATGTACAGCATTAACGAAAAGTTGTGTTTAAACTTAACAATGCTATTACAATAAATCTTTCTTATCATAAACAAACATACTAATCCATGTCCGAATCACAACCAGATCTAAAGTAAAAACTTTGGAACTGAGAAGTCAGATTAGACACGTGAACCTCCACCAGGGAGGGAAGTGAGTCCGAGTGCTTCGGAGGGAATATATATAATATATATATAATTCTAATTTTAACAATAGCCACCAAATAGCAAACATAGTGTTTGAACTATTACAGAGAAATACAAGTGTACTGTCCGAATATATCGGTAAAAATCTAAAATAAAGCGAAAATTAAAGTTTGAAAAAATTGAGCCACTTACTTGTTTTCTTGAAGTAGTAGTTTGTTTGTGTTTTGCTGCTATTGGTGTTGGTTTACCATGTGCTTTAGTTATACGTGAACTGAAGAGGATTCTTGCAATAAGCGCATAAAGTACCCCAGCTATAAGTAAAGGTATTACATAAAACACAACAAGATCTGTTAAATAGTATGCCAAATAAGCCTCTCGTTGAAGCCTGAAAGTACATTGAACAACTTTAGATAGCTTATCTCTTGGACGTATATCTGTCAATCCAAGCCAAGGTGCACAATACATAATTGTGAATACCCAAATTCCAACAATAATTCTTTTGGCTCTTTTTACAGTACACATCTTCTGTGCTTTCATTGGATGGCATATTGCAAAATAACGTTCAACTGTAAATGCTGTTATTGACAAAGATGATGCGTCAACTCCGAGGTATTGCAAGAAAACCAAGATGGAACAAAGAGGCCGTCCCCATGGCCATTCGTTTACTTCGAAAAATGGTTCTGGAACAGATGGCAAAGTGGCTGATATCAATACTATACTGTCCGCTATGGCTAGACTAATCAAGTAACAATTTGTGGGGGTATGCATATTTTTGGTCCTGCATACTACAATCACAACTAAAATATTCCCAATGAGACCGACAATAAAGATTATCGAAGACACCAGAACAGAAACCACTTTAAACAGTAAAGCGTAATATATAACGTTAGTAGTTCCCTGTGTGGTTCCGTTGCCATCGAAATAAATATCCTTTTCGATGCTTATATTATTTCCATTCTGCAAAATGGGAATAAAGTTGCTGTGTTCCACCTCATACGTATGGACACTGTTATTGTAACTAGTCGTTGTCATCAACTCATCCATTGAATTTCCAGTTGTATGTCCAACAAATAAATGTAATTAATTAACTAGTTTTCCAGAAAATACGAACCATATCACAAATTTGGATGAATTTAATACCTGAAATTGTTTTTTCTAAATGTATATTATGGAATATCTGAAAATTGGCACAATAAAATACTCGAATCTATCGGTCGCAAAATTATGTAACTGTATTCCTGGTCACAATAAATAACTCAAAAATGGCACATACCCCAGATCCATTAAACATTCAGAAATTTGACTCATACGTTTGTTTATACATTGGCTAAAACCGAGTCTATAATTTGCATGCGAGCTCCGTCATAGTTTTTTTTTCCAGATGTGTCATAAATAAAAATAATAAAACAATTGCATTAAGTATAATAGCTAGTATTTTGTACGAATCAACATTTAATCTTTTCGAATTTAATAGAAGAGCTAGTACCTTATGTGAATGAATGTTCAATCCTCACGAATTTTATTTAATAGCTAGTACCTTGATTGAATCAACATTAAATCCTCAAAAAAAATAAAAATGGTTAGTACCTTGTATCAATTAATATTCAATCCTCACGAATTTAATTAAACAACTAGTACATTGTATCAATAAACATCGAGTCCACACGAATCTGTTTACAAATTCTTCTCAATTCACTATCATTGGTTCTTACTGATACTGATGTCAATATAAAATGATCCAATAGAAATATCATAAACATGGAAACATTTTCTATCAATTTTTATTATCTAGCTTTTTTGTTTTCTTTATCACTGATATCTTATTCCAAAAAAATCCATTGAACTACGATGTTTCCTTTTTATATAGATAAGTAAGTATGATCGTTATCATAAGATAAAACGCTCTGTCTCCAGTTTGTCATTAATTTGATCACAAATACTAAAGTACGGATCGTGTATAAAATATATATGTTTTCAAAACCGCACCTACACTTCTACCCCCTTACTTAAAAATATAACCATTACATTCACGTTTTATAACTTATCTGCCTACAACAAGAATCATCCTTTTTAAATAAATTATCAATATGAAGCTGTTTATAATATTTCAAACAATAAATAGATCGTTTTTCCCTGGTCAAAAATTATATGCAAATACTATTTCAGTTAATATTTTTTTTCTTAATGATTATTTCCACTTACTTTGTATTTGAATATAAAAATTGTTGCGATACTGTGAAACATCAATTAACAGCAACTGAAATCCTTCAAATAGTTCCAAAATGATCCTTCAAAAACTTGTATTTCAAACAATAGATAGAACGTTTTCCCTCTTGTCAAGTTTTACCAAGTACATTATTTGGATTATATTTCAGTTTTAATTTTTTCTTAATGACTATTTTCACTTATTTTGTCTTTGAAGCTGATTAATACAAAAAGATTTCGTTGAAGAAACAGCCACTTAAAATCCTTCAAACTAATTCCAAATATGAAATTATCCTCTAAAACATGTAGTATTTAATCATGTAGAATATCAAAATATGAACAAGAGAGAAAATATTAGCTATTAAAGTAAAAATAAGTAATGTTTTATTACTTGCTATATGCCTTGATTGTCTCAATATTCTATATATTAAAGCAATGCGTACGTTCGCTGAAAATAAGCTTGACTGAAGCGGAGTAAATCGATTACAGGTATTCTGATGTTAGATGTTATTCCAGTTGACGATTGTCGTTAAACCTGACGGCAGATCATACTCGTGTTGAAGATTGTCGTTAAACCTGACGGCAGATCCCACTCATGTTGACGATTGTCTTTAAACCTAACGGTAGATCCTACTCATGTTGACGATTGTCGTTAAACCTGACGGTAGATCCTACTCATGCTGACGATTGTCGTTAAACCTGACAGTAGATTCTACTCATGTTGACGATTGTCGTTTAACCTGACGATAGATCCTATTCGTGTTGACGATTGTCGTTAAACCTGACGGTAGATCCTACTCGTATTAACGATTGCCGTTAAACCTGGCGGTAGATCCTACTCATGTTGACGATTGTCGCTAAACCTGACGGTTAATCCTACTCATGTTGACAATTGTCGTTAAACCTGACGGTAAATCCTACTTATTTTGACGATTTCGTTAAACCTGACGGTATATTCCACTCGTGTTGACGATTGACGTTAAACCTGACGGTAGATCTTACTCATGTTGACGGTTGTCGTTAAACAGCACGTTTCCAATAAGCAAGTTATCAATGCTGACAAGAAAATACAGAAATCACTACATAAATAAGAGAAGGATTTGGCATTATAATTTCATGTATTTTAGATGAATGCCAATCTTCGAGACAACTGACTTGATACGTGTAATTTTATCTGTCGGGCACTGTAAATTGATCCGATTATTTTGGTAATACAATCATCAAATTTCTAGATTTATAGCTAGGTAATTCAGTTTTAAGTCTTCAATAATTGATTCGACAAAAGGAATACAACTCTCGAGTATTTTGTTCTCGAGCGGAATTAATTGTGGTAACAGTTAAACAACTAGATGGTGTTTTACCGTTACATAAGAAGCTCTTGATTATATTAGGTTTAATACTACCGACACAGAAGGAATGAAATATTGTTTTCCTTTGTGGTAGCCAAAATCGACATTGGCTGCTAATTTCTGATAAATTCTTTTAAAAAGTAATCTATTTAGTAAAAAGGATATTTTTAAGATACAAATATTTTTAACATTTTTTCATATTTGGCTACTAAACATTCTAAATTTATGAAAACCAAGATAGGGCTTTTATTTGTCGTTCACATACGACATCGTATCTTAAATATGCTTGTTCTGAAATATTTCAAACTTCATACAGTTGTTTTATGTAATAATGGTTATGATTTTAGTTAAATTTCCATATTTTGTTTTGTAGTTATGCAACATTGTTCGTTACAATTCGGCAAAGATTCTTTTAAAGACCATGCTGCATTTACGAACAAGTTATCTAATTTTTTCTATGTCTGCAGTTTAGCACTAACACAAACATTTTATTTAAAAAAAGATGGAGACTATGAGAAATATAGGTTGATGACCATAAATGTTTGTTTAATTTATATAATTGCACAAACCATTGGATTTGTTATCCACTAACTCCAGCTGTATCTCTTTACTTCTCTTCTATATATCTACGTATCTTGGACATATGTTTTATTATCCAACTTCTATATAAATAGTTTTGATTCTGGAGATGACAGGTAAAGTGCTAAAACCCTACCATTGGATGCAATATACCAAAAGATATACATACAATATATGTTTGCGTTTCATTAAAATATATCGATCTAACTATAAAAAGGGTTCCATGCACTAGTGATATAACTGTTGTCTTATGTATAAATAATAAAAACAAACATACTAATCAATGTCTGAATCACAATTCACAAGCAAAGTATAAACTTTGAACTGACAAATTAAGTTCAACACGTGAACTTCCAAGAAAGTGAGGTCGGATGCTCCGCAGAACAAACGCACCTCCTGTTTAGCTAGCAACACACGCTACGATTTATGAATCAAACAATCAATCGATAATTTATTGTTTGGGGTGCAACCTGATATATTATCAAAAAATATTACATGTGTTTATATGAAATCATCTGTATATGCTCACTCGGCCAAACGTGCTAATGAAGCATTGGATACAGAGTTATACATGTAGATAAATAAAGAAACAAAAAAAAAATGAAATTAAATTAAATTTAAGTTCGGGATAAAACAAATTGCATAGCATCTCCGGATGATTATACATTAAATTAATAGATTGGAAATTGCTTTTTTGTTTATGTTTTTCTGACGTAAACGTATGATGATCCTCGTTTTCAAAATCACAAGATAATATTAGTCTAGACATTCTTTTTCCTCCTGATAAAGATACGTCGTTATTTTTCAATTCCAATGGAATGCGTCTTAATTAATGTCCTTTAAATCAACAACAAACCTACGAGTCTATGTTTAAATCACACTCTCAAAAACAAAGCAAAAACTTTGAAAACTGGCAAATTAAGTAAATCACGCGAACTACAATCAGTGAAATGACGCCTGATAAGGGTCCATATCATATCTCTAGTAATTATGGAAATAGTTGCTTACTTGTCAAATATGTATTGCATTGTTTTTAAGTCTATTTAGTGTATTATAAAGTTTGTCCTCGTATACCAATCGCATACCACAGCCATGGCATTTGTTTGATGTTTTAAGGATACCGTTTGATTTGTCTTTATCCTCATCACTCGAAACATACATAAAAACAAACATACTAATCCATGTCTGAATCACAATCAAGAAGCAAAGTATAAAACTTTGGAACTGACAAGATAGGTTTAGCACGTGAACTTCCACCAGGAAAGTGAGACCGGTTGCTCCGGAAGGGTACGCACCTCCTATTTAGTTAGCTACACCCGCTACGTGTGTAAATTAAAATTGTTTGAAAGGACCATGCAACAATTGGACGTCAAATATATCCAGGGCAATTCTGGACACAGAGACATCAAACCTACATAATAGTTCCTTATTAAACTAATACTAGTATTTCTATACATGTTTTGTAATAAAGTAAACTTTTATAGTTAAATTTTAGTAGTAAAATATCATTGTATTACTCTTGTTTTTTCTTTTTCATGTAACTTAAAATGTCAACAACGTTAACTAGATTTTTGTTCACTGCTTCTGAATTCTCGATTTATTTTGTATAAACATTAATTATATATTTTCTGCATGTTAAAAACAGTTTCGTGTGTCAAGTTTTTCTTTAATAACAGGTTCATTATTCCAATTTTCTCATTCTTTTGTGAAATCCTAAACGCAAGTTCAGGTTTTAGGTTAAGATAATTAACCAATTTGTGCACTTTGACGTCATTTCCTATCAACGTTTTCTATGTATTGTTAAAATATTTTACATTTCATTGTTGTTCCTCTAAGCATCGAAAACAACGAGTGATTAGCTCTTTTGTCAGACACACATGCCATGCAGGTTATGCGTGGTAAATGAAAAAGAAAGTAAAGATAAAAGTAGAAATGTTTATCATGCTCACTGATTGTCTACAATGAACTCTGTTTAGAACTCTAGAACATTCGGTTCATTGATCAATAATTTGAGTTGTTCTGTGTATGGTGAGGTGGTTACATATTGTACAAGTGTTAATGTTACAGCACTAGACGGTCGTTACGGAAGTCTGTTCCTCATTAGTAGTCATAATCAAAAACAAACATAATAATCCATGTCCGAATCACAATCCAGAAGCAAAGTAAAAACTTTGGAACTGACAAGTCAGATTAGACACGTGAACTTCCACCAGGGAAGTGAGGCCAGGTGCTCCGGAAGGGTAAGCATCTCCTTTTTAGCTAGCTACAAATGATTGGGAAATGGTTTCGCATCAACACAAACTTTCTTGGATAGTTTGGAATGTTAATAGTTTCGTCCATTCTGCGTGTAGGATTTACATGAATTCTTAGCAGTATTTGTTTTACCGAAATTGTAAATATTTACGAATAACTCATCATTTATTCAAGGATTTTGATTGGTCAGATCTTTTTTGCATGAATGTAACGCGTCAGTAACGTCATCTTTCATGTATTATAGACAACGCAAAAAGACATTTGAATCCCTGCACCATCGCTATGCGAATCATTTTACTTGCTGTTTTAATTACATATTATACCAGTTTTATATTTACAGCACTAGACGGCCGTTTCGGAATACAATTCTTCATCAGTAGTGCTTGGACCAAATTATGAAACTAAAATTATTTTGAAGATGTTGAAAAGCTACCCAAAGGACCAAAATATATTTTACCAAATTAAGCTAAGGAAATACTTTGCCTGAGGGAGTATACTTTTGTTTTTGAGAAATTTTAAAATATAGAATTTAACTTTAACAAATTTTTGAAATATCATAAATACATGTATGCTAATTTGCTTTCAATATTTTTGATGTTATCAAGTAATCAAAATTTAACCTTTTTAGAACTAGGATATAATACGAACTGCTGTGCAAGTTCTAAATTCGGATTTAGTTGCTAAATGATATTGATTCAGACAATCAACAGCTGTAAAGAAATAATTGAAATAAAAAATGTTTATACATTAGCTTCTTGAAAACATAAATTCTTATAGCCATATCATATTTGTACATATAAGTTACCCACCTACAACGTTACTAATGAATAATTTTTAAATAGTTAAAGTAATAAAAATTGACTAAATCAATAAATTTTGGAATAAAAACAAGATATTAATGACTATTTGTACTTTCCGCGAAATACATAACGATCATAAATATACCCTTAAAAGTAAAAATAAAGGTATTCGAGGTAAGTAATTGGGTTTATATTATTCTTTCACATGTATTAACGCAGTTTAATCTGGGATAGGGAAGAAACCAGTGTCTACATAAAGTCTTCGGTGGGCGACTTGATAAATTTGTTACAAGTATGATCCACAATTGGAACGTCAAATATATCCAGGGCAATCCTGGACACAGACATCAAACTTATCAACAATATATTTTACGTCTCATAGTTCGATGTTCCGTTCATTATTAATTCTGATTTCAAACGTAATGGGTTTATCTAGCTGAACAGACGGCGATTACGCTTCTTGAGCACCTGCTCTCGCTTCCCAGTGGAAGTTCACGTATTTTGCTTATTTTGCTAGTTTTGAAAAGTGTTTTGCTTTTAAGATTGTGATTTTAACATAGATCTGTATGTTTTTGTCTTAATCTTTCATTTTAGATACTAAAAAGAATTCATTTTTAACTGGTTTAAAGAAGTGGATCTAAATTCTTAAAATCTTACTGCATAGAGGGGCAAATAAAAATCTAATCCTTGCATTGTCAGTGAAATCTAACATATACTGTTTGATTCGATTGAAAGGAAGGCAGAAAAATAATACGTATAGAATGTAAAACTCTAAGACATGTTTAATTATTTATAGTTTACATAACTTGGATCATATATCACTGAAGACAGAATCACACAACATTTGGTTTTTTTTTTGTTTTTTTTTGTTTTTTTTACTGCATTTAAAAGTATAAATAGCACAATCAGCTAAAACCATTGTTGTATTCCGTGAATTACGTTAGGTCTTATCCAAAATACAGAAACTGAGTTCAGACGATGCTGACCAAGAAACTGAGTATTAGTCAAAGCCAAAATGAAAGAATAATAGCAAAGTTAATAGGTATTCATCTGTCAACGGTGTCTGCCAAAACCAGACAACCCCCACTTGATTCTTGAAATAAGCCACTTCAGTCCAAATTAGGAGTTGGAAAGAATTTATATGAGCTGTTATACGAGTATTTATGAAGCCTATACGTGATCTTCAATAAAAAACTGACTATGGATTTGTAGTCTGGTTGTTCATTCCAATATTAGTAACACAATTTAGAAAATGTCACCATAAAAAAACGATTGGCAAAAATACATACACATGGGGTCCTTATTTTTAATAGTAAATTGTACAGTCACCTGCTGAATAGTCTGATAATGTTTCATATCTAGACAAAACGAAGGTGGCAATTGTATGCTCAAGCTAGCCATCTCTCTCTCTCTCTCTCTCTCTCTCTCTCTCTCTCTCTCTCTCTCTCTCTCTGTGGTTCGTTACATATTATTCGCACCCTTTTACTTATATAAATACTTCGTTCTATTCTAAATTACCTTTTTACAATTCTTTCTTTATTGTGAAACACAACGTAGTTGAAGTACGCTTAAATGCTGCTTTGATGTCTAGATGCAATTGTATAGATTTATTTTAAAAAATAATTTAGGTGCGCTTTGTACAGACCGCCAGGACATTTATCTTCTTCGAGGAAGTTTTAAAAGGCGAATCTGGTTCACAGTTATTGTCTAAATAATGTTATGAAGTACACATCATTTGAAGTGTTTTGCATTTGTATTTAATAAACATTGTTATAAAGCGCCTTTAAACCTAGATATCAAGTGCTTTTTCTTTACAAGTGGTATCAATTCTTTTGGAAAAAACAGCATCTGGGGTTTTAAAACTAAATGGTATTTGCTAAAAGTTAAAGCAGTGCAATAAACATTATGACACTTACTGTCATAGGTTTAGGTGCTATAACCTGTTAAATATCGTACTTAGCCTTTTTGAACTTAGCTATAGTACAGGCCTGTCGAATGTTTAACACTGAGTAACAAAAAGTGTCAAAGATACATGTAGGCTGACAAGTGACAGAGATATGGATAGCCGGTGGCTTAGACGCTGTAGAGAGATGGACAGCAACTGTCGAAAAGTAGCCGAGTTAACGAGCGGCTGAAATGATCGCCTATTCGGTAATGATCAATTAGCTTATTGTTAACAGGTCTGTACTATATTTTGTATAAATGTTATATCACGAAGAAAAATATGATATTGATTCCTGAAAGCTTATCAAAGTACAAACGTCATATAACATAAAAAGCTTTATTTATTTAGCAAAGTCTAGTTACTTTTGGCAATATATATGTAGACATTTTTTATCTTTACCATTATTTACTAGATGAGTTCAATGAAATCAGATACAGACAGAAAGTGGTTGTTATGTTAGATGTTTTTCATTTTGTACTCATTTAATGTTGATTTTTTTATATTTACAGTTAGAGGATGAAACGCACATGACTATAACAATATACAACTATACATTAAATATATTAATTAGTTTTATGTTGGATGCTCAAACAGCCTTATTCCAATAAATGACAATAAAAAGCTATGTGTACAAAATAATGACTTTGAGTTTACTTTGATATAAGAAAATACAACACAACATATTCTTACTACAGTAAACTGTTCTAGTACAGAATTCAGTATATGCATACTAGATATATTTTTAAAATTTCAAAAGCTCCTACGAGTGTTTTATACATAGTAATGGAATAACTGTTTGCAAATATGATTGATTGATTGAGTTTTGCGCCCCAGTCAACAATATTTCACCTATATCGAGACTTCATCAGCTATAGATGACATGGTTGAAATTTTAACCTTTGCAGTGCTCTTAGTGCAATGTGCAGTGATGCCACACCTGCAGTGACACGGGAAATCAATTTTAAGGTATCTTTTATAGAAGTCTCATTTCTAAATACCGAGTGCTTGGCGAAAGAACAGTCACAACGATTTTCAAATTATTAGTCCGAGAGAGCAGCATTATAAACTTGGAGTGGATTCATGCACTGATTCTATATCTGACCTCATGCCACATGCTTCTGGACTATTTAGTTCATGACAATATTAATAAAACAGTTAGTTTTAATTAAGATCATTGAAACTTGCATGAAGGCCAGAGTTAACCAATTTTGAAAATTTAGAGGCATTAACACATAATGACATTCTTAGTTTGTAGGCGCTTCATTTCGAGACAATAATGTGTGCAAGTATTCAGCTATTTAATGTCATTGTTACCTTCACAAAAAAGGTAAATAAGCATCTCGAATTATCTATTTTTAATCCCCTGATACCTTAATCAATGTAAGCCGTTTAAGTGTCTAGACCCTTCAGATTAAGAAGATTAACGATTTGCTTTAAGGTCACCATGACCTTGATTAAAAGTAAAACGCCAACAAAATCGATAACTTTAAAGATGCTTTGTATGAAATTTCAGGATTCGTCTAGACTTTTTGGTTTATGACAAAACATGTTTAATTACTTCAATATTACTAAACCACTTAAGGTTACTGTGGCGTTGAATGAAAGTCAAAAGACTAAACAAACTAGAATACGTTAAGCTGGGAATTCCTTGACACGGGTTTAGTGATTCTTGAATTGTCATTAAATGAAACATTTTCAGAAGGGCGACACAAAATGACAATAGATATAGAACGACAAGAGTCAGATATGATACACTGTTTATACACAACATATTGTTCTTACGTTAAAGTTCATGGTCACGGTCCGCGTAGTGGTGACTTCAAATTTCTATGGTCAACTTTGCAGCAATATACCTGGTTCTCCTGTTTACGGTGTATTTTTTTAAAATTAATACACTGTGGTAGAGCTTGTTCCCACTATTGATACCAGGAACATTGCAAGACTAGGCTTATCATGGCATTAAAAGCGTTTTATGGCTGTCATCACAATGTCATAGATAGGTATGTTGTCTCTGTATCCAAGATACCACTGGATATATTTGACATCCCATAATTCTATGTTGCTTTCATTCTCGGTTTAGATTAAACACGTGACGAGTGAAGCTATCTGTCAGGATGTGCTTATCTTTCTGGAGCACCCGGGCTCAGTTCAAGTGTTTATTTGCCATTTTCTAAGAATTTTCTTGGATTATAACATTATCCAGAGATAGTGATTTTTCGATTTCGTGTGAATTGATATTTGTACTTGCTCTACCTAGGCAAGATTAACATTGTACTTAAATAACAGATATTGTTCTTACGTCAACATTGATGCTCTTGGTCCACAAAAAACAATATTTAGGGACAGTGAGTTATATAACGTTTTCTTGTGACTTGATATATCTCTATGTGCTCGTGCAAAATAAAATTATATCTTATTATATTCAAAATAGAAAACACTATACGCACAGAAAAAATGAAAGTAATAAACAATGTAATATATTTGATTTTTTAAGATATTAGAATATAAAAACATGTATTTTATTAAAGGAAAATATTAATACATTTTTCATTAGATATGAAGTCATACACACAGTACAGACTTGTCAATTTTGTAACATTAAAATATATTTTGGTCCTTTGGGTAGCTTTTCAACATCTTCAAAATAATTTTGTTTCATAATTTTTGTCCAAGCACTACAGATGAGGAATTGTATTCCGAAACGACCGTCTAGTGCTGTAAAGTTAAA
Organism: Anadara kagoshimensis; assembly: GCA_021292105.1. Taxonomy (NCBI): domain Eukaryota; kingdom Metazoa; phylum Mollusca; class Bivalvia; order Arcoida; family Arcidae; genus Anadara; species Anadara kagoshimensis. Next base: position 44,379,796 of record CM037875.1, read on the forward strand.
ACTGGTATAATATGTAATTAAGCTAAGCAATTATTACCAACTCTGCACTTCATCTCGGCCCTCCGTTAACTTTAATTCAACAGGGCCCAGTTGTTCGAAGCTTGATTAATTTAATCAGTGATTTGCACAAACATAGAACACCAATAAATATTCACATATCATTAATGAACAATTAATTTTAAAACATTGTGTTTCAATATGATGAGATAATGTTTTTAACAAAAAATTCACAAAATGTTTGATATAATGCAAAAAACAAATTTTGACTAATCAATGTGATCAAACTAACCACGCTTCGAACAACTGGGCCCAGAGGTATCCATATATCATTCGTCAGCTTTTTCGTTACTAGCTATCCTAACTCAGCCACTGGAAGCCGTTGGCTCAGTGTTAAACTTTGACTGGTCTGCACTGTATATTTTAATATTGTTTTTTTTTTATTTTGTTCTTATTTGAAGATAAAGATGAACATCAATAAGAAGAAAATGAAAAGATTGAGAACATTATTTGATAAACCAGACAATTATTAAGATTTCATATGGCTTAATATCATAGGAATTTATTGAATTGAAAATATCATGTTAAATAGGTTCTAGTCATGCTAGATAAATAAAATTGTAACTTATACTCAGAGAGTATCAAAGTCCGCAGTCTGTTTCCTTTTCTTCCTTACCGGTTCTCCATTTTTGTCTCCATTTTTGTCTCCATCAGATCATGTTTTTGTTTGAGTTGTTTAGTTCATCTGAATATAGGTCATGTGGCATAACACAGTGTGTGTGTGTGTGTGTGTGTGTGTGTGTGTGTGTGTGTTTATTTAACACCTATTTTCGACTTCTTCTCTGACACTACTGGACGGATTTCAATAATGCATCCATGGGGCGGTGTAATTCGGATTTGTTCGTGACGTTGCCATGACTACCAAAACTGATATATAGATGAAGGTTATTATATCAAACATCAAAGCCGCAGATGCAAAAGAATATTGAAGCAGATAATTATCTGGGAAACTATACACTTTTTGTAGAGACATGTGTATTAACCATTTCATCAAAATAAATATACCAATCTATTTCTAAACCACAATCCCAAAGCAAAGTAAAACTTTGATAACTGTCACATGTGACTCAACAAGTGTGATTCCACCAAGAAAGTGAGGCTGGGTGCTCCGGAAGGGTAGACACCTCATGATTACCTGACCACATTTACAACGTGTGAAATCAAAATTTGGAATCAAAGGAACATGAAGCCATGGGACATCAAATACATCCAAGATAATCCAAGAATACAGAGGAATTAAGTGAGAATTATGTAGGTATTGGTGAGTAGTTTCATAGAAGTCGTAGACTGTTTGCTACGCACAGACACGCACGCATACGCACATACGCAGGCTACACTATGCCATTAGCTCAAGTGGCCTTTGGTTCATGTAAGTTAACGAATCATATAGTAGATAAAGTCTCTAAAATATTTGCATTTAGCTTTCTCTGGAACAGATAACAGCTTCTTCGTCACATGTCTTCTCTTCATAATCGTTCTAAAACTAATCTATTATAAAGTATCAATACAAGGAATATCATTATAAGAAACGTTACAAATACAAGGAATATGTGTTAATTAGCAAATTTAATCTCTTGCAAATGTCAGTGAACTTAATGTTTACAACTGTAGTTATAATTTCATGAAAAAAATAATGAAATGCGTCTCCTTGTGATACTTTTCGATTCTGATTTGTACTTCCAAAACCATACATACATTTTCATTTCAAAAATCCATTTTTGGATTTACTCAAGAGAATTTCCAACAATGTAATTTAATCTGCTTTTATTGCACTCCTGGAACATTTGAGTATAACATCCAAGGCGGCTTAATAGTTGGGTTTACAATACATGACATAACAATGTTACTTCTGGGACCATACACATAAAATCTGGTTCATTTTAATATGAATGTAAATGTTCATTAAGTTCACTGACATTTGAATATAAATGATGTTTATGTTTTTCTATTTTCATTTCTGGTCATAATTTGGATTTTTAAAAATTTAATTTCAAAATAAAATGTTAAATGAAACACGACTAATCAAAATCAAAGGGAAATTTTTCTTTGTACAAAAGTAATAAAGAATATTCTAGACAATGATCCATCTTAGACGGGCATTCAACTTAACATTACTTTCACAAACACGCTTAAATTCGCAGTATCGCATTCAACTAACATTACTTGCACAAACTCGCTTGAAATTGCCTTATCGTATTCAACTTAACATTACTTGCACAAACTCGCTTCAATTTGTCGTATCGTATTCAACTTAACACTACTCGTAAAAACTCGCTTAAATTCGCCTTGTCGTATTCAACTTAACACTACTTGCACAAACTTGCTTAAATTTGCCGTATCATATTCAACTTACCATTACTTGCACAAACTCGCTTGAATTTACCGTATCATATTCAATTTAACATTACTTGCACAAACTCGCTTGAATATGCCGTATCGTACTCAACTTAAAATTACTTGCACAAATTAAACTCGCTTGAATTTGCGGTATCGTTTTCAATTTACAATACTGTATATGTGGTTATTTTTTCGAGTTAAATGTTTGCGAAAGTGTATTGTTTTGGAAGGATGTTATTTTTAATTATTTTATTAAAATCCCATCTAAAACATCTACATTGTACAAGAGCCAGTCAGATATGATATTCGGGTCCCTTTATAGTTTCCCTATTTGAGACTCCACAGTCTAGGTTTCTAAAAATATCTATACATGTCCAAAGATTGTAAAATCAAACATATACATACCAGTCTATATCACAATCCCAAAAGCAAACAAAAACTTTGAAAACTGGAAAATTAAGCTAAACACGTAAACGTCTAAAACTGCCAAAGGTTTCGATACTAGTATTGTATGCTCACAAAAGATATGATTTTATGTCATTTATATGTGGCTCATTTACAGTTTCCAAATGTTAGGCCCCCAAAGCTAATATAATACTCATTCTAAGGATGACATATCTAAAATATCAAACTTAAAGTTATAGAAGTTCTAGTTGCCTCTTCTACACTTTTTTGCTGTCATAGTGTTTTTTGCCATTTTATAAATATTACTGCTCATAAGGATGCTGAAATATCTATGTTCTAGTACGTGTATGCTAACCTGAGATAACATGTTTAACATGCAAATAAAAAATACAGAAATCACTATCATAGTAGGTAAAGTATCAATATGTTTTGTTCTCTATTGTGTGAAAAATGTTCTGGTTTAACCATCCACCATAACGCATCCACAACTGGTAAAAAAGAAGGTAATATCTTTGAAATTGAAGTGAAGGATGATTTGGCGACCATCCACAATTGTAAACAGAGAAGATAGGATGGCATCAGTGAAATTGATTATGAAGGGTGTTCTGATAATGATTTATATTATATACTGCGCCAGCAGACAATAATTATTTGCTTCGTAGCCTGTACTTTAAGCTTCTGAAGTAGCATATCTTTACAATATAAAAATATGATTGTGACAATGCATATCTTTGAAGAAAACAAGATTTTCGCTGAACCTCTCCGGGCACTTCTAACAAATCAGATCTAACGAGTTCCTCTTTAAAGCAATAGAGTTAGAAATGTATTATCCCAAGTATTCTACATAGAATTCTCTTCTTGTAACAAGATAAACATAAAATAAAAACCATATGTTAAATAAAACACATTATACACGCTTTTTAATAGAAAACGAAGTCAATTGATCAGGAGGATTATATGTCACTTGTTTTAAATACATTTTTGGGACAGCATTTTGTCAATTGTTTAAACCATAGAATTTCAAGAAATTTAAAATTAACCGAATTTCCTTTAACAGCAACTACACATGTACTAGCTGATGGTAAAGAGGATTTACAGTGACGTTACCTTAAAAATGTTATCATTATCATCAACATCGTCAACATCATCATTATTATTATTATTGTTATTTTGATTATATTATTTTTTTTTTGTCTATGTTATTGATAAATTGCTTATTTATTACTTATTTATTATTATTCACCGATTATCAGTTTGAAACCTTTTGAATATAAACTGGAATTTGTGATTTTATTTAGGTAAAATTAAAATGCATCATTCTTGAAATTAATTATAATACCGTTTGTACCGCCTTTAATTTTTTGGGAGAATAAAAGTATTTGAACAGGTTGAAATAAGCTAGCGCTTGTTCCTGAATCCAGTTTAAAGTTTGTTAAGAATTATATTATTTTTATCTAACGATAAATAAATATTGTTTAAACTAAGTATTTGAACAGTGATGATTTGGACCAAATTACTAAGAGGACTGTTGGGTAACGAGAGTCAATGTCATCCGACAGTCGTAATGCTGTGTCACTAATATTACTGCTTCTCATTTACTTAGATATTTGAGAAATTAAATTGCAAATTTTAATCAACAAAATCTTATTTGTTTTCATGGAAAAATCCCAAGCTAATCCGTTTTAAGTTAATATCATTATATGTACTTATATATTTTAATTAGGTTAATGGAAGGAAAAATATTTTGAAATGGATACATACATCAATTATATAAAATTCCATTGAAATTTTAAAATACAGGGGAAATGGAAATTTTCTTTATTGTGTGAACTATTTGAACATCCTATTTTTGCTATGGGAACGGTTGCTATATATCGATAACATAATATGTGAGAAGTGTCTTTATAAAGCGAAATGCACCTTTTGTTATGGACAGCAACAAGTCTTCAAACAAATACTCGATGGTAGAAATTTTGACAAAATGGTGGTGCTTATTAAATTAGGTGACTTAGTTATAACCAGAGTTGTACTATAAACGTAATTAATCTGTTACGCTGGGTTATGTAATAAATGCTAAGTAATGTAATATCCATCTTGTAGTGTAATAAGTTTTTTCGTGTAATGTAATAAAACCTTGTAATGTAATAAAAACGGCGTATAATGTAATAAAACAAAGTTTCGCGTATGTAATAAAATTTCCGTGCAATGTAAAAATTAAATTTGGCAAATTAAGGGCCGACAATTTTGTTCCAAATACTTGGCTTTGTCAATGATGTAATTACAAAACGTCAGTCAAATTTGGTTTTGACCCCGATATATTCATTATTACTATAAAACCAAAAATTGTGTTATTTAAAAAAATGCGGATCCGGTTCCACTTCTGACATAACCGACAGTTAGTTCCCATCATTCCACAACTTTTGAACACATTCTTCATGATTCCAATGATGTAATTACAAAACGTCAGCCAATTTGGGTTTTGACCTGATATATTCATTATTACTGTAAAACCAAAAAATGTGTTATTTGAAAAAATAGGGAACCGTTTCCTCTTCTGACATAACCGACAGTTAGTTACCATCCTTCCACAACTTTTGAGCACAAGGGCACACGAAATTATAATTAATTCGGAATTTGTTAAAAAATTATTGGATTAATATGTTATTATAAAAATAGATGTATGTAAAAATGCTTTTGATCATGCCTGATAATTCTGTTTCTGTAACATATATAGAGTAATAAAAATATTTAAAAAAAAAAAAAAAAACTTTTGAACAAATTGTTCATGATTCCAATGACGTAATGGCCACTTATGCTCCTAAACTGTATTTCTGTTTATTAAAGGAAATTTTGTGTTATTTAAAAAAAACACGCTCTCGGTTCCAAATCTGACATGTCCGACAGAAAGTTCCCATCATTTCACAACTTTTGAACACATTGTTCATAATCCCAATGAGGTAATGAGTTTGTCAAAGGCAAAGAATATGTGTATACTATTCTTGGCCTCAGTTGAATATCACTGTCACCTAATACAATCTGTATTTCAATTATATGGACCAAGAGAGCTTCAGACATAACAGACTTCATGAAGCATCAAGAAGAAAGGCATAACATCACTATAGACCTAAAATTACATGTCCCTTGACCTCACATGTCATGTGGCGTTTCCATTCTTACGTTGACCCTTAATTTGTCCAATTTCATTTTTACATTACACGAAAATCTTTTTACATAAATTTAATGTGTAATTACATTATACGTCGTTTTATTACATAACAATATGTTATTACATTACACAGAGTTAGTTCTTACATAACAATGTGTTATTATATTACACAGAGATAGTTATTATACTACAAGGTGAGTGTTAAAATACTTGGCATTTATTACATAACGCGGTGTAACAAAGCTGATTTCAAGGGTATAAATTGCTTTAATAAACTGATAAATAGAAAAAAACTTATTCATAGAATATAAAAATATATACAGCATTTAATTCAACACCACTTTTAAGCGTGGGCCTTTTGGGCCTTATACCATCTACGTGAAGTCAATTCTTCTGTCATCATTACGTCACACGAAAGACACAATCAATTTTGTCAAACCTTGTACGAAAACAAAATATATCCAAGAGCATTACAAGAGCTGTAAGGCGATGGAGTTTAAACAACGACTTGGGTCATTCAGATGTCATTTATGTCATGTACCATTTGCAGTCATGACCTCTGTACATACTCAAGTGGTCTTGAGCATCGGTTTATAGCCCTTCTCATCGTTAAAATCCCAAGCGAGGCATATCCAAGTTATGAAAAGTTCGCCAGATCGCTTGTCAAAATTTGATGACCTTTATTCAAATGCTTGTTTCCTCCGCCATCTGTGAATTGACCCGTCTCTATATAGGTAAAGGAATCTTGGAATTTCCCAGTCATTTTGTTACAGTATTAATGCAGGGTTCTCAAACACCCCACTTATATTAAAAGCAGTGATCATGTTCCATTAATATGCAAATTAGTTATATTTCACCGAACAACGAACAATACTACAAGCTTAATCATCATATTGTGGGATGATGACAACTGCAATAAGAGGATTTATATAAGATGCAATTTAAGTAAGTTTACAAGTATAAATAGAAACACCTTGTTCAAGGACGTCGTCAGCGCTGATAATAGAATAATGTATCATATTTGTTACAATCAGCACATTGACATTCTGCCACAAATATTTTAGGTCTTAAAATATTATAAGTATCTAATTTAGAATATCAAGGTGCTGCAGTCGACTTATTACACGGATAAAACTACAGTACACACCTATCGAAAGCTTAACAACGAGCTATTAAAAAAGGGTCGAAGTTTGGCTACAGAGTGATAGAAATATGGATAGCTACTGACCGAATGGCAGCCTAGTGATAGATTACAGCTACTGTCCACATATAGCTAACGAGAAGTCTAAATATGATGTCGATACGTTACTTATTTATTAGCTTATGTCTTATACCTTCGACAGGCCAGTGCTGTACTAAATCCTTGATTTCGTAAGAAAGTGGTAACACTCACTAACACTTTAACTTCAGTATGTAGTTTTATCTATCTTCTATATGTTTATTATTTCATATTAACTTGCTATAGTATGAGAGACTATTTGCTAAACTACTAGTATATAAAGATTCTATAACAGATGAACATCTCCAATCAAACCAAAGTTGGTAAATCTATGAATATTAACTACATGTACTTATATGTTTCAGATCTACCAGGTATCTTTAAAACATTTTTTAATATTCAATTAATAACACTCCTGATGGAGAATGGATATGAAACTCATGTGCTAATTTTGAATGCATTATTTTAATAAAAATACAAAATCACCACATGACAATGCTATAAGAGTTAATGTTTTAGAGATTTTGCTTATCACTGTATTTGTTTTTAATCCCAGAAAATAATTAAAATTAAACATTTTTATAACCAACATTCTTCTTATTTACAGTACCAATGTAGCCTTTGAACATTCTTAAATAAAACACAAAACCAGTTTATAGTTTTATTAATTGAATGTGCCTTTTATTATGAATCATTTTACACATTTTATAGATTTGTAAATCTTTTGGGAAACAAATATATAGTTTTAATTTAGATATTTAACATCCCGATTCAGAATTCATGTGGGAATTTTTTAAAAAAAAGTCGTTATTGTATATATCACGGCTTCCGTGTACACTAATAAGTTCCATCGAGTTCCCGTGGTGAATACGGGTTGATTGTAGCTATATATAGCGGTCGTACTTAAAATAATGATCTATATAAGTTACTTCCTCGTTTCGTCAAATTCCTTTCATAATCCGAGGTTTTACGTTGAATTTTTTGAATGCGTGCAGTGTTTACGAAGAAACGAAAATAAACAAAACAAAATCTAGCGCAATAATTTTTCCATGTATTTAATAATGGTACGTATTGAATTATCATTGACCGAAGCACCCGATATTGACAACACAATAAAAACGTGAACAAAGAACAAAAGCTACATAATCACATCACAAAAGAAAACTACAAAAGTGTTTACAATAAATAAATGAGAAACATAATTGCAATTTGGAGTACAGGGATTTTTACTTCATGCGAAAAATTAATATTAATTACTCATTATACAGTGGCTATTCAACTGTCAATACTGTACTTCAATAGACTGCTATTTAATTCCATCAGTTAAAAGAAAACTTTCAGTTTCACCGATATAGTCAAACCACCAATAAACGATTTGAAATGCTCTCTCTCTCTCTCTCTCTCTCTCTGTAAATTACACTTCCGCATTAAAACTGTTTTTTCTCGCATTGTTTATTTTCCATTGCCACAAATATACCAGTTCATTACTAAGTACGGGGCCTCAGTACTATTATGACAAATAAAGATAAGAAACAAAATAGGAAAGAACAGTTGCGGGAATGCAATGCGTACTATGATTCATGTAGTAGAGTTGTTTTTGCTTACCGACTGACATGTTAGAAGTTCTTCATGCTATGTAATTAATGAGTAAATTCAATTAATGAGTTAAGCTACAATGTCATTTATATTCTGTTCAACATCTTAGTAGAATTACGTTAAGCTGTGCCAAACATGCTAACAAGTTCTAACAAGATTGCCTATATAAAATCGTCTCTTGAACAAGACGAGATGACCTCTTGACAATCTCTTATAAAATCTTATACAACTAGTATTAATGCTTTGATGTTTTCGTTTCACTTCGTTTTTATTATCACAAATCCGGATTAAAATTAATACAAAATATTAAGTATTCAATTTTCCGCGTGTGAAATACGTGGTTTGAATCAGTGTTTGATTAGTATACTGTTCTTACATTTCCGAGATAATATATTCAATAAACAATAACAAAGATGTAAAAATGTAACAACAAATTGTAACTGGTAGCAACAGTGACGTGTAACTGGTAGCAACAGCAACGTGTAACTGGTAGCAACAGCAACGTGTAACTGGTAGCAACAGCAACGTGTAACTGTTAGCAACAGCAACGAGAAACTGGTAGCAACAGCGACGTGTAACTGTAACATCAGTAACGTGTAACTGGTAGCAACAGCAACGTGTAACTGGTAGCAACAGTGACGTGCAGCTCGTAGTAATTAAAAACAAACATACTACCTCATGAACTTCCATCAAGAAAAAGAGGTCGGGTGCTCCGAAAAGTTAAACAACAATGGCGTATCAATAGGTTGTAACTCATAGTAACAATGCCGTATATCAATAAGTTGTAACTAGTACTGACAATGATGTAGCAATGACGTGTAACTAGTAGTATAAATTATTTAATTACATTTTGCATTTTGCCAAAAAAGGGTTCATGGAAGTGTATAAACAAACTTAGCGCAATACGCTGGTATTGGTAGACAACAGAAAGAAGACCAATGAATTTAAACATTTGAAAAAATAATCATATGGAATAATAAAATACTTATTGTGTATATATGAAGAGCGCAATGAACCTGTGATTGAGGACGGCGGCATTAAAAGATTGATAGTTAATTCCTGCAAGCTTTTGTTAATGAAATTCAAATAAAACAACTGCGTCCACTTTCTTACAATCCCTTGACAATATCTTCATTTTAGGTACGTAGTATTTAGTTGTGCAAAATATTAAGAAGAAATTAAGAGATTGCAAATAACATAAACATTACTGTCTGAAGTTCTATTTGATGTTCAGTTTATTGCCGAAAAATAACCTGAATTTTGATTCAACATGTCATTTTCTGTGACTACAAAAAAACCGCTCAAAGTGGAAAGCAAACAAGTAGTTTATGAAATATCTGTATAGCATGGATGGTTGAGAGGAAGGGACTGAATATTTAGCATTTTTGCACCTTTTGATTAATACGATGCGAGTTAATCACAAATGTTATACAAATCGAATAAGACAATATGAACTTCACAGAAGCGCGTCTTTAAAATATCTTAAAGTTATATTGTCTCCAATAGTCGTTATGCCTACATTTGCAGACCAGGACAAGTTTGACTCCATACAAGAAATTTTTGACGACATACAATTAACATCACACGTTAGTTTGTAAACCAGAAAGCTGAGTACCACACGCTTCACAAACACTTTTGTCCGGTTGATTTTCTAGGGTACATAAGCTACAAACTCGTGAAGTAGGCATAGCACTAGACACTACATTCGTTCTACTTTTACTACACAAGTCACATATTGTTTTTTTCGATGTATTTAGGGCCGTGCAGTGCGTGCATGTCCAGTGATCACCTGTGCTCACATTCACAACTTCTTTACGGACTATAGGCGCCGAGTGACTAAAATTATGATGTGGTAGTCTACTCTGAGAATAAAACTGTTCCTCTTGAGGAGAGGAAAATTTTCTATTTGCTTCGAAGTCTTTTGTGGGTTGTAACTGCAGAGACCTTGAGAATACAGAAGGCTCAACAGTTGACGACAATTGACCACTTGCTGAAACTTTTGGTCTGACCACTTGAGCTTGTAAAATACTAGTAGTATCTGGTTCCACCGATCCCGCCCTAGCCGTTAGTTCCTTATTCGTATTAGAGGGAGGGTAATGCACCTGCACTGGCTGATGACATAAACTCCCTACGTATCCTGAATCTCGTATTGTTTTTTCGTATACCGGAAGCTTTCCGACATGTTTATTATTCTGCCCTGCTACCGGAATATTTGCGACAAATCTGTCACTTTCCATATTGGTAACACCTTCCAGTTCAGTTCTTAATAAATCCCCACGTTGTCCATCGAAATAACGCTCGCCATATTTAGTTTTCAAACCGTCCCTAACATACGACCATTCTTCGGATCCTTTGCTGACTACTGGAGCTGAATGTTCCCTAACCCTCTCTTTGCTTACGAGCCGTAAACTTGCCATTAAATGATCATCTAGTGTTCCTTCATGATAATCTGTTTGTAAAGTTTCCGGTCTAGCATCGTCATCGATATACGGAACATCGGCATGTTCTAAAGCATTGGTGTGAATAGTTTCTGATTTGATGGAACCCTTTGGAAGGCTCTGAACTGAAGGCCTCTGTAGACTAAACTCCTTGTTTTGTCGACTTTGTGTCTGTTGTGAACACAGTAACCGCAGATGTTGCGTGGTTTTATCAATATCACCATCGTTATCTTTTCTATATTTAACAATATCGTGGAAACTAATCTCTTCTTGTTTTAAATTCTGTCCAATATGGTCAATTATTGTACACTCTACAGACGCAACTAGACATTCAAACGCCACAGCAAGAACAATTTCTTTTGTAGGTCGCCGTATTAAAGTCAAAACACCAAAATTGCTTTCTCTATAGCCTATAAATTTGAAAATTTCCTGTGTGCCTTTTAGGTGGGATTCTATCTTACTCTGGTAATACCCGCAGTATTTCTGAAACAAAAAATATAGTAAGGTTAATGTCTATTGCAATGAAAAAGAACTGCTTTAGTAGTACATGTATGTCTTCAAGAGCTATAGCATTGGTTGTATTATACATTTAAAAAGTCTTTAACTGTTGACGCATAAGGTCTGAGGTTTTCTATGCATACGCTTGTTTAATAATTTTGCCAAGGGATTAGGATATTACAAACAGATTTGGGCACTGCTGTACCATACCATGTGTCATTTTAAAAAATCTGTTTAAACCTAGATATAACAATTTAAACAAAAAGGCTTTGAGATATCATTTGCAAAACCATGAAACCGTTATTCATTATCTTCACATTTAAGATATTGCAATTCAAAGATATTTGCTTTTAACACAATGCCGCATAACCTATTTTCGACGAAATTTCAGGAAATGATAAAAGATAAATACATGTAACTGATGAATGAATGCAAAGATAAACTAACTTCGAAAACGTTGAAGGATTTAATGTAGTGATGCCGTATATGAGTTTTAAGCCTCTAAGCATCTCGGTTCGTGACATGAATATGATTCTAATTAAGGTCAATATACCTTGAATGAAAGTCAGAGTCAACCAACTTCGCAAACTTAAAAGAATTAAAACCAGGGAACATCACCATACATGTTCAGTGTAATTGATTTGTTGGTTCTGGAGAAGAAAATTTTACAGAGCCAATTGTTGACGGTAGACATACATTCCAATGGCTCGTCTTGAGGTTACTCTCAGAGCACTAGAAACGACACAATGTTCGGTTTAACAGTTTTCCAATGCAAATTAGTATTTTACAAACTGAAACAACTGTGTATTTATATCTGGATTACTATGTACACGACTTTTTCTGATACAGAAGACGGATTTGTTACAATCAAATTTTTTTTTTTACAACTCTGGTCTATGTAATAATAATTAATACAAATCCTTGTTCTCTTAAAAGTAACAGTAAGACCCAGTAATGAACAAGTGTTTTGTGATTGGCTTAAGAAGACATTCCAAATTGTCTCTATCCGATGATTTTAATATTAAGTTCGGAAAAATTCAAAGAAATGGAATCAAGTAATGCAATTATTTTTTTATATAAATCTGTACTTTCGTCTTAATTCTGTCGTGTATCAGCTTCATTAGGATACATTTAGTAATGAAGGATAAGTTTCAAAGTGACAAGCATTTTAATAGAGTCTATATCCATTATCTCTTTGTTATCTTAGATATGTATTACTTTCCATTATAACGTAATGCTTATTAAATTCTAAGAAAACACTTTCATGGCTGATGTTGAAAATAGACCTAATTGACGTGTAACAAGTGAGAATTGCATCTTTCATCAATAAATGTACAATACGACCTAGATTAAGAAATGCTGCTTCGTTATCCAAGATAAAACTGTCAATAAAGTCATTTGTATTAACGAGATGAAGAGCAGAACTGAAATCAATCTCTTTTATAAACAACATGCGCCAAAATGTGATACATATTATTATTCTCCATGACCTTAGTGACCCCTCGATGAAAGAAACTCATTTTCAAGATTACCATAACGATATAGATTTAGGGTGATTATAGAGCAATTCATCAAAAACAATTAATTAGATCACGGTATTAGGTCTGATAGACTGAATATCAGTATGTAAAACATAACCTGCAGATAATATATTACTTGCACTTGTAAAAGGTAAACATGACATGCAAAGAAATAGTAACTTCCTTCAAAAGGTTATCAAACAACATTGAAACTATAATAAATGTAAGCGTAATTCTTTCCCGGTACAAAATTTTAGGCAGATGAAAACATCGGTAAAAATTACTAGCGCATCTTTTCAGGTCTTCCAAGGAAAGAAAACACATGGATTTGTTCCTTTGGAATTCTTTACTGCTACATGGACCTAGCATAGATGTCACAACTTTGGCTATTTTGGGCAGAGCAACTTTGGATCTTTTGGGTAGAGACTATTTTATTAATCTCTATGGATTAAGCTATGAACAAGTTCGTGTATGCATGTTAAGTGCGAGTTTGTTTTATGGTCTGCATTGTACTAGCGCGCACTCAGAGCGACTTTAACGTGTTAGCTCACAGAATCAGTACAATCGCAGACAAGCGTACTCACAGCGGTGACAGACCATTGTTTTGTAGACTGGCGTCTTATTCATTAGGCCACCGCGGCCTCTAAAGTGTATTAAAGGGGAATTAATCAAAATCAAAACGTTTTAAAGATGGTCATGTCTGTATACAATCCTAAAACCCGGATAATAATACAAAGCAACAACATCTATCCGAAAAAAGAAGTTTCTGTGTCCTTTAATAATCAAAATCAAACATACTTATTACTGTCAAAATCATAATCAAAGCCAAGTACATGTCCAACCTGCCATAAAGGCCACCTCTATATAAGGGCCACCTGCTTATAAAGGCCAGTAGAATTGTATCCCAGTTGTTCTTGATTCATATTTTATGAACCTGTATATAAACCACCTGTCAATAAAGGCCACTTTACTGGTTCCCTTGGGTGGCCTTTATTGACAGGTTTGACTGTAAAAACTTTGAAACGGTCGGTGCTCCGGAAGGGTAAGCAACTCATGTTAAGCTAGCTTTATTTAGATTAATGCAGTTGATGTCATCGAAAACATCATTATAATGCCCTACAATTATTTTGCCACCTCGTCTAATTCCACAATATCTAAAGTCATTTAAAGTTTTTAAAGTCTCAGTCAATTTTTGGCCAACCCTTTGATAACGTCATAATCAGACTGAACATGTTGACAATAATCGAGGTAATATCGATAAGATAACGCTCCAATATTTCATTTGATATGACGCAATCAATCTATTTCACCTCCACGTGTAAAACATGTAATACTTGGTATATAAATTTGTTCAAATATTCACAAAAAAGATAATATTGAAAATGTATCTGGTCGCGTTTACGGACAAACTTAAGTCTTCAAAAATTTTCATAAATATCAAAACGGGGAATTTTGAGGTTTGGCGTCATGTCATAAATCACTTATGTACGAAAAGGACGTCCGGGTACACCCTAAAATTCAACTATCTATTCAAGTAATAGTTATAACCCTTAAATATATATGATTCGTATGTGCACAGTATGTATCATGTATATCACATAACCTTATCAAGGAAAGGGCTTCACATGGTCAAATTTGTGGTCAAATAAAATTTGGGTACTCTATGAATCACTTGTATCGATACGACGTGTCTTTTTGCGTGACCAGAAGGTATTTTTAGAATAGCAATGATTAAACACAATCACACCAGTCCATACCAAACCACAATCCCCAAACAAAGTAAAAACTTTGAATGCTGTCAAATTACGTAAAACTCGTCAACTTCCGAAAGAAAATGAGACCGGGTGTTCCGGGAGCTAGATACACCACGTGTAAGATCAAAATAGCCGAGAACATCCCATACATGACCAGCATTTGTTCCCATGACTGCTATTAAATGGGCTTCAAACTACAGGGCATCAAAGTATATCCAGGATAATTTTGGATACAGAGACGTCATGCTCATATTGGGATGACGACCGTAACTTTTTGAGGGTCTTGATTGTCAAGATCAAGAAATGAAATAAAACAAAGCTTCTGCACAATCATCTTCAGTTCAAATAATTAAGATATTCTCTTTTGTCCTTCAGTTCGAATAAATTTTATCCTTTTCTGCAAAAAGTAACTAGATCACTAGAACAGAACACATACATAAGAGTTAAAAAATTGTTTCATTGATTAGTTATTTCCTATAAAATCAGTGAATTTGTTTGAAAAACAATTCACTGAAATGGCTAAGAAGTAGGACATGTTGGAATATAAAAGCGTGTCTATAAGTGTCATCTGTAGCATGTAGAGCTGTCTTTGTAATCTGCTTACTTCTCTAGATGTTGAGTTTTATACAATCAATGTTAACGCAAAACCAATCAATTTGCACCCATATTCAGCAGTCTTACATATACAGTACAGAACTGTCAAAAGTTTAACACTGGCTAAAGAAAAGGTCCTGAAGCTTGGCTGCCGAGTGGTCGAGGTTTGGTAGAAAGTGATCGAAAAAGAGATAACAGTTGTCTAGATATAGGTAACGAGGGACCAGATAAGCTGTTGATTAGACATCAAACTGTTAGCTTAGTGTTTAACTTTGGACAGGCCTGTACTTTATGTAAGTAATACCTAAAAGTGTTTCTTGACATCTAGATAAAGCCAATGTATAAGAGGATTCCTATTCCAGCATTTTAATAGTCTTAATTTGTACAAAAAAGACCTTATTCTTGCTGGTAAATCGGATTACAAAGGTGACTAAAAGTACTGATGTTGCAAGAATACAGTACAGACCTGCCAAAACTTGAATGCTAGACAAACGACTTGGAGCTAAATCAGCAGGTTATTTCGACACAGCAGCAGCAGGTGCTATGGATCTCTCGGCAGCTTTTCTATCATCGGTTATCCATATCTACCATTTGACAGCCGAGTTTCGACTCCTTTTCGAATTCCTTTGTTCATTGTTAAACTTTTGACAGGTTTGTAATGTATAAGAGGTAATTAAACCAAAAACAACCTTTATTCCAATAAAATGTTACCTATCTAGATACACATTCAGCCAAAATCATTTAGTCTCCCTACTCTGGTGAAATTTCATGTGTAACACTAACTTTTAAGTTTTTATTTTGATTTCACATGGACCGGTATGTTCGTATCTAGTTTATTGTCAGAACATTTGATACTTGAACCAAAATATTGACAAAGAACCATTGGTCCAGGTCTTCCGTAATAACTGTAACACTGGTGTTTAATTGAAACCCAATAACTATGTGTTTCAGATTGGCTGTACCCAAATGGAAAGTATATCCAAAATACCGGTATATCAGAATTTTCGTTTTCAATCTGAAGGCAGTATAACACAATTACTGGCATATCTAACGGTAACCACATAATGTATATGAAATCAATACATAATACATTTATATATACAGTACAGGTCTGTCGGAAGTTTAACACTGAACTATTAGTGCTAAATTTACAGTTCATCTTGACCCCTCGTTAGCATTACAGTGATTTTGTTACATTTTTAAAAAAAAACTACCTTCTGCCTTTTCAGTGGGAAAATTAAAAGTTCTAAAATACAGCAAACTGCATATTGACATGCTTGCAATAGATTTGGATCCTCATTGTAAAGATGTTATATTGTGACAATATCTAACATTTTGTTGGTACAATTAGATTTAATTTGCTAGTAAATCACTGTTCTTTTGGTGAATTTTAGTTATCAAATTAGGAAATTTTGTCCTTTTTTTCCCCAGGGAAAACTACCTTTATTCGGTAGTAATTTTAGGCAAACTAAATCACCGAGCAAAATGTTTTTGGTAGCTGTTATCTATCTATTGGCAGCTTTAGAGCTCTACAACTAGCTACCCACATCTCGGTCCCTTTTCATCAGCTCAGTGTTATACTTTCAATATATCTGTTCTGTAACTATGGTAATATAATACATTTGTATGATAAAATAAAATATTTGTGCATTTGAATTTATTAGATTGCCCTCCACAATAAATAAAAGTCTCGAGTGAAAGGATCATGAAACCTTACACCATTTTCATTCATTACTGCTAAACTGTTATATTTGAGAAGAGTGTTTCAGCTATATGAGAACTGTCTGGGAAGTGATAGATTGGATTTAAGTCTATCACTTACTTGTCTACTTCAAGTCAACAGAGAGATTATGAAACCTTACAATGTGACATTTGTGTAACACATCTATATCTACTACACATAGAAAGTAAAAGAGGTCTGGCATGTATTCTTCTAAATAAGTATTACATGTACTTCAAATTTTTAATCTTGCTGACTGTACATTCTGTTACATAGATTGAAGAATGTTTTTTACAAGGAGATGCCATATTTATTTTTGTGTTGTTAAGATATATGCTCGGTTTCCAAGGCAAACTATCCCCTAGTCTAAATCACAGTCTTCATGTTAACTAGGAGTTTGAAATATTTTCATTATTTTTTTTCTACTTCATGTTTTGGTAAATAATATTTTATTGGGTTGTTCTAAATAATGAGTATGTTTCTTGAGAGCCAAATTCCCCCACCCAAACATCTCCAAGGGGATTATTTTCACTGATACAACGTTGTGCACTTGCTTATAAGAAAAGATAAATTTTACCCATGAACTTCTTAACCTATGATTTGAACATTTTAATTTAGAATGTCAATATACTGTTGACACAAATTTGATAAAAAACAATCCAAAAGTGTGGATGTTATGGAGCAGACATGAAATTTAGACCTTATGACCTTGACCTTTGAACTATATGTCGTATTCTCTTAATTTAATATGCCATTACATATTTTATTAAGTTAAATCAAAATCAATTCAAATACATGTATGTGGAAATTTTGAGGTTATAAAATTAAGACAAGACAATAAAACCAATGATTTGACCACTACATAAAATGTGAAAATTATGTAGCAGACATGAAATACGGACACCAAAACTAAGATTGATCTTGTAAACTTGACCTTTCACCTAACAAACCTAATGTTGTGCACAACACATTATCTCAAGCTGGTTTATATTGGAGTCATGTTGGATCAAAATCTATTGAAATTGGATGTGATAGTAAAAACTTCTTTCTTTCAAAGTTGAACAACCTGATTTGGATTTTTTCAAGTAAGGCTAAACAACTGACTTTACAAAATGACAAGATTTCAATCAATACATATATCCATAAGGTACCTGGTGTAAAAGAAAAAGATAAGGTTTTATGTCTTATTAGATTCAAACTGACATTTAAATCAGCAAAAACAAATTCAATGTTCAAAGGGTCACTAAGCCTCAATGACAAGTTCAATGATTACTCTAATGTACACCTTGAAACATACATATATTTTAAAACATTGCCCATGATAAATGTTATTTGAAACTGTTATTGTTAGTAACCTAAAAATTCATTTATTTTTGTTTGACCTAGGTTCCTAATTTGAAAACATAATACACTGTATACTGTAGATTGTTTCAAGTTCAATAGTTCAATCCTGAGTTCTGAAGATGGCCATAATAAATGTGAATTGACAGTTGTTACTGTTAGTAAACTAAAACCATTTGGTTTTTCTCAATGTTGACCTAGATTCAACATTTTTCTTGAAAAGCTGCTTATTTTGCCAAAAATTGAAATAGGATTTGACATACCAGTTTGTTTCATTATAAAATCTTTTCTTACTGACATTCACTATCAGTATACAGCCCTCAAAGTTAGTTTCAAAACTAAAAGGCCAGCTGGCCACCAATTTAATTTTTTAGGTGGCCAGTGAAAGTTCCAAGTGGCCAGGCAACCTGTTCTTCCAAATAAAGAAAGCTTAAGGCATCTCTTAGGTATAGAGAAC
The DNA here is from genome assembly GCA_021292105.1 of Anadara kagoshimensis. Lineage (NCBI taxonomy): Eukaryota > Metazoa > Mollusca > Bivalvia > Arcoida > Arcidae > Anadara > Anadara kagoshimensis. The sequence continues at coordinate 44,398,898 of CM037875.1, forward strand.
AAAAATGACAATTTTAAATTCACTTACATACATGTACATCAGGGCTATTAATAACAATAATGTTGATGTAAAGTGTCCATTATATTGCCTAAATGAAAACTCTGTAACACAAAAATAATATCTGTTCTCTGCTTTAAAGCGGACAAGCTGGCCACCATTTACAAATTTTAGGTCACCAGACACAATTCTTGGTCGATTTGGTCACCATTTTAGTAGACAAAATTGAGGGCTAGTATAGTTATGATACATTTATGTTTTAAAATCTTTTATAATAATAAATTCAATAATTTCACTAAGAAAGAACATTTGTACTAATATGTATAAATTTGATGTTATAAATATGATGCCAAGCACGGAAACATCAAGTTTTAAAAGGATGGTCTGAAAAAAAATAAAACAAAATGCAAAATTACAGGTTCTCAAATTTTAGCATTATACAGTTCTTAGTCCTGGTGTAAATAATAAAATTTCCAGATTTAAACATGGTTTCCTCCCAATCACTGATTGGTGGGAGTACAGAGTGGGGTGGGGAACAAAATTCAAAAGCATAGAGAAATAGCAACTGGTTTTAAGAATTGGTATATGGTGATAAGTGAGGGACCATTGGTTCCATTTGACCCCTGAGGCTATGTTTTTGACTCTTAACTCCTGACATTCAGGATGAACTGGTTGTGTTTATATGCTTTAGTTCTTGAAATTTTGAAAAAGGTTTTTTTTAACCCTGAATTTCAAGGGTCAAAGTAATGATGATTTTGGTCATAATTTTCTAACGCTGAGAAGAAACAGGAGGAATAAGAAATTTTGTAGAAAGAATTGTTCTCATAAATGGTTTAACATTCAGACAATTATATATAACTCTTTACCTTGATATTGTGAAACTCCGGCTTCCATGGATTTTTTAAAATTAATATTAAATATATTTCTAAATTCAGAAATGCAATTGATGCCTTTTCAGGACTGAAGTCTTTGGCAGAAGAACTGACTTCAATAATTCTGGAAAACTCTGGAAACTGGAACCGTTCTTCAGGTCGACATTTAACCAAGAACTCAAATATTAGATATTTGACTAGTTTTAAATTTTCCCCTTTGTCTACATCTTTGCCCTCAGTTACAAGTCGCAGCTGACAGTATAGGTCCTGGGCCTCATTTCTTTTATCCATATTCTACTTATATCGCAAATACCTGTTATAAAAGAAAAACAAGTAAAATTTAAGTGTACAAGGTTATGTGCTCTCTCTATCTCTCTCTCTCTCTCTCTCTCACTGGGCCTTGGTTTAGGAGGAAAGTCTAAAGGGCATGTTTATGGATCACAGCACCTCTTGCCATCTAGGTTACAATCCAACACAGTAGGAAGTTTGTCATTTCACTTGCCAAAGGTTGGTGGTTTTCACCAGGCATGCCAGTCTCCTCCACAATCCATGAACTGACTGTCTAGATGTAGGTGAAACTCCAATACCTCACTCTAACTCTTCTCTCTCTCTCTCTCTCTCTCTCTCTAACTCTTCTCTCTCTCTCTCTCTCTCTCTCTCTCTCTCTCTAACTCTTCTCTCTCTCTCTCTCTTTCTATCTCTCTCTCTCTCACACACACACACACACCAGTCACTTTAGATTGGTTACAATGGCAATAAATTGTAATTATGACACAATTTATACAAATGATAGCAATTTGAATTGAACCACAATTCCAATGATACTAACATATACCTATATTGACTGTTTACACATACTTTCTAAGATATCTAAGAATCTAAGAGCAAATAAAACCCTCAATTCTCATTACTACAAGCATGCACATTGTATATAGTTATTTGTAACTTCACATATATAGCTGGTATTGTTATCGTGGAATCACATTCATTTTCACATAGTCATTATCCCATTTTCTTAAGACAAAGGGCAACAACTCTTTCAAAACATAGACACAATACAATAGTATGTACAATTTGTGAATTTCTGAAACTTTTAATGGACAAACAAATGTTGGTGGAATAAAATAAATTCAAAACAGAATTTAAATTTTATAGAAGATAACAAGAGGGCAACATGCAAAACATTCTTACAAATGGTCTAAGCATTTTTTCCAAAAACACATTATGCATTACAATTTACAAATGTCTATGTTTTCATTCATAGAAGCCAAAATTGCCATTGGATACTTCTTTCAAAAAGTAAATTATTTTAGCAATTTATAATAATATAATATACAATAATTTATAAAAAAAAAATACTTTAAAATAATATATATTTTCACAAATTAGGCTATTCATAATTTTAATGTTGTGGAAACCTAGAAATGTATAATATCCGATTTTAACCAGTAACAAAAAACACACTAATCCATGTCCGAATCACAATCCAGAAGCAAAGTAAAAACTTTAGAACTGATAAGTTAGGTTAGACATGCGAACTTCCAACAGGGAAGTGAGGCCGGGTGCTCTAGAAGGGTAAGCACCTCCTGTTTAGCTACACCGGCCATGTGTGTAATCAAAATTGTGTGAAAGGAACATGGAACTATGGGATGTCAAATATATACAATCCTGAACACAGAGACATCAAACTTATCAAAATACTGTGATGACGGCTATAAAACATTTTGATGGCCATAAAAAGCCTAGGCTTGCAATATCCCTGAGTCAACAATTTATTTGCAAGCAGTCTGCTTCGTTGTACAAAGTCTCTGTAGTGAATACAATAACCTTAGTCCTTATATTTTAACAAATGTTGTAAGATATAAATAGTTGCATAAGAATATAACATTTTAAATTTAAGAAAGCTCTTATTAATTCCAACTTCACAAGATCTTTATCTTAACACTCTGTATCAAATATATAAATGTACATGTTGATACGACTGTAATAGCAGTAACTCAAACAATGATTCAAAGGACTGTTTGCATATGTTTTCATCACATAAAAGAAATATAAATATAAACAATGGCAGCTTTTGTGAACCATTGGTATGACATTTCTAAGAAATCAATCAGAAAACTGTATTGGAGAGTAAAATTTCTGAATGTTCCATTTGATCATAATTGCTCTATCAAGGGCAAAATTTATCAAAATGTGTCAAAATACAGGTTTATATTGAATTCTGTTTAACAGAGTAAACCCCTTTTCCATGCTTCAACAACCTTAACCGTCATGAATAAAGGAAGCAAAGCATTGCATTCAACATGTTCAATAAGATATATACAAGTAATAATTACTCGGAGTAAAATGTTAAACACTTTATTATAACAAAGTCACATGTCCAAACTAAACAAACAAAAATTACAAGAGTTGGTCACAACAGGATGCTTAATGCAAAGGTTGGATAAAATCAGATCTCTGCAAAAATTCATTTAAACTCCAAGTGATCGATGACTTGAATATTTACCAACTGAAATTATCAATGCAAACAGTGTCACTTACTCAATGTCTTTATAAGAAGCTTAAATAAGACATGGAAATACCAAAATACCACCAACTCAAGTTCCGTCCTGAATCCAAGAATCAAGCACATATGACACCAACAAGACAAAAATAATTGCAAACATCCAAGAAGCACCCATACAAACTTGACTCATACAAAGAACACAGCTATGGTGATAAATGCCAAAATGTGAAAATGGTTTTACTGCATTTTTGTAAAAAATTGTAATGGTGCCTAAACAATCGGATCTGTATAAGAATATTTAGTATGAATAATGGCATAATGGAAAATCGCTTCAACATATGTTCTATTTTCATAAACTTTTAAAATACTATAAAAACTGGTATTCTTAGTACCACAATATGTACAACTGGAATAAACTAGATAATACCGGTAACAGTGCATCTATCTAAGCCAGTCCAAGAGCTACAACAAATGAAGTTAAAATTGTTTGTTTTATTATCTTTAATTTCCATTTTATGACTGTTTTGTTCTAAAAAGCTTAAATATTAATTGGACAGTTAAATAATTTCAATGCACTGCATGCACATTAATCTTAGTACATGCTACAGCAAAAATAGTTTAAATACAATATTAAAATAAAGTTTATATACTTGGGTCTACTTTAATTTTAATTTAAGACACTCGTTTCATCACGTACCTCCTAGGGTGAAGAAATTTTGAATTTTAGTCTTTAAAAGAGTTTAATGATTCATGATCATATGTCAATCTACAAACATTTTAAAGTGTCTATATAAGATTTATGAATAGGGTTAAAAACCATGACGATTAATTAGTTTGACATCTCAAAAACTTACAAGGAATTCCCTAACCAAACAATTAAACAAGGAAGTTTATACTAAACCTATTGATTAAATTTTAAAAAAAATGGGATTCCCCAATTTATCACTTTAAGTTGCAAATCAAACAGGTCATCAGGTCATGTTACCAAACAGGGCGTAATTATTTGTCTAACAATTAAAATGAAATTACTGACTGAATGGACATTAATCATGACATCATTAATACACATGTTACATATGGTCGTTTTCTCTTGCAAAAAGCAAGTCGAAACCGAACATCTTTACTTACTGTTGCCCAAGAGACACATCATACGACGGCCAAAAAAACCAACACTATCTGACGTGATTGTGATTAGTCAGGCGGCTTCGTGAGAATTAAAAAAGTTTCTCTTGTCCTTGGTACAAACTTATTTAAATGTTGAGATTTAAATACCTAAACATTCTACCATAGACGGAGATTTTACGCTAAAACCACTAGCACAAATGGAATCGACAGGTCCTTTTGGCTGTAATCTTTTCTGGAAACTCAAAAAGGGAATTCCCCAAAATAATCGGAATACTTCTGCGTTTATTCATTCATCCGGGTGTTCTCCACGTAATTTCCACCTATTTTAGCGCACCATCGACATATTGGCTATATAGTTCACATTTATTTATTTATTTATCCCAGGCAAAGGTTCTATATCAAAGTTTGTGTTATATGTGATATATCTTCGTTATTTACTGGACGTATAAAGATGGGATTTACACTAACTTCGACATTTACTAGATTATTTAATTTTATTCACAGGGAACACAAGAGAAAACATCCGTGTTGTGAATGTGTGAATCAGTTAACCCTGCTACGACCGGTGACTGCGACTCCTAACACTACCAATATTTATTGTATATTCTTCTGCTATACCGATATTCCCAATGGAAGGTCAAACCGGGACCGTAAGATCAATGTTGTTGGTATATAATTTTTTTTTTGTAAATCGATTATTGTATTTTGCACATAAATCACAGGAAAACACAATAAATTCAAATTGAGTTTAGCGCCATTCGCTTTATTACTAAACTGAAGTGGTGACCAAGCCGAGTCACTAACATCAATATACCGTGACGCCCCGGCGAATATACAGATCATCCTAAATTATCTCTACAAAGGGAAAGTATTAAGCTCGTCATTTAGGATTTTGGTGGTGTTGAAAAAAATCTTGGCAAATAATAACAAAATCCGTTTTCGCATACCATACGAAGAGCTACACTTCCGGTGCACTGAAGCACTGGTCACAAGTTTCACTTTCGGCTTTCATTTATCAACAATTAATAAATCTACATTTATTCTATAAAGATAAAGTTCTATTAGTGTTCAGGTGTTGCGTATTTGAAGCTAATAATCTGATAATATCAATACCTAAAGTTGGGCCACAGTGCCAGATTACTAGATTTGTCATTATTTACACAAGTTGCGATATCTGATAATCTCCGTTACCTTTGCACTTGCAAAATTGTAAATGAAACTTATGATCTCAACTTTGTGTTTGTCATTCTGGTGAAGGTCTTCATCGAGTCATGACTTCGTTTGGATGAGGAACATTTTTATACTGGTATACGTACTTATTGGAAACTCGATCTCTGGTGACATCGATCCATACTCAAGTTCTAGGTATATTTGCATAATTCACAGATTCATCTCTTGTAAGGTAAGCAAGATGACAGTTTTCAAATATTTGAAGCATATGTATGTTATTCTGTGTAGCCTAATTAATCCGAGAGTCTTGTTTTGGCATAAGAGGGTTCGGATGTCAACAAATTAACAGTGATTCCTTCGTTACTCAACATGACACATGGTATTCTTCTCATTCTGCACACTGTGCAGTATTTAACTTTTTTTTACCATGATACCAAAAACACATACTCATTACATTGTATATGCATATATAACATAAAAATCTTGTAAAATTCCATACTCACCAAGGATCTCCTGTTATGTAAATAATAAATCGAAAGTGAAAGTTATAGTGGGGTATTTTGCACACTTTTATCTTGTAATGCTTATTTCGGTATAACCAATGGGTGTGCTGAAACGAAGATTAAATAAGGTATACGGAACAAATTAACCAGACAATAAGTCTGTGGTAAAAACAACAAACACTGAAAGAATATATTGGTGTACACCATCGATGTACGCCATTATTTATAATATGTGAATGACCATATTCACGTGACTGTGGTAAGTGACCCATTTCAAATTTTCCCGGTTTCTCCAGTTTAGTCGATCATTCGGCCAGACCTGACCGCCCCTAAATAAGTCAGACTTTGGAATTTTGACTTAAGTGTAAAATGCCATTACTCCATTCCCCCACTCCGTATTGCGAAGCTTGATATACGTTTCTGTTCATTGTACCATGATTTCACTGTATAATGATAGTATACATGTATAATAATCGGATCCCCTAAGAATTCTGATTTGCATTGAAAAATGGCATCCTTCAATGTGAAAGTAATTTTAGTGAAAAATTTGGCTGGAAATCTATTCGAGACTTGCTCTGTTTCAAAAGATACAAAAATGTATGGCACAAGATGTGAATGTATTTTTGAGTAGCGTTTGCGATCTTTTTAGAAACTCTTCTTACCAGTATTAAAACAAAACATTTCCATGAATGTATTTTACAATTTTATACGATGATCTGACGATAAAATTCTTTTATCTTTTATTCTTTTTTTCTTTAGAAAATTGCGTATCAGTAATAATAGCGCGTGTTAGCTTTGCCTAATAGATTTTCCAAAAAATGCGTATATTTATTTCCATAATAATACCCGCATATACATGTATAGTTTCTATGTCCCTTTAAACTAAAATAATCTATAGATCATAAATATCATTATATCAATATATAGTATTTATCTATGCAAGATAACGAGATCTATTAAAATTGAACAAGATATGACGACACATTTTTATTCAGACTATATGTAAGCATGATTCGCCATGTTCTATAAAATCACACACATCCCTTGTTTGCACAGCCCTGTACAGTCACATACCCATGCACAGACACGTGGTATGCTTCCAAAGATTGCTACGAATTCTAATTTTTCTTACTCACTCTTGCTCATTGAAATTATCTACAAGCTGACATTGCCAAAAGTCAAACTATTGGTTCCTTATGTACGAGAACAGCTACAGTTTTGTAACACCTGATGTTCTCACACTAATTATTTCTCAACGTTTCATTGGAACCAGTAAAAGGGACCTTTATGAACAGGTGACCTTTATATACAGTTTCAAATAATATAAATACAATTCTTTGGTCTTTATAAGCAGGTGGCCCTTATAGAGGTGATTTTTAAGGTAGGTTGGACTGTACTTTAGTTTTAATCACTATTGTTCGGCACTTTAACTCTCCACGCATGCCAGAATATAATATTCCGAAATTTAAAGAAGGACGGGATAATTGTTTGGTTTTCTGTCAATACACTTTTCTAAGTTGTACAATTAAGATTACCCTTATTGTTATAAACGTTTTTTTGGAAAAAATAAACTGTATCCTGTTATCCGCAGTTTTTCTCCGAACAAATGCTTACTGTTTATCTTCACCTGTATCCGGGATGTCGTGTTTCTTTTATCAATTCTAGGTAAAACTAGATCGATTGAATCGGGGGTTAAGTCCCAATCAAGAGCATTTCACCTTTATGGCGATATCGAGACGTTACCAGCTAAAGTGAAGTGGCAGAATTTTTTACATTTGCAGTGTCTACATACGGTAGAAATAGTTTACAAAACAAATAACATTTTCACTTTCCATGGGTTTACTTTTCCTTCTTCGTTTTATAGTTTTACTTTATAACTTTCCTGTTTTATTTTTTATTGTTTATATTTAATACTACTGTTACTACTGTTGTTAAATTTTGCATTAAATCACGCATTATTGCCTAATTTCTGTCTAAATATAGAACATTTAAAAGAAAAACTGGAAACTTTAATAAAAACTAGAAAAACTGTGAGCCACAAGCTCACAAAAAATACCCCTCGCTCCCCCCACATTAAACAGATGAAATTTTTAAATAGGAAGTGCACATCTACATTATATCACAAAGATTGTGTGAAAGTTTCATGAAAATCCATTGAAGGGTTTAGGAGGAGTTGCGGATAAGAGATAGGTACCCTAAGGTGTAAAGGAAGGACGGACAGACACCCCTATCACTATATCCCCCCCCCCACTTTTTGAGCGGGTGTTATAATTGCTACAGTACCGTGAGTATACGGCCTGGCGAAAGTTTGGCACTAAGCTAATAAATAAGTACCTACTCCACAGAGTATCTTGACAGATTTTCGGCAGCTGATATTTTGCTCTTGACAGATTTTCGGCAGCTGATATTTTGCTCTTGGCAGCTTTTTAGTCACTAGCTATTCATACCTGGATCATCTAAACAAGATATTGAATCCAGAAAATGTTCAGTTTTGACAAGTTAAGCTGTATTTGCATGTGGCAATTTCCAGAATCATATTAAAGTATTTAAGTTAGGAACCGGCACGATACTACTGAACCACAACATCCGATAATAATAGCATTAAGTTGTCATTTAACTAATGCTGGTCTGAAGTCTGGATTTATAATCAATGATCTGAATGTGTATTTATCTTGTATCTTGTTACTTACAGTCGAACCTGTCAAAGGCCACCTCTATTTAAGAATCACTTGCTTCTAAAGGCCAGTAAAAATATCCCAATTCCATTTTATTTATCGTAATTGAACCTGTATATAAGGACCACCTGTGCATAAAGGCATTTTTATTGGTTTCTTTTGTGTCCTTTACAGACAGGTTACACTGTATTTCGTGTGATTAAATGGTTGTGTCGTGTTCTTGGTCGTTCTTGTTATAAAATACATGTTTAACTTCAACTTTCTCACGGTGTCCAAGAGACAGTTAAATGCATACGTCACTATAAGTCATTATTGACAAGCGTCTTGTGGCATTGTCTGCCGCTTTGCCAATTGTTGCAAACTTTGTTTAGGATACGGGGTTTCCCCTATTTATAACTATTAATATTTAAATAAAAACTTATTAAAAAACCTTTGCGGACATACAGATAGGTAGATGGACAGCAAAACAACCAATAGTCCTTTCATCGGCAAGGGGGGGGGGGGGGGGGGGGGGGGGGTAATGAGAGATACTAGAAGCGTTTCGAATCAGACGAAATACTGTTATTACAGGTATACTCCAAAACTACTTTCGATTCATTCAGTAGTAGTAAGAGTAATTAAAAATAGCGAATTCGTAAAATGCTAAATATGTTAGGTGAAACTAACTTACCCTTCCAAAGAACCAGTGTTTGACCTTATATGCCAGTTTCAAGACCTTATATGCCAGTTTCAAGACCTTATTTGCCAGTTTCAAAGTTTCAACTTTACTTTGGAGTTATGATTTTGACATGGGTTGGTACGTTTGTTTTTGATAAATTAAATAATTAAAACAGATGAACATAGTTTATTATAATACAGATAAAAATAACAATTTAATAGTTTAATCTAAATGATAAATACTAAATAACACACACAACAATGATATATTTATATATAAAATTACACATTACGTCATTAATGAATAAACATATTTCTTTTTCAGGTGCTTGCATATAGATCCACGTAATAGCTCAGTAGATAAAATACATGCATACACTGACAAATTACAGTCATAATTATAATGACAAAATAAGAAAAAAAATCAACATTGTAATTGAAATATAGCATTGTTTACAATGAAGACGGCTGCCCTATTATGATTTCTTAAAATTTTATATAGTAAATAGTTATACAGTCAAACCTGTCATAAAAGCCACCTCTATAAGGATCGCTTGCTTGCCAGTGAAACTGTATCCTAATTACTCTTAATACACGTTATTTGACCATGAATATAAAGGCCACCTGTCCATAACACTTTTACTGGTTCTCTGAGATGACATACATGTATATGTATATAAACAGATTTGACTGTATTAAAAAAATTCAGAAAGTTTAAAAAATTATAATATAACACGGGTTTTAAAACCTAGTACATTTTTCATTGTGTTTTGCGATTATATTTCTTTCAACTATTATGTTCCTGTCAACATAAGATATACTATCTTTAAAACCAAAGGGAAAGGTTTTGTCCGTATTAGTCTGAAACAAACTTTAATGCCGCCATGTTTAATTAAGTAACATTTAGTTTGTAAGTACTCAAACATTCTAACTATTGCATATACTTTCTAATAATATTCAGTAAACGTCAAATGAACGTGTTAAATTTCACACCACACATATCCGTGTATAAAAGGTAAGACTTCCTTCATTGTCCAATCCCATTTAATTCCATGAAAATGTTTCAAAATTTCTGTTTTTTTAGTCATAATGACATTTTAATGAAGGTTGCAAATAGATATTTTTCTCCGATTAAAAAGATAAATTGATTATAAATTCTCCATTGGATGGAGAAAAAATGACACAAAACAGATTACAATGTCATCGACAACAGCGTAAAGTTGAACTTATATATAATGTCATAATCAATGAATTAATCTTCATCGGTGGAAGTTTTTCTTTGCTGTGGTATTGGTACTTCAACATGCGTATCTGTTAATACTAAAGCATTTTAAAATACTTTTCAAAGATACCCACGGTTTGTTATGTGATCTTACATGTGACAATGTAACTTTTAAACAAATACCACCGAAACACTTTCACCATGCACCGGATTGTAAGTTTTGATTCTGAATCATATTCAATTAATTTTTAAAACAATTATATATTGTGGTCAGCCTAAATTCTTAAATACAGTGAAATTCCGTACAGATAATAAAAATCAGCGAGAGAGTCCGGCATATATAATTTTACCACAGTGACAAAACTGGAAGCTATAAACGTACGTATATATAAAATGTATAATTATTCATAAAAATTAAAATGCACTTTCCTATCCTTCGTCAGAGACACGCATTAAATATTAAATATATTCTCGGGGTTACCATGTCAAACTCGTCCTCAACATGACAGCAAGACCCATTAGACACAACCTTGTCCCGTTAGACTTGCATGACATTGTACCTTTCCAGTTTTGATACGGTTTTGCTGATATAACTAATAAGGACTCTAGTTATGTCGTTTCTGGATTCTTTTCTATTGTGTTAAGCGGCTGGCTAAGTTCTCCGGCTTCTTCCTCAATGATCTTGATTTTGGTTTTCTTGGGAGCATAACTCTCGCAGTCATATTCGCTGGCTAGGAGGAATGCACGTGCTTTAACTAAGGATGCATTAACGGCAAAGGTATTCTCATATATAACTCCAGCAGTCACACCGCCTAGAATTGGTCCAATCCAATACACCTAAAACAAATGATAAAAAATGTGGTGAGCATTAGTTATGAGGTAATGGATACAATATATAAATACCTTAGCTTTCACCGTAGCACTGGGGTCTGGTGTTCCTAAAGGGCAAGCACTTAAAGATGCAGTTGCATTTACAATAATTTTTTTCAAAAACGACGCATAATGCTAATACATGTATATAAATTGCAGGGTTTAAATGTTATATTAAAAGTAATTGTGGCACTTATTAGTATATGTCAACAGAGGACAGTGATATAGAGATTTAAAATCGATTATATTTCTCCTCAAGTTTTCTTTGAAGATAAAAATCGCTTACCAATCTCATCTACGGGTGGAAATACATTCATTTATTTAATATAGACGCATCATGTTTGATCTGAACCCAATAATTTGAACAAATTGTCCAATTTAAGATACATTACCCAATGAGATTTCCAAATCCCCATTACAACCGCTGGACCAAAACTTCTGGCTGTATTCATACTTGATCCTGTATATTGGACCTGAAAACAAATAACCAAATATTGAAAACATCAGGTATTTCAAATCACAAAGGCTTTAATTAAAAGAATCTATGAGAATTTGCGCATAAGAAAGTTGTTATTCAGTATGTGTTTTATTCTTAATAGTAAATAGCCTAGGTATAACATTCGACACGCATAAAGCATATAAAGGACAATGAGTGAGTGCTTTAGATGGTAAAATGGGTCTGTTTTGAGTTTCCGATTTAGTTCTGTTAGGATCTGGATACCATTTTATCAAATTCAATTTGAACTATATCGGAAGGCTATAATGTTAAAGAGCGTCTAAGAAATAAACAGGTTCCCCGAAAAACTGATATGATGTAATACAAAGTTTGCAACAATTTGCAATAATATTTTTCATCATAACCATATTTAACTTAATTTGCCAACTTTCAGGGTTTTCTTTGCGTTTGGGAGTGTAGTTTGGACATGAACCGCTATGTTTGTGTTTGACAGTAACAATACATAGATTTTAAGAAAAGCACATTGGCATGATTGCAAATATGAGAAGTTGGAAATAATAAGTGATAGATTAAAGACACATGCCTCGAGTTTGCATTTAGACTTGAAAACGTTTACCTAAAGCTTATTTTCAACAAAAGACAAATATTTGGATTAGTGTTAATGGAACCCGTATAAAGAAAAAAAACTGCGTCACTAGGATTCAAATCCGCAATGAAAAAGTTAAACCCTAGCCTTTTTAGCCTTCATTACTATCTTGTTTTCAAAGCCAAAACTCCAATTATCATAAAGCCTGTTTTATCAATGAAACACGCTCCGTCAAAAACAAAACTACAATTTAGTTACATAAAGTATTAATGTTATGCAATACTTGTATTTATTTAATTAAAACAATAACTGTCATCGAGAGTCTTTGATGGCGAAAGGCCTACTTTAGTTTCAGACTTATCTTCTGCATTATTCATACAATTCTTTTTCCGAAACGCAAATATATAATACAATTTCATTCTCCCCATGTATAGAAATTAAATGCCTTCCATCTTTGATGGTAAAAAATAGCAATTTCAATTAAATCGATATGCAACAAACATGAATTCCGGTTGGTGGTTCTGGACAGTTTTAATTTGGATTTTAACTGTCGAATTACAATTTGTACATCAAAGAATGTAGCAGTATAGTTACATTGATTTGAATTCCATTACATGATTAAAAGATCGCTATATCAAACACAAAGGTTTATAGCTGAAACTGTATGGCTCCGAATGGCCATTGTATATGAATAACTAACACAAAAGGCATTGCGTGTTAGAAAAATATATAAAAGTGATGTGTCGAAGTTTGGCAACATAGTAGGCCATTTGCGTATTATGAAAATAAGCAACTGAAGATATACTAGGTAATTATAGAACACGAAACACACCCAAAACAAATCAAACAGAAAAACACAAACAAGACAAGTATACTGGTATTTTGAGACCACCAATGAACTTTTAACTGCAAGACAAAATTGTCTTGTTTAATTAACACAGTTCCGATCTAAAGTAAATACGTACACACTCCTATAAGATTATGTAAGATATTACAAGTGTTGCGGTTACATTTAAATCTTATTGTGGCATCGTTGGGTTTGTCGTAGAGTTAACATTTCACGATTCCCCATTCAAGTGATAACGATTAATGATTTCATGAGTAAAGTCGTTGTTCTGCGATAATATTTGATACTTTCTTCTCAAAGTTGTGATTTTGAAAAAAATGGGGAAAATACAATTAAAAGGCGTACATATGGCACTTAAACTGTCTACAACGGTTTGGGGATATAAGGTTGAGAAGCAAATTATATAGATTTAAAATTGAAGAAAGATTCCGGCTAATGCTTCAAAAACAAACATTAATATTTAAAACATATTTATCAATTTCGATTTAAATGAACACGTTTGTCATGTGCTATAGTTAAATGAAATTGACTAAAATCGCACATGGTAATTCCTTTAGTGGAATTTTGCATAGTAACGCCACATTCCAAGGTAAGCACAGACAGCCGTGTCAGTACAGTACATATCTGTCGAAAGTTTAACACCAAACCAATGAATAGGAAGCGAAGTTTGGCTTCCCAGTGGCCGAGAGACAGACAGTAAATGCCCGAAAAAATAAATGTATTGCATTTACCAAAATCAGCAGAGATATAGATAACGAGGAGAGACGAGATGAGCTGTCGATGCCTTATTATATTTGTTAGCTTTTTGTCAAATTTTGATGGATCTATACTATACACCCAATTGTAAACAAACAATTCTAATGTCAATCATACAGGACATATCTGCCATTTTGGTAATCTTCTGTACAATGACTACGTATTTATCTTATTGATTCCCATTGATCCTATAAAAGAAGTATTTGATTTTAAGTTTATCTCTGGTGTAAATTTCATATTTACATTATATTTGCTTGTCTAAATAACTTTATCATATAGGTATTTGATAGTGTTTACACTTCTTAACAGGTGCACGTATTGGATATGTCAATTTTTTTTTTCAAAAGTCATTTTGATATTTTGAAAATTAAAAACACAAAACGCTTTCCAAAAATCTTAATTTTCTGTCTTTATTTGTTTACAATAAATCAAAATTTTAAAAATCAAACGCACAAAACGCTTTTCAAAAACCTTAATTTTCTGTCTTTATTTGTTTACAATAAATCAAAATTTTGAAAATCAAACGCACAAAGCACTTCCCAAAAGCAATATTTTTTCTGTCCTTTAATTGTACACATAAGTGGTGATAAATTTTAGTCAAAAAGTTTAATCCGGTTAATACCAGTTTGTAATCAGTTTACCACTAGTTTTATTCGGTGTTTCTTAAACCCACTTATAAAACGATCTGCGGTTGACAATTTTCCGTATCACTTGTAACGGTGCCCTCAAAACGACGAAAAAGTACAATGTACGATGATTGATACAACTAGATGAAATAAACAAAAAAGTTGATCGTGAACTGTGAATTGAATTAAAAAAATTACATGTGTCATGTGCTGATTTTGAATTTTTATTTAAATAATACGTTAAAATCACTGGTTTTGAATACATTGTTTTGATAAAAATTCAAAATCAGCACATGATGACTCATGTATTTCATTACAAGAATTATTTTTCAAACTTCCTGATTTTGTGTCCTAACCTTTTGCACAATGGTGTTTAGCCTACAACAAATTATCAACTTCGTCACTTTGCTTGATTGGTTTTTTATTATTTATTATGTAAATCTTAATTTGATTGGCATCAATGCTATAGCGAATCTATGCACAATGATTTTGGTAACTCACTGGCCGTAGTTGCGACAGTTAAAAAAATGTAAGTTTTGAAATTATTGGTAATTTAAAAGTAATACCGTTAGAACACAACAAGGAAGTGTTCCGCGAAAAAAACAACATACATTAACTCGGTTATACTTACAGCAAACAGGTGGCACATGGTAACGGATAAACCAATAGTAAGTGGTGAAGATCCATTTAAATCTTTACGTTTTTTATCAACCGTTGCAAAAACAGTCAGCACTAGGACGAATGTAATGAAAAATTCTACACCGAACGCCTTCCGCCATCGACGTCATCATGCGGTATTGTTGCTCCAAGCTCACCACGCCGATTTGCAGGCGTGAGACCTTTCAAAATTCCGGCCCCAATGATTGCACCAATGATCTGCGCTACAAAGTAACACAGTGCTCTAGCAAGACTTATATGCCGAGTCACGAAGAATGCAAAAGTCACGGCTGGATTAATATGCCCCCACTAACGTGGGCTATGCACCACACTAATGTTCCGACACTTAAGCCAAATGATAATGCTATTTGGACGACTTTTCCATCAGTGTCCCATCTCACGACCGATCCACATCCAATCAAAACGAGCAACAATGTTCCCACAAACTCAGCAGCAACGGCTTTCCAGAAACGTAAAGCTCTTAGATCATCAATGCTTGTTATCATTCTGAATCTGATAAGCCAGTGGTTCTTGGGCACAGTCTTATGTTCCTTGTGCAAATTTGGCTCAGTCATAGGCTACTCGGTGTATATTTACTATATCTACTACCTTCAGAGAAGGTCAGTGTATTTAAATTCCTCCGGTATCTTCAGTTGCCTTGTTTCAATACCCTGTAAATAAAATGACATATATATATTTATGATAACAGAATGATAATACTCAAAATGATTAAACAAATGTTATATAAATGTATTAATGTCGGTAACGGAAATATCAAACATATTATATTATACCATGGCTTATTGTTACTCACCCACGGCTTTTTCTCTTTTTATAAACTCATTTGGATTAAAAAATAACTCTCCAACGGCAATCATAAAAAGTTTCCAAAAATATGTTATTACAGTTTCCGTACAATGTCCGGAAAAGAGTAGACCGTTTGGTCAACTGGAAGATATAAATATCCCATGAGTTTTCAGTAATATCTATTCTTATGGCCCCACAAATACATCTGATTTTATCAAACCGTCAAAATCCAATCAGCATAATAAGTACATCACACAAACATTGTCCCCTCGGGAAGGACCAAAATTCAATTAGCTGATTACGTGTTTCACGTTAATTACTTAGAGACTGGTGGCTTTTTATACTGTATCTTGTCAATACTTGTTCTTCATCACGTGTGGTTATCACCAAATTACATCGGGAACGACAGATAAACAGTCGGTTTTTTACTAATAGGTTTATTAGATAGTACCGTGTGTGTCCTATCTTTTGATATGTTTTAAATAATTTTTATCATGTATTATATCAGTGTAATTAATATTATATACATAACTCATTACGGGTGACTGAGGGGGTTGTACATAAACAACAACAGATTGATGAATTGCTACAAGATTCACGTCAGTATAAAATGATTGTAATTACAAATCATATTTCAAAATGCATCAGTAAATTACAAACTGCATGAAAATGAGCATTGCCACTAAAACATCCTTTCCGGAGCACCCGGTCCCAATTCTCTGGTTGAACTTAACGTGTTTAACTAAACTTTCTGGTTTCACAGTTTTTACTTTGCTTTTGAGATTGTATACATGGACCAGTATGTTTGTGTTTTATTTAAATGATAAGGGCGTCACTAACAAATATTAAACAAGATTTAAAATTTACCCAAATATTGATTGCACTTCTTCCAAATTAATTTCAAACAGTGTTCTTTAATATTGATTCAGTGCCCGTCCAAAGTCGAGACTTTTTAATTTTTAAAATCAGTGGTATCAGTTTGTATTTGTCCTTTCTTATTCTGTCTTGTCTCACTGCACCTGTTTTCATCGTTTACTTGAATTTTGTTGTGTTTTGTTGTCTAGTTCACGTTTTTAAAAACATTTTCCCCATGTGTAAAGTTTATCCATTTAAATACCAGTTCTAGTATATACATGTTTGAACCCGGTTTTCCTTGTTGTATATGTTGGCTTTAAATGTACTAAGAGCTCTGCATGGACGTGTATATTGGCGTTCTAAAGGCAGCCGTAAGCGTGCACTAATGTGAAATTGTGAATCAGGCGCAGACACATAAATTTCATGAAATTAATAAGAAAATGGTTTCGTCGCGAATACATAAAAATCGCAAAAATTAAAACTTAAAACAGTATTCAACCAACCAACAAACAGACGGTTAAGCACTATTCGCATTTCAGATCTTCTAGTCGCTGAAGTCCCATTTTTATTGAGTTAGAAGCAATAATTGGCATTAGAAATTCACAGATGGCTTTGTGCAATTTTGAGTGATAAATAAGAGTGAGCACGCAACATTCTCAAATTCTCAATTGCTGATTGGTATGAACATCTTTATTACAATGCCACTGTGTAAATCAATATGTTAGTTACTGGCCTATATCAAATAACCTCACATTTCTTGATAATTGAAATACCAACTATTGTGTCATTATAGCACGTGTGGTTTGGGTCCTTTTGACACTATTGTTGTCAACGTCAGCTGTTACTGTCCAAAATCACGCATATAGTTAAAATGATTAGAAGCTTTTGCTTTTGGTAACTTTTAGTTAGGCATTTTAGGCAAATCTTTTGGAATCCATTGAATAGACGTATAGTAGTGTCTTATCGTATTTTTATTTTCAAAACGAAATATCAAAACAACAATTACCAGTAATGTACATGACAATATTTTTAAGTATTTTGTTCAGGTAATTCAGAAAAGTTGCGAGCTATGTCTTAACATTTCGTTTAGAAATAAGATACGACAGTAGCATTTCAACATACAAACATGTAAATTTAAACTGAATCAATTTACCATCCATATTCATAATGTAAATGTCAAAGCACCAACATTTAAGGACATTTAAGAACGGTTCAGCAGTGATTACACCTATGATTCGGAAGAAATACTAGATATACCGTCTCTGGTGTACTTTTACCGGTTCTTCCAAATAAGGCAAGCTTAAGCTTACATTCGTTTTCAAAATCACTGGGTATGGATTTTCTGCAATCATGAATATATATTTTTTTTACTTTCAATCCTCATTCCTTGATATTAAAGACAAGAGTATTCGTGATTGATTAAACATTAACAATTTACTAGTACTATATTAAACTTCAAATGAATAAGAAATATAATTGGCTCCCACGCCTAATTGCTTCAGTAGAAGGAATGTCCTGTTCTTTGCAGTGGTTATGTTCAACCGTGTTGAAGCGTTTGATACTAGTTATATTTGTGACTTGAAAATCGGAAACACTGGTTAAAATCTTACCTCCTTGTTTTACCCACTGTCATATATGATCATTTTATCGCTCGTTCTTTCACATGTCCTCGTGTTTTATATATAATTTTATCAGTTATACCTTGTTAACGATGTGAATATGTCCAGGAAAGGACTACGATATGAATACCAAAAATTAAGGTTACACTCCGACTGCCATGAATAGAAACAATTGTGTTAGTGGTATTCATTTATAATTTTATGTCCGTGTCATGTGATAATTTTTGAATTTTTATTAAATAAAGTATTCAAAATTTAGTTCATCACATGACAAGTGACATTTTTAGGACACGTATTGTTGCTGTTATAAATTGTGCATTTGCATTTGTATTTCATACGTTTACCTATGGAATTAATGCAGTTAATTAATAATATGTTTGTATTATATAATCAAAAATTAAAGATACTAATCCATGTCAAAGTAAAAACTCTTGAAACTAACAAATCAAGTTAAACATGTGAACTTCCACCAGCCGGAAGTGATGCTCCGGAAGGGTAAGCACTTCCTGTTTAGCTAGCTACATTTGAAATGAACATGGAACTATGGGACGTCAAACATATCCAGTGTATCTCGGACACAGACATCATACTTATCATCAATATTGATGGCGGTCATAAAACTTTTTGAGGGCCTTGATAAGCCTAAGCTTGCATTATCCCGGGGTCAACATTTTTTTTTGGGAGGCTTGCTACGTTATCCCTGTAGTAGGAACAAACTCTACCATAGCGTGTTAATTGTGAAACAGATACTAAGTTCATTAAATGAGGGAGAAACAGGTATATAAAGAAAATGAAAGTTGGCATTAGAAAAAATGGCGTTATAATTCAGGTATACGTCTAAACATAAAGTCAAACTTGAAGAATCAGTCGTATCTTTTATTTCAAGCTCACTAAAATAGATTACATTCACATAGTCTCCAAGAGAATTATTAAGAGATAGAACGTCCAGTATATATCTGTAAGTTGAGTTAAAAGATTTAGCGACAATTTTCTCTCCAGATTTAACGAGGCATTGCATGAATTGTGCTTCATGAAGAAAGGTGTATTACTTCGACCAGCAAATTCAAAGCACATTAACAATCATCATTTTTTGCTTACATTATAGTTCCAGAACCGTCACCCAATTAAAAGCTTATATTTATATATCACTTAGTAATTGAAGTCCTATCGGTTTTATGTCCTGTTCATTCGCTATGTTGACTTCATACGCTGTGGGTATAGAGATAGGAGGTGTTTATGCCGTTTTGGAGCACTCGACCTTTAACCAGGTGGAAGTTCAAGTATTTAACATAATTTAGCAGTTTTCAGTTTTTACTTTGCTTTTGGGATGATTGTGGTCTAAACATACCCCAGTAGTTCAATTATATACCAAATTGAATGTATTTTAGCACTGAAAACTGTATATTTTATCAAATATGTCAATCTTGTTGATGAAAATAATTCCAAGTTTATCGATATATAATTTTTTATATAAATCGCTTATACAATTTTTAATTTATATGTATAACGAAGCTGTGGGTATGTCTTCTTTTACTTGTCTTGATCATATATATGCTCATTAATAATAATAATAATTTTGTTCGCAGTGCATTAATTTTGGTAGAAAAGATGTGAAAATAATAAGAGTTAATCGTTCTGTAATACAGTGGCACAGTATACTAGTACATCTCCACTGATACTATAGATGACAATATTTCTGGATGACATGTACATGTACATGTATATCTCTGACCATCACATCACATGATATTCATTTCCGGCAAAATTCCATGTGTAAACAGTGATTAACAACCGGACACAACGTGTAGATTTGCAAAAAATAATTGCGCAATAAGAGTTTCTTCATATCCGTATGATACATCAGAGTTTGGTTATAAAACCCGTGTAGACAATGACTGGAGACTGCTTAGATCAGCTTGTTATTATACTGCAGAAATATATCAGCCAAGATTACAGTTTAATCATCCATGCAAGACAGATAAAGAAATAGAAGAAACTCTGCAAAATCACAAACATTTACATTTTAAAAAAAGCATTCCCGTCAATGTTCAAATCGCAATCCTTAAAGCAACGTAAAAGCTTTGTAAGCTGGTAAATTACGTTAAACGCGTGAATTTCAACATGGAATTGGTATTCAGGATGGACAAATACCTCCTAGCTAATTAGCTAGCTACTCCCATGGTATTCAAAATTGAGAATGAAAGCTATAACATGTAACTTTCACTGTCCAGAAATTTTAAACTACATGTAGTATTCATAATATTGAAATATACAATGTAAATTGATGATAAGAGTTTAATCATATCACAACCTGTGAAATCCATCATATCGGGTCCTCGGTCCTGATACAGGTACATCGGGTCTGATACTAATGAAGCTCTATGAAAACACTTATAACATCTACAGTACAACTTGCTTTTAAAGGCCATCTCTATATAACGGTCACCTGCTTATAAAGGCCAATAAAATTGTATCCCAATGGTTCTTTATTCCTATTATTTAAATCTGTATAATTATAAAGGTCACCTACCCATAAAGCCTACCTTTACTGGTTCCCTTGGGTGGCCTTTATAGACTGTTTGACTGTATTACCAAAATGCAACGAATGTAGGAATTACTATTAGGAAGTCAGTAAAGCATTGAAATTAATTATAGACGTTTAGGGTGGAAAAGCCATTTTAGAAATTCTCCATGTCATAATTTTAAACAACTGAGGATAAAGCTATGCATATAGCATTTTCATGATTTTAGCATTTTTATAGAGATCTATCCCAGAAGTCTTGTCGAAGCTCAGAAATTAGTTCCCTACTATGTTTCCATAAATTGAGTACACGTGGTTTTTATTATTTATTTCACTTAATTGAAAATGTTTCCATTAAACTATCAATAAAATGCATTTTAAATGCACTGACCTAACAAAATTATATTTTTAATTACACATTGTTGGGGTTTTTCCAGGTGTGATCATCATGAATATTCTAATTATGACATAACGTTTATAGTTGTTTCAAGTAAGAAGGTACAGAAGGGATAATTTTGACATAGGCATATTTGTTTTGATAAAAAGTTCAAAAATTGCTCTAGGTACAGAATTAAGTTAACTTTTTCATGAATGAAAAATATTTTTTCCTATCGTGTCAGCATATTTTGTATTAAGTTTTGACAATTTTTTGTGAGTTTTTGAAAATACGACTTTATTCTTGCATTTTCCATGTGCACTGAATTTGTGGAAATACAGTAAGTGCAGACTAACATTAACAATCTGCTGAAGAGGTTCTCTTGTATAGGAGGGATTTTACTAAGACAAGACGAAATGTTGTCTAAGATTAATTTTAAATAGATTACATTCAAAGAACCAAACCAGTCAAATAATTTAATGACATTGTGTAAAAATTAAATAATGCTTTACATATGCGAACACATTACACACGTTATTCAACACTTGTGTAAATATATTACTTCAACCTGTACCGTTATCGAACACAACCCCTCGGGTTAAGTTGAACTTCTGTTTACGTTCCGGTGACCTGGCCGTGGCTACCGGAGCGTAACTAAGAATCCTACATTATTTAGATATTTTTATATACGTGTAAATGGATATAAAACCAGGCATATGAAACGACAATGCATATTTTGTAAAAATTCTTTACAGCAAAACATTTGTCCAACTGGACTTGGTTGTATTTGAAACATAGTAGAGTATAGTGTATACCAGGTAAGTTTGTATGCAAATCATTGAAGAACAAATCATTATATAAAATTTGTGTACAAATTATATCTACATGTGTTCATGGAATGAATTGATTTTGTCAGTATTAAATGTCGACGTTCTTTATTATATCAGGAGTGGGCGTTCTAAATATCTAACGTATGTGGTGTGGCACTGAGCCTCGTTGTACAAAATCATAACTGACTGCATTCATACTCGCATCGAAAAGAGGGCGTGGTCAGCCGGTACACATTTAAAGACCATGTCAATCATCGGATCGAAGTTATAAAATCTGATCTGATAGAATAATATTTAGACAACGTCGATATTCAACAAAAATATTCCCCTGATATCCACGTTTTAAAGTCTTTGCTAAAGATTATCCGTTCGAATGACTTGAAGAAGAGATATATTACACGCTCAGTGGTATCAAACCAGCCAGTAAGTACACTGTTCATGAATGATTCTCGGTAGGCTATGTAATGAGATTTGTCGGGCTTTGATGCTTTCGCGTGACATGAAACCGACACAAACTCCACGAATACGTCAGGATGCGACGGCAGAGTCTTTTGGAAGAGACATTGAACACCAATGATGTCCCGTTGATGCTGATGACGTCTCGATATAAGTGGAATATTCTTGACTGGAACGTAAATTTATTCAATCAACCATACATACTTTTCAGAGCACCACGCGGTCTTGTGAACACACCGACAACATTCTGAGAGTTATACGCCATGCTCATCCCAGACTAAGTGAAAAAATGATAACGCTAGCTAGCACCACTAAACGGTGCTGTGTCTGTCTGTTTTTACATTCCAACGCGTCTACACTGTCTAGAGCACCTGTCCTCGCTTTCCCATATTGCGTTTGTGGATTCCAGTGAATGTTAGATATGTTTCTGTATGATTCACACTACAAAACATACTGACACGAGGAAGTACAAAGAGATATAGTAATATCAACATGTAAGATTTACTGAATAACTTCAATATGAGCGTTTACCGCAAGTTCGCACGACTCTATAGTCATCAACTACAGTACAGGCCTGTCGAAAGTTTAACACTTAGCTAACGAAAAGGTGTCACAAAAGCTTGGCTACCGAGCAGTTGAGATACAAATAGCTAGTGAACGAAACATAGATAGTAGGAGTCGAAAACCACTCTAACAATGAGTCGAATTGAACAGTCGATTCGGCACTAATTTGTAAACTTAGTGTTAAACTTTCGACAGGTCTGTACTGTAATGTGCAGGACGTGTTTTAGAAAAGATTATAAGTGCGTGTGTTCATTTTACAAATAAATAATAAATAAATAATAAATAAATAAATAAAATGATTTGATCAGAATAAGTTTGCTGCCAAACCCTGCACAAATGCATTGTCAAACCGTATTGTATTTTATTTTTATTGCGTATATTTACAGAAATGGCAGCAGAAACCAGTGTAAATTTTCAGAAGTGTTACATCGGCAGTCTGATGACTCGTTCGAACCTTTGGTTGTCATACAGTTTAGCAGCAAGGCTAAACCAGTAGCTATTGAATGGATGATTGCAAAGATCCAAACAAAGAGGTCCGCTGGTGGTGCCGAGTTGGATGTCAGGACCGCCGTGTTACATTTTAAGCAGGTATAAACACTATTAGATTTTTAGACACCAGGCATCGATATTGAAGTGAAATAATGCTTCTCTCTGGATAATTTTTCATTAATAAGACTGATTTACCTTTTAAAAGAAACATGCGGCATATAGATATACAGGAGTCGAGAATACGAAGGGCATAGTTTTTCAAGCCATTCAAGCAAACGGCCAATGGTGCGATTTTGTGTATCCAGAATGGATATGAAATTCGAATCTTAAAGATGCAGTGTTAAAAGCATTGATGATATAGTTATTTTCATGAAAATGCAATATGCACAATAATAATGCATAAGATACAATCAATGTTTTTGAGAAAGGTTTTGCTTGGCCACACTATTTCGTAGCAGTATAGAATGAAGTCTCTCACCCTAAATAACCAATGCTTACTTATAGAGTTCGAATTCACTAAGAGCTTTTAAATTGGATGCCATCACCATTAACTTTAAGTTAGTTTTAAAAAATGCTATATACTCATTCATTTCGAAAGGAACGCGGTAATGTAGCTTAATTAAGGGGCTTAAGGGGTAGTTGGGTTAGGGCTACTTACACATCAAGTAATGAGGATCCTGTAGTTTTACTGTAAGGTAAAGTGGTGCCACAATATACAGGTACTATAAAAAGGTAGTTCAAAACTCTAACAATTTTTGACAGGTATTGTCTATAACAAACTTAAAAATTCAAAGGATTACTCTACACCATTTTACAATATTTATGTTTTTGAAGTGAGAGAAAAAATTCAGTTCTGATTCTGTATGAATATTCAACACCAGTCAATTCTATGGACTCAAACTATTGAAATATATTATGTAAATATGCTTAATTAAAACTAGATATATGACATCATTATATAACATATAATCATGCTATATTAACAGGGGTACACTGTAAGTATAAAAGCATGCCCAGTATGTGCTTGCAGAGTACACGTGTAATGCTGCAGTTAATTAATAGTTTATATTCAGACACATTTATGTTAAACTTATTAAAATGTGGAAGGGTAGAATTAATATGCATGAAAAAAGAAACCTCAGTTATATTGTTATTAACTGATTATTTAGTCAGAAAAGGGCTAACGTTTTATACCCCCGTCAAACTAATCTTTATAACCCCCCCCCCCCCAAGCATAGTTTTGGGGTAAATAGGAATCATCGTGTCTGTCCGTCCGCCCGGGTGTCCATCTGCTGTCTGTCTGCACGTCAATGTAAAACCGCTATATACTTTATTGGCACATAATGCGATGTGTCATATACGATATCTAGGTGTGTAGGTCAAAGTTCAAAAATCACAAGGTCAAACTTAGTTTTAGTGTTCATGTGCCGTGTCTTCTCGTTAGCTTCCGCATCTTCTGTATGGATTTTGATCAAAATTGACACAAATTTACAGAAACATGAGATGATGTTTCGCGTACCATAGTTTAGATGTGTAGGTCAAAAGTCAAGGTCACAAGGCAAAAACCTTAGTGTCGGTGACAAAATACCGTGTCAAATCTAAGTTCATTCATGAAAATAAGAACACATAAGTTGCATCAATAAAAGAGAACCACCTCGAATTTTTTTGGGGTGGGGTATTTCACTCTCAAGAGATAGTTTTGGTTTTTCACTGGCAGAGCTTCCGCGTAATTGAGATTGTGAATTTGGTGTGAGCTATTTCTAGAGGTGTTCCATGTATGTATATGTTAATAATATCCCGGCCTTGGTATTTCAGCAAGACCTAGGGAAGAAAGGTCTTTATTAAATTTTTATCAAGATTGCCACCATCCTACAAGCAATGTTCTTAATTACTTTCAATCGAATGATATTATCCTTTCAGTTTCACAGTATTATTTTTTCATGGCACGATCAATAAATTTTATTTTGTGATTATTATTTTTATGATTTTGTTAAGTTTTCGGCAGATTTAGAGGCTTATTTTGTTACGTCTTTTCGCATATTAGGAATTGGCACTGGAACTGGTGATATAGTAGATTTTTACGAGAGACAAGATTGTTGTCAAAATTACCAAAGACATGTCTGTATTTATCTTTATATTTGTCAGTACAAGTTTCAATTCAACACAAATAGTAGTGTAATAAGATTCGTTTGTACACTGCATCTTGGACTAATAGTGGTAGGCCACGATAATTTTACGTTTTACTATACAACAAAAGGGAGACAACTTAAATTAAAGGTTGTATTTTTACACGGAGACAATTGTTTTGCAAACAATTTACCCAATACTCTGTCTTTGCGCGAATTATCATTTTCGTTTTACATAACTGATTTATGTCCGTTTTCCGAGTAATCTCCATCTTATGAAGCGATTGGAATTAAATAGAATTATAGATTTTCAAACACCAAAGTCTCGACGAGGAATTCTACCGACAGCAGAAGGCATAGCATTTGAAAATGATTCGAAAGCCTTGTTTGATATTTAGAATCGTCTTTGTGTAGTCGAGCCCAAAGTTCCTAACGTGAGTTTGCACGTGACAAAGTATCTCATCGAATGTTTGTTATGTATTTAGTGTGAATAATTTTAGCACAGGATACCGTGATATATAGTTTGTCAATCCTACTTCTCCAACACCGTCGAAGATATTTTAACTAAACTTGATTTACAGTCCAACCTGCCTTAAATGCCACCTCTATATAAGGACCATCTGCTTATAAAGGCCAGTAGAATTGTAGTGCAGTTGTTCTTAATTCATATTATTTGAACCTGTATATAAAGGCCATTTTTACTGGTTCCATGGGTGGCCTTTATAGGCGTGGCCTTTATAGGCAGGTTTGACTGTATATGATATCCAGAATGTTACATTATGTACGCCAGAAGGAGAGGTAACTCCGGAAATTCCTTAGAATGCCCTTGAAATTGTAATTGTGATTTTTATCATTACCAACAAATGCAAACGAATGTAACTTGCCTGACACATCAGCTCCGTTATTGATATTGCTATGTGCTCCTTTTGAATAAAAGTATAAAATAATACAATTTAAAAGTAGTACATAGCTACTATTATATATAATGTATTATTGTTAATTAAAATGGAACATAACATTATTGCATTTACTGGAAGTATGCATTGCACATATAAACTAACAGTTAAACACATATATGTTTAATCATATGTACACATAATTCATTATTTTAGTTAGGTTCATTTATTTTTACCACATTGGCAATATGAGGACACGTTTTGTTGTTATGCGATTTTTAAAATCATTATGATGTTATTGCATTAATCGTTTTTGTCATAGGGTATATATAAAAATTATTTTTATTTCCAATAAAATGAACAGATATTCTAAGATATTCAGTTTGGTTTTTTCTGAAGCTGTAGATGAAATCACATCGGTGAAGGTGCTTTCTAGATTCTTTTTGTTACTGGTTGTAAGGTTATATGAAGGAATAAGTTAAACTGAATACATACTGAAGTATAACGATATATTAAGTTATTAATTATGGATATGTAGGAGATGTCTATTGGGCCGTTAAACTATGTTCTTAAGATTGTCGAGAAGTAATTTTTAGTGTCATATATTTTTTATATTATTTTGAGAAATAATTTCATAAAACCGATGTATTCACAAAACTTTTACTTTTTTCGAAACTGCGTTTATTCGGAGTTTTATCCAAATCTGATGTTTCAGGATATGCAAATTACAAAACATTGCATGGAAGAGTTTAAATCGCCCAGAATATGTGTGAAAAGCATGTCATTATTTTAAATAGCAATTTTTTTCTGCTAGCTGGCATTTAATGAGAGTGCTCATTCCTGTAATTTTCCTCGAGTAGTAAATGAAGTGATTATTGCAAGTGCATGTATGTGTAAACACATCGTTGACATGGTACTATTAAATAAAAATAGGAATGCAAAAATAGACAAAAATACAACTTATTGTTATATTCAGAATCCACCTCTACCTCATTGGCAGTGTGAAATTATACAATTGAAATCTATTGTAACATAAACTTCATAATGTATATATTATTGATGAATTAAATTTGTATTATTGAATTATCAACATGTTCTTGTGGAAAACATTATATTATGTTAATTATTTTAATTTTTGATTTTATCAAAACCATAATTTTATGTATTTTCATAACTAGACATTTTGAATAATTGAAATAAAACAAAAATTTGAACGAGGGATATAATTAAGTGGAGTTTTTCTATTGCTAGTATTTGAAATTATTTTCTACTTTTTGGACAGGAAACAATTTTGTATGTTGGAGGAAGCACAGAGAAACTTCTACAAGCAGCCGACATGATGGACATGCAGAAGTTGTACAAAGATGGTTACTACCGGGAATTTGATTTAAAAGATGTTTCCAACTTTGAAGGATCTGGTATGCCTATGTTTATGATTATGTTTTTCTTGGCCGAAATAAGATTGTGATTTAATTCATTTTTGTATAAAAGTCTTGATTGTTAAATAGTAAAAGTTTTTACAAAAGATTGAATGAAAGAAAAATGAATTGTAAAGGTTATGAAAAAATATAAACCCACATAAGACCATGCGAATTCAAACGGGAATATTTTACAAAAAAACCGAAGAGAATTTTCAATTGGAAAACATGTTCATGGTAAAAGCAAACATTATTAAGAACGAGTAAGTGAATGATTTTTTATCTGCACTAACATTATTTCAGCTAATAGCGGCTAGCAACCAAGTACACTAAACAATACAAGCAACTGTAATGATAAAGTCCATATTACAACTACTGATTGCAATATTCACGACTTAGTAAATGTCCGATAGTCTGGTATAGTACCATTGGAGGACCGCAAACGCAAACTGCAGTCCCACTTATTTTACAACCAGTAAATCATTAGTAATGTTCACCCACAGGCAAAATTTCTGCATTTTTGCCTATAGCTGGCGAAGTCTCGATATACTAGTAAGTGAAATATTATTGACTGGGACATTAAACACCATTACTCAACTCAACTCATTAGTAATGTTCTAACAAACACACCAATCCATGTCGGAATTACAATACCAAAAGCTAAGTATTTTCTTTGAAAATTGGCAAATGAGGTTAAATATGTGGACTTTCACCAGAAAAGTGCTAATGACGAATTAGATAAATATCATATACAGTAAAACCTCAATCCATCGCCACCATTTGTTCAGTCAAATTTTGGAGTTATAAAAGGGTTTGTCGATAAATGGGGAGGTGGATAAAAAACAAACAAAATGGATTTTGAGACTTAAAATAGTGTGGCGATAAGCGAGGTGACAAAGTTATCGAGGTTAACAAGGTTTTGCTGTACATTCATTGTTTTGTCATTGTATTCTTGTCTTAGGTCTATCCCAGAATGTTTATACATTACATATGTAATTGATTTTGCAACTTATGTTGTTTTACAGAGGATATTGACAATTTGTTAACAAAAGCTGAAAAACAGAAAGTTATTCTTCACGAACTAGAAGTCATCCGAGCTACAGAAAATGACCCAAATATACCTGGATACGAAAACATCAAGCTGTACGCTGGAAAGAGTATCGGTAACGTATTAATGTTAAATATTTAAGTTCTTTTGTTGACATATTTCTATTTTCTTTATATGTATGGTCTTGGTTTTTCTTACCACCGGTTGCGCATGTAGAAAAGCAGCCAGGGTCGAACTTATTTGATATATTTTTTCAGTTTTCAGTGAATTCTGTTTTTACTAAAAGTTTCTCATATTTATGAGCCCGTAAGGTGATATTAGTAAAAATAGTTATTTGGTAAATATCACAATAGTTATATCGTATTTGCGCAATAGTTATATAGTATTTTCGAAATAGTAAGTCGTATATTCGCAATAGTTATTTCGAATTAGAGTTTATAAACTACAATTTAAAAGTATTGTGACATGGGTATGTGACATATATAAAGAAAATAAGTTCTATCTCGATTTCAGTATGGTATTTTATATTGGCGTTTAGTGACTCTTTCACAATACTGGTGTATGTTTCAAAGAACAAGACATATTTTACACGTTTCAGAAGAACCGTTATCTTCTTGCTTGTTTGTTTTTAAAACTCGTGGCAAAAGTACATGTTATAAAAATACTTGTTGTCAACTAAAAGTGCAATTTTCTAAAGAGTATTAAACGTTTTAAGGGGTGGATAAATTAATAAATACGGATGTATATGTTCATTAAATTTACACAGCATAGTTTCTAAAATCTATATCCTGACAACATGCACGGAACTGTTGATAGCAATATATACTTTAGATTGTTAATTTTTCATAAATTTACATGTTTTCTGTAACCATTGCAAGTGCCTGTTGCTCATTTATTCTTTCACTTTCTCGGACTGACAAAGCGTATATACAAACATATAACCCATTTGTTAATGACTTAGTGTATTTATATGTATTTACAGTTAAGAAGTATTTAAGCAGGAAGATCATTCAATCACTTTACCCACTTCACGATGAGGAAGAGATAAAACGTTTAGGAGCGGAATGGCATCAGTTTAAACATGCATTTAAAGTTCAACCTATAAGTACGTTGTTTAGTATTACAGTACAAATAGCCATGAATATCCTGAACTTTTTAATGCGGGTATTCTATGAACCAAAGGCCAAACAGTATCAAATTATGTCCAACTTCTCCAAGAGACATTGTTGACAAAGTCTATGCATTCCAAGCACTGTTGCAAAGCTTATGCATAAAACATTGAAAGAATATTCTGTTTTATACCAGGTTCCTTAAATGCATATTAAAAAGCTATCAAAAATATCCTTATAATAATCAAACACAACTTAACCGTTCAATCTCCATATTACAATTCCAAAAGCAAAGCAAAAATTGTGAAAACTGGCGAGTTAAGTGAAAATTTTCCATCACAATCGATACAGATGCACCTCCTAGCAAACTCTGCCATGTTTTAAATAAGTCATTACAGGCATGAATTTACCTAAATTTTAAGACAGTGATAATTTACAGCTAGAGATTGTAACTGGGATACCAAAGTTATGTATGATTCCCCGCCATCCATAAACTATATATTATCTAAATTATACATCTGATATTTTTTACAAATGTACATTTGATTTTAACATGTATATAGGCTTGGTATTACACAGATCTATTACTTGGATTTGTCCAATTACATTGTTCATTTACAAGATTTAATGAGCTTGTTGACTTTTGGGCAGTCATTAATTGGGTTATTCTATCGTTTCATCAACAAATCAAATCAATACATATGTCTACTTAAAGAAAATAATGACATAATCTTTTCTTTGGTAATTATGAATAACTGCATTTGAATAGATATGTCACAGATGTGCTAATATTGAATTGTTTATGAGTGTATGCATTAGCATATGAGCAACCATTTTTGTGACTTATTTTAAGTAATATCAAAATTGATAACATGACAGCTGCATACAATCTACGGAATATTATTTTAAATTTGTTAAACACCCCCCCCCCCCTTCAAAGGATTTAAACTAGTTTGACACTGCTAATAAAAATTTGATATATTTTAAATATTGTTGATGAGTTTGATGTCTCTGTGTCCAGGATTGCCCTGGATATATTTGACGCCCGATAGTTCCATGTTCCTTTTACACAATTTTGATTACACACGTGACGGGTGTAACTAGCTAATCAGAAGGTACTTAAAATTCTGGAGTACCCGGCCTCACCTCCCTGGTGAGAGTTCATGTGTCTAACCTAGCTTGTTAGTTCCAAGGTGTTTACTTTGCTTCTGGATTGTGATTTGGGCATGGATTAGTATATTTGTTTTTCATTAAACCATTTAATGCAGTGTAATTGAGAATTTATTTAACAAATTCAGGTGACGATGTTAGTCTCTTAAAGAAGAAGATTCGGTAACAGTTACCTCTCTTTGTACATACCATATTACGTAGGAACATGTTTGAAATTTAATTGCGCAATTTACACCCATCCACCTTCAAGATAAAAAAATGATCATATCTTGCATATCTACAAAGATAACAAATTATTGGTACCAAATTTCGTCTAAATCCATCAAGCCGTTTCCGAGATCTGCTTCAGCATATAGGTCTTGATAAAAGAATAATAATAATAAGAAAACAAGACAAGAACAATACGGTATGATTCCCCACTTTGGTGGTGGGGAATCATAGTTATAGTATTTGGAGAATCTGCGTCAAAATATAACCGGTATACATGTATATTCCTGTTTATTTCAGACAAAATTCGAGAATATTTTGGAGAAAAGATTGCCCTCTATTTTGCCTTTCTTGGAATGTATACAATTGCATTGATACCACCAGCATTTATTGGTGTTATATATTTCATCACCTCGTGGGAGAGCATGTACAGAGAAGCCATCTTTGCCGTCTTTAACCTTATTTGGGCAACCATTTTCTTGGAAGTATGGAAGCGATATTGCTCTGAACTAACATACCGCTGGGGAACTAGTGATGAAGTTATAAATAAGTTTGAAGAACCAAGAGCAAACTTTTATGGAAAGCTCGGAAAAATGTTGTAACTGGCAAACCGGAACCAGTATATCCAAGTTGGAAACGGTCTTTGAGGTTTTATGGTGTAACAGTTCCAGTGACTTTTGTATTTATGACCATAGCTTTCTATGTCATGTTGATATACTTTTGGTTGCAAGACTGGGCTGATGATTTGTATGCTAAAAACCAAAGTTGGTTAAACTTCTCAAATTTATACTTGCCTACTGCCATTTATGCTGTGATTATTGGAGTGGTTAATACCATCTATAGAGGCGTTGCTAAGAAACTAAATGATTGGGGTGAGTGTTGATAAGAAACGTAATTATTGGAGTAAGTATTGTTAGGTCATTTAATGAGTTTAGTCGGTGTTAAATTATTTGGTTAAATGTTGCATAGAAAATAAATAATTGTTGTCTGTGTTGCTAAGAAACATGGTTATGGGGTTAAATGTTGGTAGCAAACCTATTCGAGTGGTTAATACCATTTATAGAGGAATAATTCTTTGATACGAAACTTAATGAGCGTGGTAGTGTTTTAATAAGTGTTGTTTTAAAACTATTACCTTAGTCAATAATATCTTTACATGTTGTTCAGTTTCTAAGGAACTTCATAAATGATTGGGGCAATTGTTGCTTAGAAACTTACAGAGTCTGTTAAAATGATGATTATGGTTCTTGGATTGGTTGATGCCCTTTATTTAGATCTTGCCAAAACTTTGATAAAACAAATGGTATTGGCAAGATTTACTACACAATAATGATTCACAATAATGTTTCTAAGAAACAACGGTTGGGTACACGTTGTTTGGTAATAAGATGCTTGTAATAATAATTTAGCAACACAAAAGGTAAAGATAAAGATGAATTTGAGGCAATAAAACGATCATATCAACAATGATTTCATATATACAATGATTTCATATATTTACTCAGTAGTGAAGATTTATTATGTTTTCATATAAATAACATAGTTGTATATACAGTTGTGCAAATGACATAATTTAGCGGTGAACTTTACAAAGATATTGCTGATTTTATTTTCAGAAAATCACCGGTTGCAGTCATCTTACGACAATAATTTAATTGTTAAACTGATACTGGTATGTATGTTAACTGCAGATTTTAAATACTGATAACAAATTGTGAATATAGTTGATAAAAGATAAATAAGTTAGAAGAAATAGTTCAAGCCTAAATTATGGATTATAAACTATTATATACCACTGTATGCAGTTATAGCTACATTCACCTTTATTTGTGTTGTCTATTGTAAAACACGAGTTTCTGACTTTCAGTTTGCTTAATCAATTGCCATGTTCTGTCTATATCATGTTTTAAATATAGTTCTTTTTCTGATTGCTTTATATCTTTAAAACTACATTGATAGTGATCTTACTGAAATCAATATATTTAATATTGTATTAAATGCCGCCACTGAAATCATCCAGTTATAAATTGACAGAATATAATTACATTCAATGTTTATCTTATTTTAGTGGTCACATCTGTTACTTATTAACTATTTGTTTTAGGCACATTGATTTGACAGGTAAACGTCCGTGTTTAATGCTTACAATTGTTTTGAATTATCCTGTCCTCAGACCTATCGCTTTACAAAATGGTCATGCATGGTGAACCTTGCAACAACTGTACCTCTTATTTTTTACCTCAATGGTTAAAATCTTGGAACAAGCTAGATAGTTGATACTATTTAAAAAGTTCAAACTAATTATATTCAGAAAAAAATATTTATATTCAAGGAATAAGCTAGATAGTTAGTACTATTGAAAAAAAAATTATTCTTCCATCTTCCTATGTTTGAGATAGAGATTTCCGCTTGAAGAAACAATGGAAGAAATTTCTATCTTTACCTCCACGTGCGGCTTTCAGTGACGTCACAATCAAAGGACAATTAAATGACGTTATATTGTGGAGACATGACGTCGTTTTGCGGGAAAATGACACCAGAGTCTCCAAAATTTAGATATTTTCACTGCGTTTCAGATGTTTATTTTTGGAGATTAGAATAAATGGCTTAGTTTTCTAGTTTATACAATTTGTACAAACCAAAATGAGTTGCATTCTGTCCGATGGTCATGTTTATTTAAATAACAAAGTTAGATTTACAAAGATGGCGTCGATGTCCATGTGACTGATACTTCAAGCAACAAATTGTCATCAAAATGGAAGAAAAAGAATCAATCATGAGTATCCATGTAGGATAGGGAAATCTCACCCTCGGGGTTGAATATTTCAAGCCTCGTCTCCGACTGAAATATTCAACCCCTCGGATGAGATTTCCATATCCTACATGGATACTCATGATAGATTCTATTAAACTTTTTATCCGTAGAATATTTCTACACCAATTACAGCTGTATGGTGTTACAAATACTTATATGTTTTATGGCCGTCGTCACAGTATTGTTGATAAGTTGATAGTTCCATGTTCCTTTCACACAATTTTGATTATACACGTGGCGGGTGTAGCTAGCTAAACAGGAGGTCCTTACCCTTCCGGAGCACCCGGTCTCACTCCCCTAGTGGAGGTTTACATGTCTAACCTGACTTGTCAGTCCAAAGTTTTTACTTTGCTTCTGGATTGTGATTCGGGCATGGATAAGTATTTTTGTTTTTGATTATATGGGTATGCCACAATTTTGGTCAGAGCACTAATGATGAGAACTTTTGAAACAACCGTCTGGTGCTAAAAAATTAAAACGGGTTTAGTCATGTCGGCCAAATATTAAATGTATTAATATTGTTATTGCTGATATTTGATCTTTAGCTAAAATATAAAAAGCCAGTTTTTGAAATGCCAAGCAATGGTTTATTATTTTATAATTCAACTAATATGATTGTATAAATAAAGACCTTGTACATTGTATTATATCTTATTTATATTTATTTTTACTGCACTTGATCAATTTGTTTTTGTTTTACAGTTTGACTTTGTGAACTGCTTTATCTCCCTGTTTTATGTTGCTTTCTACATGCAGAATATGACTGTTCTTAGAAGTGTGAGTACATTATCTATTTTACACATATTTTATTATGCATTTACCGGTAATACAACAGTGTACTCATACAGATTTTGATACTTGAAAATGAAAAACAAAATGTTATACTTAATATTCCACACGTGGTGGGTGTAGTTAGCTAGTTAAAAAGTCCTTACCCTTCCGGAGTACCCAGTCTCACTTACCTGGTGGAAGTTCACGTTAAACTTAATTTCTTACTTTGATTTTTGGATTGTGGTTTAGACATGAACCCATATGCTGATACTGATGTTAATTTTGGCACACCGTAATTATTGAAAAGTAATATTTAGTTTGTTTTCTTTGCAAATAGGAAATGTTTCAATGTTAGTTTGCATCCAATAAAATGGTATTTCTTAAACATAGGGGCTAAATAATTAAATTTGCATGTCTTTGCTATATTTCAGCATTTAGCTGCATTG
Source organism: Anadara kagoshimensis (assembly GCA_021292105.1). Classification (NCBI taxonomy): domain Eukaryota; kingdom Metazoa; phylum Mollusca; class Bivalvia; order Arcoida; family Arcidae; genus Anadara; species Anadara kagoshimensis. Next base: position 44,434,947 of record CM037875.1, read on the forward strand.
TTGATAACGCAACAAGTGATTGGACAATGTCGTGAAGCAATGGTGCCCTTTTTCTTTCTTAGAAGGAGGAAACACCAGCTCGATACGATAGCCAAGAAAACAGAAACCCTGGAAAAGGTTGAATTTGATGGTGGAGAAGTTGAGTCATCAGTACAGAAACAAGCCAACTTAGAAAGTTCTATGGACATATATGAAGTGAGTTTATTTATATTGTAGTACCATGATCATATCACAAAAAACTAAGGAGTGATTTTGTATATATGAGAATATGTGTCTTGAACATAAATTTTTCTTAGGGCTTTAAAACAAGCCTAACGTAGAATGATTAACAGAGGCATTGTAATAGTTTGTTTTAAAAACCTGGAAGGCTTCCGATAGTATTATAGTCATGACTTTGGACACCTTTTTAGCCATTAAATTCAGTATCCTGTTTTCCTTATAAGTCTTGTATAATTGTCATCAGCCAGCTATTCTGATATTTATTTTTGCATGTTTGAGTTCACTATCTTGGTTACATTAGCTGTTGCAGAGTAAAACTCTTAATCTTTTCCTCCCATATTAACAATAATGTTTACACTTAAATGTGGATTTGGCTTCTTGAAATGATCAGCTGGCGAAAATAATACCTTCTCGTAGTTTATCTAATTTTTCCATCGAGATATCCCAAACAGGAACCAACAATGACCTATTATGGTTGAGGATGACACAAATATTATAAAATGTAAACTATTTTTTTTAAATCTATTTATTTAATCTATTACAGGGAACCATGGATGATTATTTGGAGATGTTTTTACAGTTTGGTTATGTATTTTTGTTTTCGTCTGTTTTCCCTCTTGCTGCAGTTTGGGCATTACTCAATAATATTACAGAGATAAGATCTGATGCTTTTAAAATGTGCCGGGTTTTCCAGAGACCATTTGCTGAATCTGCTTCTAACATAGGCGCTTGGCAGGTAATAAATTAGTAAACTTTTTTATGTTTATATGTTGTATATAAAGATAGATACACGTACATACTATGAAATTAACTACTAGTAGTCAAAATAAATTCAAAAGTATTCATAAATGACAATAATTATATATATTTACTGTATTTAGCTGTAAAACATATGTCAATAGACCCCTTATTCACAAATGTAAAAACGACAAAACTGTAGAAAATAAGTGAGATATAATTATAAAAAAAATATTTACATATGACACATTGTAAGAAAGAAATTAAACTTCGAAATACATGTACATGATTGTAATTTTGAGGGATACATTCTATGTTGTATCCATAAGTTTGTAAAATAATTAACACATGTTTTTCAGATCGCCTTTGAAATAATAAGTGCAATAGCCGTGATGACAAACTGTGCCTTAATAGGAATGAACCCAGAAGTTCGTAAACTGATGCCAACAGACGTCACGCCAGTCAATGTTGTACTTATTTTTGTAGCTGTCGAAGTAAGTGTGATATGAAGATCTATTACGAGAGTCTGAAAATCCTTTTTATATTTTTCTTTATAAGCCTTCTTCAGTTTTTCGTCAAACAAGTTTATAACGCCAAACTTTTACTTTATATAGCGCAGACTGTTATGGAATTGTACTGCTAAATAAATTATGCTGCTCTGTCTAGTGTTGTAATGGCAGATAATTTGTATGTCCAGTGTACATTTTAATTCTTTCCAGTAATTGAATATGTGTTTATGTTCAGTTGTTGATAGATAGATTGTTTGAATATTTGAACAGAGGAACTTTATGAATGTGAAAGATCTTATGATAATGGCATCTGAAATTTTTGTTAAATTTAATATTTTCAATTTGGACATTTGTCTGCATCCTAGTGTTGTTTAATCAACATCTTGGTGTATTTGCACTTTATTATTAAGTCAACAAATAATTGTTTTTATTCGTATCTGATCTAAGGATTGTGTTTACATTTCAGCATATAATACTCGCAATGAAAATGGCAATAGCTTATTTCATACCAGACACACCAAAATGGGTTGAAATAGAGGTTGCTAAAATGGTGTATAAAACCAAAATGGCTCTTCAAAATGAGGTAATATATAGTATACTAGTAATGCAAAACCATTTATTTACTAAATGCATCATATACCTATTGCTAAAACTAAGATGCTAGCATGATTATGAACTGTATTGACATCTCTTTCTGATAAGAATTAATTGTCTTTCGAATACTGACTTTCCTTGTTTTGATTTTACTACCCTATAAGATCCTCAAGGTCGAATAACAGCTATTCTTTCTGAAAAGACTGTCCTTCTTATACTGACTTCAGTAGTTCTAATTTTATGCTTCTATTAAAAGTCAAGGTCTAATGTCAGCTACTCTTTCTGAAAGGGATTGTCCTTCCTATATTAATTCTCCTAGAAAATGTACACAATTTTGATTTATAACTCTATTACCAGTCACGGTCAAACGGCTACTACAGCAAGCATGATATCAATAAAGTAAGTATTTTTCAGGTAAATCCACTGTGTTGTGAAAGCTAAACTGTTATATTAAAAATCCTCCAAAACGACAGTTAAGTCTGTTTATGGCACAATGCTTTTGTCACCTTATGTGCTTTAACTCTCTTTAAAGAACCACATAATTTGTATAAAGGTTGTTGTAAGTACAGCCCGCAATAAACTTTGGATGCATAAGCATAAAAGAATTCACAGTTTAATCTGATGTACAGTTACTAAGTGAGTAACATGCACAATTTTTTAGTATGTATTTTTTTCATAGAATAGGCTTTTCTATACAGATTTGTGTTCCTATTTAATTTTATAAGTGAAAATGGGGAAAAATATAATATTGGGGTTTTTTTGGCACAAGTTTTGCTTTTGTGTGTATTGAAGTGGTTTTTAATCAGCTTTTTTGTGAATTTGGGCATTAAACTCTTAAGTATGGATACATTGTTATATTTATTGCTTGGGAGTTAAAAACAAGTGATACTGTTTGTTTTAGAGAAAAAATGTTACACAAAAGCTACAAAGTATTTGTAATTTATATATCTAAATAGCAAACAATGGAGAATTTCTGTTAAAATTAATTCTGAAAACACCTATATATGTTGTTGCAATTTTCCTATAACTGTTTTCTTATTCCTAAGCAAACGTGTTGTGCAGGCAAAGCCACTCCTTTTGTCAATCCCATGTCACACTTTCCGGCAGGTATTGGGTCTTACTATTTTGTGTAAATTTCTGAACTTATACCATAAGCCTTTTATAAAATCCCATTTTAACCTATTTAATGGTTTAAATGTTTAGGCATGCCAATAAAATCGGTAACAATTTGTAAAATGTTAATTATCTGAATTTATAGAAGTGGATGAGTACTAAAATTTTAACAAGATGAACAGGCCTAAAATTTGATGCTAATGCTAATTTTGTCTATTATCATGAATATATTTGACGTCCCATAGATCCATGTTGCTTTAAAATTTATTTTTGATTTTAAACTTGACCGATGTGTTCAGCTATACAGGAGGTACTTACCCTCCTAGCGCGCCTGCCCTTTCTTCCCTGGTGGAAGAGCAGGTGTTTGGTAAAAGTTGACAGTTTTCAAAGTTTTAACTTTGCTATTGAGTTATGATTTGAATAAAGACTGATATGTTTGTTTCTGAATTAAATTCTTTTGACATATTTGTAGAGGTTAGAGAAGACCAATCATCACAGAGAGATATTATCCAATCAACGTCGCTCAAGACTGGATTCTGGGAAAGAACCAGTAACAGTTGGAAAAACCACAGATCTTTAAAAATAATGCAACATATTATATTAATATTTAATTGTTATTTATACATTAATTTTCTAATTTACATATATTTCTAGTTAATTAGTCAGGTATATGGGAATGAAACTGGTCTATAATTATTATTATTATTGTATATTATTATATTTAATAAAAATAGTAATTTTTCGTTAATTTTACATACAGTTGTTAATTATTCAGAATGGAAAGATGAACTTAAACGTTGACGTGTAGTTGCTTTAGTAATCATAAATTTGGAGATTACATGAATGTCATCTATTCTAATGAGCTTGAAGTAAAAGAAAAAAGACTTGGGCTTTCAAGTTTTGTTCATATTTAGACTTACGCCTTAAACACGACCTGCGCGAAAGGCTACATTTGGAGCTGTATGGCAAACGTGATGACTAAAGAACAATTTTTCCGTGGTCAACTTTCCTTTTCTATGCAGCAATTTGCCCGCTTGTGCTATTCATGGTGCACTTGTTTCAAAATGAATACGCTGTGGTAGATACTGTTCTAACTACGAGACTTTATACAACAAAGCAACCTGCTTACAAATAAATTGTTGCCACATAGATATTGCAAGCCCAGGCTTATCAAGGCCCATAAAAAGTTAAATGGTCGTCAACACAATATTGTTGATAAGTACTATGCCTCTGTATCCAATATTACCCTATATATATTTCACCTCCCAAATCTCCATGCTCTTTTCATTCTCAATTTTGATTACACATATGGCGGGTGTAGCTAGCTAAATAGGAGGTTCTTACCGTTCTGGAGCACCTGACCTCATTTTTCTCGTGGAAGTTAATGTATTTGATCTAGTTTGCCAGTTTTAAAGTTTTTATTTTGCTTAGGGATTGTGATCTGTACATGGGGGTATGATTGTTTTTCTTGAGGTTTAATCATCCTGCAATTTATTGATGTATGAAAACTTTAAATTCAAATAGCAAAGTATATATCGGCAAGGATCGTTCTGTACCGAATATGTTAGAACTTTGGTTTTAGTTTATGCCAAGAAGTGACAGATTCTATTTCTATCCTTGCACCCCAGATAGAAAATTCCATAAAAAGAGAGGTGCAAAATATCTCCATCTTGTAATGAAACGACATCGACTTGATTGTTAAGCACCGTTACTCCACTCCACCCCTATGACATTGATTGTAGCAAAAGACACACACACACACACACACATTTTAAAACACGGTCAACACGAGCTAGCAAATCGGCCTTCAACCCACAATATTATCACCAAGTATCGAACCCCCGTGATACCTAATTACAATATGTTTGAAGATAAACTGAGGCTGCAGAACATATCACTACCTTGGAATTGAACTTTCCAACACGCTGCCTTTGCGACATGCAACATTATTGCTAACCGTTAGCGGCAAACAGTAGGAGCCTTGGGATTTTTCCGCGAGTCACCATATAAAACAAATTGGATCATCACGGTTCATTATACACAATTACACCAAAGAACCAGGCCGAATGAACCTTAACAGGAAATTGAAGAATGGCACTCAAGGTTGTAACTCTTCTACATGGCATCATATCTAGAAGTCAGAGAGAGAGAGAGAGAGAGAGAGAGAGACTCGGCAAACATTACAATCATAGATTCTAATAACTAAGATCGGAGTTTTTTTCAGAACTATAAAAGACTGATGATAATCTACCACCAGATCGTGAGGTCTGTCAAACAACAGATGCCGAGGCTTTCAAAAGCAGCGGTCATATTAGATGACGCACACGTTCCTTCCTTGTAACTATAAATAAAATCAATTTAAAAAACACCGACCTGACCAAATTCTTTGATTGAGAAATTTTTACCCAGTTCAAGATCCTCTATACATCATAAAGAATTTTAGAAGATCGACCGAGTTTATATTTAGGGTCAGATAAGTTCGAGTTAATTATATGCAAGTTACTTTTTTATTGCAATATTGCCTTGAATTCAAAGATTGGGCTTCAGCAAACCTTTGTCCAAACTGTAACGTGTCATTGATAGATTATTTAGAAAGTGTCAGATTTTTGCGACATAAAATGTGAAAAAGTAATTATATTATATTTTTCAAATAGGGTTTAATTTTGACTCTTGGAACAGTCATCCAACTTCTGTAATTTATGCGCCAAGCTTAAATGTCCTCAAAAGCCCATAAAATGATCACCAATTCTAGATCTATGCCCAACCGGAAATACCAGTTAACAGTCCATATTGTCAAGATACGTCTTTTACAAGAATGAATCTTTCGGTGGTGTTAAAGAGTACTTGTAACGAAAAACATTTATTTCATATTTGTGTTAAATACCATTTTAATATCACAATATCGGAAACCGTATCAAAATTGATGTCCAAATATGAAAGTTATAGCTGTTTGAAGGCCTTGAATTTGGCCTTCTCTGGGTAGCTGTAAGTAAAACGACCCATATCGAGACTTATCCGTGTGTAACGTCACTTAAGTAACCGTTGTAGTAACTCTAGTAACATGGCGGACAGTACTAATAATGCTGATGTAGCGACGTATACATGTAACACGATGAATGGAAAAAAATAACGACCCTGGCGTGAACGTGTTCATTTCATACGATTATTCATTATTTTAGGGATTAAAAGACAACCTTAAAATTGATAAAATTGGCGGTCAGCTGCGCTGCATTTATTCGATCCAGAAACAGACGAATACTGGCGCGATGACCATAATTTCTGAATATTAGCTAGATATAACCAAATATATGCGACGAGTATTATTTATCAAATATACGAAATCTAATTGTCACTTGTTGAAATTTTAGAATAAATTTTGATATTAAATCATACTGAACATGCTACAGATAGCACATCCTGAAAAATTCAAGTTCAACTAACATTCGGAAACGTGGTACCGGCTTCAAATACAACACGGACAGTCGTTCACACAATTATAGATTTTTACTAGGTAAACTTATTGACAAATTATGCTCATATTTTTATAATAAATAAATAAATAAATAAATAAATATTAATATGTAAATAAATGTGATTTTGACCATTTTCAGTCCTACAAGAGCCCAGATGAAACAATGTACTTCAAAGGCCATTTTTATTGAATTTTATAGAATATATATAAATGCTTCTTGAATTGAATATTTGACCAAGAAACAAACGAAAACTAGAACTTCGATAAGTAAATGCTGTAATTAAATTCATACATACTTTTTAAAATATCCATCTGGTCGTCCGCGTTCAGATAATATTAATTAATCAAACCTCAATACCTATCAAGTTTCTACCATCCTGATCGGCTTATGATGCACCATTATCTATTTATTTTTATTATTATTATTATTATTTATTTATTTATTTAGTTATTTATTTACTTATATTTGACATGAATATCCATGATAGAAAAAATTAAGAAAAAATTATTGAAAATTAAGTGACCTTTGGTAAAATTTTATTTGAAATGTTATTTTTCAAAATTATATAATTCCGTCATGCGCCCGTTATCAGTTATCAGTCTATTCATACTCCCGTAACTCTCGTTTACATATATATAACTATCTTTTCACTATCAGTTTACTTATGTGAAATTCTTAATTCAAGACAACATCAAACGATTTAGGTAGTATATTTCCATGTGCCATGAAATCAAGCTATTCGAACGAACACCTGTCAATCAATGTTGTTAATTGTAAGAACGCATGCGCATCCTGTTGATTAAAGGTACGGGTCTCTATCTAAGGAATGTCTAATAAATAAACTTTTTATCAAAGTGAACTGATAATAATTTGCTTAATTATTGGTAGGTGTCATTCGGATGTAAATTCCACTTCATCAAATGAATTTATCATGAAATATAACAAGATTTTTTCGGCTAGTCCAGCATATAAGTAATGCAGATAAATAGTATTCTGTAGAGTCTGCTAGATGTATTAGAAAATCGCCGATATCTCCCTTATTTCGGCATGGATTTTTATGAATTTTTAACATTAAGTCATATTTCACAGTTTCAGTATGGATAATAACATTTGTAAAAATCAAAAATCGTTACAGATACTCTTTAAGGACAGTAAGTAAGATAACATTAAAAAGAGTCACGATTGAAATGGCATCACTTGCAATAAGATTTTTGTTGTTATTTGTTTTGTTTCAGGTATGATCATCATGAATATTCTAAATTATGACATCAACTTTAATTTAATTAAGAACGAATAATTCTTTTATAACATGGTTATATTTGTTGTTTTGTTCAAATCTTTTTAAAAATGACCCATCTATGCACAGAATCGGAAGTTCATGGAGTTACCAGTTCATCGGTTTTTGACAGAAAAAAAACTGTATCAAGTCAGCATAGTTTGCATCGCATGTTTTGATTTTTTCGAGTTTTGTTGGAAAATAACATTTGATTTTTCGATTTTCCATGTGCAATTCAGGGAATAACAGTAGTCATGTATGTGTGCGCAAAAATAGGAAGGGAGATCTGTAAAAGACAAGATTCTACTTTCGATTTCTAATATGCATTATGTCCCTTTGTCGTACGCTCTCCAATCGCGATGACTCATTCGTTAAGTTTTGTAGTTATTTTGGGAACGGGGAATTTTGAAAAAAATAATCATTTGTAATCAGGAAGGAGTTTCGTCACTTAAATAGCAGTAAGTTTGTTATATTTTGAAATTTTTTGTCCATTAGCTTTCAAAATACACTGAGGCCTACAAGAAGTTTATCTAAAATGAAAATATTTTGTCATGTGACACTGAGATTGAGTCACCGACATCAGCCCCCCCAACAACATATAAACCTTGAACTTTGGTTTCTACGACTGTCCAGACTTGGGTTACAATATTTAAGCTAAATCAAAACCATTGCTATTGCCTGCAAAATAATTTTATCCTGTAAAAAATACCTTAAGTTACACCATTGTTACAATGGTATTGGTATCATGAAAAGTTTGATAAATGCACGTTTTTATTCAAAGTTGTTATACTATATATACTTTTTTATATTTAAGACACCTTTAATAAGCCTTAGGCTCATAAGGGTGCTTTTTAATCTTTGCACTTTGGTGCAATGTCAGTGAGATTACACTACACTACCCCAACTGACAGTGTTATATAATTATGCCTCTTTTTGAAATGCTAAAGTCAAATTTGGTTTTCAAGAGTCAGAAACATTAGTTTCAATGGTCAAATGAAAGTGTGCAGACTCAACAATAACGATTGTACGGTACCAATGCGTTTTGGTCGCGGACATGTAAAAGTCAAAAGTGTGGTACTGCTTGTCCAAAGGGACAAGTGGTTTTTTGAAAATTCCACTTTTGTTTTCACAATTTATCATAATTCACTCAATAAAAGAAGTAGCTTCTGATTCTGACCTATTACATGTACGTAATCGATAAAAACAGATGCCTTCTGAATATCAACATCTTAATGCATAAGAGTGTTTGATTCATATTAGGTTTTCAACATCTTTATACTGTACTTAATAGAAAATGGCTAGTGGTAAAACTACATGGCTCAATTGCAGGTTTCATGCATTTAACTAAATTTAAGTTTACTGGACCATCAACAACAAAAAATACAAATGACAGCTTTGTAGAATGAAACTTTTATAGACTTGTTAGACCCAGTCAGTAAATTTTCAAGCAGAAGACAAATATTAAATATCATAAAATAGGCAGCAAGTATGGAGAAAATTGTATTGCAAAACATATTCAAAAAATGCACATACAGATTTCCTGTTACGACTAGGTACAAGTAAGTGAAAAATATTGATCTTTATTCAAATCAATTTGATTTTCTATGGATATAAAGAGTATTTCACTGTCACAGTCACAGTGATTCCTACAGTGATTTAAGTGAAAGTAGCCGCTACAAACTTAATCTAGATTCTGAAAATAAACAGACAACTTTAGTAGCCTTGCTGGCTTTATTGAAATGCTAAAATGACTATATAAAATAAACAATTAAACTAATGTAATGCATGTATTATTTTTCAGGTCTGTTTAAATGGCATTCTGTTAAATTCATCAAAACAGATAGTACACTGTACTTGATTCAATTTTGAAACAGAGACAATGGCTGACCAGAATATGGCCAATCTTGTAGCTGTGGTGCATGACAGGGCTGTTACTGCCGTCATAAGGGGTACAGATACAACAGAATGTATTGGTCATCTTATATCCATCGACTGTCCACTGTCTATGAAGTATAAAGTATTAGATATAGTCACCCTGATTAAAGAAAATGGCTCTGTAAGTTAACATAATAAACAATATTAATATTATAATAAATATCAGTCAAACCTGTCTATTAAGGCCACACAAGGGAACTAGTAAAAGTGGCTTTTATGGATAGGTGGCCTTTATCTACATGTTCAAATAATATGAATAAGGAACAACTGGGGTAAAATTCTACTGGTCTTTATAAGCATGTGACCCTTATATAGAGATGCCTTTAAAGCAGCTTGCACTGTGTATTTATTTAAATATTTATTTATTTCTATAAATTGGTTGAGAGAAATTGAAAGTGGCTGTTATAAGCAGGTGGTCATTATATACAGGTGGAATAATTTCAATCCAATTTTCTTTAAGTTTTACAAGAACTATCATTTTGATATTGGCTAGGTCAAGTTTTTATAATGGTCAATTTCAGTCAAAAAGTCACCAATATTTGCTAATAAAACATACAGTTGTCAAATAAGTCATCAGACTTACTTACTTAGAATGATCCATTGACTAAAGCCAGATTCATTCGGAGTAAAGGCCATGATGTGTCAAAGTTTAAGCACTGTGTAAAATCATAGAAAAAATCTATGAGTTAAGATCACTCTAGAAGTCATAATTACAATCTAATTTTCAAACTTCAACTGAGTCTTGTCAAAGGCTAGACGATGTTCATATATGGGTCGTATTGGGTCATAAAGTGGATCATTATGTAAGATCTTAGAAAAAACTTTTTAACACTATATTTGCTGCAACAATTTTATTCATGTCTTCTAAAAGTACTTAAAACTTTCCCAGAATGATCTTTTTGACTAAATCTATGTCAGATTTGTATAAATTGGTTGTTTGGTAAAAATGAGTTACATGGTCAAATAAAAAACCTTTTTAACATGCTAGAAACCACATTTGAATTGATGATTTCAAATGTATTTAATTTGATCTTTTAGAATATTGGAGAATTGAAGAAGATATCACAAGCCCTCAACATTCTAGAGAAGTATGCCAGACACTTGTTAAAGCCACTAGAAAATCGGTCCAACATGTGGAGATTTGTCAAATTTTCAAATCAGATTTTCAAGGACAGAGTTGATGCTATTAAGGTAAGCTGATTTGATTTGATTGACTGCAGTCACAAAGGTGTTTGTCATATTTAGTCAATAGACTGTTAAGTTTTTAATTGATTTTATTTTTTGAATGGGGCTATGTTCAGTCAAGAATAAGTATTTCACTTATATCAAGACATCACTGGCTATAGGTGAAATGGCAGATATTACTTATGGAGTGCACTTAGGGCAATATGCAGATAAGGATCCTAATAAGCATGCCACACCTACAGTGACATGGAACATAGGATTTTAATGTCTCTTCCAAAGGATTTGTGACATTGATTTAGAATTGCATAGTACTTGATGAAAGAACAATCACAACCAAACCAAATGCATGTTTCTGCTTAATCTTGTATGATTTTATTTTATGTACAGATGTGAATTTCAATACTGAAGGATGTCTCTGTAAATATAATAATTATACCCTTCGAAGCCTGTCCTTCTGCCCAAAACAAAAATTTTCACAACAGTTTTCTCAACAACTACTCAACACAACCACTTTAAATTTTGTATGCGAGTTCAGTATGAGGTTCCATGCTGCAAGTACTATTTCAAGTCTGCCAGACATCTACTTCCTGTTTACCAACTTAGTTTATTTTTCCACATCTACCATAAATGGCTGAAGTTAAAAGCTGGGTTATACTAAGTGAGCAGTAGCTCACAGATTTCTTGTTAATTTTTGTCATTATACATTTTGTAATAAATGTTTCAGGGTGGTAGAGAAATAATGAGAGAGATGGGATATGTTCAGGATATTGAAGATGGCTTGGCATTTCCTGACGGAGCTGTTGCAGATCAAGCAAAACTATCTCGTCTGGTGACAGATATTATTCTAGGAAAGCGCGAACTTGATGCATATTTCAATAGTGCACATCCACATCCACAATATATTAATGAGCTGGTTCATCCAAACACAATGTGAGTACTGTGTTAGTTACATCAATAAATAGATATTCATATTCCCCTGATTTAGAGGGGATCTTCAGTGACCCAGTGGTCTAAAAGGCTTGCTTATGGATCACTGTGCCTCTCACCACTTACATGTAGGTTTGAATGTCACTCAAGAAGATTCCTTATGTGAGAAAGTTTGTCAGTTTGTTTGACAAAGAACCTTTTTTTATCCAGTCATCTTGGTTTACTCCACAATTACAGAACTGACCATTTGGATAAGTGAAAGAATCCAAACTGGGGCAGGGAGGGTTAAACACCATTACTCCACTCTACTCCTGAAGTCGAAATTTGGTTCACCATGGCCAGTATTCCATTACTTATAATTAGTTTGACTAATCAGTCCACTATAGCATCCATTTTCTTTTTTGTCTTCAGGTTTATACTAAATAAACCTTACAAAACCTTGACAAGACAAAAAAGAAAAAAATTGGAAGTTTGGTGGGATGATAATCAAGAGTACCTTGCTAAATTATTCTACATAGTGCTTGTTTCTTAAGCTGGATTGCAGTGCTTGTTTCTTAAGCTGGATTGCTGCAGGTGGTATATGGGTCGGATCCAACACTTTAAAATTGGCAGTTGTGCATGTTTTTGACCAAACATTAAGCATTAAGAAATGATAATCAAGAATTCTGTAGATAGGGACTTTTTATTAGTGTCCTCTGATAGATAGGTGGATCATCACTTCATACTGCTGAATACTTTACCAGAGTCTGCAGAATTGGGATAATTCAGTTGTATGTGTGTATTACAACATTTTTAGCTCACCTGAGCCAAAGGCTCAAGTGAGCTTTTCTGATCACAATTTGTCCGTTGTCTGTCGTCGTCGTCGTCGTCGTCGTCGTTGTCGTCGTAAACTTTTACATTTTCATCTTCTTCTCACGAACCACTGGGCAGATTTCAACGAGACTTGGTCAGATGCATGTCTTGGTCGGTGCAATTCAAATTTGTTCGTGGTGTTGCCATGGCTACCATAACTAGGTCAAGGTGACCTAGGGGTGCAAAAATCTTAAAAAATCTTCTTCTCCAAAAGTATTGATTAGAGAAAAAATCTGATGTGATATTTGGCTTCTCTAGGGTCTTTAGCCTATAGTTTGTTCATTTTGTGAAATTCGGACAAAAAATAGGTTACGCGTTTTTGCGTTTAATTTTGAAAAAATCGTAAAATAGCTTCAAATTGTTATAACTTGACTATTTGGCCAGATAATGACATGGGGTTTTCAGTTTTGACATCTTCTTGTTAGTATCTTCAAATTGAGGTCAAGGTCAATTATGAAGGTCGTGACCTAATTTTTTTTACCTCTGATTATAATTATTATCTCGAAAACTATAAACTTTTTGTATAGGCATGTATATTAGAATGTTGTAGGTATTGATACAACAATCATTTTGGTGTATAGAAAAAGGTCATGGGTTCAAAGGTCAAGGTCACAGATGTAAAACAATACCAAAATGGTTACTTATCTCGAAAACTATAAACTTTTGTATAGGCATTTATATTAGAATGTTGTAGGTATTGATACAATGATCATTTTGATATATAGAAAAAGGTCATGGGTTCAAAGGTCAAGGTCACAGATGCGAAACAATACGGAAATGTTTAATTATCTCGAAAACTATAAACTTTTTGTATAGGCATGTATATTAGAATGCTGTAAGTATTGATACAACGATCATTTTGATGTACAGAAAGAGGTCATGGGTTCAAAGGTCAAGGTCACAGATGCGAAACAATACGGAAATGTTTAATTATCTCGAAAACTATAAACTTTTTGTATAGGCATGTATATTAGAATGTTGTAGGTATTGATACAACGATCATTTTGATGTATAGAAAAAGGTCATGGGTTCAAAGGTCAAGGTCACAGATGCGAGACAATACCGAAATGGTTAATTATCTCGAAAACTATAAATTTTTTGTATAGGCATGTATATTAGAATGTTGTAGGTATTGATACAACAATCATTTTGATGTATAGAAAAAGGTCATGGGTTCAAAGGTCAAGGTCACATATGCGAATCAATACCGAAATGGTTAATTATCTCGAAAACTATAAACTTTTTGTATAGGCATGTATATTAGAATGTTGTAGGTATTGATACAATGATCATTTTGATGTATAGAAAAAGGTCATGGGTTCAAAGGTCAAGGTCACAGATGCGAATCAATACCGAAATGGTTAATTATCTCGAAAACTATAAACTTTTTGTATAGGCATGTATATTAGAATGTTGTAGGTATTGATACAATGATCATTTTGAGGTATAGAAAAAGGTCATGGGTTCAAAGGTCAAGGTCACAGATGCGAAAACAATACTGAAATGGTTAATTATCTTGAAAACTATAAAAGTTTTGTATAGGCATGTATATTAGAATGTTGTAGGTATTGATGCAATGATCACTTTGATGTAAAGAAAAAATTCATTGGGGTTTAGTATTTATGTTTTCTTTAAATCTATCAGCTAGCCATTAGTTATCAGGTGAGCGTATAAGGCCCATGGGCCTCTTGTTTGTTTGTCTTCATTTGTATTTGAAAAAAAAAATCTCCAAAAAGATTCTAAACTTAAAATATTAAAATGAAGTTTATTTTCCTCTGGTTATGGAATACTGTAAATTCATGTACATGTATAAATGTGATAAGTTGAACTGTAAACATATTTATTTTCACGACATACTAATTTTCGATGATTTCACAGTCGTTTGTTTTGTACGAAGATTAATATCTTGTGAAATTTATATTATGCTTATTGTGTAATAGTGCATATTTAAAAAACGTGAAAATTTAACTACACAGATTTGCCTAAACTTCCTATACCACGAAAAATAAATACACAAAATTATATATGTTTACAGTTTATCTTTTACATGTTTTTTGTTACATATATATTTCAGAATGGATATTAAAAAGTTACGTGCCTATCTAGACTCACTTCCACCTGAAGTACTCGCAAGTGCCACTAAAGTAGCAGTACCTCATACCATTACACCTTCCCAGCAACCATCTGCAACCAGTAACCAAGGGAAACCAACAGCATATGGCTATCCAGTACAAGCATCAGGCCAACAACTGCCTGCTTTCCAGCAATCACAAGACCAACCATATTTAATAGAACAAGGGTCAGGGGTTAATAGAGGTCAAATGTCACAGATAATGCAGCCATTTTTAGTTAAACCTGACACTATTATTGAAGAGAGATCAGGGGAGTTAACTCCAAATATTTCTGCACAACAGACCATAGTTTCATCAAGCTCTAATCAAGAAAATCAGGTAGGTTAATTTGCAACTCTATATGACATACTGAAATCAGAATTTCTTGTAGTAGTAGGGATAAAACTTAACTATTTTGAGTTAGGGGCCCAGCTCACTTCATAAAAGAAGTTGTAATAGTAAAAAATAGCTAAAACAGGGTTCGTACAGGCCTGGAAAAGTCCTTAAATTTTGAGGTTTGCCCTAAAAAGACCCTAAAAACAAGTCTGGCCCTAAAAAGCTCTTGAATTTGGAGTCCAAATATCTGTACGAACCCTGTAAAATGTGTAAACATTAAGGGGTCCAGACTGAGTTTTAGTAGCCATGGGCTACTTGGGGCCCCTGCTAATCTTCATCCCTGAGTGGTTAGAATTTTTGACGATTTTGCTATCTGTAACATTTGCAGAAATATTGCACCTAAGATAAGGTTTTTACAAATTTAAATTTAAACAATATCCACATTTCTAAAATTGTGGAAACATAATTTTTTTAAAGTAATTTTCAAAAATTTGCTAAAATATGTTACTTTGAAAGAATTTTTCAGAAATTAGTAGTCAAATGACATTTTTACTACCAAAAATGGAAAATAGATATGACAAGTTATATTCACCTTACTGAACAATATTTGGTACATATCCTATCATTTAAATGACTTTGTTTAATATTTGTCACCTGTCACTATTTCACTGACCTCAGCAATGCCATTACCTGGTGATCACAGGTGAAAACATAAGAGGGTAAACTTTGAAAAATTGTCACTAAAGTTTCAAAATTATGAAACGGATTGCAATAGATCTGCTGAATACATGTACTTCAGTGATCTACTGGGAAAACACAACCATATTTAATATCTATATGTCAAGATGTTGGGTCTCTGCTTACCAAATTTTTTACAATTTAGATCATTTCTGATATGTATGTCTCTCACACATGTACACACACACACACACACACACACACACACACACACACACACACACACACACACACACACACACTTTTTCAAAGACCAATATGTCCATAGATAAAAAAATCTGTTTTTAAATATATACAGTGAAACCTCTCTAAACTGGACAAGCTCCGGACCATAGATTTTGTCCAGTTTAGGGAGGTGTCCAGTTTAGAGAAGGTCTGGTTTAGGGAGGTTTCACTGTACTTACATTTATTATCTTTTTCAGGAGGCAAATAAACCTGCTGTATCACAGACAAATAATGAAGAAGCTTTGGAAAGTATTGGTAAGTTGCATGAATGCTACATTTCTAATATTGAAATGTTTGTAGGTTCTGTGTAGAAATGACAACATCATATGCCTCATTTAAGATGAATGAGTAAAATGATTAATCTAAAGACTCTGAAAGAAGAAAGTGCCTGTATTAAAATGAAAAAAGAAGCTTGATCATTTTATTTTTGTATTCAGTATATTTAGTTTTAGAGATTGTTGATTGTTGCACTGCAGAAAAGAACAAAAAATGAATAAAAAAAATTAAACATATTTTTCAGCATGCAAACATAAATTTGCCTGTTGAGAAAAAAATACATTATAAAAATTAGGAAGTTTGGGTCATTTTTATAGCTTATTGTTTGTATTTATTTTTGTTTTAGTTTGTGATATTTGTGGAGATAATACAGCTCAATTTGTGTGTGAAATTTGTGATAATAAACAACTGTGTTCAGCTTGTGATACAAAATGGCACAAACACCCCAAACGTCAAAACCATAAGCGGAAAAACTTGCTAGAGAAGACCCCAGAACCTGAAGTGCAAGTACCACAAACTACGAGTTCGGGAAGTTCAAAAGAGATCCAGATTTAGAAGATAAATATGTCACAGCTAGAATGGATCTTTTACCGTCCCATATAGCAGGAATGGGAATTGATGATACAGAGGACAGAAACAAGGGTCAAGTTGGTCAAACTTATAGTGGTCAGACTGAATTACCAGCTAGACAAGTAGCATCTTCCATGTCTCTGTCACAACAACATCAACAACAGGGAATTTATCAAAGGTAAAGTTAATATTAGACATATAGATCCCAAACTGTGATAGTAGAAGGGATTTTGGTGGCCAAGTGGTCTAAAGCACATACTTACAGATCACAGCACCTCTTACCTCTCACCTCTTACCTCTCATCACTCACCTCACCTCATACTGCTCACCTCTTACCTCATCACTCACCTCTCACCTCATACTGCTCACCTCTTACCTCTCATCGCTCACCACTCACCTCATACCTCTCACCACCTAGATTTGGATCACAGCACCTCTTACCTCTCACCTCATACTGCTCACCTCTTACCTCTCACCTCTTACCTCATACTGCTCACCTCTTGCCTCTCACCTCATACTGCTCACCTCTTACCTCTCATCGCTCACCTCTCACCTCATACTGCTCACCTCTTACCTCTCATCGCTCACCTCATACCTCTCACCGCCTAGATTTGGATCACAGCACCTCTTACCTCTCACCTCTCACCTCATACTGCTCACCTCTTACCTCTCACCTCATACCTCTCACCGCCTAGATTTGGATCACAGCACCTCTTACCTCTCACTTCATACCTCTCACTGCCTAGATTTGGATCACAGCACCTCTTACCTCTCACCACTCACCTCATACCTCTCACCGCCTAGATTTGGATCACAGCACCTCTAACCTCTCACCACTCACCTCTTACCTCTCACTGCCTAGATTTGGATCACAGCACCTCTTACCGCTCACCACTCACCTCATACCTCTCACCGCCTAGATTTGGATCACAGCACCTCTTACCTCTCACTTCATACCTCTCACCGTCTAGAATTGGATCACAGCACCTCTTACCTCTTATCTCTCACCACTCACCTCTTACCTCTCACCACTCACCTCTTACCTCTTACCTCTCACCACTCCCTTCATACCTCTCACTGCCTAGATTTGGATCACAGCACCTCTTACCTCTTACCACTCACCTCATACCTCTCACCACCTAGATTTGGATCACAGCATCTCTTACCTCTCACTTCATACCTCTCACTGCCTAGATTTGAATCACAGCACCTCTTAACTCTCACCACTCACCTCTTACCTCTCACTGCCTAGATTTGGATCACAGCATCCTCTTACCTCTCACCACTCACCTCTTACCTCTCACTGCCTAGATTTGGATCTTGCTCAGAACTGATTCTTGTGTGAGAAAGTTTATCATTTTGATTACTGAAGGTCTTGATTTTCTCTGGCACCAGGTTTCCTCCACTATGAACTGACTACTAATTTAAGTGAAAGCATCTAGGCTTGGGTGTTAAACTCCACTACTCTGCTCTACTCTAAGACACATATGTGTTCATGTGTAAATTGTTCAGCTGTTTTTAGCATTATTCAAAAATCTTATTATTTGACTTTATTTTAATTTTCAGCTTTAACATTTGATTTGATGAACCATGTATTTTTTATGAATATTGCCCTATGAAAATGTATTGCTAATTATTATATACATGTAATAAATTTGTGTGTTGAATCATTATTTGGACTAAATGAAAAAAATAATAAACACCAGATTCAGTTTTAGTAATTGAGATCAGAATTTGCTACTTTGAACATAATAATTGCATTTCTTTTTAAAATAAATTCCATAAATATGCATATGTACATGTATTTATAAAAACTTTTGATTCAATATTTTGTTTACAGATTTCCAAGTGATACAGAGAGACAACACATGTCAATGGGTGGAGCTTCCAATATACCAGCTGTAAGTAACTTTTACATGCACTTCTTTTTTTTGACATGCACTTCTTACACCGTTGTTTAAATTTTGGTGCTGTTTTGTGGTTGATATGATATTGCATGATCATAACATTTTATCTCGGACTAAAACATCTTTTATTAGCATATAAGAAGTCCTACATTTAGAATTGATCAAATTTTAATATACAACTTAAAGAATAAAGTACATTTAAAAACATTTAATTAATTGGATTTGTCATTTTGGTAATATAAATATATAAAACTATCCACTCACTGAAAATCCAGTTCATAAAGCACCAACTTGCGCATCACATAGATTCAAATCCAATATGGGGCAGATCCCAATAAAAAAAGGTTTTTCAGTTTGCTTGCTAAAGGACAGTGGGCACTTTGGTTTCCCTACCATCCCAGAACTGACTGCCTCGATATACAAGTAATTGAAAGAATCCATTTAACAAACAAATCTTCACTGCAATTCCAACTCCATATCCTCACTGTCCACTCACTTGTTGACTTTGTATGTCCACAGTCACATCGTGGCACTTTTGGTTTTAGTACATATATATACAGTATATATTTATCATCAACCTTTACCTTGGAGTTAGGAGCATATAGACACTCTTTACATAACACAAGTGGTTAGTGGTACCATTTTATTTTATTTTGCAGAAACTTCCTCCTATGCAGCAAAGTCTAGGGGAACCACAATTTAGAACTCTTCCAAAAACAGCTCCTGGTGGACCGCCTTTATCCAAATCTTCAACATCAAAGTTCTTACCAAAGATCATGGCAGTCACTGATCTACAGAAACGCAAATCTAAGGCTGAAGTCATTATAGAAACCATTCAAGAAGAAATTGATGAACTTGAAGAAAAAATTCAAAAACTGATAGAAGAAAATGAAATGTTTTTTGAAGATGCTGATTATAGTACGTTAGTTCGAAAGAAAGGCATGTTGCAAAGGGAAAAAGTTGATGTAAATAAGTATATGAAAGAACTTGAAGCAATGATATCTGGTTCAGTTGATACAGCATCAGGAAGTAGTGTATCAAGTCAACATATATTTTATCCCCCACCATTACAGCCATACAGCTCTGGAATGGATGGTTCTCTGATGAATATGCAGTTGCAACAACCTCCATATAGCCCTGTTAGTTTTCAGCACCCACAAGGCAATGTCTATCCTAATTATGTATATGTATCACAACATGGCGGTCAACAAGTGCAAATGCCAGTAGTGTCATTACCTACAAGTGGACAGTCTTATATGCCTATGCAGTCGATGCCACCTTCCATCCCTTCTCCCATACCACCTCAGAGTCCAGAATACTACCAGGGTGGACAACCTTATCAACAACAACCACCACAACAACAACAACCATATAATCCTGAAATATATTCCCAGATACGATATCCAGGTCAACAGGTACACCCTGAGCAAGGTCAAGGACAGGATATATATAGAAAATTTCCAGGTCAAGTTCAGCAGGTGACTCCAATACAATTGAGTCAGCATCAAATGGCAGATAAATCCTCAAGTAAAAGATCACAAAGTCCAGGCCAAATTGCCATGAATATTCCAAAGGTAGAAGTAGAAAACAAACAAAAAGAAATTCTTTCTGCAAGTAATTTACCAGAAGATCAAAGAAAAGCAATGAATCAAAATGCATCAAACGAGTTAAGGCAGGGGCGTGTCTCGGGTAATTTTAATAATCCATCTTTTCCTACCTTGTTTAGTGAAAAATCAGTGCCATCAGAACCAAAGCCCTCCTCTAGCAGGCCAGTCGTTGAACAGAAATCTAGTTCAAGAAATAGTTCTGGAGGTTACAGCAGATCATGGATTTGTGAACATTGTACTTACCATAATGGACCAGACACTCGTGTATGTGAAGTGTGCTACAAAACAGTAATAATCCTCAGTTTATAGAAGAAAATGTTCCAAGTGTTGCCATGGAAACGACTCCTGCAAGTAAACCACCTGAACAAGCAAGGGAAAGATCAAGGTCATCTAGTGAAGAGACACAAGTCATGGAAATGGCAGCTTATGCTGGTAAACGTATTGCAGAGCTACAGGATGAGGTAATACTTCTATCAAGGGTTGGCCTCTGTACCACATGATACCCCCTATTGTTTGTATGGAACAATTAATTCCATTGCATATGGAATCATATCTGTTTGTGTTTTCTTGTAAAATCATTATTCTTGAAATTTGCAGCATAGAAATTTCCAAAATGTCCCAACACAAATGTTAAGGGGTTGATCATGTTGTACAGGGGTGAACCCCATAGTTTAATACATCTATACTGCCATTCATATTTAAAACTTGTCATATCATTACAGACTGAAAATCTTCACAAAATTAAATTGTTGGAAACATCTTTCTTCTAAAGCTGACTGTTTTTGAGATAAATTGGCATATTTTAGTGAAAAATATATTTTCCATATCTAAATTTCTCAAGAATTTAATACATATTCGTTTTTTCAAGTAAAGCAACTTTGTTGCATGCAATTAGATCAATTGGTGAAGATATCGCTTTCAAAAACCAGAAAAATTTCAATATTTCAGTTATGTTGATGATATAACATGATAAACCTGTGGCAATTATCAATTTGTATAGTTATTTATGGATGGTAGTGTACATGTATATGGGAGATTCATAAAAAACTTTGACAATGTTAGTCATGAAATTTAGATTTGGCTGTGAACCGCCATAGAATTTTATATATAGTCTCTGAAAGTAATTGTACTCAACAAACATTTCATTACTTTTAAAAATGAATTAAGTTACTTTGATGGGGAACTGGTCATAACCAGCCATGAATAATGATTTGATGTAGTGTACATGAAGTAAAACTTCAATTTATTGCAACTAAATGTTCAGCAAATTTTTGGCATTATAAAGGGGATGGAGCTTAAATCATAGAGAAACAGAGAAGAAATCGATTTTGGATCTTCAAAATCGTGAGGCAACATCAAGGATATTGTGAAGACGGCTATAAAACTTGTTTTTCTTGAATTGTTGGTACATTTATTGTTCTCTAGATTTATTGGGAGAAGCAGGAGGCAAAGAAAAAATTTGCTGAACAATTGGAAAGAGAGAAACAAGAGATAAAACAGAAACAGATTAGTCAAGCAGAAGAAAGGCAGAAGCAGAAAATGCAAGCACAAGAAAAGATACCAGCAAAAGCAGTAGAAGAAATAAAAAAGGAACAATCCAAACCAATAGCATCACCAGTAAAACCAATGCCAGTCTCATCTCCATATGTGTCACCAAGTTCACAACCAGATAAGGAAAAAGCAGAAGGCTCTCCATCAACACGTCCAAAGCCAACATTTAATTTTACGGAGACCATGGAGCAGATACAACTTAAACGAGAACAGGAACAATTTATTGTAGATGGCAAAGATTTGATTAATATAATAAAGGTAAAGTAGAAATTATTGTAATACTGTTTGAACATTACGACTACATTCTCAATAGTAGGTTGGTATCATAGTTAATTCTTTATGGACATGCAGTTGTCCTACATTATTAAGCAAATCTACACCAGGTAGATTAATATTTTCTTAACTCTGAAGATGGAACTGTGTTGTCCCACTGACAGCGTTTTTGTGGATCTGTTCTTCTATTTGTGGGGCAATGTCACAAGAGCCCCTTCTAGCCAGATTGAACATCTTTTACTTTAGTTTAAAGTAATGTTTAAAAAATATTATATATACAAATGCTTGTTTTTTAAACTTTTTAAATAGCCTGACTTGAATGTGTATTTTAATAATGAAAATATTTCCCAATATTTTTTTAGACTGCAGATAAAAATGGTTATGATATTGAAGAGGTACAGATAGCATTACTATACGCATCTCAAGATGGAATGTCACCATTGGATTGGTTGATGGATAATTGGCAGAATACAATTGAATGTGTAGTAACCATGGTAACAAATGAAGGGTCCAAAATGAACCAGAATGAGGTTGGTGAATTATCATCACAGGAAGCAAAAGAAGCACTGAGGGAACATACTGGAAATGTCCAGTCTGCCGTTCAACACTGTATAGCAAAACGAACCAAACTTGTAAGTATGAATGTGATTTACACATATATTAAAATAAATAGAACAATGGTAAAAATGTAAGAAATCTAAATTTGAATTTTGACATTTCTTTTTAGGAATGTATTTACTTTACACATACATGAAGATAAATAGAATAATAGTAAAAAAATATATGTATACAAGATTGAAAATTCCAATATAAAATTCGAATGTTGACTGGTTTTGTTGGTTTTTTGGTTTTTTTTTTTTTTTTTTTTTTTGCAAATGACATGTTTTCACATACATGAATGTATATAGACCAGTAGTAAAAAAAGAATAAATGTATACAAGATTGGAAATTCAAATATCAAAATTTAGATTTTGACATTTCTTTTTACATATGTGTTTACATAACCCTAAATATTACATATTGCTAAATTTAAAAGCAGTAAGGGTAGTACAAAAATACATGTACATGTATTTAAAAATGAAAATTTGAGTATCAAAATTTGAATTTTGACATTTCTTTTTGCAGTTCAATGACATATCTGAAATGGGAACATTTCCACGAGAGGAAATTCTTCAAGCAATGTTGCACAGTCAAGGAGACTTAAATGCAGCCATGGATCGATTGAATGGATTTAATTTACAAGTTTTCTTGGACCGAATATGGTTAGATGATAACATGAATCAGCATAATGCACAAGGTGCAAGAATGGGAGATAACTCCGGGGGAGCTGTAGAGGGCGCTGTTGCTATTCCGCGACATGATACATGCGTTAGTGTTACTAATAGCGTTCTAACTCATACTGACTTCCAGGAACTTGTCAGAAGTAAAGACATTGATTTACAGGTATGTTAGGGATTTGTGCACAGTATAATGTTCTGTCTGATGAAATTAACAAAAGACAGTTTGCATGTGTATCTTCTAAGGACAAATAGGCTGGCTGTGCAATCCACTTAGGTATATACCATGGCACCCATATAATTACTTGTAAAATAATGAAACTCATGCTTAATATTTACAAAGTTTCCCTAAGTTTAGAAAATAATGGGACCTCAGTGGCTGAGGGATCTAAAGCAAATATTTAAGTATCACAATACCTTTAACCACCCACCCTTGGTTCAAATCCCACTCAAGGTAGACTCCATATGAAAACATTTGTCAGTTCACTTGCCAAAGGTTTGTGTGTGGTTTCTTCTGGGCACTCTCAATTCATCTACCATACCAACGTGTACTGCCTCAATACAAGTAGGGATGTAAAATATCATTAATTCACTCAACTCCATTCCACTC
The DNA here is from genome assembly GCA_021292105.1 of Anadara kagoshimensis. Lineage (NCBI taxonomy): Eukaryota > Metazoa > Mollusca > Bivalvia > Arcoida > Arcidae > Anadara > Anadara kagoshimensis. The sequence continues at coordinate 44,459,249 of CM037875.1, forward strand.
TTTGTAGAAAAGTGGACAATACATACTCTGCCAAAATATAATGCATGTAGATATTTTGAATTTATGACTAATTTTTGAATTTTTATTTTAACAGAGAAGAATAAGAATGATTCTTGTAGAGGGAAGACTTCAGAGTTGGGGTAGAGCTGCTACAGTTATAAAGATACTGGATCATGATGTAGCTGATAAAATCCTGGAAGCTGAGTTAGAAGACATTGTAGAAGCAGTACGAAACTGCGGAGATCGTCAGAGTTCACTTATATACCTACAACAAGATTGTGACTGTTGCTTCGGAAAATTCCCAATGAGCAAGGTAGGCACAGGAGTTTTTTATCAGGTCTTTGGGATGTCTGTTTATTTCAGATTCTACCACAATTAACAGAGCTTCAGTTTATATATTTTTGATGACAGATACATGCAACTTGGCTTTTTATTCAAATTTGCTATATATGTGCTTTCGACAAAGTGCAGAAATAACTTTCATTCCCTCCACCCTACCGCAAGCATGACCATTAATTTCGTCATCTCATCTTTGAAGTTTTATTTTTTTTAAATAAAGGATAAATAACCTCTTGAAGACAACCTTTGTATAAGGACTTCATGCTTACAAAGACCACCTAATGAATATCCTTAGACCATAATTGGGTGTCATCTGTATATACAGGTAGTGTCAGCTCAGTGAGGAAATGCCACTTCTCCTTTTAGTACTTTTGCAACATTGGTTCAAAATCATAATCTTTCATCTGTTAGAATTGGTTGGTGCTCTTGAAAAGTAACCTTTTTAACCAGATGATAATTTTTCAGGAGGTTTCAAGTGGTTAATCTATTCTTTAAATTATCTTCCGTGTGGTCTCGGTGATTGAGTGGTCTAAACTGCACACTTAGGGATCACATCGTCTCTCACTGTCTAAGTTTGAATCCCACTCAGGCCAAATTTTAGTGTGAGAAAGTTTGTCATTTCCTAAGGTCTATGATTTTCTCTAGGCTCTTCGGTTTCCTCCACCATTACTGAACTGACTGTCTTGATATACATTATAAGTGTAAAATTTCTGTCTTGGGCATAAAATACCATTAAAAAATAGCTTCATCACTGCCTGTCTTGGGCATAAAACACCATTAAAAAATAACTTCATCACTGCCTGATCAGTTGTCCGTTTACCACACCATGGTGTTAAAGTTAATAAGTTTGGCGATCTTATGACGTTTTTGCTTATTTTGATCATATGAAATGTATTTTCGTGTAAGAGTACGTCTTTGAACATTTAAAGCGATAATCGACCAACGGGAAATATGTTTTTATTTACATTTCGGGGAAATTGAATTTTTTAATTACATGTAGGCTACCACCCAAGTTTTTTACCTTTATTAATTGGTTTGTGTATGTATATACATGTATATATATATACTACTTTACTTACAGATCAGAAGTCTTGGTAATTGTGAGTGTAAAATCTGTATAGATTGTATGAAGGGTTACTTTGAGGTCACTATCAGAGAGAGACATGTGCGTAATCTCAGTTGTCCACTCTGTAGTCAGCCGGACATGGAGGATGTAGAGACTGCATCAGAATACCTCGGCTTTCTTACTATGTTGGTATGTATAAATTACTAATTAATAATATGAAATTCTGTATAGCCTGCAGAGGAGATTCCTGTAAAACACTTTAATAATAAACTTTTCCTCTGCCATTTTCATTTTTACAGCACATATTGATCTCATCACCATGCTATAATTGTATAATCTGCATGAACAGAGTACAGAAGAGCTTCCTGTACAACTCTTTATTTTCAAAACACTTTTTCAAGGTTTTTTCATGATTACTGGCTCCAGTTTCTGAAATCATCCCTTAACTAAGATTTTCTTCAACTTAAATCAGGCAAATTTGAAATCTTAATTATTTCATTAATTTTCAAGAGTCAGGAATTTAAGATGTCATTTTGAAGATGACTTAAAGCTGATCTCAGCTTTATTTATTTTGGTCAAAAATGGTTATTTATAGCTACACAAGAGAGAGATTGTTATGATTTAGTTAATTTAAGTTAAGAAAATTCTTAGTTAAGAAATGATTGTGAAAATGAAGCCTGGTCCATTATGCAATCATTTGTTATTTATTCCATGTAATTTGTAAAGTTTTATTTTTTATGATTCAAAAGTACATGATGACAAGTTGAAAAATAAATCCCTCACTAAAAAGCAATTAACAGTATATATGACAACCACACAGGTCAGCAGAATGCTCTGGGTTCACATGGTACAGTAATTTGATGGATTAGTTGCTAACTAGTGCAGTGTAGTTTAATCTGTTACATTTGCACATTGTATCATATGGTTTAATACTATAAGAGTTAACTCTCATTATTCAAAATCTGTAAACCTAAGAAACAAGTCGAAGTATAGCTTCTTTTTTTCTCGAGTTTTGAGATATTACCTTTTCAATCATGCAATAAGTTTGAAATTTGTTTGTCCTGTTACAAAAAGGATTGCCATAACTTTGATCCTTTTAATTAAGACATAAGTAAGTCGCAATCTTATGGCAATGCTTACTGTGTTTACAATGACTATTTTTGTATTCGGGTGATAACAACAATAACAGCTCATGGAAGTGTGAGTTATATGTTGCCATTATCTATTTATTTAAATTAGACTCACCTGTGTTTATAAACACTCTGCCATCAGATTGTGAACGACCTACATGTATACTAAACCATATTTTCAGAAATCATTTATTTTTTACTTTTATACACACAGCTACAGACCATGGTCAGTCAGGAGATATTGGATTTGTATCAAACAAAACTAAGAGATTGGCATTTACAGAAAGATCCTAATTTTAGATGGTGTACACATGTATGTATCTGATGTAAATCACAAAATGTTTCTTTACTCAACTTTCACATCTTTTAATTATTGTACTGTAATGAAGGTCAATGAAAATACAAATAAACTACTTTTGTCACCCTTCAAAGAAATTTCTCGCATAGCGATTGGTTACTTGCCGGGGTACATGGAACTATGTTCGGAAATCTGCCGCGGTACATGAACACACGCAATGTTTAGCGGTAAAAGGGAAGTAACTCGTACATCGCTGACGTCTAGTTACAGTAAACAAACATGGTGACAATGTACGCAAGTCACACAAAAAACGAAATGAAAGTTAAAAAGATCCAACTGGTTACGCTTTGAAGGGTGACAAAAACGTTATTCAGGGCTTTGGTAGGTTACACGGCCCCATGTACCCCATCAAAAACGAATGTACCCTTCACCTGTGGCTCAAGGTACATAAATCTTTGACGGGGTACATGGGGCCGTGTAACCTGCCAAAGCCCTGTATAACTTATAATATACACTGTCATCCATTTATAACTATATACTGTATAAGAAGAAACATTCACGAGGAAGAAATATTCATGATTTTCAGAGTGAACACTTGTTATGTGAATATATCTTCTCAGTGAAAATTATTTATTTCATTCGGTTCATTTTTCCTACAATCGAAACTGTGTAAATTGCTTACCGTAAAATAGTTAAGAAGGTCAAAACTGAAAATTTTCTACCGCTATTATTTTTTCTTATACAGTATAATTTACATGTATATTTTCCATGTTATCATCACCATGTAAAATTTCATTCATGAAATGTCGAAGTTTTTGCAGTATTTTAAAGTGGTATCTTAACAGGTTTTTTCTTGTGAAACAATATTCTTAGAAATTTCGAGAAAATATATGTTTCTATGATAACACCATCTTAGCTGAAAAATATTCAGCTTTAGCAGAATAATTTTTCAAACATTAAAGTTTGTGAAGATTTTAAGTATGTAATGATATGATACAAAAATGGATTATGAAAATCGGTTAAATAGAGAAAGAAAGGAACTTATATTGAATAAAAGATAAAGTGTACAATGTATTTTATTATGCATTTTTGTGACAATTATCTATTCTGAAATGTTTAAATTTATGATGTTTGATTGCATTACACTCTGTTTGAAACCAAATGAAGTTACAGGACTATAATTACATTTGCTATTGTGATGTCACTCATCTCTTGCTTACGCCTATACCTGTGACGTCATTGATTGACTGTTCCAGCAATTCGAATTGCATGCTATACACAGCAGTGTTTTAAATTTATTTCAGGATTAAAAAACAAAAATAAAATTTTCAAAAGATGCAAAATGTAAATATAACCATTGAACTATCTAGAAATGACATTTATAGTGCTATTACTTCCATTGCCGTGCAAAGCAAACTAATCATAGCATGCTGGTGCGCATTATTCAGTTTGGGAAGTTATAGCACTATAAACACCATTTCTAGACAGTTCAATGGTTAAGTACATGTTGTACTTCCCTACATTGATAATGTTCAAGATCAGTTATGGGTAGTATATCTATTTTAAGCATTAATCAAATCTTTTCTATAAAATACATATTGTAATAGTTATTATCCTATATAGATCTAAATATTCTATTTATATAGTGTGGTAATGGTTTTATCTGGGGTATGGGTAGACAGAGACTTGGAATGCAGTGTCCTACATGTAACAAAAAGACATGCTTTCTGTGTAAAAAACAGGTATTTATATTGTATAAAATTCTGTTATAATAATGGTTTTTAGCTCACCTGACCAAAGGTCAGGTGAGCTTATGGTATGGTGCGGCGTGTGTATGTGCGTGGGTGCGTGTGTGCGTGCGTCGTTAACACACATTTTCGACTTCTCCTCTGAAAGTACTTGGCAGATTTCAACGAGACTTGGTCAGAAGCATGTCTGGGTCGGTGCAATTTAGATTTGTTCATGGCGTTGCCATGGCTACCAAAACTAGGTCACAGTGACCTAGGGGTGCAAAAATCTTGAAAAATCTTCTTCTCTGAAACCGATGATGGGAGAAAAAATCTGATGTTATATTTGGCTTCTCTAGGGTCTTAAGCCTGTAGTTTGTTCATTTCGTGAAATTTGGTGGAAAAATGGGTTACGCGTTTTTGCGTTTAATTTTGAAAAAATCGTAAAATGGCTTCAAATTGTTATAACTTGACTATTTGACCAGATAATGACATGGGGTTTTCTGTTTTGACATCTTCTTGTTAGTATCTTCAAAATGAGGTCAAGGTCAATTGTGAAGGTCACGACCTAATTTTTTTACCTCTTATTATAATTATTATCTCGAAAACTGTAAACTTTTTGTATAGGCATGTATATTAGAATGTTGTAGGTATTGATACAACGATCATTTTGATGTATAGAAAAAGGTCATGGGTTCAAAGGTCAAGGTCACAGATGCGAAACAATACCGAAATGGTTAATTATCTCAAAAACTATAAACTTTTTGTATAGACATGTATAATAGAATGTTGTAGGTATTGATACAACGATCATTTTGATGTATAGAAAAAGGTTTTGGGCTCAAAGGTCAAGGTCACAGATGTGAAACAATACTGAAATAGTTAATTATCTTGAAAACTATTAACTTTTTGTATAGGCATGTATATTAGAATGTTGTAGGTATTGATACAACGGTCATTATGATGTAAAGAAAAAAGTCATTGGGGTTTAGTATTTATGTTTTCTTTAAATCTATTAGCTAGCCATTAGTTATCAGGTGAGCGTATCAGGCCCATGGGCCTCTTGTTAGTTTTTACATCCTACCAAGCAGGTTTTTAGGAGTAATGTATCTGTAGAAATCATTTTCATGCTGGAAATAAGTCAAAAAATTTTACCAGTCATTGTCTTGATAATTTCAACATTTTCTATTGTGTTATATAGTTGACTGTTGAAAAAGTAACCAGTCCTTCCCAAAAGTAACCATTTTCAGATTGTGGGACTGCTTGTTATGTCATGTCTAATATTTTCAATTCTTGGCTATAACTCAATGCCCTTCAGTCAATATTTCATGGCACTTGGTAAAATGGTCTTTAGGGAATTAATAAACTGTAAATGTGCATGCTGCTTGATGACTGCATTTGTACTCTAGATAGATAGATTACTTTCTGTAACAAGGATAGGCATTGTTCTTCTTCCTGCAGATTTCCTCAGATGGCAGCAGTAATTATATTCAGTTCTATGTTAAGTTTTTTAGCTCACCTGAGCCAAAAGGCTCAGATGAGCTTTTGCTATCTATCACCGTCCGTCGTCCGTCGTTCGTCGTTCGTCGTTCGTCGTGCGTCGTGCGTAAACTTTACATTTTAATCTTCTCCCCCAAAACTACTGAGCCAAATTTGATGAAACTTGGTGATTATTATGCCTGGGTAATAGGCTTTCAAAATTGTGTTCGGGGTTTGACCACGCCCAACAATATGGCTGCCGTTACTATAAATAGCCAAAAGACAAAAAATCTTCTTCTCTGAAACCAAAAGGTGCAGGCAAATTTTGATTAAATTCTTGGATTCAGGATACCTAGAGACATTAAAATTGTGTTTTTCATGAAAATTGGACGAAAAATAGGTTACGCGTTTTTTGCGTAAAATTATGTAATTTTTATAATGAGACATTTATTGTTATAACTTCATAATGGCTGAAGATAATTGTATGGAGTTTTCACTGTTGATCTTGTCTTGTGATTTTCTTCCGATTGATATCAAGGTCAAAGGCCAAGGTCATGTCCCAGTTTTTGACCGTTGACAAAAAATGCTATTTTTAGCTCACCTGAGCACAAAGTGCTCTTGTGATCAGTCTTTGTCCGTCGTGCGTCGTGCGTCGTGCGTCAACTTTTCATTGTTAACACTCTAGAGGCCACAGTTTTTGTTATATCTTCATCAAACTTGTCCAGAACATTGTTCAGGTCAAAAGCTAAGTCAAGTTCATATATGGAATGTGTTGGATCAATAAGTAGGTCACTAGGTCAAATCAAAGAAAAACCTTGTTAACACTATAGAGTCCGTATTTTTTGTCCAATCTTCATATAATTTGTCCAGAACAATGTTCATGACTAAAGCAAGGTCAAGTTCGTATATGGGTCATGTTGGGTCAATAAGTAGGTCACTAGGTCAAATCATAGAAAAACCTTGTTAACACTATAGAGTCCATATTTTTTGTCCAATCTTCATATAATTTGTCCAGAACGATGTTCATGACCAAAGCAAGGTCAAGTTCGTATATGGGTTATGTTGGGTCAATAAGTAGGTCACTAGGTCAAATCATACAAAAACCTTGTTAACACTATAGAGTCCATACTTTTTGTCCAATCTTCATATAATTTGTCCAGAATGATGTTCATGACCAAAGCAAGGTCAAGTTCATATATCGTTAATGTTTGGTCAATAAGTAGGTCACTAGGTCAAATCAAAGAAAAACCTTGTTAACACTCTAGAGTCCGTATTTTTTGTCCAATCTTCATATAATTTGTCCAGAACAATGTTCATGACTAAAGCAAGGTCAAGTTCGTATATGGGTCATGTTGGGTCAATAAGTAGGTCACTAGGTCAAATCATAGAAAAACCTTGTTAACACTATAGAGTCCATATTTTTTGTCCAATCTTCATATAATTTGTCCAGAACGATGTTCATGACCAAAGCAAGGTCAAGTTCGTATATGGGTCATGTTGGGTCAATAAGTAGGTCACTAGGTCAAATCATAGAAAAACCTTGTTAACACTATAGAGTCCATATTTTTTGTCCAATCTTCATATAATTTGTCCAGAATGATGTTCATGACCAAAGCAAGGTCAAGTTTATATATCGTTAATGTTGGGTCAATAAGTAGGTCACTAGGTCAAATCAAAGAAAAACCTTGTTAACACTCTAGAGTCCATATTTTTTGTCCAATCTTCATATAATTTGTCCAGAACGATGTTTATGACCAAAGCAAGGTCAAGTTCGTATATGGGTTATGTTGGGTCAATAAGTAGGTCACTAGGTCAAATCATAGAAAAACCTTGTTAACACTATAGAGTCCATAGTTTTTGTCCAATCTTCATATAATTTGTCCAGAACGATGATCATGACCATAGCAAAGTCAAGTTCATATATCGATCATGTTGGGTCAATAAGTAGGTCACTGGGTCAAATCAAAGAAAAACCTTGTTAACACTCTAGAGTCCATATTTTTTGTCCAATCTTCATATAATTTGGCCAGAATCATGTTCATGATCAAAGCAAGGTCAAGTTCATATCGTTAATGTTGGGTCAATAAGTAGGTCACTAGGTCAAATCATAGAAAAACCTTGTTAACACTATAGAGTCCATATTTTTTGTCCAATCTTCATATAGTTTGTTTAGAACGATGTTCATGACCAAAGCAAGGTCAAGTTCGTATATCTTAAATGTTGGGTCAATAAGTAGGTCACTAGGTCAAATCAAAGAAAAACCTTGTTAACACTCTAGAGACCATAGTTTTTGTGCAATCTTCATATAATTTGAACAGAACGATGTTCATGACCAAAGCAAGGTCAAGTTTGTATATTAGTCATGATGAGTCAATAATTAGGTCACTAGGTCAAATCAAAGAAAAACCTTGTTAACACTCTAGAGTCTATATTTTTTGTCCAATCTTCATATAATTTGTCCAGAATGATGTTCATGACCAAAGCAAAGTTAAGTTAAGTTATATCGATAATGTTGGGTCAATAAGTAGGTCACTAGGTCAAATCAAACAAAAACCTTGTTAACACTCTAGAGTCCATATTTTTTGTCCAATCTTCATATAATTTGTCCAGAACAATGTTCATGACCAAAGCAAGGTCAAGTTCGTATATGGGTCATGTTGGGTCAATAAGTAGGTCACTTGGCCAAATCATAGAAAAACCTTGTTAACACTATAGAGTCCATAGTTTTTGTCCAATCTTCATATAATTTGTCCAGAATGATGTTCATGACCAAAGCAAGGTCAATTTCTTATATGGGTCATGTTGGATCAATAAGTAGGTCACTAGGCCAAATGACCAAATAAAGGCCAAAATGTAAATTTGCTTCATATAATTTGCCCAGAACGATGTTCATGACAAAAGCTAAGTCAAGTTTGTATACGGTCATGTTGGATCAATAAGTAGGTCACTAGGTCAAATCATAGAAAACCTTGCTAACACTTTAGAGTCCATGTTTTCTGTCCAATCTTCGTATAATTTGTCAAGAACAATGTTCAGGACAAAAGCTAGGTCAAGTTCATATTACTTATAATGAATTCTGTTAATCCTCTATTCATGACATTATTGGAAAAATGTGTAGAATTCAATTTATTCTCAGGTGAGCGCCAGGGCCTCATGGCCCTCTTGTTTAAACATTTCTGGTGATAATGACATAGGATTTTTGGTTAATTGTAGGTATTTACATGACGATCATTTTGATATATTGATTAAGGTCATGGGTTCCAAGGTCAAGGTCACAGATGTCCAAATATACCAAATAGTTAATTATCTGCAAAACTATGAACTTTTTGTATAGGCATGTATATTAGAATATTGTAGGTAATGGCCCAATGGTCATTTTGATATATAAATAAAGGTCATGAGTTCAAAGGTCAAGGTCACAGATGTAAACAAGTACTGAAATGATTATTTATCTCAAAAACTATAGACTTTTTGTATAGGCATGTATATTAGAATATTGTAGGTATTATCCTAACGATCATTTTGATATATGAATGAAGGTCATGGGTTCAAAGGTCAAGGTCACAGATGTGAATGAATACCTGAATGGTTAATTATCTTGAAAACTGTTAACTTTTTGTATATGCATGTATATTAGAATATTGTAGGTATTAGCCTAACAACCATTTTGATATATGAATGAAGGTTATGGGTTCAAAGGTCAAGGTCACAGATGTGAACAAGTTCTGAAATGATTATTTATCTCAAAAACTTTAAACCTTTTGTATAGGCATGTATATTAGAATATTTAGGTATTATCCTAATGATCATTTTGATATATGAATGCAGGTCATGGGTTCAAAGGTCAAGGTCACAGATGCGAATGAATACCTAAATGGTTAATTATCTTGAAAACTATTAACTTTTTGTATAGGCATGTATATTAGAATATTGTGGGTACTGGCACAGTGGTCATTTTGATATATGAATGAAGGTTATGGGTTCAAATGTTAAGATCACAGATACAAACAAGTACTGAGATGATTATTTATCTCAAAAACTATAAACTTTTTGCATAGGGATGTATATAAGAATATTGGCCTAATGATCATTTTGATATATGAATGCAGGTCATGGGTTCAAAGGTCACAGGTGAGCGTTAAGGCCCATGGGCCTCTTGTTAATTCTTATCATTAAGTTACCAGCCCTGTGGATAAAGTCATTATGTCCCCTAAACTGCCAGGGACCATAGTGTCTATTCCATTTGTTCTGCCAACATTTTGTCCTGACACTTTTCTGGAAAACTATTTAAATGATCTTTATGAAATTTCACAAAAAAACATTCTTTGGGTGTAGCAGATATGCCTATTCATATTTTGATCATGCACATGATATTGAAAACACAGATTTCTCCATTAAGGTTCATTTGGTTAACACTTTTGAAATGACATCTCATTTCAGTTGTAATTTGTTTATAAACTAATGACATGTACAATGAGTTCTTTAAATCAAAACTGCTATGATTATGATGATTGGTTTGCCAAATAATTACTATTTCCCGCAAAGAAAGTGGTGGCATATATAGTGTTTATCCCATTTCATCTACCAATAGTTCAGTGCAAATCTTGTTATAAATGCCTTGTTATAAAGTTATAAACATTTGAATTATTTAGTGGGAAGATCAACATGAAGGGTTAACCTGTGAGGAATATAACCAGTGGAAGATTGACAATGATCCTGAAAATCAGGCTGCTGGACTAGCTAAACATCTAGAACTTAATGGCATAGGTATTAAAATAGGTTTTATTTAAACAATGATATTATTTTTTTTTGGGGGGGGGTACTTCATGATATAATCAGCTGAATTTATGACACAAATTAAATGAAGAGTAATTAGTGGGTCAAATTAATGAAAATCAGTTAATATTGATACTAAAATTATTGATGTTAATGTAAAAACACTAGTCATTACAAGGAATATTTTGTTTTTGACTACTGCCTGCATCTGTTTCATTTATTGTGATTTCCTGGGACAACTCCGTGCAAGTCAGTTGATAATACATGAAATTGCTTAAATGTTTATGATTCTCTGTGAAATGTATGTGATTTTCACTATCAGAACCAGAGTTAACCTGACAGTTCTACTTTTGTTTTGGATCAATAGATGTCAAAATTTGGTGCTCTAAGACCATTGGGTCACCAGGGTAAAAAATAAATTAAGCCATGCTGCTTATTGACTGCCTTTTGATAGTTGACATCTTTTTTATAATTATGCCATACCATTAAAATATTTCTTTCCTTTTAATTTATTTACAGACTGTCCAAGTTGTAAAATGTCATATTCTTTAGCTAAAGGAGGATGTATGCATTTTACGTGTCCACAATGTGGGCATGAATTTTGTAGTGGGTGTTCCCAACCGTTTGACTCAAAAGGGGTAAGTAATGGTTTATTTTTACCTCACCTGTAAAGGTCATGTGAGCTTATTATATGGCAAAGGATAGTGTGTTAATGCATATTTTAATTTTTTCTTCTGAAACTTCAGGACAGATTTCAGTGATACTTGATCAGAAGCATGTATGGGCCTTTTTAATTTAGATTTGATTTTGCTTTTGCCATAGTTACCAAAACTAGGATTGCAAAAATCTTATCCGAAACAGATGATGGGGAGAAAATAATCCAATGTGATACTTGGCTTCTTTAGGGTTTTTAGCCCATAGATACACATTATAATACTAACATTTGTTTAAGTGTATAATTGTAGTATTTTATATTTACAACAAAAGTTTGTTGGTTTCTTTATTTCAAAGGTTTTGAGATCAATGTACTCATTGTTTATGTTTACCTCTTTTGTCAAGCACCAGCTATGTTAAATTGATGTTGTTTGATAGATTGTAAACAGTGGTTTTGACAAAACCAGTTAGGTGACAAAAGCTAGGATAAATTTGTTGCCTATTTCACTAAGTTTACATTTTCTGAATTTGTTTTGCAATACATATTTCCATATTACTTAATATTTGCTCTTGCTGCCTACGTCAAGAAATTTCTCTTCTTCTGGAATATTTACTGAAAAGGCTAAAGTTTTAGCTCAATTTTTTTTATGAAATTGTTTACAAGCAAGCTACACTGTTTTATCTTATATCTATTGTTTGAGGATTTGTAACCCTGATTTTACTTGTATTTCATATTTTTAGATGTGTACCAAGTTTAGAAGTTGTCGTGGTAAAGGTTTACATTGTCATCATCCTAGAGATTGTTTTTATTACCTGAGAGATAACGACATTGCTGAATTACAGAAACTACTACAGGTAATATACAAGACAAATTGTTAATATTACAACACAACTCTTTTTATATGGAAACATGATACCAGAGAGTAAATCTGTTTCACCATCAAAATACAAGTAGTACAGTTAGAGAATATTTCTTGTCTTTATGCACACACAATTTTATTATAGGGAGTCTCAGTGACCTAGTTAGCAAGTGAATATGGATTGCAGTGCCTCTCACTGCTTAAGTTAGAAACCCACTTGGGCAGATCCTAATGTGAGAAAAATTGTTAGTTTGTGTGCTGAAGGTGGGTGGTTTTCTCCAGGTACTCTGGTTTTCTACACCATCCATGAACTGACCACCTCAATAAAAAAAAAGAATATTGACTGGGACATATAACTCCCCACTTTACCATTACAGAACTTGACTGCCTCAATATAAGTGGAAGATTCTCAATTTGAACTGAAAACACCATTTCCGACTTATTGTTTGTTACAAGACAAATAAAGTTAAACCATAATCCTAAACATTAGTTGTCTGCCTATTTGTGACATACCTATCATATTAAATTTATAATTTGTTTTCAGGATAATAAGATACAGTTTGATAAGAAGGTTCCAGACAATCAAGAAGATAAACAACATTGTCCTGTGATGGAACAGAAAGAGTACGCTGAAGGCAAACAAGACGAGGCATGTGGTAAAGATATAGAGGAAGAGCATGCTGGACTCTGTCTGTAAGTTAACATATACTAAATAAGAGAGAATAAAGAACATCATGTGAAGTGTTATTGCTGCATATCTCTGATTGGTTTTCAAAAGCCATAAGCCATATCTGTTATTTGTTGACAACATTCAGTTGTAAATTAATATACATGTAACTATTTATAAAGAAGTTGTCTCTCTTTTTATACCCCTTGCAAACTAGATTGAGGGGCTATATAGGAATCACCATGTCTGTCTGTCCGTCCGTCCGTGTAAAATCGTGTCCGTGAAACTTCACACGGATAATCTTCATGGTGCAAAGGTGTGTCATGACCTTGAACCAAGGTCATATCAGAAAGGTCAAAGTCGCGGGAAAGCTTTAAATGTTGGGGGCGTATTTGGCTCTCAAGAGACAGTTCTAGTTTCTTTAATGTATAACATATAAGACTATATATATATATAATACTACTGATAGATATACAATATAAGTTATACAGAATTTTGGGAGGTTACACAGCTGTCAAAAGTTTGTGTACCCAGAGTCACAGGCAAAGGGTACATTGATATTTGACAGGGTACATAGGGCTGTGTAACCTGTCAAAACCCTGTACAATGTTTTTGTTATTCAAAAACCTTCAAAGTGGTATAAGTTTGGTCTATTTAACTTAGATTTTGTATTCTGTGTGACTTGCATATGTTGTTGCCATGTTTGTTTACTGTAACAAGAATTCTGAATGTATAAGTTACTTCCCTTTTACTGCTAAATGTTGTGTGCATTTATGCAAGTTGGCTGATTTCTGAACATGGTTTCATGTACCCAGGCAAGTTAACCAATCGCTAAGCGAGTAATTTCTTTTAAGGCTGACATTATAATATACTTTCTAATGTGGGTGTTAAGTGATGATTGTGTTCGTTTGTTATTAATCAGGTTACATTATAAGGAGTACTTAGTGGGACTTATCAGACAACACAAGATAGATCCTGTAGCCATAATGACAATAGATGATATGATACATCTCCTACAACGAGAAGAGAAACACGTCTCACAACGGAAACAACAGGAAACAGATCCACAGTACAGGAGACGATTAAAACAGGTGATTATATAGGAAATAAAATTTTAAAACGCATGTTTCATGAATTGCGCCCTTAAGGAAGGTTAATGATCTATTAATTGATTGATTGGTTGATTGAATTGGGTTTTATAGCCCAGTCAAGAATATTTCAGGTAAAGTTGCCAGCTATAGGTAAAGTAGCAACAGAATTTTATCTGTGCTGTGCACTTGTGGCAATATGCATGGAGGGTTCATTAATGTTCAGTCCATACATGACACAAGGCATCATTTTCTCAGGTCTCTTCTGAAGGACCCATGTATTTTTTTTCTTAATTCTGCGTACCAAGTCACTAACTGTTTTCAAGTCTTGTTCAGACTCAGCCAGGATTCGAACCCCTATCTCCCACATATGAAGCAAGCACTCTGCCAACTTAGCTATGTTAGTGATTTTGTAATATTAATACGAACATTTATTTAGAGTAAATTACCAATAGTCTTTTCAAATTACATAATGTTTATACAAATGAAATTGATGTAATTCCATATTCTTTGCCACAATAAAAAGGGTTTTTAACAAGAAAATCTTACTTAAACACTAAACACATTTACATCTTCCACTTTAGACATTAGTTTTACAGGCAAAGCAGTACTGAATAAATTTAATTCACTTTGAATAAAAGGAATTATAACATCTTTAATGTTTAGAGACAATTGTTTTCATAAATAATTTTTATACCTTTTACATTTTCGAAACCTAACAATCATATTTTGTTTTGGAAACAAAAAGCGCATCTAGAAATATTTTTAGTTTTATCTTTACTTCTTCCGTTATTCTTCTACATAGAGAAAATTTTACATTTTTCACTAAAATTAAGATGTAGTATGCTCCTTAAGTTACCCTATATGCATATATTAAAATGTTCAACTAAGGTCAACAATTACAATGTAAATCACTTATATATCACAATTATTATTGGCATCAGTTTTGACAAAATCATGGAGAAGAAATATTTCAGATGAGTGAAGTATGTAGTTTTAAAGTGTTTTTTATTTGTAAAAAAGCATTAGGATCACATTATTTGAAAGTGGACAAACTGATTAAGTCTATGACACAGGCATGATTCAGGCCTGATTATCAATGGTTTAGAACATGGGGTCCATAACGGGTGTTTTAGTTCTTAGGCTAATCGCGATATTTGTAAATTTGCTGATTTTTTTCTCTATATACAGAAATAAATGTAATGATTTCAATTTTTTGTGTATTTTTCCTTGTTAGTATTCTTGTTTTTAAACACATATATTGTGGTTATTTTATGAGACACCAAATGATAATACAGCAATTTCAATTAAGGTCTGTCTCTAAGTATAAAAGACGCATAAAATAGTATTGTCTCTTTGGCAAAGTATATTAGATTTTTTACTTATTCACATTTAAGAAATCTAAAATGCTATCACTTTGTCCCCACAATGAAGTGGGAGACATATAGTTTATCCACTTTTGAAATGTCTTCCCATTTTAATTATAATTATTATACCTTGACCTTGAACCAAGGTCATATCAGAAAGGTCAAGGTTGCAGGAAAACATTAAATTTTGGGGGTAGGGTATTTGGCTCTCAAGAGACATTTTTAGTTTATTTTTATTATTTAATTTTATGTTTGTAGTCAATCAAAGAGAAGATACAATTGAAGAGATGACATTAATTGTATATTACTGATCTACACAAATTATATGTGGATGTTTGTATGAATATTATGTGATAAAATTTATATATACATTGTACATGATTGTGTGATTTGTTATAATTAATTTATTATTGTTAAATATTGAAGCTTTTAAATATTGTTGTGGAAAATGCTTTAAACTTTTAAAATAAAATATATGTGATATTGATAAGTTCATTGACTTACTTGTACAAAATACTTTATGCCATGCTCCTTTTGGGGTTTCTAGATTTGCTGGATAGGACTTGTTCAGTGTCAGCGATGGCACCAGATTAGCCATTTTTTAAAGTTGTATTTTAACTGTATATAATGCAAATAATATACATTGTATATAGTTCATGAAAATTATATGTTGAAATTAAATAGTTTTGGGTAATTACAGGCTGATCTGGTAATCTAGGAACCCCAACTGGTTTGAGTACTTGCACAAACATTGCTACATAAAACATTTTGAAAATATGCAAGAAACAAATGATGACAAATCAGCTGATTAAATTAACAAAGCTTTTAACAATTAGGATCAGTCATTTGGCTTGCATTTAAAAGGGGACCAGTTACATATGGTTCATTAGTGGCCTAGGAAACAAATAGTGGTACAGGGTTGCACTTGATTTCTGTCATTATTAGTAAACATTGCTAAGGAAATAACAGGTGGTTATATGTGATTTCTTTCATTTAAAAAATGTTCTCTGCCTCTTCATACTTACCTGTAGCAAAGATGTACGGTATATATAACTTTTATAAAGGTTACTTCTAGTTATATACTTCTCTGCCTCTATCTAGCATTATTTGAACTGATAGGAAATACCACAATTAAATGTTTCAAATTAAGTTTACAGCAATTACCATAGATTCTTTTGAACATTATAAACAAAAATTATAGTTATACCCCGGTTATATGAAGTTAAAAGATCAAGACAAAGTTAATGCTTTAGTTGCATTTGTTAAATGAAAAAAGTTTTTTTCTTCAACAATGCATATAAAACAAAACACGAGCATAAAATTGAGACAACTCTATACCTGTATGAACCTGCTGACTCCTTAAATAATACATGGTAATAATTGTTACACTATTCTGTTGTGCCAAAATACATATGCAAATACAGCCAATCCTGCATTAGAGGCCACCTTTATATAAGGGCACCTACTTATAAAGGCCAGTAGAATTGTATCCCAATTGTCCTTTATTCATATTAATTGAACCTGTATATAAAGGCCACCTGCCCATAAAGGTAGCTTTTACCAGTCTCATTGGGTGGCCTTTATAGACAAGTTGGCTGTAGGTTATTCACAATCTGGATGCAATCAATACAGTGAGCTTGTTTCATATAACGGTTGTTGCAACAAATAAAGCATATGCTGATGTGATTATGTACAAATGTACCAGTAACATATCATTATTATTTTACTGTATTTCTACAAATTGAGTGCACATCAAAAATGCAAGAATAATTAATGTTGTACATAAAAAACAAACTCACAAAAAAGTGAAAACTTGATACAAAATATACTTACCTAATATGAAGAAATATTCACCTTTCATCCAAAAATGAATTTAATTCTGTACATAGGTCAATTTTGGAAGTTTTTATCAAAACAACAAATATAACTATGTCAAAATAATCCCTTCTGTACCTTCTTACACAGAACAACTATAAATGTTATGTCATAATTGGAATATTCATGATGGTCACACCTGGAAAAAACCTGAACAGCAATGACCCACTTGACCCTAAATAGCCTGATGTACATTTGAATGAGTCCCAATTGGTTATAAACTTAATCAAATTTTGAAAATTTTCGCCAAATTTCTCTATGTGCAGGAGAACTGAATAACTTTTTTTTTTTCTTTTATTTTGTAAAAAAAACAATAACAATAAATATATAAACACAATTAAATGAATTAAATAATAATAATAGTAATAAGACATGTGCTTTATTGAATGATAAGCAGAGCAGGTTAGGAGTGATTGGGTCATTCCCTACCTACAGTTCCCTGCAGTGCCTATCATCCAATAGAAGCTTGGTCATGAGGAAACATTTTCAATTAAAAGAAATAAATAATAAAAACCATGTGCACTCCATTTATGGAAATACAGTAGATGCTAGAGACTCATCCCTTTTTATAAACACGCTGTCATTAGATAGTGAACAACCTATGCATATATGAACAGGTAAAAGGTGAAAATTTAGTCATATTGTGTCTAGTGTTGTGGTTTTATTTTGTCAGCAAATGCAATAAGTTAATAATTAATTAAAAAATGAGTGTGTTAATACATACCTGTACATATATACATCATATGGGCATCTGAAATCTAATAAAAACATTTTGGGTAAAAAAAGAAATAGGAAAAACAGGAAATCCCTGCAAGTATGACATTAAAGTGTTGTGTACAGAAGCAGATTTTATAAACAGTCTATGATATTTTATCGGCATTTTCATTTCATAAAGACAGAAATGTTATATGTGCATATTTTATACTTATACAGTTAAAGAATGAAGTAAAATTTTAATAAATAAAAACTTGTTCAATTTGTTTTTATGTGCATTGTAGATAACTTGCAAGTTTTTTTACTTTAACAAAAGCATTATAACTAAGCAGACCAGTTAGTTCATTGTACAATAGTATGTTGTAAGTAGACATTGCAGACCAGTCAGGGCATGTGATACCAAACCAAGTTTAAAGACTGACTTGAACTTGATATACCACATAGTACGTTAGAGATCTCTATTCACAGTCTCATGATTTTGATTTTTAAGTGAGATAAAACTCAGAAATTTGATTTTTATATTGCTCATTCCTTGCAAATGAACGTGCTTTAGTGTTGATATATATATATATGAAACACTTGAAATTTTTGAAAAAAATGTACCTCAACATGCTTTGGCATACATTCGTATAACCCAATTCTGTTGAAATTACTGGACCAATTAAAACTGAATTTGGTGTGAGAGGTCTCTTGGTGACATGAATTAAAAAATAGTGTCCGGTGATCCTGTGTAAAGTCAAAAATGGCAGCCGTTACCATAAATAGACAAGACGGATAAATAGCAATGTCAGATTTAATTTGGTACATAGATAGCTACTAGGATGCATGTTTTTTTATTAAAAGGGGACCAGTTACATATTTATTATTTTAAATATGTAAAAATATATATGTTATATATTTGTGCCACTGTTTTAATTGGGACGTTATAAGTTGAATATGCATTGTGGATGCGAATACACTTCCTCACAATGTTCCTTACATTATACTGGTACCGAACCTTTATCAAGGAAAACCCCTTTGTTATTTTGGGTTCGAAGCCAAAGCGGTTCCCTTCATTTTCCAGAGAAAATATAACCAAATCAAAAACTAAAAATAGGGGAAATGTTTTTGAATACGAATTTACAATGTATCTTTGAGTCGATATTTTGTAATCTTGTCACGACTAGTACTGTTGACTCGGTATTTAAATAATCTGTTTAGTATTGTGTAATGACATACATGTAGGTACTATTTGACATACTAATTAAGGAATAATGTATATTAAAGGAAAGTAATTTTCCAGTTAACTTACTTGGAATTGGTAAAATATTTAAAATTAATGGAATTCCAAAAGCAATGTGACAAAGCACAAAATGTCCGGAAATGTAAGTGTCAACAATTGTTAGGAAAGGTATACAAAAAATAAGTAGAAAAAAGTGTTAAACATATGTTGCATTAGGTAATGTCGGAAATATAAAAACCGTTTTCAAGTACATGTCATGTCAAGAATGTCTTTTGTCATGGCAAGTTCACTGACCGAATTTCAAAAGTAATACCAGCTTCTTAGTATTACTTTCAAATATCTATATATGTTATGTCCTAGAATTTCGTTTTACCAGGGTATCTAGTACTAGCAATGCCAGTTATGTCTAAAAACTATTTTACTCATGCCACTCAATGAGCACTAGATTAACTGTTATATCAAGTGTCAGTCAAAAACCAAACGCTACTGTCCTGGCCATGACCAAAGTCGGGATATTTAATCCGAGGTTTCAAATATGTATCCATCTTGTGTTGTGTTTTCTGATTTTGTTCGTTTGCTGTTTTGCGCTCTTTGTTGTTTTTGCTTTTGTCGCGTACTATATATTCTACAATAATTCTACAACAACTATATAATAATGTGTTTAAAATAATGAAATGTATTTTTAAAGTCAATTAAATTAGAAGACTAAAAAAACAACAAACAAATACTTTAGTATAAGTATATGAAAATGTTCAAGATTATATTTGGAAATGTTTAGGAATCCAATTCAGGGAGAACTTCCAGTGGTTTTTTTAATTAAATTACAACACTGAAAGTTCTGGAATTGGATAATTTTGGGTCTTTAAGCTCATGTCTGCGTACGAAATCTTATCAATCCCGTATAAATGAACCGTCAAGTGTTACCACGACTTCGTACAAACAAATTTATTATTGAGACTACCAATAGTAAACGCCCGGTATCAAACATTATGTGATGGCCACCACAACCTTCTTTTTTTGTATACCTCAACTAAGATAAACTTAAATCTTTGCTATGCACACATTATGTTGTTTGTCCTTGTATGTACTATAATATCATAACGTGAAAAACAATAAACTCTCTCTCTCTCTCTCTCTCTCTCTCTCTCTCTCTCTCTCTCTCTCTCTCTCTCTCTCTCTCTCTGTGTGTTATGTTTAAAATAATTTTTTAATTGAAAAATTGCAGATTGTAAAAACCTTGACAAACTTGGCAAGGGTTGTATCATAGGTGGTTTCTGCAAACTCATTATGTGTTTTTATAAAGATGATTATTAATATATGTGTCACTTAGCTTGCCCTCTGGGTAGTCTTCTGGCCTTTATTCTCGTAAACAAGGATATGACACAGTAATTCACTATAGTACAATGTTTTAAGGACGTGAACCTAGCTCATTGTTATACATTGGGCGAATTTCGTTAATGATTTAATGAGATTTAACGTCCTCGTAAAGAATATTTTAATTAAAACAAGACACCTTTAGTCATTCTAAGGTTCCAGACATTTAGACCTATGTTACGTTCTGATGGCACATGCAGTGAGAGGCTTTTTATCATGCCAATGTCTCCCTTGACACGGGTCCCCGGGTTTTTAAGGCCTGAAAGAATCGTAACTGTCACAATTAAAGTCAAATATTTTCTGGAAGTTCAAAGTTTGGAGTTTTTGAGGTTTGCTCTTGAAATAAGCATAACTGTCACTTCCTAATGCTTACCGTTTATGGAATGGGTGTTTTCAAGACATTTTTCTGACCCCGTCACAAATAAAACCTACTGGGCCACCACGGATGGAATAAAATACCACACAATGGAACAAATGTTGCAAAAGAGGTTTATATATTTCTATATGCCTATATCCATAGTATTAATCTAAAGGGTTTAAACATGTATATGGTAAATATGTTCTTGTTTGTATTTGTATGTTTTGACAAATGTCATTGCTGTCATATGCTACTTTTGAATTTCATGAAATAATGCATTCAAAATAAGCACAACATTTGAATGTATTATTTTATAAAAATTCAAAAGTAGCACATGACATTGCAGTTCATTTATTTTACCCCCACATTAATTATTTGATACAGATGCTTAATGAATATACCAAAAACCTATATTCTAAAATACAAAAATACACAACCAATAGATAATGCCAAAGTCCAAAGGTACAGAAAACTCATACAGTAATGATTGGACTTTCTAACCCGCATAATATTTTTTACAAGTAACAAGTTGAAAAAGAGAACAACGGATAAGAGCTAAAGCTACATTTCCCATTAGGTAATATTGCTACAGTTACATAATCATTTTATAGATAAGTACAAATGAGTCATACAAGGCGTTGTTGAAAATGTCCAAAACACATTTAGAAATAGAATGTTTGTGACCGCTAAGACTTCGTTTTTGGAATATATTTAAGACCGCACGATACGCCAATGTTATTTTGGCCTGATTTGTGTCATTTCAAAGGCTTTGTCCTGCACGATAACGGCCTGCTTATGATCTCAAACATCACGCGATTTTTAGTTATGTGTCTCTATTCAAGTCCAATTTATTGCATTTTTGTATATTTACTCTTCGTAACGATGCACTATTAGAATATCATTTTATTTTGCCGAGTTTTTCGGCGTTATTAACAGGCATCGTAAAGTTAACGTGAACAGCAAAAAAAAACATTGTAAATTGTCAACCATTTTAATGTTTAAACTTCTGATTGCTAAGTTATTTTCTTTGTTTATATATTGAATTCATAGAAATACTAGATACGCTTGCCGCATTGCCTGAATAGTTCGGTACCGTATGTTCAACTGGAACATCTGCGATGTTTATCTGCAACATTACGAGAGAGTGCACTACCACTCAATAGCACCTTTTGAGAACAGATCATTTATACTTGCACAGATTGGCACACAACATGTTATTTCTTGTTTAGATTAATTCTTTAGATTTATAAAAATTTACTCATCACGATTAGCTAAAAATATTGTTAATTATGCGACGTAAAACATCATTCATCCAACCAACCATCTATTTTATCACGTTTAGCTACCTGTGCTTTGATCATCTTAGTCCATATAGTAAACCATATAGTATAGCCTACAATAAGTATGTTTACTTTATTTCTCATTCTTTACATTCTTTCTTTAGATTAATGTATCTTTTTTTAGTTTATGTGCTGTTTGACTGACTAGCGTTACTTCCGTAAACATAGGTCCCTCATCTCGATAAGTCATTTATATATAAATAATATATTATTATATCCAACTGCCTTGGCAATATTAGAGGTGATAAATGAATCATTTTCTGCCACCAAATATCCACTATATATCAGTGTTATGTCACATTTTTCTTCCAAGCATCCACTTAATGCGCCGATTTAATACTAAGAATAGAAAATACAGTTTTAGAGGTATTTGAATATACATAATGTATGAACTAACCTGGTGTCTGAATGTCTAATAACATCACCGGGTTTCTGTGTTTTGTGTCAAAAAATAAATGATTGGACAGAACACCAGCAATGCCATTTGCATCTGTGACACAACTACACCCAGAACTGAACACGGATTGTTACCCAGCCCAGATTCTGCATGTATATATTGGGTTCGATATGGATCTTGGTGATTTCACTTTCATCAATTAATGCAATCTTCACTGGCCAATAACCTTTACAAGGACAAGAAATGGCTATAGAATTGGTATAATGTCATTTTACTTAAAAAAGGTCGATTTGTTCAACTTAAAACCATGCAAAGTTATACATATTTTTAAAACAATACAATTTAATTTCAGTATGTTATTGCAGTAAGCATACAAATGCTTTTTTTCCACAAATAAATGTTACATAAACTGGTGGCAATAATAAAACTCAAATAACACACAATGCATATAGAAACAATCAAGATGGCAAGAGAGCATCACGTATCCTAATACATGTAATAAGTAATAATATATTACTAGTATTTCAATATACACATGTATATTAACTATACAATTGACAACAGTATAATTTTTTATGTTAAACAAACATTTCGTTCCTCATTTTAAAACGTAGTATAAGTTTTTTTCTTTAAAAACTTCTGTAATTAAGGATTCATGTTTTGAGTTTGTGAGACGAGTAAATTTTTGTATATTAGGCCAATAACAAAAATAATCAGGAAAATACAAAATAAAAGAAAGGGTCAAATAAGACCAAGCAAGGGAATGGGAAGAGCTTGGAAAGACATTCTGTGTCTTACAACCAATGAAACGTTTGAAGTAAATTGAAGTTTATTATTTATATGTTGTATGTTTGTATATATGTGCGTGTTATGTCAGTTGACCAATAGTTTTATTTATCCCTGGCAATCAATTTAAAAGCTAGACTTTAATTGGCTTATTCAAAATCAAGAATTTGATTGGTGAAAAACTATCGCATTTAATTTATTGGACATTTTTACCATTATAGGAATTCTTACATGGAATAGTTTAACTCTCCAGATGGTATGTTCTGAATAATAATAACCTTAATATGGCCGTTCATTAGCTTTTCTTGCCGAATATGACAATACATTTGCATAAAAATCATATATATACTTAGGATATATTAGTATATATTTACAGTACAGACATATCAAAAGTTTAACACTGAGTTTACAAAAGGAATCAAAACTCGCCTGTAGAGTGGCCGAAATATTGATAGCTATTGACCCAAAGATATATAGCAGCTGTCGAAAACCTGTTGAGATGTAAATCACACGGGGAGCTGAGATGAGCTTCAAATTCCGCGCCAATTCGTAACCTGGTGTTACACTTTCTAGGTCTAGATCTGTACTGTAACCTTATAACAGAATCACGAAAACATAACGTTACTACGTCTTATATAAGATGATGAATGGTTAATTCATTATACTTATTAAAGTGATCTAATTCCATTAACTAGAATGTGACCTGAATGTTCAATAGGTTATCCTTAATTCAACAACAATTGGTTCACCGCCCTAGCAATCAACACACAGATAAAAAGATAAATTATTTTTAATATAATGTATATTTTCCCTGTTGTTTCAAAAATCAAAAAAAGAAAGAAAGAACCTTATTCTCCATCTACCGCTGTTGCCTCTGTATAGTTGTTTCATTTCCTAGCTCTTGTAATCTCATCCATTTGTCTACCAGTGTTATTTGGTTAATTTTACTACTTATTGTATGTTTAAGACCGAATACTAAAGAAATGACGGAATTAATTTTTTCCAGTGCATCTGTAACATAGCACGTACAATGTAAAGAGCTCGTTTTCAGATACAACAATTTGAACATGGCTTTGAAACGTATCCAATAGAAAGACGCTTGCCTTATAGTTATTTTCGCCGTTTAAAAATAGCAAGCGTATATTTTCAAACCCCAATACATTTTAGTTAAAGGTCAATTCAATTCAATTCAATCTTTATTTCCGTAAGTAATTTAACTTTTTGGAACATGTATATAGCAAAAGATATACAAAAAACACACATACATGAATAACAATGAGCAAGCAATACACACAAAACAAATGATGTAATAATACGGAGAATTGTTAACAGATCAAATCATTGCATTTTGATTATTTCTAATTTTAAGCGCCCGGAATAAAAATTTACCTAAATTACATAATAGTTTTACATTATTAACAGACAACAGCTGGATTAGTTTAAAAGTAGAGGGTTTTTGCCAGTAATATGGTTAAATAAGTTGTTTGCGGATTGTGGCGTAAGCAGGACATACAAGTATAAAATGATATTCATCTTCGATGCTGGGGGATGAGCAGACCTGACAAAGTCTGCAGATGCAGTAATGGTAAATGGTGTATACATATATGTTTATACATACAGGGGTCTTGTCTGAATGATATATTCAAACAGGAGGTCTACGCTTACTAAAGTAGTTTATTGGTTGTCACAAACAGTTCAGTAGGTATATGACAGTTGCCGAGGGCTTTATTATAAAATATAATACGGCTCTGTTTACATTGGACTTTTTATACATTTTGAGATTGTATATATATTTTCAGACTCTCATTCTGATATTTTACTGAGATCTTGAAAATCCAAGACAAGAATATTTGATAGTGTTACCACACCTGTTTTAAGTGTGCAAGCACTAGACGGCCGTTTTGGAATGGAATTCCTCATCAGTAGTACTCGGAACAAAATTTTGGAAATCCAAATGCTTTTAAGATGTTGAAATGAGAAAAACAGAAGGACCAAAATGTAAATTACCAAATCAATTTAAGTGGAGTTGGGTTTCAGCCGTGAGCAGTGTCCGTGGCTATGGTGCTGATGTATGGTTCTTAAGTGTCTATTAATTGAAAAGACCTCCCCATTCCACAGCACGCTGTTCGCTGTGTAACAATTGTGTCATTTAAATCACAATGATATTCAATGCTGCGTTTTTGCAAAAAACATCAGTATTTATTACCTTACTAACTCCGGTTTAAGATTAAAATGTTTTTTTCTTTCAAATCGTTCCCTCCGGTTTCTTAGGAGATAAAGCACTTTTCAAAACGTGACATTTCCAGAAACATTGGGGTATGCGCATTTTTCAAATCCCACCGCCAGTTGTTCTATTGGAAAATGAGCTTTTTGTCAAATCGTATCATTTTCGTTTTCATTCTAGAGTGAACGTTTTTCAAATCTTGCGTGGATATTAAGCACTTTCTAAATCACCTTAGCTACAGTTTTATTGGAGAAAGAGCGTGAACGTTCATTTCATTGACGGATGAGAGTCTTTCATCAAACCATACATATTCCGGATCATTAGAAAACGAACGTTTTTGTATACCAGTTTCGGTGAAAACTAGCCTTCCTTAAATTGTGCAATCTCTTTCAAAAAGTCATATATTATAGAAGATATTGCCCTCATTCTCGTATGTAGCCAAATTAAAGCCACAAAGACAATACTGTAACGTTTAAATAGGCATATGTACATTGCTTTTTGATTAGTCACATTTGTTATTGCCGTGATTTCATTTAGTTATCAATTAAACATTTCATAAAACTTATTAAATACAGTCACACTTGCATTAAAACCCACCTCTATAAAAGTGTCACCTGCTTTTAAACGCCAGTGGAATTTTAACTTATATATTAGGGCTACAAAAACCACTTTTACTAGTGCCCTTATATATAGTTTTCATATTAAAAATATGGATATATAAGTTGCGGTTGTGTTGGAAACAAAACGTAATCTAACAACCAGTAAAATACATGTATATTCAAAATTCCAGAGTAGTTCCTAAATAGGAAATGTCATAGACATCACACATAATTCTGTCAGCCTTAACATTAAGTTTTAGTTTATATCTTCTATCCTTGAACTTTAATCCAGACAGGTAATAGTACAACCTTACTACTTAAATAAGTAGTCTGTATAACACTGTGAAGTACAAGGAACTAAGTCAGTCAATTGTTAAAACATATTGACAATTATTTCAAAAGGTCAAAACGCCAAACAATGTCATTCATGTTGTATTTAGAGTAAAAACTAAACCACAACACTGGACCCTCGGACTGGAGTGGAATAGATTGGAATACAGTAGGGTAATAGTATAGTGTTTTACCCAGTTAAGGGTTTTTCATTAATATAGAGGCGGTCAGTTGTAGGATAGCAGAGGAAATCGAAGTTCCCAAAGAAAAACACCGACCTTCGGCAAGCGAACTAACAACTTTTATCACTATAGGTTCTGCCCCATTAGGATTCTAAGCTAGATGGTGAGAAACGTTTTGATCCGTAAGAAAAGCTTTTGACAATCGAGTCCATCCTTCTTGGATTTGGACCGCAAATGGTAATACTAACACAAGGTTACTGTACATCCTAGTCCAACTTTGAAGTAAAAAGAATTGTATAGGTTTCAGTAATTAATACGAGCTGAGTGATCAAAACACTGCATTGTCGTATTGACTGCATATATTAGCAGTTGGTAAAAGAGCGTTAACCTGGAAAAGAACAAATGACTTTCTCACCTCAGCTAAAAGTACAGGGAAATAACAATATAATTATGTTAAATAATCTACACTTTGGCGACATGATTAACTATACAGTAATTACCGGTATCATGAACTGGGCATTTTAAATTATGGTCAAAACGTCATGTAAAGTTGTTTAAAGCTGTTGTATACAATATAAGACAAAAACATTTTAACCACAACTCCTTTGTCCCATCAATCAAAATGTCCAGATTTCAGTCATATTTTAGTGGTACGTAATTAGCAGTTATTACTTATGGTCACACCAGTGTCGCACATGCTGCATATTTATATTGGCAAGTGCTTGTTTTCTTTAAAAACAACTTAACCACTTATTAATCAAAATGTCCTTTATCTGTCCAAAATTGTTTCTTATTATAGTTTGAATATGTTGTTGTTTCCAAAGGCAACTGCCTGTAAATAGCATAACACATGTTACGTGTTCCCCAAAGACAACTTGTTTAGCATTGACGTGATTAAGCCTAATGTAGAATTCTTGGAATGATTTTCCCTGGGAATCACCATTCAATACAAGATTACTGCTGATCGAAAAATGCAAAAGTAGATCAACAAAGAATTTAAATAGAAAATAAATCAGATCGAAAAGAAAGCATTTCTTAAAACCCTAGTTCCTTCCTGGTAGGAACCCCACAAAGGTTCGATAGAAAGTAAAGATAAATCCGATTGGGCCGATTTAACATTGTGTATGGCTTACGAACTGCCATATACATGTACTATTTTTAAGTTTAATCATTAACAATGGTATATAACAATATATTCTATTATTAAATTTTAAAATGGTATAAGACAGAACAAACAAAAATAATATTTCATTTTAATAAAGAAAACCACAAATTTGAAGGAAGAGTTAACATATGTCATTAATACTTGATAAAGTTGTCAATATTTGTGAAAAACTACAAGTTTAAACCAAACATAGCCTAGGTTGCACGTGCATTTTCACCAGGACAGTTAGACCGGGTGTTCCGTAAGGGCATATCATGGTTTGTTGTGGGTTTATGATCTGTGCTACGAATAAAGAACTTGTAACACCATGTCTAAATAAACGGAACTGAGGGTGAAAAGTTACATTTTCGTTGTCACCTTTGTGTGGAAGTTATCAAGTGAGTGGCATTATATATAACGAGGTTCTACTACATGTGTTGGCACCAATTTTTCCTTTTCTTAAATAGTTCATCTTGTAACGCTATGGACGTCTAGTTCCTGACTATAAAATATGTAATGAACGTCTCTGATAAAACCCAAGATTATTATAAGACTCAATTAGTAGCTGGTAAACATCAGTTCTACTATTCTACTTTTTGATTTATTTACCCAGAATTTTCTCGAATTTTAAAGTAAAAAAAACAACACGAAAACTTGAGAAAATTATAGAATGAAATTTCGTGTTTATCCCAGTTTTTTGTGGATGTTTAAACAAATGTCTACATCTGAAGACAAAAATAGCTGTATTACTGTCATACTAAAATATATATCCCCGCCACTTAACTAATGTACGTCGTAAATATAGAGGCTATTTTTATCACATTTTTTGTGGTTTATATCGGTCAGTGGCTGCTCGTGCTGTGTGAGTTCTTCATTTTTAACAACAAATATATAAATAAAAACTTTTTTTAGAAACAATAAATTAGATATAATATATAAAAAAATATATAAATAGATTTAACCTTTTTTATAGTTTATCAAAAAAAAAGTCGATAAAACTCGCATACAAACTATTCATGTGGAATAGGTTTTTGAGAATAATGTAAAAAAAATGAAGAATATCTTTTGTTTTGAAGTTAACAGTCGTTTTAATGTGAATTTTAATTTTTGTTTTTATAAATGAGGATCTAGCGACTTTTAAGCCTTTCGTTTGACATTTGTAACAGTAACATTTCTATGTGACATTGTCAACGCATTACAGTAATGGACATTTATTTAGTTATGAAGTAAACACCTAGACAAGCTGCAGCGTCAAGTTAACGTGTTATTATTGTTTGGAGAAAGGTAGCCGTTACATTTTCTACAAAAACTGTAGACTGGTTTATTATTTTAGAGGAAAATGTTTTTATTTCGAAACAGTTTGATAAGTTAATGTGTTACTACGTGTGATGGTTGTAACAAGGAAAACCCCGGAAGTTTTATTTCCACGAAATCCTTCCTCAAAACAACGGGATCCATTTGGTGAGTATCTTATAGTTATTATAACGCATTCTACATTGAAGAGTTGATAAATAAATAAATAAATAAATAAATAAATAAATAAATAAATAAGTATTATGTCATAATACCAGTTTTTATTCAATAATTGACAATAATATAACAAGTAAAATAGTTAAGCAGGTGCTATTTTTCTGGAACCAGGATTAACGAACTCCTTTGTATTAAAATTATGTCATTATATTAAGTGCCTGTCCAAAGTCGGAGATTTGTAATTAGTGATTTGTAAGCATTGATGTATTTATCCTTGTTTTTGTTGCCTTGGATACATCTATTATTTACACGGTGCTTAAAATGTATCATTTATTAACAGAGTCAAATTCACGGGCACTAACTTATTATCATATAAAGGATTTAAATGCAAGGTCTTGTATTAATTAAATGTCGTTTACTACTTTTCATTTTTATGAAATAATCCCATCAAAAAAGTGGCAATCAAAATAAAGGTTTTTCGTTCTTTTTTTATTTATTTCTTTTTATTAAAGTTATAATTGTTTTTTTAATTTCATTTTAAACTATATCATATGTTGCGATACGTGTAATGTCATAATACTTACAAGTGCTTTATGGATTGGATTTTGATAATTTCGGTTTTAGTAAATTTCAGTCATGCATTGTTAGTCTAAACCATAGAGTCGGTTTATTTTGATTTCACTAAGGGTCAGTTTCTATTACTGTTAGATATTATGTATGAACCTGTCAACAGTACGGAAAGGTATATATAGAATATAATTTATCATCAGGTAACCATAGGTACAGTCCGTTCCCCATGGTCACATATACTATCCAGTGGTCAGTTTAACTGTTAAACGGTAACATATGCAGTCAGGACACATCTATAAAGTAATGTGCATTTTAATTAGTTAGCGGCCATATGTTAGTCCATCAGCAGTACAATTGTTAAATGGCTCTATGTACAGCCCTGTCACCGGTGTAACCGTAGAACGGTCATATGCAAAGTCCACTTATAGGTTCGCCAACTGGTAAACTGCAATATAAACAGTTCAATCGGTAAACTACCTTATTTCAATTTGGTCACTCGTATATAGTGACTGATTCACGGTCCTATGCTCAGTCCAGCCTTCAGTTCGTATGAACAGATTGGTTATCGATTGACATATTTACAAACAGTTTGGTCATAGTTTAAGACCATATCCGATAGTCAGTCCGACGAGACACCTGTGCGAGTCTTTTTATGGAGAAGTGCGAAATAACACTCAACCAACTCAGAATAATTGCTCCCGAAGATAGATAAGTATCAAGGCCACTTACATATTCCTAGAGAATCTGTGTTATTGAACCTGTTACTTAATAAAGAAAAAACAAAAATCTTTTTTAATGGTTTCCTGTGTTGTCTGCCATCTTGGATATCTTGAATTCCCCAAGGCTGCCAAGGTGGCATCATGCAGTTTCTTGCAGAACAACTTTATGTAAAAACATTTTGTGCCGACTATTTTGTTAGGTTATGGGGAAAAAATAGCATTTGTCATCTGGACTAATAAAGCTGCTTAAAATAACCATAAACATATCCTTTGATACTGATGTAATTGGAAGTGTTTGATGTTGGTGCAGATATATGATATTTGGTTCTGATAGGTACAGTAGAGAACTGTCGGTAGTTAAACACTGACACTGACTAAGCTAATGAATAAGTGCTTAATATAAACCCTTGTTTGAGATGAAAATATCTGACAAATCAATTGGAATTTCCTTGTCTCTGTCTGAAACTCGTTGACAGCCGAGCTCCGGTTCCTTTTTGTTAGCTCCATGTTAAACATTCGACAGGTCTATACTGTAAATCGGTTATCTTTGAGATATATTTGTATCTGTACCGGAAATCCGCTCATTATTAATTTGAAATTTCACCAACGTCGCGTATTTACAAATGACATTCAGTTTATATACAAAAGGTTAAACTATGTAATATATAAGAGGAACTGCACCAAACCCAATAGTTAAATGTGCTTTACATGAATAAAAAAGGTTATTTATTTAAAATATCCTAACTTATTTCTAGTTTTAGAATATGTATACTTCTTTGAAAAAGTAAAGCAAAAATAAAAAAAAAATAAATATGCTCAAAATAAAACAAAACTTGTATTGTAACGCCTTATGTTTTGAAAACTTCGGTTTGATTGGAACTATCGATAAACACAATACTTGTCCCTATGGCATTCCACTCGTTTAGGGGTTTATTAAACGTACATGTATAATCATTGAAACAACAAAAATCCACTTGTCATATACCATATTTTCAATTTCATCATTCAACACAATAATATTCCAAAAGTCGTAGATGACACATAAAAGTTTATCATAAGTAGATTGAGTTTCGAAATACGTTTTTACACCAACTGAGCCAGGAATTTATTATAATACATATAGCTGATTAATGTTTCATCAAGATTGTCTGGTATCTGAAAATAACATTTTGTATGCACACACAATTAATCTAGTTTCATAAACACGTTAAAATAGCTTTTATTTGTAAGAATGAATTGTTTAACAAGCCACATAATTTGTAACCATTCATGTCAACCCTAATATACCTCCTGTCGTCATCAAAATGTTTTAAAATTAATATTCTCGTTTGTAACTCGGATTCACAAAACGGAACAGGAATTGCACATGTGCAGTAAGTAATGGACTGCTACATAATGATAATAAAAATAAATCTGGTTAATAATAATATATATATATATATATATATATATATATATATTATATATATATTATATATATATATATATATATATATATATATGTAGACCAATTTGTAAAGTTGTGGAAATTATGTCAAATTTTATGTCAGGTGAGATGTGTTTTTATGAAAGAATATAATTCAAAAATAGGCATAATTTATTTTTGAATTACATTATTTCACAAAAATTCTAAGTAACCTGTTTCATATTACATAGTATCTGGAGTGAAGTAATGGTGTTTTAATACTCAGGCAGGATACTTTCCCTTACCGAGGTGGCCAATTCAAGGATAGTGGGGAAAACCTGAGTATCTATTAGAAACCAAGCCCTTAGGCAAGTGAACTGACAGCCTTCCTCAAACTAGGAACTTTCTCGAGTGGAATTCGAACCTAGTGCATAAGTTGGTGCTTTAGACCAATCGGACACAAAATCGTATCCTCTGATAGTATTCGTCTAGTTTATGTTTTGTTTCTTGATAAATCAATTTATTACCAAAATCCTTCATAACTGAGCAAATGATGATAATAAACAGAGGTTTTACTGTACAGCTAATTTCCCAAATTTTCATATTTTTGAATAAAGCTATATATGTTTTACAGAATATACAGGCTGACCAATCAAATTTATCGATTTGTCCAGATCGGTCCCTTTTTTAGTGCGCAATGTTGCCATTTAGGTATTTTTTATTGTTAAGTTTTTTATTTTTTTTTTTACAATTTCCATACAAAAAGTCCGAATTTTTAGTGCTTTCAATTAAAAAAAGCCCGTCAAAATGGGGGAAAATCCGTTTAACGGGACCTTATCATTTTATCCGTCCGTTTATCCTTTTTATGGTACAAATCCGTCATAAACGGATAAATCCGTCGAATTGGTCAGCCCTGCATATCTAATTATTATTGGATTGTGATAATGACGACAGTATTTTTATAAAATGATAAACTAAATATATTAAATGTTTTATGATTATGAAAATGTTATCTTTATAGGTGTGAAATGTCGCATTTAGCAATACACTAAATGTATATTATATTATTTGGTCAGTATTTTGATAGAAAACCGTCTACATTTATCATGATGGATTTTCTCACTGACAGGTGACAAAAGAAGCCCCCAGACATGACACAATTAGGCCATGGTAGGTCTTTTTATCTGATTTTACAGGTGAAACACAAATGTTTTGGACAGATTTGTAACAAATTATCTTTATTGTCATAAAGTGTCTGTTTTGGATCATTAATCCGACAATTTTACTGTAAATCATTAATTGCCTCAGTTAATTTTTACTCGAGATTTCTTTTTTATGAAGATTTACTAACCATAGTCTTCATTATTCATTGTCCTACTTTCACATAATATATCAATGTCGGAAAGAAAAGTTTGGGTTTTTCAGTTTTAAACTGATACACATTGATTGATATGTCAAAAGTGCGACGATTGTTAATTAACATCGATAATAAATAATCAGACTAGTTCTCATAAATTAGTCAATTTGTCCGACTTTTTCTACACAGTACTCGGGGGCTTCCATATTTTTTTTAAATATAATTAATACAGTAGAACATCGTTAGCATAACTCGTGGTTACTTTCCCATCTTGCTTAACGCCACAGTTTTGTAAGCCCAAAATCTATTAGAGTGGTCCCAAAATATGTTTGTCATTTCTTGTCTTAATTTGGCTGTTTGTTCTTGTTTTCGCTGGCCATTGCCGAACGTATCTATTTTTATTTTTTTTATCTCTTTTTTATTTCATCACATTTAAAACACTGGAACTAAGCTAAAATTTTAAAATAATTTTAACCAAATAGTGTTACCTCTTGAATATGTTTGAATTATTTTTCTAAGAAATTCTAAATATAAATAAAGTCTTGTTAATGTCAAAAGTTCAGGTTCAGGTGTAAGCAGTGGCCGACTGGCTATTATTCCACCTTCATTAAATGCCTATATCATTGGACATATTATTGGACATTGATCAGTTAGATGACACCTTTACCAGTAATTAATCATCCCACATCCGTACACATGGGGTCCCTTGTCAACAAAGCCGGTGTCCGGCATACTGCACTTACAGTATACAACATATGTGCATAACACTAGATATACGTGATGATAAATTATAATGGTCATCCGAATTTTATATTCAGGTACACATTATAAATATATTTATTTTATATCCTGTATATGATATGTAGGTCAGTAGTATTGACCTTCAAAATTAGATATATGGTATGACCATGACATCTGATTGTTTCTGTGTGTCCAATTGTAAGATATCACGGTTTGTATTAAATGTTTTGACGCTTTTTGACTACATACACATTAATTTTGTTTGTAATCTGTTTGGTGACAATGTCTTTTTTCACAATTTAACATTTTCAAGTTATAAGTTTAATTATTCAAAAATCAAACAAAAGCATACCGGCCTATGTTTAAATCACAATCACACTTGTACTTTCGCCGGGTTTGTGAGGTCGGGTGCTCCAGAATAGAAAAAAAAACAGTTCTGTACTTGACCCATACCACAGGACACAAATTTGTTATTAAACCCGATGTACGTACATAGTCGGAACAACTAGTCTCCATTTTTCTCAATGGCTTTGTTTATTTCACATCTCAATCTGTTTATAGCATTAATTTGAGGACAGTCCGTAAACTTAAGCATTTAAAGTTACATGCAGAGTTTCACAATGTTCAATCATTTATAACCTTATTTTGATTTCACAAGTGGCTAACTAGGTAGAAGATGCCAACCCTTCCTAAACATCTTGCCTCACTTCTCTAGTGGAATTTCACGTTTTTACTTAATGTCAGTATTCAAAGTCCTTGATTTTTGGAGTGTTGTTTGGATCTGAAACAGTATGTATGATTATGATTCAATGAAATATTTTTTATATGTTGCATATTCCAAAGTAAATGAACCCCAGAGTTCTACAATTAGACAAATCTTTTAGCATCTCTTTGATAAACAGTGTTTAAGTGTTATAAGTAAACGTAGACATTATTTGCATTAATATCCTTTTCATCGTCTTAGAACCACAGATCTATCTTTAAGTATAAGTTATATATAACTTTGATAAAGCAGCAACATACTATTTTATTTATGATAAATTGTAAGTTCGTTAACATCGTAAGCCATAATGTTAAGCATGTTGGAGGGGTAGATGACCCATACCGGCCACCATAGATTGCCAAGGACACACAGGGATATGTAGTACATTAATGGGTTTTAGTGTTACGAGGAATATTAAACTTAATGGGTCATGGTTCCGTTCATACGGTTTTTGTAGGATTGAGTGTTTTCCTGTTTATATACTCTCTAGTTCATTGGACTTTTTCATTCATAAAAACAGATGTATTTAATGAATGATGGCTTGGTCTGCACTTAAAACAAGGTCTTCATCCATCAAAAAAAACTAAACAAATTATCTACTTTGTATTTCAAGAATAAGATATGGAACACCTTTAATCTGTAACCATAGTAACATATCGATTAACTCAAGAGTTCTGAAAGTATACTATCAGGATATTTGGAAATTGATAAAAACAACTAAATAACGCGATTTTAATTTTAGTTATGAATTGTTGATACAGAAACTCTTCAATATATACAGTAAAACATCGATTTATCGCCGTCATTTCATGAGTACAATATTGGCATTTGGAATTTCGGCAATGGAAGCTTATACTGAAGTACGTAGAAGAAACTATTTTAGACAATTGCATTAATAATATAAATTTTTCCATAAAACCTCAAGACTTACTGAAGTCCTCAAAAAGTTGTATATTTGACATCCCATAGTTCTATGTTCCTTTCGTTCCCATTCAAACTTGGCGGGCGTAGTTGGCTAAACAGGAGGTGATTACCCTTTCTGAGCACCCAGCCTCAGTTCCTGGTGGATGTTCACGTGTTCAATTTTCAAATTTTCAAAGTTTTCACTTTGATTTTTGTATTGTGATTTGAGCATGAACTAAATTCAATGCACAGTTTTCTTTTTTTCATTTCTTGCACCCAAGCTTTTCTTGGTATCAACTTTCCTTGCTTGACGTCAATTAAACTATAGTTTAAGAAAATGTTTAAGAATAAAAATGTTATTTCTAATACAATGGTGATTATAATGCAGTTTATTCGCTTCAATGTTGATGTACATGTGGCTAGCTAGACAGGAGGTGCTTACCCTTCCGGATAACCCGCCTTGCTTCCCTGATGAAGTATACGAGTTTAACTTAATTTGACAGTTATGAAAGTTTTCACTTTGCTTTTTATTGTGATTTAACATGGACTGGTATATTTGTTTTTGATTAATGTACTTAGTTCAATGCACAGTGTTCAACTTGTTCTCACAAACACTATATTTGATATGTCCTTACTCGGCGTCAAGAAATCTATTAATTTCGATATCGTTTAAGAAAACAGAAAAACAATGTTATATCTAATACAAACTCTGATTAGTTAGTAACTTTATGAAAATAGAATTCCTAAAATATTTTCATAGTATATCGACTCTAATGAAACAACGAAACATCATTTATCTTATTTGGTAATAAATTCCATTGGTGTCAATAATGTAAGTAATTAAAATCATTAGTTCATCATCTGTAATTTGGCATAATTAATTTTATGGTATTTCTAATAAGTTAAAGAACAATAAGTCATTAGGACAAAAAAATACTCGTATTTATTTGATTTTTATATTTTTGGTTTCACATGGCAGGCTTAAAAACACAAAAATAAAATCAAAAGTGTTTATCTTGGTGGTAATCATTATTATTAAAGTGTGTGTTTACATGGTGTGCTTACCATTCGGAACACCCGGCCTCACTTTACTGACGGAAGTTCACGTTCATTTTCCAGTTTTCAAACTTTCACTGTGCTTTTGGACTGTGATTTGAACATGAACCGGTATGTAATTACTTTACATATGAGTGACTCCATGCTGATCAGAGTTTAAATAGTGTGTTTAAATAGAATTCGTTCTGGCATTATTTCCGGCGATCTTTCAAAATAAACATTTATAAATATTAAGATGGATGTAAATTAAAATTCATTTTTCAGTGTATTATGTATCTTGTAAGTGTTCTTTCATGCGTTTACGTGTATTGTGACATGTTCCTGGGATACTACAAACACGTTCGAAATTTCACTTACTAAAAAAGCACAGAGCACTTGCTGATTGAAAAGCGTCAAGCACCAGCTTTGCAATCATTCGTTACCTAGCATTCCTAAACTTTTCACAAACTATAACTCTCTCTTAAAACTAAAAATAAGACACAAGAAACGAACACATTTAAAAGACATATGTGGTTAAATTTTGAAATTCTTCATTACATCGGTGATAAAATATGGAATAAAAACAATAAAATATGACAATTATCATTTATTAAAACTTGGTTATAAAAATATTTTGATGTTAATATGTTCGCAGTAAAATCATAAGTTTATCAATTTATGATTGACATAATTAACCTTCACTGGATCTCTTATTGGCTGATTAAGAAGGATGGGTTTTCATAATGATTTAAATTTCTTCTGACTCATGATGTGCTTTGAAGCCATCCATCAATTCCTTGTCAAATTAAAGTCATTGCTGTCTTTATTGGGATCTCAGAAAGGACACTTTAGTAGGTTATGAATTATGAATAATTGTGGAAACTTCAACTTCATCTTGGATCAGATTGATGGTTGGCGGAATTATAACGTTTTCTCAGAAACCAGAGACATTAGCTTATGTAATTAGTTACCTGGTGAAAGTTCATGTGTTTAACCTAATCTGCCAGTTTTCAAAGTGATAACTTTGCAATAATTTGATCATGGACCAGTTTAATTGTGTTTTATTGTTTAACAAATTACACAGTTTTTGCCCAACAACCAATTTTGATTTAAAACATATCATGTATTTGGGTCACAGATATCAAAACCGCCGACTTTAGATAGATACAAAGCATAAAGCCAAAATTGATAATACAAAACATGAAGCCAAAATTGATAATACAAAGCATAAAGCCAAAATTAATAATAACTTCCAATAATTGTACTACAGAGTGATGACCTAATGCTTTAACCAGCATCCTTATTATATCAATAAGTGCTTTTGTTGCTGAGTGGTCTAAAGCGTCGACTTTAGATTCACGGTGGCTCTGATAGCCCAGGTTCGAATCGGACTCAGGGTAGCTCTTAATGTGAAAAATTTTGCAGCTCGCTTGCCCACGCTCGTTTGTTTTCTCTGGGTACTTCTGTAACCCCAACCATTCATGGACAGTCCGCCATAATATCAGTTGATAATTTATACCACCATTCCTTAAACCATGAATATGTTGGACTATAAATAGTTCGAAGGTTTTTTTTCTCAAAATGGCAACATAACTAAAGGACAAAAAATCTGTTTATAATGTTTCATACTATTCAGTGTTTAAGATGTTGCCTATTCTCAACTTTTATTTTTACAAACCAAATAAAATCCCATAACAGTAACGGAAATGCAAGCTTATTAGCATTGACACTTAAATCATTTCAAGTAACAAACACTGACCCTCTTATGATTTTAATTGTTCGTCTACAGCAAGGTGTATGCATATGATTGCGTATTGATACCCTCTGAATGGTGATTGTCTTGCAATCAGTTTAGTTGAAGGCAGTGTTAAAAAAGTTAGACCTGTTGACTATATTTACCATTTATCAAGAACCATTTCTTTTTTCTACTTGAAATAATACATGTGTGTATTATGGGACACTATAATGCTTGAAGGCATTGGATAAAAAAGATTTAACAGTTATGTTAATATCATTTAATGGTATTATTACTTCTGTTGTTAAAGTCACAGCTAACTTAAATCAAATTATATTGCTCAATTGTAGTATCGCCGACAATAAAAATTTCTGAAGCTACGGTCGTATCAACAGTAGATCCGCTGTTGGTTTTAACACTGAATGATCATCTCATTGAAACAATATTACGTAATAATGATGATGATTATCATTTGTAAAACACACTTTTGCTTGGTTTTAGAATATTTTTTGTTCTGTATGTAAATGTTCAAAACTTGTCATTGTGGTTTTTAAGTAACATAAACATTATGTGTATATTGAAATTTTTATTGCTTAATTTTTGTCAGCTGTAATAAAAATTAACAGATAGACATTTTGTAATGACAACATTATCAATGTTGCATAACATCTCTAAAACTTATTTTATAACGATTTGATAAAAGAAGATATGACTGCATATATAGACCGCCCAAAAGAA
The DNA here is from genome assembly GCA_021292105.1 of Anadara kagoshimensis. Taxonomy (NCBI): domain Eukaryota; kingdom Metazoa; phylum Mollusca; class Bivalvia; order Arcoida; family Arcidae; genus Anadara; species Anadara kagoshimensis. The sequence goes on from CM037875.1 coordinate 44,498,681, forward strand.
ATAGGGACACAGTTACTTTCAAACGATGTTAATTATATTAATTGAATTTGAAAATGTCAATTTCTATAAACCTCTATCAACATAAAAATGCAAAAAAAAAAAAAAAATTATATGCGATACTTAAGGCTGTCACAAATTAAATATATTGGACAATGTGTTACAAATAGTTAAAGTACAGTAACCTGGAACCTCGGCTGTTGTATGGACAATAAGGGGCTGGAAGTTGTCGAGAAATAGATTGCAGTTGTCGAAAATATATAAACCGAGGATCGAGATGATCTGCCGTTATGGCACATATTCCTTAGCTCTTTGTTAAACTTTAACAAGTCTGTCCTGTAGGCTAAACGTTTTATGCGTAAAGCATTCTTGATTCTGGTTTCATAATAGACAAGCACATGAGTATTTTAACTTGTTCTATACGAGCATCTAGATAGACAGGCTATCAATTAAAAACTTTTTCAAAGGACATTTTATCTGTTTCGCTAGATGCTAGTATGCATGGGATTATTCAAATACACATGCAATTAACGAAGCCATTTAAGGACTAAAATGTCATAAAGTAAATGACTTCCAAATAAATGTTTCTTAAGTTTCACGACCTCTGTCTGTTGAAGAAAGGTTCTAAATGACAGTCTGTCTTCGATGCTGGCCTAGAATTGTACATATACTGTACTACATACACGCTATGAATTATCATCTCTGACAAATCTAGAGGCTCAAAGAAATGTTTCATGTTCTTATACGAGATCCTTGTCACATTTTGGACAAAGGAATAATTTAGGCTGTCTCCTTTTTGTGTACTCAATGAATTGCATGCACTGTATAAGCATCGAAAACATTTTGCATAGATGGCTATACGTATGATACTGTTATAATTTCTAGACGATAAACCAGATCCTGGCATAGAAGTTGTTGACAGTAAATGCATAATAAACATTTATCTGCACATATAGATAGGAAAACAGTAACCTTCAAATGAAACTAATTACTTTTAATTACAATCAATTTCGATAAATGTAACCTAAATCCTCTATCAATATAAAAATGCTAAAACATAATATAATTATATTTCATAAGTTGTTGTATAAAGATTTAAAGTACAGTACAGATTTATCAAAAGTTTAACACTCAACTGAGAAGTTGAATCTCACTTGCTGGGTTGCTCGTATATGGATAACTAGTGGCCTAGAGAACATGTTAAGAGATAGATGGCAGCTGCAGAAAAAATCGATACATGTGTATAAAGCTACCGAAGACCCGAGCAGCTAAGCCGTCGATTTGGCACAAATTCGTTAGTTTGACAGGTCAGCACCAGCACTGTGGCTTAAAAGTTCAATGTGTAATACTCAGTGTAAGGTATTTTTGAAAATGGTTAAATAGTAGACAAGCACATGTGTATTTTAACCTAATCTGTGTGGACATTAAGTAAGACAACCTGTCAATTACAACCTTTTTCAAAGGACATTTCATCTGTTTCGTCAGATGCTGGTATGCATGGAATTATTTAAATACACATACAATTAACGAAGCCATTTGAGGACTAATACGTCATAAAGTAGATGACTTCCAAATAAATGTTTCAAAAGTCTCATGACCTCTGTCTGTTGAAGAAAGGTTCTGAATGACAGTCTGTCTTCGATGCTGGCCTAGAATTGTACATATACTGTACTATATAAATGCTATTAATTATAATCTCCGGGAAAATCTCAAGGCTCAAAGAATTGTTTCATTCTCTTATACTAGATCCTTGTCACATTTTGGACAAATGAATAATTTAGGCTGTCTCCTCTTTGTGTACTCAATGAATTGTATGCACTGTATAAACATCGAAAACATTTTGCATAGGTGGCTATACGTATGATACTGTTATAATTACAAGACATGTACTGGCATAGAATTTGTTGATAGTTAATGCGTAATAATTAATAATTATCTGCACATATAGACCACCCAAAAGAAATAGAAAAACAGTAACCTTCAAGTGATGCTAATTACTTCAATCAATTTCGATAAATGTAACCTAAACCCTTTATCAATATAAAAATGCTAAAACATAATATGATTATATTTCATAAGTTGTTGTATAAAGATTTAAAGTACAGTGCAGATCTATCAAAAGTTTAACACTCAACTGAGAAGTTAAATCTCACTTGCTGGGTTGCTCATATATGGATAACTAGTGGCCTAGAGAACATGTTAAGAGATAGATGGCAGCTGCAGAAAAAATCGAGATACATATGTATAAAGCTACCGAGGATCCGAGATGAGCGGTCGATTTTGGCACAAATTCGTTAGTTTGACAGGTCAGCACCAGCACTGTAGCTTAAACGTTAAATGTGTAAAACTTAGTGTAAGGTATTTTTGATAATGGTTAAATAGTAGACAAGCACATGTGTATTTTAACTTATTCTGTATGGACATTAAGTAAGACAACCTGTCAATTACAAACTTTTTCAAAGGACATTTCATCTGTCTCGCTAGATGCTGGAGTGGAATTATTTAAATACACATACAATTAAATGGCTAAAATGTCATAAAGTAAATGACTTCCAAATAAATGTTTCAAAAGCTTGTGACCTCTGTCTGTTGAAGAAAGGTTCTGAATGACAGCTTGTCTTCGATGCTGGCGTAGAATTGTGCATATACTATACTATATAAATGATATTAATTATAATCTCTGGGAAATTTAGGGGCTCAAGATAATGTTGCATGCTTTAGTAAGAAATCGTTGCAATTGGACAAAAGGATATCAAAGCATGTCTCCTCTAGGTGTACTTAATTAATTTTGTTTAAGGTATAAACACTGGAACTCATTTTGCATAATCAACAATACACCATAAGCAGGGGAAACAGGTATATTGCTGCATAGAAAAGGAAAGTTGACAATAGAAAAATTGAAGTCATCACGTTTGTCATAAAGTTTCAAATGCAGCCTTTCTTAGGCGTCATAATTCAGGTACAAGTCTAAATTTAAAGCAGAACTTGAGGAATCAGTCGTATCTTTTATTTCAAGCTAATATATTATAATTTTAGACAGTAAATTGGTGATGGAATTTGTATGGAAGAGTGAATGCATAATGTACATGGTTATAAAACACACCATGTAACAGAGATATTACACGTATTACATAATTAACTTAATATAATGTTTTTTCGGTTTGTAACACTACATAAAACAGCAGGGATTAGGCAAGTTTTACGTATGATATAATAAATCAGTTTAAAAATAATGCATTTCAAACTATTAGAATTGGCTACATTAACCTTAGCACAAATAAATGCAGGCATTTCCACTGATTCGTTATATTTGAAACATATTTTCTAATTGTTTTTAAACATCGATTTCAGCATAATATAACGGGTTTGCCCATTTAATAAATACACAATGTATACCACAATTGAAATGAGTGCGTTGGATTCAAATTCTTACCATACAGTTTTTCTTCCCATACTTTATTCATATATCCACAATACCACGGAGTAACATTTGGAAAGGGTTTACTTCAATTTTCATTGTACTTTATTTCTGCAAGTTTCTAAAATAGACTTTAAGTCAAAGGGTTAACATAATTTTCTTTCAAATTTCTCAAGGAATAAGCGTTTTTATGACGCTATGACACTCTGTCATGGTTATAAATAGCTTACTCGTCGATGTAGATAATACTCCGTTGTTGTTTTAATGCTTTCGTCATAAAAGTGTTTCAGACATTGCCAGTGGAATAATTTTTTTCACCGAAATGAACATATGAACGTGTAGACGTTGAGAAGATATTAATTCAAACCGTTCAATTACCAAACGGCCACCCAAGGGGACCAATAAAAGTGACACTCATATACACATTCAAATAACACGAATAAAGAGCAATTTTGTTTTGCCGGCCTTTGAAAGCAAGTTGACTTTAAGGCAGGTTGACTGTACATGTATTCTAGGAAATTTAATTAAAGTACAGAACGAGAAGTCGGTCAAATGGCCAAAGTTCCAAACTTTTATTGCTAGACTTTGATATAAATGTGACGTATAATTATATATGGATGTCATCTCTTTGTATAGTGACTCATTAAAATCTTTAAAAATTCCTGGGCGCCACGTATAATGCCATTTAAAGACTTCTTTAAATTGAATTTCACATTCATTGGTATTGCATCCATCTGTTTTTATTCGTTAACTTTACAGAAATACAGGTTCTAGTTTCATATTTCATAATTCTTTCTTTTTTCTAAGATATTTCTTTCTAAGTTAAGCAATACTTAGTTAAGGAATGAATGTGAAACCATTCATTTTTGTGGTACGTTATTCTTTTTTTTAAGTAAAATAGTATACGGTATGTTGTGTCATGAAAATGGAAATAGAGTTGTAAAACTTGATACTTTTGTCAAAATGATAATACTCTGCAACTAGTGGAAACAACATTTTCTGAAGGAAAACTATGGATATTCCATGGTACACTGTGAACTCAGATACACCGAAACTGGCATTAAACTTTCAAGTTGACTTTCTTACGTGTGGTTAGTTATAAACTCGAAAAGAAAATCAGTTCCAGTCAAATAATGATTTTGAGTTATCCATGATATAAGAGAAACGACATTTTAGAGAGCATATATCTGTAGGATAACTGAGTCACTGAACAAAAACACTGGAAGTCTGTCATAGCGACCACCTCTATATAAAAGCAACATGTTCATTATAAGACCAATGCCTTAAGGTTCTGTAAGCATTAAGAACCTGTATACAAATACCACATACCAATGAAGCCCGTGCGTACTAGTTAATAGACAACGTGTCCTCACATGCTTATGTATTTAAATTAGTAATCTGTTTACATCATAAATCAGTAATTTATGATAATTTCTGGTTTTTATCACATGATACACAATAATATAACTGTTACATGATGTATGTCATATAAATCAAAACTGATTATCTCCCTTTATTTTATGTAGTTATCTCCCATTTTTATTTCATTAATGTTTATTTATTTATTTAATTATTTATATATATATATAATTATATATATATATATATATATATATATATATATATATATATATATATATATATATATATAGAAAAACAAAAAGTGAAGATTCATCGAAATTTCGTACTATTTATCTACATGTTCTATTGTAAATACACATTCCCAACCGGTTTCATTGAATTTCTTCAGGGGAATGGATTTGTTATCATGGTATCCAAAACATCCGAACTACATACGCGCAACTAAGAACCTTGATAACAAACAAGAGACAATTAACCCGCCATACCATTCTTGGAGGAGTAATAAAGGGGTAAACTGTAATAGAGACAATATTCATATGCATAATTATCATTATGGAGATTATATGCCCCTCCCCCAATGTTTTAATGGTAGACGGCGCGGTAATCGGCAATAATTGTTCTATGACGTCATAATAATAACTATAGTTACGTCAAGAAAACAGTTCCATTCCCCTGAAGAAATTCAATGAAACCGGTTGGGAATGTGTATTTACAATAGAACATGTAGATAAATAGTACGAAATTTCGATGAATCTTCACTTTTTGTTTTTCTATATATTTTACTACTTGTGTGAACTTGTTTACTTTTCGATATATATATATATATATATATATATATATATATATATATATATATATATATTTTATTTTTTATTTTTTTGTTAAGTCATGAATTTTTATTTGAAAATTGTAAAATAACCCAAAGCCCATACACTATTTAATATGAAGAACCTTTGAACTATCTGCCCCGTGTTTCACTCATGGTTTCTTACAACAAGCGCATTGTGTATTTTTACTTTTTGCAACTTCATCTACACCTGGTGAAAACGATGTATATTTTACTAACGTTATCATTACCGTTCTCCATATATAAGGATTTATTCTTCTGAAGAGTCCAAAATTTTCTGCAATAAACTTCTTTCTTTACCTGATTTTTGGAAGGATATGACTATGAATAAAATGATTTATGAAGACAAAATCATATGACAATGGACTACTTTTTTCGCAAGGGACATAAACATTCCTCTGTTTTGATAATTTCTCCGTATTTTATCCATTTTCCTATTTAAAGTGTGCTTTTTCAATGATTTAGAACAAAGAAAATTTGATTTAATTTTTTATAGGTAAATGAAAAGAAGTTTGAAAACCAAAAATACATATGGGATGTGCCTTAATTTTGAAACTAAATTTTTGTTGACCTCTTCCGTTTTCTCCATACTTTGTCGAACTCCATTGGTCTTTTCAGTTATAGAACCTGAAAATTACTATGCTCAAAAACTGCTTGTCATATATACATAATTTTTCAAACAGTTTAATGGAATCATAATAATTGTTAAATTCATTAACAATTTCCACAATTGCATATTTTGGAAATTATTGTCAAACGAGATTTCAACGAAAGTGGAATATCAGAAGTATACATCCTCATGATCCTTAAATACAGATTTCCCCGTAGGGTACCTCCTTCGTTTTACGACCACTATATCTTGTCCATCAGTGGTCAGACCACTAATGCCTAATAAGTGTGTATAATAAACTGTAATAAGAGGTCATTTATGATATGTTTTAACACCCCTGTTATAAAAAACATGACAATAACAATAGGATACCATCACACTTCAGACAGCATGATATTCACGTGAACCAAATGCACCAATACACACCTAAAATTCTCGGATTCTTCTGGAAGTATTTTGAGATAAACTATTCAAAATATAGCGCGTACTTGTAGCATATCGTACGTTAATTTCATTGGCCGTTGTGAAATATTCAGCATCAATCTTTTGTTATTCATTTCTTTTATTTTGGTATGGTGTTGTCTTGGTAACACTGATTATTTCTTTGGTTGCATTGATTATTGATTTAGTTGCACCGACCATTGTTTTGGTTGCACTGACTGTTATTTTGGTTGTATTGACTATTGCGTGATTGCACCGGCTATTATTTTTGCTCTGACTAATCGACTATTGCTTTAGTTACTACAACACTGACAATTGCTGTGGTTACAATTACCATTGCTTTGGCTTCAATAACTATTAATCATTGGTTACGCTAATATCTGGATTAAAGTTACTAATGCTTTGACTGCACTTGCTTAAAACTTTGGTTGCATTGACTGTTGCTTTGGTTGATTGTTGCTTTGGTTGCACTGGCTGTTACTTTGGTTGCACTGACTGTTGCTTTGGTTGATTGTTGCTTTGGTTGCACTGGCTGTTACTTTGGTTGCACTGACTGTTGCTTTGGTTGATTGTTGCTTTGGTTGCACTGACTGTTGCTTTGGTTGCACTGACTGTTGCTTTAGTTGCACCAAACATTGTTTTAATTGCACTAACCATTGCTTTAGTTACACTGACCATTGTTTTGTTTTCAACGACTATTGCTTATTGGTTACGTTAATACGAGGACCAAGTTGTTCGAAGCTGGATTAGTTTAATTAATAATTAGTAGAAATTTAAAACATGAATAAAAATAAATATATCATTTTCGAATTTATAGTTTTATTACAATTTTCTTTAGTTTGATGGAATTTTCATTCATTTTCAACATTTCGACTTTAAGTTCACAATATATCTGAAATTATGCAAAATTCAAATTTTGACCAATCAATTGATTAAACTAATCAGGCTTCTAACAACTGACCCCTGGGTTGCAATTACTAATGCTTTAACAGTACATGTTCTTTCTAAAGCTTTGGTTGCACTGGCTATTACTTTGGTTGTATTGACTATTGTTTTGGTTGCACTGTCTGTTGCTTTGGTTGCACTGACTGTTGCTTTGGTTGCACTGACTATTGCTTTGGTTGCACTGACTGTTGCTTTGGTTGCACTGTCTGTTGCTTTGGTTGCACTGACTGTTGCTTTGGTTGCACTGGCTATTACTTTGGTTGTATTGACTATTGTTTTGGTTGCACTGTCTGTTGCTTTGGTTGCACTGACTGTTGCTTTGGTTGCACTGACTATTGCTTTGGTTGCACTGACTGTTGCTTTGGTTGCACTGTCTGTTGCTTTGGTTGCACTGGCTGTTGCTTTGGTTGCACTGACTGTTGCTTTGGTTGCACTGACTATTGCTTTGGTTGCACTGACTGTTGCTTTGGTTGCACTGACTGTTGCTTTGGTTGCACTGACTGTTGCTTTGGTTGCACTGTCTGTTGCTTTGGTTGCACTGACTGTTGCTTTGGTTGCACTGACTGTTGCTTTGGTTGCACTGACTGTTGCTTTGGTTGCACTGACTGTTGCTTTGGTTGCACTGACTGTTGCTTTGGTTGCACTGTCTGTTGCTTTGGTTGCACTGACTATTGCTTTGGTTGCACTGACTATTGCTTTGGTTGCACTGACTGTTGCTTTGGTTGCACTGACTGTTGCTTTTGGTTGCACTAACTATTGCTTTTGTTGCACTGACTATTGCTTTGGCTGCACTGACTTCTGCTTTGGTTGCACTGACTGTTGCTTTGGTTGCACTGACTATTGCTTTTGTTGCAATGACTGTTGCTCTAGGTGTACTGACTTGACTAATGACTAGGTTAAACTTATTGATGCTTTGGTTGTATTTGCTTATGCTTTAGTACAACTATTCTGTCTTCAAAGAGTATGTTAAGAAGATACTTTTGGACATATAGGCTTTATAAAAAAAGTAGAAAGCCATTCCAGAATTCAACCAGCTAATATATTGCTTTGTAAATGTTAGTTTAAAAATGGCAAATAAAAAGATATTATTGTCAAGAAATGCCACGTCTTGAATGATCTGACATTTATAATACAGCAGGTACCACACATTTAAAGTCATCATATTTAATAAAAGGGTCCATAAATTCCTAAAGCATAGCATAAACTTCGTTCAAAATTCCCTAAGGCATGTTGCTTCATTGAAACAATTAATTGCAATCAAGTATAATTAGCAAGTCATGTTACGACAGGTGCAAGTGTTAATCATACCGTCAGATTGATAGGTAATACTAAACTAATATACCATGACAGTTGAAATGTGCTTATCTTTTCAATTTAACCAACCTTTAAAATAATACATAATATTTAAGAGTTAATAAGAGATGTATATATTTATAACCTGAAGCAAGTGTGTTTTTATGTTTAACACGTAAACTTTATACCATAAAATGTACAACTTTAAGAACAGTATTGAATTTTAATATTTCATAAATGCCAGTGAAGCGTTTGGATTATAGTTTTGCGGTAAACAACAGATGTTATTAAACGTTTCCTGGTTTAATCATCAACAACGCTTTGCACCAATTTACAAACTCCGTCTGAAGAAATCAATGGCATCCAAAGTGAACGCGTGCTTGTATAGATTTAGACAATTTCATCTAAATCTAAATTTTATTTTAAGTATGCTGCCGTCATATTTTTCATTATGGATTAGTTTGCTGTCATGTGCTACTTTTTACTTTTAATAAAATAAGGCATTCAAAAGTACTAGTAGCACATGACATTGCAGTTATTGCTTGTAGAAAAATCATTTTGATTTTTTTAATAGAAAATAGGAAAATGTGACAAATAAATCCCTTGGTAAAAGTCAGAAACAACTAAGAATACGGGAAAAGAAAAGACCGAATAAAAAAACACGTGCTGAGACTGAGAGATAGTGTTTTAAAACAAGTTTTTATTTTATCTATAGTGGAAGGGCACTCTCATCAAATCATTCTTTATTTCTGTTTTATTGAAACGCTGAGGTAATTTGATGTTCAGTTACTAAAAGTCAATTTTTCTAAATGAATAATTGCTTTTTTCAAACGAAAAGATTTTGTGTCCATATTGTAAAACGGGATTTTTCTTGGAATTAGTTCCCTACTCATTTGTTCATGGACAGCATTTAATCGTCTGTTTGTAGTTAATATAGTATTTATATTGAACACTCCTTTGTTACTATTACAAGAACAAAAGGAAAGACCTTCCACTTATAAATTTTAAATCCATCTGAAAAGCAAGTCATTTTTGGACATTTCTGTGAAACATATTTTTCTTTAAATTTAAAATTACAAATTTAAGTCCAACCGAACAAAAATAGTTACTTTTTTATTCGGATTAAAATCTATTCACACTGTCATATATGTGTACTTTTGTAATGGTAAATGAATTCAAAAATGGTATAAAGCAACTCCACTTACACAAGATTAGGGTAGGCGTTGAGCAAATGACCTAATGGAACATGGGTTAAAAGAGGTCAAGACCCAATCGTTCTTTGGCACGTTCATGACGTAATCTGTTTCCGTTTTCAATTACGAATGCGATGTATTTAATGTGGTTAGCGTGTGCAAGTGTAGGCGTCTGCACTGCTATGCATGCTAAATTATGTCTTCTTGATTTAAAATAACTGAGACAAACTTTTATTGGTCGAAAAGTCACAAAAATACCTATTGAGTCATATTAAATACGTCATCGGGGTTTTCTGATAAATCGTTAATTAAGGTATTTGTCCCGTTACCTCCGGTCGTAGATCGGTGTTACTAGGTACATGAAATTTAATCATTTTTTCCTATCTATCATAATAACCAGTTTTTCACATTTATTAACACTTTATAAATACAAATTAAGATTTCAAAGAAAAATGACATCATCTATAAATGGCTAGAGGATGTTCAATGATGTCTAAAAGCAGACGATAATATCTTCCCTATCTGTGAATCCATTCCTTGAAGGCAATACTTATTTTAGAAGTTTTAAGTTCAAGAATGTCGTTACAAGATGTAATATGTTCTTATTCTATAGTTCACTATCTACTGGCGGCAAAAAATAATGATTGAGATAGTTCTCGATCATAACTGATACAAACTTTAATGATAACAACTGTCTATGTCATGATTGACTGACTACGTATGGTTAACAGTCTGTGAAGAAAACACTTTATACACTCTGGATATTTTTTCTAAATTTGCAAAACAGAATTGATCACATTTTGGTTTCTTATTATATTAGAACAGTAATTTTTTGAAAATTTCTTCACTTCTGACAAAAAAGATTGTGATTTTGTTTGTGCAAAAGAAACTTAGAATTTTGGTAAAAATGACAAGGGGTATTAATATTGGAATTATAAAACTGGAAAAAAGAGACAAGATAAACAGGTGCGTATAATTTTATTTTGTTTTATTATTGACATTTTATTATCAATTAGTGTCGTTAAATTCTTAAAATTAGCTTTGTGTGGGTTTTAACCAATTTTTTGAATAGTTAATGACCACATATTTTTATTTAAAAAGGTTAAAGTTTAGTAAGGGAAAAGTTACGGGTTCATTGTATATATAGTTCAATTTTAGACCGAGCATTGATCTTAAACACAGGTTTCCCCATCGTTAAGACTCCGTAGCCCTTAGGCTTGTACAACTACGATTTATTGACATGTCTTGGTGGCCCTTGATCTGTTGATGATGCCCATAGAATTTTAGCCATTTACATACTGATCTCGAAATTTGAAATTTCTTTAATATAGGTAATATATTGCAACTATATGCAGACATTGAAAAAATCATGGTGTGAAAAGGAACTAAAAATAATAATTTAAAAAACTAAACTCTTGTGTGGAAATTTAAAATTGTTCATATATATATATATATATATATATATATATATACATGTATATGATTAATGACAGAGCTTAAATGGCATAATATTTTTAAGAATATTTGGTATAACTGTCCCCATTATTTATATTCACCAAGATGTGGAGTGTGGTGTATAGGAGGTTTACCCCTCCCCCTGTCAATTTTTTTTCACTATCGAGGCGTCGAGTTCAAGACCGGTGGAGAAAAACAGAGAACCATGATAAAACTACCAATCTTAACATTATGGACCAATGGTAATGGTAATGGTTCATCATTAGACAGGGTGAAGTTTACCAAACCACACTGCTGGATGCCATTTTGTCAATATAACCAGTATCCATTAAAATTGGTCCCGATTGTACATGTATGTTTCGTTTGTTGTGATGATTTTCAAGTTTGCTTTATACATCTATCTCAGCAGTGTTCAATCTAGGGTTTTTCAGAAGGGACATCTTCAAAAGTGTACTTCTAAAACACCACAGCATCAATATGTTTGCATTCATGTGATGTAAAATACGGCCCAGTCAGACGTTATTAATGTGGCAGTTTGGCATAATGAGGAACCAATGGTTCCATGGGCCTTATAGAATGAACACTATCTTGTTTCTTATACCGATTTTGTGCACAATTGAAACATTTGGTAAAATATGGGATGAATAACCCATGTTCGGTTCTAGAATAAAAACTGTATCTGACTTTTTACTGATTTCGTCAGATTTAATACTTTCTGGCAACATCTGAGATCATTAGCCTCCATGACTCTTTCCAGATTTTACACTAAAATCTTTTACTGATTTCCTCAGAATTAAGATATCTATACGATCCATCCGAAATCTTTTCCCCCGATTTCGTCAGAATTATAACCTGCGATCCATCCGACATCTTTTCCCCCCGACTTCGTCAGAAGACACAGACAATACATCGTTCATGTAAATACGGAAACAACCTAGTCCTGACAACCGTCGATAGATTAATACATAAATCAAGAAACAAACTAAGTAGATAAATCCCTTCACGGTAGAGAGATTACTGCTTCGTCATGATACAGATGTTCTACTGTACTTAAAACAATCATAATTACAACTAAAATATTACAGTCATGTGACCCTTCATTTAAATAGGCAAAGGTGGAAATATATAACGTTTTGTTAAAAAATATGAATTTTGATAGTTTTCAATCATTGCACTCATCCACGATATTAAGCGGTGTGACCCTTTGTTTTAATAGGCAATATGGAAATATTTTTTGTTAAAATCGTTCACTACAGTTGTTATAACATAATTTAATAGATCATGTGTCATTTACATTATTTTTTTTAATTTTCGTTAAATACAATAAAAAATGATTTGTGATAATATTGACAAATGCCATTTTTATTTATATTGAACAATAAAATTCAGTAAATGGTATATGGCACCTGTATAAATCAATACATAAACTGATAAAGAAACAAAACATACCGATCTATGTCAGAATCACTTTCACCAGAGAAGTGAGGCCGGGTGCTGCAGAAGGAAACTAATTTAAAGTACTATCGTCTCCTCTACAGGAAATTGAGAAAGTTCAATACTTTTATCATACACTCATTTATTCTTATTTGACACTGGTATTCAGTTTTTTACCGCATTGCTCTAGTATGGCTTACTTCTAATTATGGGATTAAAGGATGATTTATGGATACGTCAAATTGAAAATTTAAGGAAATTTTTAACAATAGTCTCATAGAAGCAGTCTAGTTGGTCCTGTGCCTGAATCGCTGACATTACTATAAAGCTGAAAGCATTATATAGTTTGTCTTTGTATGTTGAAACATCACTTGCAAGTGGGCGTCATGCTGGTCGTTTGAATTCTTGATTCTACATTTTCATTCACAAATGACGTAGAGAACAAAATATGCATGCAGCCTCAGTATTTGAACAGTGACATAATTATTCTCTGTTAACACTATTTGATAAATTTTATTGCTATAATGGATAAAACATTCATTCGTAATTTGAAATGAAGCTTGAAGGTTTTAAATTAAATCTAAGAACTTGTTAGAGAATTAACAGGGTTATCGCAAATTGCAATATTGGGGGAAAAAATTCAACTTTCTTTGAAAGCGTAATCAGAGAAAGTAAATTGCAAAGATGGTTTTGAAATACAAAAATGTATATTGCCGTCTCACATCCTTTAAAACACTTGATATATTCTTGTATACTAGCGATCTCATTAGCTGATAAAATGATGAAACGTATATAAAGCTCCATTAATCATAATAATTTATTTTAGTTTCCAGAGCTGGAATTTTGATATATTTATTACTTCTTCTCAATTTTAAATATTCAAAAACTCAAATGTCATCTACCTTAGATGACTCATGATCACCAAAATGTCTACTTTCTGTTAAATTACTGTTCCAACAACACAAATTAACGTCAACACTAAGTCTTTTAATAAAATTAATTAATTATACGGTAATTTAATTTATTTTGCTAAAACTTTACAAACAGACTTGCTATTATTCTCTATAAAACTGTTTTACCGACACTATCAATTTTCTATCATTGAATGTCAAAATAAGACTTCATATGATTCATTTTTAGAAACATTGCTGATCTGTCTCCCGATGAAATTTATGATTTTTTGTTATTTTTAACCAGTTTTCTGTGTTTAAATATTACGAGAACCAAAAATAAAATATATTTGTCAAATAGAAAGAATAACAGATGCAGTAGCGAAAATGTCAAAACAGACATGATGACGTTGAGTCATAACAATTTTTTGAATGTATTTTATGATTAAATTTAAATGGTATATGACACAAGCATCCTGGTAATCGCGTGCTCAGCAGTAGACTGAACTTTGGTAGACACTAGGCACCAGCAGCTCAGATTCAGGTACCACGCAATAGACTTGCATGTATTTTCATATCAAATCGTTGAATAAATAATAAGCAAAGTAATTCTAAATGCATACCCATAACTTTAAACCCGTTTTCATTATCATATTTTTCATGGTGTATGTTTTGTAGCGGATGGGTAGTCACGAACCTCGGACCTTCTAAAACACACAAATGGGCACAATATTGCATGATTAAAATCTGTGTCTCAGTGGTCCTGAGACTATTTGCTTTGGGTTCTTCTAATGTGCCATGTGCTTGTTGGAGCACTTTCATTATTATGATGGTTTTTGCAAAGTCAATCTTCATCATTCAGCCGCCACTTCGTATATTTCACTGGGAAACTTCTCGATCAAAAGTCAGAATTGTGAATATGTGAATTAAATATCTCGCACCCCTTAAATGCCGATCTTGTAAAAAGAATACTCCAATTGGAGCACGTTCTTCGTGGCCATGACTTGACTTTTACCAAGTAGATATTGGTCATTTAGTAATTTCTCTATATTTTAATGTGATACATCCATCTCAATTAATATCTAGAATCGCTTGGGGAATAAGACACCTCTTTAAACACCTATCTTGTAAAATATCATACTCCAGAGACGAATCTTGGTTGAGGAGTTGTCAGATTTGGGTCATCAGAGCAATTAAGAACAATTAGGTCAATCATAAACAGAAAAAACAAAAAAATAAATGTCATGACCTTGCCATTATCTGGAATTATTAAGATTTAGAAAGAATGCTGCTTATTTAACTTTTATACAAAAATAGATACATTGTATATCACATAGTTTTAATCTGTCTGTCAATCTAAATCAGTAGACGTATATAGGTTTCTTTTTATTCTGAAGAGGTAAAACAATTTTGCAAATTTTAACTTTTTCACTGTATGTAAATTGGCACTAAACTGCAAAAGAAGGATATACAAGATATGTTGATCAAATAAGGCCTCCAACAGTGAATCTACCAAACCCAGCAAAATGACACCAAACGAGAGTTTAGAAAAATGGACAAAACTTTACAGCTTTAATATGGATATCAATTACAAGAACGCCAGTACCCGCACACGACAGTAAAAACGCAAAGTAAAACAACTTGAACAAAACTATGTAAAACATATGAACTTCCACTAAGAATTGAGACCGGGTTCACTGGAAGCGTAAGCACCCCTTTTCTAGCTAAATCAACATTTAAGGCTGTTATTCCAACTGAGAAGACAAACGAATGGATATTAAATATATTTCTCATTGCGTTGCTAAGTCATACAATATATCTGCATTGAAGATACCACAAGACTTAAGTGTCTATTACATGTGTGTTGTTATGTTAACAATTGTTATTTAATGTATTTATAAATCATTTATGATATGTATTTTTTTATTTCTATGTAAATAATTCTTTAAAGTCTATATTTTCTAACTAGATCTGACCTCAGATAATTCAAAGAATCATTTTATGGGCCTCTTCACGTGTGCCAGATACTTTAAGACAGTTATACATTGTTGTGTAATTTTATGTGTTTACGTCAGTCAATATAAAGGCGTTTTGGTTACGTTGAAACTTTGCATCTGGATAATCAATTTTAAATGACCTTGTTTTCATTTAACATGGCACGTGTCACATATACATGTTTGATGGTAATTTTTAAATGGTATATGACAAATGTTTGGCCCAACTATTTCCTTAAAAAGGTTAAATCATTTTAGATATGATGTTCATTCAACTTCTTTATCCTTATGGAGTATTAGGTTTCCAAAGCTTTTAGGTAGTAAGTCGCAAAACAATAGTTGACAGGAAAAAAAACGAATCAGCTGACTTCTATTGCAAACTTATTCAGGACAAAAACGTTTGGTAAAAAATCAGGAATGTATTTCCTGTGGAACACAGCTGATTTCTATGTCAAATCAGAATAAACACCTTTCACGAAAACAAATAGCTCCCCAAAGATTGAGCAAATAGTCTTCAACATAATAATTGATCAATTATTACCAATGAAATATATTTAGTGTTATTCACCAGTTCAAGACTGTAAACGGAACTGTGTATTCCTTATTTTTATGTCCCCAAAACGAAGAGGGGGCATATAGAGTTTACCTCATTTCTACCGCCAATATTTTCTGCAAAACTATTTAACAGATTTTCTTAAAACGTCACAGGAACAATGTCTTGGCAGGGTAGGTATGTCATTGGCTCTTTGTATTTTGATCATATACATGGGTTTCTCAGTCCGACTTCGTTTGAGGACAGTTTTGAAATTACATCCCATTTCAGTTACAAACTGTTAATGGTTGTATTAATGCAAATAAAATATTCAATTTCTTAAGTCTGCTAGAAGGAAACATGTAATTGACGTGCCAATGAAGGAATCGTTATTTATCCAGATAAACCATTATGTCATTTTTATTTCTCTAGTTGTCGACTTTGCAATTCTATTGAGTAACATAAACATCAGGGTATGTCTAAAACTCAATAATAAATGACACACCTTATAAATTAAGACTCATTACTACAGAACAAAAATAGAATAGTGTTTTAATAATGGATTTGTTCGACTTTTTGTTGCTACTTTCGTCTCGTGTTACGATACTGACGTCACAGGAATATATATTGGTCTCCAATGTATTTAAATAATAATGTAGGTTTTTATTGTGTTAAAATGCAATAACATTGATTAATTCATTGGAGGTTTGACAAGCTAACTTCAAGTGCATGTGTAACTTTAAAAACCCATATACCTAATTAAATACAGTCAAACCTGTCACCCAAGAGAACCAGTAAAAGTGACCTCTATGGGCAGGTGACCTTTATATACAGGTTCAAATAAAATGAATAAAGAACAACAGGGATACAATTCTACTGACCTTTATAAGAATGTGGCTCTAATATAGAAGTGGCATTTAAGGCAGGTTGGACGGTATGAATAATAAAATGCGACAAAAGTTAACAAAACGCATACCTGCGATGATACTATATAAACGCATACTGGCACCATTGTAGATAGTCATTGTATATAATCAAAAGGAATTCTATTGGTAGGATCATAAACGCCGCAGGTTTCTGATACGATCCGTCCCTGAACAAGATTCCGAGCACCCAGTCTCACTTCCATGGTGAGAGCTTACCTTCTTACTTTATTTGCGTGTTTTCAAAGTTTTTACTTCGTTTTTGGGATTGTCATTTGAATATAAATCGGTATATGCCTGTTCGTATTTGATTTACATGGAATTCCATAACAACACAGGAATTTCTTATGTTGACATATTATTCTTTTAACCATAACAGCGTTTCGTCTGTACATCTGAAATACTTGTCACATGTATGACAGTTTTATTGTTTTACTCTTTTGTACATCTTTACGCATGGCCGATTATGTCTTGGCACTTCCGGTTTCCGGAATGTTCTAGTCGACTGAGTTTAAAGGTATGCCCATATATGGTGCGAATTTACGAGTTTTAAATCTAAGTAAAATAAAATTAGATTTTGAACTTTCAATTTGCTGTGATTACGTCATATTCTTGATAATTTTTATTATTGATTGAGTTTCGTATTTGATCGTCTAGTTAAAGAACATGTATAAATGATAAATATTGTGAATGTTTACATGGTATATCAAGATGTGCGTATGGAATTTTTCCTTTTTGAAATGTAAATATTTACGCTCCATTTACTTGTATTGAAAAATGAGTCCCATGATCAATGAATCATATGGACAGAACAAACTAAACGATCCGTAACGGTGCTTCATATCGAGGAATACTTGGAACCTTAAATAGATTAGAAGCCTGATGTAATCAGTCCGTACTGATGACGACGACGACGACGACAACGATGATGATGATGATGATGATGATGGTGGTGGTGGTGGTGGTGATGATGATGATGGTGATGAGACCGGTACCTTACATATCAATACCATTTGCTGCTGTAAACATCTCGAATATCTGGCTAAATTAGTCTTTCAAAAACACCCGAAATAGGTATACATAGACCCCCTGTATTAAGTTCGTGAAACAGATATTTCTTGACCCACAAATACAAAAAAGTTGAAGTTATTTGTCGCCAATTATTCTAATATCACCATCACCATCTATTGCGGCGACGATTTCAAAACAACAATGGATACGTTTTATTGTTATGTTAAATACAATAACATTCCAAAATTAAATTTTATGTCACTCAATCAATTTTCATGAGCTTTAAAGAATTTTTTACTTTATAAAAAATAAAACTTAGCATATATACTTAATTAATATGCATATTTTGTAATCTAAATATATTCCCAAGTTGGCAGAATAATCACAATTATTCATATGTAACTAGTTATATCCAGCTTAAAGACATATTTCTGTCAACTTTTGAAATTTTACAAATATAGTTCTTCATCTTTTTATTCACGTAACATTTTCAAAATGATGACTAACGTTACTTAAAAGAAGAGCGCCAACCACGACACACGTAAGTAAAGTCGCTCTAATACTGCATCTTAATTTTCACCTGAGAATTTTTTTTAAGGTACTGCATTTAAAAAAGAGACAATATATTCGTGTTTTATTGTGTTATTATTCATATTATTGCGTCTTTATTTTAACTAACAGCATCGTATATATAATTTCATTAACAAAATGCTGAAAGGATATATGCGTAGTGTAATAATACAACCCCGTTTTATTTATCTGTTTTGAGGTTTTCAAATTTTTAATTTTTGTTTTGCTTTATATTATTATTTTTTTTTCAAAATCTAATTCACGTTGTTTTTTCACTTCTAGTATTTATTATTACGTACTTATTTATTTATATTTATTTATTTATTTATTTATTTGAAAGTAAATTTATTTATTTATTTGAAACAAAATATATTTTGTTAATTGATAAAAAGCTTGTTCTTTTTAAAATGAAACTAGATTTATTTAATTATTAACCTTAGTACATATGGTTAAAAAGCAATTTGTTCTGCATTCTTGATCATCCATAACCTTACACAAGGTTCCGTTTCTACGTGTGCAACTTTAAGCATGTGTGGTTTTGTCGCATAAAACAGCTAGAAAAGTTACTTTGTGGTTTTCAGTAAGAAAATGAGAATTAATAAAGTTTTGAGTAATTGATGTGGTTTTAAGTTTGGTACCTATTATAAGAAAGCTTATTTGCAGGTGTTAGTAATTTTCAAAACTAAAGGATTTTTTCAAGAATTTTGATAATGAAATGGACAGTCTTAGAAAAACAAATGATGTACTACGGATGTCATTCCAAATGTTTTCATGTTTTCAACCTCTAAATTCATTTGGTAGATCCATTAGAAAGCTTCAATGATGCATTTCATCTATTATGCAACATTTCAGTTTTACAGCTTTACATAGATGATTTATCGGTAGTTGCATGAGTGCAATGTTCATTTCTAGACTTAGGCAGCGGGTCACAGTTCTAAGACTTTTTTTTCATTTTATTGGTGCCATTGATATTTTGGAACTATGTCTATTGAACAACTAAAATGGATACAACCTTCCCAAACCAAAATAAAGACATTTTACTTCATTTAGTTTACCCTCAGGCTGACCAATTCGACGGATTTGTAACATAAAACGGATAAACGGACGGTTAAATGAAAATGATGAGACGAATTCTTCTATTTTGACGTTTTTTTAATTAAAAGTACTAAAAGTCCGTACGGTTAGTGTATGGACATTGTACCAAAATCAAAATATAACAATAAAAAGAACCTAAATGGCAACCTTGTGCACTAAAAATGTACCGAGCTGAACAAATAAATAAATTTGATTGGTCAGCCTAGACCGTTAACGTTGTCTCCGAAACTGTGGCGATTGTCGTATATACTCCACACATACTTCCGGTATATTTTGGGTTACACGTGGACTTTGATTATTACATATTTAATTATGTAACGAGGTCATATTTATTGACATAATTTTAATCTTTTCGCCATAAAACTTTTTTTGTAAGTTAACACCTTGTTTTACTGAAACTGCGTCAGGTATTCATTATACAAACATATATAGGTGTCACGAAAAACGTGAGATTAAATAAATAGAAAAGTGAAAACAACGCAGTTTGAGCTTCTGTGATCGTACACGATATGGTACTTGATTAATTACCGTGATAGTGTCTGATACATTTAAAATCCGTATCCTGGTGTGTTTTGCAGTACTTGCAAAATAAAATCCTAATCCTGTTTGGGCAGATTATTTAAAGCATGATCATAGGTACTTTTGACTTCAATTGTTCTGGCCATCTACAATACAGACCCGTCGAACGTTTAACACCTCACCTAGTTAATGGATTGGTGCAACTAATATCACCTCTTCATTAGCTCTAGGTGGCTTAATCCAGGGTCTATCACCGCTGTGAGTTCGACACCACGTGTGGGAAAGTGAATTTTCCTTGCCGTTGGCCTTTACTGGTTCACCTGGACATGACCAGTATGTTTGTGTTTGACTTTGAATGAATGAATGAATTTTATTGCATAAACATAATTAATGTTATAGCATTAGATAACATTTAAATAAATATAACAACATGGCAGAGAACAATATCAATGTTGTAGAATTAAAGTTCTATGTCTCCAAGCTGCTTGGAGATAGCCGCAAAGTCTTTTTGTAAGATGTATTGAATTGCATTTCAATAGTGTTAATAATTTTGGTTGAGATGGCCAAGAACAGTAATAAGTAGGCAAAAACTGTCTTCTGATATCTCTGTATGCAGTACATGTTAGCACAAAGTGAAAGTCATTTTCAACGCAGTTTGCATTGCAACACATGCACAGACGCCTATCCTGTGGAATGTCAGTATACCGACCTTCTTCAATATTTAATTTCAAAGTCCCACTACGTAACTTGGTTAATAGCTTCACATTGAAGTCAAAACTTAGATAATGTTCTAAGAGAAACTCGGATTTGTAGCACACATATGTAGAAAGCTTAGAATTATCACACATAGACGCATACCAATTTTGGTAAAACTGGTCGTTTATACGACACTTAATAAAGTCAAACATATCACAAACTGTTTCTTGGTTATACCAAATATTAGCCATACCCAAAGAGAACAACATGTCACGAACTTCAGACACCCAATTCTTCTTGCCAATATTAATATCATTATATAATAAAATATAAATATCGTAAACAATAGCAGGTTTATACATAACAATTCTTAACCAATATTTTATAATCCTATATTTACGTATAATGCTCATAGGAAAATGACCAAGTTCACCGTAAAGAAAGTTTACTGGTACACTTTTAGATAGATTAAGGATATATCTACAAAACTTGTTGTGAACAGTTTGTATATTTTTGGCTTGATGAAACCCCCATATCTCCGATGCATAATTCAACACTGACCCAACCATACTATCAAATAAATGACACTTTTGATTCACACTTATATATATCCTCTTAAACGTATTAATCAAAGAACTCAACGCCTTTTCCCCTTGTTTGGACAGTCTTTTCTGGGTTTGGAAGAACTTTCCATTATAATGTAATAGGACACCCAAATATATATACGAGTCGATTACTTCGAGTTTGCGTCCCTTGTAGAAGAATTCTTCAGTTACAGGATGCCAACCATTTCTAAATACGACGACCTTGGTTTTATCCGAATTTACCTCGACCCCCCACTTATCACAATAAACTGAGAGTTTGTCTAATAAATACTGAAGAAGTTTGACTTTAGATACACTAGTTAGGCCTTCTCAGCAAGATTCAAGTTTCGGGTTTGAATCCTTAATGACCTTTAAAACATCATAAAATTTTCAATGATTTAAATTTGATAAATGGTGTGAACGTAGACGAACTTTTAAATGAGGTTTTCATATTATCAAGTACTGAGAAATTATTAGCCAACATCTTAAACTACATACTGTTCTTCGGATTTTAACATTCTTTCAATCTCCAAAACACATTGGCTTTAAAAATTGTTGTCTTTATCAATCTGAGTCAAATTTATACAGGGAAAATGTGGTTCTCTCTAGAAGTTTGCTCTTCAAGGATAATCTTAATTAGAACAATTATTTTAAGTTTTAGGTGTTTTAAATAAAAACAGGTGTTACTTTTTAACTGTTTAGATAAAAACCGGTGTTACATTCTCTATCTAACTCAGTATTAGGTCAGTATGTAGAGCATTAATGTCAAAAGTTATCTAGAACAAATTTGAAAAACGTGTATCAGCATTAAACCTAGTAGGGAACTAAAAAAGTCCTGGTAACCTTCAAACCAAATCATTAACAACCGGTGATCTGGCATTTTCAGTTTACTTTCCAAATATTTTCTAACGAGAAGTAGAAATAAGTAAAAGTAGAGATGGTCTTTCATATTACACGTATAAGCGAAATTAAATATTTTTTGCGTTTTTCGAACCTGAAGTATTGTTTCATATCAAGAAATTAACAGCTGATATTTTGCATCGTCAAATTACATTTCAAATATTTTCTAATTTTTCATAACACAGTGAAATTAATTGCCTTTCAATATCGTGAGTGAAATTTAATGTTTTTCAAACCTTAAGTATTGTTTCATATCAAGAAATTAACAGCTGATGTTTTGCATCGTCAAATAACATTTCAAATATTTTTTAATTTTTCATAACACAGTGAAATTAATTGTCTTTCAATATCGTGAGTGAAATTTAATGTTTTTCAAACCTTAAGTATTGTTTCATATCAAGAAATTAACAGCTGATGTTTTGCATCGTCAAATTACATTTCAAATATTCTCAAAATTTCCAATAAGGCAGTGAAATTAATTGCCTTTCAATATCGTAAGTGAAATTAAATGTTTTTCAAACCTTAAGTATTGTTTCATATCAAGAAATATTAGGGAAAGGCGACTGGTATGATAATATCACGTCACATGATTGACATGTGTTGTCATGTAAGCTGTCGGTAGCAATAATCATCACAATAAAACAACACGTTGAACGGTAAGGAATTATAAATGTATTTAATATTCATTAGATCTATTTATAATGATATCTGTGTATATAATTATTGTTCTTCCATCGTTCCTCTGGTAGAGAAGTGGGTTATTAGGACAAAAGTCAGTCAATATATTGTTTTACAGTTTTATTATTTTCTGCACTTAGCCGAGTTCTTTTTAAGTGAACGGATAGTTACCGGTAGTTCTGTTAATTTTGGATTTATTACAAAAAATGCCTGGTAAATTTTCTATTCATTAGGACTTTTATTACCAGTAAGTAATGGTTTATTCTCTCTCTCTCTCTCTCTCTCTCTCTCTCTCTCTCTCTCTCATTTTAAAAAGAGAAGATATTTGCTAATTGATTGATTTCTGAATGAAATTGAAAACTTCGACCAATGAAATATTTTTGTTTTAAAATTCCATCATTTATAATAAATACACTATGTTCAATACAAAAATTACTTTGATTTATATGAAAATTATTTCTATTTATAAGTCAAAAATGTAAAAAAATGTTTCAAGCATAATTGTTAAATATTCAAATAAGGCTTCAGAAATTAAAAAAAAAAGTAAAAATAAAAAAAATCAAATATAAATATTTTTTCTGTTTTCTCTTGGTCAATGAAAAGAACTGTGAAGCTGCCAATCACAAACGAAATATTGGAACCTTTGCGTCTAAATAAAATTAAAGTTAAAATTAGACTAAATCATAACAATTTTCAAAATGGACAGATTTATGTATAAGCCATGTTTGACATTGTAAAACACAATATAAAATACCGGTATAGGAAATTATAACATCTTGATTTCCAGGAATGACATTGCATTTAATGGTTTGTAAAGACACCTTAAATAACTACCTTATACGCCGAGGTAAAATGGTAATTGCGTGTTAATGAAAAGGTTTTATATATTTATCGCATTCAAAATAAATATTTGTAATATTTGAAAATGGCCAATTCGAGGGTTTTGGTTATCGATGATTTCCGAATCAACATGCCTCTCAATTCTAATCGACAATTGTAATGAAAGGAAAAAAATATAGTTTGTCATTTTTTCATTATATGATTTCAACTTTGTAAATATACTGTAAATAACGAAAGTTTTGCTAGTAGCGAAATTTCCAGTTATTCGCGTATTTCTATTTTCGCGCTTTTGGATAACAATCAGTGCAATTGCCAATTTAATATACAAGAATTGAAATTTCGCGAAATTTTTATTTTCGATTGTTGTTACATTCGCAAATTTAAGCGAAAATAAATAGAAATGCAAAATTTACCAATTTACATTTTATCACAATAAATCCGACATTATTTGCATAACAATATATCATAATATGCTTAGCTGTTAATTCCGTAAGTAGCTCTCGCTCGTGTTGTATTTGATGTTCTACAATAAAATACTTCATAAAACAAACAATAAAAGTATTATTATGCATACATACATATATCTTTATTATAGTTCCACCTACATATTATTAAACAAACATATTTGCATATTAAAAAAACTAAAATACATCACATATTAACATTCTATATACAAATTAAAACATTTAAAGTATTATGTGTGATGAAAACCATATATATGTACAGTGATGGCAAGTTGTTGATTCATTGTTTGATAAAAATAAAGTTTTTTTTCAAAAATGTTTAAATCCGTGTGTTTTGTCAACAACTGTTGGTAGAACAATGGTAATTTTTGGAGATCTTCAAAAGGATTATAACGGCACCATTGTGCCATTAGATGCTTTGATATATTGTCCGTCCGTCCTTCCGTCTATTCGTCCAAAGTTAGGTTTTCTATAGCAAGTGCCTCCAACATGTTTTTTTTTTTTTTTTTTTTTTTTGTTGTTGTTGCTACTTTTGTTTATTTCTAGTTTTGTGCTCTCTGTTGTATTGTCGCGGGTGTAGCTACCTTTTCGGAATACCAGCCTGAGTTCACGTGTTTTACGTTTTGCTTTGCTTTTGGGATTGTGGTTTGGACATAGACCGGTTTGCTTGTGTTTGAATTGCATTGCCAAACAAATGTTTTCAGATACTTATTCCTACACTTATATTGAATACAAACAATCGATTTCTTACCGTATGGATAAATGGTGCTATTTATCAAGTATGTCGAGGGCAAAACCTCTCGAAATCTTCAAAACAACAATATCGTGACATTTGTACTAAAATCATATCTTCAGAAATATTCTTATTAATTTGCCGGACCGGTAATAAATTTGTCTAAAATTAGCATTGCATTTCCATGGTTCTAAATAGCCAAAAGCTATTTAGTTTCCAAATCGTCAAATGCTGCAAGATTTGAACCGATTAATTTTTGATTGTCTTTTGATAAAACGACGGAAAATCGATTTCAATATTACTAAAGAGAAAAGTTCAATGTTACAAGCCATCGGAATAAGAAAGAAATTTAAGATATGATGGATTGGTATTATATTTTATGATATAATTGTAATGTGATTAATCACGCTCTGATTTAAATGAAGGTTAATTTTCCTCCATTAATCCCTCATCAATTAATGACGTCATAATGCTCTAAAACATAAAACGGGGACGAGCGCGGCCGATATATAAGAATACGAAAACAGCAGTAGATGGTAAGGTTCGAAATATACTGAGTTAAAGGTTATGTGAATTTTTTTCTCTCATTTTCTTCTGTATTTGGTATCCCAGATTTCAACCGTTGTACATGTATTGCAATAAATTCTTCTGCATTTTGAAGTTGATTTAAAACTTTTAAAATACTGTATATCCTATATTTACAAGACTTAAGCTAAGACATATCATTTCAAATGAGAGAAACGTTAATACTTTGGATAATTTGGAGAAAATTCGACGTTTCTTTATGTTCTCTATTCTGACGTATAGCTAAGACATTTCATCTAAAATGAGAGGAACGCTAGAATTCTAGAGAATTTGGAGAAAACCCTCGTACATTCTTTCATTAAAAGTTCATGAACCTGTAATAGATTTCTGGTGCAATTTATTGTAAATTTATGACAATTTATTAAAACATAGTTTACAAACTCAAATAATGCTGACGCAATCAAATATGTATGAAGGTAATCAAAGTTTATCGCACATACATGCAGATTGAGTAATATTACCCTTTGATATGATTCTCTTTGTTGGACCTACTCTGTTTGGTCTTCTTAAGAAACAAGAATCATAAATACATGTAACAAAATTTGAAATATTTATCAGTGGTATGTAGTTTAATATTTTAAAAGTTGCAGATCAAGTACTTCCTTGTAAAACATCCAAAAAGTGAGAGGTAACATCCTGTCGACTTGACAGCACACGTATATTTTTCTATGAATTTCAAGTAGTTTGATTAATGAATTTTTAAGCGTTTTAAATAATTCATTTAAAACCATAGTGTGACAGTTGATTATCTTTATGTTAAGTACCAAATGTTTTATGTAGAGTTTTCTTTATTATACAACTCCTACCGAATATTTCGTCACAAAATGTGAAGGAACTAAAACAACATTCATTTTTTTTTCTTGAAATTTTAATTTTTGCCTGTTTTTGCAGATAGTTAAAAATAAAAGGAAATAATCAAACACAAACATACAAATGCATGTCCAAATTAAAATCCCAAGAGTAAAGGAAAAACCTTAAAAACTGGCGAATTAAGACGAACAAGTCAACTTCCACTAGGGAAATGAGGTCGGGTGCTCCGGCAATAAACAATTTCCTTTACTAAACACTAAGCTTTATTTATTTATTTATTTATTTATTTATTTATTTTGTTATATTTATTCATTTTGTTTTATTTTATCTGTTGAATCCCAGTGCCTGTACAAAGAGGCAGTCAAAAATATATATTCGACAAGGTCTCATATTGGCAATTTCTGACGTGTCGGCATACTTTGTTCCTCTGTGGCATATGTATATATCTTTTTAGTCCGACTAATCAGCCCACTAAACCCCCATTTTAATTTTTTGACTTTTTGGAGATTTGTGGTCTGACAGCTTCCATTATTGAATTCTTGAAATTTCTGGCGAAAACGGCAGAAACGAAAACACGCGTCGATAATTTCTAGTATTTCCTTACCTCGCTCTTGTTGACAACATGGGACACTTCCTAAAACATCATTCTATCGATCCATGCTTAATTTTTAATTAAAATCTATCGATATCGGTAGAAATACAAGGTTTTCTGATGTCTCTTCAGCTCTTTGTCACTTTCACATCGTGAAGACATTACTTATTTGCATTGACCAATCAGATCGCGCGTTGCATTTGGATGGTGAAACTCAAACTCGCGCGGTTCTATCTTTAGAAAGCACATGGTGATGTTTATTTACATTGGTAATTCGCGTTATTGATGATGTTTTACATGGTGTTTAATACATGTACTTACAAAAGGTAACATTGAAATGTATTCAAAATATTTAGAAATATATTGTCAGATTTATATGTAGACTTACAAATAGAGTAGTCGCGATCTTCTCTCTATATTTTTATATTCTTGACCCCTCTCATTTTTTCTGAACTAGTATCCTAGAAATATTATTCCAGTAATTTTGGAGTGAAAAAATTAAGCACCTCACTGTATATATGTGTGTTCACGCAAAATACAGTTAAAATTGAACCCTATGACAAAATTTACAGTGTGGTCGGGATGAATATAAGAGAATTAATTTTAATGACCTTGCGGACAAGTACTCTTGTGTTGAACTTTATATATTACAATTGGTTTAAAAACTTATAATTCTACGATCTACTAAATATTGGACAAAACTTGACAGCATTTCAGGAGAACATGCAAGTCCAAGATATGATAGAATATTACCCAATTTGAAAGAAAAAATAATTTAGATCAGAGACATATAAATTGTATATGTCTCTGTTTAGATCATAGGCGTAGGAGGGTTTTTAATAGGGGGGGCAAACCGAAGCCATGTCTATGTCGTGCCGCAGGTACGACCTCGTGCCTATGGCACGAGGCGGGGAGAGTATGAGAGGGTTGATAAAACCCTCGCATAGGTTGGGGTCCAGGGGCCTTCCCCGGAAAATTTTCAAAACTAACCTCTATCTAGACGCATCTTCAATGTATTTTGCAGCGTTTTGATAGGTTAAAATACTATGATATCAAGGCAAGATTTAAAAAAAAATAACCGTATGACACAAGTTCCATAATCAACCCTCTCATTCGAGATGGATATGTGGGGTACCCCAGAAAATTTTGCAGCGTTCTGAGTGAGAGACTGAAAAGCAGTGAAATATTAAGACAAAATTGTACAAATAACTGAATGACATAATTAAGTCCAATGATTAATTTTCAAACGTACGGTACTTAACTCACGACTTCTGGCTACGTGGAGATTAAGAAGGTTTGGTGCCATATAAATAAATTAATTAACCACACCAATCTACATTTACCTTTGATGTACATCATTAAGTTGGCCATGGGCCTAGCATTGATATAATTCCCACCCCTTTCAAAAAATCCTAGATCCGCCCCTGCTATTGGAGATGCTGTGAGCCGTTTCTAAGGGTGAATTTCAAGACGCCCTTTTACAAGTATAATGATGAAATTGATAATTGATTGGTTACCAGATGGACATTTCCTGTTAAAGCTCTTGGTTTTTTGTCTTTTTCTTCTTTTAGCACTTACACTATAAACATAAACTATGATACAAAATTTCACACAAGATATTGCGGGGGCCTGCCCCCCGCTCCTACGCCTATGTATAAGATATAAACGAGAAAAAACATGATAAATCTTCACTGCAATTAGTACACATGTCTTCACATGGTATTGATGAAAATAAAATAACTAAAATAATATGTTATACGCGTGAAAACACCATTAATAATGCGAATCGTTAATGTAAATAAACATCGCCATGTGCTTTCTAAAGATAGAACTGCGAGTTTCACCATCCAAATGCAACGCGCGATCTGATTGGTCAATGCAAATAAGTAATGTCTTCACGATGTGAACGTGACAGAGAGCTGAAGAGAAATTAGAAAACCTTGTATTTCTACCGATATCGATGGATTTTAATTAAAAATTAAGCATGGATCGGTGGAATAATGTTTTAGTAAGTGTCCCATTTTGTCAACAAGAGCGAGGTAAGGAAATACTGGAACTTATCGACGCGTGTTTTCGTTTCTGCCGTTTTCGCCAGAAATTTCAAGAATTCAATAATGGAAGCTGTCAGACCACAAACCTCTAAAAAGTCAAAAAATTAAAATGGGGGTTTAGTGGGCTGATTAGTCGGACTAATATCTTTTATGCAACGCGTTCAAATACAGACATTTGATATTAATACATTTTGTCATATGTTTACATTTTATTAAAATTTAAAGTCATACAACAATTTAAAAAGCTTTTATCTTTTCAAGACGTATGATAAGTAATTAATTTTTGCAAAAATTTGTTCCATTTAGTTTTTTTAATGTTGAAAACGTGTTAAGTATGATACAAGGTGTTATTACGGCGTAAAACCATCATAAACATCACTAATTGCGCTCACGTTTTCTCCTAGAAGACGGATTACAACAAAGTTTACTACAACAAAGATAAATTAGAACACGTTGGATTATTTACGAATTCATTCTGGAAAGCTTAAAGAGAAACTACAAAATAGTGTTTATATCAACGTTAAGTGTTGTGTACCTTGATATGACGTGATTCAACAAGATGGATTTAGCAGTTAAAATTTAAGACAATGTGTTTGGAAACACGCATGTGTATTATATTTATACCATTCACAAGGATTAATTGGAGTTGATCATAATATTATGCTAGTTGCCATGGAAACTGTATCTAGATGAATGGCTTAATATTGACATCATAATGATTCGGTTCTAATTGTAGACAAATACATACAACAAATCCATCTTTTACATCCAAAAATCTAAAATATCTGTATTTTTTGTGTTTTCACGACAGAAAAGCGTGGGGGGAATGGTGCTCAATATTAAAGCCAAACATTGTAAACATAAACTTTCATTGAACATAAAGCTTAATTTAGAAACATGTCTAATTGCATGCAGATCAACCTGAATACCCTCAAAATCTGGCATTATACAAAACATCATAATCTGTACGAAAGGAACTGCGTGATCTGATCGTGGACAATTACCATTTCCTTTGATTTCCTGACATCCTTGACAGACAGACAGACATTCTGTGATTACTGGAAACCATTTATCACAGGAAATGAACAAGTTCGGGTCAGTGATTGCCAAATTTGGAAACAACCAATGCATCTTATAAATCGATAATGAACTGATGATCATTCAAGTCAGTGACCTTAGACTAATTTTGACCTTCTACTTGAATGAACCGACCACCAACAATATGTCATATTATTTATTTTTTTAATTTCCTAAAGGAAATATTTAAACATCTATTTTTAAAAATTTGTTTAATATTTCATTCAGAAATTCAAAATGTGTAATATGATAATAATATAAACAATTTCGGAATTAATTATTTGTATTTTGTTATGATATAGCGATCACAATCCTGAGTATAAGTATTTTCAAGTAATTGGCTATGTTTTAGTAGTTGACTACGACTTTTAGTGGTTTTTCATGTTACTATGCAAACAGTGAAAAAATTTATATAAAGCACCGAATGCCTAGAAAGCCTACATGTATTTAATAAAGTAAAAATCACGCCTATATCAAACACTTTCTTGGGAAAGAAAAACCTGCAAAAAAAGTTTTGAAGGAAAAAAATGAAACCAGACTCCATTTAGAAACTTAAAAAATTCAGCGTAACACAATAGTTTCCCTATTGCATACACGGAAGGCGTCAATGTGAAGTCTGTCGCTTTTATTTGAAATCTGCATATAATAATTGAAATAATGCAGTTTCTTTGTGGTTTAAGAATTTCTGATGAGTTTAGTGTGACAGTGCGGTGTACGTAATCATAATTTTGAGATTCATTAACTTTTAAACGCTCAAGTCGCTAGGAAAGGTATCATTACAAATGATTTGGACAGTTAAATTTGCAAGCTTTGTAGATTTATTCGTTAAGAGTACAATTAAAGCCTGTACGGATGGATTGTATGACTAATTCTTCATTGTCCTCTGTATACAGTTAAGCATATTTTAGTGACAGTATTTTTTACTTTTACATGTACTTCATTGTGTTATATATTTTGAAGCATATTTTAGTGACAGTGTTTTTTTAAAAAGGAATGCTGATTGTGACAGTGTTAATTTACGGACTCTCTGAAATAAAGAACTCCTTTACTTTAAAAGCTGTTTAGTTATTTCATGATCACAATATTGGGGGCCGGAAAACATGCATCATTATGATACATTTTTTCTGTATTTTATATTGTTAATTTTTTAAAATTTAAGATCCTTTAATGTTTTTTATTCTTTATTAATTTCGGGAGATTAAAAATGTCACTTTTATTTACGGAACACCCATTGCACTGCTTTTTCTCGGTTCTTCCCAAACACTTTGCAATTACAGGGACCAAAAGTGGTTAGAAAGTGAAACAATCACGCGTGCTGTATCAGATGATAAATTGTTGAATTTTCTAAAGAAATATTCGAAAATTCATAATATGACAGTTGTATTGAATTCAAAATGCATTGCCTTTCTTTCAAATGAATTGAATGCCTAATTTTTTTTTATTGATTCGATAAAACATTTCCTGGAAGTTGTTGTTCGATCATTAAACATATGATACGTAATTTCATTGATCTAACACAAAAGTGTGGGTGATCGATACAACACAGTATAGTGTTTTATATACTGCGTCGTTATTTTGGTTAACGCACAATCGATCATGGCCCGGGATTTGTGGTGGCGTACCGTGGATCAAATAATGTTTGTTTCCTTGTGACTTACAACACCACAAATAACCATGCGTTTCCTATTGCAATATAAGTCTTGAAGCTACGCGTTTCCTTGTGGCGTGTTTAGGTTTTTATTTATCTTGTAAAATAAGGAAAAGTAAACAAGGAAATAATCATATAATTGGAAAGGTTAGTGTCAGTTAAAACAAAATACAAACCCATAAAAGATTCTCTACATTTATATGATTATTGCACTTTTTGCAACAAGTTTACATAGCAACAATATTCTGTGGGTTTAATTTGATAGCTGATATAAATGCATACAGAAAACACATAAGGAAGAATTTCTTTTCAAAGTGACAAAATGTTAAAAATATTAAAGTCAGTTTTAAGTGAAAAAGATTGTTAACGGGTAAAAGTTTAAAACAGAAATAGTAATTTGAACTACCCTATATATCTTTATTTTTAGAGCATTTGAAACCACCAATTTTCATTTTAAGCGTAAGATTGACGGAGTCGAGTAACATTTTATTACGCCCGATCAGAATTCTTTTCCTTATATTCAAGCGGTTAGTCCAGGGACTGATGGAGGAATTTATTTATTTATTTATTTTATGCACGAGTTATGTAACAAGTCACCTCGTACGTTTGTTCTTCACCTCATTCCGGCTATAAAGTTTTCTAAGCTGAGTACATATCTAGCATCCGGAGGGTTAATGTAGGGTGTCGTCCTTTCAGATTAACTAAAGTACATTAAACCTGGCTGGAGGCTGTAACCAATTTTATCAAGATGTCATCGAAATGTAGATATGTCTATTTTAACACGTTCATTAACTATTCCTCTGTCGGCTAAAGAACCTTATTTTGCCCGTGGAACTCTCTTTTTTACAAATTATTAGCATACCTATTGCACAATAGCATTTGTCTAAGTTGGTGAGAAAGTGAACATATACTTATGTATGTCTAGAACTTGTGACAAGGTATTAGGTCTTATTGAGAGGACTGACATGACATTGCAAATATCGCAAACGAAGTACCGGATATGTTGGTTCTGTCTAATCCAATGTTAAACATCATTTTGATATTGTCTTACTTTTGAATTCATAAGAAAGCAATACTTTGATACGTATTACATGTCAATTGAAATGCAGCACATGACAATTCTAACTTACAGCCGATTCTAAAGCAATACTTTGATACGTATAACATGTCAATTGAAATGCAGCACATGACAATTCTAACTTACAGCCGATTCTAAAGCAATACTTTGATACGTATAACATGTCAATTGAAATGCAGCACATGACAATTCTATCTTACAGCCGATTCGATTTACGCTTAAGTTTCAATGCTTTGGTTGTTTTTTCTATATCCAAGTATGGGCAAGTGCTCTACGAAATTTCAAATT
The DNA here is from genome assembly GCA_021292105.1 of Anadara kagoshimensis. Lineage (NCBI taxonomy): Eukaryota > Metazoa > Mollusca > Bivalvia > Arcoida > Arcidae > Anadara > Anadara kagoshimensis. The sequence continues at coordinate 44,532,234 of CM037875.1, forward strand.
TCTTTATACCAATAGAACTACCCAGACCATTACAGAAGTTGTAGACAGACCTGTCAAAAGTTTAACAACTTTAGTTTAGCAAGTTTAGCTAACGAATTAGTGCCGAGTCGGAAACTCATCTGGTTCTCTCGTTAGTTAATCGCAACATCTATGTATCTATAGATAGTTTTCAGTCACTAGCCACACATATCTCCACTTGGTAGCATAATTTCGACTCCTTTCCGTTAGTTGTAGTGTATTTTACATTTCATAGAGCTGTAGGCCTGGGTAGCTCAGTTGTAGAGCATCTGACTCCGGAGCAGAGGGTCGCGGGTTCAATCCCCGTTCTGACTATAAAGTTTTTTTTCAGCTCTGGTCACTTCATAGTGTTAAACTTTCGACTGGTCTGTACGGTATAATGTATGTCTATTCGTGGTCTCTTTCTTAACTGTTTGAAGAAGACAATTGTTCATAATTTCTGAATGCGAGTTCTCTTCATTAACCTTTACCTTTAAGCTTAACCTAATCATAATTCACTTAATTGTAGACTCTCTATTAAAACATATTTGTGGTATACCTGAAAAATGTGTTAATTACTGTAACTGTTAAATGGTGATTTATATTTAGAACTTTTTTTTATATTTTTAGCAAGAACGACCATAGTTAATTTATTCTGGGGACATTCTTTCTGAACACCATCATCAAATAAAAAAAACTCCACCAGGAAGACAGCCTGTTAACGTGAGTGACACATTTATTTATAAACATAATTTTAAACAGCATATATGTCACTGTATGCATGATGAGTAAACTTTTGGTGATAAACTTATTTCTATCTGAGATGTGACAGGCCATGCACTTTAGGTTCATACCCTTGCCGTATTGAGATAATCTCTAGCTCCTAACAGTATGTAGCGAGGTAGTCGTATAGTCTTCGTCTTGGTAGCTTTCTAGATATGCACTCAATACTTCTCAGATTTATGAGCACTTCGTCAGACCCCAAGTTCACATTAATTTTGCCATGTGCTACTTTTGAACTTTTATAAAATAATGCATTATAAAAGACCACGTGTCTATTCCTTGACTGATATTTTCCTCAACTTAAAACGAGCAAATTTGAGACCTGTATAATTTTTTTCAATTTTTGAGATATTCGTGAAATTAAGGTGTCGTTTTGAAGATCATTCAAAGATTATATCACACATATTGTAAGTTTGTCAACAATTATTTAAAAAAAACCCATAAAATATGGTCAGAATTTGTCGGGATTTAAGTTGAGAAAAATCTCAGTTAGGAAATGATTGCGATACTAGACCCAGTTTCTTTCAAAATATAACACCACAACTCCAACACTATGGGTTGTCAAATTATCTGGATTTTACTGCAATATATTAGATGAATGCCTCCAGAAAATCCAGTGATGATACAGTCTGTTAGTATTTTACTTCCTTGTGCTTACTTAGGTTTAAGCTTCATAATGGATTTATTTTTTTATGAATCTGCTTTTTCACACTTCATTGTCGCCACCAGTTATGTAAAATACGTGTATATATATGTGACAAAAAGCATTTGTATGCTTACTGCAATAAAGATATTGAAAAGTAACACGGCAAAATAGAACCAAACACATTTACATTTGAAAGATTAGATGATGGTAGAATACACAACCGGGTGAAGGTGGTAGATTTAATATAAACAGTAGTGATAATGTCTTCAAAACCAATTTTGAATTTAAAGTTCAACTGAAATCGACAATGAAAGGTAACTGACCAATGCATTAAAACGTACTTTACTGCAGGGTCAGCAAAAAGCCATGACGACGGCATGATGAACAAGCACTTGTCATTTCAGAGGAAAGAAAACAAATTACATATATACCGAGAGGACAATCAGCTGATCGCATATAAACAAAAAACTGGACATAGTTTTTGTGTTTCATAAATAGGTCACATTTATATAACCGAAAGCACTGAGACCACCTTTTATATCGTACGATAATCAGGGAACATATGTCCTGAACATCAAACGCACATAAACCCAATGGACGCACACGTCTTCTAAACAATAAAAAGTATATTTATTATTCATAATAAACTTGTAATAAGAAAATAAGAACACAGTTTATATTTACATTTTTGTTTGTTTTTTGTGTAAAAGTTTTGTCCTGAATACTGTTTTCAAGGCTATTTTCATTTTTATTTAACCTTTTAGGATTATCACATGCATCGAACAAGGAAGTTAGCTTTATGACATAACACACAACAAAAACTGTAAGTTATTATTTATTTATTTATTATTATTTCAGTGCTAGTTAGTTACTTTTAGATTTTGATAAAAAGGGTAATTTTTCAGATGTTGAAAGAATTAAGTACTCCCTTTAATAAACTATTTGTATCTTGTATCTTGTATCCCTCGTCAATTTCAGATTTTCATCTAAATGGTAAATTTTTGAGAAGCGATCAAAGTAATCGATCGTGTCTTATCAACTTTGCTATCTCTAAGTCTACTTAATAAGTTAATGAAGAAAAATCAATTTTTTAACAAAACTTGATACCGTATTGTCAGTGATAATACAGAGATTGGGAGATCAATGACCAGCTACAGTGATATATTAGAAACAAATGGCTGTCTAAAGTATTAAATGGATTGTTAAAATCCTAACGTATCTACTAAATTGTGTCTAATTGAAAACGTGAAGTTTCTACAATAGCTAAAAATCGACTGATAAGATAAATTGATTTCTCTAAGTTCTATATTTCAGTACAGTTTGATGGTATTGGAAATGTTCAAAGTTTCTTTGTAACTTAACAGTTTATTTGAAACATTTGTTTAGAGTGATTTAGAGTCGACAAAATCTTAAACTTTATCGGCATACATGGTCATCGATTTTTATGAAATTTGGCATACTAGATGTAGTTTGTGGTTATCTCGTCATGAAAATGGTTGTTTTTATTCTTCAATATATTCATTGGTTGTCAAAGTAATGGTTATTGATTAAATGATGTTTTATGTCCCAGTCAAGAATATTCACTCATATCAATTTTGAAAAAGCTCAAAAAGCCGTTTGGTGCGATGTTAGATATTTTCAACATTCTCCCCGTAAGATGACTTAAACAGATATATCATTTGACACACTAACTTATTTTTAAACCAAGTTCAATGAGCACGCGTAGTATGAGTTTTAAACATTATTGTTATGATTGGCTGTAAGACAAATACTTTAGTTGACTAAATACTTCATATATTTCAGATTTTATTTACAAAGATGAAATCAGCAGACATGTTATGGATCGTCGTTCTTGTGGCGCTACAGTCTGTCTCAGTAACTGAATCCCTGTCTTCCTATAAACCTAAATTATCAGGTAAGTCTTCACAAAATATATACAATTAAACCTGTCTATTAAGACCAACCCAAGGAATCAGTAAAAATGGACTTTATTAGCAGGTGGTCACTATATACAGGTTCAAATGAATGAAAAAGAGCAGTTGGTATCTTGTATTTAAGGTCAGTTTGTAGAGTAGAGTCTCTAAGACCTTTACTGGTGTTTTTGCTGACTTGAACTAATTATTGGGAAAACATTTTTCTGTCCCTTAAAAGCAGGTATACCTTATAAACAGGTGGCATTTAAGATGCGTTCGAATGTATACTTGCAATTAATATTGGTGATCATAGGATAATTCCATATATGGTGGGTGTAACTAGCTGGACAGGTTCACGTGTTTGACTTGGTTTCCCAATTTTAAGCTTTTGGGACCGTGAGTTGACAATGGACCGGTATGTTTGTAGTTGATAGAATACAAACCAACAACTTAAGTTCATATGAAATTGCAAGTCTATGCTGCGTAGTTATTTATATTTATTTATTTATTTATTTATTTATTTATTTACAGATTATAAAACACATCATTGTTCCCGTTCATGTAAAGAAAATGAAGAACCAAGAATTTGTGAATATGATTTCTATTTGGAGTATTATTACACTTTAACTCAAGCTTGTTACAATTGCCCATATAATGTTTCCGATTGCTATAGACCTCATTGTGTTCCTGCTGATGGAGTTTCCAGAGGGATCTTAACCGTCAATAGGATGCTTCCAGGACCTGCAATACATGTGAGTATTGTAATGTAATGTAATGAGAATGCATTATGCTCCTGCTTCAAAAGAAATCTCAGCCATCAATAGGATACACTGTCTTTTTTAATATATGCATATTTAGTGTTACTAGTATCCAATTAAGTTTCACAAATACAATGAAAAGGGCTGGAACTTTGGATTGGTACCATACAAGGACGATAGCAGACACTTATATCAATTATGCCCATGATGATAAACACATCAGTAATAATTAATGTTAATATTTAATCTTTGAGCACCAAAATAAAATACACAGAAGAAAAGACTGAGACAAGGTTACTTTAAACAGCTGTATAAGAGCTTAAAACATGTTTTATGGTAAGGTAAACATGGGTATCGAAATACACTTACCTACAATGCACTTCATATAAATCTTTGCAGAAGAGCAGCAAATCTCTCTAAAAACAAAAAAAAAACTTTGACCGAAAGTCTGAGGCAATTAATTTAAGTGCTTGGTCATTGTAGCTATATTTATTTTCCATTCTATTCAAGGTGTGTGAAGGCGACACTGTTGTTGTCAACGTTGAAAACTTGATGGAAGGTGGTGAAGGTACGGCCATACATTGGCATGGGGTGTTACAAGAAGGTTCACCACATATGGATGGTGTCAGCATGTTAACACAGTGTCCAATCCACACACACACAAGGTTCCAGTACAAGTAAGTAGAATAATATTGATTGGATTGATGATTGATTGATTGATTGATGATTGATGATGATTGATTGATTGATTGATGATTGATTGATTGATTGATTGATTGAATGAATGAATGAATGGGGGATTTTACGTCCCTGTCAAGTTATTTGACTTATCTTGAGACGTCATCAGCAATAGATAAAGTTCCTTTGTAGTGCGCTCAGTGGCAGTGTGCCGCGAAAGTTCTTTAGTTTGCTTGTGTAGGATCTACACTCTAATTACGACTTCTGGGTGTTGTACACGAGCTATGAGGTTATACACATCTCGCACAAACGATTGTTTTTGTAACCATGTTAATCAACACATGTATGTTGTTCCACATGCTGCTTTTGCTATTTTAATAAAATAATAACATTTAAAAGTAGCATATGGTATTTGTTTCTGTATATATTTCTGGAATACTTACAAACATACCAATTTTTATTTATTATTTTTGATAATTCAAAATTAGCTTGTTCCTTTCTACTGCAAAATGCTCTAACCTTGGAATATTTAAAAGTCGGTCATCTGTCATAACAGAAGTAAGATGATACAGCATTTTTTCTACATAATTATTATCAATCATGGCATAGGTAAAATATCTGTGTATATAACTCTTCACCTTGGTGTGTGTTACCGTGAATCGTCTATTGTTGAGTTTGTTTGCATGAAACATGATCAGTTTCATACCCCATGCAGTAAAATTGGTTACAGCTACCGATACAACATTTTATATGTAATTGGAGTAAGTGTCACTATGGATCTAAAACATAAACAATGTAATGGGGTCATTAGATCAACCGTTGACCTACATTAGATAAGCATAAATTTGTTATGGTTAATTTTATAATACCATTACAATATGAACACCTGCAGTTGTAATAACCTGTAAGTAATAAATACCAAATACCTCACTCTATCTGATCATAAACTGTATTTTATTACGTGTGTATCGTTTTTCTTTTTAAATAGGTTTCTAGCCGACAATCCTGGGTCCCATTATTGGCACGCACATGCTGGTTTACAGAGAGCTGATGGCATATTTGGTGCATTTGTTGTCCATCAACCTAAGTCACGCTGTCCTCATAGCCGATTTTATGATTATGATCTACCAGAACACGCTATTGTTGTTAACGATTGGTTAGAGGAGATGAGCTCTACAAGATTTGCTGGGCATCACCACGCTATGACTGATCATTCCCCACAATCTATCCTCATTAACGGTAATATTAGAAATAAAACAAGTTGTAACTGAAAACGAATGTCATTTCGAAATTGTCCTCACACGAATCCCAACTGAAAAATCTTCAACCACTTGCATGATTAAAACAGGAATAGCCAACGGTACACCTATCCCACCCAAAGATTGAAGCTTTATATAGATATGTGAAATAGATTTCGAGAAAAGTGGCCCGACAAAATGTTGGAGATGAAATAAACACTATATGTCCCCTAACTTCGATTGCCGGATATAGTTTAGTAGTTCATAAATGAAAATACAAGAGTTGCTGAGTTAAGTTTGTTTCAGACTTTTGCTATGTGTTGTTCTGAACTTAACAATAATGTTATATTGTTTAACTTGATAAAATTGACTAATTTGGAATTAAACATGGTTGTTTCGAAGTACCAAAGTGTCTACCCATTCTGCTCTCAGGTCCCTTCTTTCCGCAAACTTATGACATTGCAAATGTCTGTTTTACTCATTCTCTGTCTGTGTTCAGATCACTTCTTCCACAAATCTATTGACAAAATTGAAAACTTAACGAGTGACGCTGTTACCATTTTTCTCTTTATATCGGTTTTACATTTACTCAACTCAATGTATTATTGTTGTTTTAGGCCATGGGACATTAAAAGAGTTCAGCAAAAAGTCAAGTGGATCCAAACATTCAATGCACGGCGGTCATAAAACAGACGATGGTACATCACAAGAAAGCACTGATTCACCTGATCATTCTCAACACGCAGACATGCATTCAAAGAAACCAAACACAGACACGCATTCCGGAATGTCGCATACAATTGGTTCAAGTATGACACACACGGTGCAGTCAGGAATGCCACACACTGTAGACTCTGGAATGCCACACACTATGGGCACTGGGATGCCACATACAATGGACGCTGGAATGTCGCATACGATGGAAATGAATAGTATGCATGTCAGCATGCCTGCAATGTCTCATGAAGGAATGAACATGCCAATGTCTATGACGTCAATTCCAGATACATCCAATCACGAACAAGATTTAACAACAACCAAAAAACCGGACCCTGAACATACCGGAATGCATAACAACATGAACACGCATACAACTGATCAAAATAACACTTCCTCTGACGATGATGATAATAATAATTCCAAAATATTTACACCGCATGCCATATTTTATGTAACACATGGTAAAAGATACAGATTCCGACTGATCAGCAATGGCGTCAACAACTGTCCCATCCATTTTTCCATAGACAATCACACGTTAACATTAATAGCATCTGATGGTTCTCCCTTTCAAGCGACACAGGTAGAATCTCTGAATATATTTGCCGGTGAAAGATATGACTTTATAGTGAATGCTTATAATAAAGTTGGGAACTACTGGATTAGAACGAGAGGATTGGCTGATTGTGGTGAGGGCCACAATGAAGCCAGACAAACAGCCATACTTAGATATACCGGTGCTAGTGACGAATTGCCTTCCGAATCTACTGATTATAAAAGTGGAGAACGCAAAGGAAGGGTGAGTTTATCTTCGTAGAGTTTTTAGTTCTGTTTTCTTCATTTTCATCATCTTTGTACCATCGTTAATCAAAATAAAAACAAATGTCCAAATCACCATCCCAGGGCAAAGTAAAATCTTTGAAACTGGCAATTTAAGTTAAAGACGTGAACTCCCATGGTGAGGCCGGGTACTTCAAAAGGGTCAGCACCTCCTGTCTAGCTAACCACACCCGCCACATGGGATACAACTTTAAATGATGCTTTAAATACAGAGCTTACTTAAACCAAAAGTTGCAAAGTTACAAAGAACAAATTGTTGGACAAATATACATAGCTTTTTGTTTTCTTTTCTTAATTTTAAACACCGTGCCATAGGTGGAATGTACGTTAAATGGGGCTTAAAATGCAGAACTTACTTTGACCAAAGGTTGTTGAAAGGATCGAATTGCTTGGATTCGGTGGATATACACTTCCGTAAAATGTTTAATAAACACAGTGAAGAGAATGTGGTAATATAGTATTTCGCAGAACATATCGCTAATTGAAAGCACCAGTGAAAAAAATCTTTAGTACTTCTACTTTTGTCAATTCCGATTAATTGTATTTTACGTTTATTTCAGAAATTAAATCCATTAAATCAAGGACCAGGAGATGAGAGAATTACAGTGGCACAGTTAAATTCAGCTTTACCTAACGACGTCTCATTATTACCAGTGCCAAACAAACGTTTTTATTTAGCTTTGGATTTTAATTTAGTCCAGAATTACCGGTTTCATGACCCGGATTATTATCCACTTTCCAATATGATCTCAGAAGGACATGGAATGCATGGCGAGCATGCGCATCATATGTTTACTCCACAGATAAACCATATAACTTATTATAAACCACCGTCGCCTCCTTTAAGTCAGTTCAAACATGTAGAAGTAAGTTTAGTTTTTATGTATATCAAAAAATTGTGTATAAAATCAATTGAATGAATTTTTCACTTTATTTTATGTATACATGTAGCATCCTTTCATCCACTTTGCTAGCACCTTTTGACCTCACTTATTTTTGCATTTTTATCCACTGCTTTTCAAAAAAGAATTAGATATTAAATTATTGACAATTCTTGTCTTTACAGTGTATTGCAAATCTGTTGCTCTTGATGATTGAAATTTTGTGTAAATGATCACCATTCTACCAATAAACCTAAAAAATAGATTAATATCCTACAGGATGTTACAAAAAGCATAGAGTTTATGTACTTATTGATATACATAATCAGTGATTTTGTTTCATTTTTCTAAAACTACCTTCTGCCTCTAAGATTGGAGATTGAAGTTCTAAAATATAGCATGCTGTATTATGACATGCTGTCAATAGTTAGGGTTCTCGTTGCAAAGATGTTGCATTGTAACATTATCTGAAACTTTGTAGGTAAGAACAACTAATTGAATTGTGTATTTAACTAGTGTTTTGTTAATTTTAGTGGAAAATTGGAAATTTAGTCATTATTCCCTAGGGGAACCTACCTTTATTCGGTAGTAATTTAAGGCAATCAAAATCACTGATAATGTATTTGTATAAGATAGACATCGCCAATAAAACTGGATATGTAAGTTTTAGATTGCATGTATATACTAGAATTAATTTCCTCCATTGAGAAAAAATGTGTACAAATAACTTGAACTCAATAGTACCAGTCCATGTTCAAATCACAAAAAACAAAAACCAAAGTAATTCTGAAAACTTGCAAAGAAAACTTCTTAAGGGCCTTGATAAGCCGATGCTTTCAATAACCTTGTGACAACAATTTATATTTACATATTTTATTTGTGAAACAAGATCTTATTTGCATGGTCTTGAGGGATAAACATATGCATTTTTTTCTTTTTGTCAGAAATATTTTTGTAATGAGGATGAATTAAAAGAAGATTGTACTAAAGAATTATGCGAGTGTACCCACCGTGTTAAAGTAAATAAAGGAGAAGTAGTAGAATTAATACTTGTTGATGAAGGAAAACACCTGAATAATAACCATCCAATGCATCTACATGGTCATAACTTCAGAGTTGTAGCAATGGAAAAGGTATGTATTCTTACCAGTTTTTATACCCCCGCGAACTAGTTTGAGGGGGTTTATAGGCATGTATGCCTGTCTGTCGTGTAAATTGTTCCTGACCATATCTCATAGCTGCTTTGGAAACTTTGCATGAATAATCTTCATGGTCCAAAGGTGTGTCATGACCTTGAACCAGAAATCAGATACTTTGAATGTATGTTTTATGGTACCTTACTGTTATGGTACTCTGGTGTTTCTTTGTAGGTGATGTGTTACATAGTTGTTTTTATTCCGTGCAGTTAAAATTGCCCGTTTGTTAAGATGCCTCAAGGTAGGATCTATAAATGTAGGATACCTTTTTGTTAATCATCCTGTTTTTACCATTTCAGTTAAACGAGTCAGTGTCTGTTGAGTATGTAAAAATGCTGGATCAGATGGGAATGATCAGACGTAAGCTAACCAGGGCAGTTCGGAAAGATACGGTGACGGTACCTGATGGAGGCTACACTATACTACGTTTCCAAGCAATAAATCCAGGTATAAATATACAGGAAGCTAAAGCTAGGAACAGACATGTCAACAATCAACAACTAAAGTTACCAGTCAATGTCAAAAGCACAATCCCAAAGCAAAGCAAATATTTTGAAACTGACAAATTAGGTTAAACAGTGAGTTTTCCACAAGAGATAATTGTCGGGTGCTCCGGAATGGTAAGATCCTGTTTAGCCAGCTACACCACCACGAGTGTAATCAAAATTGAGAGTGAAAAAACATGAAAGAAAGGGACGTCAAATATATCCAGGGTAATTTGGGATACACAGACATCATACGTATCCACAATATCGTGATGACGGCCAAAATAATTAATTGTTCTAAAGTGTAATTTGTGGCGATGTTAAATCACCATATTTTTGAAAAAGCTGATTTGCAACTGGAATATAATTTTACATTATTGCAAACAAACCAAAATAAGAACGCCAAAATTCCTCATAAAAATGTTTTATCTTATTGGTACATTTTGTAGTGAAAAAATAAAATTAACACATGTTATCGCTTTGTTTGAACTAAAACTGACTCATATCTATCTATCCAATAAATGTCTTGTGGTGTTCTTTATATATCGGGCTAAAAAATATTTATAACTTAAAAAACTGAAATTAGATCCATTAGCTTTAGATAGCGATGGTAAATTCCTTATTAAAATAGATATTTATCTTAATAAATGATGTCAATAACCCATATGTAAGTGCTTTATCGACACGATTTACTGAAATAAAAAGTTAAAATACACAAAAATTACGCAATTTCTGGTTTTACAAAGTGTGTTAAGTATATAACTATATAAATATTTGGCAATAGAAACCCCATTTCTTTAGATTAGTACCTAATTACAATCAAATCAAAGCTGTCTTAATTGTTTATTTATTATCTCTTGCTGTGGTCGTTATGTCTCATGTTTTATCGTATAATATTTTTGTTGGTTTTGGAGTTTTTGTTTACTAGTATATGTCTTAAATTGCATAACCGATTACTAAAACATATGGACAATGTTTTACGTTCGTCCTCGTCCTTAAGTAAGGGTGTGAAATCAACAACTTTAAACAGTCTATATAACACTTCTGCATACATTGTACTGCTTACTTATGCTGCCGTTATGATTCAATATTTTTACAAGAATCATAAAGCAAGTTGGAAAATTGTTTTTTTAGTGAAATCCGTTCATTGTTGTTTCAAGATTTGTAATTTTTTCTATCAAATGTTGATTTCACTAAACCGTCACTCAAATATCCATCCAAAGTCAAAAGTATTATCATCAAGTCATGGGTTTTATGAATTGTCTCAAGGTGTGTGTTTGTCCTCTCTTGTCTCCTCTTGTTTGGCTGTTTCTGTCCTTAATCTTTCGTGTGTCCTGTTGTTTGTTGTCGAGTGCATGTATTCCCATTACAAATTTCTGTCTTTTATTTTGAAAATAATCTTGCATTGATATTTCTTTCCTTTTCATGCCTGTTGCCGTTTTTAATGCAACTTTTTATCTCGCCGGATGAAAGTTGGATAATGACGTCTCTGACCATCCAGTAACCAATTGACGTATCGCCGGCCACGCCCACAATGTTCCGTCAAATGGCCGAATGCTTGATTTACACTCAAAAAAGAATAAAAACTCGGCCTGATTAGCGCCATTTAATGACGTCACTGACACTAGTACGTCATTATTTGCCGTGACGCTGCTTTGGTACCGTGATGGCGACCAGTGTCGGAACATTGTGGGCGTGGTCGGCGATACGTCAATACTGTCTATTCCGTGCGTAAAATAATATTTGTGGTGCAACTTTCCCTGTAAGCTAATATAGGGTAATAAATGTGGGTATAGGGATAAGAACCGTTATCTTCTGAAAACTCTCGTTATACTCATTGATCATATTGAATTTTATTAGTTTTCATTAATTGTTTGTGTAACATAATGCTTCACATTGTGCGTTTGGTTATTTTAGAAACAAAGTATGTTATAGAAACTTTAAAATTTATTTATAGGATTTTGGCTATTCCACTGTCATATTGCCTTCCATATGGAAATGGGAATGGGTATGTTGTTTCAAGTTGGAGAACTAGAAGAAATGATAAAGACACCAAAGAATTTTCCTAGATGTGGTGATTTTACACCTGAAACAGAAAGCCAGGCAGACGATGTACCAGATTGTAAACTTCCATTAACTTCCGGTGCACAGCAAAAGAACAGACAAGTCGTCACTATGCCGCCATTTTCAGTACTGTCACTTGTTACAATTTTGCTATATGTCGAAGCTTGTAATGTGTTTTATTAGAAACCGTATTTATTCAGTGTGGACTTGTGTATCCGGTGCTGTTTTGTGGGGGACTAACAGTTAAAGTTTGTTATGTACTAATATTGATACTGTTTTGTTAGGAATTGACTGTTATTGATATATTACTCAGAACAGAAATGCCGTATAACCTGGTTATACAATTAAGAGAAATCCAAGGTTACTAACCAAATGTTATATCGTGAAATTTGACTGTCAAACAGAAATGACAAATAATTTAAACCAAAAGAAATCCAATGTACTTACCAATCGTGTATTGTTACACTGAAATGCCATATAATTTACAAATTTATAATCAAGAGAAATCCATTGTTATAACCAAATATATAAAACAGGAATTGTCTGTTAAACAGAAATGTCAAATAATTTAAAACCATAAGAAATCCAATGTACTTACCTATCGTGTATTGTTACACTGAAATGTCATATAATTTACAATCAAGAGAAATTCTTGGTTACTAACCAAATATTTATACAGAAAATTTGACTGTAAAACGGAAATGCCAAATAATATACAGCCATAAGAAATCCAATGTACTTAACAGTTGTGTAATGCTTAACGGAGATGTCAAATAATTTTACAACCAGAAATCCATATCAGCTGAAATCCCATTACTTAGAAATCCATTGTGATCCATTTTACCAAACGATTTACCAATAGTCCATAGTATATTGGACTTCTAATTATACATAGAAATCCATTACGATCCATTGTGGTCTATTGTGATCCACTATACCAAAACTCCCTAGTATAATAGACTGCTGATTATCCATAGAAATCCATTGTTATCATTATGATCCATTGCAATCCATTATGTATACAACCCGTTTTATTAACAGTTTAAGACTGGTTACAGTTTGTATATGAGAGATACATTGATGTGATAAGCCCTGTAATAAAACCAAAGGTTTTGTTGTTTTGTAGAAATGTTTGTGTGGTACTTAACATTTATTGATATGAGGGACCTGATGTCTTTCATATGAGGGACCTGATGTCTTTCACATGAGGAACCTGATGTCTTTCACAATTTGTTTGTATATGCTGAACCCCGGTTTTCATGCTTGGTCAAAAACTTAAAAGAATGGTGCTAATTCAGATTGAGACCTGACAATCACACATTATGACTATAGGTTTACCAGTGAACTGAGACAATATTTACCATATGTGTGATGAACCAGATAACTCTAATTTTTGATGACATTCATATTGCCATGTTTGCCAATATGTCAAAGTTATATCTTTTGATTAATGTAGCATAATATAAACTTTATACATTTAAGCATTAAAATTATTTTTGTTTAATCACTGATGTAATATTTTTATTGCGCTTTTTTTTTTTTTTTTTTTTTACTCAAAACCAAGCATGTTTCCATTAAAATGTTATAGAAAACGAAACTTATAAGTCCCGAAACATAGGGAAAGTAGTTTTATTATCAAGTAAAAAATAAAAAATGGTAAACTATTTAGTCAAGATCTTGCGTTTGCCATTTTTGCATATACATTGTATATTTTCTTCTTTTTGGAAACCAAATTTTGTTTCACCCAATTTTGTTTCCACCAAAACACTCATCAATGATACCTTTTCCAGACTTCCAACCTAAAAGATATTTTTACATGAAACATGCCTTAACTGTCATTTATATTTGTGAAAACTGGAATTAAAAAGCTTTTAAAATTTCTGACGAAAAAAAACATGCCACAAACAATTCCAAAAGCTTACCATCTCCGGTTTTATTGGAGTTGTTCAAAAACAGTACTAAGCTATATGTTAATGATCAATGTTTTGTAATTTCATCATGCTGAACTTTGACCCCATGCTTTATGACGTCTGCTCTTTAACACAACCCTGCAATATATGTAGCAACCTAGCATGCAAAATGGTGATGGTGAAACTGGTCACGTGATGGATTTAAAGGTATATATGTTATATGATATTTTAAAAACATAATATTTTTTTTAAGTTGTAATGTGTTTTTATTCTATAGAATTCACAATCCTTCACACATTATGTGTGAGTAAATTTGTTATAATACAAACATATATAAGATAGTAAATAAGTAATTAATTAACAAATTATAATACATATATACAGTACAGATATGTCTAAAGTTTAACATAATAATATTATTAATACGTTATTGTCATATTTATAGTTCGTCACAAATCAGACTTTTGTATAATTCGTGTATGTCTGTCTCAAAGTGTGTTTGTTTCTTTCTTTGTTTCATTGCGAGATTCCATGTTATTACTTGTTCTGGCTTTTGACGTTATTTTGGAAATTACCGATGTAAACATTTTCCAAAACATTCTCCATAAACGTCAAGATGTATTGATTACCTGGTCCGCTGACAAATTTCATTTTAGATTTCTATTTTTCACTTAAAATAATAAGTGACTTAACATTTAATAATTAATTGATAATTATTATTGCCAACATTTCAACCTATATTTAGCAAACTATTTATATTCATTAATATTAAAGAATTGTGATGTCACCTGTAAGTTGACCAATAACAGTTCTTATATTATCAAACATAATTTGATTGGTGTTTAATTTAATTTATTTTATTCTAATTTCAGCAAGTATTTGTGGATTTAAACTTACATGTTGGTCAAAAACATTTTGCATTTCCATCAGGTGATAAAGTACGGAAATGGCTGGTAAGTAAAAGCGATACACAACTTATTTCATTGATTTGTTGAAGCATTATTTGTGTCTGGTATACTGCCAAATATAGTATGTTATGTCATTCAGTGGCTATGCTACTTGGTCACTAAAGTGGTCCTATGACACAGAAGGTATTATGCTGAATCTTTTCTCCTATATGATAACTTCTTTGTTTTGGCTAAGCTCAAGTTTTATATGGATAACTAACATAAATATGATGAGAGAAACTAATTCAAAACAAATCTGAATCACAATCCACAAGTAAAGAAAACAAACTTTGAAACTGACAAATTAGGTTAAACACGTAAACTTCCACCAGGGAAGTGAGGCCTGGCGCTCCAGAAGGGAAAGCACCTGTTTAGCTAGCTACTCCCGCTAAGTGTGTTACAAGATGCGACTGGGATAATAGTATTCTTGGGAAAATTCCACCAGCAGAGACATCGACGCAGTAGTAACAAAAAAAACCATAATACTCTAAACTTAACGGAAACAAGCAAAATGAATAAGTAAACGAGACGACATGCGCGTATTGATTCTACGGTTACAAATCCACCTGAGTTCTTATGAAAAGTTTCCGAGCAGCTCTAGGAGAAAATAACATACTGTTTTGTTTTGCTCCTACCATTCCAGCACAATAGACGATGGTTGTTTTTATAAAGTGTCATTTACCATTGTCTTGCCGTCTAAATCTTTTATGTTCATTAATGTTTAAGGCATTTTCGTTACAAGTTAGTCGACCAGTAAAAATATTACTTTAGATTCGTTAGTGTTTTATTAATTGGCTTGTGAACTTTCCTTTCCCCAACATGCTTGAAAAAGGAGAAATAAGATGTCTATAAAACTGGAATGTGAAGTTGTTCCGGACACGCTCTTCTGAGCCCGGGGCCCTCGAAAAGAATGCTGTCTTACTGTCGCCCACCTTATTGGTATATCTGTGGCAATGTAGCCGGTTACAATATTAATCTAGTGATATTTCAGTATTATTTACATAAATGTATTATTTTCTTTTCAGAGTCCTTTGGTAGAAAAAAGCCGAGGATTCCATTCAAGATTTTTACGAAAAAAGCGAGAGGTTGATGCAACATGACCTTAAAATTCAACACTAGCAATTAATTAAATTTATCTATAAAGTTTTTGTTATTTTTAAAATTTTGAATTTCACCTGTTATTTTTATTTGATTGTTACGAAATAAAAACAAATTTAAAAAATAGATTTTGTTCATACTTGAAAAAAGCTGGGGTTATGTTATAAACAACATTAGTCCAATATTGAAGAGTGGAGAAGAGTTATGGAGTTTCACGACCATTCAAGTTTCTTTTTCACTTCTATCGATGTTATGATATGTTGGAGGAAACCGGAGTCCTCAGAGAAAAAAACCACTGAACTTCTGCAAGCGAACTGACAACTTTCTCACACTAGGATTTATGTCAAGAGTTGAATTCCAACCTATAGATGACGAGAGGCGCTGTGATCCATCCATCAGCTAGATTGATTGAATGGGGTTTTACTTCCTTGTCATAAATATTTCACTGATATCGTTCCGTCACAAGCTAAAGGTGCAGTGGACGAAATTTTCACCTTTGAAGTGCACTCATGCTTCATGCCTGTCGTGACACGGGAAATTGGTTTTCAAGGTCTCTTCTGAAGGACCCCATGAATTTACATTTCTAAATACTGAGTACTTGGCAAAAGGACAGTAACTACCTTTTTCAAGTTTTGGTCAGACTCCGGTCAGGGTTTAAACCTACGACCTCCCATCATACGCGGCAAGCACACTATCAATTGAGCTACCACAGTGGTTCATTAGTAAGGCATCAATTGTGTAGGCCTCACATAAACGTAAAATGTGGACATACATACTATTAGCACAATTTTTTATCAATTATTTAAAACTAGAGGGATTATTATAAGATTGCCTCGTTATGAATATCTTAAATGCTGATGTAACGTAAAACAACATTCAACAAACCAACCGACGACAATACTTGTTATATAGGACCAAGTGACAGGGCGAATGAAGTGTGAATGTGGACTTCATTATGTAAATAGTACACAATTACTAAGCTGTCTAGAAATTACAGCAATGGTGTGCACTGCAAACTGGTTAATGGTGCTAGTGTGTGGGGTGATTAGTTTGGAAGTTAAAGCACTTTCTAATTATTATAAACAACATATTTACGAGGGGTCAAAAAGTTCATAGAACGGGGTATATATTGCCGCAACAAACCATACATTTTATTATTATTTTTCAATATAGTCCCCATTTACCCCAATGCACTTTGCCCACTTTTCTTTCAGACTGTCTATACCTTTGAAATAGAAGTCTTCGGTTTGGTCCTGAAACCATGCCTCTGTGGCAGCCTTAAGTCCATCATCATCTGGAAATCTGATTTCCCCGTAAATGGGATTTCAAATTTCTAAATAGGAAATAATCACTGGATGCTAAATCGGGAATGTAGAGTGGGTGATTAAGTTGTTCGAACTTGCATTCACGAATCGATGCTTGTGCAATCCTTGACTTGTGCACAGGAGCATTGTCGTGAAGAACCAATACCCCTCGGCTCAACTTTCCCCTCCTTTTTAATTTAATAGCAGCTTTCAGCTGCTTCATTACATGCTAGATCAGCATAGTAAGCCCCAATGATAGAGATTCCAGCAGGTTTATAATTGATTAACAGAACACCCTTAGAATCCCAAAACAGTGGTTATGAGTTTGACAGCTGATGGTTGGGTTTTGAATTTCTTTGGTGGGGGTGAGCCAGGGTGCTTCCATTGCATGGGCCCTTTTTTGGTTTCTGGGTCCCAATGATGAATCCATGCTTCATCACCAGTTACTAAACGTAAATGGAAGCTCTGCGGGTTATCGTTATAAATGCCAAGAAGCTCCCTACTTGACTGGAGTCTTTGGAAGCGATCCTGCACATTAAGGTGTCTGGGGACCCATCTTGTGGATACTTTTGACATCCCAAGATGCTCGTGGATAACCGTGTATACACTTCCATGTGAAATGTCACACTCCCTAGCTATGTCTTCAATCCTAATTCGACGATCATTCATGATGAGGGTCTCCATAGACGTGACAATTTCCTTTGAGATGGCATCAGCTGGCCGACCTGACCGTGGGTCATCCTTCAGTAAGGTGCACCCACGTTTAAATTCAGTTGACCATTTTGTCACTGTGGAATAGGCAGGACTACTGTCACCGTACACCTGGGCCATTCGCCGGTGAATTTCTTTGGCATTTAATCCCTCTACTGTGAGGAACTTTATTACTGCCCTAAACTCAACATTTTGATTTTCCATCATTGCTTGATGGTCACCAACTTTGAATGCTTTTGAGAAATACACAAATATGTTGTGACAAATAAACTTGATATGTTTAAAATGGCGGAATGTTGTGTTGTCTAAATAAGTAAAGAAAATGTGTGTTACGATAAGCTGAATACGCTGTTCTATGAACTTTCTGACTTCCCCTCGTAGATATTTATATTTTGCCCATTTTTAACTTCCCTTTCGAAGGTCTGTGTGTTTAACTTCATTTGCAAGTTTTCACAGTTTTTTACTTGACTTTTGAGACTGAACATAGAGCGGTAAGTTTGTGTGTATTTTTATTAAGTCTTAAAGAAATTTAAAACGGCTACACATCACATTCATGTAAAGTCACTCGTACTGCCAAATAAAATGATGCCACATGTGTGGTCATAAGGAAATAGCATGGGTCTCAAATCGGAAGTTTTATAGAACAAAACTGTCCCATATGTACATGTATATCAATATATCACTAAGTACATGTAATCGAAACTTTTAATATCTGAATAAATCACTTAAGCCTCATAAATGAAGTAAACACTAACCTATGAACTTGTAAGATAACTGAAGCAACAGGTGTTAAGGCCCTTGATCACTTATGTACTTCTAGTATAATGGACTTATGACAATATCCAACCAAAATGCACAACTATAAGTTCACAGTCAATTGGACCTTAAATATGCCCTACAGATAAATAATGGATGGTTGAAATGGTAAACACAGCTGTGATGACGATGACAATGTTCTCATGTTGATGATGACATGAGTAAATATGATGATGATGATGATGATGATGATGATGGTGATGATGATAGTAACTCTACATGTATTGCATATCAAAGCACAAAGCGTTGTGGCCTTGTTGAGAGCCCTTTATTGCCTCTGATGCAGGATGATTAAAACGGGTCAGGTGACAGTTTACAGAGCACACCATAATCTCCCCATAGATTGTTTTTATTAAGTGGACATACTTTGGTATCATCTATTCAAGTGTTGCACATCAATTCATTGGTTTATACATTTTGGCATTATACATTTTACAATCAAAGGGGGCCAATTCTTACTTTCTTTAATAAAACAGTTGTAGCAAGAGTCAACATTATTGTACTATTTTGTAGATTTTATCAAGCAAGTGTGATGTTTATGCAAACAAAAAGTTTTTTCAATAAAAAAAATCCGAGTCATCAAATTTTAAAACATTGCTTCATAGTATGTGATACATCAAAAAAATATAAACTGCCTTGAAATATCTTTAAAAATTGACAAAATGGCACAAAAAAGCACAATATAAAAAAGGTCATGTTGACTTGAGCCCATTTTGAAAGGTATTTCAACAAAACATCAGAAACCGCATTGGCCTAATGGAAGAGACGTTTGTCTACAAATCCAGGGTCTCTCTCCACTGTGAGTTCAAGCCCCGCTCAGACCACATGGGGAAAGTGGTTCACTTTGTATCAGTATAATTTGACTGGGGGAGTGGTACGCTTGTCTGTGGTGTACTGACTCTGTAAGCTGGCACGTTAAAGTCGCCCTGAGTGCGCGCTAGTACAAGGCAGACCATACAACACACTCACACTTCACATGCATACACAAACTTGTTCATAGATTAATCCAGAGATTAATAAAATAGTTCTCGTCGCGAATAGCTGAAAAATTGCTGATGTGACGTTAAGCAACATTCAACCAACCAACCAACCAAATAAAACACCAAAACTAAAAACATTGGGTCATTTGTAAACATACAGTCAAACTACAACAAATTAAATATAACTTTGTATATAAGTGGTCAAAATATGACCTTGGCCTCACAAAAAACATATCAAAAATTGAAATCAGCATGGAAATGTTCCAAAAATACCTTACATAGTAACAAAAAACACAAAAGATCTTGATTTTGAAGAACAATTTTCAAATGTCAAGGCTATATTATATTCCAAATGGTACAAATGGCTTATAAATATCATATGGCTCTTTGTAGATCAGTAGAGAGGAGTTTAAGATGTGTTCACTTATATCAAAGTAGTAGTTCATTGATGGTGGAGAAAAACAGAGTGTCAGGAGAAAAACACCGACTGGCATTCGGCAAACGATCTGACAAACTTTCTCACACTAGGATCTGTCATCACCCGAAGTGATGTCCTTGGTGACGTTTTACGTCATATGCGTAACAGAATCCGCCATTTGCCTGTTTTTCAACATGTTAAATCCCCGTAGCGTCAACGTTTTACCCTGTGCAGATATATTCTGGGCTAATCGCGGATGCGCATACGGATTTCCTGTTACGACTAGGTACAACTTAGTGAAAAATATTAATCTTTGTTCAAATTTATTTGATTTTCTATGGATATGAAGAGTATTTCACTGTCAAAAACAGAGTGGTTCCTTCAGTAGTTTGAACAATCGATCCGCCCACATACTTTCCAAGCATAAATTTTCCATTTTGGGTTTTTCCGCGGTTCCGGACATATTAACAGACCCGATGGCATGAATTGTGTGACGATTGTTTGGAAGCAAATTGGTCTCGAAATTGCCATTGAGCGAGTCTCTGAAACCATGTTTGTGCTGGCCACCATGGTGCCAATATCGTCGCGGTTGCCCGCTGTTGATAGATCACCTCTAAAACACGGGGTACGAGTCAGTCGGAACGGACAATTTACGAAGTTGTTGTTGTGGCGCCAGTCTTGTTGAGCTAACGCGTCGACCCCCGATGTGAACGGATCCCAGTGACGGCTGTTGTAAAATGGTAAATGTTGAAAAAATTTCACTGCTATATTGACAATAGATTGAGAATTTATACAGATGAAGAAAATGTTTTAAAGCGTACTGAAACGGGTTTTAGGAAGAACCATTCCACCCTTGATAATATATTTACTTTCTATTGCATATTGAAATTCTGTTTGCTTCAAAGAAGAAATTGTTCTGTACTTTCATAGATTTTAAAAAGGCTTTTGACAAGTGTGGCTGGAAGGACTATGGTATAAACTAAAAATAAACAACATTAATGGAAAATGTTTCACGGTCATTAAGAATATTTACAGTAAAATAAAATCATGTGTAACAAATGCAATAACTAAATCTGATTATTTTATAAGTGAAATTGGGGTAAGGCAGGGAGAAAATCTTTCGCCATTTCTTTTTTTCAATCTTTTTGAATGATATAGAAGATTTCTTGATGAACAAGGATATACTGGGAATTAAAACTGTTACGGATTTGCTATGTGATAAATTACAAGTGTTAATGAAATTGTTTGTTATTTTATATGCCGATGATACGATTATATTATCTGAGAGTGTGAACGGGTTACAAACTGCATTAAATGTTTTTGCGGAATATTGTAAAACTTGGAAATTAGAAGCTGATGTCGACAAACAAAAACAGTTGCATTATGAAAAATTTACCAGGTTTGAAAACACGGACTGTAGAAGTTCAACTGAAAGATCTGCAGATGACTTGGGGAGATGCTGAGACGAAGGCAAAGAACAGATCTGAATGGTTAAATCTTGTATTGACCTTATGCTCTACCTGGAGCGAAGAGGATAGGTAGGTAGGTATCTTTGAAAACAAGAAATAGAGTATGTTGATTTTTATAATTATTTGGGAATTTTATTTAACTTTGATGGGAAAATTACAAAAGCTAGGCAAAGGTTACTAGAACAGGGGAAAAAGGTATTATATGGCTTATACAGAAAAATTAGTAATTTACATCTTTCCGTATCATGTCAGTTGAAATTATTTGATCAGGTAGTCTTACCTAGTATGTTATATGGATGTGAAATTTGGGGATATGAAAAATTAGATTTATTTGAAAAAATCCATTTGCAGTTTTGTAAGCGAATTCTTAAGTTAAAATCTTCTACTCAAATTTTATGATTTATGGGGAATTAGAAGATTTCCAATTAATATAAATGTTGCCAAGAGAATGATTTCATTCTGCTTGAAATTGATTGACAATGATTGTAAGTTATCCAATATATTTTATAAGCTTTTATTAGAACTATATGGAGAAGTTGAATTTTCTTGGATTTAACAATATTAATATTCTATTGAATAACTTGGGATTTGGTAACATATGGAGTACACAGGGTGGGAATGTTAACAGAACTTGGCTTATCAACGAGATAGAGATAAGAATGAGAGATATTTATATACAAAATTGGTATTCACAGGTTTTTCGTCTCCTAAGTCTATAAATTACAGAATATTAAAGTGAAAATTGAATTTGAACAATACTTTGATATATTGCCAGAGAACTTGCGGTTAGTATTAGTAAAATTTCGAAAATGTAATCATAAATGCCAATAGAAAAAGGAAGATGGGAAAATATTGATAGAAATAATAGATTTGTAACCTTTGTAACAGCAATTCCATTGGAGATGAATTTCATTTCTTACTTGAATGTTCTTATTTTGACGACCTTAGAAAAAAGTTTATTGACAAAAATTTCTATTTGCACCCGAATACTTTTAAAATGTTACAATTAATGAATATGAAGAATTATGATAAGTTGAAAAATCTATGTTTGTTTATCAGGGAAGGATTAAAATTTTACAACTGAAAATTGAATGATAAGATTGTATATATTTAAGTATTTAATATAATTTGATACAATTTGGTACACTGTATTGTGTGTCATTATAATTCAATTCAATTCAAACTTTATTGTCATATAATCAGATGACAGATTGTGACAAACAAATACAATACAAACAAGCAATGAACATAAAAAATACTATAAGTCTGGCATATATCGAATACAAAGTAAAAAACAACTAAGAGTCTCCCATCCTCAGTTCCAATGGCTGTTTAATGAAGGAGGCTGTTCTTTTTACTTGACAAAAGTCTGTAGGATTTAGCAGGTCCACCAGTTTTTCAATATCGGTAAAATTATTAAAGTTGGGCATTTGTTATATTGTATATCATTGTATGTTAATTGTATCTGTAACTATACATTGTTATGTCTACATTGTATGCCAATATTATTATGTATGTTTGAAACCTCATATACCAACTCCAGTGGTTTTTGGGCATAATAAATTTGATTTGATTTGCATAAAACCATATGTGTCCCATTTTCCTGTTTAAATATGTTACAAAATACTCATTTTTTTGGCGAAATAAATACAATTTATTTTACAATAAATTATATAATTTTTTTTATGAAAATATGAAGCCTTAAACGTAATTAATGATCCCCGCTTTTAGGGCTTAATTGGTAAAAATTGTAAATGTAATAGGCTAAAAATTATGATATAATAATAAACTTGATAAAATTAGAAATATATTTTCAATATTACATACACTGAAAACTACTGATAAAAAATGTAAATACAATAACAGATTCTCTTCTTTTAATTGCATAATAATGTTCATTATTAGAAGACAACAAAGAAACAACATTATGATTTTAATTATTTAATAATAATAATAATATTAATAATAATAATTTGAACATGACATTCCATTGTTATGTAAAAAAAACTAGAGTCATGGAATTTACATGGACAACGTCAAAGTTGGAATAACTCGGCTTTTTACCCACAAATTGTTTCCATTTTTTTCCACAGAAAATATACTTTATTAATTAATTATTTAGTATACAAAAAAATAAGTTTCTAGCTTGCACACAAACTTCCTTGGCACATTTAATTTCCCTTGGTGTCTACCTTGAAATGAAATCTTCCCTTGACATGTTTTAGGTAGACTGCTGAATCAAAGACAATATACATCACCCAGTGTATACATAGTAAACACCACGAGTGGAAGATAATGAACATTGATCACACCAAAACAGTTAAAAATTTGGAATGACAAGAGTCACAATACATTTATCCACAGCAAATCTTTCCATGGGATATGATCTAAAGTCTCCTGTATGAAAGTTAACAACAAACATGGTTTTAAATGCATTCTTCTTACTGCCAGCATCAAACAGGTACAAATTGTTACCAAAGATACTCGAAGTGACATTTACAATTGAATAATTGTCTAACTTGCACAGAATTTCAAGATCCAAAGACAGCCCATCTCTAACAGTACACTTAATGACAGAACCAGATCTGGTAATTAAAAATATATTTCCATTCACGGCAATCGCTCCAGTATAACAAACTGGTTCTGGCAAATTCCCAACGACTGTACACTGATTTGTAACAGTATCAAAACACTGAATTGTTGCCAATGTTTCCAAATGCTTTTGTTTTCCACCAAAAATGTACACTTTATTGTTTAGTGCAGCAGCTGACATTCTTCTTACTTCAACTTGTAAATTACCTACTTCTTCCCAACAACTTCGAATAATGTCAAATGCCTCTATGACTGCTATGAAGTCAGAGACAAAATCTACACCACCAAAGACATACAGTTTTTTATTTACACACACCATGGCATGTTCAGCTCGATTTCTAGATAAGCTTGGTTTATCTAACCATTTATCTCTCTCTCTATCATACATAACAAAGTTTGTTTTGTTTGAACCTCTCATCATGTTAGTTCCTCCCAAGACATAGATGGAGTCAGAAAAAGAACAGGCTGCAAAGTGTTTTCCATGACTGAGTGGAAACTGGCTTATGCCTTTCACATATTTCATATCAATCAAATCGTCTATCTTGACTGCTTTACACAGCCCGTTAGTTGTAAGGAAAATAAAGCAATCTGTATATCTGAAATGTTTTCTCTGTTTCATTCTGTGGTTTACACAAGATCGGTCACCAAGGATATGGAACTTTGTGACTTCAACAATAAACTTCTGATATCTTGTATCTTGAAAAAGAAACTGGTTAGCATCCAAAAACTGACTGAAATATTCTGGAGATAACAATGGTAATCGTACAAATTCTAACAAGTCTGGGAAATCTGACAGCCGGTTACTTTTATCATGATTGAGCCAGGACAACACTGCCTCGCATACTTTGTCTTCACAGCTGGTCCTTAAATCATCACTCTGTATTAGCTCTTTCATCTCTTGTATGCCTAGACTCAAAAAGTCCAATGTTGTGACAATTTTATCAAAATTTTCCAAAACTGTCCTTTTGGCTTTATCAGCAAGTTCCACGCAAGAAAAAGAAGAAGAAAGATGCCAAATGTGAACACTTGATTCAATGGTCATCTCTTTGGTTAAAAAATCTTCACACTCATTTTTTAAACAATCAATTTGTAGCATGCAAGATGCCTCTAGTAACTGATCAACATTGGGCTGTCTTATCCTGTTCTCTTTTCCATATATGAAAGCTATCACATCTCTAAATGTCTCAGATGATATACCTTGTATACAGACCTCTTTTTGGTCATGTTCCTTAAAGTTGCTGGTAAACATAGCCTGAAAGTATGGTGATACTGCAGCTAGTACTGATTTATGACAATGAAATGACTCATCTTCAACCTTAATGGACACGTCAATCATCATCTGACCCTCATGCTGATGTAATAAGCTTTCTTGAAGAACAATAGCAGCTCGCTGTTTCCAGTTACTGTTTTCCATTTCGATTCTAAAAATATATATATAATGTACATGTTAATGTAACAACATCACCATACAGATAAAATAACAACACTTTAGATGGTTAAGCCATGTGATGAGAATGCTCAATGAGAAAATACCAAAAACAGCATTACACCACCTGAAAAAAAGAAGCCTGGTAGACCTCGTACCACCTGAAGGTTGGAGGAGAACCATTCAAGTAGAGCTTCCAGTGGGGATTAAGAGGATAAGTAAAGTAAGTACATGTAAAGTCTTAGGATAATAGGATATCAAGCTGACAAAAACAACCACAAATATGTGATTGTCACCGTAACTTGGCTAGTGAGTGAAATTAAGAAAACAATAAAAGATAAGATAAGCACATATTGTGTTAAAATGGGCCTGAAATGCTCACCTCATGTAATTTGTAGTAAAAATGACTGTCACATATCTTAAAAAAACTGAGGTGCTAAAATATTTATTGTTTTAGTAATATCAATTCTATTTAATAGTTGTACCAAAGTAGGAGACAAGTATCTCAGTGAATTCCGTCAGAACTTTGAACCTACCAACTACAAGTACAAGACTATAATTTTGTGGTGGACTGGACTCAACAGGTGGCCAATTAACTCTACCCTACATTTTTTTCTTTCCAAGGGAGTTGTTCAAATAAAAAAATTACAGAACAGTGCAGAAGGGAGGAATATGGCAGGCGGGCTTATGGTGGCTGGGTAGTTCAGTGGGTAGATTGTTCTGCTAGTATTGGGAAGGTCTAAGATTTGAGTCCTGGCTTGGCAACTGCATTTTTCCCCTTTCCTGTTACATTTGGGGGCTCGTCTGACCCTGGGAAGTGCTGATCAACAGGTTGGTCCAAGGGTGGAACCTGGTGGTTTTGATTCAAAGGAGTTGAATCGGAGGTAGATCAGTTGAGTCCCAGTTCGGCCTCTGTCATTTTTTCCGCTTTCCTATTACAATTTTAGGAATCACTCAGTAAAATTGGGTTTAACAAAAATTATTATCTACAAAAGAAAAGATATGTTTACTGTTTAAATTTTCTTCGCAAGCTCAGACAAAATATCTAAACGTGTATTGATGTGCAGGCACCAACTTTTTATGGGTAAAGGGAGGTAACTCAAAAAAGATAATAAACTACTTTAAAAAAATCCTAAATTATCTCGAGATTACTTACTATCAGTCTTATATTATTTAAATGGATGCACAAACGTATTTTTTTTCATAAAAAAAGATCGCTACAAAATGCAAAAACAGACTTGGGACAAACAGCAGACAACACAGTCACAGAACACAGAAACGTGACAAAGCAGGAAGCACCTTGGGCATTATGCCACTTAAAAGAAAAAGAAGTGTCGGTGTTACTTAATAATTGTATTACCTGCTAGGAACACCCAAATCTAAGATCTAATAATGGATAAATTATCGTGCATCACAAAAACTGGGAAATCCATTATGTACATTTTGTATCTTTCGACTTTGCCATACGTAAGCGGCCCCGGTCAAAGGCGTTGTCAGTTTTGCAGTTTAGTTTCCACCATTATCTGGGACACCAGCATTAGATTGCATAAGTAGAGTTTGAAATCAATCTTGCAAATGCGCAAGTCGTACGTATAAGAACAATGATATTATAATTATTATTGCTATGTTATCAGCCACATTCTTTCAAAATCTGCCAATATATAATGTAAGACATGACTGGGCTACAAGCCGAGAAAAAAAAATACAGTCGTAGTTATCGGATTACAGACGTTTCGTCCCATAGGACTTTTCGTCCCATGCCATTTCGTACCATATTCAGGACTTTTCGTCCCATATTTGTAAAACGTTTCGTACCATAGGACTTTTCGTCCCAAGACATTTCGTAACATTGTTATATTATCTAAAAGAGATAAATAAATATTATTTATTCATTTGTTTTTTGTTTTTATTATTTATTATTGTTTTTTGTGAATAAAATTTAATTATTTTTATATTAAGTCAAGCACAGCTTGGAGATATTTATTTTATTTTTTTATTATTTTTTAAAAATAAAATTGAATTATTTTTATATTAAGTCAAACACAGCTTGTATATATTTATTATTATTATTATTATTATAATTTTTCAAAATTATTATTTGACTTTAAATAACCACGCTGTATATTCGCGTGAAGTTGAAAAAACTTTAAAGCCATAAACAGATAAAATGATCGGGAATACTGATTATTATTGTGTTTTTTTTCTTTTTGAAAACAAACGATTTTTCCACAAGCTTTTGTTGTTCGGTATGTTTGTTAAGCAGCGTGGGTTAAGATGCAAAATATTGGGATAGTAATTTCACAGGAAACGTTCTACAAACACGAAGAAGCGCGGGGCATCAAAAGAGACTTACTTCAAATAAATCTTATGAAAAGGGTATAGCATATGTAAAAACTTCGGAGCTTATGTACCGAAACACGCGGCTTCTTTGTTAATTAAAAAAAACCACAAAAATTGGTGAATAAAAAAGCACCCTTACCATTACTACTTCACTTTTTCACTATGCCTCGGTGTGCGTGCATCGTATGTCGGAAGACTGTAAAACCTAGACAACATGCCTTTCAATGTGACGGATGTCAAAGGTGGCAACATCGACTTTGTGGCACTGGTAAGTCTAATAGTACAGATTTGAATTTAATACACTTTTTGTGAAAATAAGGTTGAAACTGTAGAAAGTGAATAGGTTTCATTGGCGATATATATTAAAGATATTTGTTAAGTAAATGAATTTGTTAATTTAAGTGAATTAGGGTGGTTTTCTCTGTGCAAAACTGGACATAAAGAATGTTGATAATATAAATGAAACAAACTTTTTTTAAGATAAAATAGAGAGATTTACATTTATAATTATATTAAAATATGTTCCTAAATTTCGAATTAGATCCCATTCTTTATAGATATAAAAACTTACTTAGATCTGAATTATATAAAATCTCTCCATTCCTTGACAGTTATTTGTTAATTTACTTATTCATTGGTGTGTATTGAGACTGCAAATCAATAAAATGTTTGTACGTTTATGTTACTTAGGCATCGATGCCGATCTGTATTGGGAAACCATGAGGGGAAATGGTATCATCAATTGGTGGTGCAGAGAATGTCAGCCCGATGTTGGAGTCCCACAGCAAGAAAGTACCAGACTTTCAATGTAAGTTTCTTATAACTTTTGATCTGTTAGGTGTTTATAGTCAACATGAATGTACATGCCTTTAACTTCCTTGTACATTTAGTTTTCTTAGTAGAGTATTTGAATAATCTATATTTTGAAAAGTATTCGTTTTTCAGTTCTTTAGTAACTACACGCTGATTGAACAATCCATCATATTCAATGTAGTTCATTTAGTTACAATAAAATAGTATACATTTTCCTATTACAATAATTATATAAATCTTATTATTTCAGAGAACCCGTTGCCGTGGATAAAGCATCGTTAAATATAACTAGAGATACCATCAACCTCCCGGAAGATGTAGCAGAAGAAGAGTAAGTACAATTTAATTTTTTTCCTACCAAAATTTGACAGCATATTGTATTGGTTATATAAATTTTCAAGTTCTTTATAATTATCATCCCACCAATTTACGTCTTTGTGGTTAACTTCATTGATTTTACCATCATAATTATATACTTTTTATCCAATAATAATTATTAGCATTATGTTTATTTTTTGTATAATAACAATTATATAAATCTCATTATTTTAGAGAACCTGTTGCGATGGACGAATCGTCATTTTCCATAACCAGAGTTACATTCAACATCCCGGAAGATGTAGCGGAAGAGTAAGTACAATATACATGTTTTGTACTAGTATTTGTTTTTTCCACCGAATTTTAATTATGTTATTATTTAAACTTGGTTATATAAATTTGCAGTTTCCTTATAATCATTTGTTATTGTATTTAACATATATTATAAACTATTTTTTTACGAGAAATAAATTGATAATGCTACTTCTATTGCCGTGCTACGATGTTATTTCTCAAGTTTATGTGTGATTGTTATTAATTTTTGTTTTAGTTTGTATTATGTTTGACTTACGTATATTCATAATTGATATATTTCAGGTCGTCCGAAAGCCATTTGTACAGCTTTTATCAGTACATGCCTTTTTGAAGACAGATGATGGTGCAAAACAGGTTCCTTTGGCATTTTGTTTAATGACAAGAAGACGGAAGAAAGATTATAAGAAGGTAACAAGCTGCATTCATTAAAAAAAATAAACGTTTGGATATTATTTCACTTTTATCAAGACGTATCCAGTTAGATATTATTTCACTTTTATCAAGACGTATCCAGTTAGATATTATTTCACTTTTATCAAGACGTATCCAGTTAGATATTATTTCACTTTTATCAAGACGTACGCATGACCCTCATCAAGCAGTAAAATATAATATATTTTATTATGTGTTATGCATTATTATCTTTTTTTTCAATAGGTTATGAAGAAGTTGAAGAAATGCTTGCCACCATCTGTTGACAGTTTTTTTGTTGACTTTGAAACAAACTGATTTATGGCAGGGGATACGGTCCGTGTTTGGCGAAGAAGCAAGAATTAGAGGTTGTGCCTTCCATTGGTCACAAGCTGTTTGGAGGAAAGTACAAGAACTAGGTTTGCAAGTAAGTATATGTTCCATAGCTAGAAACAATGTCAAGTAGTTGTAGCTGAATTAAATGCACATGGCAATAACTAGACAAAATTATAAAGAATCAGTTTATTATCCTGATTATTAAAAAACATTCTATTCATTTTTACCTGCAATCAAATCTAATAGTGTAGTAACGCCCCATTCAAGAATATTTCACTTATATTGAGCGTTGCGCTGTTCAAAGGCCGTTTCATTTCGTAATGCCGATAAGATAAGTCCTTATAAAGTCATACCTTTTGTTATGGATCAAATGTCTATATGATCTTTTTTTGCTTGACTCGCCATAAATGCAATCATATTAAAATATGAATTTTCTAATTACTTGTTTACTGTATTTGTAGGTGTCTTATCGTGAAGATGATGGAACGCATAAATATATAAGGAAGTTGTTTGGCCTACCATTTTTACCGGCAGAACACATGTTGGCTAGTTTCAGGAAGCTTTCTGAACGTGCACAGTTAGAGCCTCTAGTTCGCCTATCAGATTATGTCGATTCAACGTGGTTTTCAAGTTCTGTGTGGTCGGTTGACTCGTTATCTGTTTTTCGCCAGTCAGTGAGGACAAACAACGATTGTGAAGGGTGGCATCGTCGACTGAACGACAAAGCTGGAGGACCTCTGCCTTTCTATGTTCTAGTGCCATTTCTTTATCGCGAAGCCGCGTTGCTTCCACTCCAGAGGAAATTGGTATATTGTTTTACTTATATCGTGTGTTTAAACTTGTATTTTTAGATTTTAATAGTAGCTTTTGAATTTTGATCAATTATGTTTTACTTATATCGTGTGTTTAAACTTGTATTTTCAGATTTTAATAGTAGCTTTTGAATTTTGATCAATTGTTTAGTCTTATGTATAGAAATATATTATTATTATTTACAATGATTCGTGATAGGTCGTCCACGATCTGAGGTATTTTTATACGGGAAATGTCCCGGCGCGAAGCGCCGGGAATTTCCCGTCTATAGGTAACACGTATGTATTATGACGTCATAGAAAATTGTGGAAAAATTCTATAGACCGTACGTCCAAATCATTTGACGCCGCGCGTGCACCACTTTTTTCACTTTTCTCAAGGCCATTGAAGGGGTCAAATCGACAGGAAGTGAGCTCCATATGGGGGGAAATCTCGCCCGTCTCGTACATCAGAAATGAAACCAAGAAACGATTATCGTGAAAATAATTAATTGAAACAAGTAAAAATTTAAATAGGTTGATCGAATACCAAATATTTACGTTTCTTTCGCCATTCTGGCTGATCTCCAAGTGTAGCGTTTCAAGATTCGCGATGACGTGATTTCTTTTGATTGGGTCAAAGTTCAATTCAGATCGATAACCACTGTAAGCCAATCAGCGACCGACTTTCCGACGTGCATCAACCATGATCACACAGTATACAATGCGGGAAGAATTTCAAGTTAGATAAATCGATAACCATAGTTACCTGACACAAAACTATTACGAGGTTAGCATAACCACAGTATACGACTTCTACGGTAACTCTTTTTCACATATTATTACTTAATTGAATCAAAAGTTTGAGTGCATCTGTGACCCTCGCTGAATGCAGTGTAAACAAAAATGGCATTCGTCAGGACGGGAAAGACGTTTTCACAAACGATCGATTTTTAAGAAAAATAATAAAATGCGTTTTTCGAAAGAATTAATTAACAGTTCGTCCCAATAATCATTTTTATGAAAATACAGATAAAATTTATTGAATTTTATTCCGAATTTAATGTACGACGTAAATATTGACAAATCCTCTTGTTTGTTTACATGTGACGTGGGTATCATGATCAGCTGATCGAGCTGGACCAGTTTGACTTTAAGGTGCTGACTAGAACTGACTTCAACTACAATGACTGCACTCATCAAAAATCTAACTTGGACATAACTGATGAGAAAACTGTACATGTTGTGCAATGAGATGGACCGCTGTCCCAAAAAGTTGTGATGAAAATAACAATAATAAAACATTCATGTTGAGTTTAGCAGCTGAAACTAGTTGAGATCCACTTAGGTAAGGTCTGAATTGACTCCTTGAAAACCTCCAGGGATGGCGACTGGACTACTGATGCTGGCAGGGGATTCCAATAATTTAGTTCTCGGAATCAATATACAAATTTTAACTAGGGTAAAATCAACATTACCTTCTTCAATATCCCAGACTTGGTTCTCGAAAAAAAGTTGGTATAAGTGAATAAATGCCAATTTCCACTCCACCATCCACATAAGCGACAATTTCAATATAAATCTTAAAGCACCATGTTTCTGGTATATCATCCCAGAATGTTTCATTTCAATTTAGGTGAATAATGAATAATCTTGACTGGGGTAAAAAAAAACTCCAACCCACCATCCTAGAATTAACCGTCTCGATATAAGTGAAAAAGCATTTTCAACTCTCCGGGGCTGGGGCTCTTCATGCAATGAAACTTAAAGGGGCTGGGCTAAAATTAACATTATTTCGGTACAAGCCTGTCAAGTTTTAATCATATCATTTGTCACTTGCAATGGTCTGTGCTTTAGAAAATTCTCATCATGGTACTATATACCTGTGAATGTTGAAGGTGTAAGAGGAGCTTACCCTCATACCACTGTATTAATATCGGGTTGTGGGTTAAAGGTGCTGCCTAACAGAGTCACAGACAAGCATTCCACTCCCAATTAATATAATTCTATAACCAGTCGATAATCTATCCTTTAAGCCAAATGTGGCTTGCAAAATTAGGAAGCGGTAACTCAAATTTTGAAGTATTGTCATGTATAACACAAGTCAGGTTGGAACCAAAAACCTTCCACTCTCCAAGAGGATGCTATACCATTGAGCAACCAATGCGGTCACAAACAGAATAGATTGTTGACCAAGGGATATTGCAAGCCTAGGCTTATCAGGGCCTTCGGTAAAAAGTTTTATGACCATCATCACCGTATTGTTGACAAGTTTGATGTCTCTGTGTCCAATATTGACCTGGATGTTTTAGTTCCATGTTCCCTTCACTTAATGTTGATTACACACGTGGCCGGTGTAGCTAGCTAACAGAAGGTGCTTACCCTTCCAGAAAACTCGGTCTCACTTTCCTGGTGGAAATTCGTGTAATTGAATAGCCTTTTGTGTCCCTGGAAAGATCATACCAAAACTCAGTTCTGTCATCAGTTCTGTGTGACAGAACATGATTGAAAGATGACGCAAGAACTCGGCGGTAGTTAACTATAGTCAGTCCAACTAGTATTTGGTGAGACAAAACAATGTGTGCCATCCCTTTTGTGTGTGTGTGTGTGTGTGTGTGTGTGTGTGTGTGTGCACAATAACCCGATAATAAATTTGGACATTTCCCGGGATAGGCAATGCCTATTTTCATATTATTTGTAACGAATACAGCGCGAGTCATGGAGTGGGCATTATTTTACATAT
Organism: Anadara kagoshimensis; assembly: GCA_021292105.1. Lineage (NCBI taxonomy): Eukaryota > Metazoa > Mollusca > Bivalvia > Arcoida > Arcidae > Anadara > Anadara kagoshimensis. The sequence goes on from CM037875.1 coordinate 44,566,171, forward strand.
ACAGTGGCATGTTACCTACACATATTAAACACACTTTCATCATATCGTGGACCGACTTATTATTATTATTTTATGCGAGTCTATGTGTCTGTTATAATTTATACGGGAAATGTCCCGGCGCGAAGCGCCGGGAATTTCCCGTCTATAGGTAACACGTATGTATTATATGACGTCATAGAAAATTGTGGAAAAATTCTATAGACCGTACGTCCAAATCATTTGACGCCGCGCGTGCACCACTTTTCTCAAGGCCATTGAAGGGGTCAAATCGACAGGAAGTGAGCTCCATATGGGGGGAAATCTCGCCCGTCTCGTACATCAGAAATGAAACCAAGAAACGATTATCGTGAAAATAATTCATTGAAAAAAGTAATAATTTAAATAGGTTGATCGAATACCAAATATTTACGTTTCTTTCGCCATTCTGGCTGATCTCCAAGTGTAGCGTTTCAAGATTCAAGATGACGTGATTTCTTTTGATCGGGTCAAAGTTCAATTCAGATCGATAACCACTGTAAGCCAATCAGCGACCGACTTTCCCACGTGCATCAACCATGATCACACAGTATACAATGCGGGAAGATACAAAATTTGCCGATTTCAAGTTAGATAAATCGATAACCATAGTTACCTGACACAAAACTATTACGAGGTTAGCATAACCACAGTATACGACTTCTACGGTAACTCTTTTTCACATATATTTACCTAATTGAATCAAAATTTTGAGTGCATCTGTGACCCTCGCTGAATGCAGTGTAAACAAAAATGGCGTTCGTCAGGACGGGAAAGACGTTTTCAAAAACGATCGATTTTTAAGAAAAATAATAAAATGCGTTTTTCAAAAGAATTAATTAACAGTTCGTCCCAATAATCATTTTTATGAAAATACAGATAAAATTTATTGAATTTATTCCGAATTTAATGTAAAAATAAACAAATCCTCTTGTTTGTTTACATGTGATGTGGATATCATGATCAGCTGATCGGGCTGGACCAGGTGCTGACTAGAACTGACTTCAACTACAATGACTGCACTCATCAAAAATCTAACTTGGACATAACTGATGAGGAAACTGTACATGTTGTGCAATGAGATGGACCGCTGTCCCAAAAAGTTGTGATGAAAATAACAATAATAAAACATTCATGTTGAGTTTAGCAGTTGACTGTAGTTGAGATTGTGATTTGGACATGGATAAGTATGTTTGTTTTTCATTGGTATAACTGCTTCATTAATTGAATGGGGCAATCTTGAACCGTGTGATATGATACACATCTTGTTTTAAGAAACAGGAGTAGTTATTTATGCAATCATAAATCAGTAGATTAAATTATTCACATGGTATGGTAAAAGGTGATTTAAGATGAGAAGACATTACAACGTGAGAATGTTGTCGTGGTATTGATTAGTATATTCACTATATTGGGTAATTGAATAGCCTTTTGTGTCCCTGGAAAGATCATACCAAAACTCAGTTCTGTGTGACAGAACATGATTGAAAGAACTCGGCGGTAGTTAACTATAGTCAGTCCCACTAGTATTTGGTGTGGAAGCGCGTGGCCTAGTGGTTAAGGCGTTGGACTCATGATTCGAAGGTCGTGGGTTCGATCCCTGGACTGGGCGATGTGTTGTGTCCTTGAGCAAGACACTTAATTTCACGTTGTTCCAGTTCACTCGGCTGAAAAATAAATGCTGGGGGTTAACCCTGCGATGGACCGGCGTCCCATTCAGGGGAGAGTCTTGTACTCTCAGTCGCTTAACGCCACCGAAACCGGGATAAGCTCCGGCCTGATGGGCCTAATGGCTTGGGACAGACTTTAACTTTCACTAGTATTTGGTGAAACAAAACAATGTGTGCCACCCCTTTTTTGGGTGTGTGTGTGCACAATAACCCGATAATAAATTTGGACATTTCCCGGGATAGGCAATGCCTATTTTCATATTAAGATAGTATTTTAAGTATGTGTATTTAAATTGTGAATAAACTATTGTTTTGTGCTCTGGACATCGTCAAATTTTCATTAAAAATCGCTCAATAACACCAAGAGAAACGTTAAAACAAATGTAACGGTACGAAAATTCATGGACAAGCTACGAAATGTTATGGTAAATCTTAAAATTATGGAACGAAAAGTCCTGAAAATGTTACGAAATATCATGGGACGAAAAGTCCTATGGTACGAAACGTCTTACGAGTATGGGACGAAAAGTCCTGAATATGGTACGAAATGTCCTGAATATGGTACGAAATGGCATGGGACGAAAAGTCCTATGGGACGAAACGTCTTGCACCCGTAGTTATCTCCCCTTGTCATTGCTCTTTAACTTTGAAGTTAAAAAAGATCATAACTATGGAAACAGTTTACAAATGGCGGCAACCCTTATACGGAAGTTAAAGTGGAAAATAGCGTTTCTGAACCATCTACTGTCTTAAAAAAGCATTTACCGTTAAAAATAATGTCACAGAATTAATTACGATGAATAACTAATTCCCATTAAATGTGAGTAACGCAGATTGACATAAATTTGAGAAATAACTGGACTAAAAACTACAGAACAAAGTTCGTGAGTTGAAATTTAAGTGAAGCAAAAGGTTTTATTCAAGAAACACCGCCAGGAATGCAAACTAATAATTGAGTTTGTACTACCACTTAGTCACGATGTTTCTTAAGAAAATTCCTTCCAAATTTGACTGCATAAGCCATTTTTCGTTAAATCTTAACCAATTCTAGCTACATCTCTACCATGTCTACGTCTGCAAGTTCTTCCGGTTAAGTGCTGAAACCAGAGATATTTTTGAACTTCACAAATACTTAGGACAAACAACCCATGTACAAGCCCGGGTTACAAACAGGATGGAAATTCTGCATTTTAATGTCAAGAGGCACTGCATGGTCTAAAATAGATTTAAATGCCACTGATGGTATGACTCTTAAGAAGGAATCTATATGCCTATGTCGCCACTGATGGTATGATTCTTAAGAAGGAATCTATATGCCTATGTCTGTGCCATGAACCTTTTCCTGTAAAGTTTTGTTTAAGCTCACTGGCTCTAGCTTGATGAGGTATTGGCATGGTAAACCATGTATCTGTCTATGTGTACATACCTAAAATTCCCCTCCACTAGGCAAATAAAACCAGATTTGGTCAAGCATCATGACAATTGACGTATTGATGGCTATGCCTTTTATGTTCTTACACTGGCCACCATCACAGAAGCAAAGCAGCATCATGGCAACTATTGACACACTAGTGTCAGTGACGTCATTAAATGGCATAATTTAGGCCAAGTTTTCATTCTTTTTGTGTGTAATTCTAATTCAAGTATGCCAGGCCTTTGTCAGAACATTTTGGACATGGCCAGCATTTCGTCAGTTGTTAGATTAAAAAGCACTATACAAATGTACATGTATTGTAGTTTGGGCGACAAACAGTGGAGAAAATGTCAAAAGGAAAGAACTGAGTCATAGACTTAACCATATATATTACAATTACCTAATCATATGTTTTAAAAAAACTATTTATTTTATATTTTCAGAGACAGTTTTGAATTTATTTTGAAGTCATGTGAATCAGTTTAATTCTTTAAGTGTTATTTTTAACTGTAAAGACATTTTGTGAATAGTAATGGCATCTGGTTGGGGAAAAAGAGCAGCCAGTAGGATAGACCGGACACAATACAGTCAAGATGAACTGTTGAAATCACTAGGAAATCAATTTAATGTAGATTTTTCAGACTATGATCAATGGAAAAGAAGAGTTAAACGACCATTTCCTAAAAAAGATGGTAAGTTTTAACTTTTATCTATTGTATAAAGATCAACCTTGCAATTATGTTCTTTTGTACAATACACCTTTTTTTACATACTAGTATATATTTATGTGCCCAAGACACTAAAAAGAACATAAACATTTCATAGGAAAATGTATATAAACTACTGGTATTTATTTTACTCCAATAATGTATATTTAATCGAAAACAAACATACTAATCCATGTCCGAATCACAATCCAGAAGTAAAGTAAAAACGTTGAAACTGACAAGTTAGGTTAGACACATGAACTTCCACCAGGGAAGTGAGGCCGGGTGTTCCGGAAGGGTAAGCACCTCCTGTTTAGCTAGCTACACCCGCCACATGTGTAATTAAAATTGTGTGAATGGAACATGGAACTATGAGACGTCAAATATATCCAGAGACAATCTGGTTAAACAATAATGAATAAAATATAAAATTGCAGTAAAGAGTGATTACTTAAATATAAATAAACTTATTGTAAGATTGTTTTCTTTAAGGCAAAATGCCCACTGTTGGCCCAAGAGCCAAATCTGCAGACCTGTTCAGAGGCAATGCTCCACAGACAATACGGGAAAAGAAACAAGCTGCTAAAATGGCTGAAATTGAAAAAGGGAAAGCAGAAAAAATTAAAATAATGGAGGTATAAAATTTTACAGTATTTAGTTTTTATTTAACAAAGTGGACTTTGGCAGTTGAAAATAATTTGACACCAGTTTCTCCAAGTATAGTGTCTATGTGCTATCAACCAAAATATATGTGTTGGATAAAAACTTGATTCTTCATTGTTATATAATGATGATAAGTCATCTATTCTGGTGATCTCACACGACAGATAATTGCAGAATCTAATAGTACCTGAGAAGTCAGATGAATCATTATTATCTGGTTGGTAAAGCTGTTTTTTGGCTTTCATGTATTCCCAGACTGGCATTGTTGAAGTTCTTTGTTACAAAACTTTATTAAGTTTTAACTTTTTGTTGAAAAATGTATGTAAAATAAATAATAACTGTAACATTTTACCATCCTCAAGAAATATTTGAAGAGTTAATGAGTATTTATTAAATTTTGTTTCAGTTAAGATTAAGAACAAGAAAGAAAACTTTAGATGAATATCGAAAAAGATCTAGAGAACTGTATCCTTTCACATTAAGAATTTAGCTAAATAATAAGAGAACACTACTAAACCTTTATTTTTAGCTCACCTGCATAAAATACAAAAAAAAAAACCAGTTGTCATTCTCCTGTCTGATCACTCTGATGTCAGCATCAGCATCCAATGTTAAATTTATCGAGCAACCTACATGTATATGTCATCATGCATTTACACTGGCAAGCTATCTGGTGGTATTTGCCACCCTCTGATTTTTATTCATTTCTTATTTGGTAAGAAGGCACCATGTTTCATTTTAATCTCTGTATACATTAATGTTAAATGAATAATTAACAGAATCTATCACAACTTGTGGTGCCAGATAGGGAAATCTCAACCCGAGTTCTAATATATTTGGTCCAGAACGAGGCTTGTCAAGATCTGGACCAAATATATTAGAACGAGGGTTGAGATTTCCTTATCTGGCACTGCAAGTAGTGATTGATTCTATTTCTTGCACCAGAAAGTACAATATTCAATTTAAAATCAATTTCAACTTTCGGTACACCTCTAATTTTGTTGATAAAAGATTGCGGGAAAAACGGTGTGTAGGCTATCTTGCACAGGGGGGTACAAGATGGAGATATCTTGCACCTCTCTTTTTATGGAGTTTTCTATCTGGGGTGCAAGAAAAAAATATATGACATTCATGATTTGAAGTCTTGGGTTTGAGTTTCATCTTGGATGTGGGGCATGTTCTTGAACAAGGTATTTCTTTTTCACATTCCTCCCTTCCACAACCTGGCTGATAAATGAATGAGTGCTAGCAATTGCTAGGGTTAACCTTATGATGGAATGACATGAATTCCAATGTCTTGTTCTCTCAATCACTCTTCATTGCTGGAAATTAAGATCAACACAGACTTGATGAGTCAAAATAATATTTATAGTGGTATGTATTACTGTCTTATTTGATTCAAATAAATTTACAAAATAATAGATACATTGTATACAGCATTATGCCTAGAATAATGACTGCTGCCAAAAACATACAATTGATTGTACATGTATTTAGAACAAAACACAGATAAAAAACTATTGTAAACATGGTATACATATTTATTTTGGCTGTGTATTAATATCAGTGCTTTTGGCAGAAAATGATATTCTGTACAAGATGATTGTAAATTTCCTTGACAGCTTCTTAGATTAGAAGAAAATATAAAACTTAGTAATGAAATAGAGACAGATGAACATGGAACTCTAGATAAAGTCAAAGGGTTGTTAAGAAGATATGAAAAATATAGAGTGAGTTTATAATACATGTACCCCGGAATTGAGTGGAGTGGATTAATGTAGTTTTATGCCACAGTCAAGGTTCTTTCACTTATATTGAGTTCATCTTCAGGAATGGTGAAGGAAACATGAGTGCCTGGAGAAAAACAAAGACCTTGGGAACTGATAAATTTTCTTACAGTAGAAGCTGTTTTAAGTGGAATTTGAACTTAGATGGTAAAAGTAGAGTGATCCGTAAGAACACCTTTTAGACCAAATGGTCACAATCAGACTAGAGTTTGAAAAATGCTCTTATTGATTTTTAGTCTACATAACATCTATAGTTTTTGTATCAAATTATGAAAAACCATTTCACATTATTCTGATTCATTTTAGATTTTAAAAGCACTGTTAAAAATATTAAAATATTTTGTCACAATGTTATTAATATACAAGTTTTACAAACATGGTGATCAGCTGCAAAGGTTGATCCACGTTGAAAAAAGGAGGGAAAAACCTAAACAGATGCAGTCAATCCAATCTAATAACATAACCCTTTTGGACTTTTAATAGTTTGCCTTTTTGTACAGGTTTAAATAACATTTATAAAGGTAAAATTGGGTCAAAATCTGATTGTCTTTGGATTCAAATGGCTTTTAACTGTATTCTGTATTTCAAATTTCATACCGGTAATATTCTTCATTTACAGATTATTAATTTTGTATGTTTAATTTTTAGGGTGGAATAAATACTTTAAATACAAATTTTTCCAAAGAATTTCAAACATCACAGAAGGAACTTGATGAAGCAAGAGAAAGAACAGAAACTCAGATGGCAGGTAAACACATAGAGTAGAACGTACCTTTCTATAGATACGCATTATCTGAACTGAAGGTTTTATTTGAATAAGTTTGTTAGACAGAGTTTAAATTTATCTGACAATATTAAATGTATGTCTTAACAGTTGAGATATATTTCATGTCCAATAATATCATGTTCCTTTCATTCTCAATTTTGATTTCACACATAGCTATACAGGAGGTGGTTACTCCTCCAGAGCACCCAACCTCACATCCCTCATTTAACTAAGTTTTTAAGTTGTCATAGTTTTGACCAGTATGTTTTTGTGCTTGATTTAGACAGTTTAGCAGTTTGGACAGGGTTACATGTTTAAACTGATCTCCTTTGGCTGAGAGACATTTGCCATGATTTAGCATTAGATTACATGTTTTACCACTCTTAATTTGTATCTTTTCTTCACATTTTCTTAAGAAAAAAAAAACTTTTTTGATATCGTTATTATTCAAAATATAATAAATTTTAGATTTTAAAATATTTAAAACTTGGAATTGGTATTTTATTTTATTTCAGTGTTAGAAGCACAAAATGCTGAGCTTGATGAAAAATTAAAAGAAAGACAGAATGAATTAAATGTGTTAATGAGTTATAAGGTAAATTATGTGGACATTTTATAAATAGAATTTGCAACTGTACCGTTATTAAAATAGTCTGCAGTGATAGTTTTCAGGATATTTCACTAAAAAGATCATTTTGACATGTTCCATGTAATTGAAAGGATATGACAGAATTTTTGGAATAAATTAGAATTTTATTATTTGATTTTCTATCTACTTAATTTACAACTTTGTTAAATAATTAATTTCTTATAACATGGCAACTTACATGCACTGGTTGGTTGAATGACTACAACATAATAGTCTTTCGTTCTTCATAACTTTTGAGACAGTAAATCTGTTATCATGCCCCTCGATAAATATGCCTTCTCGCTTATCATAACAGAATCTTGAAGTGTTTTTTATCTTTACATGAACTCTTTTATAATGTAAACCTGTTGGCTATGAATTGAGGTTATACCGTATTTCTTTCAATTTATACAGATACATATCTGTACTGTACTCTATTTTAGTTGATGATGTGTTACATGATATTTTATGTACCTTATCAAATGTTTAACTTGCAAGCACAAAGTGCAGTAGAGCTATTGTTTTAACCCTTCATTGGCAGGTATAAGATTCAGCATTCAGTGTAAAGTACTCTTACTGCTTGTTTATACATCTTTCTATTGTATTCCTTTTGCTTTATTGATGGTTTATTGTAATGACATCATTCTATATTTTTATATTGTAGGACAAAGAATATCCAGTCAAAGCTATGAAAATAGCAACATTACAAAAAGAAATTCAGAATCTTAAAATAACAAATCAGGTATATTTTTGTTCTAATAACATTGGAACCTGTTAAAACTGAAACCAGAGTGAACCAAACCACTTAACTGTAAAGTTGCTTTTATTCACTGGGGATTTAATTTCGCTATATTTGCGGTTTGACTTTATAGTGCTAAATTAAACACAAAGTTAATATTTTCATCTTGCATTCATTAAACGTAGACTGGGATAACCGTACAAAAAACACTGTTAACACTGGTCACTACACAGCGAAATTTTATACCTGTGAATAATCTGTAGTGTCTGAACCATAAAATTTATTTTAACAACTATACAGTAATTCTCAACTTAACAATATACATTTATATCTTTATTTAAAAAAATGTCATTTAATTTAATTTTTGATTTAATCAATTTTTATGTAAACATTAATTTAACAGTTAAAGTTAGTTAATCTCTTAAGTTGTTAAAGTAATACACCATACATGAAAATTTAACCCCTACTGGTAAAACTGGGGCTAGTTTTGTTTTGTTTTGGTTTTTTAAACCACTTCATCACTAAGGTTATACAATACACATTTATGATTTTACAGGAAGATAAAGAAGATTTGGAACATATAATAAACACAGAATTAGGAAAATATGAGAAAGAAAGACACAAAAATATCACAACTATTACAAAGTTAGCCACTGAGGTAAGAAAGTATTTAAAAATACACATAAAAAATATGAGAAAGAAAGACACAAAAATATCACAATTATTACAAAGTTAGCCACAGAGGTAAGAAAGTATTTAAAAATACACATAAAAAGATATGAGAGAGAGACACACAAAAATATCACAACTATTACAAAGTTAGCCACTGAGGTAAGAAAGTATTTAAAAATACACATAAAAAGATATGAGAGAGACAGACAAAAAGATATGAGAGAGACAGACACAAAAATATCACAATTATTACAAAGTTAGCCACAGAGGTAAGAAAGTATTTAAAAATACACATAAAAAGATATGAGAGAGACAGACACAAAAATATCACAAATGTAACCAAGTTAGCTTACTGAGGTAAGAAATTAATACAAAAACATAAAACATTACCTTAGTCACAAAAAAATGAAAATAAACGAAATTTCAATTTTATGATAATGATAATGCACACAGATGGAAAAAGTATCTTTTTATCTTTTACAAACTCTTCTCTCATGCAATGGTACATTAAATATTACTCTAATATCAGAATTAACCTTTTATGACCTCCTTTTTTACATATGTATTTCATTACATTAGTTACAATTTTAGAAATTTTATTAATGTCACATAAAATATTTACCCAGAAAATAAGTTCTGCTAATCATAAAAACCAATTTATTTTACATACCGGTACATGTATTTAAAATGTCATTTCATTAAGCAAGAGGACTAAAGAAAAAATGCTGCTTGCAGCAAAATATAAACTATATGCAGCTTCAGTGCAAGTTATTGTCCCAGTTTATAATTGGGGGATTGTAATTTTTCTATATATTCATCATTGTTCAAATTTGTTCATTTTATGAAATATATCTAATTTTCAGCAAGCAATATCACTAATGCATCCCAGCTTAAAAGATATGGCATTACAGAACATGGTCATGAAAAAGGTAGGTTTTAATTCATAAAGGTTAACCTCCTGACTGTAATAATTGTCACCAATCCACGCTTAAGATAAAATATGAGCACAGATGTACTACCCTCTGTGGCATCATATAAAAGTCATTATTTTAATGCATGGGATTTGGTTTAAAGAAGTATTATGTATTTATAGAATATCACCTGTTGTGCGAGGAAGCGTGAAATGGAGTAATGGTGTTTTATGCACCAGTCAAGATTCTTTCACTTACAATAACATGAGCTAGATGATCAGTATTGGGATGATGGAGTGTAAAAACCACAAAGTTAAGCATCACAAAGTGAACAGACAAACTAGGCAGTGAATGGCACCATGTGAGCTAGAGAAAGATTAACATAGGGTCTAATTATTTGGTCCAGAACGAGACTTTGCAAGGAGTTCTTGGTTGAAAAAGTTTAGGATTTAATATTTAAGTATCTCACACATTAAGCACTGGTAATATTTACTCCAACTAATTAGAATCTGACATCGGATGTCACATTGTCTGAAAAAGTAGCTTGTTGTTGATCTCTGCAGACTCTAATTTGTCAGAGTATGGTTATATTTAGTTTTTTCCTGAGTGTGCAAAATTACAGAGTTTTTCATTTGTCATCAACAAAACCATTGTAACTATGCAATATGTAACCATCATAAAGTGGTGTCCCTTTATATATGTGCATTACATGAAGCTTGTATTAAACGTTACAGATGTAAGACAAAAGTACAGCGTCTTGCCTAAAGGAAACTCTCAATATGGTTTATCTATATGATATGTTCTATCTACAGGAGATTGAGTTTCATACAGGGGAGCAGGAAAAATTAAAGCGGCTGATCTGTGACTTGGAACATGAAGTTAACACTTTACTAAGAGATCCTAAAACAAATACAAGGATACAAATGTTCCCAGAATTCTTCCCAATGGCAGAAAAGTAAGTCTTATAGAGCTATAGCCAGGTGAGCTTGTGACATATTAAAGCAAGTGTGTGTGTGTGTGGCCTAGAACATGAAGTCAACACTTAACTAAGAGATCCTAAAACATGTTCCCAGAATTCTTCCCAATGGCAGAAAAGTAAGTCTTATATAGCTATAGCAAATCAGGCTTATGTTATTACAAAGCATGTAATCATCTCTCTCTCTCTCTCTCTCTCTCTCTCTCTGGTTACTTTTTAAGTTTTTCTGAACTGGACTAGGTGATAAGTCCTTGGGTGGAGTAAATATTTTGCACAGATCATCTTCCTGTATGATTTATCATTTTATATTTGTTTCTGACATTTTTACACATGGCAGGTGTAGTTAGCTAGACAGGAGGAAGCTCACAGCATCACTTCCTTGGTGGAAAGTCACTTTTACTTAATCTGTCAGTTTTCAAAGTTTTTATTTTACTTTTGGGATTGTAAATTTGACATTGACCAGTATGTTTGTGTTCAATTTAAATATTTATAGATAAAATGTCTAAATATATTTAAAAGTAAAAATTCTTATCTTATTTTTAGTACAATTTGAATAACTGGAATTTTTTATTGACAGTAGATAATGTTGATTGGATAAAGATAACTTTGTTTGTATTTTCAGGTGTACTCCAGATATGGATGTAATACTGGACATACCAACACAACAATGGCTACCTATTTAGTCTAATACATTTAATTATGTAACATGATGAGTGTTATGTATTACTGAGTTGTCACATAACATGTTGAATATTTTATATAAAATGTGGAGAATCACAGAGACGAAGAAGTTATCACATTGAGTACTGTAATTCTAGTATGTCAGTTGTGAACAATGAACAGCTATTTCATGTACAAAGTGTTTAGTTCCACCTGTGTATGGATGTCATCTTGTTTGGGATAGTGTATAAGCCATTCAAACACTTGTGTATCATTTTCTTCTAAAGTGGATAGAAATATAAGTCATTCATATACTTGACTTAAGTAGAATGAAATATCAGTCATTAAAACATGCATACGCATCAGTCATAGTGTGTGGAATGATATATCTGTCATTCATACACTTGAATGGAATAATCATATATTCTTTCAAATATTTTTTGCATCAAGCTCATTTTGGGTGAAATCACACATCAGTCCTTTATACATGTGTGTGTATCAATGTTATCTTGAGTGGAATGACATATTGGCCCTGAGTACACACAAGTTTGTGTATGTATGTCATCTTTAGTGGAATGAAATAAAATTACAATTAAAGGCTGTGCCAGTTAGTTTCTAACCTTCAGGTGATGACTTCTCTGATATGACATTTATACCAATATAAGATTTTAACGCTGTCCTATTGGTGACCAAATTTATGAAAATCATGTTTTAGCCCATTTACTTCATCTTAAGTGGGGGGGGGGGGGGGGGTGGCTCTGTGGCCAGGTAGTCTAAAGTGTTCAATTTGGGATCACAGTGCCTCTAACTGCCTAGGTTCAGATCCCATTCAGGGTCAGATTATAGTGCGAGAAAGTTTGTCTGTTTGTACACAGGTTGGTGGTTTTCCCTTAGCACTCCAGTTTCCTCCAAGATTTCTGAACTGACTGCCTCCAACAGTTTTATTAGGAACATCATAATCTGATCTTAAATGAAAAAATATGTTTTAATCTAGTGAACAGTTGCAACATACAATATATTTTAACTTGTATCTGATATTCATCATGGTTACAACCACAGGTTTTGAATCACTAAATGATTTTCATTTCATTTTTTGTTTGTTTTGATAGACTTTTATATAAAGAATGGAACAATCTAGAGGATTAGTTCCGAATTCATTCGGAACATCCTCTGGATGTGAAATGATAAAGGCGACAACTTTCCCTTTTTAGCAGCATATTATGGCATCTTTGAGAAAGTTGAGAAAAAATTATAGATTTTGCCAAAATTTTCAGACTTTATGGAGTCTAATGCGATCTAGCTATCCAACTATGTTATATGTTTGGGAAAAATCGCGATCATACTTAATTTTTGGGTCAAACATGCAAAAAACGGACTTTTCATACAAACTTTCTGTTTAACCAACTCCTGTTCAATAACCGTTCATTGTACGCAAAAGTCGTCAATGCGCCGAAAATAGATAAAGATCTCGCGGAAAAAACGGTATTTTTGTATTTTTTCTATGTTGTACACAAAATCCACAATAAGTGTTCAAAGTTGACCCTATCGCTCAAAATAAAAATTTCCGCGTCTAAGCACGTGCAGTCTGGCGGAAATTTTCCACAAAAAACAATTCTGCATTCGGCCTCTTGAAACAGCTTGTGTGAAAACTCCACTTCAGGTATCAACTTGAAAGTCGGTAAAAATATATTTCAAAGTATTAAGAAAATAACGGTATTTTTATATTTTTTCTATATTATGTACAAAATTTATAGTAAATGTTTAAACTCAACCCTATCTTTCCAATACGCAAAAAGCCCGCCAAATTGCATGCAGCAATCGTACGATTTCATTGACAAGGTCAAAGTTCATTGAATTACCTATCCAATCAGCGTTCGGCAACTCGAACCCTACCCACCATTTTAAACTTGAACTGCAGACAAAACATGGCGTTGAAACTTGAAAGTTTATTTTAGGCTATATCCGATAATCTGACAGATAGACGCTCGGGTCGGACTGTAAGGGTACGTTTCTAATGACGATCATGTTAGTTCTCCAATAAACGGAGGGAAGTATAACAGAAACAAACATATAAACGGCCATTTGTGATTCGTGAATTCAAGTTACAAGGAGGATTTTTTAGCAATATAATACATCAGGTTAACAACAACAACAACAAGTCAGGTTAGTATTGTTAGACCATGGGTTTTGTTTATGTGAAACGTTCGTGAAACCAGACAAAGTGGTTACTCCAAGTAATTTGCTTTTTAGATCCCGAGATCGGCATCAAACAGAAGATACTCTTCGGACAATGGGCTATTTCATTTAATAAGTGCGCCCCCCCCCAAGGAAGGCATCATGTAGGGGAGGGGGTAAATAATTCTTATGGAGGGGGGTTGAAATGTCTATGTAGGGGGGGGGTTAGAAATTCAAAGCATGTGGTGGACAGACGTGTACTATGCAGAGGGGTAAGGAAGGCACGGATTATGGAGGGGGGGTTGAAATGGGGAAAATTTCTATGTAGGGGGGTATAAATTGTAGGGGGGGTATGGTGGATGACGGATGTGTACTATGCGGAGGGGTAAGGAAGGCACCGGTTATGTAGGGGGGTGTTTTAGTGCCATGAAGGGGGTATTCATTTTATTTCTTTTATGGAGGGGGGTGTTTTAGTGCCATGGAGGGGGGTATAAAATTTGTGATACATGCCTTCCTTACGCTATGTAAGAGATAAATATTTCTTGAAGGAGTCATGTAGGGGGTGTAACGGTGCCATGGAGGGGGGTATTAATTTTATTTCTTTTATGGAGGGGGGTGTTTTAGTGCCATGGAGGGGGTATAAAATTTGTGACACATGCCTTCCTTACTTATGTAAAGAGGTATGTTGAAATTTCTTTCGAGTCATGTAGGGGGTGTAACCGTGCCATGGAGGGGGGTATTCATTTTATTTCTTTTGTGGAGGGGGTGTTTTAGTGCCATGGAGGGGGGTATAAAATTTGTGACACATGCCTTCCTTATGCTATGTTAAGAGATAAATATTTCTTGAAGGAGTCATGTAGGGGGGTGTAACGGTGCCATGGAGGGGGATATGAATTTTATTTCTTTTATGGAGGGGGGTTATCAGTGCCATGGAGGGGGTGTAAAATTTGTGACACATGCCTTCCTTACCCAAGGTTGATGGGGTTGCAGGCTATATAGTTTGTGTCATGGAGGGGGGGGTTGAGTACAGTGTCTGGAGGTTTTATGTAGGGGGGGATGTGAAAGCTATGGAGGGGGGTGTCTAAATGAGGATTGACATGCCTTCCTTAGGGGGCCGCACTTATAAAATGGAATAGCCCAATGTGTCATTTCTACAGTACAGGCTTGTCGAAAGTTTAACACTGAGCCGTTCATCTCTCAGCATCTGGAGTTGTCGATAGCTCGGCAACTAATTCGGGGGTCTCGGCACTTTGTGTACAGCTTGCTGTCAATCCTGTACTCTAATAAGATGGAGAAACAAAGCGGTGCACCTGATACAGGGGATGGGAGGGGGGGGGGTAGCTGAACTTGTTGGTAAATAATTTATGCACTGTCAATGCGAAGTATACATGTAGGCACATTTTTCTAGGGGGTATTGGGGCAAGCTCCCCAATAAAATTTTTAAAAAAAATATAACAAAAATGATACATTTTCAATAAAAAACCATTTAATCAATCAATCGTTCCACTCTTTCAGAGAGTACAATTATAAATCTGCATGTTTTTCATTTGTTCAACTGTGCTTTGATTCATTCTGATTTTTTATATTTTTATGTACCTGATTTATAATTTAATCTGATAAATTTTTTTATCGAAATCAACTTCTATCCTGGAATAGAATGCGTTGCTTTGTGGTTCGTTTTAATTTTCTGTTGCAGCTTTGAAGATTCATCGACTAAATCCACCTACAATACAGCTGGATTGGATGTCAGCAGTTTGACAGCCTGAAACAGGATCTTGAAGAATCTTGACTGTGAAGTAATTAAATGTAAACACCATTACTCCACCCCATCAAGACAAGTGCTAGAATCTTAACGGGTATGAAGCATCAATACTCAACTTCACCATCTCTTGGTATAAGTGAAAAAATCTTGTCTGCGAAGTAAAACACCATTTCTTGTTTCTAGACTCCCATCATCTCGGAACTGATCGTCTCAATATAATTGAAAGAATCTTGACTTGGGCGTAAATAGTTTTAATCCATTCTACCATTCCCGAACTGATCGTCTAGATACATGCCAGTATAATATAACTGGTTTTTATACCCCCGCTTAAAAAGTGGGGGGTATATACCGGTAGTGATAGGGGTGTCCGTTCGTCCTTCCATTACACCTTAGCCTTAGGGTACCTATCTCTTATCCGCAACTCCTCCTAAACCCTTCAATGGATTTTCATGAAACTTTCACACAATCTTTGTGATATAATGTAGATGTGCACTTCCTATTTAAAAATTTGATCCAATGGATTTTTGGGAGCAGGGGGTATTTTTGTGAGCTTGTGGTTCACAGTTTTTCTAGTTCTTAACTAAAGTCAAGAGTATTTTCACTTATATCAAGGCAGTTATATTGTGAATGATGGAGGAAACTGGAGTGCCAAGAGAAAACCATAGACCTTTGGAAAGCAAACAAACAAATTTTCTCACACTAAGATATATTAAACCAACATGGCCTTACTGGCGTAATGGTTGCTTAGTGGTAAATACCTTTGTGAACAGAAAAGAGACTCGGAGACAAACGCACATGGAAAACCTATACACATGTACTTTGAATCTTGGCCCTTCCCATACTAACAGAATGCTTTGCCATTGAGCTACCTGGTCACCTGTCGAGCACAATCCCCCACACCTTAATCGATCGATTGAATGAGTTTTTCCTAGTCTAGAATATTTCACTTATATCAAGACGTCACCAGGTCTGTTTTAAACATTTGTCAGTTTTGACAGACAAGTACTGTAGATACGACTACCAACCTAACCTGGACACCCCATATAGGCAATGTGTCATTTTGATATGTAATTGAAGGTCATGAGTTCAAAGGTCATCGAGAAATGGTTAATTAACTGGAAAACTATCAATTTTTTATACATACATGTGTATATAGGCATGTATATTGGATTGTCATAGGTATTTGTACAACGTTCATTTTGAGATGTAAATGAAGGTCATGACTTCATAGGTCAAGGTCATGGATACAAAAAATATGTAAATTGTTAATTACCTGGAAATTTAAAGTTTTTATATAGGCATGTATATTGGAATATTGTAGGTATTGATACAACGGTCATTTTGCTGAAAGGGTGAAGGTCATTGATTGAAAGGTCAAGGTCACAGATGCGAAAGTATACTGAAATGGTTAATTGTCTGGAAAACTATAAACTTTTTGTACAGGCATGTGTGAATCCTCTAGATTGTTCCATTCTTTCCCGCGAAACCCCTCAAGGTGTCGCCATACTAGTAAAAAAATAAAACTGTGTCTATTACTTCTGAAACATAAAACTTGCTTTAACAAGTATGCACCAATATAAAGCGGATTACAATATTCATATATCCTATCTTGGCTCCATCATGGAACCTCAAAGTTAATGGACCCCAAAAGTTTATACCAGCCAAAGTATGGTTCCTGTATACAATAACTGCTGTAGTTCATAAAGAATGGAACAATCTAGAGGATTAGTTCCGAATTCATTCGGAACATCCTCTGGATGTGAAATGATAAAGGCGACAACTTTTCCCTTTTTAGCAGCGTATATGCATCTTGGGGAAGAAGGTGAAGCCGCCTATAGATTTTGCTAAAACTTTCTGAGTTTATGGAGTCTAATGCGATCTAGCTATCTAAGTATCTTAATTTTTTGGGTAAATTATGGATCATCCTTAATTTGGGGTCAAACATGCAAAAAATGTGATTTTTCACAAAAAAAATCTGTTTGGCATTTTTAAACCAATCCTGCTCAATAACCGTTCATTGTACGAAAAAGTCGTCCATTGACCGAAAAAAGTTTAAGATCTTACGGAAAAAACGGTATTTTTATATTTTTTCTATGTTGTACACAAAATCCACAATAAGTGTTCAAAGTTGACCCTATCGCTCAAAATAAAAAAATCCGCGTCTAAGCACGTGCAGTCTGGCGGAAATTTTCCACACTGCATTCAGCCTCTTGAAACAGCTTGTGTGAAAACGCCACTTCAGGTATCAACTTGAAAGTCGGTAAAAATATATTTTAAAGTATTAAGAAAATAACGGTATTTTTATATTTTTTCTATTTTATGTACAAAATTTATAGTAAATGTTAAACTCAACCCTGTCTACCAATGCGCAAAAAACCCGCCAAATTCCACGTAATGTTCAGTCGTACGATTTCGCTGAGGTCAAAGTTCAATGCATCTCTTTTCCAATCAGTGATCGGCATCTCGAGATACCTACCAAAGAAGCCATTTTGTTCATAGATCAAACATGACGCCCATTCATGTGTCCATTTAGATTTACGGATACACGAACATAATATAGTCTGTAAAGGTGCGCTTAGAATAGCCACGTTAGTTCTCCTGTCAATAGGCGGAATATACAGTGAAAAACCGCCAAAAAACGGAGGAAATTGGAGACATCAGACAATGATTTTGATCGCTGCAGGACATTCTGTCATTCACCAGGATGAAAATATCAGGTAAGGACGGTTAGACCATGTATTTTGTTTATGTGTAAACTTTGTGAAACCAGACAAAGTGATTACTCGAAGTAATTTCGAGATTTATCATTAGCGAGTATACGAGTCCAACTATGTTAACAATTATATTCTATATCTGAATTGCATATGATCCGCACAAGTTGACGGTTGTCTTCTGATCTTCACACGTTTATTTTCACACAACTTATCCATTTTAAACTTCACAAGATCAATGACGGCACGTCAGTTTAAATATTTGTGTGGTAGGATTTAACGTACCGCTTTGAATTCGTACCCATAATAAAGTAACCATTTCTTTACCAAATTATTTTTTGAGTAAATACAAATAAAATAAAAGCTACTATGCACAGACATATCGAAAGTATTTTATTTCTTTTATGGAGGGGGGTGTTTTAGTGCCATGGAGGGGGGTATAAAATTTGTGACACATGCCTTCCTTACGTTATGTAAAGAGGTATGTTGAAATTTCTTTCGAGTCATGTAGGGGGGTGTAACCGTGCCATGGAGGGGGGTATTCATTTTATTTCTTTTATGTAGGGGGGTGTTTTAGTGCCATGAAGGGGGGTATTCATTTTATTTCTTTTATGGAGGGGGGTGTTTTAGTGCCATGGAGGGGGGTATAAAATTTGTGACACATGCCTTCCTTATGCTATGTTAAGAGATAAATATTTCTTGAAGGAGTCATGTAGGGGGGTGTAACGGTGCCATGGAGGGGTATATGAATTTTATTTCTTTTATGGAGGGGGGTTATCAGTGCCATGGAGGGGGGTGTAAAATTTGTGACACATGCCTTCCTTACCCAAGGTTGATGGGGTTGCAGGCTATATAGTTTGTGTCATGGAGGGGGGGGGTTGAGTACAGTGTCTGGAGGTTTTATGTAGGGGGGGATGTGAAAGCTATGGAGGGGGGTGTCTAAATGATGATTGACATGCCTTCCTTAGGGGGCCGCACTTATAAAATGGAATAGCCCAATGTGTCATTTCTACAGTACAGGCTTGTCGAAAGTTTAACACTGAGCCGTTCATCTCTCAGCATCTGGAGTTGTCGATAGCTCGGCAACTAATTCGGGGGTCTCGGCACTTTGTGTACAGCTTACTGTCAATCCTGTACTCTAATAAGATGGAGAAACAAAGCGGTGCACCTGATACAGGGGAGGGAGGGGGGGTAGCTGAACTTGTTGGTAAATAATTTATGCACTGTCAATGCGAAGTATACATGTAGGCGCGTTTTTTAGGGGGTATTGGGGCAAGCTCCCCAATAAAATTTAAAAAAATATAACAAAAATGATACATTTTCAATAAAAAACCATTTAATCAATCAATCGTTCCACTTTTCAGAGAGTACAATTATAAATCTGCATGTTTTTCATTTGTTCAACTGTGCTTTGATTCATTCTAATTTTTTATATTTTTATGTACCTGATTTATAATTTAATCTGATAAATTTTTTTATCGAAATCAACTTCTATCCTGGAATAGAATGCGTTGCTTTGTGGTTCGTTTTAATTTTCTGTTGCAGCTTTGAAGATTCATCGACTAAATCCACCTATCAATACAGCTGGATTGGATGTCAGCAGTTTGACAGCCTGAAACAGGATCTTGAAGAATCTTGACTGTGAAGTAATTAAATATAAACACCATTACTCCACCCCATCAAGACAAGTGCTAGAATCTTAACGGGTATGAAGCATCAATACTCAACTTCACCATCTCTTGGTTTAAGTGAAAAAATCTTCTCTGGGAAGTAAAACACCATTTCTAGACTCCCATCATCTCAGAACTGACCGTCTTAATATAATTGAAAGAATCTTGACTTGGGCGTAAATAGGTTTAATCCATTCCACCATTCCCGAACTGATCGTCTAGATACATGCCAGTATAATATAACTGGTTTTTATACCCCCGCTTAAAAAGTGGGGGGTATATACCGGTAGTGATAGGGGTGTCGTTCGTCCTTCCATTACACCTTAGCCTTAGGGTACCTATCTCTTATCTGCAACTCCTCCTAAACCCTTCAATGGATTTTCATGAAACTTTCACACAATCTTTGTGATATAATGTAGATGTGCACTTCCTATTTAAAAATTTGATCCGATGGATTTTTGGGAGCAGGGGGTTTTTGTGAGCTTGTGGTTCACAGTTTTTCTAGTTCTTAACTAAAGTCAAGAGTATTTTCACTTATATCAAGGCAGTTATATTGTGAATGATGGAGGAAACTGGAGTGCCAAGAGAAAACCATAGACCTTTGGAAAGCAAACAAACAAATTTTCTCACACTAAGATATATTAAACCAACATGGCCTTACTGGCGTAATGGTTGCTTAGTGGTTAATACCTTTGTGAACAGAAAAGAGACTCAGAGACAAACGCACATGGAAAACCTATTCACATGTACTTTGAATCTTGGCCCTTCCCATACTAACAGAATGCTTTGCCATTGAGCTACCTGGTCACCTGTCGAGCACAATCCCCCACACCTTAATCGATCGATTGAATGAGTTTTTCCTAGTCTAGAATATTTCACTTATATCAAGACGTCACCAGGTCTGTTTTAAACATTTGTCAGTTTTGACAGACAAGTACTGTAGATACGACTACCAACCTAACCTGGACACCCCATATAGGCAATGTGTCATTTTGATATGTAATTGAAGGTCATGAGTTCAAAGGTCAAGGTCATCGAGAAATGGTTAATTATCTGGAAAACTATCAATTTTTTATACATACACGTGTATATAGGCATGTATATTGGATTGTCATAGGTATTTGTACAACGTTCATTTTGAGATGTAAATGAAGGTCATGACTTCATAGGTCAAGGTCATGGATACAAAAAATATGTAAATTGTTAATTATCTGGAAATTTAAAGTTTTTATATAGGCATGTATATTGGAATATTGTAGGTATTGATACAACGGTCATTTTGCTGTAAGGGTGAAGGTAATTGATTGAAAGGTCAAGGTCACAGATGCGAAAGTATACTGAAATGGTTAATTGTCTGGAAAACTATAAACTTTTTGTACAGGCGTGTGTGAATCCTCTAGATTGTTCCATTCTTTCCCGCGAAACCCCTTAAGGTGTCGCCATACTGGTATATAAACCATTTTTTATTTATATTTATGCATTCATTATAGCTCATTGTCTATGTGTGAATATAAATAAATAATAGTATGTTGTATATATAAATCATATTTTAAAGCACATTTCCCATTATAAGTATTGAAGTACTGTATTTATATTGGAAAATGTTATATTGTTATTTTTATCAATACAGATAAACTATTTTATGAAATATAAATGTCAGAAAAGGATGATTGTTTTGTTTTATTTCAATGATATTACAAAATAATACAGTAAATATGAAAAATTTTGCATCAGTTAATTTTCGCAAAATAGTGGTTTCAAGATATTTCCATACTTTTTATCATTGTGTCAGTCATTTAATGATGGTTATTACAAATACAAGTGAATTAAATCAAAATATTTGCAAAAGTTTTATTTTTACATTTTGTTACTCTTGAGAATTTATGTAAAACAAATGTGAAAATTTCCCAATTCACAGTACCTGTACATTACAGCTTTACCAGTTTGATAACGAATTGCCCATGATGCAGGTACTTTGGGATAAGATTGATTTTTAAATTAATTTTGAACAGAATACAAATAATCAGCAAGAATAAAGAAAAAAGGATTTTTAAAAGAGTTCCTTTGGATATCTTTTCAACATCTTGAAAAGAATTTTGGTTTTTATGATTATGGTCCAAGCACTACTGATGAGGAATTGTATTCCCAAAAAGCTGTCTAGTGCTGTAAAATTAAAACTGGTATGATATATAATACACCCACCACGCGTGTAATCAAAATTGAGAAGGTAAGGAACATGGAACCATGGAAGGTCAAATATACCCAGGATATATACTGTAAACATATTTATTTTCGCTGTGTACTGATTTTGCTTATTTCGAGGTCGCTTAATTTACGCGAAAATTAATACCAAGCAAAAATTATATTTTGCTCATTTTGTTTTAGTGCATATTTCAAAAACATGAAAATTTAACCACCCGGATATGTCTTAATTTCTTATACCGTGAAATTAAATATGTTTACAGTATAATATATATATATATATTTAAAACAAATAAAATAACTAAGATAACATTTTTGCTAACGTTTTCATCCTTCTTGGGACTTTTCATGCATACCATAACAACTGTGATTGTTACGTCATCATATTTTTATGACATCATTCGATTGTTTTCAGAGAAGAGTTCTTTTTAAAGAGAGATAACTCATGGTTCGTTAAGTTTTGATTTGAAAATACTAGTAAAATATATTTCTTTTTCTATTCTTAAGTTTTGATTGTCATCTGAAAATTTGTAAAATGGCATAATTTTAATGTTGCCCCCTGCACAATTGTCTAAATGCTCACTTAGCGGGATTTGACGAGTTTCTGGCAGTCGGATCTGTTGTTTATGAATACGGGTTCTTTCATGTAATGTATTTCCCGTCTGTCCAATATTATTTTCCCCGCAGCCTGTGCATTTGATGCAATATAAAAAAAATTTTTTGTGTCACAGCTCATATTTGATTTGACTGATTTGACGGAAAGGTCATTGTTGTTTGCCTATATATATATATATATATATATATATATGTTGTTGTGTGTTCCAGTCAAGATTCTTACACTTCTATTGAAGCTGTCGATCCATGGACAGTGAAGGATACCGGTGTACCTTGAGAAAACCTAGCAACCTTTGACAAGTTTTCTCACAATAGGATCTTCAATAAGAGGAATTTGAACCCAGGCAGTGAGAGGCACTGTAATCTTACATGCATGCTGCTTTAGAGCATTTGGCCACTGAGGCCCTTGCTCATTAAAAGTACTTACCATTTCTGACATGCAATAAATAAATGTAGTTTTTTCAAATATATTCATTCCCATATTTGGTATAGCATTAGATACTGTATGACCAAAAATATTTGTGTTGTATTAATATTTACAATTTTCAAGGTCAAGTCTCAACCCTGAAAATAAGTACACCCCAAAGTTTTTTCATTTTAAAAAATACAAATAGGCTTGCCTACCAGCTCATTAACCACAAAAGCATGTTTTTGAATGTTAAACATCGAAATTATCTACCTGTGAATATTTCACATTATACAGTGATTGAATAAGGTGTTACGTCCCAGTAAAGATTATTTCACTAGCTATAGGTGAAGTGACAGAAATTTTTACCTTTGCAGTGCACTCGGGGTATGTGCAGGGGAGGGTCTATAACATGCCACAACTGTGTTGTGGCATCATTTTTTAAGGTCTCTTCTGTAGGACTCCGTGACTCTGCAAAGAAGAGTCACTACCAATTTACATGTCTTGCCAGACTCGGCAGGGATTTGAACCAACGGCTCATAATTTAGATATAGAGTCATCCTTTATATATGTGTACTGGCCATGTTTTTTGTGTGTGGTCTTAAATTTGTGGTTTCTGTCTTAAATAAGTTTTGTAATATATACAATTTGGTTGACATGTAAATATAACCTGGGTATCTACAGAAAACAACAGAAACTGGGACACCCAAGAAAACTTTGCTGCCAAAGTATATGCATATATGAGAACCTGTGATGACCAAGGCATTAATATGTTTTAAGTATTCTTCTAAAGGTCTCATTGCTGGACTGGTTATGTTTGTGTTTGATTCATGCATAAATGTAACAATTTGCTTTCTAGCTTGCCTGTAATGCAAAAGGGATACAGAATCTGTGTATCTCCAACCTAATTTTGTAATCTTTTGGCTGTGGAGTCATTTGAACCTGGATGAATTTAACTTTTATTTAAGACACGATTTTGACCACTCGGTTACAGTATACACAGCTGAAATGAGACCATATTTGGACATATTAAGGCTCCTTTGTTCTTGTATTTTTTAATACAAAATCTCAGGTTATATAAATATGCATTTTTTTAACTTGGGAATGACACCACACCAATTTATAAATTATCATTAGCTTTCAGATTGGCAACAGGGTGAAGATTCCTTCAGGTTTTGGTAATTTTTTTGTAGTTAAACTACCTTCTCTTGTACAAAAGACCTTAATTTGCTGGGATATGGTTTCATTTGAGCTGTGGATATCATAAATGGGTGGTTAAAATGCTGCCATTAGCGTTCATAGCCTTTATCTATCAAAGCTTCCAGCACCACTAATTCCTACATTATGTTATAGCCAGTTTAGTGTAGGCTACAAAGTTAGAAAAATTGTCATTTATATAGTCTCTTTGAACAAACTGTAAATGTAGGGAGGAAATTTTTAACATGCCACAACTACTGCGAGACAGATAACGGCTACCTCTCACATAAGTGAGATTTCTACAAACTGAGCTACAGTAGCAGTTTCCAATTTTTGGAGAATAATTACATTTCTGGTAATGGGTTACCTCTCGCATAAGTAAGATTTTAACAACTGAGTTACAGTAGTGGTTTATGATTTTTGGAGAAAAATCACATTTCTGAACATTGACTACTATATAGATGCTATCTAACAAGTTTGATGCATAGTGTAGGTAAAAATTGAAAAATACAACTGATAATAACTGAAACAAGAGAATCAGTAGAACCAATGAACTGAGTGGTCTATGGTGTGCACTTGCTAATCACAGCACCTCTCACCACCCAAGTAAGAACCCCACTCACGACGGATCTTAGTGCAAGAAAGATCACTTGTCCAAAGTAGGTGGTTTTTCTCTGAGCATTCAGGTTTCTTCCAGCACCTTTGAACTAACAACCTCAATATACACAATTCTTTACTGTGGTGTAAAGCATTCATTACTTCACTCTACTGTAAATGGTACATTATAGTTGTTCAACAATCAATTTTTGCAGAGAACTGATATACATGTATACATAAATACATTGATATTAGTCTTCAATCCAAAAATATTTGGTGGGGGTCATTGTTGCCCAGGCCTAAAAAAGGGGTGGAGGAGGGGCATGTTTTTATTTATTTATTTTTTAAATGGGTCCACAAGAACCAAAGAAATGGGTCACGGTTGGTCCATAGACAGTATATTTGAGCCAATGGAGATTGAACTCTGTGGTCCTGTGCTATATTTTTCACCTTCACTGTATGTGTACTTATAAAATTCATTTGATTGTATATTTGAAATGTTTAGTGCAAAATAAATTCACAAACACAACACATATCCAGGTTCACACTTTATTTGGGTCTTTGTCGATCTAGAGTTCATCGTAACATTTTAAAACCAATGTTGACAAGCCTAATCACATCACTGGCACAATATTAAAGACCAACTTCCCATAAATTGGGAATTTATTCCAAGTTTCCAAGTAAAAATTTAACATATACTTTACAAAAAAGTTCCTAATGTCAACAAAAGTTATTTCTTCCATTCTTCTTTTTCATAATCCCAGATTTTGGTTGGGAAATAACCATATCCTTCAATAGCTCTATGATGTCTCTTATCTGGTTATCGATTGTTGCCATCTGCCATTCTTGGTTAGTGGTTTTTGGCAATGGTGTGTAAACTGAAAAAAAAAGTCATTTACATCATTTTAATTTGTTAAAATACCCAATTTTCAAGATGTTTGAGTGATTTTGTTATAGTCAAACCTGTCTATAAAGACCACACAAGGGAACAAGTTAAAGTGGCCTTTATATACAAGTTCAAATAGTATGAATAAAGAACAATTAGGATACAATTCTATTGGCCTTTATAAGCAGGTGGCCTTTATAAGCAGGTGATCCTTATAATAGAGGTGGCCTTTAAGGCAGGTTGGACTGTACAATGTACTTTAAGTTTGTTTAGCTACCAAACAATCAAAGAGAAAAGAAAATGAGCATGAGTAAAACATTGTTAAAATACATTCTTTCACCATATTTATGAAATCAATTATATAATAAGGCTGAACCTCATGCAAATAAAATGAAAATGTGTTGCCATGAAAATGCATTGATAAGGGAAGCAATATATGACAGCAGAAAGATTGATACAGAATGGTCATAATATTTAATTGATTCTGTAGTTTTATATGGGGCATAACTGTTAACTTGGCTCCAGTGTAATGGTACATCTAAATTAAGTAATAGTGCAAGGGCTCCTTATTATTGATTGAACATTGTGAAATGGAGAAACACCCTGTCCCCCATCCAAAGAAAAAAAGAGTTGTCTGTGAAGGAGATTAATATTATCCCTCCAGCTTTTAGTTTTGATAAAAAACAAAATGCATTAGAAAATACTTACCTGGTCAGGACCAGATTTTTTAAGCATTTTTGAGGGGAAAACCCCACTCTAAGGAATATTATACATGCAACTTTTCCAATAATATTTATGCAAGTAAATGTATTTTTATCAACAAAGGATCGTTCTCAATAACCAAAGCAATACAAAATGTCTATAAAATAAAAAGAGCCCTCTACTGAGACCTAAACGCTTATCTGAGGATATGACTCATATCCAGTCCTTTCAGTAAAGTAGAAGACAAATTTCTTAAAGATGGCAGCAAGTATAGAGATAAATATGCATTGCAAAACATATTGAAAAAAATTCAACTTGGTGGAAGTAGGTCGACAAACTTGATTCAAATCCTAACAAGTAGCAGAAGACATTTGTCACCTTGCTGGCTTTATTGAAACCACTACATATTTCAAGCAGATGTTCAATAGACAATTATAGTTGACTCCAGGTATAATGAAAACTGAAGGATACTGATGGATCACATTGTTATAGCTCGTCCTCTGTATATTCTGTCAAAGTCCACAACCAGAAAGTAGGGAACAAAATGCAAACAATATATAGCAATATACAATACAGGAAGTCATTCTTTATCATAATCATTATTATATTATTCCAGGTCATTTTTATTACAAAGTATGTGAAATCATGATTTTCGGATTTTATACTGATTACTTTTTCATTATCCATGGATTCATTTTTCGATTTTCGGACAATTGATTTAAAATTTATTGCAAGTGGCTCAATGGAAGATCATTATCATTCAGGTCATCATCCACTTGAAAACTGCCAAAAACAAACCCCATTTTCTTATAATAATTTTCAATTGAGATGTCACTAGGTGAAGTGGCAGAAATATTTACCTTTGCAGTGCTCTCAGAGCAATATGCATGTGACACAGGGAATCTTGTTTCTAAGGTCTCTTTCCAAGGACCCTGTGACTTTTATTTCTAATTGCCCAGAGCTTGGTTAAACAACAGTCACTACCCATTTTTAAGTCTTGGTCAGACCGAGATAGTTTTCAAACCAACAGGATAAGGATAAAATTCATCACAGAGTGACAATGATATATTTCCTATAGTTTTCAACAGATATTAAGACACTAATGAATCTTTTTACCTTGATCTATGTGTTGCAGAATGGAAGTGGTGATAGGGGGGAAGGTGTTTGTCATTTAGATTTTAAGCACCCTTCTCAATTTCCTAGATTATTTGATATATAGTATCCAATTAAATGGCTTTCTCTCTTTTTTCGAAAACCACCGATAATAGCCTAAAATTGTTAAGTTTATTTTCCCCTTCTCAATTTCCTGAATTAATCTATGCATGCACTGGTATTTGATAGTAAGGGCTTTTCGCTTTTTTTTTTTAAATCACTGAAAGTAGCCTAAATTTTGTCAGTTAGCTTTATACAAGAGCCAGTCTTTTCCAATAACTGTTATTACAGACATAAATTAAGAAGCATTAATTACTAACCATAATGTACAAAAAACCATTCCAGAACTAGTGTCAAAAGCATGCCCCACATGAAAAACGCCCATTCTTCTTTCCATTCTCCAGTTGGAGTTGTAAATTCTGCAAATGTCTGGCAGTAATTTACTCTGTACACTGAAAAAAAAGACAAATATTTCAATCAAACCAACGATAGTGCTGAATGTAGGAAAGTGGTGATGAATCAGTTTGGTAAAAAGGGTCGATGCTCTATACTTAACTATAGTCCAAGGACTTGATTAATTGATGATGGGGTTTTAAGTCCCAGTCAAGAATATTTCACTCATAATGAGATGTCATCAGTTATTGGCGAAGTGGCAGAAAGTTTTACCATTGCAGTATGCTCAGGAATATGTGCAGAGAGGGTTCTTTACATGCCATACCTGTTGTGACTAGGGCTGGCTATCGATGCTGAAATTCAATATAGATTATTGTTCTTTTCATGCTGATAACTATCAACATATCGGAAAAATAATCTGTGAAGAAAAGTCTTGATACATCGTATCTAACTCCCTAAAATCATGTCATATGAAGCATTTTCAAATGACCATGTGCTTAACAACGTAAAAGTCAAGCGTATCTTAATCATGCATACGCTTGGAGTACTTCCCTCTGTAATAAGGTGCACTCAAGCATCTAAAGGATTTCGCATCATTTCAGAGGTGCCCAAGAATTGATGACGTACATGTACTTACCTATATGTACAAATGCACATGTTATGAGAATTGGAGCTCGTTTAAATAAATATAAATAAAAACAAGTAAGGCAATGTTTTATATAATCGATCTTTTAATTGTTTTTCTGAAGTTTTGGATTTTCTAGTTACTTATCGATATTTGAAAAATCAATATCGATTATCGTCAGGAGTAGCCCATCGATCGGTATACCAATATATCATGCCATCCCTAGTTGTGACAGGGGGCATCCATTTTTAAGGTCAGTTCCGAAGGTCACTTGTGGCAAAATTAGAGGTAAACATCTAGGTCATTACCTTGTCCTCATTTTGAAGATAATTTTCAAGAAATATAATTATTGTATATGCTATCAAAGTATAGCAATTTAAAGCTCATTTTGTGATTTAGCTCATGACACTTTGATCTACATGTATGATATTGGAAATATGCTGAACACTAAGTCAGATTTTGACTAAGCAAACTTGCCTACCCTTTTTTGAGATTAAGAGCAAGTTTGGGTACGTTTTGATATTAAGTTTTACTAAATCAACAGTAAGGATATGATCTTATTGTTTCTTCCTCAATATTCTAGGCAGCTGAAGATCCTGACCGTCACTTTCATGACCATGATAATGAGAAGCCATTTTAAACACATGTACAAAACAAGATCTTTATCTTGCGCTCTTGGCCAGTATTAATAAAACATTGCCCTTCGCTCAAATTAAAATAGATAAATTTGATACTTCACTATATACACAGGCTCGAGAATGTTTCATCTCAATTTCCAGAATCTTATCAGATTGTTTTTAAATTGTAAGTTTTAACTGGCAACCGTACAGTTGTAATTTTACCTTCAACTTGATCTAAAATCGTAAGGGTAGGCAAGTATCCACAAGATAAATTCTGTACTGTGAATTACAATAAAGGTAAATACATTAAAAAATATTGGATATTGTACTACATGTATCTTACATTGCTTGATTTCTGCAACTGATAAATTTTTCCAGTCTCCCTTTTCCTTTTCTTTAAGTGCCAAATAATCAGGTGTTGTTTCCAGAAACGTAACAGCTGGGTATGGATAATCTGGCCTGTCAACGTAACACGCTTGACCATTTAACCCATAACCCACTACCTGTCTGTTACCTGCAAATAAAATAATACATATGTATTAAGAATAACAAGAGATCTATTCTGATAACATTTGAGCTTACTCTTTCTTAGTTTTATCTTTGCATTTTTAACTTCCAAGTATTAAATTCTGTCAAAAAGCCCTAGGTGGCTTCAGTTCAACATATAACATTCAACCCATTCTACAAACAAAAGACAGTAAAAATTGCAGTGTTCAATCTAGGAATTTTTCAGAAACTTCCTTATTTAACACCATTGCATCAATATATAATATATTTGCATTCATAAAATGTTAATGTGGCCCATTCAGGCTTTATCAATGGGGTCATTTGTCAAAATATGGGGCTAATGGCCCTGTGGTATTTTTAAAATGAACACTGAAATTGCAATACAATGTAGCACTTAACTACCAGTAAACTTAAACAATACTTTACCTATTTTTGGATACCACGCTGCATGATTGATTTTTGAAGCATCAACTTTGTCTGTAACCACTGCTGAACCTTCCTCTTCTGCCTTATCTAGGGCAAGTGTAGATCTGAGTTTTGAGGTAGTAGATATAAACCGTGCATGTAGCCTTGGTATATTACTCGACACTCTCATTAACTGCCAACTCATCTTGATACTGGCAGCACTAAAACAAAGACATGTATATAAATGAACACAGATAAACCTAATAATAAATCAATGCCCCTCAATAACTTTGTCACCACGCTTATCACCACACTAATTCCAAATTCTCTTTTATATTTTTCTTTATAAGCCTAGTCAAATTTTACAGTAAAACCTTGATTCATCACCATCCCTCAAGGCCTCCCTCTCTTTATGGCCAAACCCCTTTATCATTGCTAAAATTTGACTCAACAAAATTTAATGATGGCAATGAATCAAGGTTTTACTGTAAAATTGTATATGTGTTTTAATGATGTTTGATGGTCAGGAATTATAGTAATATGTATGCATACACATAATAAAGAATCTGTTTCTGCATTTGCAGGCAATTTCAGCAAATCTGCATTTCAATTGCATTTTTTTGTCTGTTAAAATATGTTTTGGTGATGATGCAATTATTTAAAGATTATTATGAATGTGATAAGTTGATAACCAAAGTAGATTTAAAATATGTTTCAACACTTTTAACAAACATTTCACACAAACAGTAATATAATTTTAAGACACAATTCTGATTTGGCCACCATTTTAGTAGACAAAATTGAGGACTGCATCTTAGTTTGTTGCTCATATGATATTGTAGCTTTACGATATACAATATTTGTACCACATATCTCCTAATATATGTGATGGTGGTTAATAGTACATGTACCAAGGTATCCAATCCATGGTGAAATTACTCAAGAGGTTTCTAATGTTGGAACAAAGATGACATTCACATCAATTATAAGTACAGAATAATTTGATAGTGTGGGATGTGCCAAATTTTTACCTTTTCTAAAACTTGCCCTTAAGGGACAAAGGTCTACATATTGTAGGCACACCAAAGATGGTTTTAAAATAATATTAAGCCATTTGAGGACCCCCTGTGCCCAATCCCTGGCCCATTGGGTTGAAAATAATTGGTTTATGATCATTTTAGTTCATAAAAAGCTCAATGAAGCTTATTGCTTGTTTATTGGCCTATTCCAGTTTTTAATCTAAGACTCCCCTTATGGATGACAACTGGATCAAAAATTTTTGTCATGGAAATTTTGAGTATTATGCTTATTTTTTCTGGAATTCCACTGTCAGGACTGTCATCCAAACCTAAATTTGCTGAATTGCAGCATCAGCCATGGTTAAATTATCTGAAATTCCAGCATCATCCATGCCTATTCAGGGCTCAAATTAGATTTTGAAACAGGGAGAAGTGACTTCTCCCTCAGCCAAGATTAGGGAGAAGTTTTTCAAAACAGGAGAAGTTTTTTCCGCCGCGAAATATATATGCGGCGACGCATGTTCCAAGCTGTTTGTCTTTATAAATGGGAGTATCCCTATTTAGGACTTGCATATTACATAATGTTATATAATTATTTAATTAAAATAAACTAAGATGTAAAATTCTTCTAATTAATTTTTTTTTTATTTTTTTTTTTTTTTTTTTGCAATGTGTAGAATTATATATGTACAAGGCCAGTGTCGCCATACTGATAATAATTTAACAAAAAATATTGTTCTTATGTTTATTGTAATTTAAAGGCTCTTTTATTAAAGCCATATAAACTTGTCCTTATAAGTTGTCACATCACTAACACTGTCTAAATATTACAATGTAAATGTGAAGTACATGTACAATTTCTTGTAATAATTAATTTTAAAAATACAATGAATATAAACATAAAAAAAAAATTTAAAAAATAATAAATCTAGGCCCCCTATGTGCACTTTTATTTTCTGATTGAGTTATCCCCCTTGTTTAAAAGCACATGTATGTCAATGAGCCTGACTCCATATTTCTAGAGATGATTTAACTCATTTTCAATCATTCAATCGGAAAATGCTTTTATTTATGGATTCCTTTGTGAGGAGGCAACATTCTGAGAAGGTCTGTTATTTTATTAAATTTTCATACAAAAAACGATCCACTATTTTGTTCAATATATCCCCCCCCCGTTTTCATACTCCTACATACACATCGATAGAGACGTTTTTATAGACGTTTTTTTTTTTTTTTTTTTTGAGGTTCTTCATCAAGATGGCATTCAATTACATCAGTCAACAGGTTGATGAATCCATGACATGCATGGATGATCTCAAGTTAAGCTAATTATCGGATTAAAACACCTGTAGATATCGGGAGTTACCTGTGTTTACCTTTGTATGCATGTGATATACAGAGGCGCCTTGAGGGGTTAAATAAACTTGTCAGAACTCAGGGCGACTAGAACTTCGCTTTTGAGACAGTTTAGGGCGAAGTTTTTTGAAACAGGGCGAAGATATCGCCCAACTTCGCCCTTATTTTGAGCCCTGCTATTGTTGGAACCACTCTCTTTGAAATATTCTTTATTTCCATAGAAAATCAAATAAACTTGAATAAAAATTGATATTTTTCACTTGTACAATGTACCTATGGAAATAAAGTGTATTTCACTGTCACAAACAGTGGTTCCAACAATAAATTATCTGGAATTCCAGCATTGTACATGCCTAAATTATGGGCGGACATGACCAAGTGGTACTGTCACTGGCTTTTGAAGTCAAGGGTTGTGGGTTTGAACCTCACTCGGGACTTGGAAATTTTCTGAGTTGATTTTCATCTCCTGTCCATACTACAGCTGTAAAAAGCTCGACACAAGAATAGTCTTTCAGATGACACTAAAAAACTGAGGTCCAGTGTCTCAGTGCATGCTAAAGACACCTCTGTAGAGTTTTAAAGAGTAGGCCACCTGTGGCCGCTACAGAGGACACTTACAACCACAAGTGATTGAAACAGACTGAGCAGAGCAAGAAATTATCTGGAATTTCAGCATCATCCTTACCAAAATGTAATGGAATTTCAGAGAGTTTTTTGGGGAAAATATTATGGAATTCAGTTGCCATCCATCATAATTTTCAAAGTGGGTGGTGATTTCTAGAATTAAACTGGAAGTAGTCCAATATTTGTGTCCAACCTGCCCAAATCTGTCTGCCTTAGCAGTCTTGTGCCAAATGTGTCAGTGTGGGATTTTATTTGTTTAAGCAGCTATTGCAGTCAAAACTGACAATTTTGAACCGATTCAGACAAACAGAAGCCTTAACCCGCCATAGGTTCTGTATGTTTACAAAACGTCAAGCAAAATGCGACAAGGTCATAATAATGATGTTATAAAACTGGACAAAGTGTTCTTAACGCATCACAATTTGAATCGACATTGTTTCAAATATATTTTCTTACAAAGAACGTTTGAGTTTTGAATCATGAAAAAATACTTTTTCGTTTGTTTCTAGGAATTATGCTAAAAACGTGACAAACCTTACCAATGAATCTATCGACTAGAAGGACTGCTAGATGGCGTTACTGTACACCGGACTAGATCTTGATCATAAAAATGATTTACATAGGTGTAGTAACCTCGTTCCCAATGTTTTTTTTGTGATGATATATGGTATTTGGTGTTATAAATATGTTATAAAGGTGATCAGGTGATGGGTCCTACCAGTTTTGGGGTACAAAAATATAGGAAAAATAGGAATATGGAGTCAAAATTATAGGAATTTTATAGGAATTATAGGAGTTTTCACTAAAGGTTTAGGAATATTGTTTAAAGTTATGTAAAATATACATCCAGGGGCTGCTTTCCTCCCCTTCAGCCAATCCCTTTCCTCCCGAGTTTAATAAAAGCAAAATATTGGCAACTGCAATGTAAAGTTGCTGCTTTAGAAATACATAAATTTTAAGTGAATGCTGGGAAAATGTCCCATTCTGAATTCCTAAAGCTACCAGTAACAAAAATATAGGAAAAATACAATGTACATATAGGAAATATAAGAGGTTTTTTCAGATTATATAGGAAAATATAGAAAAAGGTCAAAATTATAAGAATGGTAGGACCCCTGGGTATATGATGCTATAAAGGTGATATAGTATATGATGTTATAAAGGTGATATAGTATATGATGTTGTAAAGGTGATATGGTATAAGGTGATATGGCATGATGATATAGAGGTGATATGGGGTATAATGTTAACCATATGATGTTAAAGAGATGATATGGTAAATTATGTTATAGAGGTGATATGGTATATGATGTTTTAGAGGTGATATGGTATATGATGCTATAGAGGTGATATAGTATGTGATGTTATAGAGGCAATAAATATTATGGTATATGATGTTATATAGGTGATATGGTATATGATGTTATAAAGGTGATATGATATATAATGATAGAGGTGATATAGTATGTGATGTTATAGAGGCAATATGGTATATGATGTTATATAGGTGATATGGTATATGATGTTATAAAGGTGATATGATATATAATGATAGAGGTGATATGGTAAATGGTGTTATAGAGGTGATATAGTATATGATGTTAGATATGGTATATGTTAATATAGAGGTGATATGGTATACGATGTCATAGAGGTGATATGGTATATAGGTGATATGGTATATAATGTTATAGAGGTGATATAGTATACGATGTTATAGAGGTGATATGGTATATGATGTTATAGAGATGATATGGTATATTATGTTAGAGGTGATTTGGTATATAATGTTATAGAGGTGATATAGCATATGATGTTATAAAGGTGATATGGTACATGATGTTATAGAGCTGATATGGTATACTATGTTAGAGGTGATATGGTATATAGGTGATATGGTATATAATGTTATAGAGGTGATATAGCATATGATGTTAGAGGGGATATAGTATATGATGTTATAGAGGTGATATGGTATATGCTGTTAGAGGTAATATGCTATACAGGTGATATGGTATATGATGTAAAAGAGGCAATGTTGTAATTGATGTTATAGAGGTGATATGGCATATGATGTTATAGAGGTGATATAGTATATGTTATAGAGGTGATATGGTATATGATGTTAAATAGGTGATATGGTATATGATGTAAGAGGTGATATGGTAATTGATGCTATAGAGGTGATATGGTATACATGTATGCTGTTATAGAGGAGGTGATAGAGTATATGATGTTTTAGAGGTGATATGGTATATGATGTTATAAAGGCGATATAGTATATGGTATTATAAAGGATAAAAAAGAAGTTTTATGACAGTTGTCCAAAGCAATTATTAAATATGGGCTGTACACAATTTTACATGGACAGACGGATGAACGGACAGACATGGTAATTCCTATATACCCCGGTCAAACTAGTTCACGAGGGGGTGTACAGATGTACAGTAAATCATGTTTGAGATCACCCTTGTATAATTTACAGGTGGTTTATATGGAGGACCAGTTTACTTAAGGAAATAGGAGTTTTTCAAAAAAATGGTCTCTATGGATATATGATATCAATACTTCTGATAAGGATATACAGTATAACCTGTGTATTAAGACATACCAGGGGACTGAGCAAAAATAGACTTAATTAGACAGGTGAACTTCATATAGAGGGTCACACCTACTTGTCAATTGGACCAGTTGGTAGAGTGCTTGATCCGTAAATGGGAGGTCATGGGTCTGAAAGTAGGTAGCGACGACTTTCTTTCACCAAGCACTCAGCATTACAAAATGAAAATCACGGTTCATTTGGATTGGAATGAGGTTCCGAGTCAAAGTAGGCATGGCAACACAGGTAAAATATCTAGCTGATATCTTGATGAAAGGGAAATATTCTAGACTGGGATTTTAAACACCATTACTCACTCAACTTAATTATCCATATGCAAGATGAAGCAATACTATCTGGCCACTCCTTAGTAAGACTTCCTTTTGTATCCCTACCTATCCTAGTAAATTCTATGTACAAATTTTGAAAAATTATTTTTCACAGAAATGTTTAATATTGCTTGATTAAGTCGTCAAGTTAGTCGAAATTACAATTTTAGTGGAGGGTACAAAATTAAGTCTTTATGGATTTTTTTACTTTTAAAAATGGGGCATCTACATTAAATGATACACAACCATGTTTTGGAGCTATAAATTTTATGCATGTACAACCATGTTCATACAAACTACTGATTCAACAACTCTGCCAGTTCGCAGAGTACAAGTTTTCCAGCTACAATTAGGCTATTTTCCCAGTTATCACAAGCCGTTGTCAGTTTGTAAAATGAAGGTGTTCAAAGCCATGTTAACTAAAATCATTGATTAGTGAAAAGCAGAATAGAAATATCTTAATCTTAATCACTGTACAAAAAAGTGAAATAAATGTGCATTTTTCACCAACAGAATGGTAAAACTAAAACAGCTTTGAACCACTCGGACCTCAATTTTGGTCCGTGTTGTGCTTGTTTCCACTTGAACACTATTTGAATATTTAAATTATTTTTAGATATTTTGGGGATTAAACCTGCATTTTTGTCCATAATATCTGAATACTACACTACCATCTATAAATAACTACACAGATTTATTTATAATTGCCATAGATCATCATAAAAGAATTAATTATCAATTTCTTTGCATTATTTGAAACTTGATATAAAATGTAGGCAACAAAATCTGAAAATGACCAGTTTTAAACATGTATAATAATTTATAGATGGCAGTGTGTAAATTACAGGAAATAGCAAGTCTGTATTGCACCGTTTGTTTATTTTCTTCAATATGTCAAGAAGACATGAATAAACATTTAACATAATCTATCTATGAAAATAACATGAACAACCTTGCTCAATCATTACCGATGCTGCCATCCAGGAAAAACCAGAGCATGAACTCTGGAAACCTGTGTCCATAGATATTGCAGACAACGATTCATGAGAAGTGTTCAGACCTACACGTAGAATTTATACAAGTAACAAGTGTGCAATAATTCCTAGTTTTTCAACCCATTGTGCTAAAAATACAAATATATATATTTTTTATAATGTATTACTTCCAATAATGTTGTAGTTTGGTCTTGGTATATCATCCATTTATTCCTACTGGTTTTACCAACAATTCAATTCAGCATTTCAGTATCTCATGGTAATCTTAACACTACTGTCATGTGCTACTTTTGAATTTTTATGAAATAATATAATTCAAAAGTAGCACATGACAATTATGTGCTGTTTTTGAACGCATTATTTTAATAGAAATTCAAAAACAGCACATGACACTACTAATGTTAACTAATACAGGTACACTGATGTATATAAAAAGATAAAAAAAATCAATTTAGTATGTTTCTCGATGAAGGTAAAAGTACCCTTCACAAGTAATGACAATGTTATAAAAACTTATAAAAAATATGTTTTACTCCGGTCATTTGTTGTCTCTGCAGCTGCTCTATTGATTGTAACATACAACTTTTTAAATAGCAATTAAAGTGTTTGAATTCATATTTTTGCATGAAATATTTCCCAGATATTCCCAGTTCTTTATAGAAAAGAACAACTATCCCAACAGAGTCAAATGCCGTAGAGAAGTCAAGAAAACAAGAAAAAGTGACCAGGCCCCGGTTTCACAATCATTCCTTAGCTTAGATTTTACTTAACTTGGCTTAAATTTAGCCAAAGTAATTTCTTTTTGGAAC
Source organism: Anadara kagoshimensis (assembly GCA_021292105.1). Lineage (NCBI taxonomy): Eukaryota > Metazoa > Mollusca > Bivalvia > Arcoida > Arcidae > Anadara > Anadara kagoshimensis. The sequence goes on from CM037875.1 coordinate 44,604,135, forward strand.
TAACTGATGAAAATTTTTGTAAAAAACAAAATGCAAATGTTTTAATCTAGAAGTGATCTTAAAAATGACACCTTTATTTTCTGAATATCTTGAAAATTATCAAAATTATAAATACTTGAAATTTTGCAATATTTAAGTTAAGGAAAAGCTTATCAAGGAATGATTGTGAAACCTATAAGTTAGTCCACATGGATTTAAAATATTGTGTGTTTCCAAGTTATTTTGGTACTTTAAAAGCATTTTAAAAACTTATAATTATTATTATAATAAAATTTATTTTATTTGTTTAGGCCTACAGCTGGCCTACATGTCATCATCATCATCTGCTGACAGTCGCAGAGCGACTATGTCTGTTTTCCTGAAATTACTTCACCGCTTGTCTCCATGTGTTCCTATGCTGCGACAGTTTCGCCCAGGAGTTCAGCTTGATGTTTCTCTGCTTCAGGTTTCTTTTGATGGTATCCTTGAAACGGAGACGTGGTCTGCCCCTCTTTCTTCTTCCAACTGGCAGCTGTGAGAACAGAATCTGCCTTGGGATTCTGTCGCTTGGCATCCTCATTAGGTGTCCAGTCCAACGTAGATTTTTTTCTGATCAGGAGATCTTCCATGGATGGTAGGCCCATTTTGTCGAGCACTTCCTTGTTAGTCACTTTATCCTTCCAGTTTATTTTCAGTATGGATCTTAGATGGCGCATCATGAAGGCATGAAGCTTCTTCACATGTCGTCTATAGATTGTCCAGGATTCGGCTCCATACAATAGTGTAGATACCACAACTGCTCTGTAGATCTTGCCTTTTACTTTTGTGGACACACAGTGGTTGTTCCAAAGTCTCTGGCGAAGTCTACCATGCGCTGCACTAGCTTTGGCCATTCTCTTCTGTATTTCAGCGTCAATTCGCCCATCCTTTGTAACTGTGCTCCCTAGGTAAGTGAATTCTTGGGCAGAGTTGAGTTTGGTTCCATCTATCGTGATTTCTACTCCCTGGGTTCCTGAGGGTTTGGTTGGTAAAGAACTTCGGTCTTTTTCGTATTGATCTTGAGGCCAAACTTCTTTGATGCATCTGAGAAGGCATCTAGAAAACGCTGGATTGCTTCAGGTGTGTGGGCTAGTAGTGCACTGTCGTCCGCAAACAGCAGCTCTCTGATCAGTATGAGGGTGCTTTTAGTCTTTGCCTTGAAGTGTGCCACGTTGAAGAGGTCAGCATCTTGTCTTGACTGAATGTATGGCCTACATGTATGTACAACTAAAATCACACCTGACACTAGGAACGAGGTTAAAATAGCGTATTTCAAGCACTTGATCAACGTGGATGTGTACAAAATGACGTGATCTGAGTGGAGTTGGCCGATGGATTTTGTGTATTAAGCTAAATTTTACTGTTAATAATCCAGATGTGAATCTGGGTTTATCTCAAACCATGTATATTTATTGTCAATCAAGGCCGAAGTTTTAGAACTGGTTCTTTCCCAGTATTATACCGTCATCCTGTTTATTTTTTATTGTTGACATTTCATCTGTTCATCAATGAATCAAAACGTGATATGTTGTAATGTTGAGTTTATTTAGGAATCGATTCAGAACAATGCCAGGTCATTTTAGAAGTAATGTATGGGACCCCGTCCTGATTATATCACAGATTGTGACATTAGTTTGTGAATTCTACTGTGTGTTTGGATTATGGATCTATCTGATGGACATCATTGGGAAATTTGATGCCTCTAGGGATCAGATATTTACTCAAACAGTTTAGTATTGTTTATTCTCTCTGTATAACCCAACCCCAATACACTTGTAGTGGTCTGGGTAGCTCGGTGGTAGACCAATCACCTGAGGGCTCGTCTGATCCTGGGAAATGGCCGACCAACAGGTTTGTCCCAGTGTGGAACCTGGTGGTTTCGATTCAAGGGAGTTGAATTGAAAAAAGGAACGGAGGAATGTAGTGGTCTGGGTAGCTCAGTGGTAGAGCACTCGCCTATAGTGCATGAAGTCCCGGGTTCGATCCCAGGCACTCGCCTATAGTGCATGAAGTCCCGGGTTCGATCCCAGGCCGTCCCTGCATATTTCTCTTTCCTGTTACATACTTACTGTTTGCTCAGGCCACGACCCCATATCATCAATAAACAGGGCCATTGACAACAGAAGTAATTTGGTCTCCCTTGACTGCTTCAAGATTTTGTTGTCCTTGTCAAGCACCTGTGTACAAACACTTCACTCCTCACACATATGCACCAAGTCTTGAAGTGCGATTACTTACATGGTTTTGCAGTTGTATTTGGAAGAAAAGACTCTCTGCACAAGTTCAAATCTCATACTTGGGCAGATCCTAATGTGAAAAAGTTTGTCAGTTTGCTTGCCAAAGGTTGGTGGTTTTCTCCAGATACACTCCTGTTCCCATAACCACTGCGGTAGCTCAGTTGGTAGAGTGCTCGCTCCGTATGTGGGAGGTCGTGGGTTCGAACCCCGGCCGGGTCTGACCCAAGACTTGAAAGTGGGTAGTGACTGTTCTTTCGCCAAGCCTCGGCATTACGAAAAGAAAGTCACTTGTTCTTTCGGATGGGAACTTAAAATAATCGAGGTCCCGTGTCACGGTGGGCTTGGCACGTTAAAGAACCCTGCTGTATAATGCCATCAGCGCAACGCACAGGCAAAATTTCTGCACCTTCGCCTATAGCTGGCGACGTCTCGTTATAAGTGAAATATTCTTGACTGGGACGTTAAACACCATTACTCACTCACTCACTCCTGTTCCCACCACCATCTCAGAATTATCTTGGTGTGAAAAAACCTTAACTTTGGTGTAAAACCCCATTACCCAACTCACTGGTCACAGGCTGACCAATCAAATTTAATTATTTGTCCAGATCGGTACATTTTTAGCGTGCAAGGCTGCCATTTAGGTACTTTTCTATTGCTAAATGTTTGACTTTGGTACAATTTCCATACAAAAAGTCAGAATTTTTAGTACTTTTAATTAAAAACAAACAGCAAAATGGGAAAAATCTGTCTGATTTTACGTTTCCATTTTATCTGTTCATTTTTCCGCTTTTATGGTACAAATCTGTCAAAAACAGATAAATCCGTCGAATTGGTCAGCCTGTAGTCATGCCAGACAATCCAAGATAAATTCAAACGAGTATTTTGAAGTTGAATTTGAACCCATATACAGTGATAACATTCTTCTATACATGTACGTAAAATAACTAAAGCATTCAAAAGTGGAGCCATATTAAAGTTAATTCAGACTTGTGAAATAAACGGGTTAATATCCTTGTAATATTTGCAACACCATCTTATCTATTTAAAGTCTTAATAAATATGATGAAGGAAAACCATCACATAAACAGTAATAAATAACAGAAGAAAATGCTTAATACTACAGTGAAATGCATTGAATTTTTGGTAATTACTGTTTTATGTTTATTTCTAGGATCTTGATTTGTTAGAAGATTCAGGAAGAGTAAATGTTATAGCATTTCTACTTAACAGTCTCACAAGGTAAATAGATTGAAATTGTCCTGGAAGTTAGAAGTCCCGCTTCTGTTTGTGCCATTGTGTTTGTGACAGTGAAATTGAGTGAATATTTCAATTAAAAAAAAAATTGGCATTGTTCACTTGCCTGACTGGGGAGAATGTCACTGAAAATCACTATGTATGCTTTGCATCCTTAAATATAATAAAAAGTTAAAACTAGAAGATTTATAAATACAGATTAGACTACTAAACAGTTTACAAATTTAGCACTGGTACTATGGCCAGAGGATAGAAAATTTTGACTCGGGCCAGTGAAATTTGAATGCCATCAAGCCAGACTCTGGAAGCAAAATCAGTTGAATTGTAATTGCTAGTTTGCCTGTGAAATCTTATCCAGGTCTGTAAAACAGAGTCTGTCACTGGGCCAAATAGCTTTTAACTTTCAAAACGTAAATTCTTTTACTGCTACTAAGAGACAAAAATACATGTATACCCCACTATGGTGATATTACCTGTCAAAAAAATTAACAAATGTGTACTAAATGGACTAGCTTTAGTTTGAGTTCACAACTCTTGAATCATGGATCTACAGCATAAACCCTTTGTCAAGAAGAGGTCATCTCCACTTTTTATACACACTTGTGTATATATTTGTGTGTGTGTGTTGTAATATATGTATAATATTTTTTTCTTAATTTTTTGTAGCGCATTAGCACTATGGTTTGTAGTACAGAAGTCAAAGTTATGTTTAGATTTTTCCGTGACGGTACATTTCTTCCATTTTTTGTGCTGTTGGTTCTATAACGGACACATCCCACAGACTCTACCATGGTGGATAATTAACATAATAAGCGTAGCATTAATGACAGTTATAGGAGAATTCTTATGTATGCGCAGTGAAATGAAAGCCATACCCGTCGGGATGGGACCAAGGACAGATCTCTAATTTCTTTCAATTTCAAATTTCTTTGTTACATTGGATCTATTGAATTTGATATGAATAGTACAACAATCTTACAATAATTTCATGTAAAATTTCAGCAATTACTAGTTTTGTTCACAAGAATGTATTTTTTAGTGTTGAATAGCAAATTTAAGCAAGTGCTAGTCATCCTACTGGTTGTAATGTGAAGCTAAGTCTAAAATTTCACATTGACTGGACATTGTTCTGAGTGACTAGTTAAAAATACTAGTAGTCACATGGACACAACCTCAAAAACGGGGAGGCCATTGAAGAAGGTTAAATTACTTGCCATGCTAACCATTACTTAATTGTTTTAGCTGCCTTTTTTTTTTAATTTCTTCCACCTGGCTGTATTTGGTAGGTAGCTTAGACCATTGTTTAATTACAAATTCAAAGTACCATTATATATGTATTTATTGTTAAAAAGAAGTGAATTATGCATGGTGCAAAATGTGCTGTTCTTTAATTTTTCTGTAAAAAAAGAAACAATTAATTTCATTTTTTTAATAACATGGTTCTAATCTGAGATTTAGACAGGGTTTTGTGTTTACTCTATGTAAGGTTTATACAGTTTAGCAGATTGAAATTAAAAAAAAAACTTACTCTATAGTTGTTGAATTCTGCAGGGAAAAATTTTGTGGTTCAGAACTTATTTACGGATATAAAATTTTGTGGTTCATTAGCCTGTGTTAACAATTTTATGTACAGATTATCTCAGTTTACGTTTAATTAGCTACATGAAAATATTCACTTTGTATTTAATTTTGTGCTATAAAGTCAAACTGTGAATGTAACGCAATTAAATCCCCAGTGAATAAAAGTAACTATACAGTACTATAATATACAGTCATATGAAAAAGCACATTATGAGCTAGGGTTAAATAACATGCTTATTTTTGGGTTGAAATCTGATTTTTACAATGATGTAAATTCACTTTGTATTCTGTGCTTTGGTTGTTATTATTTTTTACAAGAAATCTATGTTCAACTTTTCATATAAATTATGGATTTAAATGATTTTGATGTTCTTTCACCTATAGTCCTGGAGGTCCTTGGATTAATCCCTGGTCTTACCCTGCATTTATTCCCTTTCCTTTAACATTTGGCGAGCATGCCAATTTCTGAAGGGGTGGCTTATCTATGTCACCCATCTGGGAATTGAACCTGGTGTTGTTTCAATTCAATATGGTTTAATCTAAGAAAGGGAAGACTGAAACATACTGGATAGCTCAGTTGGTAGAGTGATCACTTATCCTGTGGAAGGTCCTGAGATTGACCCTCGATCTGACCTATATTTTTTTTTGCTTTCCTGTTACTCAGTTTGAAGTCCCCTTTGTTGTTTTTTTCACAAATTTTAAATGTTTGTAATGGTTTGGTGAATTTGCACGAATAAAACAGGGTACTTCCACTGTGAATTATGTGGTAAACCTTGTCAAAATAACATTATACCATACAGATATGTAAACCTATCAACACAGGTTATAGAATTTATTAAACACATTTTATTCCTCTTGAGTCAACTGTTAGGTAATTTTAATAACATTGGAAATTCTAAATTATTAAATTTTGATAAATGCATATAAATTATGGGTATATTTCCGTATCGGTGGAGAAAAAAAAAAATTATCTGATCATTTCTCAATATTCAAAAGTTACCATCCCTGGACTAACTGGTTTTTCTTCAGAGTCTTAAAATTTGTAATAAATTACATGAAGTTAATACAATGAAACATTGTCAAAATGCCCCCCCCCCCCCCCCCAATAATTTGTCAACTCGCTTATCACCACATTATTTTGAAGTTCAACACTTCATTTATGGTTTTCTTTCCTAAGTCTTACTCACTCTACTGCCAAACTTCATTATAACGCCAAAATTTGACTAACCAAATGGTGGTAATGAGTGAAGGTTTTGCTGTATATAAGTACACTTGTGTGTATTTTGTGTTTTACATCTAGATGTTTAATATTGTTAAGTTTGTAAAGGTTTGGTTTATTACATTTGATATGTGTCTCTTGTATACAGGCAGGTTTTGGTTTCACAATCATTCATTAGGATTTTCTTTAACTTAAATCTGGAAAATTTGATACTGTTACCATTTTGTTGATTTTTAAGACTTTTAGGAATTTAATGTGTCATTTTGAAGATTGCTGTAAACTTATATCATTTGTTTTTAGTTTTGCCAAAACATGTTTATTCTTATTTTCAAAAGAATATTACCAAAATTTGGTAAATTTAAGTTAAGGAAAATCTGAGTAAAGGAATGATTGTGAAACTGGAACAAAAGAATGTTGTCAAAATTTGCTAAATTTAAGTTAAGGTTACAGTTTTATGCTGAAATCAAACTGATGGGTACTGAACTAACAAAACAGTATAAATTTATTTACAAACAAAGATCTTTAGATAAAAGAAATTTCCTTTGATTTTAGTATTGAACTTTCTTTGTAAAACTAGTGGAGTGGGATAATTTACTTTTTCTCTTGTATCCAGACGGTCATTTCATGGATGATTGAGGAAACCAGAGTGCCCATAGAAAGCCACTGACATTCGACAAGTGAAAAGACAAACTTTCTAGCAGTCTTTCCAGAGTTAGATTTGAAAATAGAAAAATGAGAGGCACTGTGATCTGTAACACAATTTAGATGACTAATACATAAAGACCCTACTAGAATCAAAGAAGTATTGGTAAAATACAATAAAGCGGACCAATATGTTAGGTTATGTAAGGCAGAATAAGTAATAAATAATATTTTAATACAGTAAAACCTTGTTATAATGCCCCTCAATCTCTCTGCAACCTTGCATATCACAATACAATGTACTATCTATACCAAAATCCATTTCTTCTTTATTGTTCATTATATGCGAGTCTCCCTCAGTTTATCATCAAACCCCTTTTTAACAACAAAATTTGACTGAACAAATGGTGACAATGAATTGAGGTCTATATAGCTTACAGGAATATCTTTCTAGTCTTATACAACATGATGATTCAGTCACATATAGGGTAAAATACTATAATACTTTTTTAGGGCTTGGAGGTAAAGGGAGCTATACAGTATTCCTTTTTATGTTTATTATTTTTTATGCTTATTATAGCAGCCCTTTCAGTAAATTTTAAAGTAGAAGACAAATTTCTTAGTATGGAGTAATATGTATTACATTACATATTCAGAAAATGTAAACTAAGTGGAAGTAGAAAACGAACTTAATCCAAATCCAAACAAGAAGTAGATAACTTTTGTCACCTTGCGGGGCTTTATTGAAATCACTGTTATAACACATTTTCCTCTAATAGCCTTCAGTTTGATCTTGCTTGTGGGCTATATGTATAAATGTTTGATTTATTTGTAGTAATATTGGTTATTTAGAGTGCAATCTGAAAAAAGAGAAATATATTAACAGAATTTAACAAGAAAATTTTTTTTTACAATACAACTGGTCTATAGTACTTAGATATAGCCATGTAAAATGTTCTGTATAGATTTTAAAATGCAGGGGTCAGTTGTTTGAAGCTTGATTCACTTAATCATTTGATTAGTCAAAATTTAAATTTGGCATTATTTCGGATATATTATGAACATAATGTTGAAATTGAAAAAAAAAATCTATCAAACTAAAGCACACAGTAATGAAACTATTAATTTGATAATGATATTTTAATTTATTTCATGTTTTAAATTTGTGTTAATCATTGATTAAACTAATCAAACTTCCAACAACTTGGTCCTCATTTCAAATGATATTATGAGAATTTATATTTGACATTGCCATTTTCTTTATTGTTTTGATGGATTTGATCTATAGACTGGTGTTTACTTGAAATCATATAAAATACATGTATTATATAGTACCGGTATATGTAAAATAAAAATACATGTATCATACTTGTATAGGCAAGCAATTTTGACCTGTCAGGCTGGCTGTCATTCTGGAATTTTTAAGAATTAGTCACTCACAAAAATTCCATGGCTTAAGTGATTTGCCCCAGTCTGCTGTAACAGTTCAGTTCATACTTTGAAAAATGATAAAAAAAAACAAAACCAAAAGTCAATCCTTAATTATACCCCCAATTTGAAGAAGAGGGGACAAAATGGTTTACTTCTGTCCCTTCTTCCATCTGCCCATCTAAAACAAAAAAATCAAAACAGTTTCTTAGCAACTACTTAACACAGTTACTTGACATTTTGTATGCAAGTTCAGTATGAGGTCCCATACCAGAAGTATGAATTTCAAGTCTGCCAGTTAGTTTACCGACTTAGTTTATTTTTCAACATTAACTGTCAATGCTTGAAAATTTTTGTAACACTTGTCTCAGCAAACTACAAATCACAGCCACTTGTAATTTTGTGTGCAAATTCATTATGAGGTTCCATGCCACAAGTAACTATTTTGAGTCTGCCAGACATCTACCTCCTGTTTACCGACTTAGTTTATTGTTTTACATTTACGGTCTATGGCTGAAGTTAAAAGGTGGGGTATAATAAGCAAGCAGTAGCCCACAGATTTCTTGTTACATAAAGGTAAAGCAGACAGCTGGGTGTTATTTGCCTATACAATGTACATGTAATTTGTTGTTATTTTCCAAAAGATGTAAATATTGTTGATGGGTCTAAAGACAAAAGCTATAATTATTTTGTAAATACAGAAGCATTTGATGAATAAAACAAATAAAATTTTATTTGATATTTATATTTCATTTAAAGCTATATTAACTTGAATCCCTGACCTGTGGTAGCACTGGTAGGATAAACACTTATGGGTAGAACTGATGGATTTTCCCCGAATAAAAGCTAGTTGTAAAATGACTATATCTTTATTTAAGGAATAACTGTGATATTATTTTTTTTATTGGTGTATAAAAGAAAAAACGATTTGCACACTGGATAATGCGCGTAGCGCATTATTCAAAAGTGTACAAATCGTTTTTTCTTTTATACACCAATAAAAAAAATAATATCACAGTTATTCCTTATAATTTAATTTAGACATTCTTTAATTATTCAAGAAATTAAAAGAAAACCCAAAAAAATCTGAAACATTTAAATCAAGTTTAATTATATCTACATCGATAGTCATCATAAGGCGGATGAATATGACCCAATTGTTTTTTTATAATCGTGGTCTCATTCATAGTGATGAGTATTGCAGATGTAAACAATGAAGAAATTCCGGTTAAATCCGCCAAAACGGGGCAAGTGGGCGGAGCTAATCTAATTTTTTTTTTATTGAGGTATAAAGAAAAAAAATTGGTCAAGTGGTCTCCATTGTTTTGTATTGTGTTCTGTTGTATAAACAAATTTTAATTAAATTATTAAAATATGTTTGTTTACTGCACTTCTTCTAATCAAAATATATCTGTCCATGAAGTTTATTATGTTACCTGTAATAGGTTTTGAGTTATGCTCTAGAGTAAATGTAGAATGAAAAATAAAAAAGGACAATAACTCTGAAATTATGCAAATAGTCATAAAGGTTTTGAGTTATACTGTGGACAAAATGTAAGTACATGTGTATGGAAAATAATAAAGCGCATTACGGTAACTCTTAAATTTTGCAAAACAGAGTTATAGTTCTTGTGCACTGCACTTCTTGTTGAGCTCTATCTACCTATGAAGATTCATGTTCATACCTCATAAAGGTTTTGAGTTGTGCATTGGACAAAATGTAAGTATGGACAATAACAAAGGGCAATAACTCTTAAATTTTGCAAAATAGAGATGTGGTTCTTGTGCACTGCACTTCTCATTGTGTTCAATCTAACTGTGAAGCAGTGAAGTTTCATGTTGATACCTCTTAAAAGGTTTTGAGTTATGCTCTGACCAAAATTATGATGGATTGACACACAGGACAGTTGGACAAAGCAGCAACTATATGCTCTCCCTTCAGGGACCATAAAAACAAAAGCATTGGATCATACCATTGTGCATATAGGGGTGTTTTAGATACTGCACAGTGTCTTATCTGTGATGATGAAATTTTCATGTAGCTGGTAATTCAGATTGATTCATTATAATATTCAAATTTTAATAATCACCTTTGCATTTGGCGAATACTCCAGTAATTTGCAAGTCAAGTTTGCATGTTCTTTTTTAATGGTAGAGTACTCTTGTTATCGGGTGAATGTCTTGTCTGATGGCATATTAGGTAATGTAATGGTAATATTGGAATGGAAGTAAAAATGTTTCATTGATGTAATAATTGCTCATTATGTCCCATTCAATACATACATGTAATCTGGTGGAAATGCCTTTGTTTTGTTTGGACAAATACATTCCAATACCAAGATTTGTATCTTTTCTGTAACAAAACAAAATACCAAATATATTCCAGTATTTCACATTCACAACTGCAGAAAAGTCTGGTGGTGTTTCATTATATTCAAGTGGTTTGTAGTGTGGCAGATTGATTGATTTATTGAATGACTGTGGTTTTACATGAGTCAGGAATATTTCACTTGTATTGAGACATTGCCAGCGATAGGTGAAGTGACAGGAATTTTGGCCTTTGCAGTGTGTTCAGGGCAATGTGCAGGGAGGACTCTTCAATATGCCATGCCTACTATGTACTTAGTTTAAGTTCTTTTTCTTAGGACTCTGTGACCTTCATTTCTAAATGCCTAGTACTTAACAAAAGAATAGTCACTATATATTTTCAAGTGTCTTGGTCAGACTGGCCAGGGATCAAACCCGGCTTCCTAGATACAGAGCAAGCACTACCAACTGAAAACCGGCATATAAAATGAAATAAAGATTAATCTGTTCAGCACATTTATTACCATACAACAATAAATATACAATATACAATAACAGTATTAAACAATAAAAATGCACCAAAAATGGACAAAAAATGTAAACAGCTGGTTCATGCATTGCTTTAGGATGGAATCCTAGAACCATGTACAATTTGCAAATTTGATGCTAATATGAAATGATAATTATATATTATATACTATTTATACCAATTAATTTGCTTAATAACTATTGTCATTCCCATACTGATGCCAACCTATGTTTCCATTCCTAGTACCCAAAATCTGCCATTGATTACTAATTTCTGAACAACTCTTTCAAAAAGGAACCCATTTTAGCAAATTTGTGTAAAAGGACTATTTTTCACACATTGTTGAAATCTGTGCACTAATAATTTTAAATTTGTGGAAACCTAGGACAAGCTTTTTTTAAATTGAAAACTAAATATTAAATATTGAAATGACCATACTGAATAAGCAACTTCTTTGTATTACCATTTGGCTTAGAGTGAGACAAATACATGTTTCATTAAATTCATGTACATGTACTTACAATTTCATTTTGATCAGGGTAAAAAAATCCATGTAAAACATGATTTAAGTTAACCATACCTCTTAATGCTATCCATTATTATTTGTATTAAGATTTGTTGTTTGAAAACCAAGGTAACACATTTAGTTTGGTTCAAGTACAAGTACTGGTATGCACTTTGTGTGCCATATTAAATGAAAATATTATTATGAAAAATAAAGTATGTTCTACAAACGTGACATTAAAACTGAAAATAGGTAGTTATTATGACGATTAAAAACCTGTGAAAATATGGTAAACCTACTTTGTAACTAACTAATACCAACTTGCTCTGCTATCAAGAATAATTTGCTGGAGATGGAATGGTGATGAGCAGAGGAAGAATATTAGATTTGACAAGCAAGAAAACCTTTTACAGACTGACTTGAAAGCTTATCTCTTTATAGACAGAATCTACCAGTACATACATATGTCTGCAACTAGATTTACTGTGTAGAGGGAAGAAATATACAATGTATATACATGTACATGTCATCTGATTCTAGTACAGATAGTACATGTACAGTAAAATTTATTAAAATGTCCCTTGATAACGTTGTCACCTCACTTACTGCCACAGAACTTTGAAGTTCCAAAATTTCTTTTATGTTTTACATATTCACTCTCGATTGAATAATTATCAAACCCCTTTAGTGCAAAAAGTTAATGAAAAAAATAGTGACCATTAATCATGGTTTTACTCTACATGTATTATTGATGAATGATTTCTCAATATTGAAAAAGAACCAGATGTATTAGAAGAAGAGAGTTACATTACATGACTATCAAAAACACATAACTACATCTACATTGTGTTCATCAAAACCCTAGGTACAAATAAATTTTGCCATTGTACCATGTGAATAATATCACTGTGAAATATTTTTGAAAATGTAAACTTCACAAATTCCCACAATAAAGTCATTTCTATGAAAAGCTGTCAATTCATGCGATTCCATATCCAGTGGAAATAATAGTTCCACACAAACGTTAGGTGGTATCAGGTGGTACACTGGTGAAAATCCATTCTACTAATACCCAACACAATATACATGTAAATGTATCATAAAATACCCAATAGTGAATCCTGCATTGGACATTTAATATGAAGGTCTTCTCATCTAAACAACTTGTATCTTGAACTCACAAAAAGTAATTCTGTTTACATAATGGTCAAGTTTACAGACCCCTACTAAAGCTAAAGAATTATTATGTGCACAATAAAACAGATATAAAATATACTGCAAATGTATTAATTTTAGTGTGTACAAATTTTAGTGCAAATCATAATTTGATTTAATTTGTTTGGACCTGAATTTGAATTAATCTCATGGATTTCCTTGTGCATTATGGCCGTATTGAATTTGGCAATGGCTTGAAATTAGCAATACTGTATCAAAAAAGAAAATCCCTAAAATTAGTATGCAGCTAAAATCAATACATTTACAATAGTATCATTGATGGATATCATTATAATAAAGGTGAAAATGAAAATGTTCTTATGGATTTTAGAACTTTTGTAAAATTATTATTTTGTAAAATCTTTAACACTGATTAATCTCAAACTTCAGAATAAATGATATAATGTATAACTTATAACACTAAAGCATCATATGAAGGTCCTTCAGATTCGGGACTGTCTTTACGTAGCTGTAAATGCTCTATTGTGTTCTGAAAATGTTTGTTAATTTGTTCTGTTTCCTCGTTAGCTTCTAAATTAGGTAATGTCTCCTTAATTTTAGATATCAGCTGATTTAATACTTGGACTGTTATCTGAAATAAAAATAATAAAGTTGAAACTTATGTTAATGTAGCATACTTTGACTGTTTTCTGAAAAAGAAATAAATACATGTATTGAAATTTATGTACATGTAAATGCAGCAGATTTGAGTAAAAGTGATTGATTTGCTACACTTTCTGTTTCAGACATTCTATTCTCTTATCATCTGAAGGGGCCTAGGTGGATAAGTGGTCTTACAGGTCACCACCAGCTGGTCACCACCTAGGTTCGAATCCCACTCAAAGCAGATCCTAGTGCGAGTAAGTTTATTGCTTGCCAAAAGTCGGTAAAAAATAAAGCTTCTATGTGATGATGTTAAATACAACAAAATTTTCTAATGTGTACATGTATGTTTGGGCTTCTGTGGCTGAGTGTTCTATACACTTACAGATCTCAGTGCCTCTAATCACCCAGGTTTGAATCCCACTCAGGCAGGTTTGGTAGGTTTGGGAAAAGTTGCCAATCCTCTTGCTGAAGTTTTTCGGTAGGTAACAAAGCAATGTTACTCTACCACCCCCATAAATGACTGCCTTGACATACATGTAAGTGTAAGTGAAAGAATCTTGACTGAGACATAAAAATGAAGTAGAGTAATAGTGTTTTATGCCTCAGTCAATATTATGTCACTTATATCGAGGCTGTCAGTTCTGATAAGGTGAAAGAAACTGGAGTTCACAGAGAAAACCACAAACCTTCAACAAGCTAACTGACAAACTGGACCTAAGACACCATGCCTATGTCTTGCCATTACATTAGATCTTAAGTTTTTGAATTTAAACTGAATTTATGAGAGTTAAGTGTTTTGTTACTGACCTGATCACTTCCTTTTTCATAATAATACACATAGTGGTTTAATAACTCGACAAATAACTGGACTTGTACTGAGTTATCCATGCACTGATTGGCTATCTTTACACCTTTCTTCAAACAATCAGAGACTCTCTTAGTGTCATGCATCTAAAATAAACATTGAAAATATATGATAATAATAAATATGAAGAATTAACACTAGAATTACATGTATGTACATAATGATATAAAACTTGTTTATGGCAGATGTAGTGATAGTTCATCCATAAAATGTTGCTTTTTTCTTCTCTTGTACAGTTTCTGTCTGTTAAAAGTTTGTGTATTATGGAAAAATTGTTGTTGGAACAGCTGATTAAAAGTTTTTTAACCTTCATTATACTATTAAGTATGAACATATATAAACATAGTTACCGGTAGTTTATCTTTTTAGTTACAAAAATACATGTGCAGGTACATTTATAATCTCATGTCTATAACTGAAATGTTTTCTAAGTGAACAATGTAAACAATCCCTTAGTTCCATGTTTCTTTCATTCATAATTTTGATAAAACACTTGGCGGATGTAGCTACCAAAACAGAAGGTGCTTACCCTTCTGAAGCATCTGGCCTCACTTCCCTGGAAGTTCACATGTTTAATTAAATGTGCCAGTTTTCAAAGTTTTAACTTTTTTGGATTGTGATATAAACATAGACTGGTATGTTGGTTTTTGATTGTATTAGAGATATTTTATCTTGAAAAACTACATGTAATTAAAATAATTTATATTTACTTCTTCATTTGCTGCAGATTTTCCAGACCAGAACAAATGTGAACAGGTTGATACGCCCCGGCATTGATCTGGTTTCTTTAACAGTTTAGAAGCTGCCAACGCGCACTGTGTACGTAGAGGTTCGTGATTCTCCTCTCCGAAGCATGACATCTGTTCTAGTGTTCCTATAATAAGTGTAATAGCAGCTAACTGTGCCTTACTGTCACTGATCTCATCTTCATAAAGGGAAAATGCCTGAAAAACAAATAAACCTATACTTAACAAGTACTGAAACAAGATGCCATTTCGAAAGTACCCCCATTCGAACCCCCAACTTGGAAATCCATGTTTTCCCAAAATAAACCTTTGAATAGTAAGACATTTGTGGTTAAGTGGTCTAAAATGTGAACATACAGATCACAGGGACACTCACTGTCTACTAATAGGTTTGAATCTAAAGTGAAACAGGTTCTGTTGAGAAAGTTTGTCAGTTCCTTTGCTGATGGTCAGTAGTTTTCTCTAGACTCTCCTGTTTCCTCAACCATCCCTGAACTGACTGAATCAATATAAGTGAAAGAATCTTGACTGGGCCATAAAACACCATTGCTCAATTCCACCCCATCTTTCATAAAAGTAAAGGTAAACAAAAAGGTACATGCATGTTTTTACAAACCTGTGACATAAATTCATAAGCTACTGTTTCATGATTTTCAAATTCAATCTGTCCAGCTGCCATAGCTCCTTGTAAAAATAGTCTAAGTGGTATTTCAGCTAACTCTGCTTTTATTAATGCTCCAATGGTCTGGTGGCAAAACTGGAATATCTTCTGACATTTCTTTTCCCAATTTTCATCCTGCAAAAAATATAAATACATGTACATACAAGCTAGACCAAACAAAAAATATGCATGTTTCGGGTGACTTTAAAAAACAGGAGTCGGTAGGTATTATACTTTTTCCTTCTGGAAATATTTTAAGTGAGAGAAAATTTCATAAAAGAAAACTGATGCATGTTTTTTTTTAAGATCTTCCATTACTGTACATGTAATAACTTGTACTTTGTTATTATCTTTTTAAATGTTGCAGCATTTATTCAGAAAAAAGTAAAGCAGTAAAATGTAAAATCTGTATTTTTTAATTGGGTCATAACCTTTGACTTATGTACCTAAATTTGGTATTCAACAAATCATTTCATATTGTTTAACATTTGAGTCAAGTTTTATCAAAATCCATCTATAGACCTAAGAGGTATGGAGCAGACACAATATTGGGATGGATGGCCAGACAGACAGATGGACAGGGTATTTCCTATATAGTGTTTTATTAACTGAATAACCTTACCTGTTCTTGCATCTGTTTATATTTATATGCCAGTCTATATGCTGAGAACACTATTGGGGGTAATGTAAACTTGATTCTGTTATCTCCTCCGCTTCCAAAATGTTTACGAGCTGCATTTAATATCTGAAATTTTTTAAAAACAGTTTCATGAACAAAACTAAATTGATACAACATAGAGGAAATGTCAAACTGTGTAAAGTGCTAAACTTAAAATAAATTTCATATTTTACAGTAATTATCCCTTTTTATAGTTCTTATGTCTCAATTAAAGTGAAATATTCTTAATTAGGATGTTAAAAACCATTACTCAAACTCAACACCTTTTTATAGTTTACGGTACATGCACAAGCAGGAGTTGTTGTCCCAAAGAAGTTTAAACACCCTTATAAATGTAGTTAATGTCATATATGGACACTTTATATATTTAATTACACAGAAAAATCTATCAAATACCCAGGTGACCTTAAAGCAGGTTGGACTTCTTACTTACAAGATAGTGTTGGTTTGGATCATCCGCCTGAAGTAGGTGTATAAATTTTCCCATAGTTATCTGTTCTTCCTGGAAATCTTCGGGATCCTCGTCCTCGGGTTGGTCACTCTGATCTTGTACCAGTACATTAACAATCCCCAATATCGCATCAACCTAAATAAACAAAACATCATGATTATCAAAATTTTAGGAGTTCAAAACCTTCAAAAACTTTATATGTTATTGTGAACAAATACGACAAATTATAACTGAAGTAGGATGCCATTTCAAAAATGTTCTAACAAATCCCAACTTGGAAATCTATGTTTTCCCAATCATGTGCATAATCAAAATAAAAATCGCCAATTGCATATCTACTATACCCAAAATTTGTTTCTGCAAAGTTTTATAAAAATCTGCTAGATACATGTAGTTATCAAGAAAAGTGACAGAAAAATGTTGGTGGAAGAAATGGAGTAACCAGTATCCCTTACCCTTGTTAGGGGAACTTTGGACCTTGGTGGCTGAGTGGTCTAAAACGCAAGCTTACGGACCACAGTGCCACTCCCGGCCTAGGTTCAAATGCCACTTGAAGCAAACCCTGTTGCAAAGGTTGTTAGTTCCCTTGCCAAATGCCAGTTGTTTTTTCAAGGAACTACAGTTTCCTCCACCATCCCTGAACTGACTATCTCAATATACTGCAAGAGAAGGAATAATAACTGGGTAATAAAACACTGTGGCTCAACTCATCTTGTTTGGGGGACAAAATTCTGATCAAGTATCAAAATGCTACCTACCTGGTCTTGTGTCGGAACTCTGGTATCATTCTCTAAAGCATTATTTATAATATAAACACTCATTATCTTTCTGCTTTGAAAGTCAAAATAATCAAACAGTGGATTGTAATGGCCAAGTTGTAACACTGTTAATATGTTGTTATATGTATCTACAGGAATCTTCATCAGACGCATCAGCTCCTTAGAAACAGCACTACCATGTTCTAGGCTGAAAGTTCAAAGGAATTTAAATCTCAATTACCAGTGTGATTACAGACACTATTCAGTTTTGTGTCATTTAAATATATATATTTTAGCCAATGGGGTTTGCAAATACATCACGTAATACCCCTTTACTTTTGTTTGGAACAATTACATGTATTTCCATTGGATATGGAATTAAAGTAAGACCAACAAAAATTAGTTTATCCAGTAATCAACACAACTTTACTCAAACATAACAGTTTAATATATGTAACAGGATAAAGCCAAACTGTGATATATACATAGGAACTTCCCAATACTCCCAGAATGCTTTACCGATTAAGCTAATTGACCACCTACAGAAACCAATCACTTCTAAAGTTGTTTAATTAAACGCATTGTCATACATTTGCACAAATTGCTTCTGCATAGAAAAAAGATACTTTTTATTTGGTAAAGCACTTTTTGTATCATCTAAAATAAAAAAAAACTACTATAGACAGAACCAAATTCTCTGGTTTTACTGTCATCTATAACAAAAGCCATTTAGAACTAAGTGTGGAAATGTGGAAAGGAAAGGAAATATCACCTCTGAAGTTTTGGCCGTCATGACTGGGCATTGAACCTACAACCATGGACTTAGAGATCCAGTAACAAACCATTAAGCTGTCTAACCCTAAGAAAAACTGTAGCATTTATTGGTCAAGATTTTACTTACTGGTCAAGATATATCACTGGTCAAGTAGATCAAAAACAATAGTGGTCACCTAATGGTCAAGATTTATCACTTACTGGTCAAGGTTTAATCTGTTAAATATATCTTCTGTTGTTTCTAGTACTTTATCTACATAATCCACTTTGTCTGGATAACATTTTAGAGCCAGGTTAATCAGAGCCACTTGTAGAGACACAATATCCTCAGGAGGCATGTCAGGACGATTCTACAATTCAAAACAACACAGATAATTCTAAGAGTGAAACTTGTACTTTACAAACATGTATTTGCAAACCATCTGTAATATAATATCTGTGATGTACAAGTACTTATGAATCCAGAAAATAAACTTTGCTA
Source organism: Anadara kagoshimensis (assembly GCA_021292105.1). Taxonomy (NCBI): domain Eukaryota; kingdom Metazoa; phylum Mollusca; class Bivalvia; order Arcoida; family Arcidae; genus Anadara; species Anadara kagoshimensis. The sequence continues at coordinate 44,623,094 of CM037875.1, forward strand.
AAATCAAATTTCATAAGGTAATGAATATCATGCCATTGCATCACAGATTGAAACAGTGAATAAAGCAAAACCTACTAGATAGACCTTCTCTATAAAAAGACCACTTGTTCAATAAGACCAGTGTCTTCAGGTCCCTTTGCTTCATTTTACAATCAAACCTCTATATTAAGCCCTTATGTCTGTAAATTCCATATTTGTTAGGTCCCATTGATGGTCTATATATACAGGTTTTAATTCAATTCACATCATGAAACATATGTATATTTAGGTTAAGATTCATGAATGTGTAAAAATTCTGAGCGATTTACTGGTATGATAACGGAACAATTTCCTGTGACAAATGTGTAAATAAGACTAAACTGCATTTATATTTGTTAAGATAAATTCTAATAATTGCTTTTACCTGTATAACTTGAGCTATTTGCTGTGAGAAAATGTCAAATAATTGTATTTCTGGTGGAATTCCAACTCCTTCTTCATTCTGTGCAAACTGAGCCAACCTGTATTAATTGAAAGAGAATCATTTACATGTGTGTATTGTTATTTCATTTAATTTGTGGGTTTCCAAATTAATTCTGTGGATACATGTTACATGTTCATTTTCAAAGAAAGTAAATTTGTTGCCAAACAACAAAGATTAACAATGCTCTCAAAAAAAAGAGCCAATAATTTGATGTTATAAAGGGACTAGTTAACAAATGGAAGAAAACATTAAAGAAACTTTGAGACTTCAAAATGCATGTGGTGATACTGTAAATGACTTATTTTTCGCGAGTAGAAAATTTCGCGTCAAGAGCATCTTGGCCTTATTCGCGAATATTTAAAATCGCGTCTGGGATCTTATTGAATACAATATATGTATGTCAACATACATGTAGTAATATCTGTTTATTGGAAATATTCGTGTGATATTTGAATTCGCGAATGGGATTAGTCGCGAATTTATGCGAAAATATATCTTTCACAAAATAAAAGTGATTTACAGTAGATAAGGTGGCATATTAAATGAGGAGCATTATAACGAGGTTTTACTGTACCTACAATGAAATGAACATCTTAATGCAAGTTAACATTTTTAAACATCTGATTGTATTACAGTTATATTAATGATTTAACTACCTGTCTATTAATGCAATGATGATGTTTTTTACATTTACTTTCTCGTGAAGTTCTGCACATGCTCGAAGAAATGAATTAAGGGTCTGTAGATGGAAATCATCTGGAAACACCTAAAATGTTTAAAGAATAAACCACATTTCAGAATAAATGACAAGAAATCACTTTTATTTTCCCAATACAATGCATGCAAAAAGCAGCAAAGCAAAGCCATTTTTCCAATCTTTAAAGTTTTCGACTAAAACATTATGAAAACCTGTTCACCATTCTCAAATCAACTTGTACATGGAGGTTTCTGACAATTGCTTAACAATGATTTTGTTTGTCTAAAATTACAACTGCATAAAGGCAGTTTCCCCTGGGGGAAAATAGCTAAAATTTCTAACTTTGACCAAACAACAGTGATATATAGGTACTTCTGTAGGAACCACTGTGAATGTGACAGTGGAATACTCTTTATATCCATATAAAATCAAATAAATTTAAATAAAGTTTGATATTCTTCACTTACTTGTACCTACATGTAGTCGTAATAGGAAATCTGTATGCACATCCGCGATTGTCATAAAGTATGTCTGTAAAAAGGAAAATGTTGGCGGTATGGGAATTTTACACATCCGAAATTGACGATGTTTACACCGGAAGTGATGTCCTTGGTGACGTTTTATGTCATATGCGCAACAGAATCCGCCATTTGCCTGTTTTTCATGTTAAATGTTAAATTCCCATAGCAACAATGTTTTACCCTATGTTGATATATTGTGGGCTAATCACAGATGCGCATACAGATTTCCTGTTACGACTAGGTACAAGTAAGTGAAAAATATCACTATTTATTCAAATTTATTTTAATTTCTATGGATATAAAGAGTATTTCACTGTCACAGTCACAGTGGTTCCTACAGTAGCAAATTAAATCTGCAAATGTAGTAAGTTTTCTTTCCCATAAAATTTCAGACAATGAAGATCATGGTACTGGCATGTTATAATGAAGTTTGTTATATTTCAGAACTTCAAATTTTCCCAAATTTAAAGGCAGATGTTTTTGAAAATCTAACAAAATCACTGCTTAATGTTTTGTCACAAGTTTCTACTTTCATATTTATATTAACATATACCTTACCTGTATAATACATTCCATAAGATATTCCTGGGCTATTGGGTCTCTACAGCTGACGGCTTGTTCTAATATACCCGGCAGTACTAACTGAAAACAATAATACAAGAGGTCAATACAAGAGGTCACCAGATTGCAAATCTTGACTGTGGAGTGGAATATTGATGATTTATAACACTGACAAGAGTACTAAAAGTAATATTACATGCATTAGTAACTAATATTATTTTTTCTTGGAAAACATGTACATGTAATTTTTAAATGGTAAAAAAATAAATTTTTGATCTGAAAAAATTCAGTAAAAAATCTGAAAACTGATATCATTCATATGAAATCATCATATAATCAGATAATGTACATTAATACTATTTTAATTCATACCTTTTTATATTTATCAAAGTCAATACGCTCTAGTTGACTCAGCCTTACAAGATTTGTGCCGACTAAGATCCGTAACTCTCGCCGTTCCTGTTCTCGTTTAACTCTGTCTCTTGAGTGTCCCTGGTGCTGCATTCTTACCCAAAGTTTGTTCATTTCAGAAAAATTCAACAAGATAAAGTCTATGGAATCCATCACTGTACCAGATTCATAATCATTGCTAATGAAAATATAAATTAAGAAAAACTAATTATTACAATATTGATAGGACCAGAATTTGAAAATTCACAATAAGAAATTATAAGAATGCTGTGAAAACATTGATTTTCATGCTGCTCCAATTTTCATGGACAATCTGACCTACGGATTTACATGTCAATAAAGTAGTGTATATCACAATACCTACCTTTAATGGTAACCAAAAACCTTGAATCTGCCACTCCATGTACTGGGGGCTTGAACCTGTGCCCTTCCAAACTAATCAAGCATTTTTTTCATCCAAGTTGCCCAGACTTCTGAATCATAGCCTTTACAGCTGCTGCAAGATATTTTTTTCAAAGCTGCTGCTTTTTCATATATTTGTGTACATGTATGTTTTTCTTGCTCCATAAAATGGTGCTTTAATATGTGAGTTAAGTAATGGTTCTACCCCCCAGTCAAGAATATTTCACTTATATCAAAATGTTGCCAGCTATAGAGAAGGTGCAGAAATTCTACCTATGAGTTGTGTTGATGGCATTATACAGCAAGGTTCTTTATCATACCAAACCTACCGAGACACAGGACCTCATTTGTTTTAAATCTGAAAGAACTGACTTTCATTTTTCAATGCTGAGTGCTTGGTGAAATAACAGTCAATACCAACTTTCAAGTCTTGGGTCAGACCCAGTTGGGGTTCAAACCAGAGGTCCGGAAACGGTCATATTTGCCGGACATGTCCGACAAAAAATTATTTTGACCGACGTGAAAAATCGCCAGTCGGACATTTTTTGTTTTCGGACATTTTCAATTTTACAACAGAAATATTAAACGGACAAATCAGTTTTCGGTCCGACAAAAGTAAACTACCGCTAGTCTGTCTGTCGGTCTTTTAAACTCTACCTGACTTCACTAAGTGTATTGTCCTTACCACGTGTTTACCTGTTAACAACAGTCAACAGTAAGATCTAATATATAATCAGGTGATTGTTTATTAATCAGTAAATACCTGTGGACTTAAGTAGTCGCGTGCCGCGTGTCTTTTTCTTTTGTTTCCCAGTCCGAATCATTATAACTTTCTTTACACATGTGTTTGTTTAAAAATAAGTGCATGGTTGTAACTGTGTTGATTACGGAAGCCATAACGAGTGTCGGTTTGTCATCAAAGAGGTTCCACGCGGGGTGTTGAAAATTACCTACTACGCGCTTTGTGACTGTTTCTTTATTGATAAATAAAGAAACGCGATTAAATTTTATTTTAATATAAGTTTCGGCATTAATATCTTTCATTCACATAAATATATTGGAACCTCGCCAAGCAGTTCCCGTTATATCGTGATTCGTGATACCTGAAGTCCTATTTAGAACCTCTCGCGATAATGTTCTAATATTACAATTCGTGTATCTTCGGAATACGAAAATTCCCGATTGTTAGTAAACAATATGGCGGACGTGCAATATCAAGCATCGTGGACAGTAACGAATACTGATAATAACAGCATATCGCGGAAGCTTACAAAAGCAGTAAACGTCTTAGTCTTGTAACAACGCACATGGATTAAAATTGGCAATTGTTTGTCAAAATAAAATAATCCACAACATGCACTGCACGCATAGACAGCCCTGTGCCGACGACCTTTTTTTTTTTTTTTTTGCTTGTACAAAATATCCGACGGGCCAGACCGAAATTTCCGAAGCCCTGGTTCAAACCCACCACCTCCCACTTATGGCGAAAGCACTCTACCAACTGAGCTACTGCAGTGGTTCTTTAAGATGTGAATTTATGTTGCTGTTTGGATGCTATTTGATATGACACATGTACTTACGTGGCTTCTTCTTTGTCCGAGTCAGGGAGAACATTTTTGGTGCAAGTTAGTAAATAGTTCCTAAGAAAGAGGCCCCTAAGGGGATGTTGTACTCCTCTACACATCTCAACCAGATCTTTTAATATATCTTTTCTGGACAATTCATTGGCTTTAATATATACCACTCCAACAGTGATTAATAGATACCTGTAAAGATTAAAAGTTAAATTTATTTCAGCATTGAATCTGATTTTCATTTAGGACATTCAGAAATAATTTAATTAAACATTATGCACAGTAATTCAAGAAGCAAGATTTCATTTGCTGTTGATGATGTAAAAATCAATATACTAGTATGTGATTCAACATGCATGTGGACATGGCTTATTATTAGCACACTAGTCATTGATAAATAACCTGATTTGTTCAATATTGATTCAATCCTTAGAGACAGTCTATGTGACTGAGTGGTAGGGCGTCTGCCATGATAGTAGGAGGTTGTGAGTTTGGACTCTGTGTCTAAAGAAATAAACACTTTTTAAACACAAGTTGTTTTCATAGAGTGACACATTTTGGTTGAAAATTTTAAACCAAAGAATTTAAAAAAAAAACTTGTTTTACTGGACAGGTGGTCTTTATAAAGAAGCAATTGCTATAATATATTTTATAGTTTCTTACAATCTTGGTACAATGTTCCCAGCATACTGTACAAGTTCATATAGATCAGCTACTTTTCGCCCTTTCTGAAACTCGTCAACCAGGTACAGCTCTAAATGTCTCAGTTCATCAGATATTGCCATATCTAGTTGTTATTGTTAAGATATTTAATGAAACAAATAGAAAAAAATTCAAATACAGTAAAATATCATTATAATATCCCATGATAAATTTGCTAACTCCCTTATCACCAAACTATTTTAAGATCCAAAATCCATTCCTTCTATGTTTTTTAAAAGCCTCCCTGAATTTATTGCCAAACCATTATAATGACAACATTTGATTGAACAAATGGTGGCAATAAAACAGGGATTTATCAGGGTCTTTTGGGAAAAGCCCCTAAATTAAAAGTTGGGGAAAACTATCATTTGTTTGCTAATTTTGGGAAAACTTCAACATCATTTTTGATGCCATTAATGATTAAATCTAATGCTGAAGGTGCTCAGCAATGTCCTGGACACCAAGATTAGCAACAAATGTTACAAGGTCTTTACAAGGAATTTTCTCAGCTGATTTTGGGAAAAAGTCAACGTTTTTACCATTGGGAATGGGGCCGAAAATTCGGCCCTAAATAGACCCTTAATAAATCCCTGTAAAATGAGGTTTCACTGTATACAAAATAAGTTAAAAGTAATGTCTATACCACTGTCACACATTCCTCTGAGACACAAATCAATATGTCATGTACAGATAGACAGACAGAACAATGACTCATTTACCTTATTTGCTAAATGCAACCAAATTATAAATACTGCTAAAATATTTTTAACCCCTAATCCTAAAATGTATGGTATCATGCCATGACAAAGCAAGAAACAGTGTCTTTAAATCTGGCAAATCCTTTTAAACACTTTTTAGTACTGTAAATGTATGTTTGTTCGTGGTGTACTAATTTTCGCTTATTTCGCGTTGTTTATTTTACGCCAAAATTATATTATACTTATTATGTTATAGAGCATATTTCAAAAACATGAAAATTTAACGCAGATATGTCTAAATATCCTATACTGCAAAAATAAATACACGCGAAATTAAATACATTTACAGTATCAACTTTGTAAAAACATTGATATAAGACATGACAAAAACATGACGAGACTGCAAACTACATGGAGTTAAAAAGGTAAAAGTCTGCTCTGTGCCTTAAGCATCATTAGGTCAGTATTTGTCTTAGTTTCAGTGGTATAAAGCAAGTGAGAGTGCATCCTCATCTAACGTTAAACCAGTCTATTGCAAGATAAACCCCCAACATAACAATGTATGTCATTACATATTCATTTGACTGTTGGGTGGACTTATGATAGGTCATATAGGATGACCACAGCAATGTGACATTATGTATCTTGCTCAAAGACATACCACAGTCTAGATTGAGCTTAAATCCTTTTGAAACGTTAGTTCATATCTTTAAGGGTTTAGTGATGTGTACTGAGGAGTTTATAGAAGACATTCAAGCTGTGTGCACTGTCTTATTAAAATTTATTTATGCCGTGTATTACCATTATTGAAAGGTGATTTCCTCAAAATTACTACCAAATAAAGGTAGTTTCCCCTAGGGAAAATGACTAAAATTTTCCAAATTTGCTCATTAAAATTCTTAAAACTATAGTGATGCACTAAAAATTAAATCTAGTTGTCCTTACCCACAAAATTAGGGACAAGCTATTAGATTAGTATTGCCAGCATATCATAATGCAAAGTGCTAGATCTCAGGACTTCAATTTTCCCAATCTTGAAGACAGAAGGTAGTTTTCAAATAAAAAGTAACAAAATCACTGGTAAGGCGATATGAAATGAGAATTTTAAAATGTCAAAATGTAGCTCTAACAGGTGTAACAAGAAATTCCAGAGGACAAAAACCTCATCAATAGCAACATAAAATTTAGTGACCCTCATTTTATAAATGTCTCTTGTATGTAATGTATGGGCTAAATATGATGTCTTTCTGTACTTAGAGTCTTAGACTTAGGTTACCTGTTTACTTTGCCAATGTCCCTAAATGTGTTTTTTTTTTAAATGGAGACATAATTTGGCTTCTGGTGAATATTTTTGAAACATATTTTTGTGTTAATCAATTTGAAGAAAATAATTGTTAGATTTATGCATCAGAATATACCAACTAACCACCAATTTGGATTCTGATGATAATTGCTGGAAACAAAATAATTAAAGTCCCAAACTAACCTTGTTATTATAACAGTTACAACAACATCATTAACTGACTTGCATCTAACAAAGTAAAACAAATGGAAACAAAACAAAAAGGATACAAAGTTCATAGTAACTCTTTGGTGATAACAGGGAGGTTCTTAATTCTCCCAACATTGTAGAGGCATGTTTTAATCCATCCATAAGTTTCCCTTTATCCTGAAATTAAATAGAAAAAGAATATTTTTTACAGTTTTAGCAAAGTTATTCAGTAAACTGAACATAAAATACATGCAATTGGGTGCAAAAATTCCAAAAAAGTAATATTCATGCACAGTGAAAGATAGGTTCCCACAGTCCAATTTTAACATAACTTTTAAATTAAATGCACAAAAACAGTAGAAATCTACTGTTTCAGAATAAATATCAAAATCTAAGAGGAAAAATATAATTTGTCATTAGCAATAAGTTTTCAGTGCCACTAATCCAGAGTAAAAATTCTATGAGGGACCTTAGTGGACAACATTTCTAACAGCATTCTAACATTTCAGAACTGAATCTTGAATTTGGCACAAAACACCATTACTTAATTCACTTGAATCTATTTCTATTACTCTTCTGTATAGTTTACCCTCTTTTGGAAGTCTCTACTATCACTTGTACTAGGCACCATGAATGATGTAAAGAAAACAACATACCAAACATCTTTTCATCTGAAATGACTGATTCTTCACCACTCCTACAGCTTCTTCTAAAAGCTTCTCCTGCTCCTCTTGAGGTGACATTTGGGGTGTAGAAGGCTACAACAAATAAAAAATGAAATTAAATAAGTGAACTAATGAGTTTTATGCAGTTTTTTTATTATTTCAAATTCTGGGTCTGCTGCTGCATCCCTAATGTTAGTCTATGTTTCCATTCCTGGGAGCCAAAATCGCTATTGGCTACTTATTTCTGAGGAATTCTTTTAAAAAGTAACCTATTTTAGCAAATCTGGGGAAAAATACTTTAAAAGGGACTATATTTTCACAAATTTTGGAAATTTAGGATACTAATTATATTAAATTTATGGAAACCTAGTGTTAGTGTAGAATAATTATTTCCACTGGATATGGCATTATATCACTTAACATTTTCCAGTTAGAATTTATAAAAAAAAAACAATGTTTAATTCATGACATAAACATTTCCCCAAAACATTCCACGAAAACATTAAGGAGTGTTGACTATGCGGTACAGTGGCTAACCCCATCAATCTACAACATAAACACAAAAGAACATCTAGGCCATCTAGGCCATAGAGCAAGTTCAATGAGGAGTCACTAGATTTGTCACCAACAACTACTAAGATTACACCCGAGGTAGTGTTTCCAAGATGATAAATCAACTGAAATGAGAACCACTTCATAATCATTATCAGGAGATCAAAGAGCAGGTCTTGTCGCCATTAAAATGAGCAGAGCTGAAAAAACCCTTTATACTCAGGACACTGGGATTGAACCTGCAACTTCCTGCTACAGAGTCAGATGCTCTACCACTGAGCTACACAGGCCTACAGCTCTAAGGAGTGTAAATTACACTACAATTGATATGGTGGTTCTACAGCTTGTCTTATAATTGATATAATTTCAAATCAAAACAACTAACACGACGAAAAATTAAAATGGGAATTTACAGATCCCCAACAAGACAAACATTAAAACAGTGATTAAGTAGGTTTAAATAGTAGACCCTAGTGCTTCATACAGAGGTCAATCGACATCAACACATCCACCGGTTTTTTCCCCAAATCAAATGTCAAACAAGAAATCGATAGAATTATTTTTACTGCAGAAAAGACACGCTCTGTAGATAAAATGAAACGTAAAATATAATAAATATACCATCTTGCAGGTTTTCGATCTTCAAGCAGTCGATTTACTCGGTAAAATGTGGGATTTTAACGGTGTTCCTTAATTTTTCTACACACCCACCACCATTTTAGTGGTCATGTGACTAAGGTGGTTTGAAAAAAGAAATTTTGAACCGGAGACGGTATTAGCCCAGACACGGACTATAGAGGTGTATTTTTCACAAAGATATTTACAAAGCATTTATCAATTGGTGAAATTTTGAAAACTACGCAAAACAACAGATAACGACGGGCGAAAATAAGATATGAACATGGATGTGAGATTTTATTCTGAATAAAAATTCCGGAATCCAAATTCTAGTCCATTTTCTTTTATAAGGGACATTTTCGCGGGAATTTTTTATCAACAACAAAAATGAATGGAAATGCAGTGAAAGATATTGCAGTTAAATTAGGTTTGACTTCCCCCAAAATTTTAAGGTATTACATTTAAAACCACTCTTATCACACAGAAATAACTGAAATTTGGCATTATTTGTAGTGTAGATATGATGTACTAAGTTAAAAGTCGAGACTGCATGAACTTTATGCCAAGTTATGGTAAAACTTTTGGATAAACATAAGATAATTTAACAGTTTCTATTTGCATGCACTTACTTTGAAACCCATGTAACAGGAATTATATATTTAAACTAAGTTTAGGAGCTATTTGAAAACATGTAAAGGGCAATTAATTTTGGAACATCATAATCTGGCTCTTGTTTTATTTGGATATGTCACTGTATGTAGCAGTTTAGGCCAGGACTAAGCTGTCTGAGTTTATAACCGGTTTGGGTTCATTGTTTTATGAGGTTTCCTCACAAAATAGAGATTACCCCATTTGGTGTGTTAATTTGCACCCTGAAACGGAGAATCTTATAAATTGGTACAAGTCAACTATATTAAAAGAGCGCAGTAAACGTTGTTCATGGTTTGAAAGGGTATACAAAAATCTTCAAATTTCTGTGAATCCCAACCTACTGTACGTTTACTCTGCTGGAGAGAAAGGAATAACGCTAATATCTCAAAGATTTGAATGGCATGGTTAAAAATCAATAAATCATTTACTTACATGAGTCAAGTTGTTGCTAACAATCCTAATTTCGATGTAATCCATGCATTATATATAACACCTTTAATGCACCAAAACGTGTTTTGGATGGGTGTTTACAATGGTATAAATTTTGACAAAATGGCGGCGTCTTTCGTGTGATGTAATGATGACGGAAGAAGTTATTATTTACATAGGTTCGCGAGGGGTACAATGAAGGGTATTTCAAAGATCAAATTGAGTTTAAAAGTTTGAATTTACGTCAATTATTTTCAAAAGTTTGAAAATGCAGAAAGGTAGTTCACTTTATTACTTTATTAAATCGATTTTGGTCATCCCAGTTACGCAAAAATCAATTTGTTCTTGAGCTGCACTAACCTACGTAAAAATATTGACTCTTTCGTCATGACTACGTAACATAAAGAACTCCGCCGTTTTGTAAAAAAAGATTACCATTGTAAACTCCCACCCAGGTTATATTTTGTCGCATAAAATAATATATTAAGCAAGGATGGAAATGAAACAGAAATTTTCAGTTACAACTCGGCTCATATAAGTAAAAGAATCATTGATTTGTACCCGTCGTATTGAAATTTATAGAATATTTTGTGATCTTGCTTTTTCCGAAATAGGCTAAATAAACAGTAGTTATGGTTTTTGTCTTCAAACCAAAAACATTTCACCACTTGGTCTACCCTTGCTGGCGACAGCAAGTTGCATTATAATGTACTCTATGGTCTTTATCTGCGAGTGGTGCCTATACTTCAGTAGCCTACAATACTAGCATTATTTTTGTACAGCGTGAAAACGCGTACATTGTTGTCACTTTCTTCCAAGATATCGAGCTTCTTTGCTATGAAATTATAAGATATGAGTACACCTGGAAATAGTGCGCCTGGTAAATGAGCGTGAAAGAAGTATATCTGTTTTATCGTGAGATATGTGTTCTGAGACGGGTAATGCATTTGGTTACATATGCACATTTGGAATAAATTTTCGGAATACATTTCGGAATCTAGTAAAATATTGCGACGGGATGCACCTAATAATTTCTGCAATTTGGCGAACTGATCTCATGTTTACAATAAAAAGTAGTTCGAGAAGTTTGCGTCCTACGATGTAAAATCATAACTTTTTATGAAATGAACAGCAACGGCAGGTTGTTTAATTAATTCTTCGCGAAATCTACGGAAATTTAAATTTATTTTAAAGGTTATGATAACGTATTTTGATGTTGAGGCAATTGTGTCATATTTTAAAATGTTTATCGATTAGATTTTACTTTCTTGAAAGGGAGATAATTCGTACAGTGTTGTGTACAGTCGTTTTACCAGTTCCGAACAGGGTTTCATATAAGCGCTGCTGCAGACGTCGTCCACAAGCAGAGGAAATAAAATTTATGTTGTGTAATAATACAAATGTTAACTGATTCCAAAATATCGACACATGTCCTCAAAAACACGTGGTAGTATGTTTTCTTGAAAAAAGCATTTCCGTGATCACGATTTGTTTACATCGTTAAACTAGGTCACCAACAATCTGTCGACCTTTTAGGAAGCGGTTGAAGTTTAATATTATTTAAACAATTGATGCCCATACATTCAAGTAGAAGCAAATTTAGAAAGTTATTTTGCGATTCCTTTAATTGAACGGGATTGAAATTTTAGATTATTCGGTAGTAAAAATTCGGAACTGGTAAAACAACTGTACTTCACCATTAACATGAAACGGGAATATTGTGAGTGATAATCAGCAGTTAATTAAAACCCAGATTAACAGCAAATGATCCAGTTACATACAACCGCTAGAATGTACCCCCTCATAGCGACGGTAGGATCTGCAAAACTTTTTCTCTCTATCCGAAATGACAAAACGATCGGGTACAACTTTTTTAAATTTTAATTACCGATTGTCTTTTTCATATATTTATGAAATTATTATTTTCTACCATTTAATTCAGCAATACATGGTTTGGTACATTGTTTCTTTTTCAAAAAAAAAAAAAAAAAAAAAACATCCGTCGGACTATGCATTGATCGACACCCCCCCCCCCCGAATTTTCGGTTATATTCTGTCTTGCCACAACACAATTTTCCCAACTACTGTACGCTGTACAACAGCACGACAGTGCTATGTTTAAACCCTGCAGCTAATGCAGCATTCAATATTTGTGTACAAAAAGCAACAAAACAGCAAATCTTCCAAGTACTGTCCAGTATTTCTTCTTAATGTCATCTGTAATGTATAAAACACCACATTCGGTAAAAGATTGACTTAATAGGGTTTTATGTCTTGGTAAAAAATATGTCGCTTGATACTTGTATCAAGACATCACCGACTATAGGTCAGGTAGTGGAAATTTTGACATGGCTACACAGAACATTAGAGCCATTTACCCAACATTGCTTCAGATCAAATCACATTCTGTCAAAAAAAAAAAATTATTTCAAAAAAAATTATTTTTCAAAACACAGCGGAAGGTTAAAAACAAATAAACGCAATTTATTGATAATACCATCTTGACTGTTCTCCTGAATATCTTTAAATATTTAAACATTATGTGTGTAATTTTGTTTACAGGAAAGCTCAGGAACTTTATCAGTTATCAGAAATCAGAATCAGCGGTCAGAGTTTAACTGCACTTAATCTTACAGGATCATGTCCAGTTGTGATGTGTTTAGATCTAGCAGCATCAATGTGTGGGAATACAGTCAATAAGGTATAGAAATTGACCATGCTTTCTTAAATAACATAGTATAGAATTCTGAACTCTGAAATGTTTACAATGATTTTGTTTGTTTAAAATTAAGTTAAAGTTAAAGTCTGTCCCGAGCCATTAGGCCCATCAGGCCGGAGCTTATCCCGGTTTCCGTGGCGTTAAGCGACTAAGAGTACAAGACTCTCCCCTGAATGGGACGCCGGTCCATCGCAGGGTTAACCCCCAGCATTTTGCTGGTACTCATTTATTTTTCAGCTGAGTGAACTGGAACAACGTGAAATTAAGTGTCTTGCTCAAGGACACAACACATCGCCCGGTCCAGGGATAGAACCCACGACCTTTGAATCATGAGTCCAATGCCTTAACCACTAGGCCACGCGCTTCCACTAAAATTAAAATTTAAAGTTTAAAATTACTACTGGATAAAGGTAGTTTCCCCTAGGGAAAAATGTCGAAAATTTTTCCAATTAGAGCAATTCCTAAAACAACAGTGATAAACAAGTAAATGAAAATAGATCAAATTTTTCCCAGTTTCAAAGGCAGACAGTTTTTTTAAAAACCATAACAAAATCACTGATTTTTACCTTGCCCGTGACATCTAGTGATTTTGTAACATTTTTGGTAACTACCCTCTGCCTTTGGAGTTGGAAAATTTTTCAAATTTTTTATGGCCTAGAAAATTTTGAAAATTTGGAATACAGTATATATAGCGAATTGCATTAGGACATGGGATTCAAAGATGTTTTTTCTAGCATTAGACTAGTTTTTCTGCCTGATTTAACAAAATACATATAATCGAACACATACGATACAGAATCTTGTATCCCCACAGTGTGGTTGCAATCTAGACCTCAACCCAGATGATAAATTTAGTGACTAGTAATTCTTTAGTGTGAAAATAAAAAACTTTGATTTAATATTGGAGTCATTGGTGTTGGCATTGGTTCCCATAATCTCCACATATTATAAGTAACAAAATCATTCCAAACAGGAAATTTTAAAACAACCATATACATGTAGTTTGTTTATTAATTTTAACATTAAAACATAAGCACCAGCAACCTGAACCAATGTAAAATATTTCATTGCTGTAATAGTTATGGTTAAAATTGCACAGGTTCTAGTTGATTTAGAATCTAAGATTTAAAAGCCTGTGCAGGTTTTAGCACCCACCCTAAAAAGTTAGCCCTGAACCCTGTAATACTCTGTATAAATTTAAGTTTTAATTCAACCCATTTTACTTTATTTTATAACTATAGTCTGAAGCGATAAGAGTTGCCGGGGTAAACAAGAAGGTGTACATAAATGGACTTAAAGCCTTTGAGAGTATGTTAGATTTACAAGGAGATATAAGCATCAAAGAGATGGGTGTACAGTTTGGATGTACAGGGGCAGTAACTCTTGCTGAAGAGTGTTTACAAAGGTATTGGTTTCCAAAATTACTGTGAATATATTTGATGGTACCATCCAATTTTTACTAAAAAGCAAACAAATGACGGAATCAAGCAATATTGAACATTTCTGTAAAAAATAATTTTTCAAAAATTTTACATAGAAATTAATAGGTGGGGGTACAAAAGGAACTCTTACCATTTGATGTCCCATAGTTCCATGTTCCTTTCATTCCAAATTTCATTTACACATGTGGCGGTTGTAGCTAGCTAAACAGGAGGTACTTGCCTTTCCCGAGTACTCGTCCTTACTTTTCTGGTGAATGTTTGCGTGTTTAACCTAACTTGCCAGCTTCAAAGGTTTTACTTTGCTTTGGAATTTTGGTTTGAATATTGATTGGTATGATTGTTTTTGTACAGCGTTCACGATAGTGAACGCGTGTACGTTGCTATCGCTTTCTTCCAAGATATCGAGCTTCTTTGCTATGAAATTATAAGATATGAGTACACCTGGAAATAGTGCGCCTGGTAAATGAGCGTGAAAGAAATATATCTGTTTTATCGTGAGATATGTATTCTGAGACGGGTATAGCATTTGGTTACATATGCACATTTGGAATAAATTTTCGGAATACATTTCGGAATCTAGTAAAATATTGCGACGGGATGCATCTAATAATTTCTGCAATTTGGCGAACTGATCTCATGTTTACAATAAAAAGTAGTTCGAGAAGTTTGCATCCTACGATGTAAAATCATAACTTTTTATGAAATGAACAGCAACGGCAGGTTGTTTAATTAATTCTTCATGAAATCTACGGAAATTTAAATTTATTTTGAAGGTTATGATAACGTATTTTGACGTTGAGGCAATTGTGTCATATTTTAAAACTGTTTATCGATTAGATTTTACTTTCGTGAACGGGAGATAATTCGTACAGTTGTTGTGTGCAAATTTTAAATACAGTCTTTTTACCAGTTCCGAACAGGGTTTCATATAAGCGCTGCTGCAGACGTCATCCACAAGCAGAGGAAATAAAATTTATGTGGTGAAATAATACAAATGTTTACCGATTCCAAAATATCGACACCTGTCCTCAAAAACACGTGGTAGTATGTTTTCTTGAAAAAAGCATTTCCGTGATCACGATTTGTTTACATCGTTAAACTAGGTCACCAACAATCTGTCGACCTGTCCTGCACATACATTTAGGAAGCGGTTGAAGTTTATATTATTTAAACAATTAATGCCCATACATTCAAGTAGAAGCAAATTGAGAAAGTTATTTTGCGATTCCTTTAATTGAACGGGATTGAAATTTTAGATTATTCGGTAGTAAAAATTCGGAACTGGTAAAACAACTGTACTTCACCATTAACATGAAACGGGAATATTGTGAGTGATAATCAGCAGTTAATTAAAACCCAGATTAACAGCAAATGATCCAGTTACATACAACCACTAGAATGTACCCCCTCATAGCGACGGTAGGATCTGCAAAACTCTACTTTCTCTCTATCCGAAATGACAAAACGATCGGGTACAACTTTTTTAAATTTTAATTACCGATTGTCTTTTTCATATATTTATGAAATTATTATTTTCTACCATTTAATTCAGCAATACATGGTTTGGTACATTGTTTCCTTTTCCAAAAAAAACCCATCCGTTGGACTATGCATAGATCGATTTGCTAAATTTGCTAAAATTGATTACTTTTAGGAAGAATTTCTCAGAAGTTAGTAGCCAGTGGGATTCAAAAATAGGTGTTGATAGGTGCCGTAACTGACATCTAAAATTATCTCACAGTTTATCAATTTGACATGTAATGCATTAAAGTTCACAGTCAACGTATTTGATTCAGCTTTAAATAAAGTTAACATGTTGTTGTAAGGAATGATTAGGTTAAAATTTTCCATAAAACTGAATTGTACAGTGGGACCTCACAACTGAATTGAACAGCTTACACTTGTTCAGATAAGCTAGGGTTTTTTATACAAGTTAATTTTATTAAGGATGTTAATATTCTAATAAAACAGTAAAGCTTTTGACGTTTTAGTTTAAAACAAATAGAGAATTAAAATAAAATGTTGTTGGCATGTCTAAAGCATGTTCAGGGTTCGTACAGGCCTGGAAAAGTCCTTAAATTTTGAGGTTTGCCCTAAAAAGACCCTAAAAACAAGTCTGATCCTAAAAAGCCTTTGAATTTATCCTGAAGGCCCTAAAAAGCCGTTGAATTTGGCCAGTTTGGTGTCTGTATTTCGATATTGAGTGGTTGCGAATATACTGATAAAAATAAAATTAATTAATAAGTTATGATGAAATGAGCAATTAAAAGGTACCCGACCCTCCCGAAAGCCCAACTTAAACCTCCACTTCAAGTGTCATTACTATGGACATGTAAGTAATTGTTTTATTGATTTAATTGTCTTTGCACCAATATTTCTTTGCTAAAATTGTTCCTCTGATTAGGCCTTCAATTTGCAAATAAGACCCTGAAAAGACCCTAAAAAGTCCTTAAAATTGGACTCTTAATGTCTGTATAAACCTTGATGTTAAAAATTCCAAGTGGAATTTTATGGTAAGTATGTCAATAGTGGACCAACTAATTGGATGGTCCTCTCTTTCTAGGTGTTCAAGTTTCTAAGAATTTATTTTCACAGGCTTCATCGTAGTTAACTTTAGTGTTTGGCATGTTGATTTATAATGTAGCTTTGTTATTTGTATGTTTTAGCTATATCAAGGAGTATAACAATAAATCGTGTGCGGAGATGGATTTTGGGACATCTTTATTTCAAGCAGCATCTCTATGTGCAGCATGTAGGTGAGTACATGAATATACATATTGCTAATATCCTATATCATCTGGTCTGCTTCAAATGAACCCTGAAAAAGAATTTCATCTAATTGATAAATAAAACAAAAAAAATTACCCATTCACTTCCAAAACGAAGTCTCAAACAATCATGTTTGGTAAAATCTTGATTCTAACTGATGATAGATTTTGAACTGATGTTGCAACACTATTGATAGCAGTAGAATATGAAATTAATGGAAACTTTTTTCAATGTACATATATTGGAATTGTTTGTGAATTCTTCACAACTGTGATTTTGTATGAGTAATTATGTCCCCAAAAACAATGTAGGAGGACATTAAAATTAAACTGTTTATTCCATTTCCTCTGCCAACATTTTCTGCCACTTTTCTTGAAAACTTTTTAAGAGATCTTTATGAGACTTCACAGGGAAAAAATTTGGGCAGATTACATGTAGTTCTGTTCATACTTTAATCATGCATATTTAGGGTTGTTTAGGGGACATTTTTGACATGACATCCGATTTCAGTTATAACTTGTTATTCCAGGCAAATAAAGATAAAGGTAGATAGAGTAAAACTAAAGGAAGTATGTAGTGTTAAACATAAAACATTTGACAGACTTGTAATAGAACTAGAAAAACATGCTGAGAACATACAAGGTATTTAAAAAATACATATCATTCAGTGATGTGTTAGAAATTTTGTTTGAGAAGATACAAGGTATTTAAACAGGATTCGTACAGGCCTGGAAAAGTCCTTAAATTTTGAGGTTTGTCCTAAAAAGACCCTAAAATCCAGTCTGACCCTAAAAAGCCCTTGAATTTATCTGAAGGCCCTGAAACGCACTAAAATTTGGGCAGTTAGGTGTCTGTATTAGGATATTAAGTGGTTGCAAATAGACTGTTATTTGAAAGGAGCAATTTAAAGGTACCTGGTACTTCCAAATGCCCAACTTCAACCTTATCCACTTCAAGTGTTGTTACTATGGAAAAGTAATTGTTTTATTGATTTGCCTTTGCACTAATATTATTTTGCTACAATTGTACCTCTGATTAGGCCTTAAATTTGCAAATAAAACCCTAAAAAGTCCTTAAATTTGGAGTCCAAATGTCTGTACGAACCCTGTTAAAAAATTACATGATTTGGTGATGTGTTTGGAATTTGGTGTGTGTAAAAATTCCATAAAAAGACCATATGATTTGGTGATGTGTTATGTATTTGGTTTGTTTGAAACGTTTTTCACTAGTTTCCATGATAAAATTGGGACAGAGGTCTGGTACTAAAAATAATACTACTTATCATTTTCACTCAAAGTTTTTTACCAATGTAAATTATTTCTATGTTCCAGTGGGATATTTACATGTATGTTATTTAAAGTAATTTGTTTTTCATTTTATTTATTAGGTGCCAAAAAAGTGGTGAAACAAAAAAGAACAAAAACACTGTTAAATGAGGTAGAAAGGCAGATAGAGGGTATTTATTGTGTTTTTATTGTCAAGTATAAATTTCTGGGCCAGGTTGTTCGAACCTCTGTTAGCTTAATTAGATGGTTAGGCAAAATTTATGATTTATGTACATGCAATATTTTAAAAATTTCTGTTCAAATGCTAATGCACACAATTGTAATTATCAAATACAGGTATTTGTAGTATAAACGGTACTCTATATTAGATATTTGTTTATTTTAATAACTGTAAATTTTCACTAACTACTTGGTTAACCTAACAGAGTTTTGAAGAACTGGGTCTTATACGAGGGGAGGTCAAAAAGTTCATAGAACGGGGTATATATTGCTGCAACAAACCATGCATTTTATTATTATTTTTCAATATATTTCCCATTTACCCCAATGCGCTTAGCCCACTTTTCTTTCAGACTATATACCTTTGAAATAGAAGTCTTCTGTTTCGTCCTGACACCATGCCTCTGTGGCAGCCTTAAGTCCATCATCATCAGGAAATCTGATTCCTCGTAAATGGGATTTCAAATTTCTAAATAGGAAATAATCACTGGGCGCCAAATCGGGACTGTAGGGTGGGTGATTAAGTTGTTTGAACTTGCATTCACGAATCGCTGCTTGTGCAATCCTTGACTTGTGCACATGAGCATTGTCGTGAAGAAGCAATGCCCCTTGACTCAACTTTCCCCTCCTTTTTAATTTAATAGCAGCTTTCAGCTGCTTCATTAGATCAGCATAGTAAGCCCCAGTGATAGAGATTCCAGCAGATTTATAATTGATTAACAGAACACCCTTAGAATCCCAAAACACAGTGGCCATGACTTTGCCAGTTGATGGTTGGGTTTTGAATTTCTTTGGTGGCGGTGAGCCAGGGTGCTTCCATTGCATGAACTCTTTTTTTTGGTTTCTGGGCCCCAATGATGAATCCATGTTTCATCACCAGTTACTAAACGTAAATGGAAGCTCTCAAATCAACTAGTCAACTTACAATTGGTGGTGGCTGTTATCTTGCAAAGACCTTGGCATATTGAAATACATATATTTCCAGAAATTAATGTCATGTACTTTTTACAAGTTTATAATTATAAACTGATGCTATGGCAGATGTGACAGGATGGAGAATCTTTGTTAAATAAATATATATTTTTCTAGATTACATGAAAAGGTGGCTATTCTAAACAGAAGAATTTGGCATGTTTCAATTAAAGTCACAAGTGCTTGCAAGTTTTAATATCGATACTATTGTAGTTGCATGATACAGGATAATGAACCCTCATTGTTGTTTGGTATTTGAATTATTGTGAAGTCCTTAAACTTAATATAGCTGGTAACATCTTAATATAAGTTGTAAAATATTTTTTTTACAGAAGATGAAGCTGAAAATAAAAAACAGAAAATAGAAGAAAGTACCAGTCCAAAACAAAATTACGAAGACTGGAAAAGAAAAATGTTAGAAGCTGCTGCTAAAGCTACGTCTAAATCTAACAAAGAAAATGGAACTGTTAATTCATAACTGAAATTAAAGGACAAAATCTGTGTAAAGTAAATCATGGTAGATGTGTCTTTGTGATTTGTGGGAATCCTCTTCAGATATGTTGATGGTTCATATATGTAAGGGAAGCCTAAAGACTTATGATACACTTATTTGAAAGAATATTTAGGTAACCAATCTCTAGTACAACAATGTGACAACTTTAACTGTGATTTCTTTGTTCTGTGTTGTTAATATATTTATGTCCATTTGTATGCTATGTGAATCTGCATTATTTACATGAATGTGGTTATATGATGCATATAAACATGAACTGGTTGTTCTTGCTATCTAATATTATACAACTATTGACTTCCAATAAGGTAGACAAGGATTTATCAATGTTAAAATATATTTACCAATGCTGTAGGCCTTTTAAAAGAAAAACACCCATAACATTATAAAGTTCTGTCACTACTTTTACCACATTACATCACACAACATGGCATGCATTTTTGTACAGTGTTCACGACAGTAAAAGTGTACATTGCTATCGGTTTCTGCTAAGAAGATCAGGCTTCTTTTCTATGAAATAAATATGCATGGAAATAGTGCACCTGGTAAATGAATGTGAAAGAAATATATCTGTTTTATCGTGAGATATGTATTCTGAAACGGATAATTTATTTTGTTTACATATGTACATATAGAATAAATTTTCTGAATTTAGTAAAATGTTGTGGCGGGATGCATCCAATATTTTGTGCAATCTAGCGAACTGATCTCGTAAATACAATAAAAAGTGGTCCGGGAAGTTTGCATCCTACGATGTAATAACTTTTTATGAAATAAACGACAGGTGGATTTAACTAATTCTTTATGAAATCTATGGTAATTTTAATTTATTTGGAAGGGTATATTAAAGTATTTTGGTATTTTGCGGTATTCTGTCATATTTTAAAACTGATTTATCGATTACATTTCACTTCCGTGAAAGGACCACTGCGGTAGCTCAGTTGGTCGATTGCTCGCTCCGTAAGTGGAAGTTCATGGGTTCGAACCCCGGCCGGGTCTGACCCAAGACTTGAAAATGGGTAGTGACTGTTCTTTCGCCAAGCACTCGGCATTACGGAATGAAAGTCACGGTTCTTTCGGATGGGAACTTAAAATAAACGAGGTCCCGTGTCACGGTAGGCTTGGCACGCTAGAGAACCCTGCTGTATAATGCCATAAGCGCAATGCACAGGCAAAATTTCTGCACCTTTGCCTTTAGCTGGCGACGTCTCGATATAAGTGAAATATTCTTGACTGGGACGTTAAACACCATTACTCACTCACTCGCTCACTTCCGTGAAAGGGAGTAAATCATACAGTGCCGTGTGCAAACTGAGCATGTGGATTTTAAATACTTTATCGATTTGGAAGTAAAATAACATGAAATGGGAATATTTTGAATGATAATCAGCAGATTATTAAAAACAGACTTAACAACAAATGATCCAGTTACATACTAACGCTAGAATGAACCCCTCATAGCAGCAGTCGGTCTGCTTTCTCTCTACCTAAAATGACAAACAACGATCAATCAGGTACAATTTATAAAACTTTATTAAATTTTAATTACTGATTGTCTTTTTCATATATTTATGGAATTATTATGTTCTGCCGTTTTTACTGAGCAATACTTTGGTTTGGTACATTGTTTTCTTTTTCAAAAACACCATCCATCTAACTATGCATCGATCGACCCACCCCCGCCGCCCATTTGGTTATATTCATAGTCTTACTCCAGCACCATTTTCCCAACTACGCCGTACAGCAGCATGGCAGTGCTATGTTTAAACATAAGCCTTATGATTATAATTTATTTTTTTAATAGTGGAATAGTACAAGCAGTGGTTTTACATGCACTTCTTAGGCAGTGCACACTTAGTGTCTCAATTTCTGGTAAAATCATTGGCTACTAATTTCTGAGAAATTCTTTCAAAAAGTAACTAAGTTTAGCAAATTTGTCACAGATGTAATCTCACAATGTTGGGTCAGGGTATTCTGATGTTGAGAAAAGTTACATCAGATTTGAGGTCATTGTCTAGATAATTTAATAATTTATATGACATTTTTAAGAACTGAAAAAAACAGATTTAGTATATTGCATGTACTGGCAAAGTCGCATGAAAGTATTTTTATTTTTATAACTAGAATGTATATTGTTCATAACACTGGCAAAACATGAAGGTAACTTATAAAACTGATGAAATAAATATTATTTAAACAATGCTGTTGTCTAGTTATATTGTTGTTGATGGCATTTTAATTTACATATATGCATACATGTATATATAGATAAATACATGTATATATATTTTGTTCCAACATTAAAAGGTTCCAGACAACATGAACTCTCTAATGATTAAGAACAAAGTATGTAGAGTAGAAATCATTAGTGGCTTCATTGTGGTCGTAACTAAATCACTAGTGAAAACTGTCCTATTAGAAGAATTTCACTGATGAAACAAATACTGTTCGATTACTACAATTCAATTATTTTGGATGTCTTCAACTATGATAGTTAAGTAGTGGAGATATATACAGCTGTTGAAACAAAAAGAAATTGTACATTGCTTTTGGCATAGAATATGGAAAGTATAATAATTTGCTCCTGTTTGATTCCACATGGACATATTGTCAATTCAAAAAGTTGCAGACAACCTGGACAATACTTGTATTTGGCCTTGCGATATACTGCTTCAAAGTAATTTGGTGATCTCATTTCCACACAAGAGAATGACATGATGTTAAAAGTATTTCAGTACTCATAAGGATGGCAGTCAGATTAATAATGACGGCTAGAAGCAGCATTCTACCGTTTTTAGATCCCTTACAGGAAGTATAGAAAAACTTGTCATACCTTTTGATACGACTCTTGACAATTTTCACATGAAGGGATACTGTCAAGATTGATCGGAAGCTGTTTCACGTCACATCAGCATTTGTTTAGCTATTCATAAATCAATATTTTTTCTTTAATCTTAACGCAGGTTCATGTGTTGTACCTCTGATCTGCTTTGCACAGTGCTAATGTACACTTATGAACTTTGCAGGTAATCATCACAACAGTCTTAAGTTGTACCAAGCCAAACCAGTCAAGGGTTTTAAGGAAATTCTTTCTCACTTGAGGAGACTGAAGTCGAATCCAAAAGCACCTGGATATCCGCTTGTTGAAAGCTAATGCCTCGATCACCACATCCTATCTGGAGAGGTATATGGCAATTTAAACACAACCTTGAACTGAATCCGTATTTAAACAAAAACAAACATACTACCGGTAATCCATATCCAAATCACAATTCAGAAGCAAAGCAAAAACTTTGGAACTGACAAGTTAGGTTATACACGTGAACTTCCACCAGGAAGTGCCCGGGTGCTCCGGAAGGGTAAGCACCTCCTGTTTAGCTAGCTACACCCGCCACGTG
Source organism: Anadara kagoshimensis (assembly GCA_021292105.1). Classification (NCBI taxonomy): domain Eukaryota; kingdom Metazoa; phylum Mollusca; class Bivalvia; order Arcoida; family Arcidae; genus Anadara; species Anadara kagoshimensis. The sequence goes on from CM037875.1 coordinate 44,646,846, forward strand.
TGTAATCAAAATTGTGTGAAAGGAACATGGACCTATAAGACGTCAAAAATATCCAGGGCAATCCTGGACACAGAGACATCAAACTTGTCAACAATACTGTGACGACGGCCATAAAACTTTTTCAATTAAGTCTTGACTTGTGTGATTGGATACTATAGCACCATGTCATTGCAGTCGACAGTAATCTGAATTTTAAACATATTGAGTGTTTCCCGTTACGTTAGCAACTAAAGGCCAATGATTGTTCGGTAACTACATTTTGGTATGGCACTTTCTGTCGAGTTAGCAACAGTACATGTGTTTAATCGTCTCTTGCTATTTCTGTTATCCACGGTTAGTTGCCATTTTGAAAAGTTCTGAACATTTTTTTTACAATTTCCAGTTGCAGAGTCCAAATTTTTAGTCTCGGGATACCATAATTTGTACCCAATGTGTACTAATTTCCGATATCAAACTTTGACATTACATACTTTATTTAATTCCTAAACTCTACACAAGGAAAATATATAACATGTTCCTCTAAATGTACTACTAAATCAATATCAGCAATTCTAACATAAATTTTGTCAAAAGATGACCTTCGGTCTTATTCGGATAAAGTCATTTTTACATCTGGCATCAACCCAATGTGGACTCTAAACATTAAAGAATTACTTGGACATTTTACTTTAAATACTTTTCCCGTATAAAACTTATAAAAACGTTAACTTTTCTGTACACCTATCCCTCATTATAAATTAAAAAAAACCGCCCCAAACAAACTACTTGTCATTTTACGAAAAGGGTATGTCAAAAAATAAATATGACACGGATTCTGGTTATTTTTTAAAGCAAACCAAAAAAGTACTAAGATACAATCTAACAAAATGTTAAGAGTTTTTTTATATTTGATGTGTTGTGTAAAATAATTTTCCAAAGAACAAATTATATACCAATGGACACAACTTGTGCATTCCCGATTTGTTGCTTTATTGGTATGAAGCAGAATTTATGCAGAACCTTGTTATATCTGACGAGAAGTCTGTCGCAAAATCATTCATGTTATAAAGACGACGAATTATTTCTTAATAATCCTTAGCTTTGGAGACTGAAAGCAATCTATTCCAGTGAGCTTGAAACCGACTTTTCAAGTCCTGCTTCATCTTTGGACTATAGCTAGTCACGACGCCCAAGAAAGGCTATATTTGATTTCTGTATGAAACATGTACAAATGATGATCTTTCTAATGTCAGCTTTCCTTTTCTATGCACCAATATTATATATACCTCCTCCCCCTCCTTACTATGTATTTGTTTCACAATTAATACGGTATGATAAAGCTTGTTACTGAACGATGACTTTATACAAAGAAACAAGCTGTCTACAAAAAAAATCAAGTTGTTGACTCGGGGGATATTGCAAGCATACTATATGCTTCTCGAGACCCTAAGAAGTGTTCTGGTCGTTACACAATATTGATGATAAAAGATGGTGTCTGCATTCAATTTTTTCTGGATATATTACATATTATACCAGTTTTAATTTTATAGCACTAGACGGCCGTTTCGGAATATAATTCCTCATCAGTAGTGCTTGGACCAAAATTATTTTGAAGATGTTGAAAAGCTACCCAAAGGACCAAAATATATTTTACCAAATTAAGCTAAGGAAATACTTTGCATGAGAGAGTATACCTTAGTGTTTGAGAAATTTCAGATTTTAACTTGCAGGAAATTTAGACAATTATAGTATATTTCATATATAGTATATACAATATATATATGATGTCCCAGGCCTCACGTCTTCTCTGGTAGGGATCCACATGTTTAACTTGATTTGCTTGTTTTCACTCTTCTTTTGTGGGGGTGGGGTTGGTGTAGAGTTGTAATATGGAAATGGGCCGATGAGGTTGTGTTTGATCTAACAGATAAGGGCAAAACATGGACTGTTTCTGACGAAAGATTTCATTTAGCGTAAAAAGAAAACTGTTGACATTATTTTTATATACAATTTCAAAATGTAGATTTACCTGGCTTTATTGAAAATGTTATCAAGACCGCCCTCCTTTTCTTTATCATGCCACGTTTAACCCATCTATTCACTCTATATCAAAGGCCTCTAGAAACTACAGACCACTACGGTAGTTAAGTTGGTAAAGTGTTCGATTCGCCACGGTATGTGGGAGGTCTCAGGTTCGAATTCCCCCGGCTCTGGTCAAGACTTGTTAGGTCTAATTCAACAAGCGCACGGCATTCGTATATATTGTCTTATTCGGATAAAGTTCAACTTCTAAAAAAATTCTAAATAATTACTTGAACATTTCCGGATTTTTATACTTTGTCCCCTGTAAAAAGTATAAACCCCTTTAAATTTCTACACTTTATACTACCGTAACTACTATTCCTCACTCTAAAAGAAGGTCTTAAACAAATTATCCACTTGTCATTCTGACAAAAACGACAAGCCAAAATGCAAATATCTAGAGCTGAACAGGGATTCTGGTTATTTTGCCAAGCATCATACGGATTCCAAACAAAAATATACTGAAGATACTGGTATCAGACCATCGACAACATGTTGGAAGTTTTTGATAGACAACATATTAAATTTTGTTGTGTTTGATATGTTTCCTCCAAACAATTGGTATACCAATGGACACAAACTGTGCACAATTGCATGCTGATTTGCTTCTTTATTCGTTTGAAGCAGATTTTTTGCATAACCTTGTTAAGTTTAGAGATAAGTTTGATGTTGCTTGCTACAATTTTGCCATTACAAACATGGCGAGTGTAGCTAAATGAGGAGGTACTTACCCTTCCGGAGCACCCGGTCTCTATCACCAGGTAGAAATTCACGTGTTTAACCTAATTTGTCAGTTTGAAAGTTTTTACTTGGTCTGAATTGTGGTTTGTAAATGATGAATTAGTATTTTTGTTTTTGATTTATCCACAGACACTTGTTTCTGATATTAAAAAATTAACACTTTATACTTAAACATAAGTATAGTGTATTTTTTAATATCAGAAACATGCCTGTATCCTGAAGTTTTACAACCAAACTCGTGTGAATTGATTATGCTCCTCCATGTCCCGCTTGTCAAATACACGGATATAAATCTCATTTGATCAAACTGCTTGAATATCGACCAATTAAAAAGTACATGTAGTTACCGACAATCCGTGATAATTTTGGATTTGCCGTGTTTATTGCGTTTTCAATTTAGAATTTATTTTATCGCACTTACTTCCCCCAGTTCGCGGGAAATAAAGTCCATGTGTATTTTCTGAAAATGAAAATTACAGGTAAGCACAAATATAGATCAATGATATCCATAAATCTATTCATGAGATATTTTTAAAGTCCATGGGTATTTCCAATTTAAGTCACAGGTAAATCAGATTCAATTTACTGGAAATGTTATAAATTGCAAAACGCAGTTTCGATTTGGTCAATTTTGTGGGATTTGTTGATAAGTTGCAGAGAAATTAATACATAATCACTGATAAAACGCAGTGGACATCAAGGAAAGTGCCTTTACTGGGTAATGATCCATCTGGGTGATAAACGAACACTACCACAAGATTAACGGACCAGTAATTGGGTAATTTTTTTTAAAACCAATTTGTTATTTCTTCGTTATGTTTTAGATCTATATTATTTTATTACACCAGTGTTAATTTTACAGTACTAGACTGCCATTTCGGAATACATTTCCTCATCAGTAGTGCTTGGACCAAAATTTTTTAAATCAAAATTTCATCAAGTGGTTAATAAAAAGGTGGATGTTATTACCATGTATTTTTTTATACCCGTATAACCGTAGTCATGTAACTACATACATCGATTGAATAGGATTAAATAGTCCAATTTTGAATAAAAACAAAATGGCAGATCTAAAACTGTATTTAGGTTTTTGTACGGTGTTTCACGATAGTGAACGCGTACTTTGCTATCGCTTTCTTCCAAGATATCTGGCTTCTTTGCTATGAAATTATAAGATATGAATACGCATGGAAATAGTGCGCCTGGTAAATGAGCGTGAAAGAAATATATCTGTTTTCTCGTGAGATATGTATTCTGAGACGGGTAATGCATTTGGTTACATATGCACATTTGGAATAAATTTTCGGAATACATTTCGGAATCTAGTAAAATATTGCGACGGGATGCATCCAATAATTTCTGCAATTTGGCGAACTGAGCTCGTGTTTACAATAAAAAGTAGTCTGAGAAAGTTTGCGTCCTACGATGTAAAATCATAACTTTTTATGAAATAAACAGCAATGGCAAGTTGATTTGATTAATTCTTCATGAAAGCTACGTAATTTAAATTTATTTTGAAGGGTATCATAACGTATTTTGACGTTGAGGCAATTGTGTCATATTTTAAAACTGTTTATCAATTAGATTTCACTTTCGTGAAAGGGAGATAATTTGTACAGTGTTGTGTGCAAATGACCACATGTGAATTTTAAATACTTCACCATTAACATAAAACGGGAATATTGTGAGTGATAATCAGCAGTTTATTAAAACCCAGACTTAACAGCAAATGATCCAGTTACATACAACCGCTAGAATGTACCCCCTCATAGCAACGGTAGGGTCTGCAAAACTCTACTTTCTCTCTATCCGAAATGACAAAACGATCGGGTACGACTTTATTAAATTTTGATAACTGATTGTCTCTTCATATATTTATGAAATTATTATTTTCTACCATTTAATTTAGCAATGCATGATTTGGTACATTGTCTCTTTTTCTAAAAAATTATCCGTCGGACTATGCATAGATCGAACCAACCAACCAACCAACCCCAAGACTTAAAAGTGGGTAGTGACTGTTCTTTCGCCAAGCACTCTGCATTGCGAAAGGAAAGTTGTTGAGTTATTTACTGGTAACTGATTGTAAAAGATTCATATTTAAAATATGATTCAATAATCCAAGGAGGGAAAACTGCTTTTTTAAAGAAATTTTGTGAGTCCAAGACCCATACTTTTGAACCGGACAGGGGTTGGAAATTTTTTCAGATGAGCTAAAGCCCAGGACTTTTTGATGCAGGAAATCAAAAGCCTGCAATTTGTTTTATGAAGTCCACAGTTTGATTAACGGCAGAATTAAAGAAGAAAGACACTTATCAATATGCATCATTTCTATCGGCAGTTAGAGGGTATTTTCCACAGTATTTACAATACAGTAATACACTTAGTGTTATCCTCATCATGGACGACCCATGGAAATTTGTCATTCCACGCTTTTAAAACAAGCAGACATGCCTCTCCTTATCATATTTGGCATCTGTTATGTCTTGTGACATTCTTTTCTCGCCACTGGAGCCCGATGCAACCTGCTTGTTGGATGTGGTTTCCAAGATTTTTTCAAGGCGACAGTTGAAAATAAAATTCATTGGTTTTCTGAGTACTTAAGCCCGATGGGCTTTTCAGTGAAATTTTTTGCCAAGTCCTGCTTGCCAATTTTCTAGTTCTGGGTGTCGGGCTGGAAGAATTTTCAACCCCTAATGAATAAAACTCCAACTCAACCTGTATAAACGCATGATGGTACTTTCACATACCCAATATGTAGTTCAATATCTGCAGGAGTATAGAAAAAAGTCTTGAAAACGTAATCCTGCTCACCTGCACACAAATTATAGACTAGACAATAATTAACTATTTAATTAATTATTGTAAAGTGTTTGTTATACATGTAGAAGATCATAAGTGCCATTTGTTCTGTTACAGATACTCGCCACACATTGAAATGGTAGTCAAGCGTTATTATGCTGAAACTTGAAAAACCTAGTATGTTCTGTGTCAATCCTCATGAAAAATGTTTTCTGAATTTTGTCTGAAAGAGTTCAGAATTTTTCTGAATTCTGGTTGAATTTTGAATGGTTTTACATTTTCAGAATGAATTCAGAACTTTCTGACAAAATTTAGAATACAGATAAGAGTGTTCAGTTAAAATCAGACACTAATTTTTGGTATTAGAAAAATTCAGAATGAATTCAGATATTTTCAGAGATATTCAGACAAAATTCAGAATTGCTTCATGAGTAGACTATTACTCTATTAGACATAGTATGAGATATGAACTTAATAGTCTATCTAACTAGGACTTCCACACTTCCCTGTAAATAATCTTTTGACAAGACATGATAAAACCTTATTTAATCAATAAATCGATAGAAACTAATTCTAAACCAGTCTTATGAAATTTTAAATCATTGACGTTGAATAATTGACTAATGAAATAAACATATGGTTATATAATTATAATGTAATCGTACATGTTGAAACAAATATATTTGTTGACCTAATTTTAACCAGGATGCATGTTACAATCATGCACTACAGTAGTTTTTGATAATGGGCTTGATCTTGGCTAACTGCCATATAAATAGTTAATGGTAATAAACAAGATTGGAAAAACCCAGATATTTACGTTTTCTAAAAAATAATTTGTATGTTATCTATGAGCTGATTATGTGTAATATATAAATGTAGATGTATATATTGATCTGTAAGTTTTATCCTGGATTTTATCACATTTTTGAAAAATAAGTAAGTAAAAGGTAATGCCTGTATGTGGTATGTTTGTATGTAATGTAGAGGGGGTATAAAATGTGTAGGCGGGCTGGCAAAATCCTACACCCAATTTTCAATGATCTATATTTCAATAAATGTCTATTGGATTCTGATAATATTTACACATAATATCGGGCATGACCTAAATTTTTAAAATATATTTTCGATTTTAAAATTATTTGATATTTTTGAAGTTATTACAAAAAACATGGGCTACACTTTTTTCAATCGGTAAAAATTCATCCGAGGCAGGATAACAAAATTTTACCACCCAATTTTCATTGATCTATATTTCAATAAATATCTATTGGATTTTATAATATTTTTTACATAATATCGGGCATGACCTAAATTGTTTAAATATATTTTTGATTTTAAAAAATATTTGATATTTTTGAAGTTATTAAAGAAAATACGGGCTACACTTTTTCCAAACAGTCAAAATTCATGCGAGGTAGGACGAGTGAGGTTTGAACATTGATCGATATCTCTCCACATAATTATGCTTGCCTATTAAATTTTTCAACAAATACGCGTGGACATATTATATCTTTAATAGCAACAAAGGGTATTTCCTATAATGGAGTGATTTTCTTTTTATAAAGGATTGTTTGTGACAGTTTATTGTTCTTTAATTGCGATAAGTACGCCGCCATCTTTGATCAAGGCACGACAGGTTTACCATTACACAGGAGGGATTTACAGAAAAATAACTTATGGCGTCGTACTTATAGAACAATCAAATGTCACAAACAATCGGTTATAAAAAGAAAACCACTGCATTATAGCAAGTACCATTTGGTGGTATCAAAGATACATTTCCTCCGCGTATTTGTTGCAAATTTTAATAGGCAAGCATAATCATGTGAAGAGATATTGATCAATGTTCAAAGCTTACCTGTCCTGCCTCGGATGAATTTTGACTGATTGGAAAAAGTGTAGCCCGTATTTTCTTTAATAACTTCAAAAATATTACATATTTTTTAAAATCAAGAACATATTTTAAAAATTTAGGTCATGCCGGATATTATGTAAAAATACTATGTAAATCCAATACATATTTATGGAAATATAGATAATTGAAAATTGGGTTGTAAAATTTTGTTATCCTGTCTCGGATGAATTTTGACCGATTGAAAAAAGTGTAGCCCATGTTTTTTGTAATAACTTCAAAAATATCAAATATTTTTTTAAAATCAAAATATATTTTAAAAATTGAGATCATGCCCAATATTGTGTGAAAATATTATAACAATCCAATAGATATTTAATGAAATATAGATCATTGAAAATTGGGTGTAAGATTTTGCCAGCCCGCCTACACATTTTATACCCCTTCTGTAATGTATGTATATATATGTAACAATGTTTAATTTTCCCTTTTGTGGACTATGCAGGGAGTAGGGAGAGAAGTGGACCTGGGTGACATTGGAAATGGCCCATTAATTGATAAAACTATAAATAACTCATATAAGGAATGACCCATTTATATTCTGAAAATCTATGAAATCTCCCCTTCCCAATCACTGAATATATAGAATTTCTTGCATGTGTATATTCCTGGTGGAAGTTCACGTGTCTAACCTAACTTGTCAGTTCCAAAGTTTTTGCTTTGCTTCTGGATTGTGATTCGGACATGGATTAGTATGTATAAACCATATGTAACTGATTTTTATTTCATTTTTGTGTAATTGTGAGTATTTGGATTTTTTTATGTAACATTATGTATATAATAATCATTCTAGAAGGGGCCCATGCACCATTGGTCCCAAATTAACAATTTTTGGCCTATAAAAATACCGTCTGAAGGCCAATTCTGGCCTATCATTTTATCTGAAGTTGAATTTTTAATAAGTCCATTTATACCTCTTTCTGACTGCAGCAGTAGCTCAGTTAGTAAAGTACTTGCTACATAAGGGATAGGTTGTGGGTTGGATCCCTGGCCAGGTCTGACTTAAGACTTGAAAGTAGGTGTGACTGTTATTTCGCCAAGCTCTCAGCATTATGAAATGAAAGTCACAGTTCTTTCGGATTATGGGAACTTAAAATAAATTAGGTCCCATCTCACAGTAGGCTGGGCACAATAAAGGACCCTGCTATATAATGCCATTGGCACACAGGCAAAATTTCTGCACCTTCGATTATAGCTGGCATTGTCTCAGTATAAGTGAAATATTCTTGACGGGAATGTTAAACATCTCAATTCTACCTTCTTCGTTTAATTTAATATGTTTCCTTTGGCTCAAATTTGATCTTTATTAAATAAATTTAACCAAGCTATGTTTCAGTTTTGGAAAACATGGCCCCTGTTTCTTGATGGACTGTGCCATGATGGTAGTGCTTGATATATCCCTGGATTAAACATTATACATTTTAGATACTGTATAGATATAGAGATAGATTTAAAGGAAATTGATGTTACCAGTGATAAGTGTTTTAAGTGTTTCATATATAATATTGTAATTATTTGTAGTTTTAATCTGAAAAAAATATGAGGAAGCTTATAGGGGCCTCAAAACACTTGTTTTAAAAGACAGGTGGTCTTATATACAGGTTTTGCTATATATGATATGGGCCTTGTTTAGCCTCAATCTGAGAATAACTGCTTTATTCATACCGGGTAACAGATCCAAATTTCAGTTTAGTTTTTAATTTTAAGCAAAGTTTCACTTACGGTAGTCAAAAATTTAATTTATTAAAATAAACAAAATGGAATTGGTAGGTCTTCCTTTTGCACCACCCTCCCATTAGATCTTGTTTAATTTTTAGAAAAAAATATTTTTCACAAATTGTTGAAAATGGCTTGATTCTGTCATTTTTAGCAATTCAGGCAAAAATAATGTTTTCTTTGTGGGTATAAATGGAAATCGATGGAATGTTTAAGATAAGATGATGTATTATTCATATTAAAGATGCTGAAAGATGTTTATGTATTTCATCAACTTGTGGAACTTTTGCATTATATCTTTGGAAGTTGTTGACTGCTGACTGTACAAGCCAATTTCACAAATAACCTAAAACTGTATAGTTGTTCAATTTTGCGGGAATAAATTTCGTGGTTCAGATACTGGAGCTTATTCACGGGTATAAAATTTCCCGGTGCAGTGGCCGGTGTTAACAATTTTCTGTATGGATTATCTCAGTCTACATTAATGAATGCTACATAAATATATTCACTTTGTATTTAATTTCGCGCTATAAAGTCAAACCTAAAATATAGCAGAATTAAATCCTCTGTGAATAAAAGCAACTATACAGTACTTTGCAAAAAGATTCACTTTGGAAATACACAAATTTGGTAAATATCCAAGGCCACACTGACCACAATAACCTTGATCCACGTTCACAGTGACCACCTTTACCCACAATTAGGTCACAGTGACCACCTTTACCCACAAAATAGGTCACAGTGACCACTTTTACCTACATTCAAGGTCACAATGACCACCTTTACTCGCATTCAAGGTCATAGTGTCTACTTTTACTCACATTCAAGGTTACAGCGACCACTTTTACCCACAATTAGGTCTCAGTGACCACTTTTACTCACATTCAAGGTCATAGTGTCCACCTTTACCCACATTCAAGGTCACAGTGACCACCTTCACCCACATTCAAGATCACAGTATATCTTTAAACATAGTGTCTGCGTCATATATAGCATCAGTTTATAGAACGTCTACCAAATTTAGGAAGTCCACAGATTGACCTTTATCTTATGGGCCTCTTGTTAGTTTTAAAAGTGTATTTTGAAAGTTTTATTATTATTATTATTATTGTACATTATGTTATTATTAAGGGTGCCATGACATTTAGGAAGCTGTCAGATTGATATTTATTCTCATGGGCCTCTTGTTAGCTTTAAAAGTGAATTTTGAAAGTTTTATTGTTATTATGATAATTATTGTTCATATGTTATTATTAATGGTGCCATGAATTAATAATGTCATTTTTTTGCAGATAATAATTTACCAGTTTGAATAGGAATGCACACCAATCAATCATGACATGATGACATAACAAAATTTTAAAATTTAGTATCAGGTAAACATAACACACACACACACACACACACACACACACACTGGTAATACCAGTATATTACTTCAGTCTAAATTAATGTCACCATTATTGATAAAAAAGTTGATTTTACATGGACTGTTTTTGTGGTGGTGGTGTGGTGGTGTTGTTACATTTTAAGTGCATATGCACTTTTGTGGTTACAACACTAGGCAGATAGAAGAATCAGGATGTAGTTTTATCAGTTAGTTTACAAACATCCTACAGTAGTATTACATATGTCCTGTACTACAGTTCCTTATTTTTTTACCAAGAAAGTAACTGCACAGGAAATAGGTCATAGCTGTAACATCATAGTTAGCCAATTATTTTAAAGACAAATAACATGATTAAATCTACAGGTTGACTATATTTTCATTTATCTATTCTCCATGAATTAAACTTAGTTGCTTTAAAGAACAAGGATTGAATACATATATATACATGTTCATCTAAGTTTTCTCAAAATCCATGGGGTTTCTCAGACTCCATGCCATCATACTGTTTATCTAATAAATACAGTGTTTTAAGGTATTTTTTTTTTAAAATTGACTGTAAATTATTATTTAAAAAAATCAAAATAGGTATTTATTTAAAATGCAAAAATTAAGAATATTTGGTTACTATGTGTAGCATGTGGCTAGCATGTTTCCATGGTTGGCCCTTGTGATTTTGATATTTGCACTGGGATGAAATTCTTAATTTCCTCAAAGTGACAAACAAAAACATTTTTTGGACATACTGAGATTATTTTAAAACTGAAAATTAAATATGGATATAGCCATTAATTACATCAAGTTTATTTATATTTTAATTTTTTCTTTACTGTGTATTTTTAATAATGATAATAATAATAATAATAATAAAAATAATAATATTTACTACATAACAACATATAACAATAACAAATATAATACAGGATTCAAATTATTTAAATAAATAAATAAATAAATAAATAATCACACTATTAACATAAAATATTATTTCTACTGTTTATAGACAAATGTAATGTTCTTTACTGTTATAACTTTAAAATATGGATTTTTCTTTAAAAATGTAAGATATTCATTTTTCTCTTCATTTTGCCCAGGTCCCATTTTGTCTCCAAATTCCCATAAACTAAATGTCTGTATGTGATAAACCCAAATTTATTTCAACATAGATACACTGCGATCCATGTAATACACATGTTTAAAACTGAGCATATCATTTAGACTGAAAATCTGAAAATCAGACTCAAATTGTATTTGTTAAAAACATCATTCTGTTCAAGCTAGGTCAGTAGGTGTTGTTTCAGCTAAAATATTGGGTTTATTTTTCTCGAAAAAAATGTATTTTTCACAGATTTTATGTTTTTTTCCCCAGAATTTCAGAAAATTCGAAGAAAACTGATGTTCAAGAAAAAAGTTTATTGCATGCATTTAGATGATTAAGCATAGAAATAGCCCTTTAAAATGCAGGAAAGCTTAAATACCTGTATTTCAATTCTATTAATAAAATTTGATATGGCAATTATAATGTATACCTTATATGGCAAATATAAATTTGTATAATTATTTATGGATTGTGGTGTATTAACATGAGTAATAATTGTTTTTATTTTAGTGATTTAGACACAGGAGACACTGAAAACAAAGAGATGGGGGATAGAGAGAAATACAATAAAAGGATTCATGAGTTGAAGAAGTCTTTGATAACTCTCCTGGAAAAAAGACCACAAGGAATATTAAAGCATGATCTATGGAATGAAGTCAGCAAGGAACTACAGTCAGCTATTAGTGCCAAGTATTTTGGAGTGTCTAAGATGCATAATTTATTAGAGGCTTACAGCGATGTAATGTGTGAAGTTAGTATAAGAGGGAAACCATACATCCAGTTAAAAACAAAGGCAGAAGGGAAAACAGAGAAAAGTTACATACAAAGTGACCAGATATCCTCCACCAATATAACTCGTTGTGGAACAAATAAATCAACAAATTCAGGAAAAGGTTTAATGCCTACACCACAGGCGGCTGCTAGTGTTAGTGATTTTATGGCACCACCGATTCTTCGATGCGGAACAAATACATCAACAAATTCGGGAAGAGGGTTTATGCCTACACCACAGGCGGATGCTAGTCCTAGTAGTTTTATGACACCGCCATTTCTTCTTGGTGTACAGTCTCAGCAAAACCCAGGTATGTTGTCATCTGATACTTTTTTACCAATCAAGGCATTTCCCAGACCACCTGTCCAGGCAGGGTTTTCTCAGAAAGTTCAACAAGTACTTCGAGATCCATGGAGTGCCTCTTCATTTCAACAAGAAGATGTGGAAGTTGTGAGTTCTGATGATGAAGAAACTGTGGAATCAGATGAAGATTTCCCAAGATTAGATAGTCCACGACAGAATAAGCCTAAAGATACCCAATCAAAAGCAAAAATACCATTAAAAACTTTAAAAGAAAATGTTATTAAAGTGTTGAAAACATCTCCCAATGGGATAAAAAAGAGCGAGATTTGGCGCCATTATGTAAGCATGTTCCATCAACAACCAGCTGCAAAGGATTATGGAGTGGCTAGATTGACCAATCTTTTATCTCAGTTTTCCGATGTGATTGAAGAATTTGTACGAGATTCTCAGCCATATATTAGATTGAAACTATCACAACCAGCACCACTTCTTACAAATATTCCCTGGGGTGGCGGAGCAATAGTACCTCACCCACAGGCATCAAATCTTGGAAATAGATCCTTATCATCATCTACAAGTTCTCTAGATTCACACAGAGGTCAAAGTACAGGATCTAGGATGACAGGAAGTAGCAATGTTATTGATTTGACAGTTGATGAAGGCAAAGGAAGTGGTGGAAAAGAGAAAAAACACAACCTTATTGATTTGACCACAGAAAAACAAGGAATGGACTTCATATCCTTAGATATTCCCATGGTATCCCAGCCTCGGTTACCAAGCCAGCATCCAGTAGTTGGAATGCCATCTGGTCCATCCCCTGGTCATTCATACAGTGATCTACAACAGGGTCCCTCTGATCTATATGGAATGAATAGCATGGTTGATTTGAACAAACAAGTAAGACCAGTTAATACAAAAATATTTGAACGCAAAGATATAACAGTCACTCAGGTGAGATTTCACGGCAGATTTCCATCAAAAGATCAGGTTGAAAATGTTGCCAAGGATTGTATTGAAATTTTAGCAGAAGCAGACGAACATGTTTCATTGGACAGAATTGAAAAGCTTTTATTACAAAGGTTTCACATGCATAGTCTGAGGGATCTAGGGTATCGTTATGTGGATAATATTTCTTGTGTCAATGAACATAATAGAATGATGTCAAAGGTCAATGCGTATATACAAGCATTCATTAAAGTACGATCAGTGTGTACCCTGTTTGAGTTGTCAGAATGTCTAAAAGAGTTTGCACCTGAGAAGGACAGTTTTGCAAGCTTAAAGTTAGGACCTTTACAGAGATTGCCTATTATATATCAGCTGTTCAAGTTTCCACCAGATTACATGGAAATTCCAGAAATTACCACCATGGATGTTTTGGAACATCTACGGAATTACATGACAAAATTTCAGAAATGGACGGAGAGATTGGAAATGGAGGAATTTATGGAGTACTTGGTTGACGAATATGACGCAGAAAATGGATACATGTTGGGAATAAGATTAAGGAGCCTTCCATTATGTGCTCAGGTATTTATTAGAATTACTGTTACTTAGAATTGTCTGTATACATTCCTGAAAGTATAGTGTGTCAAGTTTGACTTGGCTGTTTGACCTTTAATTTTAATATTCAAACAGACATATCCATTGTGTAATTAAGGGGTTGTATAAAGTTGACATATAAGGATAAATGATAGTAATACTGGGTACTTAGTGTTTATGGTAATGAGACATGATGTCTTACCTACATCACACAGTCTATTACCTCAATCTAATATTGAAATGACAGTTAAAATGGCCAGGTCAAACTTGACACACTATATATATATAATATAAATTTGTTGCTTTGGTACTTGTTGTCTTACAGTAATACAAAAATGTATGCATGAATGGGAATTTCATATTATTTAAAAAAAATATCCTGATTTACCATAGATGAAATGGTAATAGTATGTATTCATTTGTGTATATACCATAGTTCCTAAATCTATGTACATTACAGTCAAACCTGTCTATAAAGGCCACCCAAGGGAACCTGTAAAAGTGGCCTTAATGGGCAGGTTGCCCTTATTTATAGGTTCAAATAGCATGTATAATTAACAATTGGGATAAAAAAAATTGAAGTTTAAAAGAAGGCGACACTTATATAGGTGGCCTTTTTAGCAGATTTGACTGTATTTAGTATTACTATTACATTGTAATTTTGAAGTCTCAATGGTTGGGTGGTCAATTCCTACCTGAGCAGATCCCAGTTTAAGATAATTAGATTTGCCAGTTTACTTTCTGAAGTTCAATGGTTTTCTACATGCACTGGTTTCCTTCCCAATCCAAGAACAGACCACCTCAATATAAATGCATTACTGTCCCTAACAAGACTGTTTAAGAGTGTACAGCCATGAGCTTCACATTATTAATAGGTGATGACTAACATATTTCTTTGACAAGAAATTGTATGTTTTTATGAAGGGGTGGACAGGTCTAGAAATTTATATGAATTAAATATGCTTTGTCAAATCTGGACAAATTAATTTTATCTTTCAAATAAGCAAAATAACACTTAATCAGTGGTTCATAGTGATTCATAGATGGAACAGTTGGAGAATTTTAAGTTAATTGAGATTTGAATGTCTTTAGAATTTAGATACATATATACATCATTTCATTCATTATTTCAGGTTTTGAAGAAAGCACAGAGAGACGGTGGTGCTACAAGACGTGCTGTGACAGATGGCTTCAAAAATGAAGTAAGAAAAGACATAGAAAAAGTATTTCATAAATTTAGAGCAGGGATTATTCAAACAGATTCTGATGGCAATATGGAAGTCAGGCCACATTACTTAAAGCTGCACCCAGTGATGGCTATAAATGAAATATTTCAGAAGTTCCAATTATTGATGTCAATCGACCCTCCAACTGGGAAACAGGCTCGGAAGAAGCATCTGAAATTCCAGTCAGCCATTAATGAGTTTATGTCCTTGACCAAGGAGGATTCCTTTGCCAGTCAGTTATTTCATCTAGCTATTTGTATAAGTAATACTATTTTAGAAGAAGCAGCTTTAGAACTTTTGGCACCACCTGCTATAAATGATGATGACAAAGGTCAAGGTCAGATACAAGACCAGAGAACACCACCTTCTAGAGGTAATTATAATTAACAGATTGTGCATCTAAACATAAATATGTTTGTTAGTCTATAGTAAGGAAGTCTTGATTATTTAGAAAGATTTTTTCCAATGTTTTGATCATTGGTAATTCTCATACATAGTAATCAGTCATTAATAAGCATCTTATTTCTGCTTAAACCATGAATCACCGTAGTCATGCAACAAAATGGTATACATGTATTTATTAGATTCACGCAAATTGGACACCATGAAATTAATTGATTCCACAATAAGCCCCTACACATTTATGATTTAAGGCCCTGGACAATAAACCATGAGGTTTGCCATGACATCATCATAATGTTAGTTTGGAACTATTATTTTTCCATGGAATTTGAACATTTTTACAGGAAACTTACATTAATGAAATTCCATATCATTCCACACAATGTGTCACAGGACACACTGGTAAACCCAATTAAAAACATATACACTTCAGATCATTGTTAAATTAAAAAATTGGATAAAAAAGTAACTTCTCGTTTTCTCACCTTTTAGACAAAGTGATTATAGATTTGAAGAAGTATTTGGAGAGATGTATTGCTCATGGATCCTTAAACCTTACCCATATTGACAAGATAGAAGAAAGGTTATTAGAAGATTATGGATTCCCTACTTTTGCCGCTATGGGATTCGGGAGATTTTTACAGTTTTTGATTCATGAAGCCAAACAGGTAAGTTTGTATAGAGTTTAGTCAGTTTTATACAATTATTCAATTATTAAGTCAATCAAAAGCTTCCTAGAGATAATGATTTACAGTCCAACCTGCCTTAAAGGCCACCTCTATATAAGGGTCACCTGCTTATAAAGGCCACCTGCTTATAAAGGCCAGTAAAATTGTATCCCAGTTGTTCTTTTTCCATATTATTTGAACCTGTATATAAAGGCCACCTGCCCACAAAGGTCACTTTTACTGGTTCCCATGGGTGGTCTTTATAGACAAGTTTGACTGTAATTGTTTTAAAAATTTGACTTTTAATAGATAAATAGATTCATTATTATTATTATTGCATTTGTTTAATTTATGAAATGATAACATTAGTCTGGTGGAAAACAAATTGAAATTTCACAATAGGGGGACATGAGTGTTCAAAGCTGGCAACATAGCTGTCTTATATCATCATAGGTTAGGGGTAAAGAATCATGATGTTGCCAAGCTGATCGACCCTTGGTTTAGTAGATAAAAGGTCAAAGGTCAGATAGTGTTTTTTTTCCAAAAAAATAATCTTTATTAGTTTATAGCTGTCCAAATATATACTTTTTGAGATTTAAATAAATCAAATAAATCTGTTCTCAAGTAATCATAGTATTTCATGTATTTTAACATTGACTAGGAAGCTAATTGAGACTGTTTAGGCTACAATTTAAATACTTCAATGTTATTTTTCAAAATTGTGACACAAGCCTCAAGATAGAATAAAATAAAAGTATACACTCAACATCAAAGCATGAATCAAAATGCTAAAATATAATTCTTTTGTAAAAACATGACTGTGATTAAAACAAATATATTGTTTAAACCGAGCTGATAATTTGAAATTTATTAAATTTTAAAATCAAAGTACTGCAAGTACTGTAATCGACAAGGCATAGTTACGAGAATCTCTGGAATATATCAGTCACATCTAACGATTTCTTTTGATTCATCAATATCACTATCTGTGTCATTATCATTCAAAAGGTTCAACCAATCAACGGTCCCATTGCAAGTGCATACAGCCACCAACTTTAAACTGTATGCCCTACATGTACATCTTGTAGTGCAACATGATTTATATTTACATTTCAGCAATGCATGACATGATTTTGGTAAAGCTTAAGGTTATTTTCTCATTAAAAAACCCCTACTGTAGCTCAATTGGTATAGCCCTCACTCCCCGTATGTGGTGAGTCCTGGGTTCGAACCCTAGTTGGGTCTGATCAAGACTTGAAATAAGGTAGTGACTGTTCTTTTGCCAAACATTGGTATTTAGAAACGAAAGTCACGAGATCTTTTGAGAGAGATCTTAAAAACCGATGCCCCGTGCCAAGGCGGGTGTAACATGTTAAGGAACTTTTCCTGCACATTTCCCTAAGTTCACTGCAAAGGCCAAAATTTCTGCCACTTCACCTATAGCTGGTGACGTCTTGATATGACTGAAATACGTAAAAGCCCGTAAAACCCCATGCAATCAATCAATTTATAATTTTCTCATTAACACTGATTTTAAATCACATTCAGACTCGTACTAACTTAACTGTCCGAGAATAATCGTGAACATCAGGAAAATACTTAACTTAAATCCAAAAAGTTAAGTTTTGTTCATGATCCTTTGACCTGTAATTGTCTTAGAAAAGTTAAAGTTCAAAGTAAGATTTAAGCAAAAAAAATATTAATAATAAGTTTAATTTGTGAAAAAAAACCTCAGATTTAAGTATAAAAACTAGTATTGTTCGTGGTCCTGTTGCCAGATGACCAGACAATATTAGTAACGAAAAGTTTATGGTGGATCACAAAACAAGGTCGTTTTGAAACAAAACACAAAAGCGACATTGGGAATGGATAGGTCACACCATCAAGACACCTGCCAACAACATCACAAAACTTTGAAATGGAACACACAAGAATAAAAGACGCCTTGAGACAATATTCTGGAATTGAAACAGAGGGGGTAAAATTGCGCAGAATAGCCAATTTGAGGGATTTTGTCGATGGACTAACCTCCACAGGGAGTTAAAGGCATACAGTATGCAAGTTAGTGAGACTAGCACCATCCGTGTCCTATAGGTGACGGGAGATCCGGAACAAATACCAGGTATAACTAAATGCAGCCAAACAGCAGTTTAATTGTGTGCACGTTGAATATGTAGGTCGGTTGCATATGATGTTGGAAGCAAATTTTCAATTGTGCTTTTCCCCTGAGAAGAACAGTTTACATCGTAGATTAGAAATAATCGCTAGGTACATTCAATGAAGGCATCTGCACTCACAAGTTCAGAAAAGTTCCCTCTTGCAAGAGTGGGAAGAAAACCTGTGTTTTCCCTAGAAATACGGAATGCTGTATTTAGAATGTCCAGAAAGTTAATTGACAGTCTTACAGTCTGTAATTGCATGGAATACTGGGAGCTTATTCCTCTCCAGAGGTGATAATTTTATGCTATGAACAGGGACGAACTTTAGATGTCCCGGTCTGGAATCATACTTCCTCATTTAAAAACAACAGAAGAATAAGGTCATCAGTATCACGACAGACAACAACTGTTCTTTTATAGCCTTGCATGTAAGCATCAACACCATGGGGAACAATTCTAGTATCGGCTTCCTTGTGTAAAGCTTTAAAAACGGTTACACTCCTTCCTCTGTATGAATTAAACATGCTGTCTGTTGGACCCCCTGATACCCTCAGTTAAGCTAAGAAGTGTCTTGGATTACTACGAGATCCTATTTGTTTTCTTGGTGACTGATAAAATCTTACCAATTTGATGGCAGAGGGACATTTGAATTATCAATAATTCTTCTAACAGAACTGGGACCCGATCCTCTTTTATCTCTAGATGGTTTCACCTTTTATAGATTAGTTGTCATATCTATCATAATGACATCAATTTTAATACATTTATCTTTCGCGTGGATAAAAACAGTTTGTGCGTTTCCTAGCTCGCCGAATGTATTGCTGCCTTTCCGTTTCCCCGTGCTACAACTAAAGTTTGACCATTAACTATTTTGGTAGTAGTGTCTCCATGCAAACTTCTTACTCCGGGATATTTTGAAAATCCCGCTCGTCGGCTGCAGATAACAAGGGTCCTGATGTATCAGGTATAGAAAGCGACACTGGAAATAGTTCGTGTTTCAACAGTTCACTAATATTTCCACCAGAAAAAGAGAACACACTTGATAGTATTATACAGATACAGTCATAATAGCTAATCAAATCTTTCAGTACCACCAGTACTTTGATTTCTTTTTTTTTTTTTAAGGTGGATACTTATATAAATACGGGCAATATGATTCATTAATAAATTTTAAAAGAAGTCTAAAGTTTTGGTAAACAATTTCAAATGCACAAATGTGTTTATACTAGTATTTATTTGCCACAATTAATCATATTTGTAAAGGTCAAATTTGTGCAAGCGTCTAATCTTATTTTTCATGGAAAACTTTGAAAATAAGTGACTGAATTAGTTGGATAGGACTTTCTATTAATTTGAAGATACCACTTACATGTTTAGAAGACTAAATGTATAAAGAAAAATTTCTGTAAGCCACCTTGAATTTGTGTATAGGTCAATATGGGCATTTTCACTTGAACTTTGCACCCATTGACCTTTAGCTGCCCCCACAATGGCCCCTGGGTGAAATCTTGCTTGGCAACAAGCCGATTCTAACAAAGTAGAGTTCAAAGAAGGTTATGACATAACTTGCCACCTTTGAACACGTTGTCCTTTCTACATCGAAAAATAAGCAGTTTTTTCACAATCCTCTACCAGACTACATAGTATGAATGTAAAAGATACAATTTTCCACTTAATTTATTCAAACTGGCCAAATTAAAAAAAAACATTTGGGAAAATAGGTTTTGAACATTTGGGAATGGTTGCCAACTTTGGGGTGAAAATTAGTGAGGTGGCAGTGATATCAAAGAGCATTTATACAAAGTTTTACTCTATAAAATTGTGACAGTTTTGAATTTTTGTTATTTTCAGATTTTGGAAGAATGTGGGGGAACAAATATTGGATCAGGAACAGGAAGTCAGGAGGGGGATTCTGTATATAAACCCCATCATTTAGATGTTTTAGAGTTTATACATCAGTGTAAACAATGTGGCACATCACAGGTGAATATTATACAATTATGGAATTTTGAGTGGTTGTATATGGCGTGATATTCACCTTAAAATTAATATTGATCGAGGCGACTAGGCAATCTAACTATTTTACCGATGTTAGATTTCCTTGCTTACCCTGGTTGAGACGACAGATCGCACTAAAATTATCCCGCATTAATTAGATCAATCTGACTTTTGAAATCTGATTCTATGAAAAAAAAAAGGCATTCCGGATGAGACACACTAACACAATTATACACTAAATTGATAATGCCATAACGTCAACGTTCTATGAAAAAAATAAGCATCCCAGATGAGACAATCACTTGCACAGACTTAATTGATGACGTTCTAATCATTTTACGGAGAACGTCAACAAAAATCGATGACGTACACCAA
This sequence comes from Anadara kagoshimensis, assembly GCA_021292105.1. Taxonomy (NCBI): domain Eukaryota; kingdom Metazoa; phylum Mollusca; class Bivalvia; order Arcoida; family Arcidae; genus Anadara; species Anadara kagoshimensis. The sequence goes on from CM037875.1 coordinate 44,668,009, forward strand.
ATTTGATATTCACTGAAAAATCCTTGGTATATCATGAGATCCAATGGTCACGTGTTACCGTTTTAGCCAATCATAAAGATGGAATTTATTAATTACATGATAATAAATTTTACATTTGTCTTGGGAGTTTCAAGACCAAAGTTTTACCATGATAAGGGTGGTGTTATCTTTATAAAACTATTGCATTTGAGTGAAGGGCCCTAAAAGCTCATAAATTTTTAAAAACTCATTAAAAATTAGAACTTCATTATACTGAGTAGCATTACCAGATGTATTTTTCAAATCCGTCCATCGGTCCAGACAATTCTTATCAGGAGTAATTCTCCAAAACTGTGAAGCAACATACCACAAAACTTGATGCAAGGCATCAGCATTGATAGAAAATGGGCATAATATTAACATTGCTGATTTCCCTGGAAGTTATTGCCCTTTGAACTAAGTGCAAATAAAAACAAAGTACTTAGTGGCAAGGTTCCAAATTCACCAAAGTTGCTTGTTCACTTTTGGTTTGGGATTATAGTTTGGACATGGACCAGTATGTATGTGTTTGATTACATATAGAGATAGGTCAGTGGAATTCAGGCCTATGTGGAAAGGTGCTGCGTAGGTGTGTTTTTTAGACCACTTGACCAACGAGGCCCCTGAAAAATTTCTTCAGCTTTAAAACTTAAGTAACATCTTTATGTTTTAGCCTGATCAGATTGAAGCAGCTCTTTGTAAACAGTTTCATGTTAAAGAAGCTAAAAGTTTAGGATATGGTAACTTAAAAAGACTTCTTGATGCTGCAGAAAAACCAGGAAAACATCAGACCAAAGATCACAGTGTTATATATGAGACTGTTTTATCATCAGCTGTTAGGTAAGGATCATGAAAGACTTTTTTTTTTTAAAAAAAAAAAGGGAATTTAGTGCACTTTAGTTCATATAAATTGGGAATTTCTGATTTAAAAATCAAACTATTCATCATATCTGAAGAAAGGCTTATTTATATGATAAAAAGTTTAAATAAAATGTGTTATTTATAAGATCATGTAAATTAATACTGTGCATAAGAATTTATACTTGTACTGCTAGATTTTAAACTTAGAAAATCTGATGAACTTTAAACCCAATAAATTCAATATAATTTAATTTAATTCTTATATTTATTATCCTTTAACCATAAGGATGCCACAAGGCCCAAATTAGACCCAAATAGGGCTAAGTTGGTGCCACAGGGCCTATTTGGCCTATCAAAGTTTCAATGACCTCAAATGAAAGCCAGTCCACTTGAAAATGCCAAAAGAAACAAAGAAATATATGTTATGAGTGAATGGTATCCTATGCTCGACCAAAGTTATTGGTAAATATCTTCAGTTTATTGCAAGAGCAAGGTTTATTGAAGAGAGTATTTACACACACATATATTGTAATTTTGTATTACTTTCTGTAGCACATCCAGTAAACAAAGCACGATGCAGATTGGTATATTGGGACATCAGACTCGGGATGCAGCTCTGGCCTGTTTACACAACTGCCCTCTACTGGAAGATTTAGGAAGCTGGAGTCAGTGGTCCCTTGTCTTTGAACCTGAACATGGCAAATTGCGGGAATTTATCCAGAAGTATGGTGGTGTTCGTACAACACAGATCGATGGTAGTTAATTATTTATAGAATTTTCCCAGTTTATTGTTTTTCCAGATAAAATATTGAATAAAATAATAGTAATAAAATCCCATAGATAATAGTGCAAAGACCAGTTTCTCTTTACATCCTGTATTTAAGTAAATGCAGTGGTTTTATCAATAATTTATGATCAAATGTTTGGTTAGAAACTAAAAGATGTGTCATAACAGTTCTGAGTTAAAAATTTTACATAAGAGTCCAAGAAGCCTAACTATTCAGACCTTACTTTCTTTCTATGTTGTTCTTACATGGTTCGTCCAAAATTTGAAAAATCGTTGAAAATGAGGTTTTTCTTTAAAATACCTTGAAAATGAGTTTTGGCTCAAAAGCTGTTGAACTTTAAGTTTAAATTCTTTTGAGCTCTTTCAACAGTTTAACTTTGATGAATTATTGATAACTTCAAGTAAAAATTGTTAAAAAACAAAAATTGTTCATGTTATTTTTTATGATGATCCAGTTAAGTCTCTATTCTAAACCAGATTCTTGAAATTACTACAGAAACAAGGATATTAGATATGTGTTCGCTTTCTTTGAAAAAGTGGAAAAGGTCTTGAAAACCTGTTGAAAAGTCCCTCAAAATCAGTTTGATCCTTGTTTTATACATACAGTCAAACCTGTCTATAAAGGCCACCCAAGAGAACTAGTAAAATGTCCTTTATGGGGAGGTGTCTTAATAAACAGGTTCAAAACCATGAACAAATAGCAATTACGATAATATTTTACTGCTTTTTAAACCATTTATCATTTTTCAGGAGGCAAAAAGTTACTGACAACAGATGTATTAGCTTTAGAAGTCAAACCAGGTACACTTCTGAAATTAACCAGCCAGACTTCACCTGATAAATTTGAAGATGCTTTGATACGACAAAACGTCACAGAAACATGTGGACACCTGATGTCATTGGTACTGGTAAACAAGGGGATTGAGGGAACACCGGTAGCTTTGTTAGCTAATCATATGAAGTCTCATCTGTTTACCATGCATGCTGCTGTTGACAGTGTTCCAGGTATGTTCTATATTTATTCATACATTATGAACATTAGTTTTTAGCTCACCTGAATGAATGCACATGATGAGATACACCACTACAGTAGCTCAGTTGGTAGGGTGCAACCTCTGTATGTGGGAGGTTGTAGGTTCAAACCTTGGCTGGTGCTGGAACACGACTTGGACAAAATAGTAGCGACTGTTTTTTCGACAATCACTCAATATTTAGAAATGAAAGTCACTGGGTCCTTAGGAAGAGACTTTAAAAAGCTGATGCCCCATGTCATGATAGGTGTGGCATGTTAAAAATACCTCCCTGCTTATTACCCTCAGCACACTGCTGAAACTTAACACCAACAAACAATCTCTACCAAGTTTGCAAAACTTGTTGATCTTTTTAAAACAAATTTACTATAATTCTGGTTTCTGCAATGTCCTCAGTTGAGCAGGATAAGGACCTTGGGGCCCTTTTACATTTGCTGTAACATTGACTTTATATAATCAGAATGTTTTCCTTCTATGAAGCTGTTTAAATCAGAGAGCCAATTGTTAGAATTCCATGTCGGTTGAGTATGTAAACAAATGATGACATAATTAACCATTGATCTCAGTGTGTTGCAATGGGACTTATCAGCAAATGCAGGAAGTTATGTCAGTTGTGGATGGGGCATTATTCAATTTTGTCTGTGTAAAACTAGATGTGTAGTGTCAAAACAGTGCATTTGAAATATGCCTATAACTTTATAATTTAATTAAATAAGTACAATTATGAAGGATTGTAAATTTTGTTAAGGAACCTTCCTTACACATTGCCAAGAGTGCACTGCCACTTCTTATAATTTCTTGATATAAGTGAAATATCCTCGACTTGGACGTAACACCCTATTCAATTAACCAATCATATCCTTTTATTTTATATTTTGCAGGTGGTCCGAGTTCTGACGGTTGTAAACAAGACAAAGCAGTACAATTTGTCTTAGATTGTCTAGTTAAACTGCCTGTCAAAACTTGTCAAAGCTTAGCTAATCAGGTATGTGACATTTGATGAGAACAAGGAGAGGAGTAGAGTTTGTGTAATGGTTTTTCATGCCTCAGTCGGGGTTCTCTCACTCTGATGGTGAATTAAACCTGAATACCCCCCAAAATACCTTTCGTAAGCTTGTGGTTCAGAGCACTGGGCCACCGAGTCCCTGATGAGAACAAAGTTATCCAAACTTTAATGGCTAAGTTTTTTTTTATTATGATCAGTTATATTTTGTTTGCCTAAGATTACTATGGAATAAAGGTAGTTTTCCCTGAAGAAAATGACAAAAGTTTCCCAATTTAACCACCTAAATTCCCAAAACAACAGTGGTAAACAAATAAACTACTGTATTTAGTAATTTTATACATTATACTGACCCGACAAAAATTTCAGATATTGCCACAATATAAAACATGCAATGAGGATCTTATGTACGATTATATCGCAAACATGTCCTAATGTTGTATGTTTTATGCATGTAGTTGACTGTTTATTTCAAAACTTTGAATTATGAAAATAGTATGAATTTTCCCAAATTTTAAGACATGCTGTACTATATTACTTGACAAATCAAGCTAGATACTTACAAGAGATATAGAAATATTCTGTTAAGTGGGAACTATAAAATTGCTGTGAGTTTTTATAGAAAGAAAAAGACAAGTAATTATATATATATATAATGGCAGAAAGTAATTTTAAAAATCCAAATAAGCAGAACAGTAATAAAATGTAAGAAAACAGTATAGCTTCTCTGTTCATGACGTATAGATATTAATATTAATTTCTTGTTTCAACTTTTTTATTTCAGATATTTTTAAATCCATTAGGTCAGGTAGTTGGCTCTACTAAATCTAAATCTCTACTACTGAGCACTTGTTGTAGTACACAAGAGCGTGACAGGTTGCAGGAACTTGGATGTCTTCTCGGTATCGCTGAATGGACCAAACAGATTCAGTTAAAATGTCAGCTTCCTGTGTCAGCTATTGAAGAAATTCCTGTTGATGATGCTGAGGAATTCTTTGCTGGTGGAGATAATGTAAGTGACTATACTGCAAATCGGGGGGAGTTGGCATTTGTTTTATTTTTTGGGGTAAATACATGAGATTCTAATTAATTGGATAAAACAAATCCTGATATTGTGATATCTTTAAAAATCACAATATTTATTTAGAAAATATATTTTCCAAGGACCTTATTTTGTGGTCATACACTAGTATGGTATAAACTAAAGAGTATACATGTAATATACATATGTACATGAAATCAATGGGGTTCGCCGCTGTACCACGTGATACCTTCTAACATGTCTGTGAAACGCTTGTTTCCAATGGACATGGAATCGCACAATATGACGCTTTCCCGTAAAATCGACGTTATTCCGGGAATTTGTAACGTTGACGTTTTCCAAAATGTTCCGCACAAACGTTAAGAGGTATTGATCACGTGGTACGGCGGTGAACCCCATTCATTAGTAAAATCAAAATACTGTATATAACCAAAGTTATTTATATGTCTTGTTTTAAAGTTGAGTGATGAAAGTGATAGTGAAGATGAATCAGAGACTAGCAGTATAAGTTCTATCTTATCTGACGATGAGGATGAGCAGGTGCAGAAAAACGAGGAACAGAAAGAGGAAAGTAAAGTGAAGGAAACAGAAGAAAAGGGAGATAAATCAATTGAAATAACATCAGAGGGTGCTGAAAATAAAGCAGAAGGTATGTTATGATGTTATATGCACGATAAAATCTACCATATAGTAAACGTGTATGTGGTTGAAATTTATATTTTCCCATATACATGAAGTTCCTGAAAATTGGTTTACCATAATTGTATGAAATGCCATGGTCATGTAATATCAGATGAGCTATTGTGATCCTCTAGCACTTACTGTCAATTGTTTGTTGTCTACCATGTTTAAACTTAATACATTTGAAGCACCGGGCCAATTTTGATGATTTTTGGCAAAAATAATTATGTCTAGGTGAAGGGCTTTCAGATTTGCATAAAAGAAGGTGTTCTCTCAAGATCTTGTTTTCACTATATTTAAAGATATTGATGTGTGATTTTCAGTTTTAACATTTTCTTGAAATGGCCTTCAAAGTGGCTTCATGATCATTCTGTTGCATGACTCAAATGATAATCATTTCTAGTGGATTGTCAGTACTTTGATTTGTATGCGAATTTATCACAATGAGTTACAGATCAAGTTTACATTTCCTTCTGCTCTGCTGGTTTTTACAGACGTGACAGCCCCTTGGGCTTTGATAATTTGACAGAAATGATTGGAGAGCTTTAATTTCAATATGTGGACATGAAGGGTATGTGAGTTTGCTCACTAAGGTTTTATTTATGTCCTTATATTATTTTCTATATTGTATCTTATGAAGTGGCAGCTATATTCTCAAATCTTGTTTTCATATTTGGTATGCTTGATTATTTATCTGTTTTTTTCCAGGCACTGATCTCAAGTTCTGAGATAGCTACTCCAAAATCTAAACTGATGAATTGGTATATGAATTTATGTTTTCATGCTGTTTTCGCTATTTTATATATTTAAGCTTCTAAAGATCAGAAGATAGAAGGTGAGGAAAAACCACTTGAAGATGGAGAAAAAGATGAAGAAGAAATGAATAAGGATGAGAATGAGGCTGAGGATGAACCAATGACAGAAGAGGAAAAACATCACCAAGCTTGTGTTGCCATTGTCAACCAGATACGTAGGGAGGAGTTTGGTATTGGTATAGAGTTAAATGAAGATGGACAGAGGTTGATGTTAGTTCAACAGGAAAGACTTGGCAGAAGTCTTGATAGACTTTCAAAAGACTTGTATAGCAAGGATACACATTTTGTGTTGGAACTTGTACAGAATGCAGATGATAACAGTTACCCTGATGACATGAATGGAACTGATGATTTGCTGTCGGTGAAGTTTACAATGAGAAGTGATGCTGTATTAGTACTCAATAATGAAAGTGGATTTACAGAGAGAAATATTAGAGCTTTGTGTGATGTTGGTCGTAGTACTAAAGGCAAACATAAATATGGATATATTGGTGAGTTTCATTTTCTGACTTCATTTCAAGATAAACCAGGGTTCAGTGATCTCAGTGGCCAAGTGGTCAAAGATCAAAGTGCCTCTCACCACCTAGGTTTAAATCAGACTTGGGGACAGTTCCTAGTGCGAGAAGGATTGTCAGTTTGCTTGCAAAGAGTTGGTGGCTTTATATTCCAGTATTGTTTATACAGTCCAACCTGCCTTAAAGGCCACTTCTATATAAGGGCCACCTGCTTATAAAGGCCAGTAGAATTGTATCCCACTTGTTCTTTATTTATATTATTTGAACCTGTATATAAAAGCCACCTTCTCATAAAGGCCACTTTTACTTGTACCCTTTGGTGGCCTTTATAGACAGGTTTGACTGTATATATATATGTGTATAGGCAAACAACATTGACCTGTCAATGCTGTATTTATACCCCTGCAAACTAGTTTGAGAGGGGTATATAGAAATCACCATGTCTGTCTGTCCGTGTAAAATGGTGTCTGTGCCATATCTCATAATTGCTTTGGACAACTGTCCTAAAACTTCACATGGTCTAAAAGTGTGTCATGGCCTTGAACCAAGGTCATATCCGAAAGGTCAAGGTTGCAGGAAAACATTAAATACTTGTTGATGTAGGGGGGGGGGGGTTTGGCTCTCAAAAGACATTTCTAGTTAAATTTAAGGTCAAGTGGATGGGTCAATGTTTATGAGTATATGACTGCATTATGTTATTATATTTTACAGGTCAGAAAGGTATAGGATTTAAATCAGTATTCAGAGTTACAGATAAACCAGAGATCCACTCTAATGGTTTTAGTATATGCTTTGATGTCAACAGTGGACCTATGGGTTATATCTTACCACATTGGGTAGAGGAAGATGTCTGGGATGTCGGTGCAAACATGTAAGAAATATGGAGTTTCTGTAAAATTTTATCATGGGTCTTAATAAACACTGTATAGGTACATGTATATATAGCGCAATATTTGAAACAATGAAAACAATTTTTTTACCAGACCTTACTATAAATAGGAGATATGTAGTGCCAAGGTTTGGACTTGGGTTAGCCATATTTACAAAGATGACCACACAAAAACAATCCTGGGAGGTTCTCCTTTGCACGTTGTTTTGCAAATTTAGCTGAGTACAGTATGTTGCAGATAACAGGATATACAGTCAAACCTGCTTTAAAGGTCACATCTTTATAAGGTCCACCTGCTTTTAAAAGCCAGTACAATTTTATCATATTTGTACTTTATTCATTTACCACAATTTCCTAGGTTCAAGGTCTGGGACCTATTGATTTTACATTAAGACCTCTGATATTTGAGCTGTTAAAGTCTGATGGACCAACCATCTTTACCAGGAAAGTACTATTTTTTCTGTATTATAACATGATTACACATGGGCCTTTTGATGCTGATATTGGATTTTCAAAAATTTAAGTGAGACCTGCTGAAATAAAAGGGTCCTGGACCTTCCATTACATAATTTTGGACTCCTGGTACTAGTGTTGGACCAATTAATCAATTTAATTGATATCTAATCGTTTGAGCGGCCGATTAGCGATAATTGATTCTAAAATCTAATGATCGATTTCAATTATTTACTGAAGTTCGTTTATGGAAAAACGGAACGGTTCATTTGATTCCATACTGACTGAGAAGAATGTCTCTTATAAAATAAGTATGAAGTTGTAGCTGAAATAAGTGTACTTGGAAAAGAAAACTAACACAAATGTAAGGAAGAGTAAATGATAAAAAAATGGAGGATATTTTAAGTCTTAACTGAGATACAAATATCTTGCAGATATTATCAAGACTAAAATTAATATTTAATCTAATTTACTTTGTAATTTCCACTTCAATTTATTGACCGATTATAATCGGAAAATCCATCGAAATCATCCTCCGATTATAACCGATTAATCGATTATGAAAATGCAACTGATTCCCATCACTACCTGGTACACGTAAAAACCGAACAAAACAGGATTCAGGTCGAAGAATCACATCAAAACAGACCAGAGAGGCACAAAGCCTATATTGGTTTCTATAGACATTAAGCAGGTAATGTACATGTTTATTTTGTTGATTTTAGGTGGACAACAAAAATAATTTTGCCTTTGAAGAGTGAGATGCAGGCAGCACATGCCCGTTCCCTGGCAGCTAGATTTAATGACATCCATCCATCACTTCTACTGTTTTTACATAGACTGAGACAGATTACCATAGAGAACCAGGTATCATAGTGGTCCATGAATTTTCTCACCTGTATACAATTGTTATCTAGTAATCTTCCCACCTGCACATACATACCTGTATTTATACACATGTATAACATATCATACACTCTTCAGTTTGAGCATTCATGTCACAATAAGCTTCTATTGGTTTCAGTATAAGCTTTGTGATGGAAAATTAACATTTGTATATGTTTTTATATGTACAGGTAAGCCATGCGGCTCCCCTGTTAGTTTCTTTGGATTTATTACTGTTTTAAAATAGATTCAGGATTAAGTGGATGTACTACCTTTTGGACATCACTGTTCTATTTCCATACAGAATGTTAAAAAATCTTTGATATAATTCACAGTTATACCTGCCTTAAAGTCCTCTATTATAGAAGAGTAATCTGCTTTTAAAGTAAAATTTTATCCCTTTTATCCCAATTCCTCTTTATTTATGTTACTTGAACCTCTATATGAATGCCACCTGTTCATATATCTCACTTCTACAGACTCCCTTAGGTGGCCTTAATAGACAGGTTTAATTGTATATGCTTACAATAAATGTCGGTGATGACAGCATTTCAAAATGTGAATGTATCACTTTTAGTTGGCTTTGACTTATTGTGTAGGTTTACAGTTGATTCCACAAAGAAACTTCGCTGCCGCCACCCCTTTTTTCAACTTTAAGAAATGTCACCCCTAATAGAATAATAGTAAGATCAAAAATACAAATAAACCAAATTACGGTTAATGTAGAACTGATTTACTGTAAAACAACTTTTATTCACTTGTGATTAACTTTCATGTATTTCGCGAGGACAAAATCATAATCGCTCAAGTTGATCATCATGAACTTACTTTTAAAAATGGCATTATTTATACCAAATTTTCAGCTATAGTCAATATCGCAAAAGTTTATAGTTGCAAAGTGGTTTTGGCAAAAGAATCCTGAAACTTAATATCTGCGAATAAAAGTTTGTTTACAGTGCTTTGAATAAATTTAAAAAAATTGTTGTGTCTTCAGGTGGAGAATTCTATACAGAGAATGAAGAGAGTAGATTATGGTAAAAATTTGATAGAGATAACACACAATGAGGGTACTGATCAGTGGCTGGTTACAAAGAAAATGTTAGACGCTTCAAAAATATCTCTACAGGTATGTATGTATTGAACTCTATATGTGTAAGCTGTCCACGATCTGATGGAAAAGTGTTTATAAACATGGACGGGTGAAAGTTGTGTATAAGCATACCTGACCACACTATTTTTTACAAGTACCCTAATATTAAAATAGACTTGCTGTATACATGTGCTTTGCCATTAGATCAGTGTTTATGAACAGGAATGGTGAAAGTAGCGTATCACCATATGTGTAACATACTGTCTCAATGTACATGATATAAATGAAATATTGTTTGGCTTGTAAAACACAATATATACCTACTGGTTACTGGCTAGATTCAAAAGAAAGTCTTCCTGATAAGTGATTTAGCAGACAATTTTTGACTGGTTACATGAGAGGTTTTTAAAAATAAAATTATACATATAATTTATAAAATTTAATAAACAATGATGATATCAGAGTTACCAGGAAGTCAATCACTTAAAATTAAATGCATATAATTCATAAATAAACAAATAGATAAGATATGATGATGACATTGTTGCTGATTATACATGTTGCATACAAAAAAATGTACTTTTAAGTTATACAGGGTTTTGCGGCTCTAGGAACATAAATATTTGACAGGGTACATGGGGGTCATGTAACCTGCCAAAACTCTGTGTAACATTATTGTTGTCCATAAAAGGGATATTTTTTAACTTCAATTTCATATTCTGTGGGACTTAAATTATCGCTATGTTTGTTTACTGTAACTACATGTAGAGGCAGGAGTTACTTTCCATTTACCGCTAAACATTGCATGCTTTTATGTACTCTGGAAGATTTCTGAATATAGTTCTATGCACCCTGGCAAATTAACCAATCGCCATGCAAGAAAATTCTTTGATGGGTGACAAATATAGATATAGTGCATTCTTTGTTTAATTAATGTTACAGTCAAACCTGCCTTAAAGGCCACCTCTATATAAAGGCCGCCTGCTTAGTCCAGTAAAATTTTATCCTCATTGCTCTTCATGTTATTTAAGCCTGTATATAAGGGCCATCTTCCCATAAAGACCACTTTTACTTGTTCTCTGGATAGCCTTTATAGACAAGTTTGACTGTTGTACTATTATGACTATGTGTTACAATTTTTTATATCTTTGTTTAATTGCAGGCAAAGTCAGGAGTTGATGTAGAGTCAACAGAGATAGCATTGGCCTTTCCATTGAAACCTAAAGGTCAAAGATTAATGTCACAAGTTTGTATTAATTCAATTAATTTACTGTAAAGGTGTTTATTTTTTGCATTGCACTAATTTTCACTAATTTTGCGGCCGTTTGTTTTGTGCGAAAATTATATTATGCTTAATATGTGTTATAAAGCATATTAAAAAAAAACCACAAAAATTTGACTACACGGATATGTTAAATATCCTATACTGTGAAAATAGATACACAAAAAATTAAATACAGTCAGCACTCTTTATAACGGCCATCTCCATGATCAGCAGTTTTGCCGTTGTAAAGAATATGCTGCTGTAATGAATTTAGCATAATTTTTTAAGAGTTACGTCCCCTGATTCAAGCTAGACATGCCGGTTGTAGTAGAGAGCCAATGTACAAGACAACGTAGTGCAATGTAGACACAACAGAAAATGATTAAGTCCTTTAAAATATGAACAAATTATCACTAATATAATTTTAATAAAATTTAATAAATTCTACCTGATCGTTTTTGTCATATTTACCGGTAGATGAAATTTCAAACAGTGTGTAGGTGGGCTTTTTTACAGACCATCGCTGTTAGGTTCGTTCTAGTGTTTGTATGCAACTTGAACTTTTGTTGTTGATGCCTAGTATTCATTAAACTGTTGCTTATCATATGCAACATTCCCGTTTTGAATTTATTTGCTTCCAAATCGGCATGCAATTTCCCGTGAATTTGCACACGGCACTCCTTTCACGAAAAGAGAAAGTTAAAAAAAATGAAAGAAGTCTCGTTAATTTGAAATAAATAACAACGTACATCATACCATTATTTTCACCTGACATCGTTATTTATTTAATAAAAAGTTATAATTTTACGGTATTATTGATCCATTTTAATGAATTAAAGAGGGCGCAAGATTCTGGGAATTCCCGTTGTAATGTGTATCACCACATGTCTAATAATCCAATGAAATTCATTGATAACGTCACTTCCTAAATTCCAAGGGACATCCTAAAAAATGTCTTTGATGTTGAATCTGTATGCCGACAGAACGTATTACAAACGATTTTTCTCAGCTGGAATGTTCACTTACCGGTAACCAACTTTCGCTTTCAAAGAAAATTAAAGTAATTATTTGAGGTATGATTTTATTGAGTTTACTTGAAAATGGTGATTTATACGCGTTCTTAAAAGTTTTGCTCACTAGCCGGTATATCTCAGTGATAATCATCCCGATAATTACCGCCAGGTAAATTTAATTATGGGTACCTATTAATTACTGACCACAACGCATGCAGGTATTCTATCGACAATCAGTGTCACTGTCACCTGTATACACAATCGTCAAGCCATGTGCAGCAATGTCTGAAGACATGGTGTGTTTGATACCGTCTGATCTTCTGCCGGTTAGCAGTGCCGTCATAATGAACAAAATTAGTGTTTATTTTGTACATTCGTTCCCGACTTTTCGTTGCCGGAGCCGGTAGCCGAATATGCCGTTATAAAGTGTTATAAAAACGCTGTGATGGTTTTGTTCCCAACAATTTTTTGCCGTTAACTGAATATGCCGTTATAAAGGGTGCCGTTGTAAAGAGAGTTGACTGTACATTTACAGTATAAATTTATTTTAAAAGTTTATTGTTTGGGAAGGGATGTGGTAGGGTTGGAGGAGAAGGAGAGGTACATGTAAATGAACTACAATTATGTCCAATAGAAAGTAGCACAAAGAACAAAGAAAGAGATCAACTTGTTTTCCATGCAAATGTTAATGTTTTATATTGAACAGAAAATGTTTTACAGTCCCATTCTTTATTAGATTAAAACAAATTTCTAAAAGAGTGAAGTAAAATTGTGTTATGTTACCTTATGATGTGAAGAAAGTACAGTAAATTTTAAATGTGTAATTCTGTGAATTTTCAAGAACTTTGTTTTAAACACCATGGCATCAATATTTTTCATTCATGTAAGGTTAAATATGACCCACTTAGGCCTTAACAATGGGGTCATTTGATGAACATTGAAAAAATAATGATTTTGTGCAAATTACCTATGTAAGGTACTAAGGTATCTACAATATATTAGATTATTGATTGTGATTGGTGATTATAATATTTATTTCTACAGGTATTGCCACCTAAACAGCCAGCATTTGCCTTCCTTCCACTTAGAAGTTACGGATTCAGATTTATTATACAAGGTGTGTATGCATTTTGAAAAACATATTCAAACATAAACTACTACAAACATGAAAATAATGAATGATGATCAGTTGGATATTTGATATTTAAGATCATGGATTATTTTATTATGATGAAGGAAACCAGAGTTCCACGAGAAAAACATCAACCCTTGGCAGTTGAACTGACAAAGTTTCTCACGCTAAGATCTGTCCAAGAAAACAAATAATCTCATACACGATGGGAACAAAAACCCATAAACTTTCAGATTGTTAAAATGCTTGTTGCCAATACAGTGAAGGGTCTGATCAACTTATGTCACCCAAATGAAGTAACCCAAAATAGTGGTTCTTTTTAACCTCCTCTGGTCTTCAAATTCTATCTTTATATTTTTATATATTACAAGAATGTCTTAATATGAATTTTGAAGTTACTACCTTTTGTAATTGTAATGTTATAGGAGATTTTGATGTTCCATCCAGTAGAGAGGATGTTGATAAAGACAGTCCATGGAATCAGTGGATTAGAAATGAAATACATACATTATTTATTGAAGCTCTGGATGTATTCAAGGTATTTAACAATTACAGTCAAACCTGCCTAAAAGCCTGCCCCTGTATAGGGGCCATCATTAAAGGCCAGTTAAATTTTATTTCAATGGCTCTTTATTAATTATACTATGATCATTTCCAACAAAACTAGTAGATCTAATAAAACCTCCACACACTGACTGTCTTTTGATTGTTGAGTTCTTTCCTATTACTTATAATTCTTTTTTTTTCTGGTGACATTGGTTCCAGAGATGGACATACCACAAAAACCATGACATTATATTACAGTATTACCTTGGTGTACCATGAACTAAAATCATCTTTGGCGTTCTTGAAATATGGATCTTTGGAAATTTTAATTGACAATTTTATGTATAGAAAATAAGTAGTAAATTGTGTTTATGTCTTAACAATCTGTATAAGAATATTTTGTTTGAAAAATAATATGCTATATGGCAATATATTATAATGACTGGTATTCTAATGTGCAACCAGAGAAAAAAATACATGGTGATACGTACCACACATCTCAAATCTTAAATGGTTCTCTAGTTCTTACTAGTTCTTAATAAAACTTTAATAATAATTTCATATTTTAAGTCAGGAATACAAAATTTAACATAAACTGCAAATTAGTTCATTCAAGTTTGCTATTCCAGACTCATTCATTATATAGAATGAATACACTTAAACAAATTTTATACTTAAATTATAAATGATTTAACAGTTTTAAGTTTTTAATAAGAACATTGTATCATTTTGTTTTAGAATCATCCAGACTTTAATAGCATGGAAGCTGTCACCTCATTTCTTCAGTTTGTTCCATTGGAAGATGAAATCCTTGACTTTTTCCGTCCAGTTTCACATCAAATTCTACAAAAACTTAAAGCCAAACCATGTGTCCCAACCCATCCAAATAGCAAAGGTGAGTAGCATCTGATCAGTGATTTTGTAACATTTTTTAAAGCTAACTTCTGTCTTTAAATTAGGAAAATTCTTAACTACATTGTATAGCAAACTGCCATGCTGGTGATATGACCACATTGATTTTGCAGTTTTCAAATACAAGAACAGATAATTTGATAGGACATTTTGTTAAATACATGTATTACTGGTGAATAATAAAAATTTATATTAAAACTTGTTACTTTGCCATCTCACTTACTTTCACAAAAGAATTCTTTGAATTCCAAAAATTATTTCTTCTGTGTTATTCTTTGTAAGCCTTGGTCCCTATATTTATTGCCAAATCCATTTAATGCCAAATCTGACTGAACAAAGAGTGGCAAAGGTTTACTAGTGTATACATAGTATATATTACATAGTATCTAGTACATAGTAAACATTGTTTGCATTCAAATTCATGACTTGAGATTTGTGACAAGACATACATGTATGAATGCTGTAGCTGCATGAGCTGCTGTTATTGTTTTGGTTGGCCATCTAAATGAAGTAAATGACCATTGTTCTTTTATTTGCAGGAATGGTTACCTGGAGAATTCCATCACAGACCATCATAGCTAGAGATCCACTCACTAGAGAAGTTGTTACGCCAGAGCTATTACAAAAACACTTAAGTCTCTTCTATCTCCATAGAGACGTATCGGAGGCCTTGAATCCGACCTTGACCCAGTCTCTCGGCATTGAAAGTTTGACCACAGAACATCTTTTACAGATTGGAAAAGCTCTGATTACAGAATGGAATGACATTTCTGAAGGTGAATATAGAAATGAATTTGACTTTTTAGCTCACCTGAGCCGAAAGGCTCAGATGAGCTATTGCAATCTATCATCGTCCGTCGTGTGTCGTCCTTCGTCCGTCTTGCGTAAACTTTACATTCTAATCTTCTCCTCCAAAACTACTGGGATAAAATTGATGAAACTTGGTGACTGTCATGCCTTGGTATCAGGCTTTTAAAATTGTGTTCGGGGTTTGACCACGCCC
This sequence comes from Anadara kagoshimensis, assembly GCA_021292105.1. NCBI lineage: Eukaryota > Metazoa > Mollusca > Bivalvia > Arcoida > Arcidae > Anadara > Anadara kagoshimensis. The sequence goes on from CM037875.1 coordinate 44,683,949, forward strand.
AACAATATGGCTGCTGTTACTATAAATAGTCAAAAGACAAAAAAATCTTCTTCTCTGAAACCAAAAGGCGCAGGAAAATTTTGATTGGATATTTGGATTCAGGATACCTAGGAACATTAAAATTGTGTTTTTCATGAAAATTGGACGAAAAATAGGTTACGCGTTTTTTTGCGTAAAATTACGTAATTTTTAAAATGAGACATTTATTGTTATAACTTCATAATGGCTGAAGATAATTGTATGGAGTTTTCACTGTTGATCTTGTCTTGCAATTTTTTTCCAATTGATGTCAAGGTCAAAGGTCGAGGTCATGTCCCAGTTTTTGACCTTTGATAAAAAATGCTCTTTTTTTACATTTCTGGTGATAATGGTGTAGGATTTTTAGTTATTTGTAGGTATTGACATGACAATCATTTTGATACATAGATCAAGGTCATGGGTTCAAAGGTCAAGGTCACAGATGTACAAGTATACCAAAATAGTTAATTATCTGCAAAACTATGAACTTTTTGTATAGGCATGTATATTGGAATATTGTAGGTAATAGTACAATGGTCATTTTTATATAAGAATGAAGGTCATGGGTTCAAAGGTCAAGGTCACAGATACAAACAAGTAATGAAATGATTATTTATCTCAAAAACTTTAAAGTTTTTGTATCGTATATTAGAATATTAGCCTTATGATCATTTTGATATATAAATTAACCTCATGGGTTCAAAGGTCAAGGTCACAGGTGAGCGCTAAGGCCCATGGGCCTCTTGTTATATACTGTAAAGTCACAAATATTCTAGTAGAAATTAATTTTGCTTTATTTGTGGGTTGGTAAATAGGACAGAATTTTATGTCAACAAAAACATTTTATTTACTATGAAAGGCCCCAATGGGATTTATTTTCCCAAAACAGAATTCCATGAAATTTTCACCCAACGATTTTGTTGAATTAAAAATCCCCAGAATTTTAACCCCCATGAATATTAATTATTAATGATTCTACAACAACAACCATCAACCTGTCAACAAACAAGATAGGAACAATCTATAAGCATGATGAACTGTATCATAAAAACAGTTAAAATCTCAAGTTTCTCGAAATTAGATGCTCATTCAGTGATATGATGAAACAACCCTGTCCTGTGGATTCACAGACCACTGCATTTTATATATGTTGGAACAGTGTATTTTGATAGTTAGAACATATAGTTCAATTTCTCAATTTTTTCACCAAAATTTTGTTGTTCTACATTTCTCAAAAACTATTTACTGTAAAAGATGTTATGAGACTTCACAGAAACAATGTTTTGGCTAAGTTGATGTGCCATTAGCTGTTCATATTTTGATCATGCACATGGTTAGAGATTTCAAAGTTGGGGTGTATATGGGGACACTTTGAGTTACAACTTGTTTAGCATCATTTATGATAGGTTAGAAGAATTATTTGGACAATTTATTGGTACCAATCTCTGAATACTTAAATAATTTTTCTTTTGTTTTATTTTGCTACTTTTCTTTACAGTTGTCAATTATATGACATTTATTTAAATTGTTGATATTTTTGTTGTATTGTAGTTACAATAGATCAGCTACACATGACATCAAAGTGGTTAGCTTGTGTCTACAGAAGCATAGACGAGTTCTGTGATAATCAGGATCTGTTTGATAAACTCAAGTCTATGAAAGTTATCCCCTTAGCAACCAGAAAATATGTGTCGGCAACAGAGAGTACCATTTTCTTTCCTATAATGTCAGAAGATTCGGCAGAGAAGAGGCCTGCATACAGTATGAAAGGAAGAGGTAACATAATTAATGTATAAATAATCCAATTAATTAGTAGTAAATCTAACCATAAATTGTAAATACAAATACAAGCATCAAGTTATAGCTAAAATACATGTATGGTAGTCAAATGATGTTCTTAAGGGGTTCTGTCTTGCTGTTACAATAGAGTTGAGGCATGACATTGCTGTTACTTTTTTGGGTGATGGCCATTGCCAGTCTCAACATTTACTATGGATATCCTGTTTTCAAATTCTTACCACGCCTTACCAGGATGTTGGGGTTATGGTTATTGTCTGTTTCAACATTTATGTTATGCAGTTACATTTATTAACAAGAGGCCCATGGGCCTTAACGCTCACCTGAGGAAGAGTACATATCTTATGCAGAGGTTCAATGGTCAAAGACATTAATAAAAGAGAATATCAAAATTTTTAGCAGTAAGGGCCAATAATATGCAAGTATTTTTGCAAATTAATTATAATAATTATTATATAAGTATGCTATATATAACATATTTAAAGTCTAGCTACAATATATTATTTATAAACAGCTAAAACATCTGTATATTAAAATGTGCATTAGGCCAATACCTACAATATTCCAATATACATGCCTATACAAAAAATTTATAGTTTTTGAGATAATTAACCATTTAAGTATTTGTTCAATTCTATGACCTTCACCTTTGAACCTATGACCTTCATTCATATATCAAAATGATCGTTAGGCCAATACCTACAATATTCCAATATACATGCCTATACAAAAAGTTTATAGTTTTTGAGATAATTAACCATTTAAGTATTTGTTCAATTCTATGACCTTCACCTTTGAACCTATGAACTTCATTCATATATCAAAATGATCGTTAGGCCAATACCTACAATATTCCAATATACATGCCTATACAAAAAGTTTATAGTTTTTGAGATAATTTACCATTTAAGTATTCGTTCGAGTCTATGACCTTCACCTTTGAACCTATGACCTTCATTCATATATCAAAATGATCGTTAAGCCAATACCTACAATGTTCCAATATACATGCCTATACAAAAAGTTTATAGTTTTTGAGATAATTAACCATTTAAATATTCGTTCAATTCTATGACCTTCACCTTTGAACCTATGACCTTTATTCATATACCAAAATGACCGTTAGGCCAATATCTACAATATTCCAATATACATGCCTATACAAAAAGTTTATAGTTTTTGAGATAATTAACCATTTAAGTATTCGTTCGAGTCTATGACCTTCACCTTTGAACCTATGACCTTCATTCATATATCAAAATGATCGTTAAGCCAATACCTACAATGTTCCAATATACATGCCTATACAAAAAGTTTATAGTTTTTGAGATAATTAACCATTTAAATATTCGTTCACAGCTATGACCTTGACCTTTGAATCTATAAACTTCATTCATATATCAAAATGATCGTTAGGCCAATACCTACAATATTCCAATATACATGCCTATACAAAAGGTTTATAGTTTTTGAGATAATTAACCATTTAAGTATTTGTTCAATTCTATGACCTTCACCTTTGAACCTATGAACTTCATTCATATATCAAAATGATCGTAAGGCCAATACCTACAATATTCCAATATACATGCCTATACAAAAAGTTTATAGTTTTTGAGATAATTTACCATTTAAGTATTCGTTCGAGTCTATGACCTTCACCTTTGAACCTATGACCTTCATTCATATACCAAAATGACCGTTAGGCCAATACCTACAATATTCCAATATACATGCCTACACAAAAAGTTTATAGTTTTTGAGATAATTAACCATTTAAGTATTCGTTCGAGTCTATGACCTTCACCTTTGAACCTATGACCTTCATTCATATATCAAAATGATCGTTAAGCCAATACCTACAATGTTCCAATATACATGCCTATACAAAAGGTTTATAGTTTTTGAGATAATAAACCATTTAAATATTCGTTCGCAGCTATGACCTTCACCTTTGAACCTATGACCTTCATTCATATATCAAAATGATCGTTAAGCCAATACCTACAATGTTCCAATATACATGCCTATACAAAAAGTTTATAGTTTTGAGATAATTAACCATTTAAATATTCGTTCACAGCTATGACCTTGACCTTTGAATCTATAAACTTCATTCATATATCAAAATGATCGTTAGGCCAATACCTACAATATTCCAATATACATGCCTATACAAAAAGTTTATAGTTTTTGAGATAATTAACCATTTAAGTATTTGTTCAATTCTATGACCTTCACCTTTGAACCTATGAACTTCATTCATATATCAAAATGATCGTTAGGCCAATACCTACAATATTCCAATATACATGCCTATACAAAAAGTTTATAGTTTTTGAGATAATTAACCATTTAAGTATTTGTTCAATTCTATGACCTTCACCTTTGAACCTATGACCTTCATTCATATATCAAAATGATCGTTAGGCCAATATCTACAATATTCCAATATACATGCCTATACAAAAAGTTTATAGTTTTTGAGATAATTAACCATTTAAGTATTCGTTCGAGTCTATGACCTTCACCTTTGAACCTATGACCTTCATTCATATATCAAAATGATCGTTAAGCCAATACCAACAATGTTCCAATATACATGCCTATACAAAAAGTTTATAATTTTTGAGATAATTAACCATTTAAATATTCGTTCACAGCTATGACCTTGACCTTTGAATCTATAAACTTCATTCATATATCAAAATGATCGTTAGGCCAATACCTACAATATTCCAATATACATGCCTATACAAAAAGTTTATAGTTTTTGAGATAATTAACCATTTAAGTATTTGTTCAATTCTATGACCTTCACCTTTGAACCTATGAACTTCATTCATATATCAAAATGATCGTAAGGCCAATACCTACAATATTCCAATATACATGCCTATACAAAAAGTTTATAGTTTTTGAGATAATTTACCATTTAAGTATTCGTTCGAGTCTATGACCTTCACCTTTGAACCTATGACCTTCATTCATATACCAAAATGACCGTTAGGCCAATACCTACAATATTCCAATATACATGCCTACACAAAAAGTTTATAGTTTTTGTACAGCGTTCACTATAGTGAACGCGTGTACTATGCTATCACTTTCTTCCAAGATATCGAGCTTCTTTGCTATGAAATTATAAGATATGAGTACACCTGGAAATAGTGCGCCTGGTAAATGAGCGTGAAAGAAGTATATCTGTTTTATCGTGAGATATGTATTCTGAGACGGGTAATGCATTTGGTTACATATGCACATTTGGAATAAATTTTCGGAATACATTTCGGAATCTAGTAAAATATTGCGACGGGATGCATCTAATAATTTCTGCAATTTGGCGAACTGATCTCATGTTTACAATAAAAAGTAGTTCGAGAAGTTTGCGTCCTACGATGTAAAATCATAACTTTTTATGAAATGAACAGCAACGACAGGTTGTTTAATTAATTCTTCGTGAAATCTACGGAAATTTAAATTTATTTTGAAGGTTATGATAACGTATTTTGATGTTGAGGCAATTGTGTCATATTTTAAAACTGTTTATCGATTAGATTTTACTTTCGTGAAAAGGGAGATAATTCGTACAGTGTTGTGTACAAATTTTAAATACAGTCGTTTTACCAGTTCCGAACAGGGTTTCATATAAGCGCTGCTGCAGACGTCATCCACAAGCAGAGGAAATAAAATTTATGTGGTGTAATAGTACAAATGTTTACTGATTCCAAAATATCGACACCTGTCCTCAAAAACACGTGGTAGGATGTTTTCTTGAAAAAAGCATTTCCGTGACCACGATTTGTTTACATCGTTAAACTAGGTCACCGACAATCTGTCGACCTGTCCTGCACATACATTTAGGAAGCGGTTGAAGTTTATATTATTTAAACAATTAATGCCCATACATTCAAGTAGAAGCAAATTGAGAAAGTTATTGTGCGATTCCTTTAATTGAGCTGAATTTAAATTTTGGATTATTCGGAACTAGTAAAAATTCGGAACTGGTAAAACAACTGTACTGTAGTAAAAATTCGGAACTGGTAAAACAACTGTACTTCACCATTAACATGAAACGGGAATATTGTGAGTGATAATCAGCAGTTAATTAAAACCCAGATTAACAGCAAATGATCCAGTTACATACAACCGCTAGAATGTACCCCTCATAGCGACGGTAGGATCTGCAAAACTCTACTTTCTCTCTATCCGAAATGACAAAACGATCGGGTACAACTTTTTTAAATTTTACCGATTGTCTTTTTCATATATTTATGAAATTATTATTTTCTACCATTTAATTCAGCAATACATGGTTTGGTACATTGTTTCTTTTTCCAAAAAAAAACATCCGTCGGACTATGCATAGATCGAACCCAACCCCACCCCCCCTCCCCGCCCCGAATTTTCGGTTATATTCTGTCTTGCCACAACACAATTTTCCCAAATACGCTGTACAACAGCACGACAGTGCTATGTTTGAGATAATTAACCATTTAAGTATTCGTTCGAGTCTATGACCTTCACCTTTGAACCTATGACCTTCATTCATATATCAAAATGATCGTTAAGCCAATACCTACAATGTTCCAATATACATGCCTATACAAAAAGTTTATAGTTTTTCAGATAATAAACCATTTAAATATTCGTTCGCAGCTATGACCTTGACCTTTGAACCTATGACCTTCATTCATATATCAAAATGATCGTTAAGCCAATACCTACAATGTTCCAATATACATGCCTATACAAAAAGTTTATAGTTTTTGAGATAATTAACCATTTAAATATTCGTTCACAGCTATGACCTTGACCTTTGAATCTATAAACTTCATTCATATATCAAAATGATCGTTAGGCCAATACCTACAATATTCCAATATACATGCCTATACAAAAAGTTTATAGTTTTTGAGATAATTAACCATTTAAGTATTTGTTCAATTCTATGACCTTCACCTTTGAACCTATGAACTTCATTCATATATCAAAATGATCGTAAGGCCAATACCTACAATATTCCAATATACATGCCTATACAAAAAGTTTATAGTTTTTGAGATAATTAACCATTTAAGTATTCGTTCGAGTCTATGACCTTCACCTTTGAACCTATGACCTTCATTCATATATCAAAATGATCGTTAAGCCAATACCTACAATGTTCCAATATACATGCCTATACAAAAAGTTTATAGTTTTTGAGATAATTAACCATTTAAATATTCGTTTGCAGCTATGACCTTGACCTTTGAACCTATGACCTTTATTCATATATCAAAATGATCGTTAGGCCAATACCTACAATATTCCAATATACATGCCTATACAAAAAGTTTATAGTTTTTGAGATAATTAACCATTTCAGTACTTGTTTACATCTGTGACATTGACCTTTGAACCCATGACCTTTATTCATATATCAAAATGACCATTGTGCCATTATCTACAATATTCTGATATACATGCCTATACAAAAAATTAATAGTTTTGCAGATAATTAACTATTTTGGTATTCTTGGACATCTGTGACCTTGACCTTTGAACCCATGACCCTGCTCTATGTATCAAAATGATCGTCATGTCAATACCTACAAATAACTGAAAATCCTATGCCATTATCACAAGAAATGTTAAAAAAGTAGCATTTTTTATCAAAGGTCAAAAACTGGGACATGACCTTGACCTTCGACCATGACATCAATTGGAAGAAAATTGCAAGACAAGATCAACAGTGAAAACTCCATACAATTATCTTCAGCCGTTATGAAGTTATAACAATAAATGTCTCATTTTAAAAATTATGTAATTTTACGCAAAAAACGCGTAACCCATTTTTCGTCTAATTTTCATGAAAAACACAATTTTAATGTTCCCAGGTATGCTGAATCCAAATATCCAATCAAAATTTGCCTGCACCTTTTGGTTTCAGAGAAGAAGATTTTTTTGTCTTTTTGTTATTTTTAGTAACAGCAGCCATCTTGTTGGGCGTGGCCAAACCCCGAACACAATTTTGAAAGGCTGTTACCCAGGCATCATAATCACCAAGTTTCATCAAATATGGCCCAGTAGTTTTGGAGGAGAAGATTAAAATGTAAAGTTTACGCACGACGGACGACGCACGACGGACGACGGACGGTGATAGATTGCAATAGCTCATCTGAGCCTTTGGCTCAGGTGAGCTAAAAAACTACTTTCTGCCTTTTAAACTGCATAATGACACGTTGTTAATAGTTTGGGATCCTCATTGCAAAGATTGTAATATTATGGCAATATCTAACAAGTGGATTAGAGTTATATTTAATTTGCTAGTATGTCACTGTTGTTTTGTTAATTTTAGTGGTCAAATTGGGAAAATTTATTCATTTTCCCAAGGTTTCTATGCATTTGCTTTTCAGTAACAAAGTTCTATGCAATATTACCTATACAATGTTTCCTCTCTTTCTAGATCCAATGTCAGTTTTACATCAGGATTTGAACACAATACATCCAGCATTGATAGATACACCAGATAACGAAGTCAACTCACAGGTCCAGAAACTGTTACTAAAGATGGGCGTGAAACCCTTGTCACCTTATGATGTCATCAATCATCATATTATACCAATACTTAAGTCGGAGACTTGGCAGGTAAAACAGATATTTAGTTATCCTAAATTCTATGGTATGATGTGTTCTTGAATTTTAATTTGAAAAAAACTAAAGATTTGTTGTTAAAAGATAGTAGATGTAAATTTTGTATATATTTTGCCATACAGTACAGACCTGTTGAAAGTTTAACACTGAGCTAATGAAAAAAACCCAAACTCAGCTGCCGAGTAACCGAGTTATGAATAGTTAATGGTCGAAAAGCTGCAGAGAGATAGATACCATTTGCTAAATATCTGTTGATATAAGTAGATGCTGAGATTAGCTGCCGATTTGGCACAAGTTTGTCAGCTTAGTGTTAAACTTTTGACAGGTCTGTACTGTATATTATTCTTCTTATACAATAAAACCAGAGAAACTTCAGTTATTTATGACATTCAACAACAAATGTTCTACAGCATATTGTGATTTTGTCTGTATATATTTACAACATAACTTTATCCTTCTCTGGTAAAACATACAGAAGGAATTGTATTGCCATTCCTATTGAAATACAATTAGAGTCATGACCTTCATTATCTTCTTTGGTAAAACATACAGAAGGAATTGTATTGTAATTCCTATTGAAATACAATTAGAGTCATGGCCTTCATTATCTTCTTTGGTAAAACATACAGAAGGAACTGTATTGTAATTCTTATTGAAATACAATTAAGAGTCATGGCCTTCATTATCTTCTTGTTTATAAAATAGTTCTCAAATCACATATCAAGACAAGTGGAACTTTTTTTTAGGGTTTTCTTATAAAAATGTAGTTTTTATTGTGAACTATATTGCTATAGTTAAACTATTAAAGTTTAATATTTTGGCTATTTTTCTTTGACAACTGTCCCAAATCAGAGGGGGAGTCAAACTGTCTATTAGCTTTAGATACCAGCATGGATTTACTGGAAGAAAGTGTTTTTAAGAGTTGAAATAAAATCAATACATAATATTAATATGAAGAAAAGAATTATAAATATAAGATATGACATTCTGTTTATTGCATTTCTAGAGGCACATATCAAATTGAAAATACTGTAAACAACTTCTATTTGTGTGTAATCAACTTCCGCAGGTTTCATGAGGACAAAATAATCGCAAAAATTAATTGGTCGCAAATTTATATCCGAAAGTGATTTTATTTATATCAAATATACAGCTAAAGTCCATATCGCCAAAGTTAATAGCCATGAAATGGTTTAGATAGGAGAATCGCAAAAGTTAATATTTGCAAACTGAAGTTGGTTTACAGGTATGAGCATAGACGCATATTACGCTGTAGTAAAATTTTACAGTACATGTATTTACTTTATTTACAGGATAAGACCAGGGAGACTCTAGTTAGTTATGTTGTGTATTTGAAAGAGCAGAGTGAGGGACAGAATGTCTCAATCAACATAGAGGAGCTACAGGGATATGTCAGACTTGTCACAAATAAAGGGCTTAAAAATCCTAAGGAATGTGCCATACACTTTACACCCCTGTATGGAAATGAGATAGATCTGCCACGAATCCTTCCAGGTAAATTGGTTTCACTTTTATTTTTATTGCATACTTCCTGTGACAGAAGTATTGACCTGGCAAGCACACAAACAAGTACAGACCCCATGGTCGATAGTTTGAAACTAAGTAAAGGAATTAGTGACAAATCACTAGCTCATTGCTATACCTCTTGGCCACTTTTGGCTCAGTAGCTATCCATATATATCTTGTAGTAAGCTTTTTCTAGTTCATGGGTGATGAACTTATTTTTTTAACTCTACAAATTTGTCATTTAGATTTCCTTAGACAAAGGATTTTGGTTTTGAATAAGTATAAATCTGGTGCAGACAAGAAAATGTTCTGAGTGAGGTTTGAACCCATAACCACTCTTGTCATGTTTGTTCCAAAAAACCTAATTCGGACCAGAAACAAAACTTTGAGATAGTTCTACATTTTGGTAACCTCAGGATTTACATGTAGAATAAGTACAAAAAAAGTATACAAGAATATATTTAAGCCAAATTTACAAATTGCAAATACATGTACTTCTCACATAAAATAGACATTTATCATTTTTAGAAAGCTTGGTTATCATTGAAAATAAGTTTAGCTTAATTTCACCAACAAAATAAATTTTTTTTTAAACTAAAAAAAAACTTGATGTATTTGCAATATTTAATACTGAGATAGGGTTATTGGAGTTATCAGGATTTAAGTAAGCTGCTGTACTTCATAGTACATTCATGTTTTTGAATCAAAGAACCTTGTTGGCTTAGTGGTCAACTTACAAATCGTAGAGTCTCTTGCTGCCTTTGTTTGAATCCCTCTCAGTCAGGTAATAGTATAAGAAAGTTTGTTGGTTATTTTGCCCATACATAGCCAATGGTTTTCTTCGGTTACTTCCCTTTACCATCCCAGAACTTCTACTTCCAGAACATGCCCACTACACCTGACTTAATGCTCAATCTAATCTTTATGATATATTCACACCACTAAAGTGTGTAGCATCAGCTTGTCAACTGTAAGTACAAGCAAACTGAATGTTAAACTGTGAAAGTCTCTACCCACAATTATTTGTTGTTATAAAGTGCCTTGATATGAATGAAAGAATTTTTACTAGAGCATAAAATTTCAGTCTATGCTCATAACTCTCAAATCATTATTGATAGTATTTATCAATACTTTCTTCAAAAGGTAGGGGATATTAAATTTCCGTCCGTCCGGAATTCTTGTCTGCGCAAATTCCCCAAAACCATGAAACTTGGTGCAAAGATCAACATTGATAGGAGATGCACATATACTTAACCCAAGTTGGTTTGCTCATTTTCGTGGGAGTTATTGCTCTTTGAACATAAATGCAAATCATAAAAAAGAACCTGCTTGCGGGGGATCCTAATTCACTGAATTTACTTGTTTGAATTTTATTTAAGGCTATGACTGGACACTTCTGGATGGAGTTTATATACAACAGTCAAACAATAAGATGGAAAGAAAAAGATGGTTTGATTTCTTTACCAAACTGGGAGTAACTAAGTTCCTTGCTGTACGTCTACAGAAAGTAGACATTTCCAGCAGCACCCTGGTAAGTTAGCTTTCAAAGATTTGTTAGATGTTATTTCATTTTTTCATGATAATTAGTGTTCATTGTGGCTCAGGTCTTAAAAAACATGGGGCCATAATTTAAAAAATTATGGCTTGATATTTATACTGAAAACATGGTTATTTTTGTGTGTTGGAAATTATAAAAAATTGCAAAATCCCCTCCCCCCTCTCATGAAATATCAACAATACATTTTACTTTATTAAAATAATTTTGGTCATCCCAGTTACACAAAAATCAATTCATTGTTCAAATCCACTAACCTATGTTTCAGTTATCACTGCGTAACATAATATACCCTGCCCTTTTGTAAAAAAAAAAAATTACCATTGTAAACACCCACCTAAGTTATATTTTGTCCTATAAAATGATATATAAATCAAGGATTGAGCCGAAACAGAGATTTTAAGTAACGAATTGGCTAGTGTAAGTAAATGAATTACTGTATGTACTCGTCCTATTAAAAATCAGTAAAATATTTGGGTTCGTTTCTTTCTCTGAAATAGGGTAAACGAACAGTAGATAGGTCTTCCTAGCTCTGAACTGTAAAGTCTTACCTTTCTGAGTTAAATTAACTAATTTTAATGAAATGACTCAATTTTTTACTTGTAGAAGGACACTCCTTGGGCACCTTTGGCAGAAATATGGGGAAGTATTTCAGAAGGCAGTTACATTGAAGACCAGAGTTGTAGTGAACTACATGACCTAATTACTCAGAATAAGTACTTAGCAACATATCAAGAACAAATGACAACGTTGTTTGAGTTGCTTGACAAGGAGTGGGATGACAAATATTCCCGCTTTCAGATGTGCAGATTGTGCGACAAAGATGGAAGAATTGTGCGGGACAATGTTGAATCATCTTTCAGTATTTTTCTGAGAACTTTGAGTTGGTTACCAGCCAGACAGACAGAAGTGGTTAGAGAAAGTAATGGCTCTGTCTCCTGGACAGAAACTTTGACTTTGATGCAGCCTTCTTGTCTCTATCGTAATTCTTCCGTTGTGCAGGGTTACCTTTCTCACACTGTGCCATATTTAGAAGCTGTGATTTCACAATCAAGTTCTTTCTGTGATTTCCTCCATATCAAAAACTCTGTCATTATGGATGAAATTAAAAAGAACTTAATAAATTGGTCGTCAAGAGAAAAACCTGACATACCGGCCATATTTTGTGCATTACCATCCCATATTGAGGCAGTGTACAAATATTTGTATGATAACCTCTCACCAGTACAGCTACAAGAATTGCTTCACAATAACCCAATCATATTTGTTCCCATAGCAACCAATGGTGTTAGCTATAACCCAATTAATGCTGGACGTTTTTCAGCTCAGCCTGATGTTGTTGCTGGTAAAATGTTGTCAAGAAATGAAGTATGGTGGGAAGATAACACAGCTTTATTCAACAAATATAGAGAATTGCTGGACGAGTATCATGCAGATATTGGCAAAAAGCATACTTTAGTCCAACTGTATAAACAGGAGTACCAGAAAAAATTGTTTGTGGATGGAGGACGGATCAGTCAAGAACCAAGTATGGCAGAATATGGAGAACTCTTAGTCCTAATGGGAAGCGATTTACAACTGTCAGATAGGACTGTGTTGGTGGATGCATGGAGATTATATGCAAAAATAGGACAAAAATTATCTGAACAGGAGGGACCAAACTATCGGACCTCAGAGATGATTCTAGAAACAAACAAGAAGGCATTATTGTCCTTGATTAAGAAGAAAAAAATCATTGTGACAAAGTCCAAGAAGTGGGTTGGAATAGATGAGCATCCAATGATATCAGATAGTAGAGAATTAGAGGAAATGTTTGAGGAAAAAGATGGAGTCCACATCATTGATCTGGAAAAGAGTAACAGAGTTAGAGAAAGGAATTCCAAGACAAAGGTTCTTACAAGAGGTATAGTATGTTACTTCATTTATCATAATGCTATTTGGTTGCATATTGTTTCATTTGTATCAGTATATTTTACACAATGTTTTTAATCGTATAAACATGATGGTAAACACAAATTCATGTGGTAGATGTTTTTGTGAATTGTTTTTGATCTTGCCTGTAGTGTACTATACATGTAGTTTTACAACATTGACCACTTAAATCATTAGTCTGACATACTATATGGACATAGGAGTTTTTTGCCATTAGAGGTGTACCCCTTTGGCTACTTCAAGGGTCACAACCAACCTTTTTGAGTGGGTGCTGAAAATTTGTATGCGCATTGGCAATTGTAATTGAGTATTTCTGTAGAAAGGAAAATGTTGGCATTATGGGGATTTTACAATTCAAAATTCATTGACGGTGATGTCCTTGGTGATGTTTTATGTCATATGCACATAAGGATCCAATATTTGCCTGGTTTTTCAACATAGTAAGCTCCCATAGTGACAAAATTTTACTCTGTGCAGAAACATTCTATGATAATCACAGATGTCCATGGTGATTTCCTGTTACAACTAGTCTTAAGTAAGTGAAAAATATCCATCATTATTCAAGCTTGTTGGATTTTCTATGGACACTCTCATGGAAATACTGATCAGGACAGTTATTTATTTGAGTTTTATATTGTATAATCATTTCAGAATCACAAGTGAATATGGAAGATGTACACAAGTTTTTAGATTTATGTAACATAAAGAAGCTTAGTGAGTGTGTATCAGCACAAGAAATTACTGAAATGTTCCAACCTGTACCCAAAATACAGTACTATATGCACCAGGTGGTACCACTAATACAGTGTTATCTGTGCACTCATCATCCTGATGTGTACCAGGAACATGTAGATGTCAACATGAAAGGCAAACTACAGAAGGTACAGTTTGTACAGGTCAGTGATAGAAAATATAATGAACTATTTATACCCTTAGGAAATATTAGCTTGAGGGAGGATCACCATGTCCAACTGTCTGTCCATCCATCCACCTGTCTGTCTGGCCATGTAAAATTGTGTCTGCTTCATAACTGTAACATCTATGGATGGCACAAATATGTATCAACATGATACAATTTGCCATGTACCACATTTGTGTGTAGGCTAAAGGTCAGTGTCTATTCTAGGACGCGCGATTGCGAGATTCCCGCTAAGTTTTTGCAGATCACGCATACTTTTTCAACTAATGCGCGATCGTCTCGCATAAAAATTATTAATGCGAAATGTAAATTGCAATAAATCTGTCTATCAACGACCATGGTGTGTTGAATTATATCCCATTCCCAGTCAGTCCGCCGGTTGTTTACTTTGTTACGTGCAGAAAATGAGTACTAGTTCCCTCCCTTTGATTGTTCCGATGAATCTAGAAACAGTTAAAGGGAGGTAACTAGTACACAGTACATATGAATAATTCCGAGTGACTTCCGAATAAAACTGTCAAACGAAATGTCGCTGGTTAAGAGATTGGCGATGGCTCAAACATGAAGATGGAGTTATGAAATGCATATACTGCATAGAAAATAAGATGTCCTTAACTACTGCTTCTACCAATTTTTTGTTATTCCCCCCAGGTATTTAAAATTCCCCGCTATTTTTCAAAGCGAGGGGGGAAATTCCCCCTTGTTTTTCATATTCTGAAATGGACACTGAAAGGTCAAGGCCAGAATGTCAAATCTTAGTTCTAGTGTCTTTGCCATAATTACCATTTTTTTGGATAGTTTTTTATCCAACTTGGCTTAAATGAAGTTAAATCTTGTTGTCTTGAATTCCATGAGTAAACCAAAATAGTTGGACTTGAAACTTGAAATAAATGTACTGGTAGTTACTAATGGCAATCAAAATGGGGAAGGGGTGGTTGTACTTTTGCTGACAAAACATAACTGTATATTCTCCCCCATGTTCTTCATGTCTCTCATGAACCACTGCCGTAGCTCAGTTGGTAAAGTAAGTGGGAGGTTGTGGGATCAAACCCCGGCAGGGTCTGACCCAAGACTTAAAAGTGGGTAGTGACTGTTCTTTCTCCAAGTACTTGGCATTACGAAATGAAAGTCATGGTTCTTTCGGATGGGAACTTAAAATAAACGAGTTCCCGTGTCTTGGTAGGCTTGGCACGATAAAGAACCCTGCTGTATAATGCCATCAGCGCAACACACAGGCAAAATTTCTGCACCTTCGCCTATAGCTGGCAATGTCTCCATATAAGTGAAATATTCTTGACTGGGACGTTAAACACCATTACTCAAGTCTCTCACACTAGCCTTTTTTTGGTTTTTAAAGTATTCTTTATTTACTAAATCCTGTTAATTTTACTTAATTAATTTTATTCTGCTTTTGTCTCTATTCTGTTTATACTTTGGGTACTATAATCACCTTACACATCTGGTCTTTGAATGTAAGTAATTACCGGTATTTTAAACGTAGCTTGTTATGTTAAGCCTGGCAGTATTTTAGCCTACAACTTTTTCATCCATATTATTTTTTGTTTATGCAAGGACAATAACTAGTGGATACAGAAGCCTTGAGACCAGTTTGAAATAAACAATTTATGATAAGAATATATATTTGGCTAAATCTATTTATATATTTAGATGTTTAGCTCTCAAGAGACGATTCTAGTTTTGGTTAGATAAAAATAACTTGCAATGTATTATGGAACTAAAGCTTTTCAACTAGTAGTTATTTATCAGGTGTGCATGTCAGGCCCTTGAGGTTTTTTATTTTTGCATCTATTTTGTTTGTTTTTCTAAGGTTTCTAAACTTGAAGTCAAATATTCACTAGGAAACAGACCTGATGTGTACGTTATCAAATCAGAGAAGTGTTTATTTCAAGAGGCAGAGTTTTTTTTCCATAAAGATCATGTGGCATCATTTACCGACATCAACAGAGAAATCGCTAAATATTTCGGAAGAAAAGATGACAGATGTTTCAGAGATCTAAGGTAAGAAAAGTATAACCGGTTTTATCAGATTAATAGAATCACTCACTGCTTGTGGTGTCAGATAGGGAAATCTTAACCCGAGTTTTAATTATTTTGGTCCAGAACATGGCTTACTAAGTTTTGGACCTTATATATTGTAGTGTATAACCAATTTTACCAGATTTATAGAATGACTCACTAATTGTGGTGCCAGACACATAAAATGATTCGCTTCGCAAATTACTCACTGTGCAAAATGTCCAATTCTTTCATACTTCCATAACAAAAAAGAAAATTAATTTCATTCCTAAAATGAGGATATAAGTCTTTCTAAAATTTTCTGATTTCCTGTTGTATATTTTTAAAGCTATGAAAGTTTCCCAAGTTTAAAATTAGCTAAACATTATTTGCAGTAAATAATGATAAGATATTTTTTTACTGTTTTATCTGTATCTATGCTGTAAATATTGTAAAATTGAATTTTTTTAACCCTCTTACATTTTTGTTGTCATTTCACTTGCCAAAGTTTGTTTTTTCCCCAGCTACCCCTTTTTCCTCCACTATTCCAAAACTAGATGCCTCTTGCATTCTTGTTGTCAGTTCGTTTGTCAGTAGTTGATGGTTTTTTTCAGCTACTTCTATTTCCATTTCCTTCACCATTCAAGAACTGGTCCCCTGTCACATTTTTGTTGTCGGTTTGCTTGTCAAAGGTTGATGGTTTTTAGCTCACCTGACCAAAGGTCATGTGAGCTTATGGCATAGCACCGCGTGTGTATGTGCGTGTGTGCGTGCGTGCGTGTGTGCGTGCGTGCGTGCGTCGTTAACACCTATTTTCGACTTCTACTCTGAAACTACTGGACAGTTTTTAATGAAACTTTGTCAGAAGTATATATGGGCCGGTGCAATTCAGATTTGTTCGTGGCGTTGCCATGGCTACCATAACTAGGTCAAGGTGACCTAGGGGTGCAAAAATCTTAAAAAATCTTCTTCTCCGAAAGTACTGATCGGAGAAAAAATCTGATGTGATATTTGGCTTCTCTAGGGTCTTAAGCCTATAGTTTGTTCATTTTGTAAAATTCGGACAAAACATAGGTTACGCGTTTTTGCGTTTAATTTTGAAAAAATCGTAAAATAGCTTCAAATTGTTATAACTTGACTATTTGACCAGATAATGACATAGGGTTTTCAGTTTTGACATCTTCTTGTTAGTATCTTCAAAATGAGGTCAAGGTCAATTGTGAAGGTCGTGACCTAATTTTTTTTACCTCTGATTATAAGTATTATCTCGAAAACTATAAACTTTTTGTATAGGCATGTATATTAGAATGTTGTAGGTATTGATACAACGATCATTTTGATGTATAGAAAAAGGTCATGGGTTCAAAGGTCAAGGTCACAGATGCGAAACAATACCGAAATGGTTAATTATCTCGAAAACTATAAACATTTTGTATAGGCATGTATATTAGAATGTTGTAGATATTGATACAATGATCATTTTGATGTATAGAAAAAGGTCATGGGTTCAAAGGTCAAGGACACAGATGTGAAACAATACTTAAATGGTTAATTATCTCGAAAACTATAAACATTTTGTATAGGCATGTATATTAGAATGTTGCAAGTATTGATACAACAATCATTTTTATGTATAGAAAAAGGTCATGGGTTCAAAGGTCAAGGTCACAGATGCGAAACAATACCGAAATGGTTAATTATCTCAAAAACTATAAACTTTTTTTATAGGCATGTATATTAGAATGTTGTAGGTATTGATACAACGATCATTTTGATGTATAGAAAAAGGTCATGGGTTCAAAGGTCAAGGTCACAGATGCGAAACAATGCAAAAATGGTTAATTTTCTCGAAAACTATAAACATTTTGTATAGGCATGTATATTAGAATGTTGTAGGTATTGAAACAACGATCATTTTGATGTATAGAAAAAGATCATGGGTTCAAAGGTCAAGGTCACAGATGCGAAACAATCCCAAAATGGTTAATTATCTCAAAAACTATAAACTTTTTGTATAGGCATTTATATTAGAATGTTGTAGGTATTGATACAACAATCATTTTGATGTATAGAAAAAGGTCATGGGTTCAAAGGTCAAGGTTACAGATGTGAAACAATACTGAAATGGTTAATTATCTCGAAAACTATAAACTTTTTGTATAGGCATGTATATTAGAATGTTGCAAGTATTGATACAACAATCATTTTGATGTATAGAAAAAGGTCATGGGTTCAAAGGTCAAGGTCACAGATGCGAAACAATGCCAAGATGGTTAATTATCTCGAAAACTATAAACTTTTTTATAGGCATGTATATTAGAATGTTGTAGGTATGGATACAACAATCATTTTGATGTATAGAAAAAGGTCATGGGTTCAAAGGTCAAGGTCACAGATGTGAAACAATACTGAATGGTTAATTATCTTGAAAACTATTAACTTTTTGTATAGGCATGTATACTAGAATGTTGTAGGTATTGATACAACGGTTATCATGATGTAAAGAAAAAAGTCATTGGGGTTTAGTATTTATGTTGTCTTTAAATCTATCAGCTAGCCATTAGTTATCAGGTGAGCGTATCAGGCCCATGGGCCTCTTGTTTTTTAACTTTCCCACTCCCAAATCTCCCACTCAACTCATCTATGTCATTCATTTTACCTTAATATTTTGATTTTTAGGAATTTTCTTCAAGACGTTTCAGCTGCATTGAATAATCCACAGGGAGATTTAAATGAAGTATTGCGTTACAACGATATAGAACTTAACTGTTTGCAAGAAACTGAGGAACTATGGGAGGTAACTCCTCCAATCCAACCTGTATTGCCAGAACCAGAAATTGAAGAAGGTAACGAAATTAAAATGTTTTCTGTGATTAAATTTGATCTATAGATATAATCAGATGTAAAGTAACATGGCTTCTTCATTAAAATATATAAACATTTACATTATTGATATCATATTTCTACACCACTTAATTTTTGCAGACCATGCAAATAAGTTTTCTGCCAATGGATACAGGTCTAAAAACATAAATAAGAAAAATATGGCCTAGGTCTAATAAAAGAGGGGTCTGCAGGCATGAAAATTTAAGGAAATAATTTTATTTTGGTCTTGTTTTTTTGTGCTCTAGCACCTGAACCAGAACCAATTGCTGAACTGCCACCTTGTGATGATCAAGGGAAGACAACTTCCAGTTCTGGTGGAGGATTGAAAGCATGGCCTCCAATGTCTGATGATCGAGCTGATGGAATGGCACCTAAGAGAGGTGGTAAGTATAGCCATGTATAACACACATTAGCTTTTGTTGTAGTTACATGTCAATGGGTGTAAATCTGAATTTCTGGTGGTATAGAGTTGTTGCACATTGTTAATACTAGTGATGTGCTAATGATAAATTATAATCAGTAATAAATCGATTATGACCAGATTTTAATCAGTCGATCGAAGTATTGAGTAATTGATAATCTGTTTACTTTTTTGGCTGGAAGAAACTGCAGACAGGAGACCAGAAATAACAAAAAAAATGATTGCTTTTGCTCTTCTTGGGTAAAGTTTACTCAAGTTCCCTGTATCTACAGTGTTTTTGTTACATTTTTTTAAAACTACCTTCTGCCTTTAAGATTGGGAAAATCAAAGTTCAGAGATCTAGCAAAATGCATTGTGATATATTAGCAATAGCTAGTATCTTCATTGCAAAGAGACTATATTTCGATACTTTCTGATATTTTATGGGTAAAAACAACTAGATTTAATTTTTTGAGTTTATCACTGCTGTTTTTGGGGAAATTAGTGAAAAAATTGGGAAATTTTAGTCATTTTTTCCTTAGGGGTAACTACCTTTATTTGGTAGTGATTTTAATCAAACAAAATCACTGATCTATGACTAGATGCAGAGAATGACTATATTTTCGTCCTTATTATGTATACATGGCACAAAATTCAAATTACTGGTAGATAAATTAAATGGAAAATGAAAGTTTAAAATAAAAGTTATTTAATGTCTGAAATTCTTCCATATTTTGTACTTAATAATGAACAAATGTTCATTTTCTATATATTTGTCACATAATTAATTATTTCTGATTCTTTATTTACCTGAAAAGTTCCAATCATTACTAATGGAAACTGATTTCCATCACTACCCACTTTTAAGTCTTGGGTCAGACCCAGTCAGGATTCAAACTCATGACCTCCCACTCACGTGTAACTGGCTGTCAGTTTAATATATATGTATGCTATTTGTTAATCTTATTTTTTCTCCTATTGATACAGAGAGAAAGGAAGAAAAAAGTAGTTCTAAAGTGTGGCCACCACCAAAAGCTCCAGATTATCTTAAATCTGTTAAAGAACTGCCATCACAGGTCAGAGTGACCACAGACTCTGGTGATGGTGGTGCTAAACAGCAGACAGAAGATGGTGGTACCACTGATGGTGCGGATGGTGTTAGACCTGATGGTGATGGAGTGGTTAGACGTGTGGGAGGAGGAACATCAAGGCAGCAGAGTTCTGATGATACAAGTAAGTGTATTTATGTCTAGCGTTAAAAGAACATATCTTCTTTGTAGTGGATACATAAAGATTTCAACCTGTGGAATAAGAGTCTTTATTTTTCAAACCAAGGCTTGCAGATGTCTTGAACAAAGAATCTTATCCTGAAGGTTGTGATTTCTATGTCTTCACTACAAAACAGGGATTTATTGTTTTTTCCATATGTTTGTAAAAGTTTTATGGTAAAAATTATTCTAAAACTACGGAAAATTCCAAATTTTGTGTCAAATCCATATCTTCTGTGTCTATAGATGGATTTTGATCAAACTTGGAATGAATGTAAACTAACACGAGGCTATGTGTTGCATAACAAATTTAGGTTCATAGGTCAAGCTCATAAGGTCAAATCTTGGAAATGCCAACATGGCAATGTTGGGGATGGGGTTATTTGTCTCTCAAGTGATTACTCTAGTTTTATATGAAAAAATATAGACTTGATGTTATATTCTGTGTAAACTGTACATATATATACATGTTGCCTCATTACAGGGGTAGATAGCAGTAAAAGGAAGTCATCAGAAGGGGAAGGGAGTGAAAAGCCAGACTCCAAAAGGAGTAGAGGACAAGAAGACAGCACTCAGGGTGAGCCAGGAAATCAGACCTCTCAGGGTAATGGTGATCAAAGACAGTTAACTGGGGAATCTGCTGAACATGTATCTGGAACTTTTGATGGTGCAACAGGTTCTGGTCAGAACTTTAGACAGTCAGGAGATGCATACATAGGGCCAAAGGAGGGGTCTGCAGAAGATGGTGAGGGAGGTCAACAAGGTCATGGAAAAGATGGTGAAGATATGATGAGGTCGTCTGGATATTCAAAGAGGAGAAGAGAAGATAGCGAAAATGGCAGTTCTCCACCACATCAGACACCCAAGAAATCAGCTTTGCAACTAGGTAATAACACACACTCATACACATACACACACACACTTTGGTATTTCATGTAAAGAATCATTTGGTACTTTTTTACCAATGACTAGGGTTGGTTCAATGCTCACTCTGGGTTTGAGTTTTAGCTGAGTAAGACCCAGATTTGAAAATAGGTAGTGACTGTTCTTTCGCCAAGAATTTAGAAATAAAAGTCACATGTCCTTTGTAAGAGACTTTAAAAAATGAGTCATGGTTCATGGTAGGCATGGCATGCTAAAGAACTCTTACTGCCCAATGCCTTAAGCATACTGCAAATCGTGATTTTTTTGGCACTAGACAAATGGATTGCCATAAATAAATTTTTTGAAGAAAATCTTTCACTAAATATTGCACAATTTTTAAATTATCATTATTATTATAACAGTTTGGTTTAATATTTGATTTTTATTCAGATAACCCAAAATGGAATGACGTTTCAAGTGAGTACACATATGAGGAACTAGGTTTTGGACATAGCTTAAAAGTTCCACCAAATGGTGTCGAGTTGGACACTGCATCAGAACCCATAGAAATTGGACGCTGGGGTGAATCTGTAGTCTACAACTTTTTGCTACAAGAAAAAGAGAACTGGGATCACATTATTGATATTGTGTGGCAAAATGAAGAACATGAGATGGGATATCCGTACGATTTTGAGGTTCACATGGCAACAGAAGAAGGAATCACAGTGACCTATATTGAAGTCAAAAGTACCTTATCAGATACCAAAGAAGTTTTTGAGATCTCCTACCCACAGATTCAGTTTGCGAAGGAACAGAAGGAGTATTTTCACATTTATAGAGTATTTAATGCCGGTGATTCTGATAAAGTCAGACTAGTTAGGATAGATAATTTGTCCATGAGAATAGATCAGAAACAAGTCCGCTTGTGTATGATGATATAAGACATGGCTAAGTTCATTTACTGATTCTATGGAATCAGGGGTCAAAATTCCCCAGGTCCGAGGTCCCGGACCTATTGGTACCCTTGATATTTAAACTGCAAAAATCTGATAAAACTGCTTTTTTAACAGGAAAATAGTTTGTTTTTTTACATACTTGCACATGGATCTTCTAATGTTGATTTTAGACTTTCAAAACTTGTGGGACCTGTCAGAGATAAAGGCAAAAGGTCCTGGATCTTTCATTACAAAACATAATTTTGAACCCCTGAAAATATTGTCTTTTGCTTTTTTCAGAAATTGTTCATGAGACAAATAATCTATATTTAGCATTCTGTCAGGGCTCAGATAAAAGGTATTCAAACTGCTTGCCACTGTGCTAAGTAATCAAGTGATGTGTACTACGCACCAAAAATATGTAACTTTAGCATTAATAAAGGTGTTATATTTTATGCAATTTTTAACATTGTATTCAGGCAATTTAATTAGTTAAGGATGATGTCTGACAAATAATCTACTTGGCACCGGCATGAGTGTAAACAAAATTCCACTTATCACTGGCCTTTTAGTCATGGTCAACTTGGTCAGAGCGAGTGACCAAGTGCTTTATCTGAGGCTTGCCAGTTATAGTAAATGTATTTATTTTCACAGTATTTATTTTCACAGTGTAATAATTTTCACTTATTTTGCAGTCATTTGTTTTGCACAAAAATTAATACCAAGCGAAAATTATAAAATGCTTATTGTATTATACATGTAGTTCATATTTAAAAAAGGCGAAAATTTAACTACGCAGATATGTCTACAGTTGCTATATATCACGAAAATAAATACACATGAAATTAAATATGTTAGTGAATTCAAAGTTAATGTCATAAATAGAGGATCTTGCATGAGTGGTTATGTAATATTGAATTTATTAAACGAGTTGAATAATTTTTTATGCAACGAGCCTTGGCGAGTTGCATAAAACATTATTCAACGAGTTTAATTAATTCAATATTGCATAAACATGAATGCAAGATTCTATTTATTATATAATCCCATAAAAACGGGGTTTTTGTAGATTTAAAACTTGTCTTCTCGTTATAAGAAAACAGCAGATTGACCGAAACATAACAAGTTCACGTAACTGTACATCCGCCAAAAATATTAAAAGTAAACAATAGTCTGTCCACAGGATACAAAAACAAAACAAACATTTGGTTTTCAATTTAAATACAATGTATCTTCTTTTTAAAAGAAAAGTACGAAAGTATCAGCTAAATTAGAATCGACAAACTGTCAAATGTGAACTGGGTCAATTGTGTGACGTCACTCTGGGATGACTTTCATGCTTTTATGACGTCACACTCATTCAATACGATTTTTATTGTATGACCGTATTACATGGATTATTGAGTAGATTATATAATAATTGTGTGTACGGTTAATCTGGTCATAAAAAACAAATACATGTGTATATTTTGCAAGTCATTTTTGACACTAAAACAACCAAATGTTTTATAAAAGCCAGCAGGTACTTGTTGCTTTCTGATCATAAAGTATCATATTTTCCATGTGAAATTAAACTGAAATTACATAAGCACCAAAAAAATGTCGCCATGAGAAATAAAGAGATATAATGTTGAAAGTTGCCATTTTCAAGTGAGCTTGAGCCTAGGTTTAAATTCCACTTGGAATAGATCCTAGTGTGAGAAAAACTGTCAGATTGCTTGCTGAAGACTGACTTGATATACATAAATGAAAAAAATCTTGACTGGGGCTATAAACTCCATCACTCTGCTCAGGTCAGTTTATCACTTCAGGATCTAGTTATTTGAAGCTGTTTTGAGTCAAATTAAAATTGAGTTTGATCTAACATTCACTTTCTTTATTCACTTAAACTTCATTAGTGGTTATACAAGCTATATTATATATACAAGCAAATTAAGATATACAAGAGTTATACAAGTTATACAGTGTTCATTCTAGGATTTTTCAAAGGGGGACAGTTTCAAAAACTTTCATCAACACCATAACAATACATTAATGTTTTTGCATTCATTTATCATGTTTATGTTCAATATGTCCACTAAGGCCTTAACAATTGAGGTCATTTGGACAAGTGGCCCCTTTCATCTAGAATGAACACTTTATAGTATTAAAAGAATTATTACCCTTGTTAATTGATATGATTATAAAGAATATTTAGAATTTTGATAAATAATTTTTTCATTGATATTTTTTCTGTTAATTTATGGCAGACATGTGATTTTCAATATACAAGCACTGTTATTGTATTGTACATGACATTTGTGGTTTTCAATACAGTCAAACCTGTTTATAAAAGCTACCTAAAGGAACCAGTAAAATTAGCCTGTATGGATAGGTGGCCTTTATATATAGGTTCAAATAACATGACTAAAGAGCAATTGGGATAAAATTTTATTTGCCATTAAAACAAGTGGCCCTTATATAGTGTGGTCTTTAAGGCAGGTTTGATTGTATATTAGTACTGTTATTGTATTACATGTATATGATATTTGTGATTTTCAGTATTCCAGCACTGTTTTCAGAACTAATTGTATATTTTGTATATTATTTTAGTGCTGTATGGTAGATGACATGTTTAATTTTAGCATGTGTTTTTGCATAATACATGTACTTTGTTATTGTGCCTCATGTTGGCAATTTATTCATGATTTTAAACTTTTATATATGAATAATATATGCAGTTTAACAGATTTTTTGCCATTCTTTCAACAGATTTTCTATATGAGATGGGTGTGATTAAGCATTATACAAGCAGTTGAGGATTGATTTACCTTGCTTTTTGTGTAGTCAAAATTTGGTATTTAAGGAGTTTATTTTGAAATTATTTTGAAAAAAAACTTTAAAAGGAAAATTAACTAAAATAAATTGACTTTCTGAAGGTCTATTGTTTTTTTTTTGAGTAATCCTTTTTTCTCAACCATTTCTGACCTGAAGGTCCTGATATAAGTGAAAGAGTCTTGACCGAGGTATAAACTTCATTACTTCACTAAACTGTCGGCTCATTTTCGGTTGTGAAACTCCATTACTCCACTAAACTAATTTTTAGGTGTAACACTCCATTACTCCATTTAACACCACTAATATTTGATGTAAAACTACATCACTCCACTTCACTGAACTGCAGACTGAATTTCTCATAAAAATTGTTTTATTATATAATCAATATGTATAAGTATATATATATACTTACTTTAATGTTAAAGATATTGTTTGTTTTTGTTGTATATATCACATAAAGTGCCATAATAAATGTCAGATACATATAGTTTATGTAATCATTACTTGGCCCTACTTTCACTTTTATTTTTTGAAAACTCTATTTAGTAGGTATACAGTCATGTTGATGCATCGTTAAACACCTACTTGTTTACCCTTAAATGTTTTGAATATTTTTTATTTTGTAAATATTGAGAAATAATTTTGATGTGTCATTATAAAGATATCTTTGATAAAGTAAAGTGACTTTTTACTTTTACAAAAATAATTAAATTTTGAAAACTTTTTAAAAAATTTTAAAGTTAAGTAAAATGTTGTTAATAAATAAATGATCATGAAACTAGATATATTTGCTGTTAAATAGGCAGTATTTATTTTAATATTAAGTTAGGTTTAAAATTGTTGTAGTTTTTTTTTATTACATTAACTATAATATGCACAACAATTTACATCACACACAGATATAGCCCGTCAGCAATATTGTGGAAGAGTGGTTATAAACATGGTCAAGTTTATTATACACAAAAGTATTAATTCCATGTTACTGTAACGCCGACGGACTATACATGTTTTACATAATTAGACCCCAGTCTCTCAATCACTCCTTAACTAAAATTTTCCTTGACTTAAATGTAGCTGATTTTGACAATTTTTTATTAATCTTCAAATACTATATATATTATTTTCACAAAAATAGAACACAGATATTTATTTGCTTGATACGGTATTCAAAATGACACATTTAAATCCTGGAAAGCTTAAAAATTAACAGAATTATTAAAATTTCAGTTTTGTTAGATTTTAAGGTAAGGAATATCTTAGTTAAGGAATAATTGTGAAACTGGGACCAGCTGATCATAAGCTTGATTACTTCTAATTGATCGAAGCATATGGAAGGGTTACTTCTAACTGATTAAAGCAAGGAATTCAAAAGGGACCAAAACTTCAATTTGAAGTTTAAAAATCAAAATTATTTCTTTTTATTTTAACTTAATTCTGTATAAGATAAAGTGGTAGTGGATATATGAGGTTGATTGTGTATTTGGTACAGTCAAACCTGACTATATAACATCCACTGTATATGTATGCTGGTAAATGTATAAAGTTTTTGTGGTTTTGGTAGAAAGAGAGCGTTCACTTGTACAAACTGTGTGTGATTTTAGAATTTTAGAATATGAGATAGTTTGATTGTGCAAACATTTGTGGTAAAATAAATTTTATTTAATACACAATAACATTTAATTTTGTGATGTATGTATTTTCACAGTTAAATGCTGATCATGAAAACAGTGATCATTACTACACCATAGAAATTTCTACTTATTCAGTATATATATGTGAATCTATAAAGATGGTCATTACAGTGATCAATCACATCCAAGAAATCAGAGAAATGTTTTTGTATAAAGATGTTATATATTATGTATAATGTAGGCATAAAGTCTTTTTTTAAACTTTTTAGTGTCGGAAATTTGTCAGTTAGCATGTCCAAGATCGATGGATCTCTCCAGGCACTCCAGTTTCCTCCACCATCCTTGAGCTGACTGCCTTGGTATATGTGAAAGAATCTTGACTGGGGGGTATATACACCATTACTCTACTTCACTTTGTAAAGTGGTATGATATACCATGTTAAATGTAAATGCCAAGGCATTAATTACACATTATACAAAACCAAAAATCATGGATAGAGAGTTACCTGATAAGTCATTCTGTGCATACAGGTTCTACTGTACCAGTACACTAAGTATTCAGTTCAAGAAGCATGTCTAGAATATTTTCGTTAACATAGTCCATACTCCAGTACAGTTGCTTTATCATTGCTGTTACTGTGGCAACAGAAGAAAGAAGTTTTTTAATTTTAAACTTTTCAATGTTATTTTTAGATGAAATCTATAATGTTTTCAAGAAATGAATAATGATAATAAAAAAAAAACAATAGAATTATAAGGTTTTGAGTTTTCTTTTGATAAGTGGTCAGCATTACCAAACAGGACACTCACCAAACATTACCCTTACCAAACAAGACCCCCACAAAACATTACTCTTGGCAAACAGTAAAAATGTCAAACAGAACCTATCACTAAACATAACCCATACCAAACAGGACCCTCACTTAGCACAAGCCATGTCAAACAGGACCATCGCCTAGCATTACCCTTGCCAAACTGTACCATTACCAAACAAGTATCCTTGGAAAACAGTACCCCCTCACCAAACAGTGCCTTTCTTAAACTGTACACTTACCAAAGAAAACCCCTTTACCTTTACCTTTGCAAAGAGTATTCTTGCCAAACAGCTCTCACCAAACAGTACATTTTGTAAAACATTAACTACACCAACAACAAAGTCCTCTTACCAAACAAGATCTTCTCAAATGGTACCATTGCTAAAATGTCTTTCAACCCCCCCCACCCGAGGAACCTTGCCAAAAGAGTACCAAGTACCCTTGCTATTCAGTGTCCTTCTTAAACAATACCCTTGGTAATTATGATAGGATCTAAACACATAAATGTATATACATGTAATAAGAATAAAGTTTCAAACGTCAACTGCTGCATGGCTCACTTTGGTTGTAACAGTGAAAATCTCACAATTTTCACAGAAAATCATAAAAGTGTAAATTTGCTGTTGGCCTTTACTGGTTCACTCGGTCCCAGTATAACGTGACTGGGGTGGGGGGGGTTACATTTGTCTGAGGCGTACTGACTTGGTAAACAAGCACCTTAAAGTCGCCCGAGTACGCGCTGGTACAAGGCAGACCATAAAACGCACTGGCACTTCACATGCATACACGAACTTGTTGATAGACTAATCCATAGAGATCAATAAAGTAGTTCTCATCGCGATTAGTTGAAAAATTGCTGATGCGACGTTAAGCAACAACATAAAAGTGAAAGTAATTTCATATTTGGTAAAATCACTTTCACCGGCATCAGCCATCATTGCTGAGGAAAACAACATGTAACATTTCCTGTTCCTGTGAGATACTGAAAACGTATTTAATTTCGCGTGTATTTATTTTCGCGGTATAGGAAATTCAGAATACCCATGTAGTTAAATTTTCGCGTTTTTGAAATTTGCACTGTAACACAATAAGCATAATTTAATTTTTGTCGGTATTTGTTTTCGCGCAAAATAAATTACCGCGAAATAAGCGAAAATAAGTACAGTGCGAAAATAAATACGTTTATAGTAATCGAGAAGAATCTGGTCACTTTATTGTGGTTAACTGGTACGACAGGGCGCATAGTAAGTGATTTAACAATGCATAAAATTACTCGCTTTTAATATTTTCTGTGAACAATTTATGAGATTTTCACTTTCACAACCAAAGTAACTCGTTCAGTAAAATTGTTCGGGGTTAATAAAGGCGCTAATATATTGACGTACATTGTATTTACATCTAATGTTGAACCAGAAGATGTATATCTAACAGAGCATGGCCTGGTCTCCGACCTGCGGTTTGTTAGTTCGTAGTGCCGAAGGTTGACGGTTTTCTCCGATACAGGTAATTTGTATACACTTTTAATCGTCCATTTCGTCACATGTTTTTGGATATAGTGCCCTTCAAAGTCGGGATCCAGGGTCCGTTTAAAGTCAGGATCCAGTGCTCATACAAAGACGGGGTTCATCTTCCTTCCGAAGTCGGGATTTCGTGTTTACATGATCTGAAGTAGGTATCAAGTGCTAGTGTCCGTCCAATGTCCATTAAAAGTGGGAATCCAGTGATCGTCTAAAAAGGTCATCTAAATCCGGGATACAGTGTCCGTTCAAATCCAGTGGTCGTCTAAAAAGGTAATCTAAATCCGGGATCCGGGTCCGTTCAAAGTCGGGAACTAGTGTTCGTCCTAATTCAATAGCCTATTTATGTTATTTGCTTTTCTTATTCTTTTGTTTCTACATGTTCTCAGGGCGTTGTATCGATAATGTAATTGTTTAAGTTTTTATGTTCACGTATTCTATGGAAGGTATAATAAAATTAATATTGGCTCAATAGAACTTTTCAAGAAAGTTTTCGAAAAGTGAGCTTATTCAGTGTCCGTTCAAAGTCGGGTTCTAGTGTCCATCCAAAGTAGGGATCAAATGTCTGTCCAACATCGGGATCTAGTGTCCGTCTAAGGTCAGTTAAAATAGGGATCCATTGCCAGTCCAAAAAGGGATCCTGTAGACGTCTAAATTCGGAATCCAGGGCCCGTCCAAAGTCGGGACCTAGTGTGTCAATATTGTAAAAAAAATTTGCTGTTAACGTATTCTTGGAAGATATAAAAATCAATACTGGATTAAATGTCCTTTCAAGAAAACTTCCAAGAAAATGAGCTAGTGGTTTTATCAATCAATATTCTATATGGAATGGAATTTACTGATCTACAATGCGTCCTGTCGAAAGTTTAACACTATGTTAACGAATTAGTGTCGAGTCGGCAGCTCGTCCTGGCTACATCTCGACAGTTTTGATATTCTTGACTGCTTTTCTGCCACTAGTAATCTATATCTGAGTCACTCAGAAGCCGAGCTTTTGGCGCTTTTTCTAAGCTTAGTGTTAAACTTCCAATAGGCCTGTACTGTATATACGGATGTTTGACCATTTTATCAAAACGTTTACCTGCATAACAAATTGATTGATTTTATTGTTGTTTTCGACAAAAGTATTCCTATCAATTAACAAAAATATCTTCTCAAGTGTTGCAATGATGGCAATCCGATTATCACATTCCAAAGCAAATTCTCTGTGGTATTAATCCGATTATTATCAAACGGACTTCGTTTTATGACAAAGAGACCAGAATTTTCTTTAAATCACAACTAGAAGCGCGGTCACAATGCTGAGACAGATATTGGTATTAGTAATATTAGGTAATTATTATTATAATTTTTTTGTAATTTTGAAATTTCTAAATTAATTTGAATTTTTATCACCTGCACATAATGTTTTATATTTCAAGCAATTAGACTTTTTGTAGCAGATTGGCGCGTGTTTTAAACCGCTATATGTGGAATGTCGGTCATGTACAGAGCGATTTTGTCTAAACTTGATCTATATTACCTTTTTGGTAATTCTTCAGTAAGGGGGTATCATTGAAATTTAACAATTTATAAAATTAAAAAATATGTCTACAGTTGACTTGCTACTGCTTATTTCTTCACGTGTGTTTGAGTTGAGTTGAGTAATGGTGTTTAACGTCCCAGTCAAGAATATTTCACTTATATCGAGACGTCGCCAGCTATAGGCGAAGGTGCAAAATTTTGCCTGTGCGTTGCGCTGATGGCATTATACAGCAGGGTTCTTTAACGTGCCAAGCCCACCGTGACACGGGACCTCGTTTATTTTAAGTTCCCATCCGAAAGAACCGTGACTTTTATTTCGTAATGCCGAGTGCTTGGCGAAAGAACAGTCACTACCCACTTTTAAGTCTTTGGTCAGACCCGGCCGGGGATCGAACCCACGACCTCCCACATATGGAGCGAGCACTCTACCAACTGAGCTACCGCAGTGGTTCTTCACACGTGTTTGACTGTTTTGAGACACTTTCATTTGTCATTTTTTTTTGAAATTTTTATTATCGTGACTCCTAAATTATTAAATAATGACACATCTAAGCCGCAATCGTTTGTCAGAAACCCGGATAGTGTTTCACAATGTCTTGATTAAAAGTAGTTAGTTTTCTTTCGCCATTTAGAAATGAAAAGCCACGGGGTCCTTCGAGAGCGACCTTAAAACCGATGCCTCTTGTCTGGACAGGAATGACACGTTAAAGAACCCTCCTACAAATTACCCTAAGCTCACTGCAAAGGGCACTGTCCAATTATACGTCACCCGCCATGTTTCATGAATAATTTTTATCAAATTTGTATTATACATTGCAGTTTGCATAAAACTAGCGGATAGTGCTATAGATCCACCTTCATATGAATGGCCGCTTGGCGACACTTCTGTACTAGCCGAGGTGTTCCGAGGAAAGGATATGGTGGCGGAAGCTGGAAAAAAGTGCTTTGGATTTCCGGAAGGTCATCCGTCGCTTCCTTACAAGTCGATGAGAATTGGCGGGAATTCCGTCAGCCATGTTGAAGCACAACTATCCCCAGATACACAGTTTGAGGATATTACAATATCCATTCTTGTTTTTCCAGAGGATGCAAGCGGGGAGACTAGCACACTCCTACACTATGTAAGAGGAGAGGACAACAACAAGAAAGAGAAAATCCGGATAAGGATAATGGCTACGGATTTTATAATTACATTCCGGGATCAATTTGACATCCCGGCCGGACTTATCCTTATAGACAATCCATTAAAATCGAATGAATGGAACCATCTGGTTATTGTCCGGGAATTCCAAACTGGGCGGATACACGTGTATTGTAATGGAGCAAATGTCTATTACGGAGAAGATGATGAATTTCCGGATAATATCCCACTAGAGGAAGATGGTCTGCTCATCATCGGAAAGGCCTACAAAGAGGAGGTGGATCCGGAGCTGGGTGCTGATGAACCGTTTAACGGGGCAGTATCCTGTCTACAGATATTTCAATATGCACTAGTGGAGTCCGCCATTAACGAGGGATTGAGCTTTTGTCAACCAGAGAAATGGAGCTATACACCGTCTGGTAATTTTCATTT
The DNA here is from genome assembly GCA_021292105.1 of Anadara kagoshimensis. Lineage (NCBI taxonomy): Eukaryota > Metazoa > Mollusca > Bivalvia > Arcoida > Arcidae > Anadara > Anadara kagoshimensis. The sequence goes on from CM037875.1 coordinate 44,716,582, forward strand.
TTCTTTAACCTTTTTATTTCTTCTCAAATTTTCTTTGTAGGGACATTTAACAGAAAACGCTTCTTTGAACAACGGATATTGTAAACATTAATTATATGCTTCTAAAGTCCACGACATTTTAAACTTGTTTTTTGTCAGTGAAATCTGATCTGATACGGTTGAATCACACTGAATCCTATTTACCAAGCGTCCGTCCAAAGTCGGTAATTTTATAAGCAGTGGTTCGAATTATGTGTTCATCTTGTGTACTGTTTCTTATGTTAACTTTTTGCTCGGCTTATTGCCCAAAGATATATCTTATTATGCTTTATGAGTTGTTCACTTCAGTTAAAACGGAATTCATATTAAATCACACAAAACACACTGCGAAATGCAATCTTAAATAAAACACAGGAGAACAAAACTGCGTTCGCTATGACAGTTACTCTTTGTGCGCATTTTGCTGCTGTTTAAGATTATGGTCATAAAAAGACTGAAAAAGTTATGCATGGATCAACATAAAAGACAAATCGTGTGACATGTATATCCCCAGGGTATGTCAGTGCTTGCAACTACATGAACAATACCATGATGAAAATCCTGTAATGAATTTAGTTAGACTGTTACGAGTATGAAAACTTGTTTGTTTTGCCGGGAAAACAAAGTCAATCATATCCATAACATTTTGAAAATTAGACATATTATGTTTAAAAGAAGATTACAAAAAGGACGATGACATTTTAAACACAATGTAGTGACGCTCTAAAACACAAATCAGTACACAGACAATATAACATTCATATTCCTTTCATTCTCAATTTTGATTATCACGTGTAGCTTAGAAACAGGAAGTGCTTAACCTTCCGAAGCATCCGGCTTCATTTCCAAGTTCACGTGTTTAACTCTATTTGCCAGTGACAGTGTTCAGAAGATTTTGCTTTGTTTTGGGATTGTGATTTGGACATGGATTTGTATGTTTTTGATTCAGCAATGAGGTGCGCACGTAATTTAGTCCTCTTTTGAAATCAACACCGTTACAGATATACTAAATCTAACATTTGATGATTTCTTTGTGCCTGATAACATATATTCATATATTTTAATTTCAGTCCACCTGATTCCGGGGAGATCTATTCTGTCTGTCGGATGAAGTATCGACAACTTTGGCGCCATTTTTAGCAGACGTCATAACAATACGAGAACTAACCAATGAAAATGTATGGAAGTCTGTGAAGAAACGTTATGATTGGCAGAGCAGTAATCGTGACACAAGTTATTTCAAATTGCTATCACGTGACAAAGCACCTTCGGTGGAAGTTACCGGGATCGGTTCTGTTAATACAACAAATCTTGACGTGTGCTCAAGATTGTGCATGCGCGTAGACGGTTGTAAGTCGTTTGTATCAACAAAGGAAGTGGAACAATCAGACGATGTGAAATATATGACGTCATAGCTGAAAATTTACAGATTATTAATGGCTTCAGCTACTATGCCATTAGGAATTGAATTAATACGACTTCTCGGTCCCTCATATAAAATTATATTTTTCTTAACTCTTTCATACCTATTTCTCGGCCTAGAAAAATCTGCATTTTTTATCAGTGTTGCTCCTGTTGATCTTCAGATCCATTTTAAATAACTGTGTTAAAGACAATTTCGAGTTTTTTATTGCGCACCGAAGTTCAATGAATGTCTGGTATTTCACTTTACAATTAGCAGTTCTTGTCACTTATATTTTGCATTTGTCAAAACAAAAAGTTATGTGCCACAGCATGTATATGGCAGATACTTTAATCATTGGTAAGACAGAAGGGATATATTTGTAAATGAAGAAAATGCACTTGACAACAGCCAACGTAACGAAGAGCTCGCGAATTAAGTAAATGACATACATTGATGAATAAATAAATTAATTTATTACAACTAACAATATTGGACATGAAATTGGAATATAATGTCAAGGTTTTGGCATTGTATATTTATTGTATGTATATATGCAATTTACGATTGTAACAATTGTTACTAGTTTTGCCTTGGTGTGGCTGGAAACTTACAAATAAAATTCGTGTATCACCGCTATTGCAAAAATACCCTTTGTATTCAAACGTTGCGTGACTTTTTCATAATTGACAACGATTTATGTTTTAATTTTTTGAATTGTTTTTAAATTAGAAAATTCAAGGTTATAACATGTATCTGATTTCAAATAACCACGGGGACATGTTTAATTTGAATTGTTATATCGATGACTTATTAAACACACAATGAACTTAACATTAGTTTTTTATGTGCTAAATGGAATATATGTATGTAGTACCAATAACCGGGGTCAGGAACCAGTTGTTCAGAGCATGATAAGTTTAAACAATGAATTAGTCAAAATTAGAATTCTGCATGATTTCAATTTTGATGTGAAATAGATATTGAAAATGTCAAAAGTGAATAGAATCTTATCAAACTAAACCACTTTGTTATAAAACTATATGATTTAAAAATGATATGTTGATTTTAATGATGCTTTGAATTTGTGTTAAACACTGATTAAATTAATCAACCTTTGAACAACTGAGTTCCTTTCGTTACATAGATTCATCAGTGGCCGAGCGCACTAGGTTGGAATCCAACATGGAACAGTTCACTCGCTGGTGGTCAGTGGTTTTTCTCCGAAACTCCGGTTTCTTCCACTATCCCTGAATTGTCTGAAAGAATCTTGACTGGTATATAAAACCCCATTGCTCCACTCAACTATGACTTGTGTCCCTTAGTCTGTAAGTTCACTTGACGATGGTTGGTAGTTTTTTTCGGGTACGCCGGTTTCCTCCACCATCCCTGAACTGATCGACTTGATAAACATGTATTTGAAACAATCTTGACAGGGGTGTAAAACCCCATTGCTCCACTCAACTATGACTTGTGTTCCTTAGTTCACTTGACGATGGTTGGTAGTTTTTTCGGGTACGCCGGTTTCCTCCACCATCCCTGAACTGATCGACTTGATAAACATGTATTTGAAACAATCTTGACTGGGGTGTAAAACCCCATTGCTCCACTCAACTATGACTTGTGTCCCTTAGTCTGTAAGTTCACTTGACGATGGTTGGTAGTTTTTTTCGGGTACGCCGGTTTCCTCCACCATCCCTGAACTGATCGACTTGATAAACATGTATTTGAAACAATCTTGACTGGGGTGTAAAACTCCATTGCTCCACTCAACTATGACTTGTGTCCCTTAGTCTGTAAGTTCACTTGACGATGGTTGGTAGTTTTTTTCGGGTACGCCGGTTTCCTTTACCATCCCTGAACTGATCGACTTGATATATCTAAAACAATCTTGACAGGGGTGTAAAACTCCACTCAAATATAACCGTAAAGTGAACTTTTGCCCCTTAGCTATGTAAGTTCACTTGCCGATGGTGGGTGGTTTCCTTACGGCTCCGGCGGTTTCTTTCACAACTTTCCTGAACTTACAGCCTTGATATATGTGAAACAATCGTGACGGGGGTGTGGTGTGGGGTGGTGTTGTGGTTAAACCTCCATCACATCACCTCACTATGACCCCACTACAATTATTATGGACATCTTTGTTGATTTAAAAGATGAAACCCCTTACAGGGAAATGACATTTTAGCTACCAAATGCTCAAACATAAAGAAAGCACTTATATCCGTATTAAGAAATAAGCATTTGTTGAAGAGAGGTCAGAAAAGTGCCTGCAACATTCCTCAGGATAACCGTACAACTACTTAAAGAAGACTATTTTAACCACAGTAATGTTCTATACCAGGCTGTTCAAATTGAAACACCATTTTAGTATTCGACAAACTGTATCTAGTCAAGGTTCAGGACGGGAAAGTTAGGACACAACTGAACATATTTAAAATACTCGCTGTATATTGGCTTTGTATGCACATTGTACTTGTCATGCAGTTTGTATGTAGGACATTTAAATTACAGTGTCATTTACCAATTTCCATGCCGAAACGGTTATATTTTTGTTATTTATATATTCCTTTATTATTATTATTATTATTATTTTATTTTATTTTTTGCTGTTCCGTAAAAATCCAAGTTGTCTTACTAAAATGTATTCTGTATTAGGAGTTGCAAGAAATATATTGGATCATTAGATAATGTTTTACCTCAGCTTCAGTACATTTCTTCGACATCTTTTACATCGGGTTTCCTTTGATTTGCAAGGATTATTTATTTATTTTTGCTATCAAATTTAGTACGGTTGGCTATACGCTTGTTTTTGCTTTAGTTACACAGTAAATAGTTTGATAATATCACAAATACATACAATGAAGGATTCCAGAAAAAGAGCGAAATTCTTGTATTAACCAGTCTCCTTGTATTACAGATATATAAACCGACTAGTAGTTACAAATATCACAGAAAAAATTTAATAAATGAATGTATAATATAACAAATAAGTGAGTAAGTAAATAAACATATAAAAAGTATAGATTATAAGAAGAAAAGGAAAAATAAAAACAAATCTAATATCATCACTTATTAACACCGAGAGCACTTTATCACGTGTCGATTGCTCATACCTGTCAATAGATTAATCAATGAATTATTACGACACGACAAAAATAACAATTTTTTCCACTTTTTTATGAAACAGTGTTGCACAAAAAGGGAGAAAAATCCAATTATTTGAACAGCGAGTCTCGTTCATATTTTCGCTACTTTTTCAAGTGTCAAAATTCTTTCTAGGGGGTTAAATCTACAACTACTGTCTTTTGATATCCTCAAGTGCAAATATTGAGTAAATAAATCAAGCTAATCTGTCCACAAGTACAAAACTTTCTCTTTTTATTATTTATTTAGTGTCATCAGTAAATATTGTAAAGCGTTTAAGTAAGTGTAAAGTAGTTTGTATCCGTGCAATACAGACCTGTCGAAAGATTAACACTGAGCGAACAAAAAGCTGTAGAGTGGCCGCGATACTGCTCAGCTGTGGAGTGGCCGCGGAGTGGCCGAGATACTGCTCAGCTGTGTAGTGGCCGAGATACTGCTCAGCTGTGGAGTGGCCGAGATACTGCTCAGCTGTGGAGTGGCCGAGATACTGCTCAGCTGTGGAGTGGCCGAGATACTGCTCAGCTGTGGAGTGGCCGCGGAGTGGCCGAGATACTGCTCAGCTGTGTAGTGGCCGAGATACTGCTCAGCTGTAGAGTGGCCGAGATACTGCTCAGCTGTGGAGTGGCCGAGATACTGCTCAGCTGTGGAGTGGCCGAGATACTGCTCAGCTGTGTAGTGGCCGAGATACTGCTCAGCTGTGTAGTGGCCGAGATACTGCTCAGCTGTGGAGTGGCCGAGATACTGCTCAGATGTAGAGTGGCCGAGATACTGCTCAGATGTAGAGTGGCCTCGATACTGCTCAGATGTAGAGTGGCCGAGATACTGCTCAGATGTGGAGTGGCCTCGATACTGCTCAGATGTAGAGTGTCCTCGATACTGCTCAGATGTAGAGTGGCCTCGATACTGCTCAGCTGTGTAGTGGCCGAGATACTGCTCAGCTGTGGAGTGGCCGAGATACTGCTCAGATGTAGAGTGGCCTCGATACTGCTCAGATGTAGAGTGGCCTCGATACTGCTCAGATGTAGAGTGGCCTCGATACTGCTCAGATGTAGAGTGGCCGCGATACTGCTCAGCTGTGGAGTGGCCGAGATACTGCTCAGCTGTGGAGTGGCCGAGATACTGCTCAGCTGTGGAGTGGCCGAGATACTGCTCAGCTGTGGAGTGGCCGCGGAGTGGCCGAGATACTGCTCAGCTGTGGAGTGGCCGAGATACTGCTCAGATGTAGAGTGGCCGCGATACTGCTCAGCTGTGTAGTGGCCGAGATACTGCTCAGCTGTGGAGTGGCCGAGATACTGCTCAGCTGTAGAGTGGCCGCGATACTGCTCAGCTGTGGAGTGGCCGCGGAGTGGCCGAGATACTGCTCAGCTGTGGAGTGGCCGCGGAGTGGCCGAGATACTGCTCAGCTGTGGAGTGGCCGAGATACTGCTTAGCTGTGGAGTGGCCGAGATACTGCTCAGCTGTGGAGTGGCCGAGATACTGCTCAGCTGTGTAGTGGCCGAGATACTGCTCAGCTGTGGAGTGGCCGAGATACTGCTCAGATGTAGAGTGGCCTCGATACTGCTCAGATGTAGAGTGGCCTCGATACTGCTCAGATGTAGAGTGGCCTCGATACTGCTCAGATGTAGAGTGGCCTCGATACTGCTCAGATGTGGAGTGGCCGAGATACTGCTCAGCTGTGGAGTGGCCGAGATACTGCTCAGCTGTGGAGTGGCCAAGATACTGCTCAGCTGTGAAGTGGCCTCGATACTGCTCAGATGTAGAGTGGCCGAGATACTGCTCAGATGTGGAGTGGCCGAGATACTGCTCAGCTGTGGAGTGGCCGAGATACTGCTCAGCTGTGGAGTGGCCGAGATACTGCTCAGCTGTGGAGTGGCCGAGATACTGCTCAGCTGTGGAGTGGCCGAGATACTGCTCAGCTGTGGAGTGGCCGAGATACTGCTCAGCTGTGTAGTGGCCGAGATACTGCTCAGCTGTGGAATGGCCTCGATACTGCTCAGATGTAGAGTGGCCTCGATACTGCTCAGATGTAGAGTGGCCTCGATACTGCTCAGATGTAGAGTGGCCTCGATACTGCTCAGATGTAGAGTGGCCTCGATACTGCTCAGCTGTGGAGTGGCCGAGATACTGCTCAGCTGTGGAGTGGCCGAGATACTGCTCAGCTGTGGAGTGGCCGAGATACTGCTCAGATGTAGAGTGGCCTCGATACTGCTCAGATGTAGAGTGGCCTCGATACTGCTCAGATGTGGAGTGGCCGCGATACTGCTCAGCTGTGGAGTGGCCGAGATACTGCTCAGCTGTGGAGTGGCCGAGATACTGCTCAGCTGTGGAGTGGCCGAGATACTGCTCAGCTGTGGAGTGGCCGAGATACTGCTCAGATGTGTAGTGGTCGAGATACTGCTCAGCTGTGGAGTGGCCGAGATACTGCTCAGATGTGTAGTGGTCGAGATACTGCTCAGCTGTGGAGTGGCCGAGATACTGCTCAGATGTGTAGTGGCCGAGATACTAGTGACCGAAAAGCTGTAGAGAAGTATACAGTCATTTTTAACCGTCTATAAAGGCCAACGAAAGGAACCAGTAGGATGGTTTTTAAGGGCAGGTGGCCCTTATATATACAGATTTGTTACTAATTCGTTAACTTAGTGTTAAACTTTCGACATATCTGTACTGTTTTTACTGTCTGGCGGGTATCCACACATTACTCTCTGGTGAAATGATAGCCTCAGTAAATATAAATGCAGGTGATTTAGTTGAAGAAGTTTTGGACTTTGAACCTTACATTTTCTAGCTAAATTACAACAAATCAGAATAGCATAGCATGATGAGGTTAGACACGTGAACTTCCACCAGGGAAGTGAGGCAAACTAATATCCAATTATGTTGAATTACTTTTTGAATGACTATCGTTCTCGTCTTACAATAATACAGACAATTCCAGAGCACAGGGCATTCTCGTTTCTTGAACATTATGCTCGTATATAAAATATAAAGCTGTAGTCGCCTTCTGTCAGATGGCGCGCTTTTCACAATTTATATTATGATATTAAATCATATATTATAGATTGTTTTTTACTCGAATGTGATGCGTATAAAACTCGGATCTCTATTTGCTGATAATCAATTAAATTTTTACATTGCTTTTGGGATTGTGTTTATAGCCCGTGTGTTGGTGTTTCCTTAAAGCTTCATAATCTTCCTCTCCATGAACATTTGTGTCTCGACCTTTCGCTTTGTAAGACTCAAGTTAACACATACAATACTACAAGTTGTAGAAAGTCAGCCAATTCCTAACCTTTGACTTGAGTAATCGTAAACATTTGTTCATGGCCAAAAAACTTCCCTATGACGTCGAAGTCACCGATGTTAATCTTCTCATTTCTTGATCATGTAAGTTTTCCACAAAAAATGCATGCCCACTCTTAAAACGCGAATTCGACTCTATTTACATCAACTTTATTCATTCTTCATTCCTGTCAATACGATCATAATGATCATATGTCAACTTTGTCATTCTTGTTTGTCCTCTGAAACATTTATTTTATTCAACATGGAGATAAATCAATACAGTTCCAAGAACAGTTGGAATATCAAAATGAAATAAGATAGCATGCTGCTTTACAAATAAATTGTTGACGTGGAAAAATTGAAATCCTAGGCTTATTATGGCCACAAAAAGTTTTTTGGCCGTCATCACATCACCTTTGATAAGCTTGATGTCTCTGTATCAAAAAGGTACCCTGGCTGGATATATTTAATTACACACGTGGTGGATGTAGATAACTAAACAGGAGGTGCTTATCCCTCCAGAGCACCCGACCTTACTTCCCTAGCGGGAGTTCACGTGATCAACTTAAAATGCAAGTTTTTACTTTTTAGGATTTTGCTTGGGACATAGATTTGATGTTAAAACACATGTTACGCAGAAAACCGTATAAACCAATTTAAAAACGAAAAATTACACTTTTTTTAATTTGTGAACATTTATTTTTTCAAGTAAAACCTAATTTGAAATTTCTGCAAAGGGGGAAAATTCAAAACTTGGTAATATTTTGGTATTTTTATTGTCATCCTTACTCGATAGATTCATATAACCTGCTTGTCACGAAAATTTAGTACAGTTAGATTGGTATGCGTGGGTTGTGTAAAACGAAAAACTCGTGCCTCGGAATGAATTATTATTTTTTTTACAGCTTTTAGTAATATTAATAATTATTAAGACGTTAAAAGGAAAACAACCCAATATATATTTCCTATATAAATTATATTTCCTATATGTGTTTTTCATATTCATTCACCCAGCTCATATTAATTGATATGTTTACAGCTTTATTTCTTCATTGTTGCCATTCAACCGATGAGAGGCGAGAACGATAACTTGATTTAAACACGAAATTCGGATATTAATATATACCCCTGCATTGTGTATTTACGCCGTTACTGTAAAATAGTTATTATGATTTACTGCAGAAAAGGTTCATTAAACTGTTTATTTATTAAAACAAATTTCTTTGCTTGGAGATCTGAGTAAACAAGGAGAGTGTATTAAGATTTAAAAACATCTTATGAATCGTTGTAGGGAGTAAAATGACTTAAGTTGGGTAACCACATAAAGGAATGATAAACAAAATCAAGTGCGAGTGATCTTGGTACAAAGTCAGAGATCACAAATATATGTACTTAACACAAATGTTAAAATAGATACATTCTATAGCTACCTAAAATACTATATTGTAAACTGGATTATAAATTACTTCTTGTTATATGGTTTATCCCCTTTAAACTGAAATATTAATATTTGTAGTAAAACATGGATTTGGCAATAACCAATGAAAAAACGAACAGCACATAACAAACACGGAAACAAAACGTAAAAAAACAGCACTATGCTACTATTGCACATTGTCAAGTTTTGACTATTACTGGAAGTAATGGTATTTGGTATACGGTGTGGTATAAGGGTCCTGTGAATTTTCATCTTTCAACGCTTTGTTAAAGATACCAATTGATGTAAATATTTTCGAAGAAAACATAAATAAATAAATATGTGTAAAAAATAAATAAATAAATAAATAAATAAATAAATAAATAAATAAATAAATAAATAAATAAAAGGCAAAAGACACTTGACAAATACTCGTACATGTATATGGGTGAAATCCGTTTGCGCCATTTTAGCGTCCTTTTCCACCACAACCTTTTTTTGCACCAGTATATTATTTCCGCCACAAATGTTTTAAAAACCTTTAGTCCTTTTACCAGTATGATATCCAACTGTCTCACTTTATTGACATTGCGATGGAAATATGAGCAATGTTTTTAATTAATAATCCATTCTCTTTATTAAAATCCACGATCATATAAATAGCTGGAACTTATAGTTCATCACCCAGAGTAGTTTCGGCGACTGATTTCACCATTTAGACATTTATGATATTTTACGACAGAAAAGTTCTCTTTCTCGGAGTTATGCCGATTCCTGACTTCAGCTGTATTTGTACGTCTGAGCTTAATGTATGTTGTGTCTGAAGTTTTACAATCATAGTTTCATCCAGGAAATTTTGGTTTAAAAATTTTGGTCCAAGCACTACTGATGAAGAATTGTATTCCAAAACGACCATCTAGTGCTATAAAATTGGTTTAATGTGTAATTAATTAATGTCGCTGGTATTTTCATAAAAGATATAAACTTTCAAAATGGAGTAAAACTTATTTCACTATTTTTAGGGTTGTGGGTGGCCAATAAGTGCCAATTAGAAGCAAAAAGAAAATGGTTGTATTCATTTGTTAATTAATGTTACATGGAATATTTTGTTTCAGAAAAATGCAATGTTTGACACATTATTTTAAATGTAAAGTAAATTAGATACTTGCATGCATTTAGGCAGCGGTGTACTTCTTTTGTTCTGTTAAAAGGTTATTATATAGTGTATTGTTGGCGGTATCTTTTGTCGGTTTTCACATATCTCAAACGTTATTCTTACCGTTTTAGAAAGTTGACAACAATATTGGTCACTTTCCTAATTGTCACATTTCTTTATAAACTCTTACAAAATAATAGAATATTTCAGAAGAAAACGTGATAATGAGAAATGTGACAATTTTGTTGTCAACTTCCAAAAATAGCAAGCACGGTACAGATGTTGCATGGTAAATACATACGCAAAACCACTCATATGTGGTTTTCTGACGTAGCTGATCGCACGAGTTTATTGTGCGGACGAATACATTACACGAGTGCGCTCTGCGCACGAGTGTAATGTATGCGTTCGCACAATAAACGAGTGCGATCAAGCTACGTCAGAAAACCACTTATGTGTGGTTTTGTATTTATCACATACCCTACCAAACTGAATCAAAAGCTTTCTTTGGCTTAATCTGTCAAAGAATTCACAATCAACTCAGTATTTCATATTGATTCTTGATTCCATATCACATAGCTGGAAAAAACAGTGTATCAGGGGCGGATACAGGATTTTTTGAAAGGGGGGGTTGAGAACTATCCAGGATTTTTGAAAGGGGGGGGGGTTGAGATCTCTACAGGACTTTTTAAAGGGAGGGGCGAGAATTATATCAATGCTAGATGCGAGCGCCGAAGGCGCGAGCTTCCAGAGACGATGGGTCTAGGGCAGAGCCCCGATGGGGGGCCAAGAAAATAATTTTAATCAGTCAATATCTCACTCTCTCTCTCTTTTTAAATTTTTCAAAGGGGGGGGGGTTGCAACCCCTCCCCTAAATCCGCCACTGTGTATTGCTGTAGTAAGGTTAAATGGATATGTGATAAAAAGCTTATTAACCCAAAATGTCGTATTTCAAATATAAAGTTCATCATTATATACTAATCAATATTATGTATTATACTATTTATAATTTTATATTGATAAAGAAAAGTTAGATTTGATTAAATGAAAATGATAGTCTAGGTAGTTAGTTGTAGACATGGGTATTTATATAGAACACAAACTCTAAATGTCGCCTTAGTAAAGTCAGAATTAATATAAACTGTATGATCCTTATCGTCTGAATTCAATTTTATTTTCGGTGGATAAATCCATTGCTATCAAGCTAAAATTAAAAAGTTAGAATTTAATCTTTGTAAAGTACAGAAAGAATATTTTCCACATGATGTATAATATTGTTTATATTGATAAATAAAAATTGCATTTGATTCAATGACAATAATGGTTTCACTTGTTTGTTGCAGATAGTTGTATGATACTTCGATATACAAGTACATGTATGAGTGATGGGGTTTGTAAAATACATTTAAAAAATAGGCACTGCGACTTTCATAGTCCACAGCCCTTGAGACCTTTTTTGTTTGAAAAATCATATCACCCAGAAACCATCAACTCACAACAGGTCCTGCCCCTGGGTGGAATTCAACTCAATGTAGTTATATATACAATCTTAAGCCAAATGCTTTAAAGTACAGCTATTAAAAAATATACCATGATGTCGTTTTCATTATAAAAATCCATTTGAGTATCCATGTAGGATAGGGAAATCTCACCCAAGGGGTTGAACATTTCAGTCAAAGACGAGGCTTGCCGAGTCTCTGACCAGAAATGTTCAAACCCAAGGGTAGGATTTCCCTATTTTACATAGATAAACTCATAATGGATTGTTTTTCTCCCATTTTAACGCCAACATTTGGCTTAAAATTCGATTTACATAGACAAAAACGCCATGATGGAAAAAATTGACTTTGCTATTCAACATTCTACTATAAAATAAATATCACTTTTGGAAAGAATGTACCTGATTTTGGTTTATACAAAATGTATAAATTACAAAACAAATCTCACTCTCGGGGTTGAACATTTCTGGTCAGAGACTCGGCAAGCCGGGTCTCTGACTGAAATGCTCAACCTCTTGGGTGAGATTTCCTATCCTACATGGACACTCATAATAAATCCTTATACTACTATGTTATGAGTTATGTTGTTTATATTGATAAATAAAAGTTAGATGTTATCAAATGGCACTGATAGTCTCAGTGATAAGTCGCAGACATTGTATAGTGTTAGTGACTTGTGTACAACAAACAAACTCTAAATGTCAACTTAGTAAAGTCAGAATTAATATGATATGAAAGATCTTTATCGTTTGAATTAAATTTAAAATTAAATTTAGCTTTCGCTGAATAAGCCCATTGCAATCAAGGGTTATATTAAATAAGTTAGATTTTAATCTTTGTAAAGTGCAGAAACAATGGATGAAATTGTATTTTGTATTAAATTTCTCCTTTATTTAGAACCAACAATCACTTATCTATAAAGGTTGGAACAATGATGTTTTTTTTTAGATTCAGAAGGGAACAGCTTTATGGGTTTCTTCAATATTTATCAATGTGTAATTCCTTATATTGTATACATTTCATATTTTAATATGTTTTTAAAAAAAAATAATTAATATCATATTAATAGCAACTGAAAATATGCACTGAAAATGATTTGAAACTTTTAGATCAGGTTTGTACAAAATGTACTTTAAATTAAAACTAAAATGATTTACAAGTAACGATACATTTATTATTAAATTTCCCCATTCATGTGACACGTTCAGTTTCTTTGATTCCACTCCAGTACAGGTTAATGTGTGTACTGATCAACGCTGTGTGAAAACTTTTTAAATTCTTTTCTTTGCGGGTGGCTATATTTATCAATTTTCATACACGTAGATCTATGTTTTAAATCTTAATGCGATATTTGCACCTCAGTGAAAGGTCATCGAAGGCAGGGTATAAATAGGCGCTGTTTCAACATTCTCGTTTACTGTTACAAAATTGTTGAAGCAGCGTAGGCTTAAATCGTAAGCAGAAAAATAGTTCATATTCGAGTGTAGACAATTAGTGCTAGATATGAACATGATGAAGGCATCGTGTATTTTGGTTTTAGAAAACCCACCTCAGGGGCCATCGGTTGCTGATGGATACGCTGAACGTTGTAACCAAGGCGCTGAAATAAGAATGAAAAATACAATGTCACAAATAGAGAGAAGAAAACAACAATCGGCATCTCAGTTAGAAAAAGAGAAAAAGAAAATAGTAAAAGACTTAAAGAAGATTAATATGGCTAAATTAAAACGGAACCAAAGTAAAAACGTGATTCCAAATTTACTGGAAACAGAGAAAACAAAATTGAAAGAAAAATTTGGAAATGTTATATTAGGCCATCGGGATTCGGACTGTGATATATCTGAAGATAGTGCTGATGATAGAAGTGACTGCAATTCTGAGGACGGTAGTGTGGACTCTTTACAGGAAGATTTAGAGAAATCACAACACAAAGCAATGCGATCATATAACCGTCACAAAACATCTTACCAAGAAAGATCACGAGAGGATAGACTTACAAATTTACATAGACGATTCTCAGCTCAAATACATACAGAACAAGTCGTGGATGTGAAACGAGTTCAAAAACAAAACACTGGTGGCAACAAATCACGATGATTCATACTAATATGGACAAATAAACGTAACGCCTAATTTAATGTGCAATATTTTACTATTCAAAGGTAATGTTAATCAATTTCAATTAAATAATTATAAAATTATTGACAAAGAATTATAAAAGAAATTATGTATTTAAAATACTGAAATTGGAAATGAAAGCAATATCAAATATAATTATATCTTTTTATGCAATTTTAATATATTAAACGTATTTTCATGCAATTTTATAATGTAACCATGGAGAAAACTATGTTATTCAAATTCCCGCACAAATGGTTTCATTTTGTTAATTTTACATGTATTTATATATAGACCTACATTTTTGTATTTACATATTTCTATGACTATGTAACAGATTCGTTTTATGTTATAATGTATGCGTAATAAATTATTTTTAAAATATCATATTTACAAGTTATATTTTATGGGGCATAGGGCATTTGAGCGAAAATTAAAAACCTCCCAGTGGACATTTGAGCGACGACTTTAGTGGACATTTGAGCGACAGATTTTAACTATTAACTGTATTTTACGATGAACATTTGAGCAACTGTTTTAATCTATTCACCTGTATACTTACAGGCCAAACGAGTATTTTATATGATGGGTTCCGCTATTGATGTTTGGTGCTTTTCAAAAACACACTCCTTTTTTACTTCTAAGCTTTATCCAGTAAATTTTACAAAGTTTTCACAGATTTATAAAATATAATGATAGACTTTCAATGGATTTTATAAGATTTTAATTTGGTGCTTTTCAAAGACTCAAAATTCCTGCTCAAAATTCTATTACCAACTGCTCGCTCAAATGTCTACCATGTATTTGGAATTTCGCTCAAATGGGTTGAAATTCTGTCGCTCAAATGGCCATTTTTTCGTCGCTTAAACGTCCGTTTTTCTCAACCTTTCGTCCTATGCTTTCGCTCAAATGTCCAATGCCGATTTTTTTTGCAATATATTCTTGTTCGTTCGGATTCTGTTATTTAGAAGTTAAGCTTGTTCTCTTGAAATCAATTTTTTTAAACTTGAAGCATGCTTACCAAATTTTTAAATGACAATATGGCAATTACATGGAATAGCTTAATATATCATCTTGGTGAGGAATCAATTAACAGTGAAATGTCATTTATTATATATATTAAATCTCATTAAAGATGAAAGAATAAATTGCTAAATTTTTCACGTTTGATGTTATATTGTTTTTGCTGTCAGAAATTTGTAATTTAAAAATGGTTACAGACATTTTCAAAAATAGGCATGTGAGATTAAGCAGCATTATTTCATTTGTCTAAATGTAAATTGTGATATAAACTATCACAGACGTCAGATGTTCCAGCATCAAGACTTTTGGCGGTATCTAATACAATCATCATCAGATTCATTCACAGTAATGAAAATG
Organism: Anadara kagoshimensis; assembly: GCA_021292105.1. Taxonomy (NCBI): domain Eukaryota; kingdom Metazoa; phylum Mollusca; class Bivalvia; order Arcoida; family Arcidae; genus Anadara; species Anadara kagoshimensis. The sequence continues at coordinate 44,732,001 of CM037875.1, forward strand.
TAAAGCATTGCTTTATTCAACTTTCATTAGCGTTCATATCCTTCTATTAGCGTTCATACCCTTCTCTCTTACGATTTTGTTATTTTTAATTATCCCAGAAAGTAATATACCAGTCACTGCTGAAATTTTGTTTCGAATAGCTTTTTTTTCATTTTTTCAATTAGGAATAACACCGGATGTACAAAAGATGCAATTGAATTTATTACAATCATTACTAAATCTGTTTTAATATTGCACCATTCGACTGCCACAATAGTTCTCGGACCAAAATTGTGGAAATAAAAATACAACAAACTACAACCAACTTGTCAATAAATAAATAAATAAAAAAATAAATAAAATAAATTCAATATGACATAACCTTTTGTTGGTACGTAAACTGATTTCTATATTAAAATATTAAAATACATGTACACAGTGAGTAAATTAAAACCAATTCCGTCGTCAGCGAATGGGTGTCTGATTTGTTTTGAAAATTAAGTGAAATAAAACCATCACTCAAAGGTTGGTTAAATGGTCAAGAATATTCCACCTGAGGGCAATATCCAGGAACAATTTTTTAACATGCCACGCCTGCCTTAACACGGGTCATCGGTTTTTAATGACGCTTCTGAAAGGCCTAGTGACTTTCATTTCAAAAATGCAAAGTGCTTGGCGAAAGAGCAGACACTACATATTTTATTTATTTCACCTACAAGCTGCTTACAAATAAATTGTTGACTCAGTGATATAGCAAGCCCAGGTTCAAAACGTTTTGTGGCCGTCATAAATTATTGTTGACAATTGACCATAATAACCCTGGATATTTTTGACGTCCAATAGTTTTCTGTTCTTTCATTCTCAATTATTTTGATTTTACATGTGGCGGAAGTAGCTAGCTGGACAGAAGTTGCTTATCCTTCCGGAACATTCAGCTTCGCTATCCTTAAGGTTGTTCACGCGTTAAACTTAATTTGCACTACACAAACTTGTTACTTTGTTTTGGGATTGTAATTTAGACACGTCTTGTTATGTTTGCTTCTAATTATGACTGCTGAGTTTATATTTTATTCTGAAACAATATTTTTGTGATGGTGACTCGTTTAACCTTTTTTCAAAAGAACTGATATTGATTAAGTCATACGCATTTTCTTCTTTTGATTTAGATCTTACAGTTACATTAAAAGTAAAACCTGCTACGTGACTTTGGATTTCCATTTGTAATATTAACTTCGGTCGATGGCAAAATTCCTAGAGCACCTTGCTGCTATGGTTTTTAAATCTCTTATCATGTAGATTTTCTCGTTCTTGTTACGTAGTTGGTGTAGCTAGCTTAACAAGAGATGCTTACCCTTCCGGTACAACCGGCCTCACTTCCCTGGTGGAAGTTCACGTGTATAACCTAATTTTTTATTTTTAACGTTTTTACTTTGAATCTGGATTTTGATTTGGACATGGATTGGTATGTTTGTTTTTGTTATAAAATCTATGTTTTTCACGTTATAAATCTATTTATAACTTGGAATTGTTACCACGTCTGAAGGTAGGAAGGAGCGAAGTTGAACAAGTGGAAAGTTTCACATTGGTGCAATTGTGACCAAAGACGGCGGAAGCATCATTGACATAGAAAAGAGAATAGGTTGAGCCTGTGCAACCTTCAAGAGACTCTACAACGTGTGGCAGTAGGGAGACATTATCAAGAAGACCAAGATCTCTCTCTCTCTCTTCAGAAGATTAGTGCTATCATCCCTCCTCTATGGATGTTAAACATGGAAGCTGACCAGAAACGAGGAGAAAAAACTTAACGCCTTTCAAACCAAATGTCTCAGAAAATTCTACAAAATTCGATGGCAGCAACACATCACCAACAAAGTAGTTCTTGAAATGGCAGAAGTCAAGAAGATCAGTAATGAAGAGAGGAGGAAGAGATGGAACTGGATCGGTCATGTATTGAGGAAAGAACAGACAGATGACTGCGCTGTTGCCCTTGGGTGGAAAAGAGGGAAAGAGGGCGCGGATGGTTGAAGTGGAATGGAACGGTGCAGGCTAGAACACCTGGAATGCGTGTAGCCCTTGACCGACGCGACATGGAGGAATGACGTCCAAGCCTTGTGAGCCTCCCGGAACTGAGAGAATTAAGGTTTAGGTTATGGATTGTTACCACGGTATTATCATTTTCACAATATATATACAGTCTAACCTGTCTATAAGGGCCACTCGGGGGAAGTTGCAAAAGTGGCCCTTATGGACAGGTGGCCTTTATATACAGGTTTGTAAATCCAGTTATGACATCAATATAAATATTAGTTGGAAAAATAGTGAGCAGTTCTAATTTATTTATTTTATTTGTTGAAATTAGGCATTAGCTAATTTTAACAGAATAATTTCTTTGAAAACAATTAAAGAAAAATCTTCTGACCACACTATTTATCGATCTTTGAAAAAAAACCCTTAAAAATCACCAAGTATATACACATATCTTAAATAAAGACATGTCTTCTTTAATAGGTAGGAGTAGTGTCTTCTTTAATAGGTAGGAGCCAGTAATGAAAACAATAGAAAATAGTATATGTATCATAATTAACAATGAGTAATAATCTATCCTTAGTGCTTTATGGCTTCATTTGTTGACATGAGGATAAATGACTTAAAATTTGTGTAAGTTTTTAAAAAAGTTTCAAAAATATACTTTTTAAAAATTCTTTTCTTATCAACATACAGATTTGGTTACATGTACTGAGTTTAATGATCAATGGTTTAAAGTTAAATAATCAATGTTTAACTTCAAGATTTAAAAAAAAAAACTACATGGCTTAACATTTTTGCACAAATTTTTAGAAACTACCGGTATAACAAAACTTGTCCCCAAAATACGAATAAAAAGTGGCCTTAACAGACAGGTTCATGAGCCATTTTGTACAAAAATAGGGTGGCCTCTGGCTCAGTTGAACAGTGGCCCTAATATAGAGGTTAAATAAAGAGTAAAATGGCTCGGGAGGAATGGAAAGTGCCCTTTATAGACAGGTGGCCCTTATATAGAGGTGGCCTTTAGCACAGGTTGGACTGTATATATATATATATATATATATATATTATATATATATTATATATATATATATATAATGAATACTCAAATTAATTGATAGATTGACAAAAGTTAAATGGGTGTTGTTTCCTGTAATCAGAATATTACACAGGTGATTTTAAACACTTTATTTAACGGTGATCTTATTCTATAATCATATAAAATGTTAATAATGACTGTTTTTTGGAAACTTCTAGAAAGGAATTAACACACCGTCATTTGCTATCAGTACAATGCATCAATGCGTTACTGAACAAAATACAAGGTGATTTATGAGAGTATTGACCGATGGATAGGCCGATGTATATTCTATAAATAGTGCCCTTGGTTTGGGAAAATATGGTGGATTGTCTCCCCTATCGGCTCGGGTGATAATGATCCCTCAGGGAGACAATCCTCTATGTTTACCTCAACCAACGGAACGTTTTACTTTATTATACCGAAAAAAGATGTTCTCTTTAACATTTTAGGCATTTGTTTAAAATGTTTTAATGTGCTTTTTTTGTTTCTAAAAGTAAAAACAAAAATGTCTATAGGATTATAATAAAATAAACTGTATAATAATATCAATACAGAAACGTGTCCCACGAGTTAATGTATCCTGGTATCTCGTTTTACAATTACAAGGCGTCTATTGCCTCCTCAACCTTTTCTTCTTTTTGTATTGTTTTGTCATTATCGTTTTTCTGATCCTTCTCGTCATTCACATTCACATCGTCGAACCACCCAACATTTATGCACATTGCAACAAGCAATAATCCACCAAACGTGTAGATGACAAAGAAGGTAAAGCCGTCCTCGTTAAGTGGGCATATATCTCCGAAACCAATGGTACTTAGTGACACAAACACAAGGTAAAGCATATCAAAATACGATAGTTCTGTTTGATCTTTTTCCAAAACCAAAAATATTGCCGATCCAATCAATATGTAGATGAGCAAAATCTTGACTGGGATAAGAAGTGGAAGCGAAACATTTTCAACTTCTCTTGAAACATTCTTTTTCCCCAGGCAACGGCAAAATGCGATCCATAAATATTTTGTTCCGAGAGTTAAACACTGACTGGTTTTAGCTATTGTTAGCATTGCCAATGGAACAAATAAAACAATATAAAATATTGTGAGGATTTTGCCGCCGTTTGTCTTTGGAGTGTAGTTTCCATATCCTGAAAATAAGAATAGAGAACTTAAAATGTAATATAATAATTGAAGCGAAAACATGTACTTTGTAATTGACAAAAAGTATACAAGAACACGAATCAAGAACCAAAAAGACAAACAGCTATTGTCCTTTAAGCACAGCTTTTGGTTTAAGTCAGCTACATTTAGAACATCTACACGTTTAGGTCGTATTTCACATAGGGACCATAATAAATTAAAACAATAACTTCGTGTTGATGAAATTGTTAAGGTTCTTTTTTTAAATATCAAGAGAGACTATGACTTTATCTGTTATCATTCAATTAGAACAAAACAATAAAGATCCTTGAATGAGTCTTACCAATGCCTTTAAAAGAAAGTAGATAATGATTGTAAAGACATCGAAATCGTTTTTACCTCTTAAGGGATGTCCATTGCCATGTTAGGCATCATGCAATAGAGATCCACCAAAGACACTTCTTACATCGCATTGCATAGATATAATTTTCATATACAACTAGTGTCTTCTGTATCCAAGGATAATAAAATATTACTTTTATTTGTTGGAAAATATGGATTTTTCCATTTGTCAAGACCTCTTGATAGTGAATAATCTTGACTGGGACATGAAACATAATTCCGACTGACCAACCTTACCTATTGTCGTGACCAATGTTACAATGTAGTATACGGCATCGTAGTATCTCCAATTACCAGCATTAGCATTGCCAGTGTTTTCTACGGCCATGAACACAGCAGCACTGACGAGAATAACCACTGTTAACAAAGGCACTAAAACTATTGTGGAGTAGACAGGAGAAGCTAATAACTTCTTTACTTTTTCTTTAATATCCTGGACCTTCCCCATTGCGATTTCTTGTGGATTATCTGTTGCAATAGAAGTTTAAGAAAAATACACTAGGGAAAATTATTGTGAATTATTATAAATGAACTTTTACGAGAAACATTTTCTCCAAAAATAATGTGATGTTAGTTGCGTTAAACCGACGTCAATTGTACTTGAATACACTGCTTATTGTCATGAATATATATTAGATAGAAAATATTTAACTTTATTGGACACCATTCTGGTATTATTCCGTGAAAATTATTTTTTTTTTTTAAAAAGCATAGTTTATTTTATATGAATGCAACCTGCAGTAAAACATACATCAAAATACATGTACATATTTAATGTCTGAAGCTATATGCTAGTAATAAAATTATATTATTCTGTCCATCTTTCTGACAATACTGATGCAGGTAATGTAAAAATTTTGATGTTAATGAAAAAAAACCCAAAATCAAGTTTGATCATTAACAAAGCTCAGATGTATTGAAGCACAGACACAGTCAGATATCACATATATGATTATATTTTCACAATCACCAGGTAATTAAGTATGCGAAACATTATCCTAAAGACAAAGTAATGATCAAAGAAAAAAAATTGGAATCATATCTTTCGATCTGAATCTACTTATAATGTTCCTGGAAGATATATAAGGGGTTAACTATAAACTCCAACTTTCGTTTGCTCAATGGAGATGTTTTCTTAAGTTCTTACTATGGTATCCTACTTAATGTCCAAAACTATTATATAGAAAGTATGATAAATTGCTATAAGACATGCACTAATACTGGTTGAAAAAAACCCATTTAGTAGCCTCTGTCGACCTGTGGAGCTGGAAATCATCAACAACGGCAGCCCTATGTTTTACGGTATTGGGCATCTCCTGAAAACTACACGCTTTTTGAAACTGACAAATTTATTCAGCTACCCAAAGCAATGCAAGTAGCTTAACTAATAAAAACAAACCAATCCATGCCCAAATCCAAGTGCAAAGCAAATTTAAAGTAAAAATGTTGAAACTATATGCAAATCAATAAGGAAAGTCTAAAACATAACAAATCATGTGCAAATAAATCTAGAAGGCTAAAGCATTATAAAACATACCTAAATCTGCTCGGTTCATGTACAGAAACAGAAATAAGTATATATAATAAATATAACTAGATATAAATGGCAGAATCCAATGTCGGTCAAAAACAATTGCTTGTCATTTTATGAATCACTTAGCATCATTATCCTATTTATTGGATATTATGTTAAAACATAGTTTAGCGAAATTTTATCGCTCTATTTAACATATGTGTGTGACATTAATAACTACTGTTATCTTCATTATGTCTGATGTATATTTGTAACATATATCTTTTATGAATCGGAGCTAAAATTCCTATTTGGATTTTAAATTTAGTTCCAATAAAAAACAAACATACCAAACTATGTCCAAATAACAATCTCAAAGCGAAATGAGCTGACAATTTAAGTTAAAATGTGAACAAGTAAGGCCGCGGATGCTCCAGAAAGTTAGGAACCTCTTCTTGAGCTAGCTTCACCGGCCACGTTTGTAGTCAAAATTAAGAATAAAAACAACCAAGCAATGTCAAATATATTCTATGTAATTTTGGATACAGAGAACTATATTGTTTTGACTGACATGTTTTTGAGAGCCTTGACAGGCCTAGACTTGCAATATCCTGGCGTCAACCAGCTTGCTTTATTATATATTTTTTCTTTTACGAATCGGAGCTAAACTTCCTATCCGGATTTAATATACCTGTTTCTCCTGATTATGGTGTATTTTAGTCCATAGTTATTACGCTATGGTAGAAATTCGTCCCACATGTTTATGCAAATAAATTGTCGACACAAGGATATTGTTAACCTTGATAATCAAAGGCCATCTAAACGATTTATGGGCATATCATGATACAGTTGATGTATCTGTATAAACAATTATCACGGATTTTTTTGGCACCCAATAATTCCATGTTTTCATTGCAAATATGGAGAATGTAGCTAACTAAATGGAAGGTGCTTACCCTTCCGGGGCACTTTTGTGATGGAAGTTCATGTCTTTGCCTTAAATTTTCAGTTTTCAAAGTTTTTTACCTTGAAATCGGATTGTGCTTTAAACATAAATTGGTATGTTTGGCTTTTTTTTAGTTCAAAATGAGTTTAATTCAGTTGTTGTTTATAATGGTAGTATTTTTAAATGAAATTTCTTTGTGACCGGGTGATCTAAAGCGCTTTGCATCGTCCAAGTTTGAATCCTAATCGGGAAGATCTTAGTTCGATAAAGTTTGCTCGCAGAAGGCCGGTGGTTCTCTCTGAGTACTCCAGTGTCATTAATCACGTATTTACTGACTCCTCGATGTATGAAACAGAATTTTGACGGGCGTAAACCACAGTCCTATGTAATGATGCAATGACGAAACTCCAGTGGTGGACTACGTTTGCAGTTATTGAAACAGAACTATCAGATTTTGTCCGGTTTATTCCTCTAACACAGTTGAAAGTATCTTTACTTATTTTGGTAGATGAGATATTTTCAGCTTGGGTGCATTTTAAAAAAAAAAGTTTTCAAAATTTTAACCATTCTTGTTCGTTATACGGCTCACTCCTCCAACAATACTGGGGGAAGAAGAGGCACCTATTAGGAACCATAGTTTATGTTTCCCTTTCACATAATGTTTCTTAAATATTCTATGTACCTTTGTACTTTGCCATCAGTGCAATGGCAAAATAGATGCGAACGTTTATCGCTCCCTCTCGCTGCTCTAGCTGCACTCTTGTTAATCAAAACGATCGCTCTTTACTGTTATTCATTAAAACTTATAGTTGAACTTAACGTTCTTATGCACTTTGGTGAATGCACATAGTGTTACATCTTAGTTTGGTAATCTCATTGGAAGTATGTTGACTTTGTGCATTTGTTTGTGTTATCGCAGTAATTTGAATCTATTTATCATATATACAATGCAAGAACTAGCTATATTTATCTTTGACATTTACTTTAACGGCGATACTTTATGGATGGTTATCCCAATTATTGATAATATCTAACAAATTTCGAAGTAGACATGCTGTCTAGTGTATGGAGAGAGAGAGAGAGAGAGAGAGAGAGAGAGAGAGAGAGAGAGAGAGAATGCAATATGGTCTCTATTTGTTAAAGAAGTTTAAAATAAAAAATTCAAGTATCAAGAATCCATTAAATATCAGTAAATTCAATGATTGCACATTGTAAACATTGATACTAATCATAATACTCTTATTTGACATCTTTATTCAAAATTATTGATAATTAACATTAATTTTGTAATTAACTAATATCAAGAATTATATACTTCAATGATGCACACCATATACTAGTAATAGTAGAATAAGTATTTGGCTTTTTGTAGGGGCCTACAGACAGGAAAATAGAGGGGATAGATATTAACTCTGTATATCAAGAAACAATCAAACCAATATACTTAATGTGTCTATATCATTCACCTACATGTTCTATACATTTATTTATAACAGATAATATGTAATTACCCTTTCCGGAGCATCTGGTCTCATTTTCCTGATGAACGTTCTTGTGTTTTACTTGGCTATCTATCCAAACTTACCCTATATATATTCGACGTCACATAGTTCCATGTTCTTTTCATTCTCACTTTTGTTTACACACGTAGCAAGTGAAGCTTGTTAAACAGGAGGTGCATGCCCTTTCGGAGCAGCAGACCTCACTTCCCTGGTGGAAGTTCACTCTTTTAACTTAGTTTGTTATTTTTCAAATTTTTTACTTTGTTTTCGGATTGTGATTTGAACTTGGATTGGTATGCTTATTTCATATAATTGATAAAGAAATACGTCTTCAGTGACTGCTTAGTTATCAATGGGTGATTGATTTAATATACAAGATAACAGTTCGTTCATGTTTTAGTCAGGTTATATCATAATTATTTGCTGAAAGAAAAAATTATTATTGCAAGCAGCAACTACTACATTCGGAAAAAGGAAATCTATAAAATACATACACGCTATAGTCATTAAGCAACAAAATTATCATACAATGTGTATAGTTTTATATTATAAATAATTCCCGAGCTCTATCGTTTGTTACAAACGTTCGGGGCGAAAAGTTGTATATGTTAGTTGTCATTTAATCGAGTATTGTTTTTATAATTAAACGAGATCAATTGTCACCTCCTCAAGTTTATCTTCATTTTGTGTTGTTTTGTCATTCCCGTTTTTCTGTTCACTCTCACCGTTAACGCTGTCGAAGAACCCAACATTTATGCACATTGCAACAATCATCAATCCACAAAACATATAGATGACAAAGAAGGGAAATATATCTTGTTTAATTGGTCGTATGTCTCCAAATCCGATGGTTCCAAGAGAAACAAACACAAAGTAAAGCATTTCCAAATACGATAATTTTCCTTGTCCCATTTCTACAGCAAAAAATATTGCCGCTCCAACCAAAATGTAAATGAGCAAAATCGTTACTGGGATAACAAGTGGAAGCGAAACTTTCCCAGTGGCATTCTTTTTTCCAAAACAGCCGCATATTGCGATCCATAAATGTTTAAATACAAAAGTTAAACACTGACCAGCTTTAGCCATTGTTAGCATTGTCAATGGGACAAATAAAATTATATAAAATATTGTGAGGATTTTGCCGCCGTTTGTATGTGGAATGTAGTTTCCATATCCTGAAAATAAAAACAATTTAATATACTATATTGGGTTTATATAAGCCATTTTGGGCTTGTTCCTGGGTCCATATCTATATATTTGTAAATTAAATTGTGTATTGTATGTTGCTTTTTTTAGAATAAAATAATATTGTTTGAACTAATAAGAATAATGGATGCTTGTGTTACATAAAATGTAATATACAAATCTGTAGACAAAACTTGCAAATCGAACCATAAGCAGAACATAATCATATATTGTAATTGGTAAAACAAAATGGTATCTAATGGTATGATTTTTGTACTTTTTTTTACTCGAGTTGATATAAGATTTGATAGATACGTGTGCCATCTTTTGTTCAGCTCATGTTTCTTTCTGTCCAAATTATTAACAAGTTGTAGTTCCAATATATAGATGCACGTTTGAATATTTTTAAGATAAACCTTTGTGATATTTCAACAAACAGTTAACCATCATGTTAAAAATTAACTTAAGGGTTAAGTAGGAACATTCAAGTGAAAACCATTTGGTTGAAAAGCGTGAAAGAGGGGTATAATTACAAAATTACCTACACAAGCGTAAAGATTTATACATATTAATACAGCAGGAATTGATAATTTAAGAAATTGTAAAATATTTGTTGCATGTTTTTATGAAAATAGTGCAAAAATACACGTGTTGGGGAAAATAGTTTACACCTTGTATAACGAATTAATGTTAAAAAATGAAAAGATATTAAGATAGTCAACATCATAGAGCATTGCAAAGGGGTCAGAGTTTGTTAAAGAAATACGAGGTTTTTGAAAACTCGACAATTTACGGTTGATGTTATCTACGATTTATTTTCCTATTAAAATGCGTGTACCAGGCGTGATATTTATATTCTAAGGCAACTAATAATCCAAAGTACAACAAGTCACTAAAGTGCACGGTCACACAATACTGTTGTATTTGAATTGAGGTGAATTTTGTTTGGTTTCAACAATGTTAAGCTATATAAGGCCGAATATGCCTCAACAATAACCAAGTAATATACAAACTTGGCTTTTATACCCTTCCCTTGGATCGTCGGTAGAATATGAACTATCACGCCTGGTACACACATTTTTAAAAGGAAAACAAATCATAGAAAACCTCAACCGTAAATTGTCGAGTTTTTAAAAACCTCGTATTTCTTTAACAATTTTGCCCCCTTTGCACTGCTCTATGACTTTGACTATATTAATATCTTTTCATTTTTTTAAATTCATTCGTTATACAAGGTGTAAACTATTTTCTCCAAAACGTGTATTTTTGCACTATTTCCTTTAAAAAATGCAACAAATATTTTAAAAACTCTTACATTATCAATTCCTACTTTATTTTTATTTATAAGTCTTCACACAAGGTAGGTAATTTCATAATTATACCCCTCTTCCAGGCTTTTCAACCAAATGGTTTTCACTTGAATTTTCCTACTTAAATGACCCTTAAATTAATGATTCTATAGTTTAAAAATGTGTAGGATTTGTGACCTCAAAATAAGGGGAGTAGTTGGTATGATATCTTTGATGGTAACAGATATCAACCCAATGGTGTCTTACCAATACCTTAAATAAGTGAACAAAGATCATTCCCCTCCCTGGTACTTTCTGATTTCTGTTCCTTTTTAGTGGTCTAAAAGTGTAATACTGAATAATATTGATTTCTGATTCATATTATACTCGTACCTTGCATGTTTATTTGATGTACCATACGTCCCTTTCAGTCTCAATCTTTATTCAAAACTTGTGATACTGAATAACATTGATTCCTGCTTTATATTTTACCCGTGTATGTTTATTTCACGTACCATAGCTATACCTCCCTTTCATTCTCAATTTCTATTTTAAACATGCCGTAAGTAGCTGGGTAGACAGGAGGTGCTGACTCTTCTGGATCACCAAGCCTTACTTGTAATTAAGAATTGAACTTGTATGTATGTTTTTATTAAACTTTATTCCGATTTAAGTGTAAAAGGTAAAAATCACCAACGCCATCTATTTACAAATTATACTATTCAGTAGATAATATAACACACACACAAACACACGCACACACACACACACGCACACATTAACACACTTATGTAATGAAATGTGTAAGCCAGCTCTCTTTAATGATCTGTAATTAAAGGTATAGGGGAAGCAACTCTAACTGGAAGAAAAAAGATAACCTTCGTACATACCTATGGTTGTGACCAGTGTTACGATGTAGTATACGGCATCGTAGTATGTCCATTTATAGATAGACTCAGATGATCTTTCTGCAGCCATGATCACAGCAGCACTAACAAGAATTACCACCATTAACAAAGGCACCAAAACTATTGTGGAATAGATAGGAGAGGCAAATATCTTCTTTGCTCTGTCTTTAATGCCTCGAGTCTTCCCCATTCTGAAATTTTGCGGAGTATCTGTTGACCTAAAATTAAAAAAAATTTACAAGATTGTAGAATACCCATCATACTTTTATGATACCATCAAAATACACATGTGGTTTTACGAGAAACTCTTCTGTAAAATATAATGTGACGTAAATAATGTTACACCGATGTCAGTGATACGGGGATATCCACAGCCTTTGAAAAGTGGTCAGGGTTTGTAAAATATATACTTACCCTTCCGGAGCACCTGAATTACTTCTCTGGTGGATTCGTATTGATCAATTATCCAGTTGCTGTTGTTATTATGATCAGTATGTCTATTGGTACCTTAACCTTATCTAAATCACTACAAAGAGCTAAACTATTATAAAAAATACATTAATCTCTTCAAGTACATGTACAGAGACGAACGAACTGCAGCAAGTAATTTACCCTTTTTATTTCAGAATAATTAATGTATTATTTTCAGCATGATAAAACATAGAGACCATTTATCCATAATCAAGCGATATTAATCGTTATATTTAACATATTTCTGCGATATTAATAAATAGGGCTATTGAATATTTATAATAGCAGTGGAAACACAAAAACAAAAATTAACAAAAGCCGTTAATGTAATCCCACCAAAATGCTTGTTTTAATAGCGCTTATATCAAATTTCGGTTTTGGCGTTTTCTCCTAAATAAGGAATTTTAACCTTCATAATTGATTACTATGGTAATACATGTATTATTATCTCTGGTGTGTACGATAGTGAAATTATAGAACCTTGTTCGACTAACTAGATTACGACTATAATTACTAATTACAGTCCAACCTGCCTTAAAGACCACATGTATAAAAGGGCCACCTGCTTATAAAGGCTAGTAGAATTGTATCCCAATTGTTCTTTATTCATATTATTTGAACCTTATTTAAAGGCCACTTTACTTGGTCCGTTTGGGTGGCCTTTATAGACAGTATTTGATTTGCGAATCCAACTTTCAATTTATAACGAATCACATAACCTCTCATTGTGTATACAATTTTTGATAACAAGTTGTTATACAATTCCCACATAATAAGTTGTTTAATATATTTATATTTTGGAGATAATTTATTTTTAGTTTTCAAAACGACCTGTAGACCGATATAGGGTATGCACAAAACGTATAACATCAATACAACTTTCCAACAACACGTTAGAAGTCTGTTAAATTATTTTGTTTTGCAATCAAAAACTATTGATCATTATCATATTACAACGAATACTTAATATTATCCAGTATTATTATCACCATGCATACATGTATATTCCGAAACGCCCGTCTAGTGCTGTAAAATTAAAACTGGTATAATATGTAATTAAAATATGAAAATAATTAAATGATACTTACGTGATTCTATACTAACTTGTACCTAAACGTCTAGGAAATCTGCATGCCTATCCGCGATTTTCAAAAAGTATGTCTGTGGAAAGGAAAATGTTTGCGTTATGGGGATTTTACATGGTGGAAATGGCGATGTAACACCGGTAACGATGTCCTTGGTGACGTTTTACAGCACAAATGCAACAGAATCCGCAATTCACCTGGTTTTTCAGCATGTTAAATTCCCATAGCGCCAACGTTTTACCCTGTGCAGATATTTTCTAGGCTAATCGCGAATGCGCATTCAGATTTCCTGTTACGACTAGGTACACGTAAGTGAAAAACATCACTGTTTATTTACATTTATTTGATTTTCCAAGGATATGAAGAGTATTTCGCTGTGACAAACAGAATGGTTCCTATTTGTAACCGTTCATTGTCATATTTTACAAATTTATAACGGGCAAATCAATAGCTACATCTACATTGACTACATACAAGTAGGTACCGAATAGGAAGTTAACAGCACGCCGGAATAATTTCATTATTCTATTCATTATTCTTACATTTATAATATTAAAACTTTCATAATTCAAAAACAATTAATGTCCACTCACAACCCAAAAGCAAAGTTTAATAATATGAAACTAAACATGTTACCTTACACCAGTTAATTAAAACAATTAACAAAAAATGGATAAAACTATTATACAATAAATAACAACAATAATGTAGATAAAAACAAGTAGGACAACACAAAAAAGAATAAAGCTGTGAAGGTTTCATATACACATTTTAAGATCCCATATTAATTATTATTTAACATACGATATAACAACGGGTGGTTACTTGTCGTTTTGTATCTCTTTTCGCTGTTATTTCATATACTTTTATTGTGTTATGGTTGTTTTTTTTAAATTTCATTCATGTTTGTCTTTATTTCCATACTTGTATTGTGTCAAGTACATTTTCTAATTTGTATTACCTTTATTTGGCAGATTTCAAAGTTTTTACTTTCCTGTTGGGATTAAGATTTAAACATTCATAGTTTCGCATGTTTGTATTAGATCGCAAATGTCTTACTGGTACTTCAATAGACGGATTCATTAAATATTGATGAATAATTGAAAATATTTTCGGTTTACATGGAGCTTGAAATCGAAAGCAAACATACCAATGCATTTCCAAACTACAATATGAGCTAGCATATTGGGTTAAATACGTACAAATTTCACCAGGGAAGTGATGCCGGGTGCTCCGAAAGGATAGGCATTTCCTCTCTTTAGCTAGCTACATCCTCCACGTGTGGTATCAAAACAGAGAATGAAAGGAACATGGAATTATGGGACGTCCAATTTATTAATGGGATACATAGACATTATACTTAAACAATATTGTTATGACTGCTATAAGTTTTTGTGGGCCTTGATAAACCTAGGCCTACAATATCCTTGCGTAATAAATTTACTTTTTTAAGCAGATTGTATCGTTGTATAAAGTTCCCGTAATGGGAACAAGCTATACCATAGCGTATTAATTGTGAACCAAATATACCATAAGCAGGAGAAACAGATATATATATATCATATTATTTTATAATATTATATGATTATATATACCACTGCATAGAAAAGGAAAGTTCACAATAGAAAAATTGAAGTCATCACGTTTGTCATACAGCTTTCAATGTAGCCTTTCGATAGCGACATTATTATTGAAGAAAATCTTATTTCTTATGGGACTTAAACATGAAATGGCATGCTTGTTTTTGATTTTCTAGAAAATATAGTATATGAAATTCTATGGGATAGAAGGTTCACTTATCTCGATCGCCCGTGATCAAAATCATATGTTTTTCTGACTATCTCCGTATCATACACCAGTCTGTATGTATGACAAAAACGCTCCAAAAAGCAAAATAATGCTAGAATTTGGACTTCTAAAACATTATTCGTTATTGGTGTTTTTTGCCGTAGGTGGAGTAAATTTTAGTCTTTGTTTTCTTATTTTAACATCTTAAAAACATTTGGATTTCCACGATGTTGCTCCGAGCACTACTGAGGAATTTTATTCCAAAAATGACATCTAGTGCTGCTATAATGAAACAGGTTTAGTAATAATTAGAAGTGTTGTACATTTAACTACATTGTGTCCGCCGACTCTTATTTAAATATTTTTAAATTATTTTATTAAATACGTAGTTCTAAAACAAAATAAAATAAAGTATAATACAATGTATATAGTTTCTTATCACGATATATCTTTCTAATTTTGGACTATGCCATAGACCCATATAAACAAAAAGGACGTCCTGGTTTTATCTCATTATAAGCTACGCCCGTGGAGTATGTCATAGACTTAAATGGACGAAAAACTCTGTTCTGTTTATTGTCAATAAAGTGACTATTGTTCTTGTAATAACATGACGTCTTTGGCCACCTGTCTCACATTTTCTTCATTTTGTGTGGTGGGTTGTTCATTCTCATTTTTCTGTTCAATCTCAGTATTCACACTGTCGAAGAAAGCAATATTAATGCACATTGCGATGATAATTAATCCCCCAAACATGTAGAAGACTAAGAAGGGAAAACCGTCCTTGTTGACTGGGATTATATCTCCAAATCCGATGGTACTAAGTGAAACAAATACAAAGTAAAGCATTTCAAAGTACGTGATATCTCTTTGCTGTTCTTCTAAAACCAAAAATATTGCTGAGCCAACCAAAATGTATATCAATAAAATTAAAAGTGGAATAATAAGTGGAATTGAAACATTTTCAACTTTTCTCGAGGTATTCTTTTTTCCCAGACAGCCACATAACGCGATCCATAAATACTTAGATAAAAGATTCAATAACTGACCAGCTTTGGCTATTGTTATCATTGCCAATGGGACAAACAGAACAATATAAAATATTGTGAGGATTTTCCCGCCTGTTGTATATGGCGTGTAGTTTCCATATCCTGAAAATAAAATAGTAAATGTTTGTTACCTAAAATGTGGTTTACACATTTGTAATTTGTAGCTAAGTACGTGGACTTGATAATAACCAGAACCATATAAGAACTTGAAACAACAACCAAAACAAGATAGACAAACTACTTTTCCAACTGATGTTTGTAACACAAATTAGTATCTACAGCCCAGTCACTGTGTTTGTGATAGTGAATTATACTTTATACCCATAGAAAATCAAATAAACTTGGATAATGATTGGCATTTTTTTTACTTAATATTACTTGTACCTAGATGTAACAGGAAATCTGTATGCGTATCCGTGATAAGCGTAAGATATTAATTCAAAGAGTAAAAAAAACGGTGGCGCTAACATTGGGGATTTAACATGTTGAAAAACCAGGCAAATGGCGGATCCTGTTGCGCAAATGACGTAAAAATTAACGTCACCAAGGACATCACTTCCATTGTAAACATCGCCATGCTCTACTTTCGGAAATGCTTTATGACAATCACGGATGCGCATACAAATTTGCAGTTACTACTATGCACAAGTAAGTGAATAATATCAAACATTAGTCAATTTTTTTAATTTTCTATGAAAATCAAATGTATTTTAATGTCACAAACACAATGAGTATTGTGGTTTTTGAGCAGCGTTAAGTCAGACACTAATTGATGATACATTTAAACATTGAAAAGAATTAACAATACTGTTAGTTTATAACAGGCATAAAACGGGTCATCAACGTTGTATAACAACTCATGTTATAATGTTAGTGTTCAGGATTGCTCTGGATATATTGGCCGTCATCACAGTATTGTTGGTAAGTTTGATGTCTCTGTGTCCAGGATTGTCCTGGATATATTTGACGTCTCATAGTTCCATGTTCCTTTCACACAATTTTGATTACACACGTGGCGGGTGTAGCTAGCTAAACAGTAGGTGATTACCCTTCCGGAGCACCCGGCCTCACTACCCTGGTGGAAGTTCACGTGTCTAACCTAACTTGTCAGTTCCAAAGTTTTTACTTTGCTTCTGGATTGTGATTCGGACATGGATTAGTATGTTTGTTTTTGATTATATCAGCCGAAATATTTTCAGTAAACATTTTCTGATATTAATAACCAGATAGAGTAAATTAAATATTTGTTGAAAAAAAAGACAGAGAAAGGACTAGGTCGAATTTCACAAAACAATGGCCAAAAATGTTCAATCCTTTATCAAAAATAATAGTTATTATAAAGTGTTTATAATTAGGAAACTTTTGGAGTGTTGTCGGGAACTTATATTTCAGCTTGTAAGTGTTAGGTTCAAATTGTCTTTTGGATCTATCACTTCGCTTTCGGTAATTCAGATACTCTGGACAACATTCAATCAGATACTCCAACATTCAACACTGAATGCATCGACAAAAGAGTATTGTTCTTAACTTTGAATACAAAACACAAACATACCAATCCATGTTTAAATCACAATCCCAAAAGAAAAGTAAAAACTTTGGAAATGGTAAATTAGGTTTTAAAACACGCGAACTTTTATCAGGGAGGTGAGGCCGGTGTTCCAGAAAGGTAAGTACCTCCTGATTGACTAGCTACACCCGTCACGTGTGTAATCAAAATTCAGAACAAAGGGAATGTAGAACTATTGGACGTCAAAAAGACGGATCATTCCGACCAACCTGACTTCGTTTGTACCTATCTTTGTCACCAAAGTTATAGTGTATTATATGGCGTCATAGTATGTCTATAAAGACAATCTGGATTCCTTCACTGTTCAAGAACTCAAAGTTTGGATAAGTTGTATAAGTGAAGTAATTTCAACGGGGAAATGAAATATCATCCCGACCAACCAGACTTTTGTACAAACCTATCATTGTCATCAAAGTTATTATATATATATAGCGTCATAGTAGGTCTAAAAAGACTTGGTCTGAATTCCTTCACTGTTTAAGAACTCAAACTTTGGGTACGTTGTATAAGTGAAATAATTTCAACTGGGAAATGAAATATCATCCCGACAAACCAGACTTTTGTACAAACCTATCATTGTCATCAAAGTTATAATATATATATGGCGTCATAGTAGGTTTATAAAGACTTGGTCTGAATTCCTTCACAGTTCAAGAACTTAAAGTTTTAATAAGTTGTATAAGTGAAGTAATTTCAACTGCGAAATACGTAAAACATCATTCAGATCAACCAGACTTTTGTACATACCTATCGTGGTGACTAATGTTATAATGTAGTATACAGCGTCGTAGTATGTCCAATTTGAATTAGTTCTTTCCACGACCATGAACACAGCAGCACTGACAAGAATTACCACGATCAACAAAGGCACCAAAACTATTGTGGAGTAGATGGGAGAAGCAAAAACTTTCTTAACTTTTTCTTTAATGCCCTGTGCCTTATCCATTGTGATTTTTTGTGTAACCTATAGAAATAAAAGGTTGTTTAGTAGAAAACAATAGAAGTAAACTTGGCATCAAACGTAGACGTTAGTTATGCCACAGCCATATTACATATATCGGTGATATGAAAACCTCGTCACTAGATACTAGTTTTTGGAAAACCACAGCGAGTATGACTATACGTGGATGTAGCAAATAAGCTTCAATTGCATCATTCAGGCCTCAATTATTTATCAAAACCACCTGTGGGTTTTGCGTTACCCGTTCGCACATCACATTCACAGGAACGGTGATGACTTTTTTCTCAACATAGTTTTTGGAAAACCACAGCGAGTAAGACTTTATACGTGGATGATGCAAATAGTCCAGTTTCAAAAATTTTACTTTGCTTTGATACCGGACTGAAGCCTGTCTGAAGTTTGAATGGTGCTTGTGTGAGGCTTGGGTTTTTGTCGTCTGATGTCAGTGTGAGGTCTGACTGAGGCTTGTGTGAGGCCCGAATGAGACCTTCTTGTGGCAACATGATGTGACTGGAATAAATATTTTGTAATACAAAGTGAGAAGTGTTAAGCTTTCTTCACCGTTATTTGGCTCTATATTAAAATGCGTATTGCCATCGAATGGAATAAATAAGATTTGAAAACGACCAATTCAATCTCCGTTAAATTGGCTCGCCCATAAGGCGGTGAGAAGAAATAGACAACAACAAAGCAAGAATAAAATACACCACCAAATAGAAGCATATGTTCCTTCCTCCCGTCTCCCTTTTATGTTTTGTTTGCCACAAAGACGACACCTTAATACTTAAGATCACTCATGATATGGCGATACATCGCAACAATTCATAATACTTTGATTTGTCATATATTATTATACATTCATAATTATCTTCTGGATACATAGGCGTCATATTTAATATCCTTGCGTCAACAATATATTTGTAAGCAGCTTGTTTCGTTGTTTAAAGTAGTGGGAACAAGCTCTACCTAAGCGTATTGATTGTGAAACAAATAAGCAGAACTGCAATCCTCCTTAGCTGATACGGGGTTCGGTTAACTAGAGGTCTAGAGCACGCGATAACTGCTCAGAGTCCCCACCATATAAGTTTGAATCTAGGCCAGGTCTAAATACTGCTTTGACAATTCGTCGATATAGGTCGCTGATTTTTTTTTTGAGAACTTTGGTTTCCTCCAACATCTCAGTATTGATCGTCTTGATATAATTGGGATAATACGACTTGGACCATATCACTTCTTTATACAGTTATGAAATAGACACAAAATTAAAATGCTAGATTTGAACTCTTACATATGTTACTACAATATATTTGTTATTTTCAAAACTTGCCCTATCTCTATGTGGATTGATTTTGTTGTTTATTTTTATTTTTTTTTGTAAAATTATACTTTTCGGGACAATAAATTGTATGAGCTATTATTCCCACTTTTAAACTGTTCGCAATATGATTAGTTTATTAGATTATAAACTCAATAACTTAATTTAACATGGGGTGTATGGAGATTACACAGGGGGTGTGCAAAGCAACGGATTACTTCTTCTTACAACCGCTTCGAATCTAAATGTATCAATCCGCAACTGACACTTAAAGAAATAACATAATATCACCCTCAGCCTGTACCTGCTTCCCTGTCAAGGAATTCCCTCTATTAGCTTTACTTTAGAATACTAGTATAAAATAAGCGGTAATGCTATATTGCTGTCAGCTTATTGTGTTCTACTCTTACCTTGACCTATAACAGCAGATGCATATATAATTACTGTGTATATATGCCTATATATACTACACATGTTCGCAAATGATTTCAAACATTAATACGCCAGTATTTGTGAGTCAAAAATAAATTGTAATATTAAAATGATGTTGTAAACAATATATATATACGGGAGTATATATATATATATATATATATATATATATATATATATATATATATATATATATATATATATATATAATCAATAAGCCACATGCGTTCACAATTTGTCCTAACATTGCATACGTGTTTCTATATTTAGGTTTTACACATCAATGATTAGCTAGGCCAGTCCACAATGGATGTGCGGATTTAATATTAATAATATTATCTAAATTAGAACAAAATGAACTTACGTGTTTTACATCTAACGACCACTTTCACGTTATACACACAAATAAAGAGTGGGTTTTGGAGGCTGTGCGATGCATGGAGATAAGAATCAAAGTACTGAGAGTACTGAAAGAGAGACTTGTTTCGACAAGCAAAAGGTTATTCATTGGAGTGGGTTATACGTCATATTCAAGAATATTTCACTCGTATCGAGACGTCACCAACTATAGTAGAAGTGAAAGAAATTTTGACTTGCGGTGCGCTTAGAATAATGTGTAGGGAGAGTACTTTAACGTGTCATGGATGTGCTAGCCTATACAATGGGCATCAGGTTTGATCTTCCGACGGACACCGTGAGTTTCATTTCTAAATGCCGAGTGCTTGGCGAAAGTACAGTCACTATGTATTTTCATGTCTTGGTAGGACCCGGGGCTCGAACCCACGACTCCCACAAACGAAGCGAGCACTTTACCATCGAGCTGTCGTAGTAGTAGCAAACAATTAGAATTAAATCAATAACAACAAAAATCAACCGCCTGGTTTATGGTTACCTTTAGTTGCCAGTTTCAAAAAATTACTTTTGTGAATTTGGCATGGATTGGTATGTTTGTATTATATTTAATGTAATACTAAGCTGAATCCTGTCTGAGGCCTGAATGGTGCTTGTGTATGAGGCCGACTTGGACCTGGTAGAAGAATGTTTTGGTCGCCCGAGCTCTGTGTGAAGTCAGACTTTTTGACTGCCCAAGATCTCAGTTAGGTGAATAGTAGACGTAAGAAATGTTTACCATTTCATTTTACATTGTTTTTCGTTTCTAGATTCAAATGTTTCAATTGAATTCCTTTGAATACAATTAGCATTTCAAAACAATCAAAATAATCTGCGTTAAATTGGATTGCCCATTAGGCAGTGAGAAACTATGGACAACAACGAGGAAGAATGAATAACACTACCAAATAGAAGCAGCTTCTAAAAATGCGTGCACCAGGTGTGATATTTATATTCTAAGGCTACTAATAGTCCAAAATACGGCAAGTCATAAAAAGTGCATGGTCACACAATACTGTTCTATTTGAATTGAGGTGAATATTTTTTGGTTTGAACCATGCTAAACTATATACATCCGAATATGCCTCAACAATAATCAAGTAATATAGAAACTTAGTTTTTATAATCTTACCCTGGATCGTTGGTAGCCTTAAAATATGAACTATCACGCCTGGTACACGCATTTTAGAAGGAAAATAAATAGTAGAAGTTTCCAAAAAAAACTCGTATTTCTTTAACAAACTCTGGCCCTTATGCACTGCTCTATGACGTTGAATATATTAATATCTTTTTATTTTTTAAATTTATTCGTTATACAAGGTTAAAAACTATTTTATCTCCCAAAACGTGTATTTTTGCACAATTTCCATTAAAAATGCACCAAATATTTCAAAAATTCTAAAAGTATCATGATACTTTATTTTTATTTATAAATCTTCACACTTGTGTAGCTAATTTCATAATTGTACCCCTCTATCTCGTTTTTCAACCCAATGGTTTTCATTTGAATTGTCCTACTTAGATGAACCATAGTGCTATTTTAAAAATTCGCCTTTGGCTCAGGTGAGCTAAAAACTCTAACAAAACATAAACTGAAAAAGTAAACCTATTTAGGAAAGAGGGTTGAACTTTTTTGAAAGAAATACAAGCAATGTTTTCGCCGAAATTTTAAATAAACACCAACAACAACAACACCTAAAAAGGAAAAAGAAACGGAGAATTACTCACTACTCAGTAGGTTGGTGGTGCTTTTGGATCGATTCCAGTCAGTACCCGAGGACACAATCAACGTAATCCGATTAACTATTGTATTTTTTTAGACGTGCAACGAGTTTGATATCTTGTTGTTTATGTAATAGCTTATTGCGTTCTGCTGTTACCTTGACCTATAAAGCAAACAGCAGATGCATATATAATTCCTTCGTGTATATGCCTATATATACTACATGTATATAGCTCGAAAAAATGTATATATGTTCGCTAATGATTTCCAACAATAATACGCCAGTAATTGTGCGTCAAAATTAAATTATAATATTTAAATAATGTTGTAAACAGTGCAATATATACCAATAAGGCACATGCGTTCACAGTTTGTCCCAACATTGCCTTCAGGACTGGACATACGGGTTTCTATATTTAGGTTTTACACATCAATGATTAGCTAGGCCAGTCCACAATGGGTGTGCGGATGTATGCATGTATATTAATATTATTATATTATCTAAAATAGAACAAAATGAACTTACGTGTTTTACATCTAACGACCACTTTCACGTTATACACACACAAATAAAGAGTGGGATCTTGCAGGTTGTGCGAATGCATGGAGATAAGAATCAAAGTACTGAGAGTACTGAAAGACGCACTTTATATCGACAAGCAAAAAAAGTTCGTTGCTGTCGATATGTTTGTTCGACGACACAATAGTTTGACATAAACAATCGGTTTAACATGTTCCTAATCTAAAAACCTATATGTGTAAATGCACTGACCTCAGACCTGAGGCTATTATTTAACAGTACCTCCTTAAGCTGGTCATTATCGAAAATAATTTTAAATATGTGTTGAAGTGTTTACTTTGCCATGGTGGATTAATATCCAACTGTGAGGTTGGCTAGCTGAATTTTCAGAGATAAGGGCTGTACCAAGGCTGTATTGTTAATCACCGAGTACTCGAGTGGCTTATTTGTAATTGAATAGCAGTATTCTGTTCTAGTACCCGTCGACATTCCTAGTAAAAGAATTATTTTTACTAGGAGTCACTATAAATTTATTTTTACGGATATTTATGTAAAAATACTCACAATTTTGCATATTGAAAATCCGCTTTACATGTATTCAAAATTCGATCTATACAAATGCATTAATAGATTTTTCTCAATATGAAATTAACTATCTTTTTACACAAAAATCAATTGATGCATATGTTAAAAATAATGAATAATTGTACTAACGGTGCCTCAAAGTTTTTCATTATCCCAAATTTGATTTTGTATCCAGTTTTTATATTATGGATATTTATTTGTATTAAGATCAAATAATCGACATACTTTTGAATTATTCAATAATATAGATATTAGGTACTTGCATATATATTTTGTAATTTCAAAGGATGATTCCCAAAACGCCAAGCTATCCGCCTATACGATTCAAAATTAAAAGTATGTTTTATTCATATTTATAGTGAAAAAAAACATAAAGCTACTATCAATTTGTAAAGGTTTATATGGTGAAAATGTCAGTAAAACAATGCATTATATGTTACAACACTTGTAGTCCATTAGGGTTGTCTCCGTATAACTGTATACAAACATGGAACGAGTCAGTGAAAATTAACGAGTTTATTTTAATGAATACACATAGAGCGCATGCCTCTCCATTCAAGATATTTTGAATACAAAAACTAACTTATTTTATTGTTAGATATGCAAAGTATGGTTAATAGAGAGATATGCGTTGACAGTGACGTTTGGAGAGTTGCCCAAATATAACCTCTTACTGGACCGTACTTGATATTAATAAACCCCCACTGTCAACAATTGCCTGCATGGTGTAGTAGATAAACGTAGGGACGTTATGCCTTACAATGTGGCTTCGAATCCCCATATTACAATTTTATTTTTTTTTAAATCATTTTAATTAAATGTATACTTTACGGCTTTATTTCTTTTTCATCTTTCATAGAATTTAATTGCAATATTATTTAGTATTACAAATAACATAATAGAAATAAAGACATGCAAACATATTTGCTTTATACATATAATATATATATATAACGACATTACAGTTAAATTTAAGTCCACTTGTCATTTCCCGTGTGTTTTGTGTACGTTGAACACACACTAGTAAACAAAATGCCAAATATCATAACTGTTCTTTATGTCACTAGCTGTCCAATTCTGAAGATCATGATTTCGCGATTGCTCGAATAGACTTGAAATCTGAATGTATAGGCTTACCCATTTTGATCTGCGGCAAACCAAATGCCATTTGCCTTATTTGCAATGAAAAAGTTTCCTTCGTGGAAATTTCACAGGCAAGAATTGACATTTTCGTCAAACAAGGTATCCTTGTACCGTCTGGTGTTCGCATATGCTCTAGTCAATTATCTGGACAAAATATAAAACCTTCGTTAGTCATTGATGCTACAAAGATGAAAACAGTTCCATTAAGTCTACACACAACGATAACTTTGACTAAACCGAAGTATTCTGCTTTGTAATCACACTGGCATGACGTCAATAGACACATTGTATTCGCATTACGTCGAAAACAAAACAAGACATTGTGACACGTGAGTTTTGTTTTTATGCATGCTGCTTTCTGGCAGAGTAATGACAATGTCTGACAGTAGCGCTACTCTTTGGTGCTGAATAACAAACATTTAAATTATATAAACAGCGAGCCAACCAGAACCAGTAAAGTCAGCTTTCACACACGTGATTATAGAAAATAAAATGTTATTCATATGCAAAATATATATAAATATATAAATTTATATTTGGCCTGGAAGTAGTGACGCACACAAAGGTGTTATAAAAGTATTCATATTAATCCATGTCCAAATCACAACCCAGAAGCAAAGTAAAAACTTCGAAACTGACAAGATGAACTTGCACCATTGGAGTGAGACCGGATGCTCAGGAATAGTAAGCACCTCCTGTTTAGCTAGCTACTCCCACTGCGTGTGTAATAGAGTGACAGTAATATGGAACTATGAGACGCCAAATATATCTGTACACAGAGATATCACACTTATCAACAATACTGTGATGGCAGCCATAAAACTTTTTCTGGGCCCTGATAAGCCTATGCTTGCAATACCTTTGGTTCAACAAATTATTTGTAAGCAGCTTGCTTCGTTTTATAAAGTTCCTATAGTGAAAACAAACAAAAATATACTGAAGATACCATCAACAAAATGTTGGAGATTTTGATAGATAACATATTTGTTTTGTTTGGTAATATAGTTTTTCAAACAATCGGTACACCAATGGGTACAAATTGTGCACCATTGCTTACTGATTTCTTTCTTTATTCTTATGAAGCAGAATTTATGCAGAACCTTGTTAAATCTGGAGAGAAGACTGTCACCAAATCATTCCACTCAAATACAGATATATAGATGACGTTCTGTCTCTTAACAATCCTAAATTTGGAGACTATGTAAATGTCATCTATCCTAGTGAGCTTGAAAAAAAGACACGACTGACTTCTCAAGTTCTGCTTCATATTTATACTTATAACCGAATTATGACGCACACGAAAGGCTACAATTGAAACTTTATGACAAACGTGATGACTTCAATTTCTCTATTGTCAACTTTCCTGTTTTATGCAGCAATATACCTGCTTCTCCTGCTTATGGTGTATTTGTTTCCCAATGAATACGCTATGGTAGAACGTGTTCCCACTACTTTGTACAACGAAGTAGGCTGCTTGCAAATAAATTGTTGACTCAGTGATATTGCAAGCCTAGGCTTTTCAAGGTCCTCAAAAAGTTTTATGGCCGTCATCACATTATTGTTGATAAGTTTGATGTCTCTGTGTCCAGGATTGCCCTGTATATATTTGACGTCTCATAGTTCCATGTTTTTTTCACACAATTTTGATTACACACGTGGTGGGTGTAGCTAGTTAAACAGGAGGTGCTTATCCTTTCGGAGCACCCGGCCTCACTTCCCTGGTGAAAGTTCACGTGTCTAACCTAACTAGTTAGTTCCAAAGTTTTTACTTTGCTTCTGGATTGTGATTCGGATATGGATTAGTATGTTTGTTTTTGATTTCTTTAAATCGGCCCACCTTAGCTTTCCTGATCTGAAGGCTCAGATGAGCTTACAGAATGGTTCACCTTCAATCGTGTGTTAACAAATCAATTTTTTATCATCTCCTTAAAAACTGCTGGGTGAAAGTTCATGAAACCTTTAAACTTTCGGATTGGCACAAATGAAGGAGCCATGTCCACTTGGGACCTTAAAAAGCAGCAATTTTGAAAAGTCACTCGATCTAAATCGCAATGTGTAGCTTTGTAATTAATGGACCAAGTACGAAAACATTTCGCAAATAAGTTTATATAACAAAGCTGTAGTTAATTTTGTTTTTTACAGATTTTGAAATTTTAGCATGTGTTAATTTTGAAATATAATTTAGGTAACTCATGTCGATATGAATTTAATGCTTTGTGCGAAAAAATAATTTTATCTATAATTAAATTTTTTGCTTATTTATATTTTTCTTATTTTTTTTATTTAATCTTACAGGTATAATCATTGAATATAGATAACAATAGTTACATAACATGTACTAATCTTAACAGTTAAATAATTATTTTTACGTCTAACAAATTGTGCAAGAGAGGTATTTCATTTCTTCGTAATATAGTTTGAATTCTAAGTACATTATCACTGTAAGTCTTGTATAGTGCTATTACACTGAGCACCGGTAACCCACCAGTCATACAAACTCTGATACCATCTCGTGTACTTATCTTTGAAGTGTAAACGACGACACAATTCACAATAAGTTTTAGGCAAAGGCTTGTACACTCTCGCTTTATAATGTTTTCTCCAACCAAAATAACTTTGGTAATCAGTCTCGTTTTCAATCAGATATTTCAAATAATCTGACAGTCTTTCGACAGTTTTAAAATTAGCTGTGTTTATATAAGATTGTGAGGGAAAATACTTATTATAAAATGCCCCGCCTCTGACAATAGGGACGATGCTATTATTTAGAGGATTGTAGGCTTTTTCAGTTATATAATCGCGACAAAATGAATTTTCAGCCGACAAATAGAAAAAATATTTTTGAAAAAATTCGCGCCAACATTTATTATTCGCTAAATTTTTACAATTTATTTGCATAGTTCCACATTTTCCAAAAATATCAACTTTGATATATTTTTGAAGTATTTTAGTAAATTCATCTCTCCTGCTTTGAGCATAACAATGACTTACTAACCAGCTTATAGGTTCTGATTTGTTAGCTGGATCATAACCAGTGTTTTTTTCTTTCACAATTTCATGATTAAAAAATAAAATATCGGAATCTAAACGGTATGTCATTGTCCAATTCATTAAATTGTTCCATTGTATAAATCCTGATGAAACTGTTTTCGGAGATTCCAGATTAAAAAATATCCATACTTGTCCTTTCTTTTTCTTTCTTTTCGGAACTCTGGGAAATGCGGAAGCTACGAAAAGCACAGCCTCGCTATCGTCCCACCTGTTTCTATCGTCTGTATAATTGCACTTGTATGGGCATGCTGCATTATCTGGGAAAGCTAACCATTTTGGTCGATTGTAGTATAGGATAATAGGGTTTCTTCGTTGTAACGGCAGCTCTGCCATCAGATCTTCCCTTGTTGCATTGCCAAGGCCGACATTGTAAGATTCTAAGTATGTTTTCCATGGTACATGAACTACCTCCAATTTGTCAAGATGATATAATATGAAAACACATAGTACATAGAATCCTGCAAACATCAACGAAGTCCTCAATGAGAAATGTATCCGCTTTAAGTCCTAAAATTATAAAATATAAAAGTGGTTTTACAGGCTATGTCTTTATTGTCTTAAAATTTGTCGATTTTGTCTTGAATTATTTCAGATTATTATAATTCAGATGCCTTAAATAGCACAAATTGTCTTTATATCGTTTAATACAGGAGGATAGTTCAAAAGTTTGCAAATTAGTTCATAATATGACAAACCTTCTTTACACTTTGCATAAATACAAGGTTCAAAATCATGCGGAACGCACTTGATCGTACCAGTAAAATTCGACCTGTACTACGGCAGGCATATTGGATTTCGAAATGGTCGCAAAATGAAATAAAATCCCCATGAATATTGTATGTTTAAGATATTACGATTGTGAAATGAACATTTAATGTAAAATGAATTAAAATAGTAATTATGTCTTGGTTTACATTTTACCTACAGTATCCATTTAATCAAATACTACCACAGTAGTTGAGCTGGTAGGATGTTTGCTTCGTATGTTTGAGGTCGTAGGTTTGAGTCCCAGCCTGGTTTGATCAAGCACTTGGTATGAAGAAATGTGAGACTTGAGAATAGACCTAAAAGCCTATATTCCGTGTCACGGCAGGCATGGTAAGTTAAAAAACCTTATCTACACATTGCCATTTGCGCACTGCAAGTTTCAAAATATCTGCCACTTCATCTATTGCTGGTGACGTCATGATATAAGTGCAATATCGTTAAACCGAATTTAGCCAATCAATCAATCAATCAATCAATCAATCAATCAATCAATCAATCAATTAATCAATCAATTTTATCAAAGTATAGTTGGAATGTGTACTTCAAGTAAATGTTAATCAAGTATCAACATATTATTATATAAAAATTATGTAACATCTTATAAATATAACTTTTATGTTTACATCTAAGAAAGGAAAATTTGAACAGGTGCTCTTACAACAACATTAAAACAGTACAGACTTGTTTAAAGTTTAACACTAAACTAACGAATTAGTGCCGATGCGGCAGTTCATCTCGACCCTTCGTTAGCCATTTCTCGACGTTTTTGGTCAGTGACTTTCAATGTTTTTACAACTTTTCTGTCACTAGCTCTCTACAACCTGACGACCGAGTCTCGACATCTTTTCGTTAGCTAAGTGTTTAATTCTCGACAGGTCTGCACGTATATTTATTGATTGAAAACAGCTGCTGAAGAAAATATTGTTCAAATGTAATAATAATGTTAAATGTTTGTGTAAAATTGATTTAAAGTTGTTCTTAATTGATTATATATAAATACGTTCGTGATATACGTTCTTAAATATTTCCTCTTTCTTTCAAAACCATTTTATGAGTAATACCATCCATACTATATAACACGTTAATATTGAACTGATGAGTTTGAGTTCATCGCAAACTGAGCAATCATATGTGCAACAGGCCCCGGATTCACAATCATACCTCAACTTAAATTTAAGAATTTTCGGCAAGGTCTTTTTGAAGTTACAAATAAATATAAATGTATTTGTCAAAACTTAATGCAGATATCCTAAGCTCGATATAATCTTTAAACTGACACCTTAAACACCTCAATATCCTAACAATTAACAAAATTGTAAGGGTTTTTAATTTGTAAAATTAATTCAAATTAAGAAAATCTTAGTCAAGAAATGATTCTGTAACTAGGGTTAGGTTTAAAAAAAAACTATTCGGACAGTAAATCTGTTTTATACAACTTTGTGAATACGAGGAATATCTATTACAGAAAAAAAACATTTTAAACAATATTTCCTTGAGAAATCCCCTACTTTTGTTCTATTGTCCCGTACTCGTCAATAATAAATATTGAAATCAAAGGTCAAGCAGACAGGTAATGTTGTTTGCTGTTTGTTGAAGGCTTAATTATTTGGCGTCATAAACTTGATGGGCTTAACACATACCACATAGTCAAATATCTTCAACACGGCCAAACTGTTATATTATTATTTGTGAGTGATTCTGTGATATGTATCACCAAATTCATAGAACTGTTTGTATTTTTAAAAGCATTTAACGTCTAATACCATCCATAATATAATTCCAGCTATATAACTGGAAGTTTGATTTAAACTTAGACTGGGCATCGTTTTTGATTAACTTAAATTTACCAAATTGTGGCAAGCTCTTTTTGCAGATGCGAATAAATATAAAAATATTTGCCAAAGCGAATGCAGATGTTATAAGCTTGATATAATCATAAAAATGACTTAAACACTCAATTTTAACAATTAACATTTGTCAAATTCGAATCAAGAAATCTGTTAAGAAATTACTCTGAAACTGGATACTGGAAACTGGGGCCAACGAAAATATTGTTACAGCCAGTCGAAATTCAGAGGTGTACATAAGGTCTTTCAATACTAGTATTTAACAATATAACACGTCTGAATTTAATCTGTACGAACTAAAAC
Source organism: Anadara kagoshimensis (assembly GCA_021292105.1). NCBI lineage: Eukaryota > Metazoa > Mollusca > Bivalvia > Arcoida > Arcidae > Anadara > Anadara kagoshimensis. Next base: position 44,762,965 of record CM037875.1, read on the forward strand.
CGATACATTAAAATGTCTTAAAGTACAGATATATTTACACTCACCATAATTCCAATTCCATTCCAGAAATCAGAAGCTGAACATGTGAAGTGTAGTGACGACCTTTTGTACCTGCGATTTGAACAAAGAACGTTGTCTGATTTATTTATATCGATTCATTCAAACGATCGGCAATACCTTTACCAGACGGTGCAATTGGTTAGTGAATAGTACTTAAATGATAGTTCATTCCAAGATAACCACTACAGGAGCACAGTCACTAAAGTGTTGGTTTTGTATATATCAGACGTCGGGATCTGACCAAGATTTGAAAAATAGGTTATGATAGCTCCTTCGCCAAACACTCTACAATCACATGGTCCTACGGGAGAAATCTTGACAATCGATACCCTGTGTAATGATACGTAGTGTGAAATGTTAAAGAACTCTCCCTACACTTTGTCCTGAGCGGACAATCAATCAATCAATCAATCAATCAATCAATCATCAGTCAGTCAATCAGTCAACCAGCTGTCGAAGATACTTTTTAGCTGGGGTTCATCAATTTTCGTGATATGTATACCCATAGGATATCACCAGACGATGAATTTATCTATACAGCTAATATTCGTATACGGTGGTTGACCAAGTACACATAAACATTATGCTTCCCGTGATATAGATGAAACAAACACATGTTTTTCCTATACGTACATGTACTGACCCGTAATAAATATTTGATTTTTGTCATCGAAATGGTCAATTACATATTAAAGGTCACCGGTCACAAAAAAAACGAATTTATTTTAGTATTAATTTCCAAAAGATAACATAATAAAGAGTCGAAAACTCTTCCTTTGGAAAATGCACAAAACTGGAAGTGACGCAGAAGGTGTTATCCCAGCTATTTAGTAACTGAAGCTTGTATAGTGAACTGTATATATTACCCAGATTTATCAGTAGTTACGTCTTCTATTTTTTTATATATTTATTTATTTTAAGCATTGGATATTTCAATTACCTTCAATTACCAATTTTCGGCAGAAAAAAATAAACAAAAAATAAACATAATAACAATAAATAAAGAAATAACTATATTTGTGTTTGCTCTAAGTATGATATACCATTACTAATACTTTTACAAAACGGCATAATTTTACATTTCTTTTGAAATTTCTTTATTCATTTTCATCATTTCTTTTAAATTTTTTTAAAATCTTTTTTTAGCTATTTATCACAACGAATTAATAAAAAGAACACAAATTTTCGTTTTTTATTTAAAATATTATTTATATTATTTTTCATTAATATAATTTTAATTATCTTTACATCTCTCTTGGATTTATTTATTTATTTATTCATATATCCATGACAACGAATTTTTTTATTTAAAATATTGTTCATATTAATTTTCATTAACATTTAAAATCATTTTAATTATCTTTACTTTTCTTTGGAGTTATTTATTTTTATTTATTTATTTATTTTTTATTTATTTATTTATTTATTTCGGTCACTATTAAAATTACATGTAATTTTCTAGTTCTTTTTACCGGAGTCTTTAGGGTTTTTTTTCTTTAAAATTTCTATTCTTCTCTCTTATTCAGCTATATTATGACCTCATATTGATTTTAATTCATGTTTATTTTAGAATTTGCCCCATTTTTAATTTCTTTTTAGATTAAAGTCAATGATTTATTATTATCATTATTATTATTATTATTATTATATTATTATTATTTACCCATGTAATTAATAAAAAAAACACGTTTTCGAGTAGAATCCGTGTCCAAAACCTGTAGTTTTTGTACAACGAAATATAAAAGTTTCTCAAATCAAATAATTCATTCCAGGATTACTTAAATATGAAAACGTTTGTAAAAAATTTCCAATTCCTAATCAAATTCAATAGCTTCTTATTCCTTATTTGCAGTAAGTTTAGTAATAATAATAATTATTATTATTATGCAAATTGAAGTCTATGTCAGTGCGTAATGTTTTTTTCTATTTTCTGTTATAATTTCTCCGATGGAGTACTAATTCAAATTCTCATTTTTTTTAAATCTTCATGTTTGATTCTGTTTAAATTTATTTTCAGTGTTTCCACGATGAAATTAAAAAACTATGAACCCCATTTGAAAACAGTTCACTTGTTAAATATTGCGGTATAATACAATGCACTAGATGGTAATATTGATGCATTGATGACTTGCTTTCGGATTGGCACAAATAAAAAACACATGTCCACCTCGGATCTCATAAAGGGGAAATTGTGAAAAGTCACCAGATCCAAATCGCTATATTTACCATTTGTAACTCAACTGTTTTTATCTACTGGACCAAATACAAAATCACTTAATTACGAATATACAGAACAGGATTTTATTTAATTTCGTTTTTACAGTTTTTGAACATTCTAGCAAGTGTTACTTTTGAGATATAATTTAGGTACATCAAGCCGATATATGAATGTGATGCTTTGTGCGAAAAGTAATTACATCTTCTAAGTTTTGTTTGTGTATTTATTTTTTTATTTAATCTCCTAGATATAATAATGTTCATGGATAACAACAGCTACATAACATATAAAATGCACTAAATATAACATTTCAATAATTTTTTCACCGTCTAACGGACTTTGCAACTTTTTTCATTTCTTCTTTATATAGTTTGACTTCTATAATACAGGTCTATCGAAAGTTTTACACTAAGCTAAATAGTTAGTGCTGAACAGACAACTCATCTCGACCCCTCGTTATCTAGATCTCCACAGCTTCTACCATCTATCTCTTTTCGTCCATTAGCTATCCATATCTCAACCACTCGTCTGCCTAAGTTTCGACACCTTAACGTCAGTTCAGTGTTAAACTTTCGACAAGTCTTTACTTTTAGCACATTATCACTGTAAGTCTTGTATAGTACTATTACACTGAGCACCGGTAACCCACCAGTCATACAAACTCTGATACCATCTCCTGTACTTATCTTTGAAGTGTAAACGACGACACAATTCACAATAAGTTTTATGCAAAGGCTTGTACACTCTCGCTTTATAATGTTTTCTCCATCCAAAATAACGTTGGTAATCAGCCTCGTTTTCAATCAGATATTTCAAATAATCTGACAGTCTTTCGACAGTTTTAAAATTAGCTGTGTTTATATAAGATTGTGAGGGAAAATACTTATTATAAAATGCCCCGCCTCTGACAATAGGAACGATACTATTATTTAGAGGATTGTAGGCTTTTTCAGTTATATAATCGCGACAGAATGAATTTTCAGCCGACAAATAGAAAAAATATTTTTGAAAATATTCGCGCCAACATTTGTTATTCGCTATACTGTTACAATTTATTTGCATAGTTCCACATTTTCCAAAAATATCAACTTTGATATATTTTTGAAGTATTTTAGTAAATTCATCTCTCCTGCTTGGAACATTACAATGACTTACTAACCAGCTTATACTTTCTGACTTGTTAGGAGGATCATAACCAGTATTTTCTTCTTTCACGATTTCATGATTAAAGAATAAAATATCGGAATCTAAACGGTATGTCATTGTCCAATTGATTAAATTTTTCCATTGCACAAATCCTGATGGATATGTTATTGGAGATTCTAGTGTAAAAAATATCCATATTTGTCCTTTCTTTTTCTTTCTTTTCGGAACTCTTGGAATATCGGAAGCTACGAAAAGCACAGCATCGCTATCGTCCCACCTGTTTCTATCGTCTGTATAACTGCATTTGTATGGGCATGCTGCATTATCCGGGAAAACTAACCATTCCGGTCGATTGTAGTATAGGATAATAGGGTTTTTTCGTTGTAACGGCAGCTCTTCCATCGGTTCTTTTTTGTTTGCATTGCCAAGGCCGACATCGTAGGATTCTAAGTATGATTTCCATGGTACATGAGCTACCTCCACTTTGTCAAGATGATAGAATATGAAAACACATAGTACACAGAAACATGCAAACATCAACGAAGTCCTCAATGAGAAATGTATCCGCTTTAAGTCCTGAAATTAAAAGATATGAAATTGGTTTTACAGGCTATTGTCTTAAAATTTGTCGGGTTTGTCTTGAATTATTTCAGATTATTATAATTCAGATAGAACCACAAGTTTACGTAATATCGTTTAGTACATGAGAATATTTCAAAATTTTGCAACTTAGTTCAAACTGTGACAAAACATTTCAAACTTTGTATATATGCAATCCAAAACAAACATACCAAAAATATTATCCATGTTCGAATCACAATCCAAAAGGAAAGTAAAAACTTTGGAACTGACAAGTTAGGTAAAGTTCCAACAGGGAAGTGAGGCCGGAAGCTCCGGAAGGGTAAGCACCTTCTGTTTAGCTAGCTACACCCGCCACGTGTATAATCAAAACTTTTTGAAAGGAAAATGGAATTATGGGACTTCAAATACATCCAGGGCAATCCTGGACACAGAGACATCATACTTATCAAAATTACTGCGATAACGGCCATAAAACTTTTTGAGGGCATTGACTAGCCTAGGCTTGCAATATCCCTGAATCAACAATTTATTTGCAAGCAAAATGCTTCGTTGCACAAAGTCCCCGTGGTGGGAACAAGGTCTACCATAGCGTATTATTATGGAATCAAATACACCATAAGCAGGGGAAGCAGGTATATTGCTGCATAGAAAACAAAAATTGGCAATAGAAAAATTGAAGTCATCACGTTTGTCATAAAGTTTCAAATTGAGCCTTTCGTGGGCGTCATAGTTCAGGTATAAGTCTTAATATGAAGCAGAATTTGAGGAATCAGTCGTGTCTTTAATTTCAAGCTCACTAGGATAGATGACATTCACATAGTCTGCAAATTAAGGATTGTTAAGGGACAGAACGTCATCTACATATCTATATGTTGAGTGGAATGATTTGGCGACAGTCTTCTCTCCATATTTAACAAGGTTCTGCATAAATTCTGCTTCATAAGAAAAAAGCAAGGTTTAAAATCATGCGGAAAACACTTGATCGTACCAGTAAAACTCGACCTGTACTACGGCAGCGATATTGGATTTCGAGATTGTAGCAGAATGAAATAAAATCCCATGAATGTTGTATTTATAAGATATAACCATGGTTAAATGAACCTTTTATGAAAAGTGAATTGAAATAGTAATTATGTCCTGAATTACATTTTACTTACAGTATCTATTTATACTAAATACCACTAAGGAAGCTCAGTTGGTAGGATGATCGCTTCGTATGTGAGTTGACAATGGCAAATTTGTTGTCTCTCTCAAGTCAAACGATTACCATCCCCATTAGTTTTGACCTCGGATGCCAACAGAATTGTTGGTACCGCCAGTCGAAATTCAGAAGTGGTCACAAGTTCTTTCAAGTTTTACAAATATAACGCGTTTGACATTATTTTGCACGGACCACTTTAAAGAAGGGTTATTTACACTTACCATATTTCCAATTCCATTCCACCAATCAGAAGCTGCACAGTACCACTGACAAATTCCAACCTTGTGCAAGGTGTAGTGACCTGCAATTTGAACAAAGAACGTTGTCTAATCAATCAATCAATCCCAGATACGTTAAAGTGGGGGCTCATCAAATCTGGAGGTAAAATGTGAATGAATCTAATATTCACATACAGTGGTCGACCAAATACATGGGTAGTGTTAGGATTTGTAGTTATATAATAAATAAATCAATACAGGTGACATAAACATATGTGTTCCCTAAAAATAGTGTACTGGTCTGTAATAAATATTTAAATTTAAGGTTAAGTGGACAGGTAAATGTTGTTTGGCTATAGTATAAGATTGATTGATTGAATGGATTTTTGACGTCACAGTTATGAATATATCACGTATATCAAGCTGTCATCAGCTATATAGTCAGGGGCAGATCTCAAAAAGTAGCCTCTTTATTGACCCCCTAAACTTTTTTGTTAAAAGCAGGAAACATGGTGGACCTTATTGCCATATATGTACTTAGTTAGGTTAGGTATGTTTCCATCTTGACTTTTTCCGTTTAATAGAAATATGGCTGCCAATCCAAGATGGCCGCTAAAAAGATAATTTAAGTATAAAAATTAAATATCAAATCAACCACTCAACCTTTTTGAACTTTGGTATTTGATCATTTTCAGGATTGCCTTGGATATATTTGACGTCTCATAGTTCCATGTTCCTTTCACACAATTTTGATAACACACGTGGCGGGTGTAGCTAGCTAAACAGCAGGTGCTTACCCTTCCGGAGCACCCGGCCTCACTTCCATGGTGGAAGTTCACGTGTTTAACCTAACTTGTCAGTTCCAAAGTTTTTACTTTGCTTCTGGATTGTGATTCGGAAATGGATTAGTATGTTTGTTTTTGACTAAATATTTATACTAATTTTCCATGAAAACACATTGATTGTAAAATTCAATATGGCCGCCATTTTTAAGATGGCCGACTTAAAATCATCGCGCTGCATTTTAAATCAAATACAACATAGGATTCATTATTTTATGACATTAAACCAATGTATTGTATTTAATATATATGTATTTAGTTAGGCTAAGTATGTTTCCACCTTGACTTTTTCCGTTTACTGAAAATATGGCTGCCAAATCCAAGATGGCCACCAAATAATTTTAAAAAATAAAATTCAATAACAAATCAACCGCTTAACCTTTTGAGTTGAACAATTATTGGTTGTCAAATTCAATATGGCCGCCATTTTCAAGATGGCCGACTTTTTATCATCACACTGCATTGTTTTAATTGAATTAACCAATATATTGAAATTGTTAATCCTCCTTTAAAAGCTTTTTACACCAGCATGATTCAAATCCACAAACAACTGTGCAGTAAAATGTGTTTTTCACAATAATTAAGCTGCACAAACATCACAAAGATTCAACAATTCCACATTCATAAATATTGAAGGTCAATTTTCCAACCACTAACAAGTGTTTATGGTAGTTTTTACTGAGAAAATAACCATAGATTCCAAACCATTTCCTGATAATTAATGTGTTGAATGTGCATGACCGGAACGTATCTTGTAAAGTGGCAATGACGGAACATATGACTGTCACGTTCATGAAAGTTTTTGTTAAGGGTTGGTAGTTTTAAATAGATTACAAACAAAAGAATCTACACTTGATAACAGCATTACCGACTTTATCGTATATTCATAAGCTTTCAGTGCAGTTTTCAAACTCTGTAATTTGTTTGAACACTTTCCATGCTAGAAGCTCAATCACTCACGGTCTGTTCATCAAATACCAACATATCTAAATGTTTTTCTTCTGATATTTCTTATCGACGCCTGGAAATTTTGGTTTCTGTTTTGTTGTAGTACTGTTTAGTTGTGAAACAAAACCAAGAGAATAAAAACGCCTGATCATTATCCGTTATTCTATCCATCTCAGTCGGCATAAGGAACAAGTCTTGAGTCTGCCTATTTATGGTTTGCACAAAGACTTGATGTATCTCGCCCTGTACTCGAGAATGTAGCATTTGGATTCGCAACTCTCCACGAACCACTGACTCCTTGCCTTGTACTTCCTTGCAGAACTCATTTGATATAAAACTAGTCAGTTAAACCTTATTCTCTCCCGTATTTATTAAATTGTTCAAATTTTCAGGAAACATGGAATTCCATCTCTCTTCTGCATCCTTTAAATATGTTTATACAACGGTGCAAACTGCTGATGAATTGTTGATGTAGGGATAGTGCAAGCCTTGGCTTATGAAGGTCTCTTAAAAAGTTTTATGGCTGTCATCACAATATAGAATGGTGACTCTGTATACGAAAATACCATGGATATGTGGCGTCCCAATCATATTCCTTTTCTAAAAAGTGTGGGATGCTCAATAACCCTTCCAGGTCACTCGATCTCACTTCCTGGTGGATGTTCCTGTGTTAAACTTAATTTGAAAGTTTCAAGATTTTCAGTGATTTTGACATGGATTGGCATGTTTGATTTAAATTTATTTTTTTGTCTGGTTTAAGCCTTTATAAAAGCAAACAATCTACTCTAACACTATTTTCTAAAACGATACTTTGTGGTTATTGCGAGACAATCTTCAAAGTGCATATTGTGGTTTTCCAATGCTGTTAACCAATGCCGTACCATATATTGTCGTATAGGTCTTTATATTTTTCGGTACCATTATAGAGTTTCAAAAATCAAAATAATAATAGCTAAATAATATCATGGTGCCAGTAAAAAAAGGAAGAGGTAATGGAGATATTGATATACTGGACAAAAAGAAGTAACTGTATTCTAAGTAACACCATCAGGTAGTTTACGACCAATCAACAAACATCTGATGTAGTCACAGGTTGATGATGTCATTCAGAAATTTCAGAAAAAAGGTATAAGGATTTGTACCATAATAGAGAGTATGACATTGGTTAACAGCAATGGGAAAGCACCAATGCACACACCTTTGGCAAGTTTGTAGATCTGCAAATAGCACAAAGTGTAATTTAAGGAATAGTGATAAAGTAGATGTTTTGTGATGTTTTGTTTGATATTTTGAGCAGTTTATAATGTCTGACAAGAAAAAAATAATTCAAAAACACAAGAATCTATCTACAAATCACAATCACAGCGCATTAAAACCGGTAAGAACTGGTAAGAATAATTCGATTTAAAGAATAAAACATGTACTTCAGAATATAGATGTAAAGTTGAAAATTGGAATAATTCAATATACATACAGGCGAGAATAAAGAATGAATCTGATTTTTTTATTTTTATATCAAATGAGCTAAACAAAAAGGATGTATTGCAAGCAGTTGATGGTAAGGTTAGGGATGCAAATACTACATTCTCGAGTACAGGGCGAGCTAAATCAGGCCTTTGAGCAAACTATAAAGAGGCAGGCACAAGAATTGTTCTTTGTGCCAAAGGAGATAAAGAAACAGATAATGGTCAGACGCTTATTCTTTGTAGAGATGCAGATGTTTTTATGGTCTTGGATTTTGTTGTACAATGAATGTTTTGGAAATAAAAGATTGTTTTTAATCCTATATTCATAGCTTTTGCATTTTTGAACCGGGAAATATGTTATATTCTGATTATACTTATATAATAAGTATAAGGGATACACGTATAGAATATATTACTGCAAGATGCCCGTGGATGTTAATCATGTTGCTGTTTGAATGTTTGAATAAGCGAGATGACTATTTTTTATTGCAGACGTCAAAAGTCATAGCTATTAAATTAATCCAAATGATCTTTATTGAAAACTTGAAAAATGTTTCGGTACGTTATTTTATTTACATAAAATAAGTTTAAAGAGCTGTACTGATAATATTTTCACATAATATGTAACACACACACACACACCACACACACACACACACAAGAGAGAGAGAGTAATGAAATGCAATCCTTTGTTGTATGCGGCCATCTTAAATCGGACATCGGTATTGAATTTGACAACCAATAATTATTCATGGAAAATTAGTATAAATATTTAATTGATCAAATACCAAGTTTCAACTCAAAAGGTTAAGCGGTTGATTTGTTATTGAAATTTATTTTTTAAATATTTTTTTGGTGGCCATCTTGGATTTGGCAGCCATATTTTCAGTAAACGGAAAAGGCCAAGGTGGAAACGTACTTAGCCTAACTAAATACATATATATTAAATACAATACATTGGTTTAATGTCATAAAATAATAAATCCTATGTTGTATTTGATTTAAAATGCAGCGCGATGATTATAAGTCGGCCATCTTAAAAATGGCGGCCATATTGAATTTTACAATCAATGTTTATTCATTGAAAATTAGTATAAATATTTAAATGATCAAATATCAAAGTTCAACTAAAATGTCTGAGTTGTTGATTTGATATTGAAATTTTATACTTAAATTATCTTTTTTGGCGGCCATCTTGGATTGGCAGCCATATTTCCATTAAACGGAAAAAGTCAAGGTGGAAACATACCTAGCCTAGCTAAGTACATATAGGGCAATAAGATCCACCATGTTACCTGCTTTTAACAAAAAAGTTTAGGGGTGTCACATTTTTGGGATCTGCCCCCTGACTAATAGGCGAAGTGGCAGAATATTTTACCTTTGCCGTTAACGTACCTCTAAACTTCAGTCAAAGAGACTATCAACATCACACGTCGTTTCGATCCAAGCTTCCGTAACACGTAAACCAGAGTTTACACAATGTATTACAAGTAAATCGGTCTATCTTATTGTCTTAGTTACACCATAATGCATGTGTAACACAAATAATCTTCAGTACAGACTTGTCGAAAGTTTAACTAATTAGTACCGAATCACAACCTCATCTCGATCCGTTGTAAGCAATATTTTTTCAGCAGCTGTTATCTATCTCTCGGCAACTTTTCAGCTATTACGTATCCATATCTCGACAGCAGAGTTTTGACTCATTTTGTTACCGCTGTGTTAAATTTTCGACAGGCCTGCACTGTATCTAAACACACAATACTGTAATATTATCATGAAAAGTTCTTCTTTTCTCCATAACTTGGGTTTCGTGGTTGTTTTTTACCATTTACATCCGACGCTCTCTTTCATAAATCCTTGTGATCTGTTTAAACATACCTTTTAGTTATCATGACAGAGTTATTGTTGAATCCATGGCGATACTCAACTTCATTGGCGATATTAAGCTTTCGTATATAACACAATACAGTACATTATCGCTCGACACCTGACGGCTCGTACACAATTTGATATCCCTTTTACATATCAAGGCACGGATTGGCTCAATAGAAATGGTGACTTGTACAATGGCAATTCAATTCAATTTAATATTTATTTCCTCTAGTTAGAGATTATATTTATAATACATTCAAGATATTAATATATGAAATATATACAAAGTAATAATGAATAAGTAATGAAACTATAAAACAAGGAACTACTATATCTTAATTAATTCATATATACGTACGTTTAACACACATGCATTATCGAACGATACCCAGACTAACACCTGACGGCTCGTACACAATTTGAAATAGAAATGGTTATGTGTATAATGGCGGATGTGTTAGGTTTGTTGTGTAGTTAATTGGAGCGGTAGTGAGTTCGTGTGCTGGTTTAAGGTTCAGCAACGCGATTATTGAATTTTTTTTAAATATACATGTATACTCAATAGTTACTTCAATTGTAAAAACAGACTGATAAAATCATCACATTGAGACCGATTTGTTTACAATGTACCTATTCAAACCCATACAAACTCATTGAACCATTACATGAGTCTAAATGAAAAATGCTCCTTACTAGATTACTAAATTTAGGTTCGACATGAGTGGGTAACAATAACATTTTTAGTGTAATGTTAAAAAACATAATGTGAGGCTCTACATGGATAGGTTTTATGGATTTTATGCATAACCTTGTAAAATCTGGAATTAAATTCAACTCAACATACAGATATTTAGATGGAGTCCGCGGTAGTTCCTACCGACCTAAAATGATTAATGGCTTTCTGTCTGATGACAAGAGGGTGAAGCTAATAATAGCAACACATTGTGTTTGTAAACATTAAGCACATGGGTACACAGACCAGTATAAAGGGGTATTCAGATACAGAGCAAGTACATGTACTGTAAATGGTCTTATTATATGGCATGATAAAAAACAGTGAAATTAAAAGTTTTGAAGCAAAATAAAAATAAGTTTTCAAATTCAATTTATATTAATTGCACTAATTGAAGTGATTTATATCCATAAAATAAATAAAACATGTTACCTATTTAATGAGAAGTTTTGCCATCTAGCTGTGGATTGTATACATTGGAATTTTTTAAGATAAATAAATAAATAAATAAATAAATAAATAAATAAATAATTTGCATGAAAGTCCAAACTGTGTTATTTATATCATTTAAAATGTTAAGTTTATTATCCGAAGATGTCACATTTTTAAGTTCAACTTGATATAATGCATATTTTCTAGCATCATTTTGATAAAAAATGTTTACCAGAATATATTTCCTTCATACCAGGGTATTAATAATTATATTCTGATTTTCTCAATTGCTTCTACCCTACATTTTTGTTGAATTCACTATTCAGAAACAGATGAATCACTTTACAATCTTTAATTTGTTGGTAATAACAATTAAGAGGATAAAGAATGTCATTTCTGTTTTCATCCCAACTGTTTATTTCAATACCAATTGTAATCTTTTAGAAATTGGTTTCCCCAGGTAAAATCACTTCCTAAACTTTGTAAATAACAGTAAGAATGATTTATGTCCTCATGGTATGGGTAACACCAGCTGACAAGGTCAACATCTATTTTAGGCGGGAAAGCTATTGAATTGTCCAGTGTGTATTTGTAAAGTTTATTTGCATGTATTTAGAAAATAGTGGATTATCTATATAGACTTTAGAAACGGAAGATAAGAAAGGAAACTAACTTATTCAATATGTTATGTAATTTTTTAAGCTACCATTTGTTGTTTATCGGTAATTCGGTGTCAGGATTGGATTTTAATCATTTAGAAATTAAAATTGTGCAAATGAACAGAATTTGATATGTTCTACACTTGTAGCAAGGTAAAGATTTGTTAAATTTAATGTCTTACCATAATCCAGTAATAATATAGGAATGGTTAGGGATGATGTAGATGACAAAAACAATATTAAAGAGGTCAAGTTATTGTATACTCAGACAGTGGAACTTTGTCACAAAAAGTCATTGAATATACAATTAGAAAAGCATGTTTTTATGCTGCTAAGGCACTGGACAGTCTAAAAACAGGTAATTTGAATGTGTGATGTCCAGGAATTTGTATTGAAAATCACATCTCAATCAACTTCTAACTTAATTGTGCAAAACCATTGTTGATATCACTGCAAGGATGAAAACTTTTTACCATCATAAATTATATAAATAATAACCATAAATGGATCTATACATAAAATTTGGTTTTCTATTGGTGAGTTGTTATTTATATACATATATTTGCATTATAAATTTGGTGTATTGATTCTGTTTTTAGTCAAACATAATTTAATCAGTTATTGTCTAGAAAGCACATGGTGTTGTTTTGGTCACATGGCCTAGTTGAAAGTTCACATATTCCATATATGGAACGGGTTTATTTGAATCATCTCCTGCTTCAAATATTTACAGTTTGATTACATTTTAATTACAGAATTTTCAAAAGTAATTTTTTGTCATGATGTGCAACACATTTAGATGAGTTTGCATGCCAAAAATTGAAACTATGAAAATTTTTTGACAATAGTTACTGAAAAAAATCTTGCCCTGTCATGAAAGGTGCAAGAAACTGAGACATTTTCAAATTAGGCTCCTCTCATTTCCTTTTATACTGCTGGCCCGGCTTTAATGATCCTAAATTTGGAGACACGTGAATGTCATCTATCCCAGTGAGCTTGAAATAAAGGATACGACTGGCTCTTAAAGTTCTGCTTTATATTTAAACTTATAACCTAATTATGACGCCCACGAAATGAAAGGCTACATTTGAAGCTGTACGACGAACGTAATGACTTCATTTTTTCTATTGTCAACCTTTTTATGCAACAATACTCCTTCTTATGGTGTACATGATTATTTATTTTACAAATAATACGCTTCGGTAGAGCTTGTTTCAACTAAAAGAACTTTATTCAACAAAGCAATCTGTTTACAAGTACATTGTTGACCCAGGATATCGCAAGCCTAGGCTTATCAGGGCCCACAAAACGTTTTATGGACGTCATCACAATATTGTTCATAAGAATGATGTATGTGTGTCTCAAATTACTCTGGGTATTTTTGAAGACCCATAGTTTCATATTGCTTTTATTTTCAATTTTGATTACACATGGCGAGTGTAGATAGCCAAACCGTTTTGTAGCACCCGGCCTCACATCCCTGACGGGAGTTCGTGTGTTTAACTCAAATTGTCAGTTTCAAAGTTTTTAGTTAGCTTTGGGATTGTGATTTGGACATGAATTAATAAATAGTTCTACAACGGTTTTATTCCGCCTTCACATACAGAAGATTGTTGAAAATAGTTATTAGTGGTAACAACAACGTGTATTGCTTTGCAGAATAGGCAATTTGCCGTAGTTCACCGTCGTTTATCACCTCATAAACTACACAAAACACTGCCAAATTAAGAAATGACTGTGAAGATGAGCCATAATTGTATATTCAGCGGATAATGACTGATAAAACTGTTTGTGAAAACCCGGTGCATATGTTATACATGTTTTAATCTACTTTACAACGAAACAGGCTGCTTGCAAATAAATTGTTGACTCGGGGATAATGCAAACCAAGGCTTATCAAGGCCCCAAAAAAGATTTATGGCCGTCATCACAGTATTGTTGATGAGTTTGATGTCTCTGTGTCCAGGATTGCCCTGGATATATTTGACGTCCCATATATAGTCCCATGTTCCTTTCACACAATTTTGATTTCACACATGGCAAGCGAAGCTAGCTTAACAGGAGGTGCTAACCCTTCCGGAGCACCCGGCCTCACTTCCCTGTTGGAAGTTCACGTGTCTAACCTTACTAGTCAGTTCCAAAAATTTTACTTTGCTTCTGGATTGTGATTCGGACATGGATTAGTATGTTTGTTTTTGATTACTTATATCAGATTGGAACCAAATCAGTTGATAAATAAACCTGTAACAGGCATTTAGTTGTAATAGCAGTCATCTAGGATACCACAGAATGTTAATTGACATTTTGACATACATACCATAAAAGCATGTTTAAAATTAAAAAAAAACAAAAAGATACCAGTCCATGTCCAAATCACGATCCAAAGCAAAGTTAAAACTGAAAAAGAAGAAATTGTCAAATGAAGTTAAACATTTGATCTTCCTCCAGAAATGAAATCTAGACAGGTGCTCCGGAAGAGTAAGCAACCCTATCTTATCTAGCTACAAACGCCACATCTGTAATCAAAGTTGAAATTGAAAGTGACATTGAAATATGGTAGTAATAAATAAATAAATAAATAAATAAATAAATAAATAAATAAATAAACATAAATATATAATAAATAAATAAATAAACTAATAATTGATTAATTAATTAATTAAAAAAATAAATACTTGAGTGAATGAATAAACCGAGGAAGATTACATATTTGTACTAAATACTTAAAGATGGAATAAACATTTGTGACGTCAGTTATACTCATGTCATGTCAATTCATCTTTCCGATTGATTTTGATTATATCAATCAAAACACTTATAACTTCACTTTAGCAAGGACAACTGGGATGTAATAAATAGCTCATTTAGAGTTAAATTTAAATAACAACTGCTAGAAAAATCGAAGTTCAACATATTCTTAGTAATACCAAAATAGTTCTGGCTAAGTGAAAGTTCTGGAGATAATAATTCCAAATAAATGGTAGCTCTGCCTCAGTAGTAGTCCTGGAGAGGTGATAGTTCTGGCTAAGTGATAGTCTTGAAGAAGTGATAGTGATAGCTCTGGAGACGTGGTAGTTCTGGAGATTTGATAGTTCTAGAGAAGTGATTATTCTACGAAGTTCCATATCAAATCAGGTTTGTATGATTTTAATTGATAAAAATAGAAAAAAAATTAGGCGTATCTTAAGCACTCCTGATATAAAAAATAACACGCTAGTTAAGAAGACTTAGCCGCTCATCATGGTTATACACAGTATGTATATACTTAAGCAATTTTTTTTCCCAAGGGTTATATTTTCTGTGCTGTCATCATTATTCCTTGACAAAACCGGAGACGTCAGTTATTTGGTTTAATTAAATGATTTAAGGAATTTCAGGATCTTCGTTGTTTTTACAGAACCTTCTTACTTAATTGCCCCCCTTTGGTTCGTTTTGTTGTAGAATGTCATTTGTTGAGCAGAGCTGTGTAATTGTTTTTAAAGCAGTATTCAAGATTTATTCACTTAAATTAAGGCGGTCAGTTCTGGCATGATAAGGAATACCGGAATGTCAGAAGACGACCACCCAAAAACTAACAAACTTTTCATACCAGGATCTGTCGGAGGAACCGAATCCAGGTGATGAGAGTTGATATGGTCAACTGTGATCTGTTGATCCTCTCGCTCAACTTTAACCCCTAGCTAGGTTTTCTCTTGTCAATTTGATTAAAGGCATGTATACGTTATTCTGATGTAGTTTTCTTTGTTCCTTTTTAGATCATCTGATGAACGTGGTGATGTATTATCTACATAGTTTATGTAAGTGGTCACTGGTCATATTGGCGGTCAGTGTGATACCAATCAATATGTCAACTTTACGAACCCCAAACTTTTCGATAAACACAACCACCTGGACGTCAGTCAACCCATCATCTGAACTTCAAAATGAATCATCTACAGAGAGTTCAGAACAAAAACATCAACATCACATGAATTTATGCCAATTCTCAGTGAATCAGTCTAAAGCCGATATACTTCATAAAAAGTTTATAGACTATACTAAATCAACGAGACCCGGTGTGTTTTATTTGAACTTCGTGTACCAACGCCACTCTTCAGAAAACGTCACGCTTACAAAAAGAGACGAAAGTGGTGTATTTATGTGGTCACTTGTGACAAACACGTGGTCATTTCTTCTCACCTATCCTGTTGATCTTCATGTAGTGACTTTTGGAACTATTAGAGGCAGTTCGGAAGACATCTATGAATCAATTACATTGAAGAATCCTGATAGTTGTTTCATGTACTATTCCTACGCGGTGGATGACATGAAAAACTTAATCCAAGAAAAAATAGTCAGGAATTATAGTTACAATGACAACATAAAAATTTGCCACAGAAATTTTCAAAACCAAGAGACGAAGGTTGTATGGTATCAGTTTACAAGGATATGGGACGGATATTTGTACGAATGCTACAATGCGTCATGTATTGGGAAGAAATGCGGCGCCAAAACAGAACATATGTCCGCCATCACCAACGTTGTATATATTTTAAGTTCAGTTGGCTTTCTTTTTTATCCCTTGATTTTTGCTACAGTAAAAAGAGATAAAACAACAGACCCAAAATGGATCAACAAATACCAGCGGACAGGTGACACGCCATTTGGATTACATCGGTTAAAAATGAGATACTTCTTTGTCAGTCCAATCAGAGACTCAAATGTTGTTTCAAAGACTTATATTCCAGAATGCCGCTTGATCTTGTTGTTGTTAATTGCATTAGTTACAGCTTATATAGCACGACCGATATTAACGTACGATTATTTTGGCCAAAAACTTCGCTTATATCCGGACTTATTTGTTCCGAGGGACAAGTTCAGAGAATTGTACTTGTTTTTTCTTTACTGTATCAATGTTGAACCGTTTAGTACAAAAGAAATCATACTATTCGCCTTTATCGCTGTCGTTCTATCGTTTTTTCTGTACGTATTCCACGTCATTAGTATTAAGACATGCTGCGAAGAGGATGACTTTGTCATAGTAGTAGATCCAACAAACCCATTTTGGAAAGAGGATAATTCTTGGAGGATATCCGTGTCAGATTTCACTGAAGGAAGAAGTAAGAAAGCTGGTGGTATAGCGGAAATGTTCTATAAACGGATGGCTCTTGCATTCACCGCTCCATTTTGGCAATTTATCATTGCCAAATCACTTGCATTAGATGACAATATATGCCGTTGTTGTCCAATCAAATGTATTAACACAATTTTACGTATATTTTGCAGAATTGGACTTTTTGTTGTCATGATTTTTAACCTCGTTTTCAACTTGATCACATGCTTTGTCCCTGTTATATGGCTTTTGGTTGGAACATTAATAAAAATCTGTTTTCAGGGAAGTAAAAACATGACTAGAATGAATTTAAAACACAATGACTCGAACGACACTAAAACACCTCCTCCGGAACTCTCAGATAGACCAAATGGGTGCTGTAGGAAAAACGTGTGTTGTTATGTCGTCTGGTATTTGTTTCTTTTAGTGGCGGGCTTTGTGTTTCTAGAAGATCTTATCATACGTTCCTTGTCTTTCATGATAAAAATATTCACATATTTCCTTTTTGTTGCCATTCCAAGTTTCCCAACCAGTCAACTTCGAGTTGTTCTTATTGTGGTGTCAGCATTGACATACCTGGGAAAATATATCAAGGGGTTTTTAACAGCTTATGAAAAACTTTTATCCATAATATTTGAAGCCGAGGACAGTCTTCTGAAAGAAAATATAGACGAAAATGAAGGTGAAGATGATAATAAACAGGATACACCACAGGATACACCCGATAAAGTTGAGTTTATCCCTGTTGAAGAATTTGATTACATCTGTACGAATACTTTCCCGGTCGCTCTACAAGTCGTTTCGCTGCTTGTTAAAATATGCATTACTGGTATGTTTCTTTACACTGCCGTTATAGCTCTCCAGAATAACGGAAATTTCGCGACCACTCGGAGAACGAATTTTGTTGAAATATTGTCATTGATTTTTATTGTTTTATCGCCGACAGTAGCGGAAATTGCTTTGACTGTATCACTGGAAGACAAAATTGAAATGCAAAAGACGGAAATTATCTCCCTTGTTAAAAAATGGAATAACCTGAAGAACAAAAGTATTAATAAAAATTTGTTCACAGTAAATGCTAAAACGGCAACCGGTAGACTTCATATTGCAGAGACACGGAACAAAACATTTACCCAGAATGACAAGATTATAACGTGCTGTAGTTGTTGTATTAACCACAAGTCAAACAGGAAAACATTAGGTATGCGACTGTGTTACTATTTACTGTTTGTCTTCTGCTGTTGTTGTAAATGTGACAAAGATGGCCGCTGTCTATGTTGGAGATTCATGAAAAGTTCCAAGACCTCTGGAGGGAAACACATCACAAAAAGGGGCTCTGTTTATGGTAGCAAAATAAGGGCACTTGTTTTTGAATATCCGTGTTTAAAATCCAAAGAAAGCAAAGAATATATTGAACCTTTAACCTGGAATGAAGAGGAATCCTCTGAAAATGAAGTGTAACTAGATAGTGTTTGTACAAACAATTTTAAACTTGTTTTTATTGTAATCACATCTAATGAACATCGCTTAATTTGATATAATCTTGAAGCATGTCTGTATATAAACATTATCAACATTTTTATAAAATGATCTGAAATCAAAGTTATAACTAAGAAAAAAAAAAAAAAAAAAAAAAAAAAAAAAAAAAGTTCGTAAATGCTGGTGTAACATCATTACAACGGTTACAAACAGCATTGACATATACTAATTTTCAACAGGGGAAACGCCAAGAGCAAATTGTGTTTCGGTTTTGTTTTTTGAAACCTTCCGCGGTCGAAAAAACGGGATTATTTTTTGTCAAGTGTCCGAAACCGGAAAACAATCGGTCACATTCAGTTTCGTATTTTAACGGTAAAACTTGCATGTTAGGGTGAAAACGCAATATAAGCACATGTATCATAAACTTAAAATTTCGTATGTATTATAAAATCTTAGATAACATATCATACTTATAAAAAAAATCGCGATTTTCTGACGGCACCCGATTTCTCTTGAAAATCAGCACGAAATTCAAACTCGATTTTTAAAACTTGTACGTTTTTTGTACCATAAATATTTCTCTTTGAAATTTGGACACAATATTACAATATCAGTGAAATTTATTTTCTTAAAATATTATACCTGGTGCATAAGGTGTAGATATCTGAAAAAAGCAAAAAACCATGAGCCTCCATTCGTCGTCAAAGAAAACAAAAATGGCCGCGAGCTTCAGTGTACAGTAAATTCAGTGTCGTATTTTAACGTTAAAATTTGCATTTATGGGTGTAAACGCATTATCAGCAGATTTGTCATGAACCTAAAATTTCGCAGTATGAAAAAATCCCAGATGACATGCATACAAACAAAAAATTCGCGATTTTCTGACGGCACCTGGTTTCTCTTGAAAATCACTGTTAATCAGCACGACTCAATTTTTAAAACTTGTACGTTTTTTGTACCATGAGTATTTTTCTTTCAAATTTGGATATAATATTACAATATCAGTGAAATTTATTTTCTTAAAATATTATACCTGGTGCATACGGTGTAGATATCTGAAAAAAGCAAAAAACCAAGATCCTTCATTCGTCGTCAATAAAAACAAATATGGCCGCGAGCTTCAGTGTACACTAAATTCAGTGTCGTATTTTAACGGTAAAATTTGCATTTATGGGTGTAAACGCATTATCAGCATATTTGTTATGAACTTAAAATTACGCATGTATGAAAAAATCCTGGATGACATGCATACTTACAAAAAAAAACTCTATTTTCTGACGGCACCTGATTTCTTTTAAAAAATCACTGTAGCCTATTCAGCATGAAACTCGACTCGATTTTTAAAACTTGTACGTTTTTTTATACCATGGTCTTTTCTCTTTGAAATTTTGACATAATATTGCAATATTATTGTAATTTATTTTAACAAAGTATTATACCTGGTGCATGCGGTGTCAATATCCGAAAAAAGCAAAAAACCAAGAGCCTTCATTTGTTGTCAATGAAAACAAATATGGCCGTGACCTTCAATGTACTCATACATTGTACATACGTCTGACGTGGTGACGTCAATATCGTGTTTCGCTTCATCACACAGTCATGACTGTTGCATGCATTATCGATTTTTCTACCTACATGCACTGTCAGCTGCCCAGCATGTTTACATATTGCACTGACTTCTAATCGTTACATGTTGCAGGGATCCTACCATCTTGAGGTCCAAAATATAGAAAAAATAGGAATGTGGCATTAAAATTATAGGAGTTTTATAGAAAATTATAGGGGTTTTATAGAAAATTATAGGAGTATTATGGGAGTTTTATAGAAAATTATAGGAGTTTCCACTAAAGTTATAGGATTATTTTTAAATAATTTGCACAAAAATATACATCCATGGCCTCTCCTATAGCATTTTCTGTTAACCCTTTTACTAACAAACATAAAATATTGGCAACTGGCTGCAATGTAAACTTACTGGTGAATGTTGTTTCATATATGTACTAAATGCAAGAAATGTCCCCATTCTAAATTCCAGTAACAAAAATATAGGAAAATACAAGAAAAGGGTAAAAAAAATTATAGGAAATACAGTCCAACCTGCCCTCAAGGCCACATCTATATAATGGTCACCTGCCTATAAAGGTCAGTTTAATTGTATTCTAATTATTCTTTATTCATATCATTTGAACCTGTATACAAAGGGCACCTGTCCATTAAGGTCACTTAAAATTACTGGTTCCTTTGGGTGGCCTTTATAGACAGGTTTAACTGTGTAGGAAAATATAGGAATGGTAGGATCTCTGATGTTGACCTCCACTCAAAGCAATATGTCTTGCTGGTCCAAATAATCAGCATTAACACTGGCGTAGCTGCTTATTGGCACTGTAAGCACGTGCTTACAAATAATTTTTAACATTTTTTTTATAGTTGTTGATTATCTTCTGTAATCTGTTCTAAATATTAAAACAATTATTTTAATCCTACTTTCCCGCAAAAGTATAAAACACGTCAGTAATATGTGAAATTAAAAAAAAATGGGCTGCTGCATTATGGGTAATTATCGCTTTGTAGCTCCGACCAGAGTCGAAGATATATTATTGTAGGCTAGCTATCTTTAGTGGTGTTACCCTTAAAATTTTTCCACGTTCGATTTTTTAAATAACCCTCCCAAAGCAACATTTAAGTTTACTTTTGTTTATTTTAATTGTTTTTTATCCTGCAGTACATGATCAACAATGAAATTCATCGCGCAATAAAAGTCGTTGAATCTTGTACATTTATAAACAATGTTCTTCACTGTGCGACCTATTCGTACCATTTAAAAAAAGATTTTCCCAGATAACATAATCAGTTGAAAGCAGACCAAACAAAATGAAGAGAAATAAATCTTTTGATTTAGAAAAGGGACAAAGTAAAGTGACAAAGTATTTTTCTAAATCGAAAAATGTTTCATCCGCTAGTCCCGTCACAAGTATTGATTAACACCTCGTAGAAAAGCAAAGTTCATCAGAGTCCGTCTGTCTTGAACAAGATGCTGCTCAAAGCATCGATGTCGCAGATAGCGATATTGCATCTGTTACCCCCCCTACATTGGAATCAGAGTCCGTCAGTCTTGAAAAAGATGCCACTGAACGCATCGGTGTTGCAGATAGCGATGTTGCATCTGTTAGCCCCCCCCCCCCCCCCTACATTGGAATCGGAGTCCAAATCTGCTCAACCCAGAAACTTAGATATGGCATTGCATAAAACAAATGTTGATGACAAACAGAAGCTTTTCCTGTTAAAACAATTGGGTCATTCCAACATCGCATGTTTTTCCCCTTAGAAAAATTCGCGGGACAAATAGGGCATTTAACAAAACATGGTTAGACAAATACCCTTGGCTCAGGTATTCAGAATCTGAAGATGGTCTGTATTGCATATACTGTGTTCTGTTTAACAGACTGGGCAAACTTGGGAACTCTGATTAAACGTCATTTAAAGCAACCTGGTCATGGAAACTGTGTAGAAAGCAGCGAAAATTTTGCGTCCGTTGCTGAGGGCAAAAAGGAAGATGTTATTTCGATGCTGAGCACCTCTTTCCAGCATAAAATTTCAAGAAACCGCGATATTCTAAAGAGCATCTTGAAAACTATCTATCTGTGTGGAAAACAGAATATCCCTCTCCGTGGTCATACGGAAGACAAGAGTAATTTCATTGCCCTGATCAAATTCAGAGCTGAAACTGATAAAGTTTTGGCTGATCATCTGAAGAATAGTCCCCCAAATGCGAGATATTTATCTCCGCATATACAAAATGAATTGATCAGTATTTGTGGACAACAAATACAGCTACGCATCGTTGATGAGTGTAATGCTGCTAATTGCTTTAGCATTATAGCAGACAAAACTACTGATGTTTCAACCACTGAGCAAGTCGCGTTATGCCTTCGTTATGTAGGTACTGATACCGAGGGAACACTGAAAGTGAAAGAGGGGTTCGTCGGATTTGCGGAAGCCAGCTCTACAACTGGAGAGGCTCTTGCAGCAACTATTATAGGTAAACTTAATGAATATGGTATAGTCACACAGGCCATGAGGGGACAAAGATATGACGGAGCTGCGAATATGGCGGGTAAACTTTCTGGGGTTCGAACACGCATTCAAGCTGAAATTCCAGAAGCCCATTATATACACTGCTATGCACATTGCTTGAATTTGGCTGTGGTAAAATCGCGTCAACTACCTATTATCCGTAATTCCGTTGATATTGTAAAGGATGTTTCGTTTGCGTTTAGTTATTCTTCAAAACGAACAGGAAGGTTTAAAACAATGCTGGAGCAGGCTGACCCAGAACAGAGAGAGGCGCTGGACGGTCGGAGAAAAATTATGGGCATGTGCGAAACCAGATGGTCTAGTAGGACTGACGCTTTGAACACATTCAAATCAGCACATTCCATCATTGTTGATACCTTAGATGACCTGGCCACCGATGGTGATAAAAATGCCAAACAATTGAAGCTTGCAATTCAAGATTTCGGGTTTATGGTTGCACTTGTTGTAGCAGAGCATGTTTTACAGTACAGTTTAGCTCTTTCTAACTTGCTACAGAGACCCACTCTTGACCTCGTAGAGGCTGCATCTGAGGCGAAGACCGTCATTGCAAGTTTCAGAAGAATCAGGCAGGATGACAATATTTGGCAAGAACTTTACAGAGACATCCTAACGCTTGTCGAGAAACAAGATGTACAACCAAGTAAGCCTAGGACGGCAGGTCGACAACAAGATAGAAACAATATGCCGGCGGACACACCCGAGCAGTACTGGAGAAGGTCAGTTTTCTATCCAATGCTCGATCATATGGCCAATGAGATCGAAGAACGGGTCGTAGTTCCCAAAGACAGGTTCCTTGCCCAATACTTGATTCCGTCTAGACTTAACTCGCTTACTCGCGATATGGAACCTGACGGTTTGCCCCATTCGTAGCAGACTTGCCAGAAGGCGATTTAGCAACATCCCGAACGGAGTTGGTCAGATGGAGGTGCAAGTGGGCGAATACCAATGACAAACCCAGTACATTGATTGAAACGCTACACCATGCTAATCGTGAACTTTATCCCAACATCCATACAGCCGTGAATATTCTTCTGACTATGCCAGTCACTTCTGCAACAGCGGAGCGGTCATTAAGTGCCCAGAAACGTGTAAAGACCTACCTTCGATCAACAATGGTAGAGGACAGGTTGAATGGCTTGTCACTGATGCATGTACATCCAGAAATCGAACTTGATTTTGACCAAGCCATCAATACTTTTGCATCAGATGGTAACCGCAAAATCCATCTTCTGTTCCCTTATTAAACCGGACGGTGGTTACAGTTTTGGAGTATTTTCCACATTGACCAGTCGCTGCTCAGGCCTATGTCTTATATTTGAAATTGTATTGTTGTATATAGCTTTGTGCCATAACGTCTTAACGACAGTTCTCAGAAAAACTCAGAAAAAGTAAAAAAAAAAAAAAAAAAAAAAAAAGACAAAACACCGAAAAAAAGGAAGTGTTTTGAAGACATTGCCCAGAAAACAAAACTAAAAAAAAGTAAAAAAAATAATAAAAAAATTGTTTAAAAAGGAAAGAAAAAGAAAAAAAAGAAAGAGAAAAAAATCAAAGCTGGCTGTGATTCTTTGCTATCTGATATCCTTGTTTCCATGCATATTTTATATAACTAGCTCAATAGCTAAATGTGGGGATCAAATGCCGGGAGAGGGCCAAATTCATCCTCTGACATTCAAATTCTGCTCAGCTTCTGGGGGGGGGGGGCAGCAGCCCCCCAGACCCCCTGCTTACAAATTCAAAAATCTTGGCTACGCCACTGATTAATGTGTGTGTGTGTGTGTGTGTGTGTGTGTGTGTGTGTGTGTGTGTGTGTGTGAGAGAGAGAGAGAGAGAGAGAGAGAGAGAGAGAGAGAACATGTGTTATGGGAGGGTAGGATTTGAAGAATTTTAATACTGCATGATTATGCAAGAGATTTACCCATTACAATCCATATGTGTTATATACATGTAGATGAGTAGTCTACCACAATATTTTACTTATTTCAAACCAACACCAGAATATGGAGGTGTGCAAGAAAGTATATAAATTGAAAATGAAATGCATACATTAAATAATTAGAATACTGCATTAAAACTAACCAAAGATAAATCTCATTTTTTTTAATTTTAAAATAATTGTACATGTGAAGTAGTCATGGACTTGACATTTTAATGAGGGGAAAAGCATAAACTATATTATGTTGAGGCAGTGCTTGTGAAAACAATATTCATTAACCTGGGATTGAGCTTAGCTGTGGATTAACATCTTTAGACATTGCTTCAATATTTCATATCACAAAATTTCATATATATTTTAGTTGTTTAATGTGTAATTTCAGTGTTCAATCCTAAATTTTATTCTTTCCTGGTCATTTTCAACTTATGAGGGTTAATTTGAAGTTGAATGTTAAACAAATGAAAGTGTAAATAAGATTTACATCAAAAACATTATAATTCCACATCAATTTAGTTTATTTTATATAGTTTTAATTTTAATACTAATTTTACCAGTCTAAAAAATGGGTTTTACCATAATTATAAATGAAATAATGCACAAGTCATGAGTTATCAGTGAAAACTTGTTAAATCCATGGACTGAAACAAAATCAGCAAGGAATAATATAACATACCAGAAGTGAAATAAGGTGTTTGTTGCTGAATAAGTGCCTTACATTGCATGTGCCAACTGATCATGCACCCTAGTTGCAGGACTTCTGTCCAGTGAAATCATTTTTCATATTGAAATAATCAGTATGGGGGGTCTTTCTTGTTCATCATCTGAATTAAATGACAACTTATGATGGGCCATGTTAGCTTAAATTTGAGATACTCTGGCTTTTAAGTCAACATCAGATGATGGACAGGTATGGTATGACTATGTGACTGTAACTGGCATCTAAACAAATCTGTCAAAGTGACTTTAATGTGGGTGTTGAATCAAGATTATAATGAACAATTTGCAATATTTTAGACCTATCTGTTTATGGTTTAAAATAAATTATAGTGTCATTTCATTATCTAGCAATTTCAATTATTACATTAGCAAAAAGATGCTGTCTCCTCTAAAGTTTCAGAGCAAAAAAATAGAGCTGTCATGTGCTACTAAAATAATATAATTCAAATGTACTGACTTTGAATGCATTATTTTAATAAAAATTCAAAATCACTTTAATCAGCACATGACAATTTTATTAAAATTCAATAGTAGCACATGCCACAGCTAATAACAATAAAAATAACAATAATGGGACCACATGTGTCATTCTATTTTACAGGGTAGCTTAGATCATAGATGTATACACACTGTATGAGTCCAGTTTATATGCAAATTTTCAATTTGTATAGGATTTCAAATTAATTTTTTTCTGTTAAAATTTGATTAAACAATTAAATGGGACTGTATAATAAACCATGAATTCATGCTTTGTACCAAAGTAAGGAAGCCGGGGTTTTTATTACATTAGAATTTGAAAAAAATATACAATTAAGACTAGTGCCAATCTTGTGATGAAATTCAAAATGTACATGAATTGAGCTAAATTTAAGTTGAAAGATGTCCCTCATCTAAGGAATATTTTATGTAGAAATCCACAATCCTGGTCAAATGTTAATGGTAAATATTTGAGTAAACCCATCCCTCATGTATTTAATATAAAATAAAATAAAATACGACAGTTGATTGTTATTTAGCAGCCAAATAATTTGAAGGCCTACAAAGCCTACAGGCCAATGTGTCCTGAGTACATGCAGGCCAGTGTATTAGTATCCATGCAAACTTCATATATTCAGTGGTACCACAAATCAATCCTGCATGTTATATGGTGTAAAAACCATGACTGTCATGTACACAATACAAAAGGATCGTTCGGGAATGCAAAAAATATCTTTGAGGCGGTGACGGCACTTTTCTAAGATGGCTGCCTGAAAGTAGACCCAAAATTCCGGCAAAATCGGCTTGAAGTGTGAAGAAAATCCCTATATAAATGGTAAAACTTACTTTATTTCAGCAAATAAATCCATACAGCGTCTCTGTATTATCAAATTTACACATGGTGTACCATGAGGAAGCTGTCGTTGCATTATTTATGGGTCAAATGAGCCGGAAAAGGGACCGACCCATGATCACATATCCGACATTTTCATCGATTTTTTCGACTTTAAAACTTGTACGTTTTTTGTACCAGAAAATTTAACAGTCGAATTATACATCAAAATAAACACGGGAAAAAGTTCTTTCCATTCATATTAAAACATCTTTGGTGCATGAGCAAATAATTGAAAGAGATCACATTTTTCAAAAAAATAATTTTCGATTTTAGGCCAGTGTCTCACATTCAATCGGTATTTAAATGGTAAAATTGCCACTAAATTTGAGCAAATCTCCCTTTAATCAATTACAATTATCCAGAAATTTTAATAAAATGCCATGTGTTTCAGTAATAACAGTCGGTAAGACAAATATTTCATTATTTCCACGCCTCGCGTGTATGCCGTTTTTGGCCATTTTTTTCACCCCTTCTGCGCGTGCAAACTTGTTTAATGAATCAATGCGTAGGCCGGGTTGGCGTTTCCCCTGCAATATAATCATAATTTACATTAAAAAACAGTATGTTAAAATCCCATTGGCGACGTTACACTTCCAATTCGCCAATAACGATAAACCGAGCAACCATTTTAGGACCTTCTTTTGGACAGAGTTTATTTTTAAATTCGGGCACCATGTTTTTGAGTATTGACACCAATTTGGAATAATTCGAGCAGACATATATTTTTTTGTTTGCCGGCGGTAATTTGAAGTTAGGTTCAAAAGTCTTGCATTTGAAGATAAAAATTTTTGTCGGTTTTTATTTTTGCTTAACAATTCCAGTCCCGAAATTACCCAAACCAATTTCTAACTATTTCGAGAGGTTGGGCGATTATTATTATTATTATTTTTTTTGGGGGGGGGGGGTTATTAAGAGTGCTTAGAGGAAACGAAATACTATTTCGAGGGGGCGAAATAAAATAAATATTTCGATAACAACGTGATAACTGTTTAGCGTAACAGGCTCCGTACTTTGGCACGGTGATCCGACCTATTATAAAATGACCTACCAATAATTTAAGTGATCACAGGAAGGTGAATTACAATACAATTACAAGCCATTATGTCCTTTGTGTAAGAGAATGTTGAAAATCTAAGTTATTCCGGATTGATATGAAAATGTCGGTTATGGCACGTCCTCATCGTAATACATGTATACACTTCTAAGAAATTCATGTATTTATTTTTCAATTTTTTGTTAGAGTTTGAAAATAAAATATTCCATCTATGATATATTCAAATTTATATTCATTTTAACGTGTATATTCAGCGGTCACTGAACGTTAATTAGCGTGGTGGTAAGTGTTCTACAATACAATAAGTATCTGAACCACACCACTGGATGTCATTTGTCATTTTATTAACCTTCATATTTCAAAATCATTTACAATAACAATATTTCCGAAAACATCATGACTTTAATTGAAATTTGTACCAGATTATTTCAAACAGAGTAACACGTGTAATAATACACAAAAGATGCATTACCTAGTATTAAGGTAACATTTTATCTCATCTTACCCTTCCGGAGCACCCGACCTCACTTCCCGGCTGGAAGTTCACGTGTTTCACCTAATCTTTCAGTTTTAATGTTTTTACTTTAATTTGTTTGGGATTGTGATTTTGACATGAATTAGTATGTTTGTTTTTGATTGAAGGATTTAAAATCCAAATAAATAAATGAGGTAAAATAAGCATAACAACCCTTTTTGTCATTACTCTTGACCTTTTGTTCCCGTACAAACTCGACAAATGACGATAATATTATAATTGTCGGATCGCCGGCCACGCCCACATTGTTCCGTCAAAGGTTCGGCATACTTGAATTACACACAAAAAGAACGAAAACTCGGCCTGAATTGTGCCTTTTAATGACGTCACTGACACCAGTACGTCATTAGTGGCCGTGACGCTGCTTTGTTACCGTGATGGTGGTAAGTGTCGGAACATAAAAGGCATGGCCGGCGATACGTCAGGTATATCATTCGTGTTCTCAGTATGTTCTTCATCTTTGTTTCAGGACTATTACTATTTCGTTTGTTTATTAAATGTGCAATTGGATACTTCATACTGCCAAGTAGCAGTAATTTTCTCATTTACATTTAAACATTTTACAATTTATTAAAATAAAGTAGCATACCAATAAATTAGTTCCCTTTGTGCTCATGAATATTCATAACGAAGTTACATCACGTGATCCCAAGTTTAATGAGCGGGAAAATATGAATACCAAAACAATCAATTTGTAATTGTTATTTCCCCATATGGCACCTCAACTTAACTTCTGTTGCACCGGTGTCAAGAGAATCCGACGTAAAATCAAATATGTCCTCTAGAATGGAATTAATCAAATCTGGGTTCTGTTGCATGAATTGACGCTTGGACTTTTACTTTTAATATCCCCAAATGTGCCTCTTTAAAAACGTCAGATTTGTCAAATAGATCAATTTTAAAAACCTCGGGGAACTTTTTTCAGTGTAAATTTAAGAACTCGATTGACTATATCCGGAACAACATCTCTTGTGATTCCGTTTCTCCTTTCGGAAATTATTGTAAGTCGTAAGTTGGTTGAAGTAAACAATTTTAAAAACTCGGTTATTTCGACTTTTTTCATATTTTAAAAGAAAATACTGTTGGATGAAATCGAGTTTACGCTTCGTAAATATAAGTTTAGTGGGAACCTCGAAATCCAGACAAATATACCAGAAAAGTACATAAACGTATTCTAACCGGTGTCAAGGCAAATTTTACCTGTCGGAAAATATCCAAATGGATGCTTATTGGATCGAAGAGGGCGAGCTAAAGATTTTTGTCTATTTGGCCTATAGTCTCTATAACGTTGACGTTAATCCAATATGGCGGCGTATGCTAATTAGAAAATGGGACAAATTGTTCCACATGAGAAAACTCGCTAGCTGTCTTTTATATATTTTTTACCATACTTTGCAAATATTTTGGGTAGCTGTCGTTTATATTTTCTGCTTTTTACATTTTGAATAAAATAGAGTAAAATGGCAAATTCCCCAAGCGTAAGTGCATGTCTTTAACATAATGAGGGATTTTTCTCAAAGGTTTTTACTTTGCTTATTAGAATTATGATTTGGACACAAGGACCGGTACGTTTGTGCTTGTTGTATAGACACCATGGTGATATAATATTTAATGAAAATTCCGATTAAATTCTGTCTCAAAATATGGACACGTATATTTTATAAATAAAACGTTTTAATCTTAAAGATTGTTTAATTTTATTAACATATTAGTCAGTTTATAAGAATACGATATAGGATTGTCTACAGTACTTATGACTTCCTGATTGATGGTATTTCAAGAGATCAAATTGGCTAACAACACTAACCTGTCCGTTTGACTTTTCATTAGAAATATTTTCACATATACGCTGATCTATCTGATACGTAGGTAGTGTACATGTCAGGGTTCGTAGTAAATACAAACGCTATGTACGCTTCCATGCTGTAGACGATAACAACACGTGTGTCACCTATACATAAATGCACGGGTCGGTGATAAATGTTCAAATTAAAGGTCAAGCGGACAGGTCAATGTTGTTTGCCTACATTTACATTATCCGTGATTACCAGTTATCAGGTTATACTGGTTATTGGTATTAATCATGGTTAAATCATTTATTATGTTGTATTGATTTACATGAAGCAAAAACACTGAACAAATACAGTACAGACCTGTCGAAAGTTTAACACTGTACTAACGAATTAGTGCCGAATCGGCAGCTCATCTACAGTACAGACCTGTCCAAAGTTTAACACTATACTAACGAATTAGTGCCGAATCGGCAGTTCATCTACAGTACAGACCTGTCCAAAGTTTAACACTATACTAACGAATTAGTGCCGAATCGGCAGTTCATCTACAGTACAGACCTGTCCAAAGTTTAACACTATACTAACGAATTAGTGCCGAATCGGCAGTTCATCTACAGTACAGACCTGTCCAAAGTTTAACACTAAGCTAACGAATTAGTGCCGAATAAGCAGTTCATCTATAGTACAGACCTGTCCAAAGTTTAACACTGTACTAACGAATTAGTGCCGAATCGGCAGCTCATCTACAGTACAGACCTGTCCAAAGTTTAACACTAAGCTAACGAATTAGTGCCGAATCGGCAGCTCATCTACAGTACAGACCTGTCCAAAGTTAAACACTATACTAACGAATTAGTGCCGAATCGGCAGTTCATCTACAGTACAGACCTGTCAAAAGTTTAACACTAAGCTAACGAATTAGTGCCGAATAAGCAGTTCATCTACAGTACAGACCTGTCCAAAGTTTAACACTATACTAACGAATTAGTGCCGAATCGGCAGTTCATCTACAGTACAGACCTGTCCAAAGTTTAACACTATACTAACGAATTAGTGCCGAATCGGCAGTTCATCTACAGTACAGACCTGTCCAAAGTTTAACACTATACTAACGAATTAGTGCCGAATCGGCAGTTCATCTACAGTACAGACCTGTCCAAAGTTTAACACTATACTAACGAATTAGTGCCGAATCGGCAGTTCATCTACAGTACAGACCTGTCCAAAGTTTAACACTATACTAACGAATTAGTGCCGAATCGGCAGTTCATCTACAGTACAGACCTGTCCAAAGTTTAACACTAAGCTAACGAATTAGTGCCGAATAAGCAGTTCATCTATAGTACAGACCTGTCCAAAGTTTAACACTGTACTAACGAATTAGTGCCGAATCGGCAGCTCATCTACAGTACAGACCTGTCCAAAGTTTAACACTAAGCTAACGAATTAGTGCCGAATCGGCAGCTCATCTACAGTACAGACCTGTCCAAAGTTAAACACTATACTAACGAATTAGTGCCGAATCGGCAGTTCATCTACAGTACAGACCTGTCCAAAGTTTAACACTATACTAACGAATTAGTGCCGAATCGGCAGTTCATCTACAGTACAGACCTGTCCAAAGTTTAACACTATACTAACGAATTAGTGCCGAATCGGCAGTTCATCTACAGTACAGACCTGTCCAAAGTTTAACACTATACTAACGAATTAGTGCCGAATCGGCAGTTCATCTACAGTACAGACCTGTCCAAAGTTTAACACTATACTAACGAATTAGTGCCGAATCGGCAGTTCATCTACAGTACAGACCTGTCCAAAGTTTAACACTATACTAACGAATTAGTGCCGAATCGGCAGTTCATCTACAGTACAGACCTGTCCAAAGTTTAACACTATACTAACGAATTAGTGCCGAATCGGCAGTTCATCTACAGTACAGACCTGTCCAAAGTTTAACACTAAGCTAACGAATTAGTGCCGAATAAGCAGTTCATCTATAGTACAGACCTGTCCAAAGTTTAACACTGTACTAACGAATTAGTGCCGAATCGGCAGCTCATCTACAGTACAGACCTGTCCAAAGTTTAACACTAAGCTAACGAATTAGTGCCGAATCGGCAGTTCATCTACAGTACAGACCTGTCCAAAGTTTAACACTATACTAACGAATTAGTGCCGAATCGGCAGCTCATCTACAGTACAGACCTGTCCAAAGTTTAACACTATACTAACGAATTAGTGCCGAATCGGCAGCTCATCTACAGTACAGACCTGTCCAAAGTTAAACACTATACTAACGAATTAGTGCCGAATCGGCAGTTCATCTACAGTACAGACCTGTCAAAAGTTTAACACTATACTAACGAATTAGTGCCGAATCGGCAGTTCATCTACAGTACAGACCTGTCGAAAGTTAAACACTATACTAACGAATTAGTGCCGAATCGGCAGTTCATCTACAGTACAGACCTGTCAAAAGTTTAACACTATACTAACGAATTAGTGCCGAATCGGCAGTTCATCTACAGTACAGACCTGTCAAAAGTTTAACACTATACTAACGAATTAGTGCCGAATCGGCAGCTCATCTACAGTACAGACCTGTCCAAAGTTTAACACTATACTAACGAATTAGTGCCGAATCGGCAGTTCATCTACAGTACAGACCTGTCAAAAGTTTAACACTAAGCTAACGAATTAGTGCCGAATCGGCAGCTCATCTACAGTACAGACCTGTCAAAAGTTTAACACTGTACTAAAGAATTAGTGCTGAATCGGCAGCTCATCTACAGTACAGACCTGTCAAAAGTTTAACACTAAGCTAACGAATTAGTGCCGAATCGGCAGCTCATCTACAGTACAGACCTGTCAAAAGTTTAACACTGTACTAAAGAATTAGTGCTGAATCGGCAGATCATCTACAGTACAGACCTGTCAAAAGTTTAACACTAAGCTAACGAATTAGTGCCGAATCGGCAGCTCATCTACAGTACAGACCTGTCCAAAGTTTAACACTAAGCTAACGAATTAGTGCCGAATCGGCAGCTCATCTACAGTACAGACCTGTCAAAAGTTTAACACTAAGCTAACGAATTAGTGCCGAATCGGCAGATCATCTACAGTACAGACCTGTCAAAAGTTTAACACTAAGCTAACGAATTAGTGCCGAATCGGCAGTTCATCTATAGTACAGACCTGTCAAAAGTTTAACACTAAGCTAACGAATTAGTGCCGAATCGGCAGCTATACAGTACAGACCTGTCGAAAGTTTAACACTGTGCTAACGAATTAGTGCCGAATTCGCAGCTCATCTACAGTACAGACCTGTCGAAAGTTTAACACTATACTAACGAATAAGTGCCGAATCGGCAGATCATCTACAGTACAGACCTGTCAAAAGTTTAACACTATACTAACGAATTAGTGCCGAATCGGCAGCTCATCTACAGTACAGACCTGTCCAAAGTTAAACACTATACTAACTAATTAGTGCCGAATTCGCAGCTCATCTACAGTACAGACCTGTCGAAAGTTAAACACTATACTAACGAATTAGTGCCGAATCGGCAGTTCATCTACAGTACAGACCTGTCAAAAGTTTAACACTGTACTAACGAATTAGTGCCGAATCGGCAGCTCATCTACAGTACAGACCTGTCCAAAGTTTAACACTGTACTAACGTATTAGTGCCGAATCGGCAGCTCATCTACAGTACAGACCTGTCAAAAGTTTAACACTGTACTAACGAATTAGTGCCGAATTCGCAGCTCATCTACAGTACAGACCTGTCGAAAGTTAAACACTATACTAACTAATTAGTGCCGAATCGGCAGCTCATCTACAGTACAGACCTGTCGAAAGTTTAACACTGTACTAACGAATTAGTGCCGAATCGGCAGCTCATCTACAGTACAGACCTGTCAAAAGTTTAACACTATACTAACGAATTAGTGCCGAATCGGCAGCTCATCTACAGTACAGACCTGTCAAAAGTTTAACACTGTACTA
Organism: Anadara kagoshimensis; assembly: GCA_021292105.1. Taxonomy (NCBI): domain Eukaryota; kingdom Metazoa; phylum Mollusca; class Bivalvia; order Arcoida; family Arcidae; genus Anadara; species Anadara kagoshimensis. The sequence goes on from CM037875.1 coordinate 44,797,427, forward strand.
ACGAATTAGTGCCGAATTCGCAGCTCATCTACAGTACAGACCTGTCGAAAGTTAAACACTATACTAACGTATTAGTGCCGAATCGGCAGCTCATCTACAGTACAGACCTGTCAAAAGTTTAACACTGTACTAACGAATTAGTGCCGAATTCGCAGCTCATCTACAGTAAGGACCTGTCCAAAGTTTAACACTGTACTAACGAATTAGTGCCGAATCGGCAGCTCATCTACAGTACAGACCTGTCGAAAGTTTAACACTATACTAACGAATTAGTGCCGAATCGGCAGCTCATCTACAGTACAGACCTGTCCAAATTTTAACACTGTACTAACGAATTAGTGCCGAATCGGCAGCTCATCTACAGTACAGACCTGTCGAAAGTTAAACACTATACTAACGAATTAGTGCCGAATCGGCAGTTCATCTATAGTACAGACCTGTCAAAAGTTTAACACTATACTAACGAATTAGTGCCGAATTCGCAGCTCATCTACAGTACAGACCTGTCGAAAGTTAAACACTATACTAACTAATTAGTGCCGAATCGGCAGTTCATCTATAGTACAGACCTGTCAAAAGTTTAACACTATACTAACGAATTAGTGCCGAATCGGCAGCTCATCTACAGTACAGACCTGTCGAAAGTTAAACACTATACTAACGAATTAGTGCCGAATCGGCAGTTCATCTACAGTACAGACCTGTCGAAAGTTTAACACTATACTAACGAATTAGTGCCGAATCGGCAGCTCATCTACAGTACAGACCTGTCGAAAGTTTAACACTATACTAACGAATTAGTGCCGAATCGGCAGCTCATCTACAGTACAGACCTGTCAAAAGTTTAACACTGTACTAACGAATTAGTGCCGAATTCGCAGCTCATCTACAGTACAGACCTGTCGAAAGTTAAACACTATACTAACGAATTAGTGCCGAATCGGCAGTTCATCTATAGTACAGACCTGTCAAAAGTTTAACACTATACTAACGAATTAGTGCCGAATTCGCAGCTCATCTACAGTACAGACCTGTCGAAAGTTAAACACTATACTAACTAATTAGTGCCGAATCGGCAGTTCATCTATAGTACAGACCTGTCAAAAGTTTAACACTATACTAACGAATTAGTGCCGAATCGGCAGCTCATCTACAGTACAGACCTGTCGAAAGTTAAACACTATACTAACGAATTAGTGCCGAATCGGCAGCTCATCTACAGTACAGACCTGTCCAAAGTTTAACACTATACTAACGAATTAGTGCCGAATCGGCAGATCATCTACAGTACAGACCTGTCTAAAGTTTAACACTATACTAACGAATTAGTGCCGAATCGGCAGTTCATCTACAGTACAGACCTGTCCAAAGTTAAACAGTATACTAACTAATTAGTGCCGAATCGGCAGCTCATCTACAGTACAGACCTGTCAAAAGTTTAACACTATACTAACGAATTAGTGCCGAATAAGCAGTTCATCTATAGTACAGACCTGTCCAAAGTTTAACACTATACTAACTAATTAGTGCCGAATAAGCAGTTCATCTATAGTACAGACCTGTCCAAAGTTTAACACTATACTAACGAATTAGTGCCGAATAAGCAGTTCATCTATAGTACAGACCTGTCCAAAGTTTAACACTATACTAACGAATTAGTCCGAATCGGCAGCTCATCTACAGTACAGACCTGTCCAAAGTTTAACACTGTATAAACGAATTAGTGCCGAATCGGCAGCTCATCTACAGTACAGACCTGTCCAAAGTTTAACACTGTACTAACGAATTAGTCCGAATCGGCAGCTCATCTACAGTACAGACCTGTCCAAAGTTTAACACTGTACTAACGAATTAGTCCGAATCGGCAGATCATCTACAGTACAGACCTGTCCAAAGTTAAACACTATACTAACGAATTAGTGCCGAATAAGCAGTTCATCTACAGTACAGACCTGTCCAAAGTTTAACACTATACTAACGAATTAGTGCCGAATAAGCAGTTCATCTACAGTACAGACCTGTCCAAAGTTTAACACTATACTAACGAATTAGTGCCGAATAAGCAGTTCATCTACAGTACAGACCTGTCCAAAGTTTAACACTATACTAACGAATTAGTGCCGAATCGGCAGCTCATCTACAGTACAGACCTGTCCAAAGTTAAACACTATACTAACGAATTAGTGCCGAATCGGCAGCTCATCTACAGTACAGACCTGTCTAAAGTTTAACACTATACTAACGAATTAGTGCCGAATCGGCAGTTCATCTACAGTACAGACCTGTCCAAAGTTTAACACTATACTAACGAATTAGTGCCGAATCGGCAGCTCATCTACAGTACAGACCTGTCCAAAGTTAAACACTATACTAACGAATTAGTGCCGAATCGGCAGCTCATCTACAGTACAGACCTGTCCAAAGTTTAACACTATACTAACGAATTAGTGCCGAATCGGCAGCTCATCTACAGTACAGACCTGTCCAAAGTCTAACACTATACTAACGAATTAGTCCGAATCGGCAGCTCATATACAGTACAGACCTGTCAAAAGTTTAACACTATACTAACGAATTAGTTTGAATCGGCAGCTCATCTACAGTACATACCTGTCGAAAGTTAAACACTATACTAACGAATTAGTGCCGAATCGGCAGCTCATCTACAGTACAGACCTGTCCAAAGTTTAACACTGTACTAACGAATTAGTGCCGAATCGGCAGCTCATCTACAGTACAGACCTGTCTAAAGTTTAACACTGTGCTAACGAATTAGTGCCGAATCGGCAGATCATCTACAGTACAGACCTGTCTAAAGTTTAACACTGTGCTAACGAATTAGTGCCGAATCGGCAGCTCATCTACAGTACAGACCTGTCCAAAGTTAAACACTATACTAACGAATTAGTGCCGAATAAGCAGTTCATCTATAGTACAGACCTGTCCAAAGTTTAACACTATACTAACTAATTAGTGCCGAATAAGCAGTTCATCTATAGTACAGACCTGTCCAAAGTTTAACACTAAGCTAACGAATTAGTGCCGAATAAGCAGTTCATCTATAGTACAGACCTGTCAAAAGTTTAACACTAAGCTAACGAATTAGTGCCGAATAAGCAGTTCATCTATAGTACAGACCTGTCCAAAGTTTAACACTATACTAACGAATTAGTGCCGAATCGGCAGCTCATCCTGGCTTTTCATCAGCTGTTTTATCTCATGGCAGCTTCTCTGTCACTGGTTATCCATATCTGAGCCACTCAACAAACGAGCTTTGATTCTTTTTCGTAAAGTTTAGTGTTCAACTTTCGACAGGTCTGTAATGTACGTTTGTCATAATTTTATTAAGAGACTAGTCAACAGGCAACAACAAGCGAGTCGTAGAGCTACATTATATTGCAGTCCTTCCCGTAGTCAATCAATCTATCAACACTGACAAACAACAACAGTGTATACTAGTAGACACCGGGTACCGCCATGAAATATGTAGGCACTATCTCGGAAGATGTAAACACGGCCATAAAACACGTAGATACCGGGTACCGTCATGAAATATGTAGACACTATCTCGGAAGATGTAAACACGGTCATAAAACACGTAGACACCGGGTATCGCCATAAAATATGTAGGCACTATCACGGAACACGTAAACACGGTTATAAAACACGTAGACACCGGGTACCGTCATGAAATATGTAGGCACTATCTCGGAAGATGTAAACACGGTCATAAAAAACGTAGACACCGGGTATCGTCATGAAATATGTAGGCACTATCATGGTCATAAAACACGTAGACATCGGGTACTGTCATGATATATGTAGGCACTATCATGGTCATAAAACACGTAGACACCGGGTACCGTCATGAAATATGTAGGCACTATTACGGAACATGTAAACACGGTTATAAAACACGTAGACACCGGGTACCCTCATGAAATATGTAGGCACCATCATGGAAGATGTAAACTCGATCATAACACACGTAGACACCGGGTACCGTCATGAAATATGTAGGCACTATCACGGTCATAAAACACGTAGACACCTTGTACCGTCATGAAATATGTACGCATTATAACGGAACATGTAAACACGGTCATAAAACACGTAGACACCGGGTACCTTTATGAAATATGTAGGCACTATCACGGAAGATGTATACACGGTCATAAAACACGTAGGCACCGGGTACCGTCATAAAATATGTAGGCACTATCACGGTCATAAAACACGCAGACACCTTGTTCCGCCATGAAATATGTACGCATTATTACGGAACATGTAAACACGGTCATAAAACACGTAGACACCGGGTTGCGTCATGAAATATGTATGCACTATCACGGAAAATGTATACACGGTCATAAAACACGTAGGCACCGGGTACCGTCATAAAATATGTAGGCACTATCACGGTCATAAAACACACAGACACCTTGTACCGTCATGAAATATGTACGCATTATTACGGAACATGTAAACACGGTCATTAAACACGTAGACACCGGGTTGCGTCATGAAATATGTAGGCACTATCATGGAACATGTATACACGGTCATAAAACACGTGGACACCGGGTAATGTCATGAAATATGTAGGCACTATCACTGAACATGTAAACACGGTTATAAAACACGTAGACACCGAGTACTGTCATGAAATATGTAGGCACTATCATGGAACATGTATACACGGTCATAAAACACGTGGACACCGGGTACTGTCATGAAATATGTAGGCACTATCATGGAACATGTATACACGGTCATAAAACACGTGGACACCGGGTACTGTCATGAAATATGTAGGCACTATCATGTAAACAGTTGCAGAACATGTTAACCTTGTAACAGAACATGTTGACACGGTCATGGAACTTATAGACACCGACCGTCAATGAAGTTGTAAGTACCGTTATAGAACACGTGGGCACCGGTACCTAAAATTTAAACACTGTCTTCGAACATTTTGACACTGCCACGGTCATGCGGTCATGGAACATGTAGACATTGTCACAAAATATAATCATCTATGTAAAAAATCTCTTTTTAACATCAACGTTGGGTTATGCAAAACTAGAAATAAAAGTGAAATCCCCCTATTACTTTCCACGAAACGTATAGATACTTTCCCGGAACATCTCATAATAAAACGATTATCATACAAAACGTGCAACACACGACTTATACATATTGAGAATACCGGTAATGAAAATCAAACGGTGGTAATACCAAAACGAAAATAATCATTTTTCAGCTTTATTCTCAAGTTTAAGTGAAATACAACAGCAGTCATATAAAGATCAGGGTGATTTTTAAATAGTTTAAAAAGTATGATTTGAGGTAGAACTTGTTAAGTGCAAACGCCCTTGATACATTTTTGACCCTGGGTGCAACACGTATACGATGTGTACGGGCTATATTCGCAACAAACTTCCGGTGAAGGACACGGCTTGCTTCCGCATGTCAAAGGTTGTGCTGGTGGATAATACGGGTCATATGAACACATTTTCCCGACGCATTTTGTATTCGGTTTAATACTTGACACAAAGAGATCCAGAGCCGATGTCTGCTGCATTGGTGCCCCGTATGTAAATGGGCCGTTCCAATCCGGTGAAAACACTGGTCCGGAAACATTATAATATGGCGGACCGTCTTTAAATGTGATGTTACATTTAGATATTGGTATCTTGTCACACATGTTAACTTTTATGATAGCTTTAACGTTAAAGTCTAAAAATGTCTGAAATTCTTCCCTTGTTTTCTGGTCTGACAGGGCATCCATTAAATATCTCAAATTCCGAACAAAAATCCCTTTAAACATAATCCCATCATCGTCACAGGTCGGATCGCAGTACTCGGTAAATATCCCGGTTGTTTTATTTGTACTCTGAGCAATCGTAGCACGAGCGATTTTTTCGGCCAAATCTAAATAGGTCTTGTTATTGGTTATTTTATAGACTTCTACCAATCCACCAATGAAAACACCGTTATTATATGTAGGTCCGTAGGCGTAGGTCGTCGTACAATTTTCCAGAAAAATCCCATCTGACAATAAATACGTTGTTTCATTAACAATTTTAGTTTTTAGAATAAATTCGTATATTTTATTCAGCTTTTTCAATACAGTTTTATCTTTTGTATGTCGTACAATTTTAGCTGCGAGTTGGAACATTTCAACATTCGTTATAGTTTGCTTGGCATTTTGATTATTGTCGAACCAAAAACCACTACAGTTACTATACATATCCCAACCGGTTTTCCAACTCCAGTTAAAAATATCGATAGATGTTTGAAGAAATTCCTGATCGCCTAAGACCTCGTAAATTCTGGCATAACTAAGACCATACCACCCCATATCGTCAAATGAGGGATATGGACCGTATGCTTCCAGGAGGCTCTCAAGCTGTCTGTAGGAGTTTTGTATTACTGTTTTGTACCGTGTACTGTTGGTATATACCATAAAGTTTGTCATCGGTTCCAGAACTGCACCATTTTGCCAGAAGCCATCGAACCCATTCCAAATCTAAAAACAGAAATGCATAAAACCAAATATAGATAATAAATATCTGATGGATGCATTTAAATGATTTTAAAACTTTTCATACACCCAAACTACGAAAGCCTATTAAGCTCATGAATAAAAAAAATTAAAAGGCGTAATAACGCGAAATAAAGGCGTTATAATGCGAAAAAAAGGCGTTATAACGCGAATTAAAAGGCGTATTAACGCGAAATAAAGGCGTAATAACGCGAATCGAAAGGCGTTATAACGCGAAATAAAGGCGTAATAACGCGAAATAAAGGCGTAATAATGCGAATTGAAAGGCGTTATAACGCGAATTAAAAGGCGTATTAACGCGAAATAAAGGCGTAATAACGCGAATCGAAAGGCGTTATAACGCGAAGTAAAGGCTTATTAACGCGAAGTTAAGATGCCTTCCATAATGATGATAATAATCTCTACCCCCCTCCCCTTTACATACATATTAAAAGGGTGTGTGTGTGTGTGTGTGTGTGTGTGTGTTTCCTGCACAACTATATGTAATGTAATAAGCTGTTTTATATGTATTTATTTTATGAAAATTAAAAAAAAACTGCACATCATCCGATCCTGCGCTAAAATGAACATACTATTTCAGTAAAACAGAAAAAAAGTTGCTTTTCAATGTTAAAGTGTTGTTTTTTCATAAAGAGTATTATTTTATATATGGGGATGGACATCTTTTAAGTAATCTGAGATATAAACATTGATAAACGTTGGCAATGTACACATGGCTATATATTAAAAAGTTCCTGTCCAATTGTCAATCACTAACTTTTAACAATGATTAAATGACACCTGTGACATCTTAGTATGAATAGATCTACAGTTGCCTTAAGCTATTCAAACTAAAACCAATCTGTTTGTGGTGAGGGTTGTTAGCATTCTCCAGGGAAGTGACTGCTCTATATATAGACAAAAAGGCGTTATTACGCGTTTAAATTTGCGTTATAATGCCTTTCGATTCGCGTTATTACGCCTTTATTTCGCGTTATAACGCCTTTCAATTCGCGTTATTACGCCTTTATTTCGCGTTATAACGCCTTTCAATTCGCGTTATTACGCCTTTATTTCGCGTTATTACGCCTTTATTTCGCGTTATAACGCCTTTCAATTCGCGTTATTACGCCTTTCTAAAGACGTTATAACGCCTTTTTTCGCATTATAACGCCTTTATTTCGCGTTATTACGCCTATTAATTTTTTTTATTCATGAGCTTAATAGGCTTTCGTACCAAACAGTGTCTGACGTTTTAAGTAATAAGTAGAACCAATGCACTTCGAAACAAACATTATGAGGATAACGTGATACATAAGGGAATTAGATGCATTTAGGAATAATATACAAGCACAAAAATGTCAAACGTTCAACAAAATGTGTCCAATAAACTGGATTTATAGTGGTATACAAATAAGATATCTGACTGAAAAAAATGCGTATTGAGAAAGTACTTCAAATGGCAGTGTCAACATTTGAAGTAAGGTAACACTTAGATATCTTGTACATTAGATTTCGGTCATGCCTTTTAGTGTGCGTGAAGTGGAGTTATGGTGTTTAACGATACAGTCAAGATTTTAATGTATATTGAGGATGTCAATTTAGGGATAGTGGAGGAAACCGAAGTGCCAGGAGAAAATCATCAACCACAATGTATGACAAGCGCTTTTTCACATTAGAATGTGACCCTTTGGTTTTGAATCTAGAGGACGAGAGACGCTTATATTCGTGTTAAGTTCGCGCTTTATATCCCTCGACAACCGATGCCCCTCTCATTATTCAGTGTATTAATTTCAAACAGCAACAAATGAAACAATCAAATAAAAACGTTCTTTAAATTCGAGGAAACTATATAATTGATATAAAAAATTCAGACACATCCGTAAATCAAGTGTAAACAAACAGAGGGTATTCAGGAATAACCTTGAATTTCGAAGCAAAATTTTATGTTAAGACTGATTTTTCAGTTCAGTGGCTTATATCATAGGAAACGAACAAAACCGATACCGAATTCCAAAAGCTAATGCTTTATGTTCTGATACTGAACGATAAATATTGAAATCAAGTTCAAAAGAGTTATCGCTCTTAAAACGATATAAAAACTGCCTTTGTGAAGCTGGCTTATACAGCCATAGTTTTTGTCAATGGTTCATGACCTTTGACCTATGCACCTAAATTTTGTATTTTGTATGTGACACACCGTCCTATGTTGGTTAACATGTGTTCAAAGTTTGATCAAAATCCATTCATAGACATTGAAGATATGAAGCAGACTCGAAATTGAGACAGACAGGCAGACGATCAGGCTCTCCCTGAACTTCGTGTGCAGGGAAGGGAATAGTAAATACTCTATATACTAAATGAGTTGAGTTGAGTAATGGTGTTTAACGTCCCAGTCAAGAATATTTCACTTATATCGAGACGTCGCCAGCTATAGGCGAAGGTGCAGAAATTTTGCCTGTGCGTTGCGCTGATGGCATTATACAACAGGGTTCTTTAGCGTGCCAAGCCCACCGTGACACGGGACCTCGTTTATTTTAAGTTCCCATCCGAAAGAACCGTGACTTTCATATCGTAATGCCGAGTGCTTGGCGAAAGAACAGTCACTACCCACTTTTAAGTCTCGGGTCAGACCCGGCCGGGGATCGAACCCAAGACCTCCCACTTACGGAGCGAGCACTCTACCAACTGAGCTACCGCAGTGGTTATATATTCTAAATGAACGATGGGGATAAGACTAGGTGACCTGAAAGTAAATTATATGTGATATCTAAAATTGTAATATCTCTCAAGTTTGTTTTAAGATTGTAGTGGTTGTATTAGAGCTCGGGTAGAGTGGAGTGGGGTGGAAGTGAAGCGGTATGGAGTAATTGTGTTTTATAACCCAATAACATAAAGAGGTGAAAAGTTCAAGAATTATTCATATAAATATAAGGAACAATTACAACTTTTATTGCATCGATAAATTATAAAGAATGTAAACTCTAATAAGCTAGTGAATGCATTATTTAACATATTCTGTTGATCCAACATTTAATGACGAACTAGATTGTGATATGAAATTTTATTGTTGCAAATGTCACAAAATGTAAATATTCCGACCACGGAAGGAAAGTTTGAACACATGACGTGGTAAGGGAAGGAAACCTTATAAAATAGGTTATAGCATACTTACAAGATAGCTGAACAATCCAGCTATCGGAGACGGAAACCAGTTGGATTGTAATCCAAACTGTGTTGCGCATGCCCAATATGCACCGGTATCATTGCCAAACATCTCCAAGGAACATGAATTGTTTGCATGGCTGTAAACCGGTAGAATAGTTATTGAAAACAAAAATATTGCTAAAATAAAATGACTTGTATCCATACTGGTTGTTGGACATATATCTTGGTCGTTTATAACAATATATGTATGTTTAAGTTGTTATCTATTTGGGCAACGTTCATATGATAAAATCTGTCCCGTTACTGTAACGTGTTTCATTAGACCTCGTATTCTAACAAATATTCGAGATAAAATTAACATCTGCTTCCAGTGTCATTTTGTCATCATTGTCCCCGACTTAATTATTTAACCAAGCACATATTTTGTTGTCAATATGCAGACATGTTACAGTGCAGACCTAACGAACGTTTAACACTGAACTGTTATCAGGATAAGCTGTCGAATGGCAGCGATATGGATAGCTACATGTAGTGACCGTAAGCTGTCGAGTGGCAGCGATATGGATAGCTACATGTAGTGACCGTAAGCTGTCGAGTGGCAGCGATATGGATAGCTACATGTAGTGACCGTAAGCTGTCGAGTGGCAGCGATATGGATAGCTACATGTAGTGACCGTAAGCTGTCGAGTGGCAGCGATATGGATAGCTACATGTAGTGACCGTAAGCTGTCGAGTGGCAGCGATATGGATAGCTACATGTAGTGACCGTAAGCTGTCGAGTGGCAGCGATATGGATAGCTACATGTAGTGACCGTAAGCTGTCGAGTGGCAGCGATATGGATAGCTACATGTAGTGACCGTAAGCTGTCGAGTGGCAGCGATATGGATAGCTACATGTAGTGACCGTAAGCTGTCGAGTGGCAGCGATATGGATAGCTACATGTAGTGACCGTAAAAAAGTCGAGAGATAGATAGTAGCTGTCAAGATTCAGCCAACGAAGACTCGAGATGAGCTTCTAATTCAGCACTTATTTAGTTAGCTTAGTGTTAACGTTCGACAGTTCTTTAATGTATCTATGAACATGTCTCATTATACATGTACATGTAGTTGTATGCTAGGTGATTGTTTTTAATTTAGAATCTCGCTATAATTATAATTAAAAGCATCTAATTATAATGACATGCATTCATGTACTCATCCATTTTGCCCATGCTGCTTTGCTCCCGTGGAGATTTTAGTTAATGATCTGATTTTATTTAACTATTTATAAAAGTTATTCCCCTTTAAACACATAATTTCTGGTCCTTCTCATGTCAATTACCATGGAGGAAAGAGTAAGTTCATTCGGGCACAAACGTAGCAGAAATACTTTTAAAAGATTGTTCAATGGGCAAAGTTATATAAAAAGACAATTTGCAGATGAAAATGGGTATTTCTCAATAACCATAACAACCAAGAGCACATAACAACAACAACTAAAGTTTACAAAGCAAGCAAGTGCATAAAAACAATAAAAAGACAATAATAATAATAATAATAATAATAATAATAATAATAACAATAATAATAACAATAATAATAATAATAATAATAATAATAATAATAACAATAATAATAATAATAAAGCCAATAATGACCTGTAATTATTGTAAATCTCAAGGTTTTGACAGGAAGTTGAGAATGTCAGTTTTGACACACAGTCAGGACATTCTGGATTATCTCCCTTACATCAAACACTTCGAAACGTGTCGCATTTATTTTATGCCCCGACTGCCTTTTATATTTCATACTGTCTATTGCTTAGCTTAAGAAAAATCCCACCGTATAGACAGGTCTATGGATAGCAGTTTTCTAACATTTAAGTGATTTTGCTTAGTATTTTTGTTTGTTTTATTCCAACAAAGCATGTATGTTCGAGATGCTATTAATTTCATTATAATTAATGTTCACTATGACTTGTATACAACAAAGATTATCCTAACTACATGTACCATTTTGTCTTCAGAAAAAAAAAGTGCTTTAGTGTAGTGATCACTTGGATACTATGCATTATTTTTAGTATTCCATTTTAATGCAATAATCCGTGTACAACTTTGCTCAGAGATTACATGCATTGACTTACTTGACTTATGCCTCCTGATTCCCTTTGGAACGAAGGGCCACAACTACACCATGTATGTAGACTAAATGTACTTTTGTTGCTCAGGTCCAACCCGAAAGTTTAGAGACCCCCTTTTTAAGCTTTTTAAAACAGCAATTTATACGAGCATAGTACTTTGTCAAATTATATTTTTTCAAGCTACTGTTTTATCTACTATTTAGGATGTTCTTCAAATAGCATAATAAAAAACTAAGTTCCATACGATAAACAAGTTGTTTTAAAAGAGCAACATCGATTTTTTTCAACTAAAATCTATTCTGTAGTAAATAAATTAAAATATTAAAAAATGGCACAAATAATTTGATTTTTGATTGGCGTATTTTAAGATTTATTTTTGTATAACGTCCATATCCTACGCCCAAAAGATGTTTCATACAATTATTTGACGGTTTTTATGTTTAAGGACGTTTGTTTTATTCTCGTCTCTCTGAAATTATGTTTTGCGAAAGCACAACACTTTGTGTGACTTAAATGTATGAAGGGAGATAATTGTGTTCTATGATTTTTTTGTGCGCCATATATGCGTCCATTGATTCATTTATATGTCACATGTAAGCAAATATTAAAAACACCATTGACAAAACACGTCGAAATTTGTCTCAGTTCACAAACTAGTGTACAGCAATAAACTATATTTATATTGGCATTCAAACTCTTTTGTTGGACCGTAGATCCAATCCAAAAAAACAATGTATCATGCGCATATGTCTTGTTTCTGTTTGATTTTGATAAAATACCTCCATCAGTCGATTAGGAGTCATTTGGTATTTAAAGGGAAACTCCCTTAAATGCCTGTAAATAATTTTCATCTGAATAAAACACAAAAAAGTCTAATTTGTTTATCTTGCTAATCGTGGCTTATCTGCTGTAGAAAACAACTTTTTGCTGTTAAAACCGTAAACGGTACTAGTTTTGGCACGGGATTTCGTAGTGCAGTGTAAATGTGGCGAATCCTGTAGGTTGATTTTGTTATATATAATTAGTAATTAGATGCCATTTTAGTCTTACTCCAGTGTAAATTACAGACTAACACCTGACTTCTCGAGACCACCATCTAAATCTTGTATTACGTAAGCATGGTATACAAAGGCACCAAACAGGTACTCTATATTTTGAAACAGAAAGTAGATGGAGGGTCGCTTCTCTGATAAATGGTTTCGCTTGTATATAATCTGGTATGTTGCTTAAAGTCAGCTTAATGCTTGAGTGATTAAAATCGTGAATTACCATCAAGTGAATTTTGTTTTACTTTGATAAGCTCAGAAGTGGTTGACGAAACTGGGGTACCTTCATGTAGAAAACAGCCCCATCGATTTTGGCAATCACATTAACATAAAGCAAGGTCCTCAAGATACAATTTTGAAACCTTCTATACGAATTAAATATTTCTTTTGAGCTTTTCAATGTTATCTTAAAAATGATATGATGTGTAATTGTGTAGGTGAGGGAACAAGTTTCCAAGATTACTATTTGCTATTTTTGAATGATTATTCAAGGATGCTTTAAAATGTACATGGCCTTAAGCATGGCTAAGGATTAATGGGTACCCGTGTATATTCAGAGCTGGTGGTTTTCTCCAGGCAAGCCGGTTTCCTCTGTCAAAATGTAATATTAGGTCATTTTAACCACAGTTCAATTGGATACGAACCCTGTTAACTAAGCCAAAAAATTGATACATTTTCACAAATGGAGAGAGAGAGAGAGAGAGAGAGAGAGAGAGAGAGAGATTTCGAAGTCTTATTTTAATTTAAATTTATTTTGAATTATTTTACCCATACTATTGACTGGGCCCCGTGGATGATAATAAAGTATAACTGACAGGTTCGGCATATCTGTTGTATATTTCAGACCTCATTAGCGGTAACCCGTATCAGGAGTTGAGCCGTATTTACGTACTTATTTCACACAACATGTATACGTCGCCCTAACATTTTCCAGTTACTGCCATCATACAACACTACAGTTCTGGAAATTGTTTAAAAACTGTTGAAATTGTAATGAGATTTGAATTATTCATTTCATTAATAATGTTATATGGTGTATATGTTTTACAGTTAATAGGCAATGGTGGAGCTTGTCCCCGCTACGGGAACTTTATACAACAAAGCCACTGCTTGAATTGTTGTCGCAGAGATATTGCAAGCTTACTTAAAAAGTTTTATGGCCATCATCACAATATTGTTGATAAGTATGATGTCTCCGTATCCATAATTATTTTAGAAATATTTGACACCCGATAGTTCCATGTTACTTTATCTCGATAGCTGACAGGAGGTTCTTAACTTTCCGCAGCACCAGACCTCGCATCCCTGGTAAAGTTCGCGTGTTTAAATTAATTTGTCAGTTTTAAAGTTTTTGACTTTGCTTTTGGGATTGTGATTACGAACGAACCGATATGTTTGTGTTTTATTTGTTTTACGAATATTATAATATTGTGAATAATTGGGAGTTAATTTGATTTAAAAACACAGAAAAAAACACATCTTGATTCAAAGCACATTGATTTTCCAAAGAAGTATCCGCCGCCATTACCCTTATTTTCAACGTTAATACTTCCACAGCGTCAACGTTTTACTCTGTGTAGGGCAGAGATAGTCTATGGTAATTGCAGATACGCAAAGCAATTACCCGTCACGACTAGGCTAACATACGTAAAAAGACCAAACATTATTCAAGTTTACTGACACAAACACAGTAACCTGACAGTATATGGTCACTTTACTTTTCTTCTTAATTTTCTTCCATTTCTTATAAATCCTTACCTGCTTAGCTATATTATCCTTTAGATATATGTTTCAACGCTTTGAAGAAATTTTGGTTTCACAATTTTGGTCAAAGCATTACTGATGAGGAATTGCATTCCAAAATGGCCGACTAATGTTGTGAAATTAAACTGGTTTAACAAGTAACTGAATATATGTTTATTTTCAAATACGTGTTTATGATTTTAAGTTCTATAGTTTTATATTTTGGCTCACCCATAACAAACTGCTTACTATGAGAACTTACCAAGCACTTATCATACCAATTATCATACCAACAATGACACCTCATTGCAAAACTATACGACCCTTTGTCTTTTCCCGGAACTTTAATTAATCTTTCTCCATCTTAATGACATTTGGATTTCTTGTATGAATTGAAATGATTTTCAAAAAAAATCAAGTTTACTTTGTAATTTTGATTTATAAAGTGTCAAGTGATATTTACTACAAAGTAACATTATTGTTGTCCGAGATGAAAAAAGCAGGGTTGAAGAGTTCTTTAATCCTGATGACGGGCTAACGGAATTCCAGACAAATGTGTCGTCTGCTGAAATAGAGAGATTGTATCGCCCTAACCCTGACTCACGCCAAATCAGATTGTCCAGCGATAATGTCTAAGAAAGCAAATTGGTTTTGGAAGAAGAAATATCCTTTGCCGCCCAAGTTAGCATTGCTTTTTACAGTAAATTCGATAATTATTTGATAACCAAATCACCATAGTGTCAAATGAGGGAATAGAGACGCTTTATCGAAATTAAGATCTTTCCGTTAACGTAACAAGTGCCATCGACAGGTCTCTAAAGGATTAATAATGCTAAATGTATATCACCAGATGTCGTGATATCAACAATTTCCAATCTCCCAAATATCCGCAAAGATGCTTGTCACCAGCAAAAGGCTCATTGTTCTTGATACCTTCAATTTATTCCGTCAATGCAGTATGATGAAAATATCTGACGAGCAGAAGCGATAAGAGTTGACCTTCCAGACGAGCGAAAATTTATGTCATACTGAGAAATTGATGTTCTTATCACCTAAAATGACGGTCAATACAATATCGAATGCATGGAAACTTACTGCACATTGTCCGAAAGGCCATCATGATATAGACACAAGAAAATCATTTAAAAATGCATGACAAAAACAATGACCAAAGCGTCCATTTTTTCAGCACTTTTTTGTCTGTGTTTCCATACTTATGTTTTCATATTGCATTGTTCCAAGAAACGTTTAGTATTTCTGTTTTTACCTAACTAATTATCAATCACCAGTATCTTTGCAGTGATAATAAATAAATAAATAAATAAATAAATAAATAAATAAATAAATTTATTTATTAAACCCAACTAAACTGAACATACCCATAGACTCATAATTCGTTGACATGTGTCATTGGTTTTTGCTCATGTTAAGGTATATTGTTTTATTGGATTGTCTATGGAAATAAAGCATAATTGATTATTACAAGAAATAGTGATGTGTTGGACAGTGAGCCTTATACATTTTGACTAATTTGATTCTGACATGGATTAGTATGTTTGTTTTTAATTGAAAACATAAAGTTTTTTTAGCACATAAAAATATAGAACAAATATCACGATATAAAGCGAAGATCAGCTACGCATTAAAAACCTAACGAGAGAAAAAAATGGAGAAATCAGAGAGATAAGAGGTAGTCATTAGAACTCAACTCATCCACTTCAGCTGGGTTGAGTTTTAGTGTCGCTGTGGTCGATTTTCAACGTTAGAAAGAATGAAAGAAAATAGGCTGCTAGCTTTCACTGAAAGTTGTATTCATCAAATTAAAGGACGATTGTTTTGTAGTGTTTTCATATAGTTATTCTAGTATTCTAGTTGTTGCGGAGTAAATTTTGTTCAGTAATTTAGTTCATTTCATTGTAGAATTGACGAACGAATCCATTAAATTCAGCTGCTACCTACTTCTTTACAAGAATAACTTAAATTTATTTTTTACAATACAGACCAGTCAAAAGTGTAATATTTTAAGCTAAAGAATTAGTACCAAAACGGTAGTTCATCCCTTTATTTCGGCAACTTTACGGCAGTTTCTATCTATTTCACGACAAGTTTTTGCTCACTTGTTATCCACACCTCGGTCACTAAATAGCTTACCTCCGACTCTTTTCGTGTACTCAGTGTTATACTTTCGACAGGACTGTAATATTTTTGCGCATGTTTTAGATCGATTCATTTTTGTCTTTTACCACGTTTGTGCTGTATTTATAATCTTATTTTTCTGTCTTCTTGTGCATTTATTTTCATACTTAAATTGCGTTTTTAATTTGCTTTTTATACCAGTGATACTTTTTTAGATATTTTCATTAATATTTAATGTTTTTGATGTCACAAACCGTCTTATATTGCACATCAGAAACAAATCCTCTCACGAAAATAGTGCCATATTTTATTTAGATATGAACTCCCTGGTGTCTGATAAATGAGTTCTAAAATTGTATCAGCTTTATTCATTTTTATCTTTGTTTTTCTTAAGCCTTATGTTCTCAGAAATATAATGAAGACCTATTTGTTTAAGGAATACTATCAGCTACTGATTTCACCGATAAGAGACATACATCCAAGCATAGAGCCAGATGGTGAAATTGTCACAATACTGTTTTTTATTATGCTTATTGCGGCTTATAGGTTTAACTGCACACTTTGCTAATTGACAGACCCATGCTAATGTTCTTCTTGCTTGTCGACGTAACGAGATTGATATCTAACTATGTTTTGTGAAAAACGTTCTCAATCACATTTCATCTAGATATGGCCGTCATATCCTCCGAACATTATCAATATTCATTGAATGTTTGATCTAATAAGTCTCGTATTGTGGTTTTTGTTTAATTAACGGATCTCGCATTTATGTGCAAAAAGTGAAAAATATTAATCAGTGATTAGAAACTCATATTTTTGTGGTTGAACTGTTGTAATCATATTAGTCGGAGAAAACCGCAATCTTTAACTTTTTTGTATAATTGTAATGTATTCTGCCAAACTTAATTTTTTTATGTTGATAAATATCAAAATTAATACAATTATAACTCAGTAATTGATCAAAAATACAAGTCTTCATTCCGACATGAATTTAATTATTTTGATTTTAACGGAAATTGTGTTTGTAACCATTTCTGTACGATTACCGGAGCAATATGGATGGTTGCGTAACAGACGGAAATTTCGGAATTTCCTGTAGCTTATGACTTTATATTACTTTCACACATGGCACGAAATTTAACCGTGTATGATTCTAAAATTGGTATATCGTTTTGAAAGTCAATAAGTAAATGGTTGTCGATTTGAACATGTCACGTTTATACAACAAACTTGAACTGAACTGATTGATTGAAAGTAAGGTTGCACAATAAGTCCCCGGTAATTTTACAATGGTTGAATTAGTGAGAAATACAAGAAAAAGAAAATCTGATCTTCTGAAGCATTGCATTGGATTGGGAAGCGTATCAGTAGGACAGATTTTAGATGTAGCTTAGGGCTTGTTTTGAAACCGATGGTTTCAAATTTGTCATATAACAACTAATCGTGATCACGAGTGTAGTGGTGTAGAATGATAGGTTTTTAACACATCAGTCAAGATTATTTTACCTAAATTTCTAGAATGGTGAAGAAAACCGACGAGTTTGGGACCGTGAACAAATCCTCTAGTACTTATAGACTATTAGATCTACCTGAGTGAGATTCAAACTAGACCGTTAGAGGCCTATCCTTTAGTCCACTTAGCCACCGAGGTACATTCAATGTTCTAGTATTGCAGCTTCTTGTATCATGTATTGTTTAGTACTAGTATATCGTATTTATGTCTTGTTATCGTGTTCAGCAGTTCGCAACTTGATGTTTTTTAAATCAACCACATGCAATGAATTTCAAAATGCAACGAAAAATATTTTCAGAAATCTGAATTAGGTGATATAAATACTTATAGCTTTATGACAAGAACAGTACTAAAATACACGTATATTTGGCAATAGTTGAAATAAACAATACCACACCACAACAAACAAACGCAGGAAATCAAACAAAATAAAACACATTTAATGTCCACAATATAGAAACATTTCGTTTAAAAATTCAAAAATTCTTTGATAGATGGATATGGACCAATGGCCAGCATTGCATTTTAAGATACCATATTATGTAATTTTCTTCGTATTTTTAATAAGTTTATTGTCAGTCCTCCTGGTTTGCTCATTAATTTGTATTCCACGTATGCCCTATATGTTTATATGTAAATGTTGTATATATTCTCTATACTGTAAAACGGTTTATGAGAAATAAAGTTATTATTATTATCCATATAGACTCAAGTTTAGAGGTTTGCTAAGTTGGTTTCACATATACATGTGCAGTTTGTTTAAGGATTGTTTTCTTATTTGTTTCCTACAGGTACTGACATGGAGTATTGGTAGGAAATAACTTCAAATCACTTACTATAAAACAATATATCCATTAATAACTATCATAATATCGATGAACTTGAGAGGTTAAAAATCCCATTTATTTGAACATGATAAGATATACCTCATTTTATAAAAATCAGCTCTCACACTAATAAACTAAGACAGTAGTATTCTGCATTGTTTCTATATCTCTGTGTGTTACGTTCAGCAAAGTCACTCCAGATTGGATCTACGATATTATTTTAATTACTTTTCTCACAAACTATTTTCTCTTTAACACTTTTGTTTAATTTTTTGATAAGAAAATTAAACGCCCGTATCTCAGAATTTTTATATTATTCTTGTTTAATTCATGTGGAAGACCACATCAAAAATATTAATTACTTTTTAATATCTAGAAAGATTGACTAGAATTTTTCTTCCACTCTCATCCTTTTAAACACAATAGTAACATTTTGTAATTTTTCGTGAAGAATCTCATCAAGTTAAAAAAGAATACCTCAAAATTTTGCCACGCAAGAAAAAGGAAATAAGTTCCTTTTAAATGTAACATGATAATAGTTTGTCTATCAAAGCTTGTCCGTTATCATTGTCAAGTTTACAGTTTGTTGTTTTTTCACACACGTTTTCATTTACAAGAATATTTTGTATAACCCCTAGTAGCGTTTTATCTTCTTCTCCCGGTTTCGTGGCAAAGAGGTGTAAAACACACGCGATTTTGAATCTTGCCGCGAGTTTTACGGCGTGAAGGTTATAAGGTTTTCGTGGCAATCTATATCTTAAAGAATAAAACCAATGACCACCCAGAGATGAAGGCAACAGTATACAGAATGTTTTCACGGTTTGAATGATTTCAATTTGGATCAGTTTTCAAAGAAATATAGTCAAGATAAATAATGTCTGAACCTACTTAGAACTGGATATCTTATGATCACGATGTAAAATGAAGACTATTTATGAAGTTTTAATGTGACAGATTGGATTGGATTAATGCCGTTTTACCATTCGGTCAAGATTCTTCCACTTATATCGAGACGGTCAGTTATGGGATGATTGAATTGAGTAAATGAGTTTTAGAAAACGCTCCAGTCAAGATACTTCCACTTATATCGAGACGTTCAGTTCTGAGATGATGGAATTGAGTAATGGAGTTTTAGTAAACGCTCCAGTCAAGATTCTTCCACTTATATCGAGACGTTCAGTTCTGAGATGATGGAATTCAGTAAAGGAGATTTATTAAACTTTACAGTCAAGATTTTACCATTTATATCGAGACGGCAAGTTCTGGAATGATGGAATTGAGTAAAGGAGATTCAATAAACGTTCCAGTCACGATTTTTCCACTTATATCGAGACGGCAAGTTCTGAGATGATGGAATTGAGTAATGGAGTTTAAGCAAACGGTCCAGTCCAGATTCTACCATTTATATCGAGACGGTCATTTTTGAGATTATAAAGTGAAGCAATTGTGTTAAAAGCTCCAGTCAGTATGCTTTAACTTATATCGAGGCGGTCAGTTCTGCGTTAATGGAGTGGATTAATGGGATTTAAAGCCAAGTCAAAAATCTTTCACTTATATCGAGGCGGTCAGTTCTGTGTTAATGCAGTGGATGAATGGGATTTAATTTTATGCCCCATTCAAAAATCTTTCACTTATATCGAGGCGGTCAGTTCTGTGTTAATGCAGTGGATTAATGGGATTTTATGCCCCAGTCAAAAATCTTTCACTCATATCGAAGCGGTCAGTTCTGTGTTAATGCAGTGGATTAATGGGATTTAATGCCCCAGTCAAAAATCTTTCACTCATATCGAAGCGGTCAGTTCTGTGTTAATGGATTGGATTAATGGGATTTTAAGCTAAGTCAAAAATATTTTACTCATATCGAAGCGGTCAGTTCTGCGTTAATGGAGTGGATTAATGGGATTTTACGCCCCAGTCAAAATTTTTTTTACTCATATCAAGGCGGTCAGTTCTGCGTTGATGGAGTGGATTAATGGGGTTTAACGCCCAAGTCAAGATGGTATTACTTATTTCGAGGCGTTCAGAATTGGACTAATGGTGTTTTACGCCCCAGTCAGAATATTTGATACTTATATCGAGGCGGTCAGATTTGGCCATTTGGCTTCCGAAGCTTTTATTGTGATAGAAACGTTAAGTGTATTTATCCAGCTGAAATGTAAATTAATGCTTTTGGCTATAAAATTGTTCCTTTAAATGTTACATTTAAATTCTTTCACACTTTCAGAGATATGCGTTGTTGCCGTCTATCTTTAATTCTTGATTTTACTTTAATTTGAAGATGCAAAATAATCTTACTGTAAAAAAAATCTTACAGTAAAAATAGTAAATAAAATAAAAATATATAGGCAAACAACATTGACCTGTCCGCTTGACCTTTCATTAGGAATATTCATATAGAAGGATCCATCCAATAAATGAGTAGTAGTAGGGCTCATTGTTAATAACATGTACTCAAGGTACATGCTTTGTGTTCGCATTATGTAGACAAAATAAACCCACGTGATTCCTAAACATAAATGTACCCGTTCACAATAAATATTTAAATAAAAGGTCAAGCGGACAGGCCACAGTTGTTTACCTATACAACCGTTTGTCTTGCTGGTGATTATGAAGTCATGTTTGTAATTCTCAACTACTTCACCCGGCTTTGAACGTGTATAGAATATCATTGAATGTTTTAATCACCTGTTTGTAATACATAACGACTATAGCTTATTTTCAAACCAAGTCAGTGCTATACGGAAGATCTCTGGTTAGTCAACTTTTAAAAAAAATCATACTATTTCGAACAATGACCGTATTTTTTTTTTTTTTGAAAATCTGTTTGCCAAACACGCAAAACGTCCTTTACAAAAGACAAAGAGTTCACAAACAACATGATATCAATTTTATATATTGTCACCGTGAACAAGTACAATGTTAATATGCAAATCGTGTCTCAGCTCATTTTTTCATGAAAGACTAGAAACCAAATAATTGAAGAAATGATAGAACTGTTTGGCATATTTCTTACATTTAGAGACTATCTGTCTAAAACTGTTGAATTTGACACCTTTTCTATAAAAAGTTAATCGACAACTATTTGAATTATTGTATAGACATGTATACGTAAGTGATAACCTCCGAGAACAAAGCGTTTTCGAGTTATCAATATCTCTGATACACCTATAAGTCTATATTTTCCGTATTGTTAATTCTCACAATTGACTTGGCGAGAAGGTTACATATGGGTATATTTCACCTGTCGTGACGATTTCTCGTGAAGTCTTCATTTTCAAACAAGTGATATCAAAGATTTAGCGATAAGTGATTTGATATCACACAGAATTATAATATTACAAACATTTGAAAACAAGTTGTAGAATCTTGTCGCCATACATTGAATCTCCGTGGCTGATGCAGTGAAATGTTGCATGTTATCCTCGTTGTGATGGGGGATCTATTACCGCCCTCCTCCTTGGTTTATATAGAATGATAGTTGTGAGACTGGGTCGTGATATTGTAAAATTTGACTGATCTTCAATTGAACAGTTTTATAGTCACCCAGCACGCAATTATATAATAAATACATTGTCAGGTACTCTAATAGTAGCAAATATCATCTCTCTCTCTCTCTCTCTCTCTCTCTCTCAAAATTTCAAAAAGGAGAATAAAGTTGAAACCATTTAAGAAATGAACAGAACAAAAGCATACTGATGATGTACAAACATTTGGTCCTATCACCAACGTCTGTATAGTTTAATAATTGTCAAATGCATTTTTAAATATTTTTATCAAAAATATCACAGTGTCTTTTTTAAAATGTATTTAATGATAGAATTAAAAAATGGTATGTGAAAAATTAAAATATGAAGAATGTTTATGAGAACATTTTATAATTTGTTTGCTTGAATCCAGTTGAAGAACATAAGAATTAATTTCACAGCATTTTGAAAAAATGTCTTTACTCTGTTTATATGAATACAATTAAGGAAAATGGATAGAATTTTAGATATAGATAACTGAATGTTCAATGAATCACACCTTAGAAACCAAAAATCTTACTGAATATAAAGCTACTCAAAAAATTGTGTGGAATCTAAATTAGGAATAAAATGAACATGGAACGTCAAATATATCAAAATATTTTTTTTATACATAGATATCATACTTATGAACAAAACTGCGTGACTTCATTTATTTTGTAACAGGTATTGCATTTCTGAGAGTAACAACATTTAGGCGTCCAAAAAAACCTTATAGATTACTTATCAAACATACAGACGGTAATATTGGATGACCATTCTTTCTTGTCTATTACTCTATCTCAATATCAGACCATCGTCAAAATGTTGTGACAAAAAATACAAGATGTGTTTTAATCGCTGTAAGAGAGATGCACAGATGGCCGAATAATTTAAATCAGCAACACTTTATGCTTGTATGAACAAAACACGTTCCCAAAATCTTCTTACGGATATTTCCATTTTTATATTGCGATGATTGAGTTAAAATGTTTTATAATAGATGTTTTCAAAAGCGATAAATTATGTTAGTACGTTTAATTGGAGATTAAAGTGACGTTTAGAAAACATTATGGTAAACATTATAATAATGGCGCTGAAGAAAACTGACCCTCTCTTGTAAAAAGTTCAATATTTTTAACGGCAAGATACACTTTTTTCACTGGACTCAATCAAGCTTAAGATTGGACCGTGTCTGAGTTATAATTTTTTGACAAGGAAAGATATTACAGCTTTCCCGTGTCATGATCATGTCAGATCCGAGGAAAATGACAAAAACGTGATTCCTTTTGTCAAAAACAAATTAATCGCCGTTTATAAAAAAAAAACCTTGAATATTAAACTACAACATGTTCATACTTAGGCTGAAATTGAAATCCGTTGTGTTTTAATTCAGAAAAAAGGTGATTGTATAAATGATACTCCTTTAATTATAACAAAATTTAATCTTTTAAAACAGAAAATTAAGACACGCTTTAATGTTGTAACAAAATGGTTCTAAAAGAGGCGACAATGAACTAACAGACCCTATATTTACATGTTATAATAATGTATGACTTTACTTATATTACAATTGTTTTAATCATGTTCGAATTTTTCTATAAGCTTTTTACATTCAATATAACAATGTTCTAACTTCTAACTCTAGGCTTTCTACATGTCGTGATCTGAATTTTTAAAAAAAAAGTTTGGTGCCGCGAACTGCAGCTTATTAGTTCAATGACGAAACGGGCAATGCATATATACACAGTAGTTCCACAAAAAATCTATAGTGAAGACTAGTCCAGATGCTTAGGGCTCTCGTGAAGAGTTATAGATTTTAAATATGTTTTTAATTTTAAATTTTCGTTGCTGCATAAATTTCCCCTGAGTTTAGCCCACGCAGCCAAATTAAAACAAAAAATAATACGTCGATGTCATTTTTATTTTGCTTATTTAATAATTGAGATATCGATAGGACAGGTTTAATGGAGATTTTAGTTATAGAAAGTTTCTTATAATTTTTTAAAGAAATGTTTTAGATACTGTATATATAAAAAGAATTAAATATATTATTTTTTTTTTATTCAAATTTAATGAAATATCTTAAAATGATATTATTTGTTTTCTTTCAATTTCTTAATCCTTATTTAAGTTATACACCTGTAGTTTATTTTTGTTCGCAATGGTTCCCACTCGAGCGAAGTACAAATACATTATGTTCATTGCAGTAGAAAAACGGGAAATGTTGTTGTTCCGGTGGCATTGTTGCACATATCAGCGTTTTACTGCAACATTTATTTTGAAGTTCTTAATTACAAAATAACAAGTTAAAGCACAATTGTCGAATTTTACTTGGAATGTTCAGAATATTTTTGACGAATTTTATGAGCACTTCCGTGGCGTGGAATGATTTCATAATATCAAATTTTGTTGATTTGTGCACATCCGGTTGTTCTAATCAGAAACTATTAATAGTTAAGATTCGCGTAATGCGAGAAGCAAGCTCTTAATTTCTAAAATTAACGAAACGATACAAATATTCCTCTCTAACGATATTATTCATTAGCATTGCATGCAAGGGAGATGAGAATTATTCAATTAAGTAGTACGTTAGTTGTATGCGCGTTTCGAAAGCGTTCGTTTTATCAGTTGTGTATCTTTTTAAATATAATACCAGCAAAATATAAACGCCTAATTTTTATTCAAATTCGTAAAAAGATACCCGGATGCACCAGGAACAATCTTTAGTATATGGTTGATAAAGCAATAGCTAATTTCGCCAACTTTTCAGAATGTTTACTGAACGTGAATATATAAGATCTTTATCATTGACCATTTCCGTTGCACGTGCAGGCTGTTGTTCTGGCATTCTGGGATATAAGGTAACCTCACAGGTGTGTAACACACAAACACCACAAGGCATGCTGGGTATATTGATCATATTATTAAACCCTTGTTAAGACAATCGTTAATAAAAACTCATTAACAATATGAATGCACGTGATAACTTGTAAGAAGTACATGGTTTCTTGTCCCTCTTTGAAGATTTATCCAGTAGGCCTGGCATTGTAGTGTTTGCGGAACTAATCAGTTGGTACATATAGCTAGGAACAGGTCTGAAACTTGTGAAGTAATAATAACAGTGTCCAATATCAAAAGGTTGTTTCGGTTAAATGGATAAATTAAGCCATTTTATTGTCGTGGCACGCGTTTGGCTAGTTAACGAAATAGCCATTGGTATGTTTTGCCAAACGTACGTACGAACAGCTGCAGCTTTTCATATTTAAGTAAACCATTGATCGCAATGGTACCAAAAAACCTGTTTAATCAGACATAAATAAATTATTTTCGTATAATATTTAAATTTATAATAATATTGAAAACCAAATACTAGTAAAACAGGTTAGTAAATTGCAAAACTAAATAAAACATCATCAAAGTAAGAGAAAATTCATATACATGTATATCGTTAAGCGAAAACTCCTTGTCAATATTCTAGGAGAAAGTAGTTACATACTTACTTTTTGTATTTGTATTATTATTTAAAATGTTTTATCTAACATTAGACTAGTTTTTCTGTCTGATTTGGCGAAATACAAGTTTTATCGAACACGCATGATACAGAATCTTGTATCACCACAATACAATTTTTGCTTGTAGAATACGTTCGTAAAAAGAAAGAAAACAAGAAAACAATGTTCCTTGCTTTGGAAACAACTACAGTGAAATATAGTATCATATAAAATTGTAGAATTTTTCATTGCACAAACACCGGGTTGCTTATTGTTCATTTGAAGTTACTTGCTTTTTGATATCTATAACAATGGCACATTACATGACTAGATAGATATTTCCAAATAAACTTTGCCAGAAAGTCAAAGTCGTTCTTTTAATGGACCTCAACAGTATTGAAATTTGTATTGCTTGATATTGAGTAAAGAAAACAAATCCGTTTAAAAGGAAAGTTGCAACTTTACAATCGTTGTTGTCAATTGAGGCTTAACTCCTAAACCATGTAAGAATTCTTAAAAGACAATGCATTTATATAATAAATTTGAAGATATGATCTAAACACACAGCTACTATCGCTATCTTGCGACAAAGAATACCATTGATAAAAAAAAGATAAGTATGTACTTGTATTTTGTGATAGTGGAGGAAACTAAAGAATAGGGAGAAAAACCAACGACCACTGTATGACAAATTGCACACACACACACACACACACACACACACACACACACACACACACACACACACCATCTTTGTATACAGATAATATAAATAATTAAAAAAGCTATAACGGTAGGAACAAATTATTAATTTGTATTCACTAGTGTTTCATGCATTACATCTTGGCTTATCAAGGAGGCCCTAAAACGTTTGATGGCCGTCATCATATTGTTGATAAATATGAAGCCTCTGTATCAAAAATTTCCCATTTATATTTGACGCCCCATAGTGCCATGTTCCTGTCATTCCCAGTTTTGATTGCACACGTGTCGGGTGTAGCTAGCTAGATCTGAGGTGCTTACCCTTTCGGAGCACCAGGCATGCACCACTGCGCTAGCGCTGGTAGAAGATCAAGTGTTTAACCTAATTTGTCAGTTATCAGAGTTGGAATTGTGATTTGGACATGGTTAGGTATGTTTGCGGTACAAAATGTTTAGAACCCATTTGGACAAAGCTTTTTAGACCATTAAGTGGTATCTCGTCATAAAGCAACCAATCAAGGGCTTCATGTATATTAAGGGTCTACATGTTTGTCGGATGAAGTCAGACTTTGTTAATAATTACTGTTTATTGCAAACATAAAATTCGGAGTTCCTTGCACTATGTCCAAGTTTATCTTCAGATCTTTTAATGAAGCCACGATACGTCATATCATTGAACACTGATTAGAGAGCCTAGGATGCTCTAATGATCTCACCTTCTTGTTGAGTCTTTGACATGCATTTATTGTTTTCTATATGATTCACGTATCATTTTGATACCTATCCATATTTATATAAACATATGGCCACATACACTCGGAAGTAGTGTTACTAATACAGGGAGACATACCAATAAATATCATATTCATATTGTAAGTGAGATGGCTCTAACGACTCGTCATATTATGATATTAAATATTAACATCTGCCCAGTGAGATATAGAACAACCACGTGGATGTTGGATAGATTTTCCTTTGATAATCGGAGTTAAACCAGTCGGTAATAAAATGCAATATTATTTAGTTTTTGGCACACAACAAACGGAATTTACCACACAAGTATTGTTTTAAATAAAACTTTATACTTACAATTACCTATAGTTTTGTCTGAAGTAGCAGAATTGATATGATTTTATTTTAAATGTTTGGATTCAAAGGAATACTGTTTTATCTTAATGAAATGCACCCAATCTTTTGGACATATCAAATTTCTTATGACCATTTAAGAAAGTTAAGTACCAAAAACAACTCGGTCTTAATTCTGTGTTATGAATTTGGTCCTAAATACATAATTTAAAACTGGAATTTTTAAATGCAATATTAAAAAAGTACACATGGCACTTATACTCAATATCAATATATTATTGCATATGATAAAACACAAAAAGCTTGAAATCATTCAACTCTACATATGGATATATAGATGACGTTTTATCTCTTAATAATCCTAATTTTTTTTTAAATATATGAATGCAACCTACCCAAGTGGGCTTGAAAAAAATAAGACTGAGTCTTCTTATTCTGTTTCATATTTCAATTAATACTTCAATTATGCTACCCAAGAAGATACATTAAAAACTTTATGGCAAACGTGATGACTTCAATTTTTCTATTGTCAACTGTCCTTTTCTATGCAGCAATATACCCACTTATCCTGCTTATGCAGTATCTGTTTCACAGTTAATACTCTTTGATAGACCCTCTTACCACAACAGGAACTTTTTACAATGAAGCAAGCTGCTTGCAAATAAATTGTTGACTCAGGAATATTGCAAGCTTATTAAGGTTTTTAAAACCTAATACCCTCATCACAATATTGTTAAACATATTGTCTCTGTAATCAAAATTATTCTGGATATACTTCACGTCCAATATGGCCATGTTCCTTTCAATCGCAATTTTGATTTATACTTGGTGGGATTAGCAAGCAAGACAAGAGGTGCTTAAGCTTTCGAAACACCCGGCCTCACTTCTTTGAAATCTCACTTGTTTAACTTAATTTGTCAGTTACTTTCCTTTTGGGATTGTGAGTATGACATGGGCCGTTTTGTTTGTGTTTGATTACCCAAAGTTAAGCAAACAATAAAATTATAAAGGGGTATTAAGATGTTCAAGATTTTAGCAATTTTTAATGCAAAATTGCTCATTTTCTCACTGTACATCTCATTGACATTGTAAAAATTAAAAAAATTAAAATACCTAAAATCAACACACCATCAAAAATGTATCTCAAGTGCAACATGAATATTTTAATCTTATTTTTAAATTGACATTAATTACATTATATTTGTATCGTTTACCAATTCAAAACAGGCGTTATGTGTATTTTCGTATTATTATTTTTTTTTAAATAACCTATTCAAAATGATCTATCATGTAGTAATTTTTGAATGGTTTATTTGTTAAAAATAAAAACTAACACAAGTTATATTAATTGAATATCTTATACAAATTAATAACATATTAATGATCCATTTGTTCTTCACTGTTTGATATAATGAGACTACTTTTTATTATATTAGGAAATATAGCTACTAACTGTGAAATGATTACAAGGGTTAGAGGATTAGAGCCATAACGATACTGGATATAAGAATGTAAGATGTTTGTTGCATTGGTTATTATCAAGTGTTTGTTTTTTAGCTGCAATTTTCTATATGTCATTTTGAAGAGCATAATAAAAACATTTAAAACACCCAAATGTTTGGAATTATTTCCACTTGCACTTAGTTACTTTCTTTCCATTTGCAATTCCTTGAAGAAAAACTTTATAAGAAAAATGCTTTTAATAATAAAAATACCAATATAATAATTCTAAAAAAATTATGTAAGTATAAATTCGCAAGGCATACACAAATCACTTAGATTAAAATGTAATGAAGTAACACATCTCCTAGTGGTCGGTTAGACAATTACATATAATATCAGTTTTAATTTCACAGCACTAGACGGCCGTTTCGGGATTCAATTCCTCATCAGTAGTGCTTGGACCAAAATTATGAAACTAAAATTATTATTATTAAAGATGTCGAAAAGCTACCCAAAGCACCAACATATATTTTACCAAATTAAGCTAAGGAAATACTTTGCATGAGGGAGTATACCTTAGTTTTTGAGAAATTTCAAATTTTAACTTGCAGGAAATTTAGACAATTATAGTATATTTCTGACAATAATACGAAATTATTGCCTATCCTCGGGGCACCAGCAAAATATCTCTAATCAAACTGGAAATGTCAAGCTATTTAGTGTACATTGTAAATCTGATTCTACAATTTTTATTCAAAATTTACTTCATGTAGAACCATTGTTTTTAATACTTTATTTCAAAATTCACTCGCCATTTTTTTAAATTAACAAAAATAAAAAAATCTTCACACAAAGGCAAAATTTGATTTATTGAAAGTCAAGATGCATATCCTTTTTATAAGTACTGGAAAATTTTTCTACATTTATACAAAAAATAACTAAGTGGTTTGTAAATACGAAAAGTTCGGAGTTCAAGTGCAAGTGAGAATGTTAAGATTTTTCAACAATTGTCCGGCGCCGTATCTCAATAGTTTTATATTATTGTTCAGGTCTTTCCATGCCACACAAGTGATTTTGACGGCTATATATGTGTAGTGTTACACACACGATAAACAAATCGGAACGAAAACACTTTTACAATAATGTACATATCTTTTTGAGAATTTATGATAAAGAGAGAAATGTATTTGGGTGGACGTGAAATTGTTCTGGTCTATTTAACATGCAATTGTAAGTAGACTGTGTCAGATACTTTCGTAGTTAGTTTATATAAAACAACAAACAACCTCGACGGCATAACCAATTTTGAACATTGATGTAGGTATGACAATTTCTTTGATTTCATTCCGACAAAGTTATCGCATTGATAACTATAGTGATAACGACTAAATAACAAATTAGTAAAAATCAACTCAGCATCATATAACACAGAAGACATTTTTGGACGCTTAATTTCTTTATATATAATACCATAAAGAGAAACATAAGCTGCTGTTAAAGGCTTTCCATGTATCGTTTAACCTTCTGACTTCAGTCTCTACAGAGAACTGTTTGTTGTGTAAATACGTATTATATCATAAGGTCGGTCATGTTATTTCAAAATAATGAAATATTAGAACACTATGTATATATAAGTTGTAAAGCTTTTTGTTTTTAAATCAAGATTATTTGTTACTTTAGGGCAAATCTAGATCTGATATAAAAATAATTTTTACACAGTAATTATTTTTATACATGTATATTTCTTGAAACATTCTTTTCTTAAGGTATCAATTAACAATCCTAAATTTGGAGACTATGTAAATGTCATCTATCCTAGTGAGCTTGAAATAAAAGACACGACTGATTCCTCAAGTTCTGCTTCATATTTAGACTTATACCTGAATTATGACGCACAAGAAAGGCTACATTTGAAACTTTATGACAAACGTGATGACTTCAATTTTTCTATTGTCAACTTTCCTTTTTATGCAGCAATATACCTGCTTCTCCTGCTTATGGTGTATTTGTTTCCCAATTAATACGCTATGGTAAAGCTTGTTCCCACTACGGGGACTTTGTACAACGAAGTAGGCTGCTTGCAAATAAATTGTTGACTCAGGGATATTGCAAGCCTAGGCTTATCAAGGCCCTCAAAAAGTTTTATGGCCGTCATCACAGTATTGTTGATAAGTTTGATGTCTCTGTGTCCAGGATTGCCTTGGATATATTTGACGTCTCATAGTTCCATGTTCCTTTCACACAATTTTGATTACACACGTGACGGGTGTAGCTAGCTAAACAGGAGGTGCTTACCCTTCCGGAGCACCCGGCCTCACTTCCCTGGTGGAAGTTCACGTGTCTAACCTAACTTGTCAGTTCCAAAGTTTTTACTTTGCTTCTGGATTGTGATTCGGAAATGGATAAGTATGTTTGTTTTTGATTGTAAATTCATTGATAATTTTTTATGTTTTTCTTATTGCTAAAGTTACGAGTCAGATATAAAAAATAGAACCAATACAACATGGACATCGTCAAAGAAAAGTAAAAAAAATCAAAATACGTGCATGAAAATTTAGAAGAAAAATCAACAAACATATGCATATACTGTCTTTAGAAAGATTCTATGACAAACGAGATGACTTCAATTTTTCACTGTCAACTTTCCTATTCTTTACAGTAATATATCTGTTTCTCCCACTTATGATGTATTTGCTATACAGTAACAACTCTGTAGTTGAGCCCGTTCCGACAGGAAATTTAATCAACGAAACAAGCTGCATCCAAATCACAGTCCAAATAGCAAAAGTAAAATACTTGAAAATAGAAATTGAGTTACATACGTACAGTTCCACCGGGAAAGTGGAACCAGTTGCTACGATAGGGTACACATCACCAGTTTACTGTGAAACCAATACAACATAAGCAGAAAAAGCAGGTACAATTGTTGATGTATTAGTTATTATATTCAACAGAGTATACATTTGTATATCTTTTTGCACAACGTATAATTTAATTTAAAGATATTAGTTATGTAAAAATAATATTTAAAAAATCTTAAAAATTTCATGTATACAAAAAGTTGCAATATTTCCCGCTGTATTTTATTTATTTATTTATTGTTTTGATTGATTTTAAATTGTCGAAACACAAGATGTGTCACTGATGCAAATCTATTTGTTTGTTAAAATGTTTAAACATTTTTGCTCGTTATTTTCAACTCTGGTATATTGAATTATTGATCTTGTTGGTATCACTACTGATACACAAAGTACTGTGTACAGTACTCAAATACATGTACTTGTATATCGCCACAGTTTACTTAGTGCTGGTCAATGTTCTTTTTTTTAAACAATTATCTCTCACGTTTATCCTTTCTTGAAATGCTATTAATAATATGACAAGGCACCTTTCGTTCTTTGAATTTCAACATTTTGGCCTTTCGATATGATCATTGCTTACAATGCATTTTGATCCTAAATAAATCAAATTACATTAATGTTATCAATATCAGGTTGTAAGAAAAAGCTTTTCATTTCAGAGTTGTATCTGTTTTTCTTTCTTAGTTATTTAAATCGATCAAGTGGTTACCCAGTAAGGTAAGATTGACCACACTTGACTTATCAATAAGTTGTTACTGACCTTTGACCTGTTAACCAGATAAAAGCCTAATGGAACATTGTAGGAGCTATCTGGCTGTCGAACTGAGCAATAAAATTCACACATTGAGGAATAAATAGCAAAAGATCAACTCATCAAACATAGATAGTCTGATCAAGAAATAAACATTTGCCTAAGATAACTTGAACCGTATCACACATGTCCGTAACAACATAACGGACTGTATATCTGGAAGGTTAGAAAGTTCTGGTTCACTAGCATTGATTTACATCAAGTTAAAAAGATAGTGTTAATTACGGTCATCAGAGATTGAACCGAAAACCTTCAAAAAGATTATAAAAACATTACACATATGTACACATCGTTAAATGAATCAAAAACAAACATAATATTCCATAATCACAATCCAGAAGCAAAGTAAAAACTTTGAAAACTGACAAATTAAGTTAAACACGTGTACTTTCACTAGAGAGATGTGGCCGGGTGCTCCGGAAGGGTAAGCAACTCATGTTAGCTACACCTGCCACGTGTGTAATCAAAATTGAGTGAAAGGAACATGGAACTATGAGACGTCAAATATATGAAGGGTAATCTTGGACATAGAGACATCAAACTTTTTAACAATACTGTGATGTCGGCTATAAAACTTTTTGAGAGGCTTGATAAGCTTAGACTTACAATATCTATAGCTTGTTTTATTGTATAAAGTTCCCATAATGGAAACAAGCTCTACCATAGCGTATTAATGGAAAACAATTACACCATAAGCAGGAGAAGTAGGTATATTGTTGCATAGAAAAGAGAAGTTGACAATAGAAAAATTGAAGTCATCGCGTTTGTCAAAAAGTCATGGGCGTCATGATTGAGGTATGATTCTAAATATGAAGCAGAACTCAGGAAATTAGTACGCTTTATTTCAAGCTCGATAGGAAAGTCTCCAAATTTAGGATTGTTAAGAGACAGAAGTCATCTATATATTTGTATGCAGAGTTGTATGATTTGGCGACAGTCTTCGCGTCTGATTAACAAGATGCATAAATTTTGCTTCATAAGATAAGAATAAATAACAAATCAGCAAGCAATGGTGTCCAGTTTGTTCAGGGTTTCAGAAGGGTATAGATACCTACGCCCGCACCGTATGCAACTTAGAGCTGCACGAATACTAAGAGAAACTGTCAATTTGTAATTTTTGTTTCAGTATTGATGAAGATTATGAAACATACATTTTGTATATATTAATTATAATATTTTGCAATTTGGAAAACGTATAATGGCGAAATAACTGGTTAATAACTGATTTTAAAGTTTTTTATACAAACATATACATGTATTGGAATTTGAAAATTATTGTAATGTTCATTAGTTTTTGAGATGTCATATTAAAGATTAAATTAAGAAATCTTATATTTTGATATGACCCGACAAGAAGACAAAAATATTGAAAACTATACCAATGCATTGATCTGTACTAGCCAAATATTTGATAAAACAAAAATAACAATTCAATGTTATCACACAAGTACCATCATATACTGGCGTTTATAATTTCTCAGTATGAATAGACTTGAACTCATGATAAAAATTAAATTGCTTCAAATATGATTGAATGTCATTTTATGACGTTTTAAAAGGAAACTTATACTTTTGCGATATTGCACAGTGAGTATTGATATCCTTAGTGTTGAACAAAAACCTATCTCAATATTTAACAAAATAAGTTACACATGATCGACGTGATTGTGATTTAACTATATTTCCCACATCTTCTGAATGTAAAGGTATAAATTTAATATCTGCCTTATTGTTGCCAATTAGTTAGTTTGCACGAAAACCAATTGTCACAGCATCTTTAATATAACCGATACTACAAACAGGTTGGTTTTAATTGACCCTAAAATATTTCTACAAAATACCTCACGAGAAAACAAGATATCCATTTTTCTAAAAGTACCCTACTTAAATTTTTGACGTCTTTAACTTCATTGTGTATTCACTGGTTTGCCAGATTTTGGAGTATTAAATTTACAAGACCTCCTGATCTGTCTAACTCACAGATGCGCACCTGAGCAATTACTGAAAATAACTTCATGCAAGAAGTCCGCCTATCTCTTGATATTGAATCTGAATTAAGATGATATCTTGATTTAATATTAACTTGCTTTTTATCCAAGATAAAATCTTGAAATCTGATTATTCTCATTTAAAACCACGCTTTTAAGACTGATAATCATTTAATCTTCTATAATCTTAAATCCTTTACATAAATAATTTCATGGTTTTATTAGCGTAACCAAGTTTTACGGATTTGTTTGTTGTGTGAGGAAATTTGAACTTTCCTTATTCTTTGTTAAGTATGTTTTCAGAAGTTTTCCTTTA
Source organism: Anadara kagoshimensis (assembly GCA_021292105.1). NCBI lineage: Eukaryota > Metazoa > Mollusca > Bivalvia > Arcoida > Arcidae > Anadara > Anadara kagoshimensis. The sequence goes on from CM037875.1 coordinate 44,832,731, forward strand.
ACCACTAATTGTCGCCAAACACGTATTACAAAATATTTTGTGGTTCACAATTTCAATTTTCATTTGAAATTCTTTTTAATTCTTTTCCACAAAAATATTATGTTTTTTAATCGGTTCGTAAAAAATAAACCAAATTATATTAAAACAAGCACAGGCACAGGTCCTAGTTTCATTTTAGCTAAAATTGTCTTTGAATTTGATTTAAGAAATTTTGGCATTTAGAACTAACTCTTTTTTTACAAAAGTTAATAAAATGTTTAAAACATTGAATAAAATTTTGGCCAAAATATTTACGTATCAAATTTGTGAGATTAAAAATCTTAGCTAAGGATTGATCATCGATTGTTATACGACGTTACAAAAGTAATTTTTTATTATTTAAAATAAAACTTTTGTTTTCTAAAAAAATTGTTTTGCCTTCAGTTTAATAACAGAGGTTTTCAAAAACTTTGCCGTGTATTGCAACTGGATGTTCTTAATGTATGATTGCCTCATATCAAACTGGGAATGACAAAATTACGTTAATTATAAGCTGCGATTCTTGTCAAACACTTTTATAAACCATTTTTTAAAATAAATAACTAACGTAAAACAATGGAAGTCTTTATTAATTCTTGCAAATTGCACGAAAAATCAGCAATAAGATATTACAAAGTGATGAAATTTTATTCTGACCACGTATTCTCAACTTTGGTTGAACATAGGAAATAGTGACAAATTGGTTTGAAGGGATAAAACAGTGCTTTCAGGAAAAGGTTTAAGAAATCTCTTTTGTAATTATCTCTTCTTATCGAGACGACCGTCTAGTGCTGTAAAATTAAAACTGGTATACTATGCAATTTCTTATCTGTATATAGACTGCTATATATCTTTTTTTTCAAAGAAGTAATGCATTTAGTTTTTAAAACAATTTGTTTTGTTTTGTACAAAACACATGAAAGGGGTTTAATTAGCATCTTTCTTTTTACATATTAGTAATTGTTCATTTGCTCTTAACACAATTTATCCTGCTATAAATAATGTGTTATAATATGGACAAATCGGAAGAATTTTTAAAACGTTACGATATTTTTACTAGTAATATCAAAATTTTGCAATTTCATGTCACAATATGCCATATTCTAATTAAAGTTTTATCTCAGTGTCGCATTCTATAGTTTTAACGATTATCTGATTAAAGAAATGACAAGGTTGCATTCTCATCGAAAGATATTAAAATATTTTTGCAATGTTCAAAGTAAATTGAGTCGTTGGGGGTATAGACCCCCAAAGTCAGGTATCATTTCATTAATTGATAATCTGATACATAATGTTTTAAATAACCACAAAATTTACAACAAAATCATAAATAATACTATATTGGACCAGTCGCCCAGGTAAACAGTTGTACAGTATTACAAGATTTCAATAATCCGGTAATTCAAAATTCGATCTAGATTAAATCTTATCAAACACATTTGAACGATATGTAACATATATTTTTCAATAGAAAGCATCATTTTACCACAGGGTCAGATAAAGCCAACAACACAGGGTTAAAACCGAGTACAGGACAGTAAAACAATATGGTGGGAATGCGTATTTTATATATACGTGATATCTTCATATTTATAATATAATAAATTGACATATGTAAACGCTTACATCTAAATAGTACGTTAGAAATTGTAGAAATATTTTCCACGGCCACAAATGCTTTATCATCTTTACAAATCTACTGCTGCATTTTGTCAACTTACGCACGATATCTGTTATTTGTTATGTAAAAGTTTTAAATGACTTTACATATTTCTTTATGTTTAAAATATGTAAAATGTACATGTTATTATACACCCAGATGCATGCTTTATATACCAACATCGGCTTTATGGAATCCATGATATGCTGGTATTCTCTCCAAAGTGGTAGTTTATGGTTTATCATTTTTTCGAAATACTGTTACATGCAGTTCCAAAGAATGGAGATTCTTCTAATTTTTTTTCCTGTGTCTTATTTTTATTATTCAACTGCAAATATGCAAATATATTTGTCATATATTTGCCGATTTCTTTTTATGAATTTATAAAATAAAGTACTGTGAAACCATTCTTATTTATCGTGGTTTTCCTATGTTCATTGTTTCCTTGGATACCCTGACCGACGTATATACATGTATACGAACAAGTACATATTACGACACAGAAACCACACTTTTACTACTCCCAAATTTTTTTTTAGAACCATAAAAGATATTCCTCAAAATTAACAATTTCACGGTAATTTGTTAAGGCAACGCATGCAAAAGGCAATAACCAATTTAAAGAAGATCATGAATAAGAAAAGGCAAGATAAACATAAATTTACGTCACTGATCATAATTATACTTATAGTGAACAGATTAATCCTACTTAATTAGTGGTCCTTGATTCAGCAATATTTTCAAAATAAAATTGAATTTAAAAAATAATAAATATTCAAAATTTATATGATTTTGTAAAATACATTTTAATTTTTCTTTATTTCTCATAATAAAATATTTAAAAAATATTTGTTTTGTTACAATTTTGGTCCGAGCACTACTAATGATGAATATCATTCCAAGACAGCAGTAGTCTAGAATGCTAGTCCAAAGGATGGATTTTTTTATGAACCACTGGCTGATTTTTATGAGTTCACTGTAGACATTTTTATTACTCAACCGCAAATATATTTGTTATATTTGTCCATTACATCACTTTCAATATTTTCTTTTATTAATTTATAAAACAAAAAATACTGTGAAGTCATCCCTTCTTTTCATGGTTTCACAATTTCCATTAATTTCGTAGATTCCTTGACCATCGAATATAGTATATTCAGGCATGGGGCGAATTACATTGCAATGTAATGCATTACATTACAATTACTTTGACAAAACTAGCATTATATTACAATTACAATTACTTGCATTTTGGAAAGTAATGCATTACATTACAATTACTTTACCAAAGTAATGCATTATATTACACATTACATTTCATAAATTTTATATGAAAAAGAACTCAAACATATAAATGCGAGATGTTTCCGATTCAGAATTTGAAATTGAAATTTTGGGTTCTTTTTCTATAAAGTTCTTATGTTTTGATTTTCAACTGTTGAAAACAGGAGTATATATAGTCAATATTCTTTTCGCTTTTGGGTCATTCAACTGATATTTCTGCTGTTTACCAGTAGGTTTTACAAAATTTGTCAAAGTTGATTGTTCATCTATGTCAGGCTTTTTATTATCCAAATATACATTTCTGTTTTTACTCTAAAAATTAAGAAGAAGAAAAAACAGAGATGCTGTAAGGATTTTTTTTCATATTATATGTTTTTATTTTTATTTATTTTATTCACTGATTGTTTCTTAATTACCATTAAATCAAAACAGTAAAAGGAGTTGATAGGTATACAAACTAATTAGTGGTATTGCCAGGTGTGAATTATAAACCATACTTAACAAATAACTTCTTTAATCATTAAAGATAGGTTACCTTAATAGCATATAAAAAGGATTACAAAAAAACCAATTTCTAGTAAAAATAAAATTGTTTTCATCACAGGTTATCAGTTAAGTCAAAATTACAAATTATTATAGTTACTGAAACTTATTTTTAGATATGTTGCACATTTTAATGTGATCTTTAGACTTCCCAAAATTACTAAAAACAGCATTTGCATTTTACTTTAAAGTGTATTTTTATCCTATACATTTGTTGGAAATTCAAAATGATCTGAAGTATACTAACTTTTTAGCATTTTATATAGTTTCAGTATTAAGGTTAAATGAAGTATATCATTAGTTTGACAACAGTTCAAAGTTACATTTTTTTTAGACATCGATTTTCATATTTTATATTAGGGAAAAAAGTAGCATGCAGGTAATTGCTAGCCCTGAATTGTAATGGTAATAATATCTAACATTTAATACAGAGAAGTAATGCTATGTAATGTCATGTAATGCTTAAATGACATGCATTTTTGTCTATGTAATGCATTACATTGCAATTACATGTAATGCAAAAATTGTGGCATTACACATTACATGCATTACTTTGAGAAAATGAAATGCATTACAGGGCATTATAATTACAAATTAGCATTACCCCATGCCTGGAATATACATGTATACGAAGAAGTACAAATATACAAACATTCTGTACACAGAAACCACAGACCACAATTTTACAACTCTGTATTTTCTTAGAACCACAAAAATTAGGCACAAAAAGTAAATATAACCACAGTTATTTGAAAACGCAACGCATGCAATAGGCAATAGCCAGTTTAAAGAAGAAATCGAATAACAAAAGAAGAAAAAACGCCGATCAGAATTATACTTATAATGAGCAAAAAACACTACTTAATGAGTGGCCTTCGAATCAGCACTTAATATTTTTAAAATAAGACTGAATTTACCAATATAATAAATATACCGAATGTATAAAATTATGCAAAATTTGATTCTTTTTTTTTTCTTATTTCAAAATCTTAAAAAATATTTAGATTTCTGCAAATTTTTGTTCGAGCACTACTGATGAGGGACATAATTGCAAAACGACTTCTAGAATTTTAAAATAATAATATAATAATACAATAATACAAAATCTAGTAATAAAAAATATTAAAAATTAAAACAAATTGAATTAAGGCCCCATATAAATATTTGACGCAAATGATATGTATTTAAAAGACACAATCGTTCTACTACTGTTATTTTTCACCAACATTTGGACTTTCCCTTTCCCTATTTTATAAAAAGCATTTCATCTTATATATGGTATATCTCATGTGAACTAGGCATCAATCAATATTGTTTGCTTTGGTAAAGTAGGACTTTGATCAGATGAAAAAAAAACCTTTGTAACATTCAATGATGATAATTTATGTGAAAAAACATAAATATATACAAATGTTCATTCGTTCAGTAAACCTATCGTACTTAAAATATCGAAAATGTTCGCTTCCACTACAGGAATTGCATTATTTATGCGTTTGACGCAGTGTCCATATGTGTTTGTTTTTAAATATAGCCGTGGTTTTTCTTGAATATAAATTATTGAACCTAGTATCTTAAATATAAAAGAGCGTTGTGAAATAACGAAATACCCGATGCTAGTTGGAAATAGAAATTAAATACTGCTTTCTTTCATTGTGTCACATTTAAATTATTTTACATTTGTTTTACAAAACATTTTATTTTTATTTAAATAAAAACTATTTAGAGACATATTTTAAAGGGGATGCTTCAGACGTTGTCAATTTTAGAAACTTCATCACCCAATTGCAATTTAAATTACATGACAGTAGTCTATCAAATTCGAATGGGCATTTGTAAAGAAAAGAATTTTAAACAACAACAACACAAAGCTATTTAAACATGCACATTTCATCAAGAAAGTGAGGTTGTGTACTCTGGAAGGATTAGCACCTCGAACGTAGAATAATATTTATTTTCATTAATTTGTTTTGTTATCTAAATTACTTTTGTACAATCCTAATATATATTTTTGTATCAATATGCTATTGCCTGTTGTCTTTAACCTTGAACTTTGCATATAATAAATTGATTAAAGTAATAATAAAACAACATTCCAGTGTTGCATCAACAATTAATCGGATATGGTATAAAATAAAGCAAAGCAAATACTGCGCTTTTGAGATAACTGATCATTGAATGTTGACATCTAGAAGAGAGGAGTCTTCAGCTGGGTTTCAAACCATAGCATTAGATATTTTAAGGACACGCAAAAATGCATTGACGCCCCATCAAAGAAATATTAATCTTATTTTAATATAATATCATATATATCAAATATCTTTGTTAATAAGTTATTTAACAATTGAAATTGAAACTCTATTTGTTTTTACGTCAATAGAATTCAATGATTACAAAATAATGTGCATATTTAATTTATTTGTAGAATTGAAATAAGGCAGAGAAATGGTATACTGTGTATCTGTTTCCTGTCTGCATGACAAATATTAAAAAGAATATCGATATGTGTAACGTGTTGTAGCTTCATTTATTGTGTTATAGTCCAAACAAACAAATGCAAGACAATACCCACAGCAACAAATATTACTTACAAGGGTTTAAATATTTACTGATTCCACTAGGAGTAAATTCTTTTTCTTTTATAATTTATATTAGATAACAGCACACAACTTCACTTTCCTTCTGGAATTTCACGTGTTGAACATAACTTGTCAATTTTCAAAGTTTTACTTTGATTTGGCATTGTGATTTAAACATAGGCCAATATGTTTGTGGTTTATTTTTTTTAAATTGTATGTTATTTAACATTATTGTTCCTCCTTCCGTGTTAACATCACTATTTGTTATACAGCTTTTATAAACATTTCAGAAAAAAGTAAAACCAAGCAACTTAATTGTGTCAATACAATATGGTAAATATTACAATTAACAAGCATAAACAAGAAATTGTTAGGTAGATACTTGAATTCAACATATTCGTGATGATTTCCTTTTTCTTATATATTTATCTGCTATTACAAGCACAATTTATACATTATATATTCATGTAATAAAGTGAGGTACAGAAATTGTATATAGAGAATTTTATCTTAGGTGTCTGTTCCCTGTCTGTATGACAAAATATCGAAAGGAATATCAATAAAATGCAAATAAATGCGTGTGTAATTGATTTACATCGAGTGATACATCTGACATAAGGCGTCTCATGTGTGATATAGAATTATTGATATTATTTATAAAGTTTTAAAAATCCATTAGGGAAATAAGTCCTGTCAAAATAAACAATTATGAGTTGAAAATCAAGTTATGTATGAAATCTCACAATGGAACGCCGCATGATTATTATGTAGAATCAATGATCTTATGTTACAATTTGTTGAATATAACAACGCATATGTTTAGGATCTGTGAATTTGTAATCCCTCGACACTTAGACTTATATCTATAATAAGACACAGTTTATGTTTCTGCTAATGAAATTATCTGTTCTTGCTTTGGCTGTCGGGTTATCTTATTCGATATATTATCCAGTAGAAGATCACTTTTTCCTGCGTAAATCCGAAATATCAAGGGAAATGATATTTACACTATGCAATGAAGAATAAAAGTTGTAAATGAATAAAAACAAAGCCAAAACGTTACACTAACAAATTAAATTGCTTATCCTACAAAGAAAGCACTTCCAAAATAAAAATAAGTTTTTTAAATAATTTGATGGACAACAAACAAATTTAAAAATTTTAACTATAAAACGTATTCTCCCCCATTTTGTTGACTTTTTCGAAAAACACAAATGCTTCACGTATAAAGCGACACGAAGCATACTAGCTTTGCAGTTTAAACAGCATTGTAAAGAATAATTATAATAATAATATAAATTTATTACTTTATTTTATATCTTGGACAATATTATCGTTGTTTATGCACTGTGTTAACATAAAAGTCATTCTATAAATAATGTAATATTTACTCATGACCTATAGCAAAAGCAAGCATACCAATCCATGTTCAAATCACAACCCCAAAGCAGAATAAAAGAATTAAACTAACAAATTAGGCTAAACACGTGAACTTTCACCACGGAATCGAGGCTGGGTGCTCCGGACGGATAAGCATTTCCGGCTAAGCTTGCTACACCAGTCACGTGTGTAATCATAATTGGGAATTAAAGGTACATGGAACTGTGGGACGTCAAATATGTCTCGGGTTATTTTGATACATAGTCATCATACTTTTTGTATAATATTGTGATGAAGGTCATAGGTTTTTGAGGGCCTTGATAAGCCTAGGCTCGCAGTATCCTTGTGCTAATACTATAACAAATTAGGAAAATTAAAAGCTCTGTACAGTTTTAACAAAAATATGAAATTATATTGGTTTCAATGATTTTTACCTGACGTGTGAAATCATTATTTTTTGGGTTTTCCAATTTTCTTGTCTTCGTAGATACACTGACGTAGGAATTCAACATGTCTAGAAGTATTAATCAAAAACAAACATACTAATCCATGTCCGAATCACAATCCAGAAGCAAAGTCAAAACTTTTAGACATGTGAACTTCCACCAGGGAATTGAGGCCGGTTGCTTGTTTCAAAGGAACATGGAGCTATTGGACGTCAAACATACCAAGGACAATTCTGGACACAGAGACATCGAACTTATCAACAATACTGTGATGACGGCCATAAGTATATTACAAACAGAAACCACAAACCCCGAATTTACCACCCCATTTTATGCCATTTTGTTAGAATCCCGAAAGTTATATCACAGTAATTTGTAGCTGCACGAGTAGTATTTTAAACATTAAGTTATAAATCGAGACACAGAAAGCTGTTCTAATTAATTAAACAATTCAAATTGTTTGAAAAATAACCATGTAGACATAACGAAAAATTACATTACAAAGGTATATTATCGTAACTGAAAATATCGAACGTAATAACCATTAACTCAACGAATAACATAAAGCAATATAAGTCAAGCGATGTATTTTAGTTTAAAGCAGCAACTAATAATAGAAAATTAGCTACTGCCCTAAATAGCAAAACATTATAAATAAATAAATAAATAAATAATAAATAAATAAATAAATAAATAAATAAAACACTTGTAATAAATAAGTGTTCTGGGCAACACACAAAGTAACTGGGAGTATTTGTGTATATAATGACAAAATCTCAATTTCCATCCAGGTGTGTGGTGGATATTTTTGTTAAACAATCCAGACTCAACGAGGATTGAACAAATTGGTATTAAAATAGTACAAATACCCGTTCTTCAAAATACTTATATAATAATCCTTTGTTGCCAGTCATCGAGCTTTTATAGTTATATTCAAATGTTAAATAATTATGACAACAAATATATAAAAAGTAAGTCATTTATATTAAATTTATTGTATGTTTGAATTTTAAATTTGTAAGAGGCGAAAACGTTAAGACCTTTCAAAATTATATTCAAAATAGAGTAAGACAAAATTCATTGCTCTAAAATGCTACTTTGCCTTAATGTTTGTTTATATCTACTATATATGTTGGATGATACAGACAGACAGGTTAATATTAATGACATCTTAGTACAATTTCAGCTTGGATGTTTAACCCTATATCATGATCTTGTTGAAGAATTCCATAGTATCGATAAGGATCTTATAAATAACATTATCCTTTTACAGGCTGTTACTTAAATATCGCAAAATAACCACATTGTGAAAACGTTTTAATTGTTCTTAATACATAGTAATTAATACTTTTTAAAAAGATATCGTGTTCGCTTTATTTGCAATTCATTTGCAGAAAAAAACAGTAACCGTCATTTTGTATATTTTATTTCTAATTTCTGTATATGAGAAATTTAATCATGACTTCAATACATTATACCCACGTTAGTTAACCTTTAGAAGAATTCGACAGGTGCAATCACATTGGTGATTCAGAATTTATTTCTTAATACGGGTTTGTTTATGTGTTCAATAAAAAAATGCCATAATCGAAATTTAAAACCTTTATATTGAATTTATACAGAACATTGTTTTAGATGTTTTGGATGTTTTAACTTGAAATACTATCATCGTATTATTTATTTTGGTTTAATTTGTTTGAGATAATAGACAAAAATTTGATATTTTCTGGTGGAATTTAATTTTTAACAAATGTTACAGTGTGCTTGGTCCTTTTACCAATTTGGCATCTTTGTTATGAGGTATTCTTTTGAAATCTAATACTTTGAAAATGGAGACATTTTATTTACATTTCAATTTGAAATACATTAAGATGATGTCAAATTTAGCGTTTAATTAATTGATACAATCACAATATATCTGATACTTTGATTAAATTTGAAAAAAAAAATTAAGTTTCGAAATTATTGAGACGCTACCTTTAATCACTATCATAAATAATTGGTCAATAAACTACTAATGTTTAAATTTGCTGCGTGTTAAAATACAAAAATCATCAAAAACTAAGGAAACTCTCATCCAAAGTATTTTTCCAATTTTGTTAAATATTTTTGGTCCTTTTGGTTATTTTTTAATCCCTTGAAAAACCATGGTTTCACAATTTTGGTCCAAGCACTACTGATGAGAAATTGTCTCCGAATCGACAGTCTAGTGCTGTGAAATTAACAATTGTATAATATGAAATTGTAGATATTATTTCATAAGTTTTTGTTATGTTTAAGTATAACAAAATAAGCAAAATATTAAATAACTTTTTTACTACAAATTAACCGACGTTTGTTTAATTAACTTTTCTTTTTAGATAAAACCGACGCCTTTGTTTATAAAAATACTGATAAAACATGCTAAATATATAAATGTTCAGAAATTAATGCTTTGATTGAGTACCAAGATAATAAAATACGTTATTGATTTTTTATGTCCACAGTTCCCCTTTGCAGAATGAAAGAAAAGTAGTAATTTAGAATATGTATAAGTTCAAATCGAAGATTTTGTTTTAGTATCTTATCTGTTTTTCTTATTTAGTAGTTTTTTTATTGTAAATTTATATTGTAAAATTAATAGCCTCGTTTGTTTTTAATTTTTTTTTATTTTTAAAAAATATATTAGCTAATGCGGCTTTATTTGATATATACCAGCAATAATTAAACACAGGTATGTGACTACTATAGATTTAAATTTTTAAACTTAAAAACAACTTCGAAAACTGGCAAAATTAGTTAAACAAATGAACGTTCTCAAAGGAAAGTGCGGCCTTGTGCTATGAAAATGTAAGTATCTCTTGTATATCTAGCTATATTCGCCAAATGTTACATGAAAAATGAGAATAAACGGAACATGGAATTATACTGATCAACAATTTTGTGACAAAAAGTTTTTTAAAAAAAGGAATGCAATATCCTTGCGTTAATAATTCATTTGTAAGCAGCTTGCGTCGATGTTTACAGTTCAAGTAGTGGGAACAAGCTCTACCATAGCGTATTACACTATTCGCAGAAGAAGCAGGTACGTTGCTTAAATAAAAAAATGCTAAAGGAAAATCTAAGTAATCTATTTTGTCATATAGGGTCAAATATAGCCTTTTGTGAGTGTCATAACAGAGACATGCAAACGATCTAGTCTTAATCCTTGTGCAGTAACTGATTACACTGAACGATATCTATAACGAACACATTTGGTAATTCTTCAATGAATTCTTTTTACAAAGCATTACATTTAACCATTCGTTATTAAATCCACACTGTATATAATGGATTCGAACCTGACATATATTGTTTCCTGGCGATGTCAAAGTTAAACTTCAAACTTCCGTGCGTACATCTGAAATAAGATCAGAAAATCTGGATAAACCTAAATAATCGACGATAAATGTCAAAGAAAACTTTGCAATTGGAGAAGCAACGGTAACCTAAAGAAGTGTCAAAGTAAGAACAATAAATATATGGTACTCACCTTTAGAGAAAAAACTTTAATTTGAAGGACAATCTCTACCTGTTCCTTTTGGTGAAGGATAAAGCATCTTCTGTTTTCAAGAAGCTACATTTGATAAACTGAATTGCATGAGATGTTGACCTGTAGATTTTGTTTATTTTCAAATCAATCTGCCTACGACCAAGCGATTATCCGTGAATATTCAATATTTTTCTGAATGCTAAATTCAGATAGAAGAAAAACATTATTATCTTTATAATAATAATTATTATTATATAAATTATATAGATACGATATGTTTTGGAATAACTAAAACGGATATATTTTAAATTAAATTTAACTGTGACTTTTTAAATATAAATGGATACATTGCAAAATTGTTAAAGATTCGTGTAATAAATCTGTATAAAGATACATAAATATGCATATAAATATGTGAATTATGCATTGAAATAGTAGTTTATGTTTTTGTTTTTCATCGATATTCATTTAACATGTTGCCAAATAAAAGACACTATGTAACCCCAAAAAGATACCAATTCGATCGCAATGTTTTAGGTCTATCTTAAAATGTAATTTTTTCTAAAAAATATTTTGGCGTGCAAGGTATAAAACAAACGATCGTCTAACATAAATCAAATGCGATGAACGTATATAGAAGGAAAAGAAAATTTTCTTAATATTTCACTCCATATTTAATGTTTTCTGGCAAACATTATTTACCACGTTGCATTTATGGACATGGTGTGTTTGGTTTTTTTTAATTACACTATGTTGAAAATACATATTTTTTCCAAGATGTTGAAAAGAGATTTTTTGACCAACTTTTTAAACTAAATTGTCATAGCGATAAACAGTAGTATTAAAACAGTACAAGTTCCAATGACGCATTTCAATATGTGACAAAAATTCATTCATGAATTTAAGCTCGAAATTTTAATTAATTCTAAGGGAAATATTAATTCATAGTGGTGTCTACTGCTGTTGAGATTTTTGTAATTATACAAAGTGATAGCACGTGGTCTTGGTGGAATACACTATTTAACGAAGGATGAAATAGGAAAAATCCGTAGGTTAGTTACATACACTCTTTTTTTCAAACATAGAGTCACACTAAGAACATGGGTCTTGATTACCACAAGCTCTATTTATCGGTTGATGTCATTCTAACAACAATGTTTAATTTATTAATATTACTGTACTTATATTATCAACATAAATATTTTTAAAACTTTAAATAAAATAAATGATATATCATATTATATTTTATAGATAAAGATTATAAATATATTAAATTTAAGAGTTTTCTATTTAAACCCGAGTATTTAGATACCAATGGTAATAGAAAAAGTAAGATTAATGAATTTTGTCAATTAAGAAAAATTCTATATAGCTTATACACACGCACTTGGCAAGAAGAACTATCGTAACCAAGGTCAAATCACGGAAGAACAGACAAACAAGACAAGAATAGACTAAGATGAGTATATAATGACATCAAAAATAAACATGAAATCCAAGTCGAAATCACAATCCAAAAGCAAAGTAAAAAACTTTGAAACTGGAAAATTTGGTTAAACACGTGAACTTCCACCAGGGTAGTGAGGCCGAGTGTTCCGGAAGGGTAAGCACTTCCTGTTTATCTAGCTAGTCGCCAATTGTGTAATCAAACTTGCAAAAGGATTAAGAGATCTAATTATAAAACTACGGACTTTAAAGAGCCTATAGTTAAAGTGTGTGGATATAGCATTAATTTTGAACTGCCTACAATCTATTTCACGAACAGTGAATCAAAAATTGATTTTGTCAATCAATGAACTAACAACTCCCATTGTTTTTACAGAACCCAACAATGTGTTGATTTTTTTATAATCAGTGATCTAAATGTGAGTTTGTCTTTCTTGTCTGGTTCGCTTTTTCTTTCTTTTATTTTTCTTGGTATAAGGTCACTTTTATTTCTACATGTTTTCCTTATTTAAGCTATAGTAAAAACTTCGAAACTGAAAATTAGGTAAGACACGTGAACGAATGCTTCTGAAAGGTAAGCAAAATGAAAATGGCAAAAACTGGGATGAATTTTTTTCATAAAAACATTATTTCTTTTCTCTTATCTTTTGAATAAAATTTATAAATCTCTTTATTTTTGTCTGTAGTGTCGAATTCGTCATCTTTGATACAATAATTTCTGCAAGTCTGAATGTTGAAAACACACAATTCTAACAATATTCTGATGGATTAGAATGTAGCTCGGTTTGATTTGAAATATTCCTATTCATACAATAATTTTGAAATTTCGAGAACACTTAGGTTCATTCTTTAACATGCTGCTAGAAAACCTCTATAGTCTTAGAAGATTGGCTGTACTGCCAGCAAATTAAAGTGGTCTGTTCATTTCCTGAAATTATCTGTAATATACTGTTTATTGCAAAAGAGGGAAAATGTAATGCACTAAACCTGGCTATATATGTACATCACACCTATGAAACCAAAGGAATGTACATGTTGATTTCATTTTTAAAACAAAAACCCAAAGATTTCCAAAAGAATTATTTAGTTTTAGTATAAATGGTCATAGGAACCAAATTAATGAACTTCTGAGGGAGTTGGCGTTTAATTTTAGCACTGATCATTTAAACATATATTTCACTCAGTTTTTTTTAAAAGATACAAAAACATAAAAAATGTACCTTAACAGACAATCGTCTGTAGAAAAAAAAACCGCACAGTGTATCAATCCCAGTGGAATAAAACTGCTTAAAATCACTCGACAGCAGGTATCAATACAATGAAGGTTCTGAAAATTATTTAATTGGACAGTTTAATAATATGTTTATGGATACAGAGATATAATCTTATCAACAATATTGTAATGACAATTTAAACTCTTCTCATCTGAAGGTGTATGGCAAACGTGATGACTTATTATTCGATTGACAACTGCCATTGCCTATGCAGCAATATACATGCTTCTTCTACTTATGGTGTTTTGTTTGTTTCACAATAACTACGCTAGAGTAGAGCTTGGTACCACTACAGGAACTTCATAAAACAAAGCAAGATGCTTCCAGATAAATTGACATAGGGATATTGCAAGCTTAGGCTTTATATGTCCTTAAAAATCTTTATGGTCGTCATCACAAAATTGTTAATAAGTATAATGCATCTGTATCTTGGATATATTGTATGTGCCATATTTCTATGTTCCTTTCATTTTCAATTTTGATTTCATTTTTCGGATGTAGCTATCTAAACCGAAAGCGGTTACCCTTTCGGAGCACCTGTCCTCACGTCACTGATAGCAATTCACGTTCATGTGTTTTACTAAATTTAATTTGCCAACCTTTAAAGTTTTACTTTCTTGTTTTGGATTTTGATTTGAACATGGATTGGTAAGTTTGGATGTTTTATGTCATAAAGCATAACAAATACTAATAGGGTAAATACTGAAAAATGACGTCATTCCGTCAAGTTTCCACCCAAAACACAGATTAATGTTACTCTTTGGTCTCAATATGCGTGAGTATTTTGTATTATGATTCCGTACGCAAGTTTTTATTTTGGCGTCATTATAGAATAATGTTTTATCGTCATCTGATAATATTCGAGCAACTCCAACTGGTTTTATTATTATAATATCCAGTGTACGATTAATAACCATTCAACTCTATTGAATTGTATTTTTCAACTTGATTGTAATTTCGTGTTCTTTATTAAATTTGCTTTATCAATTACACCATTTATATGTTTCATTTAAATCTTGCATAAATGATACGTGCTTGGTGTTTGTTACTATTGTCTGTATTATTGCCAAGTACATGTTATTCAGTTGTAACTTTTATATTTTATTATAAGCATGTATTCATAAAATGAATTTTTAAATGTCATTGTAAATTGAACAGTCTGAAAAAAATATGCATTCCAATTTAATGCATCAAATTCGTTGAATAAAAGTACAATCGTTCTGATTCAAACTAGACATGGTAATGAAATATTTTTTTCTTTTATTTGTAGTTTTTTCTTACAAAACATTTGGTATTTCAACAAAACATTAAAAACAAAACAATTTAATTTACATAAAGAATATATCTATATATAATATATATATGAAATGGACAAACATAATACAGAGTTAATTTAAAGCACTCTTTTCTTTTTCAAAATATACAGCTTGTATAGGCAACAACATTGACCTGTCCGCTTGACCTTCAATTTTACACACTTATTAACGACAATACATTCATATAAAGGGAACAGAGGTGTTTATTTCGTGTACATAGTAAATGCGTGCATTGTGTATGCATTTACTGCGAATCCTAAAACTACCCAAATATTGGGTGGATCCTCCTGTATGAATGTATGAATATGTCTAATGAAAGGTCAAACGGACAGGTCAAAGTTGTTTCCCTTACAGTAATACATAATACATCAAATATTCCTGAACGACAGATTCATTTCGCAGCTCACCGAGTGGAAACAGTTTTTAAACATTTGTGATAATCTCCTTGACTTGTGAACATTAATGAAAGATTGATAGTATTCTAGAAGTGGCAAGTTTTACGTTGGTTTAACTTTATAATTTGATGAAATAAAACAAGGGTGATTTCATCGCCCAAACACGAGAGTATAAAACCAATCACACATAAACTTAGCGATAATAACAAGTTGATTACATTAACATTGTATTGATTTAACACAGAATGTTATTTAAAAGACCAAGAGGAATAATATTGGAAATGTTAGCTACAAACAGAAATATAGACATGCCATATAGAGTTACTCCTTTTGCGTAAATATTTAGGATTCCATAAAACCAAACCATTTTCATACTAATTTTCAAGTTGCAAAAAGGAGAACCGATTACTAGTATATACTACTAACATATTCTCGCCATTCAAATAATTAAAATACTAGCTATTAGGATAATACATACCAACAATATATGATAACTTTAATGAACCCTGACAAGAATTAAAAAGACCAAATAGGTCGGGAAATATCTGTCATATACCAAGTAAAATCATTCACAAAATAGAAATCTTGTTTCTATGCTGTATAACATTCAACGTCGAATAAATAAGTATTTATTCATTAATATGGAGAAGCCAAAGATAGAGTATCAATGGAATTTAAATGCCTATTTCAAATAACAAACGTAAGCAAAACATGAAAAGCACGATTAACATGGTATGTAGACTAATTTTTCTAATTGGTAATTTTTGGAGCAAGGTAAAACTTTTCATCATTACAAATTATGTATGTTTCCTTTAAGTTTTCTAGCAAAGAATTGTCAATCATCTCGAACTAGACATAATACGGGAAGAAATAAACTCAAATGAAATTATAAATAATAAGTTAATTACCTAATACTAATAGTTACAATTAGTAGACTCTTTGTTCTATATTTACCAGTGAAAACGTGAGTGTATCTAATTTTCCATTTTGATCATGCATTAGAAGGAAATACTACAGACATCTAAATGAAATGCTAGAGTATTCTAAAGTTATATCCCTATAAGGTGTTAATATTCTCACAGTTACATGTTTGGTTAGATATGTTAAGCAACGTTACTTTACAGAGTATAAATTATTTGACAAAACAGTTATCGACAAGAAGTTCTTGAGACAAGTAAATAAAGCTCCTGATGCTTTGATTGGAGAAAAGCAGACTTCATGTTGCCATTCATAGTTCTTGTATCACAGTATTTTTTCTTGTAGAAGTTGTCAAAATTTGAAACTTGTACAATGTGGCGCATATAAATGAGCTACGTCATTTGACTTCCGGATCCATTAGTCACGTGACCTGAGACTAGAA
Source organism: Anadara kagoshimensis (assembly GCA_021292105.1). NCBI lineage: Eukaryota > Metazoa > Mollusca > Bivalvia > Arcoida > Arcidae > Anadara > Anadara kagoshimensis. The sequence continues at coordinate 44,849,940 of CM037875.1, forward strand.
ACTTCCATGCGGCTGAGACCGTCATCACATAAATAATTGTTGAAAGACATATTTGGAATCATAGGTATCTTTCTCGTGTATATTTAAAATAATAAATAATTCACAATATAATATTTAGTTAGTTGATTGTCATGGCCGACATCCATCCACAACAGACGATGATTCTGAACTTTTTTGCGCCATTTTTTCAGGAGATAAATACGGATGGTATCTGTATAGGGATGCTGGGTAATGAAGTCCTGATGAGGATGACGATTCTGAAGGTGAATATGAAGATGAATTTGGAAGAGATTCTCTCAGTCTTAAGTTATTGGCACTAACAAACGGATGAAATGCTACCGATGGGAAAACAAGATTGGCAGCATTACCAAGTCCAAACAGTCCACCATATAGTGTATATAACGATCTATCAGTCGGGACGTAAGACGATGACGACCCCATCATAGACGACGGTACAGGGCGCCATACAGGCCAGTGTGGATGAGGTAAAAGTCCTTGTTTTTCTAATGCTGAAGGATCCTCTGAAACAGAAATAAAAACACTATCAAGATATTGCAATTAAATTAGTCACAAACGACAAGAACAGGAAAAAATAAAAACAACATTTATTACAGGAATTATTTTTATTATTCATAAAGTATAATTGTTTGAAGTAACAACATTAATATTATAATGGAATAAATCAATATTATACATATTATTTAATCAAAAACAAACATACTAATCCATGTCAGAATCACAATCCTGAAGCAAAGTAAAAACTTTGGAACTGACAAGTCAGGTTAGACACGTGAACTTCCAAAAGGGTAGTGATTAACGTGGTTAAGTAGAATGGTGGCATGGAATTAAAACTTTTGACATTCTGGATAAAAGTGAATAATATAGATGCATTTTTATACATATGTTATAGAATTTCATATGGATACATTTATTGACTGATAAACTGCATACAAATGAAAATATATTCTATTGTGGTTTCAATATGTCAAACTATAGCTGTAGATGTTATCAAAATTGGCCGAAAAAATTGATGTACTTGAAAAAACTAAACACTTTTTATTCCTCATTTTATGATATGATAAACGCTTGCATACCAGCCTGTAGGTCATCTTGAAGAAAAGAATAGTTTGTATTTATTTACAAGGATTTCCATTCTAAAGACTTAAAGATTATATATAAAAATCGTTTTTTATTTATATAATAATTTTCATCCCAAAATTTCAAAGATTAGCAAGAAATTAAATACTGTAGTGATTCTGATTCATTAATTTGTTGCTTTGCTGCTACATGTTTTAAGAAACACAACAAAACAAGCATTATATTGAGTAGTAGTCTATCACAGTATATTTTACCACGTGCATTACACTTCTGACAAACAGATGATCAAGGTGATAATAGAATTCTGACACATACTTTGTATAAAACAAAAAAGTTCTTGTCCACAGTTAAAACAATTAGTATGGAATCCTGAATTTTCTAAATTTAGAATATGACCTCACGTTTAACCAATCAAGATTTGTGTTGCAGATTTGCGTGATCAAAATTGAATTAGTGGCATGCCTTCAAAGAATTTATTATATGTGCAATCAGAAACAGGTGCGTAATGCCTCGGTTAGGTAGTCAAGGTGAAAGGTATATCAATATAAATTACAGCAAGTTACATTCCCGCCATATTCAATGACCTTTAACCTTATAGACCACACGAAAACAAAGGGGACTAATGTTGGGAGGTGTTATGATTATAAAGATAGAAAATGTGACTTAAAATAATCCACAACACGTATGTGGTATAGTTTAGTAAATAAATTGTAATGTGATGACTGTATTGACTTTAAAATAAATCTTATATTTATAAATGCACTGAGAAAAATAATCTACATACAATGCATTCTTATATGAGGAACTAGAAATACATTTTTTTAATTTTATTTAAGTTTTTGTGTTAACGTTCATGTTCGAATTAAATTCCGAAATTTTATTCATTACATGTATTACTAAAACTGTTTTAATTTTTCAGCATTAGACGATCGATTAGAAAACAATTCCAGATCAGTAGTGCTTGGGTCAAAATTTTGTAAACTTTCATGACAATAATTCGAAAGAAATGGTTATGAGATTTAAAGACAATATGTTTATTTTGTTTGAGTTTTAAAGAAAAAATATTTAAACCTTTTTTTTTTAAATTTTTAAAGCAAATTTGATCAATCAACTCATGGCATTAGACCCAGAGTAAGCTTAAATCTAGCATCCAATATGCTGTTTCACACCTCATCTAGTAACCATTGGTGTAATACAATTTCAATATGATCTTGCAGAAAACTTAAGACCACCTGCACTGATAAGATTTATTATTTCAAAATTTTAAAATTACGTCTTGTTTAAGGTATATAACGCGTAAATTATTAAACATGTTTCAAGTCATATCATTACAGAAAAACTGCACATAAATATTTCGTTAGATTATTAGTTTTCTTTAACGTATTTATTCCCCTTTTGATCAATGTTAAAATGAAATAGGATAGCAGTGAAATACAAAACTACAAACAGTAGAACAGAACAGACATGTCAAAAGATTAATATACAAATAAGCTGTTTTGACGCGAAACGTGTTTATGTATTTTTAGAATTTTACCAATAAAACACTTTTAAATTTTCTCTTTTACATGTTTGTATTGTATTTACTGTTTCCATTTTGTAAATGTTTGTCCAATGTGTATCTTATTTCTAATGTGTCTGTAGTTTTGTTCACACACACACACACACACACACACGCGCGCGCGCGCGTTACGTATGGGACAGCGTATTGTTTAGACAACTTGGAGCTTAATATATTTATAGACGATTTGCTTTTTAATGGTCTCGTTGTGGGTATTGTTAATTAAATATTTTATTTTTCTGTGCCTTACATTTTAACATTTTCATCCAAATATCAAACAAAGTTTTTTTAATTTTTAATTTCTTATTCATATTGAACCTTCACATTCAACGCTTACTGTTTCCTATAATTATCTTGGAAAAACTCGTGTTGCTTTTATTTCTTTTCTCATGAGCATGCTAGCAAAAAATGCATGCTATATATGTCTATCTTCTGCATCACTTGACCTACCTTTCGCTAGATATTCTCTGTGTTGTTTTAACGATTCTTCTAGTTCTGCGTCTGTATATGACCGGAGTGGAGACCTGGCGTACGTGTGTTGCTGAATCAAGCTCTCCATGCTCTCTCTGTACAGAAATGGATATGTGGCACAATCAGCTCCAAGTGCAGAACTAAAATATACATTAATAAATTATAAATACCATGTATATATAAAACAGCCATGTTTACAGAGTTTTTATCAATATGCTAATTTCAAATATATTTTGGAGTTGATAATATAGAAAAGCATAATTGGATATCCAAAATATTTAATATGTTCATTGTATGTAAAATGACATGTTTCAATTCACAGTGCACTTTACTCACACATTTTATGTAGATTTCAATTTATTGTCGTGATAGTAAGCACTAAGTGCATTGAATTTGACAAATTATAAAAAGTATCTGAGCACCCGGTCTCACTTCCCTGGTGGAAGTCCACGTGTCTAACCCGACTTGTCGGTTCCAAAGTTTTTACTTTGCTTCTGGATTGTGATTCGAACATAGATTAGTATGTTTGTTTTTTATTATCCATAGAATATGTTGTGTTTAGCTTACTGCATGAAAACCAATGAAGTTAGAATGAATCTACATGTTCAGGAGCAAATTCATCGACCTTTGGCGGCGAGGAAACCGGCAACATTTCTTAAAAATTATTTTACCTGATTTGCAAATCAGAAGACTGTTAATTTGAAAATTATAAAAATACTCTATACAGTATTAAACAGAAAATTGTATATGTAATAGTTATACCTCTCAAATTCTGTTAACCTTGTGGAGTCTCTGAATCCTTTAGCAAATGGGTTACTGTCTATTTTTAATTTAGTTATCTATAAAATAAAAAACTTGTCAGATAAACTCATTGTACCGACTGAGGAACAGGGCACCTGCTCAACTGTTGCTGAACTTAAAAAACTAATCTTCTGCATTCTTTAATTTAAATGCAACACGGTCTATGTTTTTCGTGGAAATTTTGAAAATATATTAAGCAAGTACATGGTATCCACGAAATATCACGTCACGTCCCACAAAAAAACGATTTTGCTAATAAGAATAATTTTTTAAAATTGTTGAAATGTCTTTAGCAATAATTTTCTACGATTAAGTCTGGGAATGTACATAATATTGAGTCAAAAATATTTTTTCTTAGTAGAGAAGCTTTCAATGACCAAACAACAAAATCGCAATTATAAATACGAGACACGAGGAAGTGAAGAAAACAGTCATAAAATATGATAAGCCCAATTATCAAATCGGAAACATTTTTATATAAAGAGAACTGTCTTATTTATATGTTCATAAACCGTTATCTAATTAGACTTCAAACATTTTTCACGCCATTACCACGAATTTATAAGATATAATAATTCTCATAATGATTTAATAAATATAAATATCTTTACTGCAGATCTTTGGTAATTTTATTAGATCTTACAAGTTAAATTTGAGACGCATAACTTACAAGTTGGTTCTGGTATGCTGTGACGGCAATAAAAACTGTTTCCGGAAAGATGAAAGTCTTAAACTCTTCTGCGTCTAAACTTGTGATAGATGTGGCATTTACATTAGAATCTTTCCTTTTTACAATGTGGATCCTCGGCTGATATTTATGCATTGAATTCAAGATTATCTGTTAAAAAGAAATACAGGAACTTATTAAATTATATGACCAGCTGGTTTCGTTTTAGTCAGTCATGTAAACGTTTGTAAATACATTAAATAACAGGTTTTGATTTAAACATTTTTATAACTTGATGATTTAAAAAGTGTGTAAATTTTAAATGTTTTATGTTCAAAGGGTATATGTAGTTAACATTCACATTAATTTCAACACGAGTACATCATTAGATAAAAAACAGCCTGAAAAAAGCAGACCAAATTTTAAATACTTCCGAAACGGAACTTGTATTAAACAATTCAAATTCTAAGGTTTGTAAATTCGATACCGTGAAATCAATAATTTTGTGGAGTCCCAATTGCCGTTGCTGCATTGGACGAATTTACATGCCAGCGAAATTAAATATTAAATTAAATATTTGCCATAGACGACGAATTAATCATCCCACGAAATGCTGTTTTTCTACGAATCACTAAAATTGGACAATGCTAAAATAAATGGTTTCACGGTGATGTGGTGTTCAAACCATATATATGTATGTACAGATTCAAGATCTGTGGCCATTTTGGACATCTGATAGTGTGTCTTACTCAACTTAAAAATATTTATTTCGAAAATAATTTAATAGTGATGCTACTTACATGTGCATTTTTGTCTAACATATTGTTTGTCAACTTTGTCTTTTCAAATGACACTGTCTGTTTTTGTAGCTGTTCGCCTGTAAATGGACAGTCGGGATGCATATATAATCTGGTTGGTAATGGTGGGTCAGCTTTTCCCGCCACTAGCCATGACGACCGGTGATAGGCGTATCTGTACCTTTTGTTATCTACTGGGACTATATCTAGTAATACCATGTAGCGGGTATCTGGGTCTATACCGGTAAACGAAACTCTTAATGTCGGAAACATTCGCCTGAAAAGAAAAATTATTACATTTAAATCCGTCTTATAATATAACATAATGCGTTGTATATTCGACCTCTTGGACCGATAAGTTATTAGGAAATTTCGTTACGAAATTTATGGTTAATAAAGTAAGAATACCTAGGTTTCACCAGATTGGAATACAATTTATTGTTGTAGCCAAATTTCCAAACTTTGTGAACATATAGACCTTTTAAAAATATTTTCCCATATGCTATGATAAGTTACTTTCTGCAAAAACGTCGAAGAAAATAGTAGCCAATTGCAATTTTGGTTACTAGGAATGGAAACAGAGAAAAAGAAGAAAGCAAGACTCAGAGTCAGCAACAACGGCTGCTAAATGCTTCCTCAAAATGCAGTTAAATTAACTTAATTAAATAACAGGACAAGTGCTGCACCTAAAATCCGTGTTTGTTTAAATTAACTGCAATATCAGCGGATACCCCCCTCCCATATCGTCCAGCCAATTCATGTATGTAAAACGTCTAAATCAATTAATGCAGACGGTATCGATATATTGTTTACAATCAATATATTGATACAAAATCTACTGTTCTAAAAATTGTTACATGGTGTTTATAAACTAAATACATCGATACGTTTCATGTTACAAAATATGAGTTAAAGTACTGCAGGGAAACAATAAAATATCACAGACGTTCACCACATGTATATAAGTGTTTTAAATGCCCACATGTTTTGTTTCTGGCGCATATATAGCTGGTAATATTGTTTATTTATTGTCCATGGCGAGTTTTGCACATTCTTGACAGTGTCCTACTGTATGATGCAAATATTTCTCATTATTTTAGAATAATAATAATAATAATAAGAAGAAGAAGAAGAAGAGAAGAAGAAGAAAGATGAATGAATGAATGAATGAAATCACCAGGTATTACAAATAACACACACTTGGCAACAACAACAACAAGAGCAACCAGGGATAAAAACGAAATGGCCAAAATAAGAACAAAGAAGAAACATCATGTTTTGTTTGGTGTCTTCTAATGTTAGGAATGGTTTGATACAATGTATATTATTGTAAAAGTTATTTCATTTACCGTAAGACATTTTCATTATTGGGGGGGGGGTTGCTTATCCGTAAAGTTGAATTAAGTTCAATGACTGTGAGAAAATCAACACGTGCCTTAAACACATAAACCATAAAAGCAATAAACATTTCAAATTAATCAAAAATAATAATTGAATAAAACTATTAACAGATTTGGTGTATATCTTACTCCTGTTTATTATACCTACATGAAACAATCTATCCAGATGTACAATACACCATTAACTGGCAGATTTATCATAAATAAACCACTTGATCCTTTTTTACAAAAAATATTACTTTCGGACCCCCTCTGCGTTTATCGTGGTGCTAATGATTTATCATTTGTGAAAATTAAGATTAATACCTTTTACTGAAAGGGGATCGGTCCCCCTTTCCCTTTTACAATATGGTATTGATAAAATTATGCACATGTACATTTGTATATCGGTTAAAAGTCTCTTTCTCTCTCTCTCTTTGTAATTTAAACATGTGTCTTGTTATGATTTTTTTACATTTATTCAGAAAATTAAAAAAGTATAAAATATCATAAAAAATATTTAATTATCTCTATCTGGTTATAATACAATACATCCCATTGCTGCATTTAATATTAAGCCGTAACGTACAGAAATTAACTGATATAAATGGTCTATATTTAACACAAAGTGATATTTTTATAATATAGTGTTTTAAATCATATGGATAGCGCATCATTACATCGTCATGACAACCTAATATCTTGGTATATAATCAAATGATATTCCTATTCTTTATTTTAAAAATTGTTAAATTATTTGAATTTTCCCAATGATGATAAAATAGCTGTCATTGAATAACACGATGTTTAATTTTATACACAACAAAAAAATTATTCTTAAAATGTGAATAAAATTCAAGCAGCAATTTAATTGCCCAAATTAGTTGGAAGACACGTTGTTCATTGTGTCAGTTTGACAACAGCGATCAGGGAAAAATAAATATGTTCCTTACAATAACAATGTCTCGCGAGACTCTCGCAAATTATCGAAATATCACTTAACTGAGCGGTAGTGATCGTTTCTGCCTGTCAGATCTTATATTCTCGGAACCCATCAATAATCACCCAGCATTAGACTAACGTGCAGATCGATCCGGGAATCCGACAGTCTCCGCGCCATTTACAATAGCAAATTATTACCAACTACATCGGATATGATTTGTACGATATATTTGTCATTTCTTTATTAGATAACATGATTTGGAAGTATCTTTTGCGTCATAAATTTCAATAAAGAGAGATCTGTAAATAAATGTGATATTTTCTCTCTCTAATATTTGATTATGTATCTTTATTTTTATGTTATCACATTGCCTTTTTTGTGCATCATATTTTTGTACATAGTAATTCTACAATTCTACAAACAATATCAATGTCGGCTTTAAAACAAGATACGGCAATATAAATTATTGTTCAGAATATGCGATGAAGATTTGTAACTCCTAACATGTAGTATAACAAATTCAATTTTCCGTATAAACTAGTATCAAATTTCATAATATTGTTTAAAATGTATTTCCAATATTTTGCAGTGGTTTTATTTATAAATACATCAAATTATCTGCTTTAACAATGCCAGATAATTGATAACGCTTACAATGTAGAAACTTGTCTCGTTTGCTTTCAGATTTTTAAATCAGAGATTATGGGAAGGAATATTTTTACTGTTTTTATCGCTGAAATTTGTTTAAATTGAAAAGATAAAAGATACGAAGATTTAAATTAATTGAGAGAATGTAGTTTGTTTCTAAAATACATTTTTACACAATATACATCTCTGATAAAACCGGTTAACATTGAGCTAAATGGAATAATAAATAATTTGTCTTTGCATATTAAATATAAAATATTTTTAATTTTATTTAATAATCCGTCTAATTTACCTATGGCATTTACAAAATGTTTACATTGTACGTCATTTGTTTTAAATATTCAACAAATTGTTTCATCGCTGTATATATGTATTGAGGATGTTTTTTCTTCTTCTGTTTTTAATGTAGTTTGTAACAATTACAGTATCTACATTGTTTGTTTCAATGTGATTTTTTCTAAACTTATCGGCTTAAACATACACCAATATATTATACAAAGTACCCTAACATAGAAAAAACTGCAAGGTTTATTAACATATTGTAACAAAAGAGTATTAAAAAATGTTTCAGTATTTTTGAAAATAATATGTAAAACTAAATAAACATAGATAAGCTTAATATTGTATAGAAAACAAAATGTAATCTTTGTAATGCTCAGTTTGTTACTTTGTCATCGTCACGTTAATTTTATGTATGTTGTATTATCACCTGATGTACCACATATGTGGCTCAGTGAATAAAGCATTGAATTGAATTTAATACATGTACCGTAAATCGAACGTTATGGTAAATCATTTACATTGCGTTTATATTGGCTGTTGCTGGTAGTTTAGCTGGTTATTCTGATTTTTTAAAAATTTCTATATCAATTTTTCATAAAATCATTATTGTTCAGCAAATTGGTATTGTACATATTTAATGAGTTACAATGTAAACAAATAGGTGGAACAATACAGGGAAAACGTTTACATTGCAAATTCCAGAAAACTTCGTTCTACTACTTAAATGGAACCGATTGTTCTCAACGCAAACATGTTAAAGTGTCACCTGGTACGCTGGTTAGTCGAATTTTTCATATTTGGAAGATTGAAAAATGCATATACAAAAAATAAGATTGGAACGCAATTAAAAAGACATATTGCAACAACTAACGTGTAAACGTGAAAGACCCTTCAGTAATAAGCATGTTGCTGAAAATGGTAATAGAAAATGAATAAAAACCTTCCAATATTCATACAGCACAAGGATGCAAAACAATAAACATGAAATTGTCATTAAAAATACAATAGAATATTGCAAAATGTTTAATGTCTTATTGCCTCAATTCTTCAGTATGTTGATAAATCGCAGTATAACAAGCAGCTTTTTGTTTTATAATTTCAAGTAATTAACCGGTAAGTTACCAGTTTTTTAAGTTTTAACTGTGTGTTTGGATTGGGGTTTGGACATTGTCCGATATGTATGTTTCAATTATGCAAGATAGCTAGACAATGCAAAATACACATGGATTTTTACACGAAAAGTGAATTTTTTTTTTACCTACTAGTATTTATTTTTCTTTAAAGATCAAAAATATTGCTCTTCCTTATATACTTCGAACAACTGCTGATTTTATGGGTAAAAGTTTTAAAAATATTTCAAATAAACAAAAGTCCTCAGTGCCCGGATACGTAGACACCTTATTGTTTATCTTGCATCACTAAGTTGTAAATTTCTTATCAAGGTGTCAGAATCCGGTCAGAATGTAGGGTCCGGAGACAAGATAATTATCTGCCTTGAATTACTCTTAATCATTAGGTCTATTTTACGCCAAATTAATCATTAAGTTTAACTTGAAACTATTGGTGTTAACTTCCTGTAAAGGAACATTAAAGCTATAACAAATGAATGGAGTAACCTGTCTATAACTGAGGCGGTAAACGAAGGCTGATATCAGAAACTCCAATACAGACGTTACATCGTGGTGTAAAAGTTGGCTAAAATTGTAGGTCTAAACATGTGTCATTGGAGATACATCGCTCATCAGTCTCAAGGGCATCAATTTGTGATTGAAAAATTTAGAGTGAAAGAAATTAGTTTATCTTTGACTGATTAAACGTCGTACGGTCTTTAATTCCGTCTGAAGCATTTATCACCATTTAAATAGACACTCGACTCGCTAACCTGTTATTTACGCGCCAGTTCTGTGTTTGTTCTGTGGGCAACACGTCGACAGACCATCGGTCTAACCCATTGAATGTTCTAATTACAATTTTCATTACATTTAATTGACAATGAAAGAGATACATTGAATAGAATGATGGACTTACATTTCAAACAGACAAGATAGTGAATTATCCGTTTATTTCCCATTGTCATTTACACTTTCTCTATTTAAAAAGGTTAAACTTTCTACCCACTGGGAAGATGAAGTCTGCTCGACCGCTGGTCACCAGTTTAGGTGTAAAATTTGTGTTTGTTTTGAAATGTTCATACCGTTAATGGTTATTGATGGACTTCAAAAGAGCTGGAGTAACCGGGTGGTGAAGTCGATATTCCTCGAGCCCGGTGTTTATCACTTTTACTGCCCTGTCTTCTCGTAAATTAACTGTCAGTGTACATAAAGCACTGCTGACAAGGCAAAATACCAGGTTAACGTCCAAACAATTCTTTATTTTCAAAGACCTCTTCATCTTAATGGACATAGCTATGTAATCATACTATCATGCCTGTGGTCAAATTGGTTTCAAATAACAGGTTACACAAGTAAAAGTTAACATTCTGACAAACACTTTGGCTATTTTCATTTTTATGTTTGACAAATTAACAGGATTTTATTTTGGTTGAGTTAGACAGAACTGGTCCAGACAACATCGGGAAGACAATAAAATAAATTACAAAATATCCGACGGACCAAGTGTCAATAAAACTATTTCCGACGTATTAGAATCCAAGGGTTCAATATTTTACCCAAAAATGAATAGTCGATTTATTTATTTATTTATTTATTCATTTAATTATTTATTTATTTATTAATTTATTAATTTATTTATTTGTTTATTTATTAAAATAAAGCATGGTCAGCATGGTAATTTAACGTTTGTGTGAAAATAATCTTAAACATTGTAGAAATCGGATTAATTGTTCTTCGTGGAATATGAAAAATCTTTAAAATGTAAATTTTATTTGCAAAATACGACGGTGTAACGTATGATGATTCTAAAACAAAATGCAACAAACAAAAATGCAAGCACGTGTACTTATGCTTTTGTTTTGAAATGACAGTTCTTTGCAACAAATAAATTAAACACTATTTATTCACAAAGAAATTGAGGAAGTATGCAATCAATTTTACAAGGTCGCAGTAACATATACAGTGAGTGAAATGGATTCGGGAACATGTCGCAAACTTGATAAAAACGGGAATGAGAAAGTAATGCTTTTGGTGATGGTGGGGGAGCAACATATATCCAAAGACAATAAATAATGAGAATAATTATCTGGAATTATTTTCGGTCATAGTATGCATATCAAAGCATTGTTATCAGTGGAGATTGAACTATTTAGAATTAAGATATTGTAAAGATCTTAAATTGCAAACGCGATAATGTACCTATCAAGGTAGATATTAAAAAGATAATTAAAAAGATTTTTGATATCAACAAACTTGATCACAAATCTTCGACTGAAATAATTCTAAAACAATATAGCTAGCTGTCAAAGTGCTATGCCGGTTGTTTTACAAACACCGATAAACATCAGAATAATCGCCCTTGATTAATTAAACAGATAAGACACTTCCCAAATATGGCAAATCATGACGCAAAAATGGCATGGTTATGCTGCTGGTCTTCTTTTCTTACGCACATGTATTACTAAATCTTCCTCAATTTTACAGCACTTTCAGAATAAAATTTACTATCAGTATTTTTTTCCGGACCAAAATTCCATTTTTAAGATGTTGAAATGAGACCAAGATTTATTTTCCCAATACAACCTCAGAAGATAAAACATTGAACGATTAACCATAGCAATTTTAAAAAATTGTAGTTTGGCTATCATTCTCTATTTTTCAAAATTTTAAAATGCGCTTTTTTTCTTTCCTAAACAATTTTGAAATCTTGAGTTTTGCTATATTGCTATATTATTCATAATTATGTTATGCGCATTTCCTTCTTCTTTTTGAAACTTTTTTGTTTTTAAATTGTGTATAATTTTATTTCTCTATAACATTTCATCGGCTAGAAAGTCTGTTTGATACAAATTTTATAAAAGAATATAATTTTTTTCTAAACCTTTCTCAAGAACAATACCCCTATTCCTTTCCTGCTCGTATTTCACACACCTACTGAAGTGTGAGGCCAAAATCACTCCCTCCAGGATGAAATAAATCGTTAGTATTACACGGACTGTTAATATTCTAAGTACTAACCACACTCTGGTCAGTGAAATAATCATTTATCCGGGGCATTTAAACCCACGAACCCAAAATTTACATTCTTAAGTAACAGTGTTTATTCATTTGCACGCAATTGTGCAAAGTAAAAAGCCGTGAAGACATAAATTTTGGTATCGATGACAAATTGAAAATCTGGATAATGTCGTGAGGCAGTACTTGTGACAAAAATTACCTTTGATTTTATTGGTGTGAAGCGTTGAAAATATTTATGATTAAATTTGGAATAAATTGGCGTCTCGTAAATATTCAGAAACGACATGTAAACTTGTAATCACGTCCCAGGTTCACTCAAATAATCTTTACTTACGAATAATTTTCTTTAAAACAATTTAACATATAAGTACTAAATGCAATTATTTAATTTTATTAACATTCTAATTCAATGCTGTGTTATTTGTTGACACTTTTGGTGGCATCTATCCCAGTAAGGAATATATGTAGGTATTCATTCAATATTCTGAAATGCATGTGTTATATTTGTATTGCCAAAAGAATTTTCTCTATTATCTGTAAACGTATTTAATTTCGCGCATATTTATTTTGGCGGTATAGGAAATTTAGATAAATGCGCGTAATTAAATTTTCGCGTTTTTGAAATATGCACTATTATACCACAATAAGCACAATATAATTTTCGCCCTGTATTAATTTTCGTGCAAAGAAAACAACTGCTACAATAAGCGAAAATGAGTACACCGCGAAAATAAATATGTTTACAGTATTTTATCTTCATTCCTTTATATTCTGTCAAATATATTTTTTAATCAATTACCTTTTACTGAGTTTTAAACAAGTATTTTTTTTATTTATAAATAACAATAATTGTTACAAATGTTCTATGCAAATTCCGATTTTTGTTGTTCCATTTGTGTAACTGACTTGGTGGCTCTGACTTTTGAAAGGTTAACGATACTCAGTGGAAACAGAATTATCTAAGGCCCCTACCCTTGCGGATCATCCGGTCTCACTTCCCTGTTGGAAGTTCACATGTTTATCTTAGTTTGCCAATTTTCAAGTGTTTATTTTGCTTTTGGGATTGTGATTTGGACAAGATTCGGTATGTTTGTTTTTTATCTAATGCGTTAAATACATGCTTAGTGTTCTTACAAGATTAATTAATTCTCACCTTCCGCTTTTTGTAATTATCATTTCTGTTCCGAGTTCATAGAATTTATCCCACAAGTCTTTGGTTTCCAGACGACATTGTACTCCCGCCATTTCCTTGCTACAAGTCGGTGATGTCGTTGTGGTCACTTCATCAACGCTTTCTATTTTCTCAGATTTTATTCTTTTAATATCTGAAACCATCTGGACTGGGTGTTTTTCTGGTGTAGATGTTGCAGATTCCACAAACTTTTCTAAGAAACAAAAGGGACTTGTTAATATTTCATATATAATTACATATTATTACAGCACTAGACAGCCGTTTCGGAATACAATTCCTCATCAATAGTGCTTGGGCCAAGATTATGAAGCCAAAATTGTTTTCAAGATGTTGAAAAGATAACCAAAGGACCAACTAATCCAAGGCTTTTCAAAATACAAATGTAGCTTGTCAACAGGAATCTTAGTTCGCCATAGCGGTGTTCGAAACTTTATTCAACAAATAAGTCAAAGTTTTCAAACAATTCTTGCCTAGATAATTTCAACAGTTTCTATTGTGGTTCGAAAATATAGTAGACTACTAAAAAGTAACCAGTATTTCCCAAAAGTTAATCATCTTAGACTGGGGCTGGCTGTTATTTCGAACACTGGATATAGGTTTAATTAAAAAGGATAATTATCTGAACTGGAAATATTTTAATAGAAAATTAATTTTATTTGTTAATTTGCCGCTGTTTCTTGTGACTATAAACACAAAACTTAAAAAGGAATCGATATTCACAGTATGACTAACTAAATGCTAGTTAAAAAATCTTAAAATTTAGACAATAATCGGCACGCGTTTTAAGACTTATTCAAAGGTAGTCTAGAATTGATATCGGGTATCTCACTCCCATCTCACCCATTACATTTAAGTGGTTCAATAGAGAATCAAAAATCTGACACTTGTATCTGTATAACAGACATACCGATCTTTTTTGACTAATTTAAGAAGACATCTTTTTTAAACATTTAAGTATAATCTAGAATCTATTTAGCGACCTGTGTAAACGATGGTAATTAAATGTATATATTTTATCAGACTATATACCTGTACTAAGTTTAACATCTGGCAATTTTTGTTGATGATATCTTTGCATTTTATAAGATAATTACCAGGGTGTGTTTTAAGGAGAAAATTCCATTTTTATGGGTTTTTTCAATAAGCAATAAAGAGAGCTTGAAAATATCCCTCTTATTTATTTATTTATTTATTTATTTATTTATTTATTTAAGGTATCTTAGAAATGTTTACCATATAGCTTCAAGTGCCATAATTTTCTCTAGCATGTTAAAACTAATTTGAAGTGTTACTTAGTGAGTCACGTCGTTTTCGTTTTAATTAAACAATCGTTCAGATGTGTTTAAATTATGACTCTGGAACAACATCAGTTCAGGGTTAATTTTCAGAAATTAACAATATTTATTTTTGACGCTATACTTAAGTTTAGATGCAAAATTGAAATTAAAGTTAAAGGTTTTATTAGTAGTCTGTTGTTTTAGAGGAACTTTTAAAAAAAAATGCTTGTACATGTTATAAATGGCCATTTTAGAAGAAAGGCAAAATTGAGCTTATAATAAATAAATACATTTAAATAAATAAATAAATAAATAAATAAATAAATAAATAAATAAATAAATAAATAAATAAAGTTGGATTCAACTACATATATAAAATAAGGAATTTACCAAATATTTTCAATTTACTCTACTATACTTTTTAGGTACTGAGATACATTAATTACATTTTTTTTAAAATCTACAAATAAGTATTCTTGCAAGAAAATATTGGCCCATTTTTGGAAAATGTTAAAGAAATAATATCTACAACATAAATAAAATACAGATACTTAGAATTGAATTTTGAAATATATATTTTATTTTCACAGAAAATTGCAAAACTAAATAGGTAAAAATATTGCCCAATTTTACATCTAAAAATTATATTTAAGTAAAATTTAAATATTTGAATATATATTTGTAAATCATATTTTTTTTTCTTACCAAGAGGAGCTATGGTATCATCTTCATCTGTCCTGTCGTCTGCTGCTGGTGAATTTGTTTCTGTTTCTTCTCCACCAATTATGGCGGCAATAGAAAATGCTGTAGCTTTAGAAGATAGTTGAGCTTTTACTGGAGACATTGGTGTTCTGTCACCAGAGATAAGATCCAGTCCGGAATTATCATCAGAGTTATTTTCCATTTTTAAATTTGCTTCTAAGAAATTAAAAATAAATAATCTTCAAATATGTCTTTTTTATATAAAATAAATCCTTTAGATAGAATTTAAAAGCTCTTTGTAAACTGTCTCAGTATATCGGAAATAAATTTTCAAAGTTACAAAGATTGTTTATTTTTCAAAGTAAGACTATCTTTTTTCTTCAATATATATCATATGTTGTATTTTATACGTTTTTGTTTGTTTTGACTTCTGTCAAATTTCCCATCATCCTCTTATTCTGACGATGACAGTATAACCCATCTGAATGTATATCTTACATAGCCATCTTATGTTTCAGTAATTTCTGCACTTCATTTGTAGAGAGTTCTCATTGGTGCACGTGCCGAGTTTTTGCGCCAACCACATAACTCTTGTGGGTGGACCTTAGGCAGAACTATTGTATTGGATGGCAATTAATTGGACATTTTGATATGATCACTATCAACACACGAGCAGTAATCGGTCTTTAGAAACTTTACTAAATTGCATTCCCACAAAATTATGGGATATATTTTTCGTTTATTTTATGCCTCCGGTGCTACAAGGGATAATTAGATTATAAGTTGACTAATAAAGTCGTTATCTGATGGTTAATTTTATTCGTTTCGCTTCATTTAATTCTTGGTTTTTATTTAATGTAGAAAAAAACGGAATTATAAACGTTTTCACACGATGTTTAACAATCGCTATTCATATAATATTGTTTCTCGTTGGAATTCATTTCTGCACCGTTGACTTTAAAAGTATTAATTTCCATCACGAAACTTAAACTCAGTTTTTATTATATCAAGGGGGTTAATTTTTTAAAACTTGTCTGTCGCATTGCTAATGTAGATAAAATTTTACAATTTCTTCTTGATTTCAGATGCATTTTTTTAAATTCTAATTCTTAAGAAAATGAATAATAAAAATTGTGCTCAAATTTTTAAAAATAAATTTGAAGCAAAAACGTTTAAAAAACAAAAATGATTATAATAACAGAAAATAATGGATAGATTAACACATGAACCAGAGATTGACTACATAGCAATTAATATTTCTATTGATAAATTAAAACAGTGACCTCCAAAAAATGAAGAAAAAAAAGTTTTTAACTGCTTATTATACTACAAGGGCAGCGTAGTTTAACAAGTAATTATATCCCCAACAAAGGTATTTTTGATTGTTTGATGCATAGTTCATCATAGTAACGGAGAAGGAAACCAACTACGATCAAAAAGAAATACCCAATACACTCATCAGCCACTAGACCTACCCAAAACATGTTATGAAACCGAAATAATTTTTTTTTCGGATTCATGGGAATATTTCTGAACGTCTCTAAAATAAATTACAGGCAAGGCAAAACGTAAAACAAGCATAATGGTTATGTGGAAGAACTGTCTCTCGGTTGTGATCAATTTTATTAGCTCACCTGAGCCGAAAGGCTCAGATGAGCTATTGCTATCTATCACCGTCCGTCGTCCGTCGTCCGTCGTCCGTCGTGCGTAAACTTTACATTTTAATCTTCTCCTCCAAAACTACTGAGCCAAATTTGATGAAACTTGGTGATTATTATGCCTGGGTAACAGGCTTTCAAAATTGTGTTCGGGGTTTGACCACGCCCAACAATATGGCTGCCGTTACTATAAATAGCCAAAAGACATAAAAATCTTCTTCTCTGAAACCAAAAGGTGCAGGCAAATTTTGATTGGATATTTGGATTCAGGATACCTAGATACACTATAATTGTGTTTTTCATGAAAATTGAGCGAAAAATAGGTTACGCGTTTTTTGCGTAAAATTATGTAATTTTTAAAATGAGACATTTATTGTTATAACTTCATAATGGCTGAAGATAATTGTATGGAGTTTTCACTGTTGATCTTGTCTTGCGATTTTCTTCCGATTGATGTCAAGGTCAAAGGTCAAGGTCATGTCCCAGTTTTTGACCTTTGATAAAAAATGCTATTTTTTAAACATTTCTGGTGATAATGATGTAGGATTTTTGGTTAATTGTAGGTATTGACATGACGATCATTTTGATATATCGATTAAGTTCATGGGTTCAAAGGTCAAGGTCACAGATGTACAAGTTTACCAAAATAGTTAATTATCTGCAAAACTATGAACTTTTTGTATAGGCATGTATATTAGAATATTGTAGGTAATGGCCCAATGGTCATTTTGATATATGAATAAAGGTCATGAGTTCAAAGGTCAAGGTCACAGATGTGAATGAATACCTGAATGGTTAATTATCTTGAAAACTGTTAACTTTTTGTATATGCGTGTATATTAGAATATTGTAGGTATTAGCCTAACAACCATTTTGATATATGAATGAAGGTTATGGGTTCAAAGGTCAAGGTCACAGATGTGAACAAGGTCTGAAATGATTATTTATCTCAAAAACTATAAACCTTTTGTATAGGCATGTATATTAGAATATTTAGGTATTATCCTAATGATCATTTTGATATATGAATGAAGGTCATGGGTTCAAAGGTCAAGGTCACAGATGCGAATGAATACCTAAATGGTTAATTATCTTGAAAACTATTAACTTTTTGTATAGGCATGTATATTAGAATATTGTTGGCACTGGCACAGTGGTCACTTTGATATATGAATGAAGAGCATGGGTTCAAATTTCAAGATCACAGATACAAACAAGTACTGAGACGTTTATCTTAAAAACTATAAACTTTTTGTATAGGGATGTATATTAGAATATTGGCCGAATTATCATTTTGATATTTGAATGAAGCTCATGGGTTTAAAGATCACAGGTGAGCGTTAAGGCCCATGGGCCTCTTGTTTTATATTAGCCCAAGATGATATGCTTTAGACTGCAAGATGCAATGTGTCAGTCAACAAGATGATTTCACCAGTTTTATTTTTCCAGCACTAGACGGCTGTTTCAGAATAAAATTCCTCATCAGTAGAGCATAATGTTTTGTCCGATACACCAGGACACCCTACAGCTTGCACATCAAGGATAAGATTACCACGTTTGATCTCTCAATCGACAGCGTCAATTGGCACATTTGATTCTAAAACAATATTTTTACTCTGTTTTATTTTGCAAATTTCAAATGCCAAACATTGGAAAACATTTATTAATAACCTTTCATATTTTTTATTTCATCATGCGATAAGTAGAAGTCAACATATTGCATAAGTCGTGATGACATATACACTTATTTCAGCAGCTTGACTTTCGAGTATAAGTAAGGTACTCATGTTCTGGTCACTCAGACTTGTTAACCATAACAGTTCAATATCTCATTCCACATGATATTCAGATGCAGCTGGGTTGAAGATTTCAATCATTTAGCTTAATTTTCAAGTGGTATAAAAATGCAGAAATGCAATAATAACGTACACAGACAGATTAATAAAATATTCTTTCTTTGCGATTTTTGTTTGATATCATGTCTTGGAAGCATTGATTGTATAATTAGTATGATCGGTAGGGTTCTTCAAAACCACATTACTGGACGTCATTTTGAAAACACACCTAGTGCCTGTCTCAATTAGAGTGTCATTTTGATTGATTATTCGCATGTTTGTCGGCCTGCAAACCATTCCCCAGAACTCCACATTTTTCTTTAAAACACCAACATTCAATTGTAGTTTTCGGAAAATTGAATGAGAAACCTTCATTTGAAAATGTTGTCTTCAGACAGAATTCCTTCAAATAGAATAATTCAAATGTAAGATTTTATGATAAATTTACTTTGATGATTTTCCCGAAATGAAAAACTGTTCTCTATAGCATCGAAATATTCCATGATGTATTTCTTGTAATGTTCAGATTATTATTCAATAAGATTCAGAGACCCAGAGGTAGTGGCAAAGCTAGAAATCAATTCAGGACAAAGATGGAACACAGTAAGTACAAAGCCGGAAACATTGCATAACACAATGCAGTTGAAAGCTGGAAAACAACCCAGGACAAAGATAAAAAATAATACAGGGCAAAACTGGAATGAAAGATACCAAATATGGAAAACAACACAGAACAAAGCTAGAAAATACGACCTGACTCAACTGGAAAACGAAACAGAAGAAAGCTGGAAAACAATGCATGACAAAGCTAGAAAACAATACAATGCAGAACAAACCCAGAAAACAACGCATAAGAAAGCTGGCAACACGACAGGACTAAACTGGAAAACAAAACAGAAAAGCTGGAAAACACAACTAAAGACAACAAGACTAAACTTGAAAAAAACGAAGCAGAAAAAAGCTTGAAAACAATACATAACAAATATGCAAGACAATATAGGAAAAGGAAAAAACCAGAAAAATGTTTGGCAAAAGCAGAACTACGACAGGACTAAACAAGAAACAATACAAGACAAAGCTGCAAAAGACGATTGGACTAAACGGGAAAAACGAAGCAGAACAAAACTTGTAAACGATACAGGACAAATCTATAAGATAATAAAGCGTGCAAGCTGGGGTTCAAGCAACACATCATGAATATAATAAAGAGAACAAATTTGCAATTCAAGGTTTTGGTGATTATATCTATTGTTATTTCAAGATCATAATATCAGGACATGAAAGACAATGTAATCTTTCATATTTAACAGTTCATAACAATAAACAGCAAATATATCTACGAATGCAAATATCTGTATGTTCTAAGAACAGCACTGCATTTTTTTGTTTACAAAATACGCATAGAAGGAAACCTACAAATAAACTACAGAAATAATTTTAAATAAGTCACTAGAATTATAAAGGTTTCGTCAATGTGATTTCATGTACATAAAAAATAAAATAAATAAAAATAAATAAATAAATACTCAAAACATTTTTATTTTTTATACTGATATTCTGTGCAATTTCAAGGGCATATATATGTTTTAATTTTACGAAACATTTCCATATATGCATTCAAGATGGACAGCAAAAGGAAAGATTGACTTCTCATTTTACAGTTTGTTGTAACTTAGGAACATTCGTGTATTTTGCTTGTA
Source organism: Anadara kagoshimensis (assembly GCA_021292105.1). Classification (NCBI taxonomy): domain Eukaryota; kingdom Metazoa; phylum Mollusca; class Bivalvia; order Arcoida; family Arcidae; genus Anadara; species Anadara kagoshimensis. The sequence goes on from CM037875.1 coordinate 44,871,078, forward strand.
ACAAATGCAATTTTCCTACGGAGACAAAATTGTTCTCACGCCGTTTTGGATTTTACCGACACTACAATTGAAGCTAAAAAATTCAGTAGTTGACGTACTGGTAATTGTATTGTGTATTGTAAGATTGTTAAAATGGCACCCGTTGTCCGTAGTGTTACACACATTATAAAATACAGTTATAATAGACGTGTGTTGAGCTGCCAGGTGCTATTGAATTGCAGATTTTTAACAGCTCTATAGTGTTAATCAGGGATTTACCGCAAGACTTATTGTATTATGTTTAATTAATAGGCAGAGGATTTCTTATTGTTAAATGTTACCAAAATATATTAAAATAAAGCCACCCTTCTTCTAGAAAATATCACCTGCTGAGAGTTTAAAAAGATGGCAAATTATCTATATACTTATCATGATAATGATCTTATAGTGGTTGTTTGTGTTAAATAAGTAGACGAATAAATGTGAAATATTGATATATATTAATGTGTTTTTAATAGCAAAAATTGTATTTTATATTAAATATGCAACATTTAAATAATATTAATGATCGTTCTATTTAACAGTTATTGTATTTAACGTTTTGTGACATATTTATTTTTTTCTTTGTAGACAGCACGTTTTCCCATAAAACAGTTATCAATTGCAACGAATAACAGTAATGCCAAATGTTATTGTGATTTTTTTTTATTAAAATAATGCATTTAATGTATTAATTAAAAAACATACCAAATCACAGAAAGGTAACTAACTACAAGTATATTTAATGTTCTTGTAATTGTCTTTTACAAATCGCATTAAATACACAAACTTATACCTAAATTATGACGCACACGAAAGGCTACATTTGAAACTTAATGACAAACGTGATGACTTCAATTTTTTCTATTGTCAACTTTCCTTTTCTATGCAGCAATATACCTGCTTCTCCTTCTTATGGTGTATTTGTTTCCCAATTAATACGCTATGGAAGAGCCTGTTCCCACTACAGGGACTTTGTATAACGAAGTAGGCTGCTTGCAAATAAATTGTTGACTCAGGGATATTGCAAGCCTAGGCTTATCAAGGCCCTCAAAAAGTTTTATGGCCGTCATCACAGTATTGTTTATAAGTTTGACCTTCTATATCTAGGATTGCCCTGGATATATTTGACGTCCCATAGTTCCATGTTCCTTTCACACAATTTGATTACACACGTGGCGGGTGTAGCTAGCTAAACAGGAGGTGCTTACCCTTCCGGAGCACCCGGCCTCACTTCCCTGGTGGAAGTTCACGTGTCTAACCTAACTTGTCAGTTCCAAAGTGTTTACTTTGCTTCTGGATTGTGATTTGGACATGGATTGGTATGTTTGTTTTTAAGTATAACGTACACAATAATCATAAATGATACATAGACCATAGATGATAATGTTCGTACATGCATTTGTATTTACTAATCTTCTAACTTTGGACGGCCATCGGGTATGAAAGTACAAATGACATGGTGAAAAAGTTGATATATTAAACACGTACTCAAGCTGGGCTTCATTAAGGTTCTTCTTCAAAATGTCTGACATTAGTTGCCATCGCCCGAGTTATATAATAACATATGTATGCAAGGGCGCATTACATTTGCGCAAAATTTTCATAACCCCTATATGACATTCGCGCAAAGGGTGTATACTACTATGAGCACACAAAGAACCCGAAAACTGACGAGACCTTGAAGTTAATATTAACAAATACACATAAATGTATCAATGAAATAGTGCAAAGGTTAGTCTTTCTCGGTTTTTTAAACATCATACCCTACCACCATATCTGTTTAAAAAAAAAATAAGGAAAGCATGATAGAAAACTTTTATTACACACATGTATGCACACGGGTAAGCATATTCCAAGGAGAACAATTTGAGCCCAAATGCTCTCCCAACACTTATCTTACTCAAAAGGGTGATTTTATATAGAATTGTAAATCTTACAAGTGAACAATTATACGTAATTTTATTCTGTTCCAAAATGTGTATACATGTATTGTTATAACATTTTACATTTTTCAAATTTCAAATTATTCTGCATGAAAAACTCACTACATATTAGAATTTCGAATATTTCATTTCATTAGCAGAATATGTATCTAGATGTGTTAATATTCATTTCATCATATTTACACCAGAAAAATTAAGCTGTTTATTGTTGTAGTTTTAGGATATCAAGTTTAAGTTTTGGGTGTTGTTTCTGTAAACACATATAGAGGTATTTGTAAAGAAGTATTACCGTGTTGATCTGACAGGTGGTTATACGGTATCATAGTACTTATCACGCTTACAATGTTAATGTTCACGTATTCGCAAGATTGACTCTCAATTCGTAAATAACTTCGCGATATCTTTTGATATCAAATTATAATGACGTCATCTAATTAATTGAGTAAATAATTGCACGATATTGCTCATTTGATAATAATCTTAACTTTGGTCGATAATCTAATTAATAGATTTCATAGATAAAAAATCAAAATTGTCCCAACTCCTGGGCGGGTTTGCAAGATCAACTCAAAGTCAACGTATTTCGAGGGTAATGGCTGTTGCTTTGCTTTGTTCAGAGTTCTTGGTACTTGAAAACCATTTAATTTCATGCTAATATCATCATGCTTCACGGTGTAATTTTCGTTGCTCATAAAGTTATCGTCTACAAATTACATGCTGTATCTAAACTTACTACAGAGGTAGTGATGTTTAATCACACCTCCTATTCCAAGTCTTCCAAACATTTTCTCATTTATATTGAGCACAGTTCTAGGATGTTGGAAAGATAACTCAAAACACCTTGTTTTGTTCTCTTCATGTGTTTCGTTTGTTGTTTCATTTTTTTTATTATATTAATCATTTGGTTATTGCCAAGTGCACCGTATCATCATTAATATTGGTAGGGTATACTGCAGAAATGCTCATGGAATTGTGTTTTGTGAAACTTAATCGTGCTTTCGTGTGTTTGGCCTGTAGAGCCAAAGCTTTTTGGTTGCATCAAATTGAAAAGATTGCAATCCTACATGAGATATCTGTATATACAAAGTAGATTTCCATTATTTACTTTGTAGGTAATAAGTGTGTTGAACTTTAATGTATTATGTATATGAAAAAATTGTGAATATATTGAAAAGATTTTGGAACAAACGATAACCGTATTTCTTATATTAAAACAAAAGATTTGACGTTTATATTGTAGGTAATATAACAAAGTGACAAGTCTAGCGATCAGTACATGGTTAATTACTGTGATGTTGTTAAGTTGATCTCGTATAACAACACCTGGCAGATCAGTTACATACAGAATAATCTGAAGACTTGCTTACAACGATACACCTTATAAATATGTCCAGTATACCCTTCCTCAATACAACGGCACAATGTGGAAGTTCTGTTGTGTGCGGTTTATTCAATGCCAAGGTTGACCACCGTTTGTCCCAAAATCAGTTTGGCAGATATGTTACTTAAAGAATAATCTGACAATTTGCTTACAGGGGCACACTTTATAAATATATCCAGTATACCCTTCTTGAACAGAATTGCTCAATGTGGAAATTCTGTTATATCAAACACAAACACGCGCCCGATGTCCAAATCACAATACATTTATTCAAATGCCTAGATTCGCAATTTTATGATGACCACCGTTTGTCTTAAAACCAGTCCGATAGATCTGTTGCATATAGAATAATCAAACAAATTGCTTAAAAGGACACGCCTTATAAATATATCCTGTATACCCTTGCTCAATACAAAGGCTCGACGTGGTAGTTCTATTGTGGGTATTTCATTCAATGCCAAGGTTGGCAGTTTTCTGATGACCACCGTTTGTCTTAAAACCAGCCAAGCAAAACTGTTACATATAGAATAATCTGACAATTTACTTACAACAACACATCCTATAAATATATCTACTGTACCCTTGCTCAATACAAAGAAGCTCAATGTGGTAGTTCTATTGTGGACATTTTATTCCATGCAAAGGTTGTCAATTTTTTGATGACCACCTTTTGTCTTAAAAACAGTCCGATAGATCTGTTGCATATATAGAATAATATGTTAATTTGCTTACAAGGACACGCCTCATAAATATATCGTATATACCCTTGCTCAATACAAAGGTCTCAATGTGGTAGTTCTATTGTGTGCGTTGTATACAAGGCAGTTTTCCGATGACCACCGTTTGTCTCAAAACTAGTTCAGCAGATCTGTTACATACAGAACTATTTGACAATTTGCGTACAATGACAAAACCGTATACCCTTCTTCAATACAAAGGACCAATGTGGTAGAAGTAGTAGTAGTATCAAACACAAGCCTTACCGATTAAATCACAATACATTTTATCCAATGCCTAGGTTTATGATGAACACTGTTTGTCTCAAACCAGTCCTTCCAATGTCCAAAATTGACTGAATTTTGATAGCAGATTAAACAAATTCGCGTTTAATTGGATAATCATACATGTAAATGTTTGAAATAAAAGAAATCAAACACAAACATACCTATCCATGCCTAAAAAATCAAAAGCAAAGTAAAATCTTTTGAGAACTGGCAAATTAATATATTTACACGAGAATTTCCACTAGGAAAACCTATTCTTTACTGAAAATCTTATACCCGGGCAACAACCGATGCAACCATGAACACGAACAATAAACGTTTGTGAAGAAAACAGCAAACGCAACAGAAGACAAACAGCCATTGAGATATTGGGATCAGTAATTCTAAAACATCCGTCTTTTGACGGACACTAAAGATGGTGACATAAGTAAGTTGTTATAAGTGGTTTGCAGCTATTGTAATAACATCACTAGTTTATATTAAAAACCTGATTAAAACCAATTATATTTCGTGATGAAAGCATGAAAATATTTTTAAAATTCTTTACACGTATTTATTTGCCTTATCCATAACACATGTTCCATAATACAGGTGTTGTATGAAAAAGAACTATTGTTATGTTTGTTTCTGTTTAGAATGTATACAAAAAGGATCTCAAAGTTGCGAGGGAACTTTAGTTTAGAAAAATTCTTTATATGGACGGTCTAGAGAAAATAACATTTGGATTGGTATTTTACGTACCAGCAAAGCTTTTCTAATTTATATCGAGGCGTTGTTGATTTGAATGACGGAGGAAATCGGAGAGGCCAGACAAAACCATGGACCTTCGAAAAGCAAACTGACAAACTTTCCCATAATAAGACCTGCCTGTGTGAAATTCGCATCTGAACATTAATGGGCACTGTGCTCTGTAGTAGCGCGCGGTTTGGATCACTCGGTCATTGCCCTCTTCGAAATTACAAGAATGATGTTATATATAAACATATGGGCGGTAAGATGCATGGTGTGGGTCGAGAAAGTAAAATAAAAGGATACAAATCTAAATCAAACAGAAGCAAGAACCTTTGAGGATGTTTAAACGTTTTTATTGTATAATAAAACGCGTGTAGTTGTTAATTTATCAGATAATGTAAACGAGACATAAAAACCATCAGCTGAAGTTCTACCGTCATCATTCTGGCTCGATCCAGTGTTTGAGATCCGCAATACCCTACATAAGACCACATAACGGCTGCTGTAAACACATTAGCAAGTCTAAAAGTACACACCTTGGTGTTAAACTGCCAGGATTAATTAAGTTGCAGTTTATATTAGTTAATACTTAGTATATTTTGTAAGACTAAACTCTTTATGTCAGAGCTACTTGTATTTCTATGTATCTTATGTGATATGCCAATTATTAAGTGTTTGTTTCAATAAGCCTTTACATGGCGAGTTACGAAATTGAAACCTGAATATTTAATACCAGTTTGTTATGGTGCGTTTTTATACTTCACAGCAGTTAAAGCGTGTATAACTGAATAACAGATCCTTTTTAAAGTTAGACCCAACACAATAACACCTTAATTGTGCCTAATTAAGCAATACACCTGAATAACAGGGTATATGCAACTTGTAAACCATAAACAAGAATTTATGTGCACAATATTAACATGTGTGAGCAGGGTTGTAATACGATAGGTAACGACATGACCCTAGGTCTAGCAGAAAAACGTTAATACGGTGTAACTTCTTATATCTCCTTCTTTCATAGTGTATTTATCTGATCATAATCCTGATAAGATAGAATGCAGAGATTTTAAATTTTAAACACATAATTCAAACACCATAATTAAAATTAATTTTTACACAAAGTTTCAGTTATTAAAATAATTGTGCGTTTATTCAGATAATGAAACAGTACCACTGTTTTATCGAGCGTTCGGTGATTTTATGGTTTTACAGGTCGTCTTTAGACTGTTCATCCGAATCGACTGCTCCCAAAAAGCTGATGAAGGCTTAACACAAAAGAAAGTCTTGTAACGAGATAGAAGGGTTGTTTAAGTCATCCTAAGGTCGATAAGTCAGCTATAGATGGGTGTTGTGTGTCGGTTTGTGAATGTGAAGATAATTGTTTTACTAGATTTTATCTGTGTGCAGTGTCATCGAAATCACTGGAAAGGTTAACAGCTCTGTACCAAAGAGGAGGGCAAATAGGTACACCGATATATCACATATAGACTTCTATACAACACAGAGCTGTCGAAAATGTAACACTGAGCTTACGGATTATCACCAAATTGGCATCTCAGATTAGCCAACGAACAAGTACCAAGTTGGTAGTTCAGATTGGCCCCTGGTTCCCAATATCTAGGCTCTTTTCGGCGACTTTTCGTTCACAAGTTATCCATATCTCGATTACCCAGCAGCCTAGTTTCAACTCCGTTTCGTTAGCTCGGTGTTAAACTTTCGACAGGTATGGACTATATGTGTCTGTGTTTACCAGATAAACATATGGTAGGATATAATACCAATGTTGAATACTGTTATCATTGTTTAATCCGCTGTAAGATGTTATATATAGTATTAGGTCCCACTGGATAAAGATTAACTCAAGTGGTATTATCTAATGTTAAGCGCTAATTGATGATGGGTTTGAGGATATCCAGACAAATTCGTGAAAGATTGAAATATTTTATATGAATCCTAGTGCGTAACTTATCATTGCCTTTGTCCAAGCTAGAGATAGACGAATATTTCCGAAATGATTTATTACATATATAAAATACGAAGATTGATTCCCTTCCAACAATTCATCTGTGTTATCTAGTAATTGTTAGGTCAGGTCGACACCAAGCACCTGCAGTAAAAGTAATAGCAGGTAGCGCTTTTATAAAAAAATATATATATGATCATTTCGAGCATGTTAAACACTAGACACTAGGTCATAATTAATCAAAAACAATCTGGTAACATACAAGTCGAATGCCAAATCACAATAAAAAAAAAACGAACTAAAAACTTAGTGGCAAATTAGTTAAACACACGTAGTATTGTGCACTTGACAATGACGAGAAATGCAAAATACTACAAAACAATTTAAAACCAATCAGATGCCTATCGAAAATGTATTCAGATCACTAGCATTGAAATTTTTTAAACATTTGTACTTTAGGCGGACATTGCTATCACTGAATTAATTTGCTTAAGTACATGTAGTTTGCAGAACCATTGGTCACATTGAACTTCATTTACAACTAAAATCATGTGCTGTGATATGTCAAATTAGCAATTAAAATAAACGTCAAAGAAAACCTGTATGAGCCAGTAAAACAGTATCGGACTGTAATGACAACATGTGATCATGTACCCTATTAGAAGTTTGTACTGTTGTTTTACTGACGCTAGCTTTTGGTAACTCTCCAGTAAATTTCATATATTGTATATACGTACATTGGATATACAGTATTACTGTTGAGGGGTTTGAATAAAACATTGCAAATAGCAGACAAAGTCATGTTTACTTTTCTGTTTCAGAATGTGAATTGTCTATTTCTATTTGAAATCCATGTATTGTTATTCTGTGTATAGATTTGGTTCGTCAAACATGCTTTCAAGCCTTTTAGTTCCAATATCTATATTGGTCTGATGCATTTATTTTCCTTGACTACTTGTATTACTAAACAGTTTTTATTTTAATTTGCTGTTGGTTTTTTTTAATTTTTGTTCAGCTAATCTTAACAATGAATACATGTTTTACGAAAGAAAAAGTTAAATAACAAAATAAAAATAATCTTGTTACATGTTAAATTACTCTCGCTTCATTTATGTTACTAAATCGATATTGTATCCTGAAAAATTATATTATAACAAGTTAGACTAAATTGGTAATTCGCTAGAAAAACAAATTGGATTTTTATGGTTTCAAGCACAAGAAGTTTGTTAGGATTACTTCGTATCTAAAGCCTTTCCTCTTTATTTCAAAATAATAACGGCGGCGGTAAATAATTTTCCACGACGAGAAGAAATTTTCAATCATGCGCTTAATTTGCCGATGATGTGTCAAGAAAATGCTTTAAATTCAGTGATTTCCCATTAATCGGTAGTCTTGGTATCTCGCATGAATGTTAACCTTCCGAGTAATTCGTGAACAGTGATTGTCTCATTTGAAGCACATGCTCCGATAACGCGTCATGTTCGTTCCACGACGTAATACATCACTTGATTGTAATTATACACTGTTTAGCGTTCATTGCTTTTCTTGTGTTCTTGTCGCCTCAAATGTAGCAATCATACATTTTATGAAATCTATAAAATTATCAATAATTATAGGTTTTATGATAAATATTCTTGCAAGGAGATTTTCTTTTATCGAGGAGGATAGATTTATAAAAGAAAATGACTCTGATGTCAGCGCTAATAACGCTTAATTTTGTATTTATCCGTCATAATCGGACCAACAAATAAGGAAAAAATGTTAAAATCAGTCGTAGATTTTCATTTATCTCCTTCACAGGCTGTATTTAACTCTCTTCCTGTCAAATGATGATATTTTAACCGATAGATGTGAAAATGAATAAAATGTGATTATAAGATAATTATGGACAGAGAATTCAAATTTATGTCGTAACATTACCCCCTCCATCAAAATATGATGTCCTTATTATGGCGAAATTGATTTTCAATTACTATCTAGCCAAAAATCATTTGTAATAAAAACAAATGCAATATTTTGAAAAACAAGACATGATGACTATAACTAACACAAAATAAATGTATTATTTTTATTTCAGATTTTCGCGACTTTTCAAGTTTTATTTCATGTAATTTTCAATATTTTTGATCATTTTTTGTGCGTGATCGTTTTATAAACTGTGATTCTTTCACATCCTCTAAGAATATTGCATACACTTTCCTAATGATCTTCTACCTCGGTAGTATTTGGTTAAAATGAGCTAACTCATTTTGTTGAAATCATGATTTTCCTTAATGCATAAAGAAAGCAATGTTTTGAAAAAAAAACTTTTAGTTACTAGAAAAAGGATTAGTTTTCAACACAAGGTCTACTAGTCTGTAATTAAAATATGTTACCATTTTTGCCATAGAATCATTAATTTTAAAGGTAAATATTGAAAAAAGCAAGCATTTACCAAAACAGGTAACAGCTAGCAGCAAGTTATATATTAGGATTTTGTGTATCTTAACATGGTCATGTAATCATTTCAAATGAATTGCAAATCCTAGGAATAAACAAAATTGTCAACTACCAATAATATAGTTTTATTTTCTTTAAGGCTAATTAATTTGTAATATTACATTGTCACTTTCATGTGGTAATTTTACATTTATGAAATATGTATTCACAAATTGTCATGTGTTGCTTTTGAATGCATTATTTCATAAAAAACAACAGTAGCATCACTACCAAAATATAAGCAGAAACAATAACAATGGGTCGGGTTCTATGCACTTAGATAAGATCAGTAATTGGACAGACTCTGTTCTTGCTTTATTAAAAAAAACGAAGAAGTCACAGCATTTTCGAATGGTCTGCTGCTCAGTAAATATTTTCAGATTTCTTTTTTCAATTTAACACCTGTATATATTGGTGACGAATAGTTATATAAAAGAAGCAAATTTTCAGCTGAAAATATGTAATCCGTTTTAGCTAAATATTCAAAAACAAAACAAAGAAATCAGAAGCAAATAAGACAATAAGACAAGAATGAGAAAACTCATAAATTCCATAGTTTGGACAGACGCTGGATTTAATAACAATGTCGCAGTGATATCCTTATAGTGTTATTTATCTTGTGTTTTGTTTTTTTTTCAGTTACATTTTGTATTAATTTTATTGTGCTATTATTGTTATTGTTTCACTTATTACCTTAATTATATGGATGTGCATTTTATTTATTTTTGTTTTAATTCACTGAAAAGGTGCATATCTATCAAAATAATGTGACTTTTAACTATATTTCAGGATGTAAATTTTCATTTATATTGCTAAAACAGCAAATTTGTAATCAATAAAAAGATTGAGAGATGATTAAATAATTTACCATTTTTCTCCAAAAGGAAATACCTTGATTGGGATATTCGTAACAGAAAATCATTAAAGAATAATTCCGAGGAATCATTATTACAAAATCATGCACTTTGGTTTTAACAATTAATAGACGTATCTTATAAGCTCTAAGGTGTTTTTTAATTGATTTTTTATAAAAAAAAAATGAAATTTGTTTGTTTTTATATTAAAATGGACATTTCCCTTTGGCAGTTTTATGTTTGTCCATTTTTATGTTAACATTTGGATTTTTTCCTTCACCGAGTTTCATATATTAAACCTCAAAAATATCTCTGACAAAATACAAATAAAGCAGAATGACACATGTAAGTAAGTTAGAAAAACTTCTTCTCAGAACCACTTATACCCTCTCGTGTTGATTTTACTGCCATTTCCATATGGTCGGCAATAATTGGTGCCCTGCCCTCCCTTTCGCTTTGTCTTTTTAGCGAACTATTATCACAATCATTATAAACAAAGCATTACAATGCAAATATTAATGTTTATTTGACAGTTTCTTAGAAGGTGAAGTACATTATTCAGAAAGATGAACACCATGATATAAGGATATTGCTTTATATAAATGACACTATTATTGAATGGGTGTATTTTTCGATATTTATCCCAACCTCTACGCCGACAATACTAAAGTGTTGTGTATAATTTCCGTATCATTATCTCATATTGTGTTCAGATATGATTGCCTGGCGCCAGACAAGTGTAAGGAAGCTTTAATTTTGTGATATTATCATCGAATGGTATTCTTCATCGTCCAAAAATTGGCGATTTTCAATGATAGCTGACTACCGTTATAAGATGTAAATTATGTGTGATAGTATTGGCATTGGCACCCAGAATCTGTGAGGAAGATAAAAAGCTTTTATGTCTTGGCTATTCAGCTAAATCATCTGTATTCTTTATATGTCTTTTACCAGTTATGATGTATAATTCCTAGCATTTTACTTCTGGATATGACGTATAATTCTAAACATTTTACTGCTAGCTATAATACATAATTTCTTCTTCCTTCCTAGCCTATGATTTACATTGTAAACGTTGATAAAACTCCAGCTAGGCAGTCTGTTGACCATTCTGATACTTCGACTAAAATGAGTGCGTAATGTGCATACTCAACGTCATGTGGACGCTTATGAAATCAAAAACAAACATATCAATCCATGTCTGAATCACAATTCAGAAGCAAAGTAAAATCTTTGAAACTAACAAGCGAGGTTTAACACGTGAACTTCCACCAGGGAAGTGAGGAAGTGAAATCAACATGATAACTAAAAGGTCTTTTATAAGTCTAAAAATTAATTTCTATATTAAAATTACAAATATATTTTTGAAAAACAAGGTCTGAAACCACTGATCATAAAAATTCTGGCCATAGTGCCATCCTATCAAATAACCCGAACCATCACCATTATTTTACAAACAATGGCACAAACACAAAATTTATTGTTTGCATTGTAAGGTTAAAGACTAGACGCCATTTTCAAAATGTCAATCTCACTGATTTTACGACCTCGAGAGTTTCGCGTTCACTGCTTTTATAGTGCATTTATCTTGGCTCTTACTTGTGCTGATACTTTTTGTGTCTTGCTTTCGTCGAGTACGCTTTTAATTCGGTTGCATCTCTATATCCATTACCTAATTAATTTTGATTGTCTTAATATATATACCACATTGTTATAATTTGTAGAATTTCTATAACATTGGAAAATTTACATATGTACATCATTATGTAATATAATATTATGTTTGCTTATTCTTGTTTTTAAAAGGATCCGGAAATGGTAAATAGTTTAATTTTAACACTGAACCAGATGTGTACTAAAGTGTTTGAATACCAAGACTGAACAACAGCAATAGTAATGGTCATTTTTACACAGGTGATATCTTGATTACGGGAGAGACAGTTGGTTCCACTTTGAAAAAATATTTGAAAAAAGAAGTAGATATGTGGATTTCACCTCGCAATTCCATAAAAAAATTGGAATAAAGTGTTTGAAGCCGTTTACTTACGGATCACCCAGGGTGAGCTCGAGCTCACTATGACCTTTTTTCCTAAACTTGTCAAGATGTTAATATAGATCAATTTTTGGTTGAAACATTGAAAATTAAAAAGATACATAGAATCGGCTTTAAATATAGATTATGTATCAAAAAAGCTTCAAAATATGTAGTATAACACCCTTACAATGGCAACAACAAATTCCCTCATCATAGATATGACAAACAATTTTACAACAAGCTTGAAATTACATTAACAAGATCCCGCTTCGTGCTTAGTCGAAATGAAATTCAACTTTTCAACAAACGAAAATTAACAGGGGTCATCTCTGCGGTTTGAACTCAATCTTGTACATGACGTTATCACACGTTTGCGGGATCTCTCAAATCATAGTGCTATGAATGCTTGAAAATTATGCAACAATTTTTACACTTTAGCTCAGTGACTATCAATCATGTCGTAAAGCCTCGTTTTGAGTGTTAGACTGATTGTTATACTATGCATGGTGATGCGCTAAAGCGGGATTTATCATCGATTATTATAGAAAATATGTATTCTTATGGATGAAAAGGGCTTTCATAAAATGAGATATTTTGATCACCGATAACGTAAAACAACCTGATAACTCATTTACATAATGGCGGATGATCGATATTGTTTTAATGAAATTAATCAAAGCTATGATGATAAATGCCGTTTTTTCAGATTCTGTTTGTCATTTGTTTATAATTTGACGATTTTGTGTCTATTGTTTTTGTTTTTTCGAAGCATTTATAATATGTGTTGAAGACTGCTAGTTATGTGCCTGAATGAGAAAAATTACGTTTTTCCAAATTCTGTTTGTGATTTGTTTTTGTCTTTACTGTCATATACCATTTTTGGAATGTATTTTATTATTGTCATTAACCATTTTTTGAATGTATTTTATGATTAAATTCCAAAAATGGTATATGACACTACTGTTTTTTCGAAGCCTTTTAATGTTTGATGGCTGCTGTAATGGTAGTCACATTTATATGAAATTGGAATCGAGGTAGGAAAAACCGAAAGTAAAAAAAGCTTCCCATTACTTTTATTTATTTATTTATTTATTTATTTATTTATTTATTTATTTATTTATTTATATTTCAAACTTCTATAAACTTTTTATTTGTAAAATAAATCTTTGCCTTTTCATCATTTAAGATTTGTGTATAATCAAGCCCACTTTGTACAACATATTTTATCAACAATTATACAAATATTACATTATTGCACTATATGTATACATGTAATTTGTTGATGGTGATTTTAGTCAAGAATATATTATATGACATTATCTCTTCGATTTCGTTTAAATACTTCTACATAAAGAGTGTCAAAATCGGAAAGTCAAATGTTTATCTTCGAGAGGTAACAATTGTAAAGAGTAACAATAGTTTCCTTTCACTGATTATCAATATTAATGCATTGTTCATTCATATCAATAACCATTTCAGCCAATTATCAGACAAAGCAAATCCATAGAAGAAGGTTATAATTTGTGTAAATATGACCATAATTTGATTAACTTGTGTCATTATTGTTTAGACCAGGACAAACCTCACAACGTAATGAGGTAAAATTGATAAACGGGTCATCTGGGACACAATTAATATTTACTGCTCAGGGACTTCACTAATTATCACGATGACCATTCCATTGCTGTAAGATATAGTGTTGTCAACCAAACTGCGTCATATACAACACAGGCCTGTCGAAAGTTTAACACTAAAGTAACAAATTGGTGACGAATAGGTAACTCATCGTGACCACTACTTTGCCATTATATCTAGTGTCAATGAAAAGAGAGTTTCATTCATAATTAATATACTTTTTGTGATACGTACTTTCCTATTTCAGTCATTTGTTAAGTAACAAATTGTAACAAATTGTAGTTAGGTTTGTTGCAGTAACTACAAACATTTTTGTTCAGAATGTTTATCTTTAACCACTTCATAAATATCTGGAGCCAGTTGTTTGAAGCTTGATTAGTTTAATCAATGATCAGCAGGAATTCAAAACATGAATAAAAATCAAAATATCATAATCAAATCGATAGTTTTATTACAATTTGCATTAGTTTGATGGATTTTTTTTCATTTCCACATTTCAACATTAAGTTCACAATATATCTGAATTATGCAACATTCAATTTTTGACTAATCAACTGATTAAACTAATGAGGCTTCTAACAACTGACCCCTGTTATATTAAAACGACATGATTTTTAAATCAAAATGCGTTGTTATTTTTTAATCTAGTGCGGGAATTTAAGAAAAGAAAGAAGAAAAAACCACACATTCCTGGTCAACACACTGATTTAAGGAAGTTACTTGCAAGCCTAATGAAAAATTAATATCTTATCATTAATATACCAAATATCAATTAAAATTTTCAAATGCTAATTTGATGGACTTTATCTTAAAATGAAGAATTATAGAGGATGACATTTTTAGTTACGAAGGGTAGTTAAATGTGTGATATATTGAGGACACATGGCTGTAATCTATTGTCAATTTTCATTGACTGTTCCAACTGTCTCATCAATATGACACGTGACCTTAACATAATTTGGACCACAAAGAGTCATAAATTGAGCTAATAGTTTGACATGATGGTTTGTATACGCGTGTATATAGAGATTATAAATACACGTTAACGCTGGTTTTAACTATATTTCTCTACTCAGCATTATCATTTTAAAAACATAAAAATGAAGTGTTTTGTAACAATTAAATGGTCATCTTTTTAGCAGGCCATTGTGAATGTGTAGAAAAGATAGCTACATGACTTTTATGTGTACAAAATAACCAGTTATGAAAAAAGACATATGGGTACATGATAACGTGGTTTATGTCTTGTAGGTACATGTACAATGTAGGTTTGCATAAGTTAGTATACGATGTAATTATTAATATAATAGATTAAAGCTTATCTCCCCTTGTAATCTTTGACATATGTCAATTTCAAAAACCTAAAAATTAATGTATCTGAACGTTTTTTATATTTCGAAAATCATTTCTCCGAGCTGCTTTTTTTATATCCGAAACGACAACAACAGTAACATTAAAAAAACAACGTTCGAAGACATGGATTCCTGAAAATTACTGTCCCCGAAATGCTTTTTTCCCGAACGGCAAACATAAATATTTTATTTAAAAAAAAAAAAAAAAAAAAAAAAAAAAGTCGTCCAGAGACATGAATTCTCAAATCTAGAAAAAGTATTGATAAAAAACAAGCATACTAATCCATGTTTAAATCACAACCCTTAAGCAAAGTAAAAACGTTTAAAGTGGCAAATTAAGTTGATCGCGTGAACTTTCACCAGGGAGGTGAGGCCGGGTGCTCCGGAAGGGTAAGCACATACTTAACTACCTTCACTCGGCACGAGTGTAATTAAAATTAAGAATGAAAGGAACATAGAACTATAGGACATCAAATGAATCCAGGGTTATCCTGCCCCTGTTATCCAGGGTTATCCTGTCCCTTTTTCTTTTTTGATTCAGAACGCGTATGTTATAATTCAAACCTGTAACAAAAATTGTTTTTTCTCATTTAAATAACCAGTGTTTGCTTCAAATAATAGCAAGATACTTGGTCATACCACTATTTGATTTGGATGTCATTGAAGTTAAGGGTTATCTGCAAAATCTTAAGTTTTTCCCAGTTATTGATGCCTTTTTGTAATTTATTTTTTCGCCATTTCTTTCCCTTTACTTGTTATTTTTCATTAATTTTAGATTATTTGGAGAAGCCGATGGTTTGTAAGATACCAGTTACCACTTTCCTAAGGCAAGCAAGTCTACCAGCAATATATATAGGCAGACCTAGCCAGTTTATATGTATATTAATGGCATATGACACTTCATAATTCAATGAAATAAACTGTCAGTATTTCCAGTAAACATACCAATATTCAAGATGAATGAACCTGCCTCACGTCCTCGGTTTGATTATAAACAATATATCCAGATTCAGTCTTTTATCATCTGTATAAACCTTATCATCCCAATCATCAGTCGAGAAATCAACATTGGCGCCAAAACTCATCCAATTCCGAGATTTACTTATAGAAACGATTTCATTTCCCAAACGGCTTATTTAAGATTTGATGCAGTTTTTGTCATCAAACATAACTACTTCATCAATATGTCTGCCTTCGTATTGCATATTTTTACAGGATTTCACTATGGCTGAAATGACAAATAAATTAGAAACACAATTTCAAAGTCATATAATGTAAATTAAATGTTAAACCTACTTAAAATGTTGCCAAAGAAAAAATGAAGGATGCGTATATGAATAATAATTGTTCTTGTGGGAAACTTTTCCTATGGAAATTGTAAAACACTAGTGCTAGGTTTTCTTATGGGAAATGTACAGCACTGACTTTGAATGTTTTTGTTGGAATTGTAAAATACTGAAGAAAAATAAAATTATGCATTTGTAGGATATAATTAAACATTGGACCAGTATGTTTTTGTGAGCATTGTAAAACACTTCGGTTGAAGGTCCTACTGTGCATTGTAAAACACTGGACTTGTTCTTGTGTAAAGTTGTTACACATCGGACTTGTGTTTGTATGAAATTTTAAACACTGCCATTTTTTAAGTTCTCGTGTGAATTTGAAAACACTGGAATTATATGTGCTTGTGGAAATGGGCAACCATTAAATTTATATGTTCTTGGTGGAATTGAAAACGCTAGATCGTATGTTAATATCGGAATGATAAACATTGAATTTGATTTTTTTGTGATTTATTAAAACTCTTGTCTTCAATGCTCTTGTGTGAAATATAACATAAATGACTCAATGCCCATGTGTGAATTGTCTACCACTGAAATTGAATGTGAATGGTAAAACACCTGACTTCAGTATTCTTGCTTTTGACTTGGAATTTTACGATGGACACCTAAGTGTTCTGTAGCGCTTGAATTATTCGTCTTCGAATTTTATTTTTATCTAACACATATTCTATTTTCCAATTTGGATTGCAAATGTGCATTATAGCAAACATTATCCGGTTTTGATAAGACAGTATCATTGTATGCACAGTCTACCATTTTGTTTATAGGGTTGCAGTCATAAAACCAAACTTGTGTCTAAATCAAATAGCCTTTTAGATTACAGATTATTATACCTTTTGTAAATTTCTCGGAATCTGATTGGTTAATAAGCGTTTGGGTAAATTTAATGTCACCCTCGGATTTCAGAAAATCTGACGTCACAGGGTGACATTACGTGAGCGGTTGACATTACGAAAAATGTCACATGCGCAGAAAAACTATGCGGTTCGATCGCATTCGTCTTCTAAATCAGTAAAACGCTTTTCTAAAGTAATGATAAATGCTACAAGCGTCTCACAAGTTGCTTACGGACGACAGCTGACTGTCATGATTTTCAATCCAGTATACTTTGGTTGCAAAGTATAATTAACATCAACAATCGGTATAATAAAATAAATATTACATTTCTGATAGGGTGACAGCCCATATTGTAACCCCTCGAAATTCATTGTCAACCTCGGCTTCGCCTCGTTTGACAATGAAATTTCTCGGGGTGACAATATGGACTGTCACCCTATCAGAAATGTAATATTTATATAATATACCATTGTGTTTGTATAAAGGATTGTAAAATTTCCATCATTTTAATAAGATATCCGAATTTCTCATGGTCAAGTCAACAAAATTTGGATTTTAGATTTCAAATGTAGTCTTATATTTGCATATAGGAATGTAAAACAATTTCTTTAATTTTCAGAAAAGACTCGGACATCTGAACTTTATAGTCCAGTCTGCTAAATTTGGTACTAGATTGATACGAGTACATTGATTTATCATAATAAAAATAAGAAAAAACATTAACAAATAAATCTCTGGTAATCCGAGCAGCTGATTTGAATTCATAACTTGGGTATAAAGAAAAACATCGTTCGCTTTAAACTGATTTTTTAAGATAGGGTAAAGATTTATTGTTCATTCTCACTAAAAATAAGCTCATGAGAATAACCTCAATGCCCTTTGGGAACGTAGGCAATATTGGAACATGTTGGAAACGCTCTATGTCGTCACATAGATTTGCAATTAGTTCTCTGATAAGGTATCGGCTCACAACTCACTTGTCGTTGATGGAGGATGAAGCGAAATATCAGATATGGTGATGGCTTCCATTGTCTGTTTTCCTTTCACTTGAGAGTAGAGATGATGTTATCAGTATTTGAATGTTCCTTTTACAGGGGCAATTTGTAAAAACATCGTAATCTTCTTTATCACGTCAATAACTAGCAAGTCTTCCAGGGATTGCTGACTTTATGAGGAACGTTTAGACAAGGTTAACTGATTAGAGTAATATTTATTTTCTCAATATATCATGAGTGGTTTATGTCTTTATTATCAATTTTAATGACATGTCAGATATTTTTATTTGGTTTCAATATCTTTTCTTTTCATTAAAAAAGAGAATAATTTTGCCCTATGTTTCACTATGATTTTGGTATTTCATTTTTAACAATTGTAAACTGTTCTCATTTGCATTTCTCTCTCTCTCTCTCTCTCTCTCTCTCTCTCTCTCTCTCTCTCTCCTTTTTTTTTTTTAAATACATGTAAATCCAACTAAAAGAATAAATCATGTATGACTTAGATATTGCATGTTAACCCCGTCAGTTAAATTCAAAGCAATACATTTCTTCTCTTGAAAAAAAACATTGTTTCTAATGCCTTATTTCAAAATTCTAATGGTTCTTATTTTTCTTTTATTTGCAGCTAGATATGAATTGCAGTAACCATCTGACCTCAAATGTGCAGTGTTGTGCTGCTTATTGTTTTTGACGTTTCGAAAAGAAATGTGTTTGCTGTAAAAAAAAAATAAAACTTCTTGAATTGTCTTGATGAAATATTCAAATATTTATGATATGACAAGTGTGAACTTATGTAAGGAACGATTCCGGAGCTGCTGACCGCCTATCACCGGTGTCAATTCAGTTCCGTGACAATGCCACCAACGTTGCCACATAGTGCCTGTGAATTTGGCCCCACTGTAATGCCACCAACGGTGTCGCAGTGTTTTTCATTTCGGTTCCGGGTTTACTAGCCGTTGCAATGCCTCCAAGGTTGCCACACATCGGTTCAGAAGCAACGCAGCCACTTGTGCCGCAGAAAGTCGAATTATTCAGTTAGATGAGTAATCGTTTTTTGTTCATTCATCTTTACCATATACGGTTGCTCTTAAATCAACCGACACTTTCGTATACCAACTTAAAATATGAAAACTTATCTTTATTATAAATTTATGAAGAAGGAAGTTGTATTTTATTGAATTAAAGCATCAAAAGTTATTCTTATTTAATAATAAATGGTGCAAATCGTTTTTATATTTTTGATAAGGGCGATAAAAGAAGAAAATAAGAACGCACTTAAAATCTTTATTTTTTACAATCACAAATTGATCTCAAATAAATCGGATATTTAATTCTAATTACTAAAAGATAAAGATCAAACTAGCTCGTTATTAACACAAATTTTATTTTTGTCGCGTGGCGCCCGTCTTGATTTGACACGGAACTTCCAATTTTATGCATCTGAAAGCGGAAAACACTAACCATATGTTGGCGGTGTTTATTTAAAGACTTGTGTTTGTTTTAGAGGGATCATCTAAGATATTACACTGATAAGTAGTTGCTTGAAACATTACAAGATGGGCGACTGAGTGGGGAGTTATATCGGCGACATTTGAAGCGGAAACTACATGTTATTTGGTGATTAACCGGAACGTGTCGATGTTGTTTTCAATACATCACGTCTAATAAGGTTAAAGGTCATTGATGCCGAACCAGTCTTCCCCTGTAAAGAATTTTCGTCCAAGTACCTGGTTTAATGAAAATTAATGTCCCGTGTTTGTGTTGTGTTCTGTTTTAAGTTAATTTATTTACAGTAATACCTACCAATAATTTGTTAAATCGTTCCCACATTTACCGTGTGAAGGCACCAGATACCACACACTGGATTATACTTATCAGACATACCTTTACTAGTATCATGAGAGAAAAATTAATGGCTCAGATGCTTAACACAGATAAAATCTTAATTTTACAGAATTTATACCAAGTTGCCTTTTTATAATAAGATTCTGAAATACCTTCAAATTATCTTAGAAACATGTCTCCTCTCAGTTTACAAGGATTATTTTCTTTTAGGTGCTTAATTCTAAAGTATTTGCTGAACATTAACGAAAACAATATGAATATATTTTGCTATTCATATGTTTTGAAACATTATCAAATCAAAAATTAAAAAAAAAAACACCAATGAAGGGACATTTTAAACCTTTGTGATTATTCATCTAAAAAGACTACCATTGTCTTTCCATTCCATTTTGAATCATCACACGTATATCCAAAATTATCCTGGATATATTCAACGTTTAATTGTTTAACTGACCTTGCATTCTCGATTTTGATTGCACACGTGTTGGTCTTGCTAGCTAGACAGAATGTTCTTACCTTTCGTAGCACCTGACCTCACTTCCCTGGTGGAAGTTCATGTCTCTAGTTTTCAAAGTTTTGCTAATGGGGTTTTGATTTGAAGATAGATTGGAATGCTTGTATTTTATTACTATATATTGTCTTAGACTCATTGAAAGGGAGATAGTAATATAACTTTATGTGTCAATGCGAGAACATTGACTTGTTTTAAAAGTGGGCATTGATTGATTTACACAAAATATTGAAAAATGACAATAAACCATTTATGAATGCATTTTATGATTAAATTCAAAGCACGGTATATGATATATGACATAATATATACTCCTCTTATTTTCCTCGGATGTCAAAAAAATTGGTTAATACCTGTCCTGTAAAGCATTTTACTAGATACTTTTAGACACTGGATATAGTGCCCTCACAATTTGGTAGTTTTATAATTATGTTTCCGAACATCTTCTATCTAGTTTGCTGCTCCATACGTTTGTTGTTTCCTGTTCTTGGTCGCATTGCTTTTTGCCAAGTATAATTTTAATTTTCTAACTCTTTTTATGTTTGCAAACTACAATTTGTTAAGTTGTTTATTTCTTTTTCAATGTTTCTATGTACCCCTTCTGATTTAAAGAATGAATTTCAAGATAGACAAACTTAGTTGTTATCAGCACGGAACTAGAAAAACTGTTAGCCACAAGCTCACAAAAAAATACCCCCCGCTCCACCCACATAAAAAAATGCATCGGATCAAAATTTTAAATAGGAGTTGCAAATCTACATTATATCACAAAGATTGTGTAAAAGTTTCATGAAAATCCATTGAAGGGTTTAGGAGGAGCTGCGGATAAGAGATAGGTACCCTAAGGTGTAACGGAAGGACGGACGGACACAAGGACAGACACCCCTATCACTATATACCCCCCACTTTTTAAGCGGTGGTTATAATTTTTACCGTTAGGTCGCGCTGAGGCTCAAGTTGTAGTTTACAATTTCAGTCTCTGTATCGAAGATTATCCTGGTTATATTTGACGCCTAATACTTAAATGTTTCTTCCTAGTTTTCAGTTTTGCTTACAAACGTGACGGATGTTGCTAGGAGATGCTTACTTTCACAGAATATCCGGCTTCATTTCCTTGGATGAATTTAACATGTTAACCTAATTTGCCTGTTTTCAAAGTTTTTGCTTTGCTTTGGTGATAGTGATTTGGACATGAATTGATTTGCCTACAATCTGATATGTCGGTATTCAGTTTCAGTACTTATTTTATATATGAAATATAACTATGCGTGCGTGTGGTCAACGGCTTTAGCGTGTTTAAGTGTCGGTCAAATACTGGACACTTGAAGTATTCATTGATGTTATGAATTATTTTGCTTCTCTCTGTGCCATATGGTACTGGTGAAATATAATGGTCAGTTTGCACCTAGTGACCACAGACCAGCTAGTAATTTGATAATTAATCTGTTAATTTGTTTCATGACTCTTGTTGACATAATCTGTCAGCAGACTCAAGTATTAAAACCAAAACTGTTTATATAGAATTTAAACTACAGCGACTTTAACACTGAACAGATCACTCTTAGAATATCATTTCTGAAATTAAACCAAAAATGTTGCCATTAACAACGCACAAACTTGGGATATTTACACCGATTTATAGTTTTTAATATAACTAATAGTTATTAAATGAAGGAATTGTTACCATGACCACCCATCGCGATTACGGCTATGATTTCATCTGTGTCGGATTTCCAATGATATTAAACGAGGTTTTGTACCAAGTTGTTAACTACGCATGGCTGAAAATCTTGACATGAATTTTGGATGAAATATACTATTTTAATAAACTATTAATTTAATGGGGCACGTGTTTTCTTGTTTTATACGTTTTTTAAGAAATGTGTAAAGTTGTGAAATCATACAGATACTGTCTTGATTATGTTTTGGCCATAACGTCAAAAACTTGACATATTCTTGGTGATCGCCGTCGTTGTTTGTTCAAAACTTTGTTTGCACTCTGAAAATATAAGCTTAAAAGGTCAACTAAGTAATTTCGGTATAAAACCGAGAAATTTACATTTTTCGAGGATTTATCTGTTAATAACACTAGCTTGCACTCTTACAA
This sequence comes from Anadara kagoshimensis, assembly GCA_021292105.1. Classification (NCBI taxonomy): domain Eukaryota; kingdom Metazoa; phylum Mollusca; class Bivalvia; order Arcoida; family Arcidae; genus Anadara; species Anadara kagoshimensis. Next base: position 44,894,114 of record CM037875.1, read on the forward strand.
GACTCGTATTATTTTCCTCCTTTTCAAATTCTAAAGTTGGTCTATGTGCATGAGTACTTTGTTGTTTGTAAAACTACTATTTAAGGTCTATCCTGGGGATGTTGCAATTCGCAGGTCTATGTTGTGTTCGTCAGACACTTTTGTGTAAATTTCCAAACATTGTTCGATTTAGCCTAAATTCAGTACAAAAGTTTACCATTTTAAACACTTACTTTATTGCTTTGGACAACGAAATACAAACTGTGAAATTATTATCTTTCTTTTACATTTATATTTGAGCCCTTGTTGGACCAAGTGGTCTAAAGCATGAGATAACAGACCAAAGTGCTTCTCGCATTTTAGGTTCGAATCCCATTCAGGAGGGATCCTAGTGTGATAAAGTTTGTCATTGCGCATGCCAAAAATCGATAGCTTTCTTCGGGCACTCAGGTTTCCACCACCTTTCTTGAACTGACCGTCTAGATGCAAGGGAAAACGCTCAATTTGAGCGCCAAATGACAATACCTCACTCCACTGACTCTTTTGACATTATCCCAATTGTGGAAAGATCCTTACATATCATGTTATACATGATACTACATGTATGTAAATAAAACCAATCCAATTCACAAAAACTCGTGAATTATTTGAGTAAGTGCATCTCAGACATTTCATCTTTTGACTCCGATTTTCGGCGGCATCGGTAAAGAGGTTCAAATAAAATGAAGATGTGTCTTTAAATGGTTCATATAGTTTATAAAGCCAAGTCTATCATCTAAGGATTAGAGGATTAAGCGTTTATTTTATGTAATTCATTAACTAATTCGGGTTTATCGCTTTACGTCAAGTGCTATCTCCGGCGTTACAATTGGACAAAAGGATTAAGTGAATCCGGCGCCCTCAAATCTTTACTTTTTAAAATTCCTTCTTTTGTTTATTTGATATCCCTGTTTTCAAATAAATTTAAATGACCACCCAGAAGAAAGGGTTAAGAGATTTAGAATCTTGCCCATGTACGGAGTCTGAATGAAAAATTGACATGATGAGTTTAATTAATTTTTTATCAGACTAATTAGGTAATATATTGATAAAATGCTAATGTGAATGGAATGCAATCTGCCATGTCTATGGCACTAATTGTAGATTGTTGTTGTTACATTTGAAGTACTTTTTTCTAAGTCAAAGCGGTGGTTTCTCAAAATTACAGATAGATTTTTAAAGAAATAATCTAAATTTCCTGCAAATTAAAATTTAACATTTCTCAAAAACTAAGATATACTCCCTCATGCAAAGTATTTCCTTCGCTTAATTTGGTAAAATATATTTTGGTCCTTTTAGTAGCTTTTAACATCTTTCAAAATAATTTTGGTTTCATAATTTTGGTCCAAGCACTACTGATGAGGAATTGTATTCCGTCTAGTGCTGTAAAATTAAACTGGTATAATATGTATTATGTGTTGCTCTGATTCTTCATCAATTTTAACCCTATCATCCGCGACGAGTGTTCAATTGATACAACATATAACAGTATGCAAGTTTTGTGGTAGAACTTGCACAAATTTAGTTCCAAATGTTGCAAACATTAGATTCGCATATCATATGAAAAAATAACTGACAAAATCTCTATACTATCAAAACAAGTTTATAATGAAAATCATAACCAAGCAAATAATAACATGACTTTCCATTAAACTGTTTTAGGAACCACACTATCTTATGATTTTGTTTTACATAACGGTTCATGTCTGAATCTTAATCACAATCCAAAAGCAAAAAATAAACTTAAAAACTGGCAAATTAAATTAACCACGTTAACTTCCAACATGGTAAGCTCAAAATTAAAATTGAGTATGAAAGAAAACATGGTAGTTTCAATCAAAAACAAACATACCAATCCATGTCCAAACCAAAATTCCAAAGCAAAGTAAAACTTTGAAGTTGGCAAATTAGGTTTAACACATGAACATCCACCGGGAAAGTCAGGCTGGGTGCTCCGGAAGGATAAGTGCCTCCTCTTTAGATAGCCACATCCCCCTATACAAGTATAAGTTGTCAAAAAATATCCATGATAGATTTGAATAGAGATACATGTATCGTACTTATCAATATTATTGTGAAGACGGTCATTAATGTTTCAGTCAAAGGGATCGTAACTTGAGATTTTAGAAGGTGTATGGGGCATCGGTTTATTGGTCTTTGCCAATACCAAGTACTTGTAGACATACTCTAATTGAAATGTTTCGCAGTGTATTAACTTTCGCTTATTTCGCGATCGACTGTTTTTACACTGCCAATAAAAGTCTGTATTAGAAAAGCTTATGTTGCCGTTAAACTGCGAAAACAAATTTCCGCGAAATTATTAGAACTCTTAAAGTTGCAAAAAATTGTACCCGCGAAAAAAATATCAATGGTATTCGATAAAAGCAGATCCAAAGTTTGCCATTATCATATTTCAAACAGTTCCTTCTCTTCTTCATATAAAAATATTTTTCCTTCAGGTTTGATTTTTAATTTCAGTATTTCATTTTGACACATGTATAAACAACTTGAAAATGATGTAAATTAGGGCGGTGTCATACACCTGCATTTACAGTGAGTAACAAATACACGTTATATCGAGAAGTGTTTCTAACACATGTTTCTGACTCTTGATACCATACATGTTTCCAAAATGGGTGGTCCTACTATAAAGCAACACGTTACATATTTTGACACCTACAAGTCATCATTAGCACTCCAATTAAACTGTAAAATTAACACACATTTTTCCCAGTCAAGTGAATTGCATGCATATATGTATCAATCTGTTGTTTTTAACAAGTCTGACGTCTTAAGTATTATAATTTAAATAAATCTTCTCTGTTAAATATAGGACTTATTTGTGATGAAAACTTCAGGACAAATTCTGAAGGGAAAAATGGGAGTACGTTTCGTTCGTTTGTTATATCATTTTTTTTATTACATTGCCTAGATTGTGGCTACAAATTGCTAAATGTAAAAATATAAAAAAAAAGTCCACTACAAAATTCAAAATTTGTCATAAAAAAAGTTTGATAAACATAGGCTTCCAATATCTGAGAGTCAACCATTTATGTGTATAAGGTTAAAAAACAAGCATGAAATGGGACTACTAATTTGAAACCCTCGATTTTGGATGGGCACTCTTGAGTCAATCTACTATTAGAGGACCCGTAACCTTATTTTACATCCTTTGTCCAAAAAAAAACCTCCACGTATTTAAAGTTCTAATCCACACAATTTTTTTTCCACTGAAACTCAACCAGATATATAGTCTTAAACATATGAAACTATTTTAGCGGAAATAGTTTGAATTCTGAAGCGGATATCAAAAACTACATAACGATTTTGAGATTAAAAGAGAAAGCAAAAGATCTGAAAAATAATATCCATATGCGGAAATATACTAAATCTTTTGACCTGAAAATTTGAGGGGTTTATTTTACAGTTGAACAATCTGATAAAAATATTAGAATCGCTTTCATAATTCAAATTACCTGGATTATAAGTAAAAACGCGTTTTGTTTTAAATGTAACATATTTGTGAAACCGTCATAATATTGAATAACTTTTAACATTCCTATTTTTACAATTTTTGACAATTCACTATTACAAAATCGTGCAAAAACATTCTATGTTCTAGATATACATCCAGATTATAATATTCGAGTTATTTCCCTTGCAACACATCCGGGTCATATTGCTAATTCTACCAATGATCTCCTGTTTAAATGACCCGGAACTAAATTGACCAGATAACCTTTACAACTGAACAAATGATTTTGTCAAGTATTAGATTTAAGTTGATAACTGTAGGATTTCTTGTATAAGATAAAAATCATTGATACTGTAAAAAGAATTTTAATGCATTCAATATAAACATAGGATACTTTAATAGGTCAAAGGTCATCTGTAGGTATGAATGACTAATGAACAGATGTATTAACAAACGCTCAATAAAGAAATATTGATAGGTGTATGGTAGCTTTTGTGAGAACTTATAATTTATTTTACTTTATTACGTATGCTGCGTTTGCGTTAATAAATTACCAATGTCATTTACATTTTTTTAAATTGTTTCATTCCATACATTCAAAAAAACGTATATGGCACCATACCTCTTTAATTTGGTTTTCTAATGTTTTATTGAATCAATTTCAATTCTTAAAGTTTTTTTTTAAAAAGTTGACAAAACGAATTCAACATAACAGCCATAAACGGAATCTTCTCTGAAACCAATGAATCTAATAGAATTATTTAGTCAGGAAGATGCCTGGTTTTACAATTACCTCACAAAATTATGTTGTTACTATATTTTGATAAATATTTTGTCTCTGTATCCAAAATTATCTGTAAAAGCATATATTTTCTTGGTGGAAACGAATCTTGATAAAAACACCATTCATTGAAGAAGTATCTGTACAGAACCATGCTATTACACCTTTAAATAATCTTTTCTTAACCCTTATTTCAGAACCCTTTCTTTCTCTTTTATTTTTTCAAACATTGTTCCTTAGCCATCTTCCTTAAAACAAAATGCTTTATGTTTTTTTCTAAAATAAGCTTCATTAATCTTTTGTGGGATACATTAACAAACCAATCCAGTTTTGTACCTCATTCTAAAATCACTTCATTTAATTTTTATTTCGATAATAAGTTCTAGAAAAATATAAATTGAATAAGATTTTCAAAGTAGTAACTTGGTACATGCATGTGGTAAAGGCAGGGGGGGGTATGAAATTGGATTACATTTAAAAAAGTTTTACTGCTATTTTTTAATAAAATTTTATTTTATACTTATTTCCCTGTTCAGAGTATTTTCCTTTTCCTTCATTTTTTCAAACATTGTTCTTTAGCCATATTCTTTGATTTTTTTGTAAATGTTTTTTATTTTTGATAACTTTTCTTCAGATGTAGCATACATTAATGCGAACACATTTTTCATTATTATAGACAGTATCCAATACTGCTGTGTGACTTGTTGCAGTAAACACCATGTATGCAACACAATAATACTTATATAAGAGACTATAGACAGTTTGAGTCAGCGATAACAATATCACGAACTGTGATTTTGATACATTGGCATAAAGACACCTAATGTTTTTTTAACGGAAGCTTCTATCTTCACGACCTAATTAACTTGCTCTCAATTGCATACCAAGAATATAAATTGTTGCTTGTGTAATCATATTTTCAAGGACAAATGAGTTTGCATTTCAAAAAACTAAAATTCCGTCATGATTTTAACATTATCTACAGCTGATAATTAAGAATCGAGCCCGTCATTAAGCGATGCGTATAATTTTAACGCCTTGCTGTTACGTCAAAGAGCTGTGACTTTTATCACGTTAACCACTAGCCATACGCTACATTATATGCAACATCAACAGGTGCATTAATATTAAAAACTGAATCGCAAATGACATTATCGCGATTCTTTGATGCATATGTGTTGGTTATTGAGAAATTAGTATATTTTTAGTTTATATTCAAATTAATTATAACATGGATTTTTATCTTTGAAGCACAAATAATATCATGTATGTACAATGCATAACTTATTGTTGTGTTTGGTTCACTTAGATGATATTCTAAAACGCCTCGGTTCTTATAGTTGATATTTTGAAACTACTCTCTTTTTGAATTTATGATAACATTGCCTTTTTGTGCAGTTTATCTAAAAGCACACACATTCATTACGTTACATTGATAAAAAGACAATGACCTACCACGAGTAATTAAAACAAACAATGTGGCGCTAATTTGAATGTATCAAGGTGAAAAAATACGCGGTACAATAAACGTATACTTCATAATTCGATCAAGTGATCGCTTTTTGAAAACATATTTTACTAATATTATCGTTTTACTTTAGAGATTTCCAAAAATAAAACACTTAGAACAAAAAATGACTGTCAACATGTCTTGTTTGCATTATTATTGCAAACCTAAGCTTATAGAAGGTCATCAAAACGTTTTATGGTCGTCATATCCAGAATTATCCTGGATAAATATGAAGGTCAATTGTTCCATTTTCCTTTTTATGTTAATTTTTATTTCACTTGTGGCGGGTGTAGCTAGCTAAACAGGAAGCGCTTACCCTTACCCTACCAGAGTTCAATTCTTTGAAGTTCGCGCATTTAACAGGTTTCCCAGTATTGTTCTTTGCGTTTGTGATGTGATTTGTACATGGATCGGTATGTTTGTTTGTAATATTTCTATTTATGTTCATTGTTCAATAATAAACTGTTTTATTTTAGGAATCTTTTATAGAATGGTTAATGCCCTTAATGAAATATGTTTGAAACATCTGCCTTGTCAATCAAGGTTAAAGATTTGAAAAATAGACACGACGTAAATAATCTGCTAAATCATTTCAACAACGGTTATGAAAAACATTTGGTGATTTGATCCCACAAAAGTACTTTTGGATACAATTTCATCATTTGATGCAGTGTTTTCTTCAAATTGGTCTGTTATTTCCTCTGGGTAATTATGTTTCCTCCACCCTACAAAAATTGAGCACCTCGTTAGTAATCAGTCTTAACTGTAGAGTAAAGCATTACTCCACCCCACTGTCCAAAATCTGGAACTTAATAACCAGGCGTTGTAGTATGTGTTTATCTTATCATTTTTCTTATTTCATTGCCCTATGTTTTGTTTCGTGCCATCGTGCAATGATTTTACCAAGTGCAAAGTACACATTTTATCAGCTACAAATTCCATAAGAGAAAAACCTCTGCACTTGATGGATTGTAATACGTCTTCTTTGCTTGAAAAGTCGTCAATATCCAATAGTATTTCCTTTTTTATTTAGAGAAACCAGGGTTATCTTAAGTTCCTAAATAGGCTTATTTATGGACAACTGGTGGTAAAATAAGTGGGAAGGTTTAGAGCTTCCCCAATATAGAACATCAACCACACCAATATCCTAGTTTGTTTCGTGAAATATGGCTTCTTTATAATTTTTAAATGTGTGTTTTGATGAACCACCACTAATTGTAAAATGAATGTGAAGATTTAGAGCTTTAACATAGATACTAATCCAGTGTCCTCCAAAGTTGGGAATTTTATAATCAGTAGTTCCAAATCATGCGTGTTCTTTCTTGTCTTCTGCTGTTTGTTCGTTTAAATCATTTAGTTGTATTCTGGTTGCTTCTGCTAGGTTTATATTTTTTCAGTTATGGATTTCTTTCTTCTTCCTCCTTATAAAAATCTTAAAACTACTTCAACACTTTATAGACAGTAAAAAGAAATATAATATCGTATAAAACAGCGCGTAGCTGATAAAAGGTGTTGTATAATAATATTCATATGATTTATACCATTTTCCGATACACTTTGAAATAAAACTTTTTACAGTTGCAGATGTGGGGGTAAAAATAACACCACACAGCTAATGACTGGTTTCCTTTCCAAATAAAAACTAAGGTGTCGCTAACACCTTGCCAACAAATGTGGTGATATAATGTTTCACAATTTGGTATTCAGTATGATATTTTGTGAATTATTAACATCAGGTGTAAGCAGGGTATTAATTTGTTAATCGTTTTAGTTGTTCCTCTTTTTCAGTAGAGGCCAGATTTTATGGTTGTTCAACAAGCATTAATGTATGATTTAGAAATATGATATAAGTACAAGCACGAAGAATCTCGAAATATCCGTTGATTTACGATATTTGCGCCATCAAACTAGACATAAAACAGTATAAACGACATGTTTAGTCACATGATAGTTAACATCCTAATAGCCCACAAATCATCTGAAGTTACCCTTCAGGAAAGATTGCTCTTTGAATACTTCGCTTCGTTTGTGTTATGCTTTGACCTAATTGCTTTGGATACCATTATGGCAGAGGTAATTAATAACAATAGTTAACAACTTTGTAAAACACATTTTGCGTACAGTTATCCATTATGTTGTGTTTAATTTGATCCAAATTGACATGAATACATCACATTATTTACTGATAAAATGCATTCACGTGCATTTACAATGTATCAAAAGCTAACATCAGCCTTGATGTATAACGATAAAATTTTTCAGTACTCTTTACCTATATAATTTTTTGTATACAACATATGAAAACCAGACCGCACAGGATAAAACTCAGCCTACTTTATTCCGTACTAAAATTTGTCTATTCAGCAGAATGTATGAAAACATTCCAAAAAGCATTCTATTTAACAACCCTAGCATGCAATGGAAGCCACATCAATTGTTTGGCACTTTGGACGGGTACTAGAGTAATTGTCCATCATTGCGCTTATATTGCTATTAGCGGGAACCAACAATTTTATGTATTTAACAACTAGAGGTCCAAAAGTATGCCTTAGTTTAGCAATAAACAAATCAACAATTTTTACAGTTCATAAAGAGCTGTAGTCTTTTAAAAAATTAAATGTAGACGACGGAATTCTGTAACTGCAGAACCTGCTCCAAAGCAACCAAAACAATTAATTGATTAAGACAACCGAAACAGCATTGCAAGAAGCCGCTTATTTAAAAATTCCTCGCGGGTACTAAAGTTCATGTCATAATGCGTTTCTATTACTTTGGAGGGTCCTCAACGATTTTTCTAATTTTACAAACAGTGGTCCATTTACATACGTACATTTAAAAAGTAAGCCTTAGTTTACCAATAAAAAACAAACATACCAATTCATGTCCAATTCACAATTCACAATTCACATAGCGAACGTAAAACTTTGAAAACTTGCAAATTAAGTTAAACACGTGTACTTCCACCAGGGAAGTGCGATTGGGTGTTCTAACTTACAAACAACCACTACATATGTATGATAAAGATAGAAATTGCAACTTTATATTTTCGTTATTTTATTATTTTTAGAAATATATATTATGGTTATATACTGCAAGGATGCACAACATTTGAAAAACCTGATTAACTAGATTTCTTGTAGTTCCATGTCCCTTTCATTCTCAAGTTTTATTTCACACGTGACGGGTGAAGCTAGCTAAACAAGGTGTTTACTAATTACTCCCAGAGCAGGCGACATCGCTTCCCTGGTGAAAGTGCAGGTGGTTAACTTCATCTGTCAGTTTTCAAATTTATGTTTTACTTTTCTTTTAGATTATGATACGGGCATGGATTAATATGGGGTTTTTTTAATTTTAGAATACGTCCGACTGATACATAGATGAGGTAGTTTTCAAGATTTACTACCCTTCGTAACGTTTTAGAACTTTCAGACTGTTTACTCTATTATTCCATATTGCAAAACCATTCTCATAGTGCTTTAATATCACTGTTCAATGACGACAAAAGTTTCAATTATGAATCATTTAGGTAAATACCTTTCAATGCAAATGAAAGATATTTGGCTAAAAAATGCAAAACACTGATAATAAACTGGTCACTAATGTCTCTACAAAGTACATTAATGGTTGGTACTTTAACCATTTTCATCAGTCTTATATAACAGTTTTTCTTTTATTTTTTAACGATTCTTTCTCATTCCTTCCATCTCTTTTCATACTCGATCTAGGACACGCGGTATTAATTAGATTCAAAACCTAATTCTATAGCTCTGCCTTCAAAACATATCAATAACAATCAAATATTATAGCTCAGATCATATTTGACTTAGGAAATTGAAATCTAAAATTAAGTGATGAATGTTGTTAAATTGTTGCCAATACTTTTTGAAAATAGATTAAAACAGAAGTTGAAAGAACGAACAAAACCGTTAATACATTTAATGTGTCAATATAAAACATGTGTATCAATATTTTAATGTCAAAACGCCTACAATTTAGGAATTATTAACTCCAGATTCAAGAATAAAAATCTTGAATTTCCATCACTTCCGTTTCTGAACGTGTTTGTGGGCAGAGCTGTCATGGCTGGGTAGTAGTTTCGTATCTTTATTTCAGTATACAGATTTTCTGACGGTTTCTGTCAAGAAAGGTTTATATTCTTACAAGTAATATTACACTTTAATTGCTAGTTTTATTTGACATTACAGTAGTTAATTTATTTTTTATACAGAGTAACACAAGATACATGTCGAGAGAAATCTGTGCATAGCTCTTTATAGTTCACTATCACTCCTAAACAGTTATCTATATGCAAGAGCAACGTGTCTTGCAAATGTAGCATGTTCGGCACTGGCAGACCACACAAACACGAAACTGATCTGTTTTAGCTGCATCATGATTATGTCAGTGTTTATGTCACTCTGTAATTATTGAACCTTGCTAAACGTTTTCCTGACTGAGAATTTCTCGATTTAACAAGAAACAGATAATTGCACGGTTGAGTTCCAAAATTACGTCAGATAATTTATTTAAAAGTATGTGATAATTCTTTCTAAATATAGATTGATAAAATCCTTAAATGAAGAATTAAAATGAAGCCTTCAATTTAAAACTTTTAAATTTTTCTAACATTCTCATTAAAATCTAAAATAAAATTATTTTTACGTTTTACGAAGGGTACATTTGAAACTGTATGACAAAAGTGATGACTTCAATTTTTCTTTTCTATGTAGCAATATAATTGCTTCTCCTGTTTATGGTATATTTGTTTAACAATTAATATGCAATGCTAAAGCTTGTTCCTACTACGGGAACTTCATACCACGATGCAAATTCATTGTTGACCCAGGGGCTAGGCTTAGGCTTATCAGGACCCTCAAAAAGTTTTATCGCCGTCATTCCAGTATTATTGATAAGTATGATGTCTCCAACATTGCCCTATATTTGAAGTCACATGGTTTCATTTTCTTTTCTCTCCATTTTGATTACACATGTGGCGGATGTAGCTAGCTAAACAGGAGGAAATTAACCTTTCGGAGCATCCGGCCTCACTTCACTAGTGGTAGTTCACGTGTTTAACCTAATTTGTCAGTTTCAAAGTTTTTACTTTGCTTCTGGATTGTGATTTGGATATCGTTTAGTCTGTATGTTTTTATTAGACATGAATCGGTATATTTATTTTTTGATTTTGTAATCGAAAAACATATATATATTATGTGTACAAGAAAAGAAAAGAATTCAGTATATTTTGTCCGTTTGTATCTATGTGATCTGATAAGTTCTAAATTGAAAGATAAAATTTGATGCGCAACATATCTTAAAAATGTTTCCGTGTATTTACCATATATGAATTATTCGTTGAAAGTTGTTGTTTATATTATTATCCGAAGACAAATATTTTTATCACTGGTGATATTTTTGTTTATTTCTAGAATGGTGTATATTGTAATAATGAACCTTGTATTGGTGTTTATACTTTTAATAAAAGGGTTAAAACTATATCGGTTTATTGTTAAATTTTATGATCGAAATTGTTACAAAGTATTTAACCGCAACGGTGATTTAAGGGCTATATAATTCCTGCCTGCTCCACCGTCACCTAAACGTTTATTTCCGCTAAACATTTTATAGAAATCAGAAACATCATATTTGACATAGAATTGATCTATCCACAGCACTGTTATTCAACATTCGCCGTGAAATATAGACCCTCAACACGAAATCCTTGATTATCAGCAGTGATATCATAACCAGCAATTAAAAAGGCACTTCCTTTCAAAAGAAACGCTACAAGATATATTGAGATATAAATGACATTTTTATCGTTTTTATGTATATAATAACCCTTTTTCAGCGTCTCTCTTTGTACCAATTCTTCCGTAAAAACTGAGCGCTATTAGTTTTACTTTCACAGATTATCGTTGATTGTACAAATACAGATATCAACAGATTTTTTGACATTAGGTAATCGACACATGCTTAATTTGAAAAGATTTAAATGTTTATTATTAACTTTACCGTACATTATGCAAGTAATTTGAAATAACAATCGAAGTTATTGATTGATGATTTCTATTTAGATATGTTGTCTCTCTGTAGTATAAGAAAAATTGTTTGGTTTGAACATTTTGGTCTAAGCACTACGTTAAGGAATTTTATTCCGAAGCAGACGTCTAGTGCTGTAGAAGTAATACTTGGATTATATGCAAAACATGTATAAAATAAATAAATTACACTTGTTTGTTGACTGCTCTACGTAGTACCACAAAAAGGCAAACATTTGCAATTGAAAAACATGAACTTTGTTAACAGCCATTGCAACTAAGAACACCGTAAAATTTATTAATAAGTAAGCAAGTCAAATAAAGATTAACAAATATTTGGATGACTGATTTTGAAATTCATAACATTCTACTTACCCTGTAGTAAATGTTCAGTGGTGTGATAATAATACTACTGGAAGGACACCAATAAAAATGCGCACTATTCACCAAACGATGAACTTACAAATCCTGATGTATTTCTTATAATACCCGCTGTCCGTTGGAAATTTTAGAGTCAGAGGCATCAATGTTTGATGTGTATAGATCTGGTGTGTTTAAGCATTTTTGGCAATTGTTAAGTACATCTTATTCAGTTGCTTTCTACTTATTAAAAACAGTAAGATTGCGAGATGTTTAGTTTGCATTTTTATTTTGAAGAAATATTGGTTGCATTAAAAACGCGTTTTGTAATAATTATTATAAATCTAGAACAGTGCTATATTGAGTCAACATTTCCATTGAATTCAGTGAAAAAAATCATCTTCTGATAGCTTTTCGTCAGTGGTATCCAAATGTCAATAAGCAAGTTAGTTATTCCACAATACAAGGGAAACAATCCTTTATTACAGGTGAATCTGGATGGTCCTTTGTCAGCCTGGATGTGTTACCTGAATATCTTGTGTATATGTGTGAAAATATATGTGGGTTTAATAGATCACAATTTTCATAAATTGCAACCACAATCAACCAACTTTATATTCTCAAAAAAATTCAATTTTTTGTTAGAAAATAAAATATTTATTAGTGGGTTAATCATTTTGATAATCACACAGGTATTTAAAAGAAAACACGTTAAAGTAATAAATGAAAATAAATAAATAAGGTAAGTGTTTTAAAATTTATTTTATTTAAATGTTTACTCTAAAATTAAATTCAAAAAAAGCAAATCTTCACCACGGGATGCACTTGTTTATTGTTATTTATTTTCAAAATCTCAGTTAAAATCATGTATTAGTCATACGAAGTCAGATTCTTTAAAACGATAATCAGTTAATTTTTAATTAAATCAAGTACAAACAATTGATGTTTACACCTACCTTGCCTGTTTGTAACGGGATCTAGGATTGGTTGAATCTGGAATCCAATTGAGTTTAGTGGGTGTGTCCTAACAGCCAATCAAACAATTATCTTGTATCGGATAGAGGTATTCTGGTACAAAAATGTGACCCTTCGCATGTCGGTGTTTTTTAAAGAATCAAATTTCATGAAACTTTTAAAACCAATAATCTGTTAATTCCTTGTCATCGATAATTCTAGCTTAGGACAAATTTATGTCCACCGTTACCGCATCAGCTTAAAGGCAATCTTCTCTTGACCTATAACACTTGTAATGGTGCATAACCAAAATCCGTAGGATTGTTAATATCCAAATTATACCTTTATTCTCGCTCCTTACGTAATTATGTGTTGTAACAGAAACTTGAACTACATTGTGTCTGTACTCTCGATAGGTAATATGTGTATTATAATTTAATTATTTAAAATGTACACGCTGAAACATTGTTTGACCAAACAAGTAGCAATATTTTCATTTTCCTATGATACTAGGAAAAACTTTGAATGTTTAATTGAAATTATATATATATATATATGTATATGACTATTTGACTATTTAGATATTCACCTTCATTGTTATTTTAAAAGTGTAGTCTGAACATCAAAAATTGGTGATATCAAAATGCAAAAATATCATATTCAAGCCCAAGCCGAGAAAATGAAAATACTAACATCTACATAGTTTTATATTACTTCATTTTAATTCCACACGTGAAGAGTGTTGCTCGCGAAACTTGAAACACACACCTTAATAAGCACACGGATTCGCTTTCTTGGAAAAACTAAATGAGCAGGTTTTAATAACCATACCGGCCAATGTCCCAAACGCAATATCAAGAGCACAGCAAAAACTTTTAAAACTAGTAAATTGAGTTAAACACGTACATGGAAGTGAGGTCAGGTGTTTCGGAAGGGTAAGAATCAAAAACAAACATACTAATCCATTTCCGAATCACAATCCAGAAGCAAAGTAAAAACTTTGGAACTGACAAGTTAGGTTATACACGTGAACTTCCACCAGGGTAGTGAGGCCGGGTGCTCCGGAAGGATAAGCACCTCCTGTTTAGCTAGCTACACCCGCCACGTGTGTAATCAAAATTGTGTGAAAGGTACATGGAACTATGAGACGTCAAAAATGTCCAGGGCAATCTGTACACAGAGACATCAAACTTGTCAACAATACTGTGATGACGGCCATAAAACTTTTTGAGGGCCTTGATAAGCCTAGGCTTGCAATATCCCTGAGTCAACAATTTAATGCTTAGCTAGCTACATCTATCACGTGTAAAATAAAAACTGAGAGTAAAATGAACATGGAGCTATGTAGATGTTGATATTTTCTTGTCGTGGGTTTGTTTATTATGAATTTGCAGTTTAGATCATCAAGTTGATGTTCAGACAAAATCTTTAAAATTACACCAAAACAACAATGCAGTTAAATACATATATATCTGATCATATCATATTCAAAAACAAACATACTAATCCATTTCCGAATCACAATCCAGAAGCAAAGTAAAAACTTTGGAACTGACAAGTTAGGTTAGACACGTGAACTTCCACCAGGGAAGTGAGGCCGGCTGCTCCGTATTATATAAGGTATACATTGTTATTGTATAGTTATCTAATATGTTTAAGTGTTTTGGATTAAACACGGACAAGAGATCGTATAACATAATAGTCTCACTTTCAATTCCGTTGTGGCTTATATAAAAACAAACATACTGATCTATGTGCAATGTATAACTCCACAACAAAGTCAAAACTTTGAAACTGACATGTAAAGGGAATTGAGGCTGTGTGTTCTGGAATAGTAAACACATCCTTTGTAGCCAGCTACATACGTGTGAAATCGAAAATGAGAATGAAAGGAACATAGAACTTCGGAATATCAAATAATACCAGGGTAATTTCAGACCCAGAGACATCATACTTATCAACAATATTGTGGTGACGGCCGAAATACTTTTTGACGGGCTTGATAAGGTCTGGCTTGCAATATCCTTCGGTAAACAAATCATTGTAACCAGTTTGTTTCGTCGTATGAAGTCTCCGTATTGGGAATAAGCTCTATCATAACGTATTCATTGTTAAACAATTACACCATAAGCAGGAGAAAAGGGGATATTGCTGCATAGAAATTGAAAGTTTACAATAGAAAAATCGAAATCATCACTTTTGCCATACAGCTTCAAGTTAATGCTTTTGTGGACGTCATAATTGAGGTATAAATCTAAATATGAAGCAGAACTTGAAGAATCAGTCGTATCTATTATATTTCATATATTCGAAAATTCGCTCTTGGTTTTTTAACTGTTCATTTCACAAGAGTAACGGGGTGTTCTCGTTTATTTTATTTCTTTAAGATATGAAAAAACTTTGCAATACTTATTACCATCTTCCACTACTAAAGAAATAGACAAGAAACACAACGTATCAATCGACAGTAATATTCTCAAATCTTAATGTACAACTTATGCTTTTGAACTCCCTCTCATAAACTCCTGTTACAAACTATAGTAGAGGTTGTAAACAATTTTAAGAGCCAGGTAGACTTGAATTTATATAAACTTCTTGATCTGTGGAATATCAGACTGAATGTGTTGCTCTTCAAGTTGATTCACAAATTAGCGCAGTTCTCAACAAAACGTCAAAATAGTCTCGTTGAGAGGTAAATAATATACACAGTTATAAGGGCTGTAATTTATCACCAGGGTTATGTATTTACACTGACTCGTCTACAGAAGAGGTACAGAAAGAACAAAAGAAGGGGAATGCACACATTAAAGATTTTGCTAACTCTAAGAAAACGTTTTGAAAATCGTAGTAGATGCATAAAATGCACTCACTGTTTTGCTCTATAACAATGAAATTATAAACATACATACCTATCCATGTTCAAATTACAATTCAAGCAAAGTGAAAATTTTGAAACCAGGCATATTTAATGAAACTCGCGAACTTAAGGTAGGGAAGTGAGGCTGGGTGCTCTTGAAGGGTATGTCTGTTTATCTAGCTACACCCGCTTCCTTTAAAATCGAACTTGGGGATGGAAGGAGCATGGAGCTTTACGACGTAAGATATATTCAGGATAACGTTGGATAGAGAGACATCATACTTATCAGCTGACGAGGGCACTGATATGAGAGTACTATTCTGTCCGTATACTTTTCAATAATTAGGATTGAAAATTCAGGTATCAAACCCAAATACCTATTGATCCTATAACATTTACACTGTATTTAAAAACTACTTTAAACCAAAGACTAACAAACTACATGTACTAACTGTCAATTTTTTTCATGAATATTTGATAACGAAATTGAAATTTGATAATAGTACGTAAATGGATAGCAGTAAAAGTAAATGGGTAATGTAAAATTAAAACATAAAACATGAACAAATTGTTTATCACCCAATGTATCTTTGCTGACGGTCTAATTAGCATCAAATATGTTGTTAGAAAATAAAGTTAGCAACATTGTTGGTCTCTGTGTCATATACCATTTTTTTAATTTAATCATAAAATACATTCAAAAAATGGTATATGACAATATATTGATGATAGCATTTTTTGCATGTATATTATAAAGGGGAATTTAGCTCAAATTTAGCTAACTAAAATGATCAAAATACCACATACAAATTCTCTCTATTTTCACTAACTTTTAATTGGAATGGCGACCCGGACTATCCAGTGGTCACCTCCAGACTGACGTTAAAATCAAATTCAAAAATAAACAACAACCGCATTATATCTGGATTACTTAACACAATAAAATTGAGACATAGCTATTAGTGTCACATTGCCGGGAAATCCGGAACAAAGAAATAAAGGTGTTAAATCAAATATTGAGTAATTAATCTGTAAGAAACCATATCAACTAGTTAAGGAGACGTTTATCCAAACATGTTCATATCTCTGAATTTTACACTGTCACAATAACTCTCTTCTCCGAAAAAGTTCGACCTCGAACTTACACGAATAACTTAAGGTTTTAAATAAGCACAATCCTTTTTTTCAGTTACTTTTTTAGATAAACAGAATTTGTCAGTTATGGTTTCCACGTCGCGCATAATACTTCCCTCGCTTTGTCCCTGCTTGTTGTCTTTCCTGTCGGCCGTTTCCATTATTGAATCGTCGGTCGACGGTAGTTTCTCTTGTAAGTTCCTCTATCCTAGCACTCATTCTTTGACCTTTATTCAGCTCTTTCAAATAGTCTATATAAAGTAGATCCTTGCTCACTCCAATTGTCTGGTTTTCTTTCCGTATTGCTTGGTTTTCAGTTTTTACACGCTCAAGCTCTTTTCTAATTTGCGTATTTGTTCTTGTTGTGCACTAATAGTTGTTTCATACGCCTCATTCTTTGACCTCTCTTCGTCTAACCATTTGAACGTATTACATATAGCTGCTCGCGGTGTTTGTTCGCTTCTAGCAAATGCGTTTTCTCCTCAAGTTCTGCTGAGGTTTCTCGCAAAGCATCGGATGTTGCTTTAATTGACCTGTTCTTTTGCTGGACGATTGTTTTTAAATTTTCTATTTCAATTTTGAATTCGTTTTCCTGTTTTATATGAGCACATATCCGTTTTGTTGTTTTAGCTTTATCAGCCTTTGTTGTTCTAAGGTCCAAAACATTCACAAGTTCGGAATTACTTAGTGAACTGAATGGTAGTTCAGTTGCCGATTTCTTCCCTTGTATGTATTTTTCATACCTTTTTGAGTCACGCTGTTTCCGTTTTAGAGATTTCTTTTTGTAATGGTTGATATTACGTTGCTTCCTAAAACTCCGCTTCCGAATAAAACAGCAGCGTGCATAGTGTCCTAAGAACCCACAATAAAAACACTGTACATGCCTTGCTCTGCATCGCCAAAAGTGTCCTGGTCCATTGGGAAAACTACATCGATGACAACACTGTGTAAAACGGTCATTTGGAAAGCTGATCAAACGTTCATTTCTAAATGTGTCCATTTTAAATATTCATTTTCTGTCAAATTTAGGCAACGGAATCGTAGATTCAGCTAAAAAGTGAATCTGCCCGGATATCTCTCACCACTTATTATAAAGGGGAATTTAGCTCAAATTTAGCTAACTAAAATGATCAAAATACCACATACAAATTCTCTCTATTTTCACTAACTTTTAATTGGAATGGCGACCCGGACTATCCAGTGGTCACCTCCAGACTGACGTTAAAATCAAATTCAAAAATAAACAACAACCGCATTATATCTGGATTACTTAACACAATAAAATTGAGACATAGCTATTAGTGTCACATTGCCGGGAAATCCGGAACAAAGAAATAAAGGTGTTAAATCAAATATTGAGTAATTAATCTGTAAGAAACCATATCAACTAGTTAAGGAGACGTTTATCCAAACATGTTCATATCTCTGAATTTTACACTGTCACATGTATTTTATGATTAAATTAAAAAAATGGTATATGACATCTGTATTGAAAAAGATTTTGGATTTGATGTCCCAATACTTCATGTTCCTTACATTCTTAATTATTATTTTAGACGTGATGGTTGTAGCTAGGTAAACAGCAGGTATTTACCCTTTCAGAGCAGTTGGCCTCACTTTCCTGGTGGAACTTAACGTGTTTAACCTAATTTGTCAATTTCAAAGTTTTTACTTTCTCTCTGAATTTTGATTTGAGACATGGATTAGTATGTTTGTTTTTAATATGATAGAAATAATTCCTAATTTCATACTTTTAGTCTAATAATTGTGCTTTTACATTTATTTCACTTATTATCTGCTCTTACAGTATATATACGTCAGCTTCAAATATCATATCAATAACAAGAGTACAATTCTGTGGCTTTATGAATGAATAAAAATACGTCATTCTGATAGTCGAGTGTGCGATGGTATTTTAAATGAAATCATTATGTTTATACGTTATTATCACTTAATTGTTTACATCATTGCATTGTGTAATATTATGAGATAAGTAATCAAACCTTATATATGTTACAATTTGCAAGATGTTCATACGAATATACAGAGATAACTCCATTCTTAAATAAATAAAAATTGTATAACTGAGAAATAAAACAAATGTATGGTACAGACATAGTCTTACAAAGGTCTACTATGGGAAGACTAAACTATTCTTCAATGAAACCAACAACTATAATACAAGCCGTATTTTGGCATACTTCAAATTAGACGTTTGTAAGTGCTTTCTACTTACTAATTGTCAAAACGATAGTTTTTATGTACAACGTGTTACTATCAGATGCCATAACAACAAGCTGCCAAAGTTCTTTATTTATAGTCTATAGATAATGTTACTTCCGTTAGTACTATGTTTTATCTGCCGGCTTGTGGTCAGAGAATAATATCACATGTCAATGCTAGATAGCCCGAAACTTGATTTCTACTATTATAATGTTATGTATATGTATGAATTATATAAATGCATGTATAAGTAAATGTTGTCTTCATCTTTTATAATATGTAATAATGTGTTAATTTTAATTAGATTTATTTTACATTTAACTAAACAAAGAGTAAATCGGAAAATTTTCGTATAGGTTAATCATCGTTAAAATTGTCATTCCAAATATATGTGCGTACTTTTATTTTTTCATCGTCGGATTGTGGTCAGTGCAAATATAAATTGTATCAAAATAAAATATTCGATACTGCTTTATTTTCGGCCTTTCAACTCTCGTGAATTAACGCGAAATTTTCCAGAATTTCTTCCTTCTTCGAGTTATACCGATTTTTTCATACATGTCAATTATTATTCCACTGTGAATAAATTCTTTTCCATTCTTTAATCTTAGAATGTATCGTATTGGAGTATTCATTTCCACGACAATACTATCTTTTTGGAATAATTTTTTTTAAAATAGTGTAACAACATTTCTTCATGTTTTTTCCAGAACTTGTGACACTTTGGTTAATTTGGTGTGGTCTTGCCATTACCTGTATAACCTTCTTGACTTAATACAAACTTTCACGCAATAATTCTGAAGTCTTTTCAATGCAAAGTTTTTTGCACTTCATTCATAGAAGATGTCAATACATGGCTGTATAGTCACTAACACACAAATCTAAACGACATCTGGTCCGCTATTATCATAATAATTAAGCGAATTGTGTCATAGCAGCTTAATGAATTAAATATGCTGATCTTTACATAAAAATCTCCGTGTCTAAGAACGTTTATCCATGTTTCTTCAGACCACCTAAGACGACTATGTAATGTCTTGCATGTAAAAGCGTACCAAATGGACTTCTGCACCTTCAAATGGGTAATTAAGCAAAAACCTGTCAAAATCTAGACTATTGTTCATTTAATATAGTGTGTTAATTATTGCAGAAGAACCTACTCGATTTTCTCACAATTCTTTAACAAAGGTTTAAGTTCTAGCATTTGATACTGTTTTACTATTATTCTGTAAATCTAGAAAGGTGTGAACAGCATTGCTCTTTAAATCTATATTTTTTCAAAATCGGTATCTAAACTGTCGATCTTTTTCACAAATAAAATTAGCTGATAAACACACAGGGTTAAACTGTTTCTATCTCTCAATCTTTCCGCATATTGGATTAAAAAACGCCGACAAATGTCAGTTTTTTCACTCGTATCTGTATTTTTTCTTTTCATTTTTCTAAAATAGTAAAAACATTTTTCCCAATTTATAAATGTTAGGTTACAATGGAAATTGGTTCAAAGCGGCAACACGTGTAAGCATATACATGTATACGATTGCATTATTTTTAAAACGTAGTTCCAGAAAACAATTTCCTTTTACGGAAAGTGAAACTATTTTAAAATGACATCAACCTTTTAATTTGATGAGGATAATCATTGTACATTTATCAGACATTCTGGTAACTTGTATTTGTTTTCTAATTTTCTAAAACATTGTTACGTATCTGAAACTATGGGCAAAACCTTGAAATATTTTGTGTTGTTACCACATGCGATGGGATTTTATACTACAATATTCGAATATAAAAATCTCAATAATGAAAAATATTTGTAAATTTGTACTTCTTTTTAAATGATACAAAAAAGTTTTTTGAATTTTATGTAAATATAATTATCAACAATTATGCATAGTTATGGAACTCTAATTGAAAAATAAACTGTTTTTTCCTTAAGTATTATACCAACACTACTAGTTGTAGTCAGAAACCGTTTGTTTTGTTTTGGGTGGTCCCAGTGTTGTATATATCTTGTCTTGCTCATCTTTTCTTCGTTCTTCGTTTGTTGTTTTTTGTTTGTTGGTTACATTGCATGGTGCATAGTTCATGTCTTTCAGGCACATACCGATTTCTTGTTTTATCAATAAGTATAAGCTTAATGATTTGAGCCAAACATACCATGCCGTCAGTAGTATTTCCATCTCTAGTATAAAGTTTATGTATCTCATGTGGGGTCATTTGTAAAATACTCCGTTTTTCGTGGAAAGGCATAAATCTTACCATCCATTTTAATGTACCTGATCTACAGTATTTTCGGTACCTTTCGATTAGCAGTAATTTTATACTAATGTGAATAAGTTAGTATGATTTAGTAGCTGTACTTATCAATGTCTTGCTCTGTCCTGGTGGCTAGTAGGACCAACATAACCTTTAACCTAGTTAGGATATTTAATTTCAAATGTTTAAGCTGTGAGCAAACCTATCATCATTTATACCTTGTAAATTTTGTAACTTTACCTGTTTTTGTGTTTTGGTTTCGCGTCAATATTTGTTAACTTGTAGTGTTTTAAATATTAATCAATGTCAGGTAATTAGTTATTTTCCTTCTCAGTAAGAAAAATCTGAGAATAAAACACGAAAATAAACAGAAAAAATCCAACAAAAGGAAAATATGTTGAAAATTCCAATCATTGAAGTTTGATACAGCAATTACTTATTTGTCATCTCAACTTATCACTTATAAAGTCAGTTTAGAATGAGAAACACGAACATGACTAATTCCAAAGTAGGGGTACTCAGGTGCGAGTTTTATCACTTATACTGTGATGAGTGGTATTGTCCAGTACTTGGCGAGAGGAAATATAAATTTTTAAAAAGTATCTGAATACCTTTGGTTCAGATGTCACAAGACTGTGTTGGATTTCAACATTCCACCTTTATTTCGTCTTACATTTAAGCTTTTTGGTCTGAATTATTAAATATAATTTTTATCCATCAATTATACTATTCAGTAATAGTTCTTTTTTCATTTTAATTCATATAGATAGTAGACTCATAAGAATGTTATAATTCAAAAATTCTATTACTAATGATTTTGCCTAAAACCGTTTATTAAACATTCGATATTGTAGAAGTATCTTTATGTTCTGTTGAAAATCTTGATGCATCCATCAATTTTACTTAAGAAATAGAGGATCTAACAAAATGTTCATGACTGTAATATTGAATTGATTAAACAAGTTCATTTTGACAGTACAATGGTTGAAGAGATCAATTTTAAGCTGAAAATTCTAATTGGCAAAAGCCAAAGTGACCAGATAAATGAAGCCAGAAAAAGACACGATAAACAGAGAGACAATAATTATTTAAACTGAACGGACATTATTTTATATTTATTTATTTATTTATTTAAATTTATTTTTATTTTTATTTTTAAACTTTTTTGGACAAAACCCATCTACCTATCTCACAGCCATGGGTCCTTAAGATGTGCATTTAAAAGTTTTAATAAAAGATTACTAACAAACAGTAGAAGTAAATTTGCAACTAAAAGCAATATACTTGACAACAACTAACGCAACAGCAAAAAAAAACACGAAACAATACAATACAATAATAAAACATCCAAACAAGACACTACGTGAAAATGACAAACACATTGTTTGATTTCTGATTATAAAAGTTCCTGACTTTGGCACTGGAGTAAACGTGTCAAGTGTTCAAAATATGGTTCTATTTGAGTCTGCCAACTACTAGTATTTTACGACCAGTGGTCCTAAAAATTAAAAATAAGCATTATTTTACCGAAAACATGAACCAACCATCCTTGCTGTTTATTTCATCCATAAATATTTAAAAGAAACATAATCATATTATTTTTATTTTATATTTTATTGTTTTAAAACATAAAAGTTGCTTCTAAATAGCAAACGGGACATTTACAATTCACATCAGTTGTTGTAAATGCAATTGAAGCAATACGTATTGTATTAAACTTGCAGACACTGTCTGTATCAGTCTGTTTAAGCATTATATTGGTTTGCCATTTTCTTAATTTATAATAGGGTAATTTCGTCGTCGTACTCAAGATTTACTGAAGTGATTTTCTAAATCATTGATATTATTAGATATGTTCCGTGGTACATCTAGCTGCTTTATTGATATTCATGATCTGAAACCTAAGTGTCATTGATGTAACATACCAAATTCCCGTAAATCTCAAAAAATCCGCTAAACTTATTTGTCGGGAGGCGCTACTCCTAGCATGTGCAAAATTCAGAATTGCAAATGGATCGTAATCGGTCTATTTTCATCGTCTGGCGCCAAAAACACATCTCTTTACAATCAAGTTGTATAAGGCAGTATCACAGACAGATTTTGATGTATGGTGAGATGGAAAAAGGAATCTCTGTCCATTTACAGAAAATTAAGGTTAATCTAGTAAATTGTAAAACGCAGAAAACATAAAGAAACATGACATTTATATGTAGATATGACGATTAACATGTGATTCTCTTATAAAAGTGAAGTAAATAAGCAATATATAGATATATAGCTGATGTTAGCTAAATTACAGACCTGTCGAAAGTTTAACACTGGAAATGAGTTGAAGCTTTGCTGCTAGGAAGCCGGGAAATTTATAAATACGTGTACTGTATTAACTAAAACCTACAGAGGGATAAAAATATAGGATCTGTCAAAAATCTGTGGCGATTTAGCTAACGAGGGGCCGAGATGAGTTTCCAAGTACAGCACTGGCAAAGTCGTCAGCCGTTCAGTGTTAAACTTACGACAGGCCTGTATTGTATGTTTGTATAAATCTCTACACGTCTCCGAAGTATAATCTAATTTTGAAATGTATTGCTGCCTATAGAAATTGAATTAAATCCAACAGTCAATTATCATTTTGAAGTATAACTGTTCATTTGTGAAAATCATTTAGATAATATATATATATATATATAAATTGTATAATTCTTTATTGATAAATATCAATTCCAGATGGATTGTCTAATATAATTTTCAAATTTTATATTTTGTTTTGCTGGATATCTGATTGTAAAAAAAAAATTAAAAATTGCTGGGGTCCTAATTGTACATGTATACAATATAGTTCAGTCCAACCAAATCACTGGATACCATTTTTGTCATTTTGTTCAATTCCTCTCTGAAAAAAATGAAATGTTGTTGGAAATACATCTGAAACAAATTGGCTTCAGATTTCAAATGTCACAGAATTAAAATATCTTTTGTATGGGAACGAATTCAATACTAAAGTTTTTTTCCTAAATAATTGACAGTAATTTTATATTAGTTAGGTTAAAAAATAGATACTTTCAGTTTAATTTAATCTGGTGAGTGTGGTACTTAATTTAAAAAAATTAATTTAAAATCAAATAACGTTACATCTTTACCACTAATTTATAGAAGACAAGTTTTTGCACAAAATATTTCACACAATCGGTAACCTATAGCTATGTAATGAGCTAGTTGAAAAAAAACCACATAAATATTGAAGATTATTACACATCTCTCTCTCTCTCTCTCTCTCTCTCTCTCTCTCTCTCTCTCTCTCTCAATAACAGAATATATGTAATATATGTATAAAATCAGTAACCTATATAATGAGTTAGTGGAAAAAAAACATTAATATTGAAGATTATTACAAGTAAAACCCTCTCTCTCTCTCTCTCTCTCTCTCTCTCTCTCTCTCTCTCTCTCTGCAATATACATACATTATAAGAATATTCAAACTAGATTTTTTTTAAATTATGCTAACTAAGCCATTAAAGTTTTTATAAGAAATTATGGGTTATCTAGTTAAAGTAAGCATTACCAAATGATGTTCAACACGAATGGATATCCAACAATTATCATACGCTAGTACACCCTTTTGCATTAGCACGATGCCACCTTTGTGCTCACGTTATACCTTGCAGGTTTGTTCGTTTGATAAATAAGTTTAATGGCCAATGAAATATACATTTCAAAGAGTTAAGTTATGTATGTATTTGTACACGTTTTCAAATTCTGTTTTCTGAAATTCATTTGATACTGTAACAGACCACCCTTTAGTATAGACTTCGTTCCCACCAAAGAGATTTTAATTCTGTGACATTTGAAATCTGGAGTCAATTTTAACGATTGTAATTTTTCAGTTTTTGAAATTATGAAGATAATTTTTATCTATGTGTTACACCACGCCTTTGACTTTCGCAAAAACGTGTTTTAAAAAAAATCAGTCTTGCAAATAATTTTTGCATTAATATTCTTTTTATATGTAATACATTTGTATAGGAATTTCAAAATCAGTAATGAAAAATCAAAAACTATAAAATATCCCATTTCTGAAAAAAAACATGAATGAAACATTGTGCTAAAACTGATAAATAGATGAGGAGAGACAGGCCTTTGCTTTAAAATAGCTAAAATGTGCATCGATGGTTTTATACCTCAACTTATATTGTCATGTTGTTGTGTGCAGAGGTTTTAAAAAAATCTTTCTTTGAAAAATTAAAATATTTTTCACATGACGATGTGCTTTTTCAAATTAAACATTTGATTAACTCCTGAAACATCAAATGAATGTGTAACTACCTAACAATTATTAGAAACAAAAATAACAACAACTAAATACCTTCATGCTTCCCTCCTTCAATGTCGCCTATTCACCCTGGTCCCAGTTTCACAATTATTTCTTAACTAACATTTCCCTAAATTTAAATTTAGAAAATGTTAGTTTTCTTTTTGAACGATGAATAAAAATTTCTTACAAAACTAAATACAAATGTTATCAAGCTGAAGTAATCCTTTAATTCTAATTCTAATTAAAACCACAACGTTAATTCCTGAATACTTTAACTTAAAGAAAATTATTAAGATTTGAAATTTTGTCAGATTTAAGTTAAAAGAAAATTTCAGTTAAGGAATGAACGTAGAACCGAGGCCAGATCATCCTGTCCCATCTGACCGATTTGTGTTTATAAAGTTTTTAGTGCATCGAAGATATTTTGTGGTAAATAAGTTTTTATTTTTGTTAACTTACTTAGACTTATTTGTTAAATATTATCACACGCAAAATTAAAAAAAAACATAAGCTTTAAATCACACTTTCTGCATTGTTAAACACGTGTTTTTAAGTTAAGATAGATGTATATCTAACAGTAGAAGTTTTATCTTCATATAATTGTATGGTATTAATTTCAATATATCTATTACAATAAATATTAAACATTTTGTTTGTTGCGTAAGGACATATTTGTGGTGATGTGGTTACTTAGCGATGAAAGATTGATATCATTATTGTTGTTTGTCCTGCTCGACCCTCGATCCTCAATCACCAGCTTGTCACACCGCTAGTTGTTCTGCTCGACCCCTGATCCTCCATACCAACGCTAGTTGTCCTGCTCGACCCAAGATCCCCTATCCCACTACTATAGGAAT
Source organism: Anadara kagoshimensis (assembly GCA_021292105.1). Taxonomy (NCBI): domain Eukaryota; kingdom Metazoa; phylum Mollusca; class Bivalvia; order Arcoida; family Arcidae; genus Anadara; species Anadara kagoshimensis. The sequence goes on from CM037875.1 coordinate 44,920,892, forward strand.
AAAGTTAATTTTTCTTTTTGTTATGGAAGTATGAAAGAATTGGACATTTTGCACACTGAATTATGTTACGTGTGCAATGTCCAATTCTTTCATACTTCCATAACAAAAAGAAAAATAAACTTCATTTCTTATAATTCAATTTATAGAATTTTTTCAACAACAAATCAACAAATTAAATAACAATATTGCCCCGTAGCAAGTAAAAAATAGCATTGCTATGGCATAGGAATTCAAAGGCTTCTGTGCGTCATCCATAATAAGATGACGTCACTGACATCCAATCCATTCATGCAAACGTGACAGAAAAATATGAGCAATCAAAATGCTTAAAACAAAGGAGATGTCTTGCTCGATCCTCTATCCCGCCACGGTTGGCTTGCTCGATCCTCGCTCCTCTTTCATACCATGCATATATGTCGGTGGTTCGGTGGTATAGCGTCTGGTTCGAATCCCGACCGTGATATACATAAATATGTCAAGACGTAGATAAAATATACATAAGATTAAAATTTTTAGATGTTGCTTTCCCGCCTGGAGCTCGATATTAAGACGACCGAGTATCGACTGGTTCACCCGGTATCAGGTTAATTTGACTGGGGGGGAGTAGGGGAGTAATATGCTTCTCTGTGGTGTAGTGACTCCAAGAGCTAGCACCTTAAAGTCGCCCTGAGTGCGCTCTAGTTTAAGGTAGACCATTTGTGGGAGTTACTATATATATAGGAGCCACACAGAATATAAAACACACTCGCACATCTCGCGCATACATGCACTTAATTTTAAATTAATTCCAGAGATTAATAAACTTCCTCTCGTCGCGAATAGCTGAAAAATTGATGATATGCGGTTAGACAACATACCAACCAACCAACGTCGCTCCTCTTTCGTATTCTTAGTTGTTTGTTCAATCCGTAATCAATATTTATTCCACTGTATATGGAATCTCAGAAATATCTTACAAGAGTTGTTCATCTTTCTTTATACTAATCCAGAATGACTGATTGTCTCAGCGAACATTTAGATCGTTTATGGATTTCTACATAGACCTTTGAATGGTTCATACATACATTTTTAGATTGAAAATTATTCAATATAATTTAATTATTGATCTTTAAAATGTCTTTTAAGCATCTAAACTTTTGCAGAAATGTTGAAAAGATTTTTAACTGCGGTTATAACATGTTACCAATAATGCTGATTCATTAATCTATATACAATTGATATATCAAAAAATATCCCGTAGATGTGTTTGACGCCCCATATAGTTCCATGTTCCCTTTCATTATCAATTTTGATTTCACACGTGACGAATGTAGCTATCTTAAAATGAGGTGATATTATTTTTTTTTTTTTACTTTTCTGAAGTCACAAGTTGTCATATTATAAATTTTTGAATATTTTATTCAGAAAATTAAAAAATATAATATGACAGTACAATTGGCAGCACTTCCCCGGTGTTTAAGCCTTTTTACAGTTTTTGTTTTACTTTGCCTGGACATTGACCGGTATCGGTTTGTGTTTGATATTTAGCTATATGTACACGTGTGGGATATATATCATATAACATTGTAGAATTCTTGAAAAATACTATAAAACTTTTCTGTCTAAAAACAAACATACAAATACATTGCTATCGAGACAAAGAATTTCAAAAAACGTATAATTTCGAGGACAATTTGTATTTTTGCACTTGCATATAATGTTAAGTAAAGCCAAAAAGAAGTGCAACATATTCAAAAATTACAAAAATGAAATACAATGGTGTTTGTTTAAAAGGAATTTGAGGTTAATTATTAAAGAGCGTTTCTGTGCTAAAATAATCCCCAGTATCAGCAGCCATCAGCTGGTATTCATGAAAAATAACGAAAATTTCTTAAATTAAACGTTGAACACAGAAGGCTGTTGTTTAAGATCACGTAGAAATGCATGAATTGTTACTATTTATACTAAAACAAACATTTTATTAAGTCTATCTGGTAATATCAGAAATTGTTTTACTGAAATAACTCGGCTGATATAACTAACACACGAGTGTGTCTGATTTGTTATATAACGGTGATGATGCATTTTATGCCTTTAATAAATTATCACTATTGTTTATTCTTTGAAATATTGAAATGTATTATCATTTAGTGAAGTACATGTAATGGTATGATACTGATGCTTACCGATGTACTCTCAAAAAAAATATTCTTCTACATTGTTCTAGTAAAAACGTCTTTATACTGGTCGTTTGTTTTAAAATGCGTGGTGGATCATCTGTCTTCTGACAATTTTTTAAAATAAGTTTTATTCAAATTGGTATTATTGATTAATTTTCATATACTGGTTTAAACATGTGTTTATTTCCTTTACATGCGTTTATTTATTTATTCATTTATATTTATTTAACTTAATTGTTAATCAACATTTATTTATTTATTTATTTATTTATTGATTTAGTGGTTTTATTCGTTTACAGTAAATCTTCATGATTTATTTTTATTGAAGATAAAGCAAATAAAAAATAATTAAATTACAAAAATTTTAATAAAACTAAAAACAGAATCGGCCCGTCACGGTGACATATATGCGGGTTTTCCATAAGGTGTGTAAGGGTAGGTTTAAAATATTTCCTTTACTCTATCAACCTATTTGTGGTGATAGGGGTTATAATTGTAAGCTTTAACATTTTGTCAAAAGAAACAAACACGTGTATACAAAACATGCACATATTAAACTCTTGTAAAAAGAGATGAAACTAGGCTTTTAACAATTTATACAAATTCAAACAAAATTGTATCAGTAAAAACATCTTACTTACACACCTGCAAAGATTTACTGATTAGCCCAGGTGTTAAAATTTTACATAAAAACCTTTATTTTAAACACTTGTTAATTTTAATGAAAAAATGTCAGATTTTCAGCAGTAGGAGTTAGACATATGATACCAGGGTGTTAACTTGGTTTATTTGTTATTGATGCCCAATGATTTCCCTGATCGATTGTTTGGAAATTCGATGAAATATCGATAATGATCGATTAAAAAGCCGATAACGTGTGGATTAAGACAATTAGTACAGTGTTCTGTGAGTTGATCATAGAGAAAATGTAACAAAGCACGAACTTCACGATATATAATCCACCAATGAAGTTAAACTTTGATTTTTATCACGCTATTACGTTTTAAGATGTTTATAGCTATGTGAGAAAATAACTGACGAAATTTTATTATTTCTATTAATTTTGCATTACTTTTGCTTCTAAAATGTTTGAAACCATTTTCAACATAATTTCCGATGATAGAAATTACCTGAATATCCAAGATCCTTAACAAAAACCCGTGTTACAAGCATAAAATTTAACTGACCACAGACTTGATACTTTTTCAGCATTTCACATATAAATCCTTTTGCCGATTTAGACTATGAGTATTTTCCAAACGTTTTTCAGAAAAATTCGAAATATTCAGTCATGTTTTTATAACATGAATAGAGTGTCGAGTGTATAAGTTTTGAACTATGAGGTAAACCTTCAAAGTTCTAAGAATTCACTGTCAGATGATTGGATTGTGGAATGATATGTATGTGCTTTTGCTTCATTTTTGTAATGGAAAAATTAAATGACTGGATATCTTGAACACTGCATTATTCGCGTCCCGAATTATATTTGGTGTAAAAAGTGTATGCTTTGGGAATAAATTGAATTGAATCCAGTTCTTTCATTTTTCCATAACAAAAATAATAATTTTTTTTTTTCATAATTTAATTTATATAATTTTTAAACAACAAACCAACAATTTAAACAACAATACAGATGTAGCAAGTAAAATAATACATCGATATGGCGTAGGAATTCAAATGTATATGTCCATCGTTCAAAAATAAGATGACGTCACTGAGGCTCAATCTATTCATACAAAAATAACAGAAAAGATGCGACCAATCAAAATGCTCAAACCAAAGGAGTTTTGAATTATATGATTGTGTTATCGGCTTTCATATTGATTTAATTAAAAATTACTATTCTATGGCCAAATCGCAATCCTAATGCAAAATAAAAACTTTAAACCTGACAAATAAAGTTGAACACACGAACTCCCACAAAGGAAGTGAGGCCGGGTAGTATCATCTGCTAAGCTAATTACATCCACCAAAGAGAGAAAAAATACAGAAGTTCTTGATTAGGTATGTAAAGAGATTTTAATAAGAGGGAAATAAGAGAGGTTTGACAAAGACAAGACAGCTAAACAAATTAATCGTTTCGTTTTAAAAATACATTTTGTCTCACAATTTTTCCAATTCTCGGCGTTATTTGTTATCCAAATTACAAATATATCTTGCATGTTTCAATAAATGACTCATTAATTACTAAACCTTATTTCAAAAACCCCATCTTAGCGGCGTTACGTTAACCTCTATTATAACTCTGTAGTTTCAGATGCTTCATATCAAAATAATGTTTTATATCAACAAGACATAATCAACGTCACCGGTACCTTGTTTCACAAATTATACTGTCTCAGGGGACTGGTCGTATCTCGCACCTTTCGTGTTAACAGCGGCTTGAAGCGGAAATTAAAACCTCGGCGTTTGGCTAGAGATTCAACACAAGTTTTCAACAGTCAGATAGCGGTGTGAGTTACGCTCTAACTTTGGCCCTAGCGGATTCAGTAATAGTAATTGGCGCCATATTATTGACTGTTTCGCCAGTAATTATATCAGAAAGTTTGTACAAGTTTCATTCATAATTGGCATTTCATAAAACAACGTCTGGCTGTTTCTTATGTGTACGGTAAAAGTTATGCAATGTCTTGACACCACTTCTTAAAAAATTGTCTTTCAATCAATTTAGATTGGAACATTTAATGAGGACAATTTTATGCATTGATTGATTTGGCAACCTAAATTGTAAATGCCTTGCAATTATGAATTTCACTATTCCAGTTGCAAACATATCGTAGTTTAAACCTGGTGCTTGTTTGTAAAAGATGATAAGATGCGAAGGCAAATCAATTAAATGCCTTCTTTGAACAATTCTTTCACGTCAAACACAAAGATTTCAGAGTCCCACAGAAGTACATCAAACAAGTGCAGGTACAAAGTCTATCGTTTTATAATCGATGTTTAGCGTGTCATGCGTATTGTTGTGTTGTTGGTGGCTATTACCCAGTAATTATTTGTCTACACATTTCTATGTTTCATTCCGCCTTCAACAAGTCTTGAAACAACTTCACTGAAAGCAAAAAAAACTGTGCAAATAGTGTTGATTGAAGAGGAAAACAATTCAAGAATTTTTAAGTGACGAATGTTTTAATAATGCAGATTTTTTTTATTTAAACATAAACAACTCTTTTCTTTAAGACTAATGGTCATACATTTAAACTCTACAAAGTGCCTAATGCAAATCACAAACATACTGGTCTATGCCCAAATCATAATTTCAAGAGCATGATGAAAGCTTTAAGAAATGAAAACTGGCAAATCTAAACACGCGAACTTTCACCAGAGAAGTGAGGTCGGGTGCCCCGAAAAGGTTCGAGAAAAATAGTTTTTAATTTTAGTTTCTCATTTGTTCTGTGATTAATAGGTAATTAATGATATTACAAACAAACATGTAGTTTTCTAATAGCTAAGTTCGGAATTTCCCCTACGCCCTTTGACGGCCTAACATCTACCATTCCAAACAATGAGATAGGACGGTGTAAAGCACTTATCTAAAATCTGGTTCTTTTCAAGGTTATGCCTTACCTAATTGTTTCTTCACAAATTATCGTGTATCTTAACAAGGAGCCGAATCTGTCTACTTACCACAAATGATTTATGTAATAATGTGTAAAGTTCACGTAATACAATGTATCAATGAAAATATCTTGTACAAAGTTCGCTAAATAAGTTGGCTAAATATGATGTATCAATGAACATATCTTGATTTAATAATTCTCCTTGTTTTTATCTTGGATACTTAACTAAGGTACATACTTAATGATCATATAATTCATATTAATCATACCCAGATTGTATCATGAATACCAATATTATGTACATATCACAGTAATGTATTGGCAAAATGTTTGTTTGGTCCAGAGGTAATGTAATAAAAAAAACTAACGTACCTATCTATGTACAAATCAAATTCACAAAATCCCCTAAAAACAAAATGAAATTTTTGAAAACTGACAAATTCAGATAAACACATGAACCTCCACCAGGAAAATGTGGCCGGGTGCTCCGGAAGGGCAAGCAACTTATGTCTAGCTAACTACAATCGGCACGTGTGAAAAAGATTGAAAATAAAAGGAACATCGAATATATCCAGGATAATTTTGTATACAGAGATTTCCTACTTATCAACAGTATTGTGCAGACGGTCGTAAAACTTTTTGAGGGCCTTGATAAGCCTGGACTTGCACCATCCCCTTTCAACAATTTATTTATAGGCAGCAAAATAATGTGAAAAATGTTAAAATTTTCCCTAGCCTTTTTGTTCGACCGAAGACACTAAGTTAAATGTCATGTTAAAGTGCACTTTAAGTCTTTTCAAATCGCCTGAAGTTTGACCAAAATTTCACATTTGGTTCTAATACCACAACAATGCAACTATTTCCATATAAAACATATACATAAGTTGGTTCTACAACTGTTGAGTTGTAGCTTTGAAGGTGCAGCCTGACAAAGATTGTATCTCAATTCTAGACCAACTGCACCTTTTGTAATTCTCTCTATAATCGATATTAACCTTATTGAGTTCGTTACACTTTTATAATTCTCTTTCAGTTAGCTATATGGAGTGTTTATGTTTTGCAATAATGTGTTCAGCATTGTCCAACATCAAAACAAATTATAAACTCATTAATTACCAATATGTCATAATTCCTAAACAATTGGTAATTAAATGCGGGTTTTATCAAAAACATGACAAGTTGTGAAATATCTCAATATCGCTTGACTGAATACTTTTGATGTGGCAAAACCAGATATCTCAAAAATGATTATATAAATTGGTTCTATGAGTGGGTTATTCTTCATTCACCTATTACACAATTATGAGACGGTCAGAAATAGCTCAACAAAAGATACTGTATAGCAAAATAACGTGGATACATTTGGGGAAAGTAAAATATATTGATAAACTAATATAAATACTTTTGGTATACATACTAGTATACAGTCCAACCTGCCTTAAAGGCCACCTCTATATAAGGGATACCTGCTTATAAAGGCCAGAAGAATTGTATCCTAATTGTTCTATATTCATATTATTTGAACCTGTATATAAAGGCCAATTTTACTGGTTCTATTGGGTGGCCTTTATAGGCAGGTTTGACTGTAGTTCGAGTATAATGACAAACTCGGCAAAGAGGATATAATATTATTTGGGAAAATTAGAGCATATCACTCAATCATCCAATGGTTTTAAATAAATTTTGCAAGAAAAAACACGCTTTGCAAATAATGCCTTTCCAGACAAGTTTTGCCTTCGGAAAGAATTAGTTAATCAGATGAAAATATTCAGCGATTTTTATGGTGGCAAGATAAATTAGGTTGTCACATTTTTTAAACCTTGAACTGCATTTAAATAAAAAAAACAATATCAGTTTGTGTCAAAATCACAATTCTTAAAAGCAAAGAAGTAAAGTACTAAGAACATCTTGCAGCAGAGGAGTATTCAGTGTTCTAACTTTTACTTTTAGTTGATTTTAAGGAGTATTAAAAAGGTGTTTGAAGACTTTTTTCGTTTTGCCAATTGGATTTTTCCGGAGCAAACATTTCAAGTTTATTTTTAAAAGTTTGGACATGTTTAGTTAGTCACCTAATACGTCTAAATATGCAATGTCTTAAATAATCATCTCCATGTAAAGAGTCACTACATAAGCTGAATTTATTACATAGGCAGAATCATACGATTAAATTTATACAAGTTTGAAAGTTTAACCAGTACCTTTGAAAGACAAGTTGCAATCAAAACAAAACAATACAAAAATAATATTTTACAAAATCTGATGAAATGAAACTTCATTAAGAATTGGCTTGTAAGTAACAGAATGAGGGTCGGGTAAAAACGTTTAAGTCAACACATTATAAACTCGTTTATTACTGATATGTCATAAATCCTAAACAAGTGCGGGTTTTATCGTAGTTCGAGTGACGCGTTGTGTAGTATCTGGCTATCGCTTGACCGGATACAATAAAAAAATAACCATTCCAATCCATGTTCAAATCACAATCCTAAAAGCAGAGTAAATACTTTGAAAAATTGTCAAATTGGGTAAACTCGTGAACTTCCACGAGGGAACTGAAAGCACCTGGCGCTTTGGAAAGGTTAGCACCTCCTTGTTCAGCTAGCTAAACTAGCCACGTGTTAAATCGAAATTAAAATGAAATGAATATAGGGCTATGGGACGTCAAGTTCATGTATATCCATGGTATTTTTGGATAAAGAGAAATCATACCTATCAACAATATTCTGATGTTACATCAACACATATAACATAACCAAAATCAAACATACTAATCCATGTCCGAATCACAATCCAAAAGTAAAGTGAAAACAAACATACTAATCCATGTCCGAATCACAATCCAGAAGTAAAGTAAAAACAAACAAACTAATCCATGTCCGAATCACAATCCAAAAGCAAAGTAAAAACTTTGGAAATGACAAGTTAGGTTAGACACGTGAACTACCACCAGGGAAGTGAGGCCGAGTGCTCCGGAAGGGTAAGCACCTACACCCGCCACAAATAACCGAAGCAGTTACGTTTGTAAAGAGTTGCAATTGTCACACAAAACTACGTCCTCGCGAACTCCTTCGACGCGCTATACATCAAAGATCGGCTGCACGACCTTATCTTGTTATCCATCACAGCTCTTCAAGATCTTGAACTTAAATCACAGTAAGAATATTCAAGAAAACAAGTCTCACCAAAGCCCAGATTTACCATCCGTAAGTCTCACCATGTGACAAACGTGAATTTCCTAGCACAAAATTAAAAGACGTCTATAATGACATCATTAACAATGTATCATTTGACATAACCACGACAAAGTAAGTTCTGGGTACAACATTAGATTTCAAGTCACGTAGTTCCTACTGTGATAGCGTATTTTGACGACTCTGGCAAAGTAAATGTTACCTTCATTCAGCTGCATTTACTTACTGAAACCTTTCTATGCTGGGGTTTCTATTCAAATGTTTTTTAAACATTTAAAAACATTATGTCACTTGATTTAAAGTGTGTGAAAATTGCTGAGATGACATTAAAAAGTTGTTGAAACCGCGCCACTAATTGTATACTAATTGCTGTACGGAAGTGTATTGTATCTTAATACAGATGTGAGGTGATTAGGAATTCGTAAAAGTCCTATAAATTCATTGCCACGTTGTATTTTTTATTTTCTTCTTTTTTTCAGAGTGTTTGTTTTCGTTTCGTTTTTAAATTATTGTCAACACTTCATTTTGGTATGCTTGTGAAACTGTAATCAGGATAAATTTTTGTTGTTATATAATTTATTTGTCCAGCATCTTGGACAAATGTTGCCGGATTCCGAATTGTGAGATATCTTAGGATTGGTAAGACAAACGCCCCCACAAAGCAGCTTTGTAACAAACACATTTTTCCATATAAAAAACGTTTGAATGCTTAGCAAGTTGTCGAGCAGGTTAGTGAATGAAGGTGACGTGACCTTTTTTCTTGGCAAAATACATTAATTGAAGGAAAGCGAAAAGTGGAAGCTTCCTGTCATTAAAATCAATTTTCAATTTTTTGCCTTTGCCATTTTAGCTCAGAAATAAATAATTCCAAAGTACTTCGTTGATGTCTTTTCTATAAGTGTTGATAATGGGTTAAACTGGATGCTGGAGTTGGATTTCGCTTTTAAAATTGACTTCTTTGTTTTGACGAAAAATAAACTTGTTAATTTTTCTAAATGTCAAAAATTGTCCAGAAGAATACATAAAAACAATAAGCAACTACTTGTCAAAACATCAAAAAATTTCTTTATTACTGCTGCTGACGGAGAAATTGCCTATTTAGTTTTACCTCTCATTTGTAATCCGTCAGTTCCCATCCTGAATTACTTAATATCGCATTTATTACATCAAAAGATAAAAATCAGTATTTTCAAAATTTCTTACAACACGTTACTTTCATATTAATAATTTCTAATGAATAAGTTTCTCCTTTAAGCTTCACAAATTGATAAGGCAGTGTGCAATTGTTACACCGGCAGTTCTAACGAAAGTTACCTTCAACATAGGAGAGTTAAAACAATAACCCGAACGAGATAAACGTTAACAGTTTTGTGATTTAGCGTGTATGAACTAATAAATAACCTTGTTATTGACATTTTAGCCATGTATGGACAATTGTGTGCTTGTTTTCTCCAAATTATCGTTTCCCTGTGAGTTAACTACTGATGTTATCTATCACCCTTGTATCATAATTTGAAATAAGTTGATATTTATCTTGACTTTTTATTTTGTCTCCCTTCTGTGAAGAAAATAGAAAATATTGATTTATTCAACTTATTACTTAACACACGATTCAACATCCTAACTGACTATTTTAAAAAGTTAGGTATTGGAATAATCCTGACACGATACTCCCAGCAAAGATAATTGTTTTTAACATTGCTAAGACATCCAATGATTGTCTTCCAATGTATAATATTTTGTTTTCGTTTCTTGAAAAAATAAGTGGGCATAAAACATATGATACTGGTGTGCTTTTTTATAATATATTTGTAATCTAAAAATCAAAATGAGCACTTGGCAAATGCATAAAGAGAACCTTACAATATTTTAAAACAAAGTATCTAGAATAGTAAATACATGTAAAAGAAAACCATTGATCAAGTCAAGGTACAAGAGTGCTTTGTTCAATGCCAAACCATTGCAATTGCATTTAGGTATCAAAACCCAATGATACGCGTCTTCTTCTGGAGTATTGTTTTGCATTACATAAATATGGTCAAACAGCGAAACATCTCAGGGAAGGATATTGTGTCGTGGCGGGAGTACGCGGGAATCTCTTTTGTGATGGCTGATTGTCTCTCGCTGACGTCGCAGACCCGCCGCAGCAAAAATAATTGAAGATTACGATGTCATGTTCCATAAGGTTCATTGTGAAATCGATCCCTTCTCTCACTGACTGCAGAGAGAGAGAGAGAGGAGAGAGAGAGAGAGAGAGAGAGAGAGAGACTTGAGATAAATAATGTGTCGTTGTGTATGACACGTGAGGTATTTAACGCCATAGATTATAAACACACTTATAATGGACGTCTTTTGTTTTACGGAGTCGATAACGTGTTGAACTGATTTAATAACTGATAAATGAACAAATTCTATCAAGTTTTAAAAATTTTATTTGATACTGGACAGCGTGATAACGTGTAAAGTAATCAAATTGTTTTAATTTTTATACAGTTTTTTGTGGGACGTCATCGCGTATTTGTTGATATCATCATTAATTAAAATTTTAAGACTTAGGTCCTGGGAATCAAATAGGGTGATAGATAACACTTCTCAACAGAACGATTTATCTCTTAATTTGAGTATCTACAATTTATATGTCCAAAGGTTCAATTATCTTAATACTGATTAAGATTCGAAGAATATTAAACTTTAATTATAAAATATATTGATGGATATCACGTTTGTCAACAATATTGACGTGTGTTTCCAAAATAATGTCCAGATTAATGACAATTTCTAGAGAAGTAAAAAATAATTTACGTAAACATCTTAACCTATAAACTGCGTTTTGTGTTATATAGTTTTCGTAAAAACGTGTCTGTATTTCCATTGCAATGGTTCACTCTTAATGATCTTAAAGACCGAAAACATTAATATAAATCATTCCATCCCTTATAACATTCGTTAATACAGTATAACAAGAGAAATGACAATCTTGGCATTTGTCAAACTCAGATATTTTTCAATATGTGAAAGTGCTTTATTGATAACTTTACTTCGTCTTAATAGACAAAAAAATCGACAGTAATATCAGAAATCATATATATATAATCTTTGCTTTACGTAATAACATACATCGGTGTCGATCCTTTCTACTTATGGCTTACAATCTGTAAAAGAACTTTAACTTAACATTAAATTTAATTACAACCTTGGTATCTGAGAAGCGATTTCACTGTTCCAAATAAAAAAATGAGATTTTGCACAAGGCATGAATGTGCAATTCTTGCCAGTTTTAGTGTTGATTCGTGGACAGGTATAATGAGTCGTTATTGTCAACATGTTTTGTATTTCTTGTTACAAGGTCTAATTGATATCATCTTTAATTAAAATTATAACAATTGAGCGATAGATTTATAAACTGATTACACATTAACAAATTAACACTTCGGAATAACAGTGGTATGTTACTGTCTTTGAAACGACGAATTGCAGAATGTACGCTCCATGGCGCTAAAATGGAAACTCGGAAAGTTGGTGGTGAAACAGCAACAACAAACCCATAAAAGGTTCCACTTACAATATACAAAGAAGATAAAAATTAAATGTATTCTAATTATAATGTAGTTTATATGTCTTGCAGCAAGCCTCTCTTTTTTCTTGACAAGTTATGCGATTTATGTATAGGTGGTTCGTTTTCTCGATTCTGTACAAGATCCAAATTTTCTAAAGCCTTTATATCTTTATATTACCACATAAGCTCTGGGGATAGAAGTTACTATTGATGAAGGGCGCCTATTGCAATAAAAAACAAACATTTTAATCCATGTCCGAATCACAATCCAGAAGCATAGAAAAAACTTTGAAACTGACAAGTTAGGCTAGTCACGTGAACTTCCACATTAGGGGCTTCATTGAACATGAGACGATAAAAGTTTTGATCGATATTTTTGTGGCGCATTCTGTTAAACTCTTTTGGAATTAATTTCGGCATTCATCAAAAAGGATTACGCTCCTCAAACAATTTTCATAACTATTGTATTAATTGTTTTTTACAGTTGGCAAATTTCCTCAAAAATGCTTAAGTTGCTCAAACAACAAACATTTTATAGAGTTTTTATAGTTATGATTTTTGTAAGTTGACATTATTTATCAAAAATACTTAAGTCATTCATATATCAATATATTTTATAATCTTTTTATTCATATTTTGACGGTGTTAGTAAGTAGACAGTTTCACTGAAATGTTGCCCATACATAAAACAATTTCCAGAACCTAACATTGGCAACACCATATCGTTTTGTTCTTATATCAAGTGCCCGTCAAAAGTCGACAGTTTGACAGTCACTAATTTAATTACTACATGTAGTTTATAGTGAAATAAACATAAAAGTGTTTTGTAAAAATACACACAAGAATACCATCTACCAAAACCAGTGTTGTTCGGCAAATTTTATTGTTACTATGAAGAGTTGAATAAGTATAGTTTGATTGCAACGGTCAATCTACTTGTCGGTTTGTTTGTTTCATGATTTTAATTTTTTTTATTTTTTTTTGGGGGGGGTGGGTGGGTGGAGGGGTTCCAAAACACATCTAATACTATCTTTATTAATACTAAGATGCGTTTTAATTATATGCTAGTGATAGTGTACAATGCAAATAAATGCGCGGACAGACAGACAAACAAAAATAGACAAAGATCAATAAGTCACCAAATTTCGACCCAGGAGCATAAAAAATACAAAATAAATAGATAATTTATTATCTTATTTAAGTTTAATATAAAACTGTGGACAGATTAATCGTGATTTTCACAATTAAATATTTCAACATGCATAGTTCACGACTCAAATATATACCGATATCATCTTTAATTAATCCTACAAAAAAAGGTATTTTGAAATGTACTAAATTTTATTTGAGTTAACAAGTTAACACTCCTCCGTATGAACTTGAGTCTCTACTTTGGTTATTATTCAAGAATCAATGGTGCAAAAAATGTATGCCTCAGATTTATTGCATGTTTTACGGTTGACATGCATGAAATTATAGGTCTTGAATTTTGTAAATTTAAACGCCGTTTGCGTGTTAACGACCTAAAACCAATTTTTTTTTTTTAAAAAATCATTTTGTAGCTAGCAAGAGAATTTAAAGTGCCGCACAAATAGACACATGAAGCGCAAGTGTTCGAATATTCACTTAAATTGTTATTGATACAAAAGGGTTTCTTAAGACACTAGAACCATCTAGTGCTACTGTATTAATCACGGCAGTGGGATCATGCTCCGGAGTCATTTCACACCGTGATTCTCGTTAATCACACAACTAAAATTATCAAATTTCACCTTAAAAGTAACACTTACTATTCAATAAATACGTAATATTGATACCACGAATTACTTCAAAGGTAACCTAAATCTATGACTTTGATATGCGAATATGTTTCAACCGAACGCGAGTCATTACCTCCCAACACGTTTTTGTAAACGCGTAAATCATTGGTCGGTGAATGGGGGCCATTGTTACAAACCCTTGATTAAGCTTTCTGCTATACCAAAGGTTTATGTATTGTATTTTTGGCTTATCCAGATCTTCAGGGGAGATAGCAAGGATCACCCTCTATAATCTTTAAACTATCTTTTAGGACCTATTTGAAAAGGAGGTCCAAAACAAAGGCCGACTGTCTGCACCTATTGTTGTTAAGTTAATGGTAAAAGTTTAAGAAAAGATGCTTTTGGACGAATATTTAGCTTCCCAGTTCATAAATTACTTACTAATTACATACCGTTGACAGACCTATTTGATGATTTGATAGAGAAAATTTAGAAAAATCCATTTCGATACACAAAAGGAAAGTTGATACGTGTATTTAAATCGCTAAGATAACTAACTGGCTTATTTTATTTGTTTCTCCTATAAACATATAGCGCTAAAATTTCAATATTTCAAAAGATATATTAAATCATAGATTAGTCAGATTATTTCATAATTGAAATGTTCGTTACCTTGACACCGAATTTGTTACATATAGCAGAACTGTACTTTTATATCAGGACAAATTCACATGCCTTCGTCTCCTTCATTTTAAAAGTGAAAAGATTTTTTTGTCACGTGGAAATATATATTTTTTTTACAACAGCCAACGCAACCAAGAAAACGACACAATACAAGCGAATGATGGAAACGATCGAAACGACAAGAAAAGAAAAGGCAAACACACATTTAGGTGACTGATTATAAAACTCTCTTATTAGAAAGCGCAAAGGAGTAGATGTGAGGAACTATAAGAACCCCAAATATCCTACTGATTTTACAACCAGTGGTCCGTACGCAAGTTAAAATATGCCTTATTTCACAAAATGGTACGTAACAACTTCTGCATGTTTATGCTATCCATGAAAAATTAAGGAAACATATAACTCTTTTTATTTTTGTAGAAAATAAAAGAAAAAGTAGGATAATTCATTTTAAAAAATTTCTATGTTAGTTAAGGAATATCGTTTCGCTTATACACAGAAGGGTGTAGCAAACGGAACCCACCCAGGCCTACCACGGCCTAATAAAGTCCGTGATAATGTATATTGTTTTATTAAATAATTTCAAATTCTTTAAACCGTACTGGCATTGACAAATTTAGAATTTTATTTTTTGAGGATGAAATTAAATTTTACCAATCAGTTGCGAATATTGATCTTAAACGTGCCAGGAACCAAAAACATTAATATTGAATATTAATTTTTGTTCAATTAATTGTGAATTATTACTTTTAACGTACCAAAAACCAAAAACAATGGAGCTTAGTGTTAAAGTTTCCATTTTCATTGTAATCGAGGAGTTTAATTTCAAATTCCTGGTATGTTAATAATGATATTTACACATATTATTACTTATATCTCAGTATATCATTACCTACAGCAAACTATATTGTTACTTATACCGATAATGACGTGTTATATTAACAATTTTCCGCCTTTTTATTTTGATTTTATTGACAAAAGAAACTCAATTTTCCGTATCAAATATAAAATTTGTTTACAAGTCAAAAATCAAATGAGGTATCAACAGAATATTTCATTTTTACAATGTAAATATTTTTAGTGTACTCGTAAAATTAATTCACTTTGAAACATAGTTTATGTGTGTTGTCCACGCGAAATAAAGCGGTTGACATATAGCTCTGCTTGATTAGTGGTTGTCAAAGAATATATTGTACCGCGAGTGTCCAAATTATAGTCATAAAATCAAGCTAAACATTCAAGTGAAATATTTGTTAAAATGGTTGTACATTGGTCATTATACACCTGCGAAATGCGATGACAGATCCTGATAAGGAAGTGATGTATTCGTTCACACTTATATACCCGCACCACGGCTTCAATTATAACGTCTAAAAATTGATCACCTAGTTGATTCACTCGATAAATATCTGAACATCGTCGCTATCCATGACATACCTGTTGCTTCTACACAGATTTGAAAATTGATTTAATTTAAAACAATATATTTCATTTAAAAAACAATGGGCAGTTAGTTGTTTGTAACAGACACCTGTTCATATGACATAATTTTTATTTTTTCTTCGTTTTTGTCACCTTGATACAACTGATGAATTTCCTCAGATTTGAAAATTGATTTAATAATTTAAAACAATATATTTGATTTAAAACATATAGGCAGTTAGTTTTCATCAACAGACACCTGTTCATATGACACATGATTTTTCTTCCTTTTTATTGACTACAAAAATACAGATTTTAAAATGATTGACATTAAATGTGTTAAGTGGTGTGTCCTGTTAGTAAAAAGGGTATTAGATGAATGAGAATCTTTTGGAATGTGTTAATAAGGCTTAGATCAGTTGCATACCGACGAATGAATCAAAGAACCTGCAACTGAAGTTAGACATCGAATGCAATCATTGTGATCGTGTTAATTTTGGGGAATTTCAATTTTCTGTTTTATTTAATCGCATGTTTACTTCTTGTACTATTGATATCAAAACAATTTAAAGAGTGTTATAAATAATCTGTATCTTGTGTCTTTTGAGTTTATGTAACATTTAACCACAGAATAAATAATCAACAGACAAGGCTTATTTTCCTCACAGTTTCCTTGGTTTTTACAAGTCTTCTAAATTGTTTAATTGTCATACGAGTCTATAGTTCTTTAATACTTTAATATTTGTGGTCTTTCTGGATATTCTCTAGTTGTAGATATTACATGTATTTTGTTATAATTATATCATGCATTGCTCGCCCATGGTAAGGGTTTCATAAACAGTAGTCTTGGCATGCACTTGTTTTTGTTTAACCCATTTGTTATTCGAATTTAGAAATTGAATTTGGATGATGTATCTGAAAATACATTTAGTAACTTCGGACAATTGATTTCTATATATTACTTTTTTAAAATAGAAAATGGAAACTTTCATAAAAACTTATTTTAAGTCTTTGCATGTCTGTGCTCGACAAAAACTACACGATTTGAGTCATCGAAACATTTTAAAACAGAATCCACACTCTTGTATCAACAATAGTGATGCAGTCACGATAGTGCCATTTCAAAAACGTCTTTGATACACATGCACATTTTATCAAAAATGTCAAACTGTTTGTTAACTTTGGGGAGGATTCGACTTAAATTAGTCATCATTAGATAAAAACAAAATAGCACTGTTTTCTGCACAGAGAAGATCTGACAAAACACATGGTATTGTTCGGACGTGGAATTTTTGGTTACCAATTAATCAGTGTTAATTCGGTGACTCATTATCCTGATATCAAACCCTTATCTGCCAAATACCTCGTAAATACAATGCTCAGTTTGTCAATTAATTTGAATCTTAAATCATCTGGATCTTCAATTACTCGCCTATTAATAGATATACCTAATCCTAATTAGAATTTTAAAAAATGCTCAGAACATTGATATTTTAAATATTTTCCCCAAAATTGGGAAAATATAACGAAAAATGTTAAATTTTCTACATTTAGGATTAGAAATGGTGAATTTGATAAATTGTTTTAACTAATGAATGAATTTAATTTACAAAGATTAATTACAAGTTATCAGATATCAACATCTAAGGCTACCTTGCAGGTATGTCTAATTGGTTCATTTAAAGCCGAGTTGATTACTGCATTTTAATGTACATACAAGTATTAATAATGTCCACTTATTTCTGTGGATATTAAGTTGAAATCATTAACATTAGAATTTTTAAAAAAAAATCCAAATACACTTTATTCCAAAGCATCGTATTTTAAAGAGTCTTTCTATAAATGATTATTTAAAATTCTGCACATGAAACATTGATAATTTTCGGGTTATGTGTCTTTTACTTGAAAAAACGCTTGTCCGATGTAATTAAATGAAATCAAGACAAAATCAATTATTTGAAAATACCTCAAATAATTAAAAGCATTTTTTAAAAGCACGTTGTTATAGATCATCATCCAAAATATATTATAAAATATTTTAAAAATTACATGAAAACAAGTACATTTACATGTACATACAATATTAATGGTTAACTATTTGTTCTTGTATCTCGAAATTGTGACATTGCTAAAGAAGTATATTTGATGGTTTGGTTCCGCATAAGTTTACTTCGCTTTTGTCTTCTTGCAGTGATCAGTGATTGCATGCAATACAAGTTTATTTATTTCTAAGATGACTTGAATATTAGCAAGTGTACTTTATGCAGCTTAAAATCTAAAATGCATAAATTTCATTTTAGATAAATATATTACACATTATTTTCATCTGTCATGATTATAGCTTTGTGACAAACCATTCTGAAAAAATGAGGGAAATTAGAAATGCCATGCACTGCTTTTGAATTTTGATAAAATAAAACATTTCAAAAGTAGAAACAGAAACAGAAATAACAACAGGAAAAACAAATAATATATTGCATTTCTACAAATAGCGTTTATATGTTTATTAAATATTATTTAGTATCGACTGCCTGCTTAGGTTTGAAAAGTAAAATTTAAATAGATTACATTATACATGTACATGTATTTTATATTTATTAATTTTAAGAGTTATTAATTTATCCCCGTCGCGATCAGTGTTATTGTTTCTTTAAATCCATGTACCGTTATCTCTAATTAACTGGACTAAAAACAATTAAATCTCTATTTCCAGTTGTAAACTGTCAAAACTCACACGAGAATTGTGAAAGGCGCCCTCTAGCACTTATTTAACAACGTGTAACGCCCTCTGGTGGATTATTAACGAGGTACATGACAAGGGTATTAAACCTTAATAGTTTAAATTCTATCTCTTCATCTTGTTACAGCGTCTCTCTCTCTGACACATCAAATTAAGTTACACCAAACCCTGCAGCACAATATTGGCAGTTACACAATTTGTCTTCAAGTCATGAACGGTTATCTTTTTCTAAAACGATCCCCTGTCAAATGATAGCATGAGTTTATGAAATTTGCAAACATTCTTAGAAATCTATTAATGTTTGGTAAATAAAAGTTTGCTTATTTCAATTTTTTTAAAAGTTCAACTTTTGAACAATAAATAGCTGTACGCTTGTTACTAAATAATATGCACGAACTCTTTTGGATTTTAGGATGAAAAGGGTGGACGAATTAAGCAAGTACAAATACAATGCAGCTTTATTTTAAACACAACATATCCACTAAAGAAAATAAACGTGAGGTTTATTGCAATAACAATATGCTGATTGGAACCATAAAAGGGATGACTACAGCCCAACAAACATACTTGAACTATGCGCCATTTTGTCATATTTTTGTCACACAGTCCCGACTTCATTAGGCGTTGAACTTTATTAGGCGTTGCATTTATTAGGCGTTGAACTTTATTAGGTGTTGCAATTTTGAGGCCGGCTTCATTAGGCGTTGAACTTCATTAGGCGTTGCAATTTTGAGGCAGACCTCATTAGGCGTTGACAGTTAGATGTTGCAATTTTGAGGCGGACTTCAGTAGGCGTTGAACTTCATTAGGCGTTGCAATTTTTAGGTCGACTTCATTAGGTGTTGCAATCTTTAGGTCGACTTCATTAGGCGTTACAATTTTTAGGTCGACTTTATTAGGCGTTGCATTTATTAGGCGTTGAACTTTATTAGGTGTTGCAATTTTAAGGCGGACTCCATTAGGCGTTGTACTTCATCAGGCGTTGCAATTCATTAGTCGTTTGACTTCATTAGCAGTTTCAACAGACCTTGAATACAAGCTAACTTCGTTTTAGATCAATGGTCAAATTGTACTCAGTATAAAAAATCAACTTCAAGTTTATTTATTCAAAAAAGTACTGTAAATGATACTTAATATTAATTTATATTAATAGAATTACTTTCAAATTTAATTATGTATCAAGACGTGTATATGTTTTATCTATTGGCGTGTTCTGTAACCATGGTTACTGTCAAGTACATTTTATTCAGCTATGCAATTTATATAATTTCTTTTCACAGATAGTAAAATACTCATCAATTAATTAATTTTTTAATTTTTTAATTTTTATTGTTTTTACAGTCCAAAAAAAAGAATCACCAGAAAATTTGCCCTTGTGGTATAACGTTAATGAACCGTTTAACCCTGAAGCAGTCCCTTAACGAGGTACAAGACAACTGTATTAAGGGATAGAGTTCTATCTCCTTATCGTGTGCAGCAATCCACTTATGACACCTCCGCACGGGTGACCCTCCCCGGTCAATATCCAGTTATACCCACCCTGCAGCACAATATGGACTGTCAAAATAAAATGTCGATGTAACGCCCGATAAAAAATTTCCAGTTATTATTTTTTATCTTTTGATTTTTTAGTTCGGGAGTTTTTGTTTTTTAAGATTTTGTCAAGCGTCAAAATCAAACTGAGTGTGACACCTTTTTATCAAAACATTACACCAAAAGTGTCAAAATTTGGGGAAATGGTTGAGCTTACAATTCGTATATACAAAACCACAAAAAATGTTAACGTGAATCTATGTTTTTGGAAGGAATTTTTAAGGTGCCAAAAAAATTGAATGGACCGAACTAAAATGTATCGAAATGAAGGCATTTAAAACCATATGTCATATACACTTTTCTTTTTACATATTATCATTAAATACTGTACATGTACATTCAAAAAGTTTAATAGTGTCTTATACCTTTTTAGTCTTTGTAATAGTATTTAAAAAACGGTTTATGACAGATATTTAAATCTAGTTACTAGAATAAAAAATGACATTTTCATGTTGAAAACATTAACCACAAAGCTGAAACAGTCTTCTATCATGGTGTTTAAACCAAAATTTTGATTTAAGAGTGGAAGAAAAATATATAAATCATTTAAAATTAAATGTAAATTATTGAAATAAAATTTTAAATGATTGATTGAGTGGCACATAAAGATTTTGTTGATTTAGATGCGTTAACGATATCGAAAGCCTTTGTAAAATCCATAAATGACGTCCATCAAGTCAATTACATTACACACTTTGTAGTTAAAATGGTCTTTAGATGGTTTATAATAGAAGTTAAGTAATGCAGTAGATTTTAAAATATTTTTAACACGATAAACGTGTTTTGATGGAATTTATCAGCGCGTAATCGACGTACGTCAAGTCTTTTTACATATAATTTAACAATAAATTGATATAATTCAGCGATCTCTTTCATATCAGCTATCAATTACTGGCTGATCAATAATATTTACATTGCTAACAATAAAAACTATCATTATTTCTTAATATTCAAAGTTGTATTCGCTGTTTATCAGGCGCATTCAGCTTCTAAATGACGCACTTTAATGCTTAATATTTGACTAATTAAGTTACAAACCATTTTACATGTCGGAAACTGACGACGTGTAAGGGCCGTCTTTGATAATATTTACAAATTAGACAGTTTGGGGAAAATGAAAGTGCATGAAATAGAATGATTATCGAAATTCAGAATAAACAGACCGTCCCAAAGAAATGAAACACGGCTGATAACAACTGAAGTAATGGGAGCTTGGGTAGACTATTTGATTATCAGGTTCGGCGTTAAGTTAGGGGGCCAGGTGTGAACGTTACCAAACCATGCCAGATTTGGAGATAGAAGCCATCCTTGTCTTATCCAATTGTTTTATAATTGAATCAAGCAATTTCCTCATTTACATATTAACTGTAACATGATTTTATTCCGATAGTAGTGGTCTCCCCCGTGACTCTATTACGCGATATCGAATTTCATTTCTTCAAATTATATCAATTATTGGATGCGTTCAAACTCGTGGAAAATCACTTGTCAGTAAATATAATTGATGTGCGGTTAACATAATCCACGTCTTCTGATAAAAAGATTAGTACTGTCATGATATTGTTTCGCTTTTCTGGAAAAATATGAAACAATATTACAGTTAAAGATCAAATTAGGGAAAATTCTTCAAACAAATACTAGAAAAAACTTTAACCACAAAACTAATTAAACTGAGAGAAAATTGGAGATGTTTTAACGTGATTAACAAATCAAAACAGTTAGATTAGCAACATAACTAATATTGGATTGTATTTTGTGGTTTTTATGATGAAAATTAAGATAAAAATGACATTTTTCACTTTAAATCTGCTTTGTTCCACAGTTTTATATTTGATATCAAAGACATGCTTAAGTCTGTTGTCAGGTTTTGTTTTCAATAATTGTCAATATATTGTTTGAAGACTTGCAGCAAAATAGTGGAGTGAAAATGGAAAAGATACCATTTTTGTACTTTTTCTTATTTTTATAGATAGATTAATATTGGTATATGACATTACTTATTATTCATTTAGTTATCATTGATTTTATCATCTTAATTTGAATTTATATAATTACTTCTTTGTTTTCAAACGATGCAGTTTGAAATTGGTATGTGCAAAATTTTTAAATATTTTTTGGGAAAAAAATCGAAAGCCAGCACAAGACAATAAGTCATTTTCGCTTTATACATAATTCGCCTGAATTGACGTATTATAAGCATGGCATATACCGTTTTCTGGAACGTATTGAATGGTGTATTTTTCAAAAAAAATTGTACATGACAGGTATGTGGTTGAGGTTACAATGTGCAATATGCTTCAAAACTGTTTATCAATTGTCTTATATATGCTATTTGTCAGCATTGGCACATGGACCACATTCACATACAAGAGGTCCCAATACTGTGTGCAGCATAGCGAAAAGTGCCAACATATTAAACTAAAAAAAATCAATTGATGCGATGGTACAAAACATTCAAATATACCATTTCAGCCATTCAGGTTACAATGCAATATTACAACTTTTTATTTGTACGTCCCAAACCATTTTTAATTAATTTGGCTAATCCTTGTGGAGCACCCGGTCTCACTTCTCATGTGGAAGTTCATGTGTTAATTTGCCAATTGTTCAATTTTTACTTTGCTTTTTGGACCGGTATGTTTGGGTTTAGTTGGATCACAGCTATAAATGATTTCGATTCATGCGGTGTTTTTTTTTTTTTTTTTTTTTTTTTACCTTTAAACTGCAAAACACATACCATTAATTGCATTTAAGCCTTCAATTGATGTTGTATTGACTCCATTTCTCAGTTGATGGTAACATTGGTCAGTTTATCAATTGACCATATAAATTATGTCTTAAACGTAAAACCACGAAATATTTACGAAATAATGATACTTTAATGTGTAATTTAAGCGCAATAGTCAATTTTAATTGATGTTTACAATGACACTCGGCCCACGCTATTGACATCTTTATTACCAACATTAGCAATAAGGGAGTGAATAGGTCCTGGGTGAGAGGTATGCAACAAATGAGAAAATGCTCTTAATTTTAACCGTCCAATAATGTGCGTGATTAATGTATGATTATAAGTTAAGAACTTGTAAATTGACAAAAGCGCGAAAACCTCACACCAAGTTGAAATTAACATTTATCACTGTGTCACGTGCCGGCTTCATTAAATTTCTACAGGTGCGAGAAAACAATCATTTAATTGTAATAACACCGCTATCAAAAGGGTCATCGATTTATCCAGTCATTTTGATATTTACGACTTCATTTCTTCTGTCATACCGTTTTCCTATTTATAAATTAGGTGTATATTATGCTTGATTTATGCTTTCTTTCACAAGTTTATAAGCATTTTAAAATGCAAGAAAATACCGATAGTTAATGTATTGGAGGAAACAATGCATTAAATATATATATTGCGTGTACTATTTTGTGTGACACTTATATAAAAATAAATACACTTGATTCATACCCGGTAATGAAAAGAGGTTTTAGGTCACGTCATCACTTTACAATAATATGTGCAGGTGTCACTCAATCAATATGCCATCCTGTCGAATAATATTTCGTAGTTTAGAGTGGTTGTTTGACCTCTGTCGTGACTTTTTTAAATTGACAATGAGTGAACAGTGCAGATAATTTTGTACAAGTTTCAGAAACGAGGTCTGTTGGTACCCGGTGGTCTTTAATCTGATGACTTGAGCAATGACCGAGACTGAACTGAGCAAGCTGTGCAAAAAACTAATGTACATGAAAATGCTCGTAAAGTCGGATAGGTTTTGTACCCGTGTCCAATACAGTTGTATTAGAAAGTATCGCTTCAGATTGCAATTCAATGTTTCGATGAAATACGGGTGCTAGTATTTGATTCTGTTGGTTTCAAATTGTCACAAGCAGATTTCTGGTAACCTTAAACACGCGTTACGCCATGTTTCCAAAATTGAAATTATAGTAAACAAAGAAATGATAGACACTAAAAGGGTGAAAAAGAACATTAGCTGGCCATCAGTAATCTGTCTCGTGTTAGGATTCTGACACCATGGAAACGGATTTCCAGTCCATGGTGTTCAAACATATCGATAATTGTTCAAATCACAATCCCAAAAGCACAGTTTAAACTGTGAAAACTGGCAAACTAGTTAAAACACGTGAACTTTTACCGAAGAGGCGAGGTCGGGTGCTCCGGAAGGGTAAGCACATTCTTTCTAGGCAGCTATACACACCACGTGTAAATTAAACATTCAAACAATCAAAAAGTATTTATTTTAAGGAATCACTTTTAGCATTTGAAAAGTGAAACCTGTAAGAGTTATGTTTTCACACTTTCCCAAATTGATTACTGATCACGTAAAGCTAAATTCCCGTCCAATGTATGGAGCACTCAGTGTGGTATTTATGCCTTTTATTTTCATTTTCTTTACTATTTGCTGAGATGTCATTCAAAATTACATGGTGTGATTATGTCAACTTTATCAACAGTTCAGATCACCTCTTTAACAATCTACATTACTTCACACAAAAACTGCCACGTTTTTGCAGGTGCTTAAAATAAGCATGCTATTATCAAGTAGTTTAAAACATTAAATGTATTGTATTGCTTGACGGATAATCGACTTGTAGTAATTAAAACTTTGAAGTTCCTCTATAAGGTCCTTATTTTAAAGAATTTATCACACAATTTGTTACTATATGTAAAAGAGGTGACGATAAAATCATCTCCGATCAAGGCTTTTGAAGCATATCTATCCCATCCATTTGTGCATGTATAATTCTTAATTCAAATGAATTTTGTCAGATTGGTTATCGGAATATGACTCATGCTCAGGAATTCCATTTGATGACCAATGTTCTTGTTTATGCAAACCATTTTGTCCAGGAACATGTATAATGCATATTACATTTTAGTGTGGAACTTAAAGAAAATAATTCAAAATCAAAACTGGCTTTAGAATGGTTTGCTTTAAAACAGATTTGAACGCATAAATTTGAGTGAAAATGGTTTCCAGAATTTCAGGTCTTGACCATTTTTGGACTCGTGTAACCAAAATAATATTTATGTTAAACTTCTTAATTTGTTGTCATATACCACTTTTTGAATTTAATCATTAAATACATACAAAAAATTGTCAAACACCACTTTTTAAACTAAAAAAGGTGGTATATGACACTGTGAACAATATTGCAGGTTTCAGTTTGTAAAACAATAAAGCAAGTGGATTGACGAATGTTGCATAATAACACCACTCTTTTTAATTCGAACACTTGAAATTCAGTACAAGTACTTTCAAAGTACTTAACCGAAAAAATGTACATAAAATTTATGATTAAATATGCTTTATTATTCGGTTGCTAAGATAATGCTTTTAAAAGATGGCATATTTTTCGATGTTGCAATTGCATTGGAATGTGCAATTGGTTTGCAATCAGCGACCTGTTTTTCATACGTTTTTCATTAATCATGTAGTTAAATTTTTGATATTAAATTAAAAGAAATGTATACCATAGAGATATACAAAACAAAGCGCAACCACAAAAGTTCTATTCCGTTGTTCAATAAACAAGGACATAGCAAATGAAAATAGGATTTCAGATCCTAACTTCTATAGAAAAATCTATAGTTCCCAGTTTAAAAAAAATAAGAAATATTTCAAGGAACCTCAAGGCTGCAAATTTTCCTATCCGTAGTTTTAGAACATACCAGTTAAACAATTGCTAAAACCAAGTTTTAAATATTTTAAAGAGTGACCTGCCAAGTCTGCACCATTTTACGTTACTAAATATAGAATGTTAATACTAAATATATTCGCAAATTAGAACAATAAAATTTCAAAACATAAAATAAAATAAAATAAAATAAAATAACACAGTATTTCGTGTATAATACGACTTTATTCTCGTTAAGAATTCTGTCTCAATTTATTTAACATTATTGCAATTTTAATTTTCTCATTCTAGCACCTTTTTTGTCTATTCGCACCATATTCTAATTACAAATATGACAAGAACATATACATATCAATACAAACATGCAATCCATAAAAACTACAACATAACAACACATTCAGTCTGAAAGACATCCGGCAAATAATGCAAGTCTCGAGCTGCCATCTTGGTCACATGACAGCTCACGATATTTTACGTTACAGTGTCAGAACATTTAACACATAGAGCACCAGACTCTATAAATCTGCACCTTATTAAATATTTAAAACATCAGTTTCTCTATAAATAATTGTTGGCAAGATAATGCACAAGGTCAAAGGGTCAAATTTCATATATTACTAAAAACTTAAAACAACAATTGAAGATAAAATGTCAATTTTCAAGTGCGTAACTTGTTTAATGTTAAATATGGATGGTATCTGTAGTAATGGTTTGGGTGATGCATTCCTGCTGTCGGTGACGTATGTAATGTGGTTTTATATAAATGATTTCGTAATAACAGTTCTTGTTCGGAAGTCACATTTTGTGGAAATGACGTCACATTTGGGTAACTTGAAAACAGACGGCTATCTGTTGCCACCAGAGGTAATGCTGTTGTAACTGTTGTTGGGGTCTGCCATAGACTTCTCGCAAAGTTTGGATCTGCAAAGAACAAAAATATCATAATAAATTAATATTGTTTTCAAATTAATTACAAAATAACACCTGTATTATTTTTAAAACAAACGAAAACTTTAAAAATTTAAAAAAAAAAAACAGAAACAGTACAGACATATTGCTAGCGCTGTCAATGATATACCGAGGATTCAAATCTCTGTAATCATTGATCAAGTCATTAAGGAAAACAGAGTAAGAACCGTCGACATATAAAATTATACGTACACTGTATTGGAATCTCTTCTTAAAACGCGTTTTAACAGAAATGTGCGTCATTTATTTTTCAATTCCATACAGTCTAACAAATGGACGAAGTTGATAGGTAACGTCAGAAGGTTTTTACAAATTCACCAGATAGACATCTTTACATAACATGTATCCAAGGTAGTGGATGACAAAAATAATTCCAGTTAACACAACAAAACGGTATTGTGTAATTGTACTTACCACGAGATATAAGTATTTCTCTTTGTTTGTACAGTTCTTCCTCACTACAAATTGGAAGTGGTGATCTGGCATATGAGTGGTTTGATATTAAACTTTCCATGGTTTCTCTGAAAATATAATAAAAACACAAATAAGCAAACTATTTCACAAGGCATTCAGTGGAAAGAAACAGCTTTAAAACAAAAGTGGCAACTGGTGGTAACCATTTTAAATTTTATATTGTTTCTCCAGAAGACTAAACACTTGAGAGACATATTGTCAGTGTTTAAAATGATAACATATTATATTTGATAGAAAAAGGGAAATACTTTCAATTTTTCCAGCATTTTCAATGTTTTCTGTTCTTGTATGTATCTAGAGACTTTTTTAAACGTGGGATGATTTTTTACATATTATACCAGTTTATTTTAGGACATTCATGTCTGCTCCAACACTTTAATATATTATATAAATATTGAGATGTTGAGATGAACAATGGATAGTGTTGTTACTAGACGACATACCTTTCAATGTCAGTTAATCGACTTGAATCTCTGAACCCTTTAGCAAATGGATTGCTGTCTATTTTAAGCTTCGTGATCTGAAATTACGAAAATAACATATAACTATCGTCAGAGCATTAAATGTAAGATAATATATAACTAAAATGTCTGAATCGACCACACAAAAACATGAAACAACATTATATGTATCACTCCGCTGTAACACCAGATTATTACTATATCGCTCCGCCATTATTGGTGACCCATTAAAAACCCCACTCGGAAGGTATTTATGAAAGTAACCATTAAGTAATAGTGATATCTGCATTAAAGTATCCTAGATATATAATTTATCCCGTAAATAGCGTGAAATTACTTGTATTGCGTGCATGTAAGGTGCTTATTACCATATTGTAACCCAGCGTAAACATTAAGTACTTCCAATGCTTTCTCGGATACCCCTCACTTACCCACGCCTCGTTCTAAATGTGCGTGATGCTTTAGTTAAAATTAACAACGTGTATAGGCTAGGCGCCAAGTTTTTGTAACATGTATAGCCAAACTAACAATTTTGTAAAGTTATAAAATGGAAAACAATACTTTCAACATGTTAACACAATATTTTGTTGATTTTATTTAGGGCTTAATTTACAATATAACATTTCACGTGGTGATTTTCTTACAATTTAACAAACTTGCTTTGAATATTTGATGAAAATATTAAGATTGGGGAGATTTTGATATTTTCATCTGCTGGTATTGTAAGCCCTATCGCGACACAAAGTTGGTACAACCAAGGGAACTATCGAATAAAACTTCAGGTGCTTCGAAAAGGAAGTTGCGTTCAGAAAACATCTAAAGTAACAAATGCTAACTATAATGTCAACTTACCAACTGATTTTGGTAGGCTGTTACGGCAATAAATATAGTTTCTGGAATCTGAATGTTCTGTATTCCTCTCCTTCAAGGCTTGTGAGTGTGTTTGAGGCTCCTTCTTTCTGTTTTACTAGGTGAACACATGGCTGGTATTTATGCATCGAATTAAGAATAATCTGAAAGTTAAAAATTAAAATTTGTTACAAAATACGATGACGTATCCAATCAATAAACATTCCAGTCCTATCAACGTCACAAACCCAAAACAAAGTCAAAACTTTAAAAATCTGACAAATTTATTGATTAATTTAAAAGATTTTATTTTGTCAATACTTTACACAAATGAATCAATATTCCATACAACTTCCGTTTTAAAATATTTTTATCAAAAATTTTACAGTATTTCATAATATTTAAACCACGTTTTTCTTGTACATGCATGTTAAACAACTGTTTATATTTCATGGCAATTAAATTCTAATACATGTATATATATTTAATTTTACTTACTTGTCCATTTTTGTCTAGCATGTTGTTTGTGAGTTTTAATTTCTCAAATGAAATCGTCTGTTTTTGTAACTGTTGGCCTGTAAATGGGGCATCTGGGTGTACGCATAGTCTTGTTGGGAGAGCAGGATCGGCTTTTCCGGCAACTAACCAAGACGATCTGTGGTAGGCGTAACGATATCTCTTGTTGTCTACTGGGCGAACTTCCATTACAACTAGGTATCTTGCATCTGGTTCCAAACCTGTGAACGACACCCTCAATGTTGGAAACATTCGTCTGAAAATACAAAGAAATGGTTGACATCTTAATATAAATGGTTCACATAAAAGTCCGTTTAAAACAAGAATGAGCAACACTTTTCAAGACCAACAATTAAGGCCTTGCAAACTTGTAATGGCAGCAACAATTCCCATGTTAAGTTTATTGTTTTTATTAAACGTCTATTTGTACATTGCAATACACATATGCATATTAAAATTATGGTTCAGTGCTTAAAACCTAAATAGCATTGGCATTGTTCTGAAATATGGTTTTACAATGCCAAAAGTTTTAAGTTTGCTGCACGCCAGCTTCTTGACTTTCTAGGAGATAAATTATTACTATATTTTCTTGGATTGGTTAGTTTTTCAATCCATTCTCTTTCTATCGTTTTTTTATTTCTTGGTTTGATTTGTTTTTGGTTTTTGTTTTCAATCACCTTGCTTCCTACAGTGCTAACAAATCTTATTAACTTCTTATGACTGTGGAGGGATTTTTCAATTCCTTAACTAGTCTGTAAGATGATTTGTAAAACATATGCATGATAAAATGTCCTCACAAACAAAAATTACTATCTGTAGACATGATTGTATATAATTAAACCAAAGATGAGACCAAATAAAGCCAAATTTCTTATTTCTTCACTTTCAGAAAAAACACATTAAATTATATTATAATCTCAATTATATAAACCGTGTATCGTAAACGTTGTTTCGTCACGCCTTGAGCCATAAAATACGACCTTAAAAAGGCAGAAGTCAGCGACAAACACAATCTTCTTTTACAGACTGAAGGGAGGTAGAAAAGTATCGAATTGAAATATCGCGTGACTTTTCTCTTTTTAATTTGATATAATTCAGAAAATATGGGCTATAATGTCACTCGTTATTACCAGTAACCTAGGGTAGAAAATTAACCCTGCTTTAAATTTCAGGGTAGAGATATAGGAGGTTATTACACGCTATGTTAAGATAATAAATGTGAAGTTAGCAGCACAAGTAAATGTTTTTGTTCAGAAGTATAGTATCATGTTTATGCCAATGAGCTTGTCATGCACATTATCTATCTATTGATGACATGTCTAACCCTGCATTGAAAAGACAAACTGTTACCTTTCATGTAACTGAGTACGGCAGTGAACAGGTGCTTTTTACACGGAATTGCACTTTTAATATTCAATTGATTTTTATATCAGCTGAGTGCGTATCTCTTCTATGGAGTTCAATAGAAACAAACTTTAAAATAATGATTTGATTTATTTTTAATACATCTTTTTATTCATAGGTCATATTTCTAATTGGTAGCAAATGGGGAAATCTGGTAAAAATCTGTTGGTAATTTTAATTAAATTAAATACTACTCCCTTCCTTCTTGGACTATTTCATTGCAATTTTAATGATACAGCAATCCAATATTTTAATGCCAAAGAAAGTATTGTGCCTTTATCGAATTATAAAAAAAATTATGGTGGTGAAATTCATAGCTATTTATTTATTTATTTATTTATTTATTTATTTATTTATTTATTTATTTATTTATTAACTCCTTTTATGTTGACGACATCCTGTATATTTCGGAACCATTTTCAGAAGTACATCCAAAGGATATACCAGAATTGGTGGTCCGAACTCTATTGCCTATTCCCTCAAATCACATGTGACTTCGGTATCTACATATCATGCATAAAGTATACATATAAAAAACAAGACAATGGGTACAATACACTGAATCCTAACTATCTACTCGGATCATCTCTAGATCCATTGGTATTTAACGAAGTTCCGATGATATCACGCGATATGCCACATAATTTGAGATATTATTCCTCCCGAACGTTTGTACGTACGCTCCTGATCTTAATTATATTGTACCAATCTAACATATTTCAAATAGATCATGTTATATTTCTGATAATGGAGCACGACCGTTTAATACACAACATAAATCCGTCGATATAAAAATTTATATTTAAGATAAAGCTGAATGGGGTACAATGGAATCAAGGACCCGTGTGTAACATATTTTGTCATATCTCGACAATTCTCGCCCCACCAGGAGATTTTTCCTAAATATACCTTTAACGACATTTGAATATCAATTAATAATTTAAATAAGTCAAAATGTGGCCAAGAACCATGTTTCTGGTGATAAAATATGTAATGGCAATTTCTTTGAATAATCTGTTCACTGCTAAAAAATTATTTAACATTGTTTTATTTTTTCTTCAAACCTTTATTTTAGATAAACAATTGCAAAATTAAAAAAAATACTACATGTATATTTTTGTCAAAGATTCGTCTGACTTGTGACAAAAAATTAATTGTTGATAAACTATGTTGGAAAGTAGAAAATATTTCAAAAACTGGCACGTTAATTTCTTACAAGTGCGCTACAAATGTACATATTGTTCAAAGTCTTTATAATGCAGTTAGTTGTAATGTTTTGAGATAAACAAACGTTATCCTCATATTAATTGATTTATTAGCATTAATCTCAATGTAATTTTCCCCTTGAATTCGAATCCTGCTTCAAGCGATTGAGAACTTTGAAATAAAAACTTGTATCGGGCGTCTAAAGGGCCAAGTTAATTTATATAAAACTACAAGTTTTTATTAGTAACAGTTAACCTCAGGTATGCGCCGTAAATCATTGCATATGACCACGATTCTCACGGTAACAATGCTAAAATTAGTACCTTACTATCAAATTAGTACTTTTTCCAATTTACTCTCCCTTTTAACTTATCCAACATCAAAGATTTTCACACATTCTGGGAATTAATATCATGTTTTGTATCATTAACTCGTGTTTCCACGGGGTATAATTCAAATGGCTAACCAGCTTACACTGGACAGATAATAAACTTCGGACTTCATTATTTTTTGACGATGTTGTTGTTGTTATTGTACAGAGATGAAGAGAATTTTTACCGATTGTAGATTTGTATACCGATTTGGAATTTTTATATCTTTATTTAAATTTTAGAAAGTTTGAATTTTTTCAGTGTGATTCGAATTTGTTTAAGGTTATATATTTACTTATTTATTTTTTTTATATCTTTTGAAATTTTTACTTGAAATAAGAATCTTATAAATGGAAAAAATTCTAGTAAAAGATATTAAAGAAATAAATGCTTCTTTTATAATCACGATTTTATCTATATATTTTTACTATATTTTATTTCAGACACTTTATAAATATAAAAATCAGAAATTTAATAAGAAATTAATTTCTAAATTGGAAACAAAATATGTTTCGGGCATAAAATTAACTTTTTTATATCAAATTTTGCGTAAGGTTGAAAAGTTAGCACCCATTTGCCGAAACTCAATTTTTTACATGCTTTAAAATCATATATTTGTCAAATTGAGAGATAAAATAAATAAATAAATAAATAAATAAATAAATAAATAAATAAATAAATGTCGTGTAACAATAATTATTCGAAAACCATTTATCAATGCTAGTTCTCCCGGCTGGGGAAAAATTCAACTTGGTTCTAATGACGCAGTAAAAGATCTACAAAATAATTACATGCTTAAGGAATAAAATGAATTGAATTATACCTTCCAGATTTTGTGATGATCATTTCTGTTCCCAGCTCATGAAATTTATTCCAAAGTTCTCTTGTTTCAAGTCGACATTTTACATTAGCTAATGGTCCGGTACATTCTGTTTCTTCTTCAACCATCGGAATCGGGGAGGGGGTTCGTCCTGAAAATTTACTGTCACAAGAACGACGGCCATTGTCTTCATCATCAGTAACTGATATTAAGTCTGAAAAATAGATTTTTTTAAATATCAATAAAAATGAAAACAGTTAATTTTCCCGTACAAACATGAGCCTATTTCTTATGCCTAAATAGTTTTCAGAGAGAGGTTCAATTTTGAGGTGATAAATCTAGTTTTTATTCAGGATGGAAAATTGAAACCTCTTGTCTCTATTATCTTGTTTAATCCGTTAAAATATTTGGAGAAACGAAAAATGAGGGATACATCAATTTTCAGTCAATTTCACTGCCATTTTCCATTAATCATATTTAAAGAGTTCTGATAAAATTGAATTGATTGCATTTATTTATTTTAAGAAAACCCGCCATTTAAGAGAAGAACGAGTCTCTTTTTTAATTCATAATACAATATTTACTTGTAATTTAGTAACCGTAGATAGCAAAACACCGATTTGCCGAAATGTTTGCATACATTTTTTTCGTTTAATAATTTTATCTCGTAGACACTTAGTTTAAATATGCACTGAATACCTAATAAACCGTTTAAAACATTATTGAAATAGAATTCTGTTTGTCAAAAATTGCCGAAATGTAAAAATTCGGGAAACTTTAAAATAAAAATTGACATGACAAATTATATTTAAGCCGCATGTCATTTTCCGCCAAAAAACAGCATCTCATACACTTCTTTAAAGATGACTAAATTTTTTATTTCTAATTAAAATTTAAAATTTCAATAAAATGTCGTACTTACCAGAAGGACTATCGGCCTGTGGTGGGGTGGCTGGTAATTCGTGATCACGAGATAATTGTTCCTCTATTAGTTCTTGCTGTCTATTTGTCTGTTTTCCTAATATGGCATCAATCGAAAACGCATTCGCTTTTGGAGATAGATGCTGTTTCGTCATATTTGTTGGTTTTGGTAATTCCAACGTTTTCTCCTCATTCGTATGTGAATCCATCGCAATTGTCCTAATCTCCAATACAGTTTTTTAGATAAATAGTCACAGTCACACAATTATGTCAAGTAAATTTCAGCATCAACAACACCAACACATTAAAATATTCAGAAGTTTGTTTTTGTATGTATCAGTGAGAACAATATCAACAAAGTGTGCCAAAACATGCCATCATTTCTAATTTAACCCAAAAACTTATTCATTTCTTTAACTTTTTTGTAAACTCGACGTCTATTGGCTAGTTGAAAAATTGAATAGAAATCCCGCCTTTGGGCGGAGTTCGGGTGTCAGGACACGTGTAGATAGAGTTAATTTAATTGGATGTTTTAAGATGAAGATAACAGTAGACATACTATAGAATTCATACTGATCTCCTTTGGTGGCCAGAAAAAATAATAATGAAATTAAAATTAAGAACTTACCAAATCTTCGGGTACATTTCTCTGCTATGTAAATTAATAAAAGAAAATAACAATTTCGTATACATGTATTTTTCGCATTTCTTTTGTTTTGATCAAAACTTTGACGGAAAAGCAAATCTTGTAGATTTAAAAAAAAATTGTGATAAATTAATATTATTAAAACAATTTCAATTGAATACTCAATTACTAAAACATTATCAAGATACCATTGTGGAAAACCATAATGTTTTGAATAAGGAATATATAAACCAAAATAAGTATAAAATATATATTAATTTATATTTACAGTTGAAATTATCAAATAAACTCTGACTCCGAGTAAACAGTTTGATTTTAATATTAATTTACTTCGTATAAAAGTGCTTATGTCTTGCGTCTTCAGTGCCTAATTTGCGTCGCAATATGAACAGTTTTTAATAATTCTGTGATATACCTGTTTTTAGTTTTATCAACTATTGTCATAAACCATTTTCAATGCATTAAATGATTTTTTTTTTAAAAAGGGTATATGACCATTTTTATTTTTCACTTATAAGATATGTGTTGAAATTGCGAAGTAACGTGTTGGCAAGTAACTTGAACACGCAGCGAACAACTATGTTCGACGGTAAATCAGTTTAAAAGTGGTCCCTGGTTTTTTTTGCTGTAAAATTGATTTATTCATATTTTTTCTGAAAATTCTTATAAAGAATATTTTATACATTTCATTGGTACCATTAATTGTTGTTATAACAAAAAAATAAAAAAGACGCATGGTTCCATTCTCCGAAAAAAGGCTTATAGGTAGAACGGAACTGATAAATGCGATGGGAGAAAGGCAATCTTCGAATTGTTCTAGGATTTTTAAAACGATTTTTAATTCAGTATTAAAATTTTCATATTCTTTTATTTTACAAAAAATAAATAAATAAATAAATATTTTTTTAAATTGGACAATGTACATGTCATCCGCGAGTTGTTATCCGTAACCCCCTCCCCGATGACAAATAGTCCCCCCGCAGAGTCCAGCCAGGGAAGTTGCAGATAATTAAAGTTTAATTCACACTTTATTTCTATTTAATTCCACCTGATTGATTTATAAATATCGATCTATTGTCGAAGTATCAGGACTGACAGAATCAATTACTTCTAGACAAACTGTTTGGAATTTTATTTGTTTAAAATTTTCACAATTCAGTTACTTTACTTCTAAATGTTACACAATGTTGGTAAAACTCGTCAACTCTTACTCAATGTGAGGCGTTCAGTTGGAAAATTTGTTGAGATGTAGATCTGACGTTCAGACATTTAGTTTATAGAAAAACTTGTTCTAATCTTCAGATATGGCAGATGATAAGGGAATTCGGGGATAAGACACTATAGGTGTCATATCCTTGTCCCCTAGTACCCTGGGGATATCAGGGAGGAGCACGACATCCCTGATAATACCATCTACAGGAAACAAAACAAACATTTTACATTTTTATGACCCATAATTTTTAGATGTACAAATTTTAAATTAAATTACAAAACTTTTTATGACCCTAACAGATTTATAGAGCTTCCGATAAAGGGACTACATTAAAACGATATCTGGGATATTTATCTTTACAATGTCTAATTGACTTCCACTTGATCTGCTAATAACGAGGAATTAACATCAGTTAAAACATTTCCTTTTTTGTATTACTTATTTAGTAAAACTCTCTTCACTTTTAATCTTTGATCAGAGTTAAGTATTATTATGTAAACTCGTTTTAAAATTCGCACATTTACAGAATTTCTATCAAAACTTTTCAATCTTTAATCTTCAGAGTTAAACTAAATATAGGAAATGGAAATAAGGAACAAAGAAATAAATAGATGTCAAATTTACTCGGTATAATGTCAATGAACTGTTAATAGACTTCTAATAGACTCTCTCTCACACACACACACCACACACACACACACACGCACACACACACACAATGAGAATCGAAAATAAATCAATGCATTTGTAATACAGTTTTATTTGTTTGTTTGTCACTGTCAGTAAACCATCTGAATAAATTCTTTAACTGTTGGTTTTTTTTCTTTGTAAGCGCAAATTGCATTTCGAAAGTACTGTCATGTCATGTGCTATTTTTGAATGTATTATTTCATAAAAATTCAAAAGTAGCACATGACAGTACAACTGTGTGTTATACTGTCATGTATGTACTGTTTTGTCAATATTTGTTTTAGAACATCAACAGCTACAGTAAAGACGTGTAAGAAATCATTTTTTTTACTGAATGTTGACCCATAGATATACATTTCAGAATTCACTTTAAAACCGGTACAAAACATAGCCCCAGTGATCAGTTGTCCCTTTGACCGGAAGGACAACCGCACGTGTCATTTCCAGATCATTCTTGGCCATCTCTAACGATTCTCTCTTCACTTCTGTTCGGTCTTGAATTGCATCCATATTGTGCCGAATGGGATCTTAATTTTAATATTTCAATTAGAAAATTTATAAAATGTATATTTTTACACTTTCCTTAAAATGTTTCACATCAATCTGGACAATTTTTCTTAAAAAAAAATATAATCCTCATGCAACTGCAATTTGGCGAGAACCAAACCTTACTTAAGTGTTCAGAAAGTTCCGTCAGCTTATATAAGTCAGTAAACCAATTAACAGGTATGCGCATTAAGTTTTTGAACAGAATTTTGCCAAATATTGTCTGAAACATAAAATACAAATTTTGGCTGATCAACTGAACAATCTAACAGGACTCTGAACAACCGAACACAGCAGTACGGATTTTGAAAGCTGAGCCATGTAATATTATACAGTCGAATCTGCCTATATAAGGATCACCTGCTTATGAAGACCAATAGAATTGTATTCCAATTGTTCTTTTATCATATTATTTGAACCTGTATATAAAGGCCACCTGCCCATAAAGGCCACTTTTACTGGTTCCATTGGATGGCCTTTATAGACAGGTTTGACTGTACATGTATTATTACCCCTATTTAAGCCACGTCATGTTACATTGTGTGACAGCAATTCCATGAGTGATATTATAATTATATTGACCACTAGAATAAACAGTGACAAAAGAGCAACTGGTATGTCCATGCTTAAATTTAATTCTAAAAGTTAAACTGAATTAACATACATATTTATTGCAATTAAATAGTTCGAGATGCGGAAAATTATCAACGGCACACAATGGAATGTTTTACGACAAAAACTAATGATACGGTCATTGGGTGTCATAACACTTTTATTTTGTGTCACCTCAACTCTAAAACCACAAATATTTTTAGTTTCATACTTAAATAAATTCATCAACGTGGGAAAAATAGCTTTGATTGTTATTACTAGATTTTTAACACATTAGTAACTTACAAGCTGAAATTGCTTTTACACAGATGTTATTAATATGATATACATCAAATTTTGGATTCAAAACAAAATAAAGAAATAGCTGAGTAATACGTACTTTTCAATGGACATGGTCATTGATCAGCACAATAAAATGCATGGACTAAGAAAGAAGATAATTTGGCCTTCATCAAAATATTGTCGATAAGTATGATGTCTCTGTATCCCAAATTATCCTCGATATACTAGTATTTGATGTCGCATATTTTTATGTTCCTTTTATTTAGAAGTGGCAGATGTAGCTAGTTAGAAATAGGATGTAATGTTACCCTTCCGGAGCACCCGGGTTAACATCCCTAGTGGAACCTCAAGAGTATGATCATTTTTACCAGTTTTGAAAGGTTTGACTTTTCTTTTTGAATTGTGATTTAGATATGGACCGGTATGATTATGTTTGACTGACATATCATCTGAAAAACATGTGCATTGCAATACCTATAACACCCAGAAACATGCCAAAAATTGTGTGATAAGAAAACATGGAATGGTAAACACATATATAAGTCCACTGATTTTAAAACTCCCGACTTTGAACGAGCTTTGGACATACTAACAAAATGATTCTCAGTGGTGTAGTTAAGTAACAATTAAAAATTTTGTAAGACCTAGAAATCTCATTAATTTTATTGTTCAGTAATGCATCTAATGTTTACTAAAAGCGCTAAATATAAAATTGCAATGTAGATTCGGTGGCATTGATGAGACTCAAATCCAACTCATTTGAAATATATGCGCACGATCCAAAAAAACCTAACATTTATGTTTTGTTTTTCTTTCCTCCCTGCAACTGCTGCAACCATATTAAACCATTTTATACTAGTATTATATGCTATTGTTCTATGATGTGAAAAATTAATGTATACCGTGTTATGTTGTTATATATAGTGTTTAAGCTGTTTAAAGCAAATATTTAATTAATTTTGTTTGTTTGATAATGTGATATTGAATATTGCAACATTTGTCACACCATAGGTTATATAGTGATAGTGGATATGATTGGAAGAACAACTCGTCGACAATCTTCGATTAAACCCGACCAGTCGAATTTGGCTCGACTGATCCTCCAAAATCGATGATTTTTGCAATCAGTTTCTAAAGTTGCTGAAGATGCCATAACTATACAATACAGATCTGTCAAAAGTTTAACACTAAGCTAACGAACTATTGCCCGACAAGTCATTTCAACCACTCATTAGCTGGATTTCGGCAGGAGGTTTCTATCAATAACCATAAGCTATCCGTTTTTAGGACAATCGACAGATAAGCTTCGACTACTTTCGATAGCCCAGTGTAAACTTTTCGCCAGGTCTGTTCTGTACCTTTTTGAAACTTGGAATTAAATAAAAACAATATTTTCTGTTACTGTATGACTAATGTCTGTATATTTTATCAAGTCAATTATTGGCTGCTATTGCACAATTATGATACTTGAATGTCAGTATGGTGTTTACAAGAGAAAATCTATTCAAATCCGCCAGTTTTCATGGAATAAGGGCATTGACTCGTACTCATACAGAAACTGAAGTACATAATTTTATTTCAAACTATGTATATTGAAACCGGCTATTGAGATCCAAATGAAACGCCATCGTTGGATGATA
Source organism: Anadara kagoshimensis (assembly GCA_021292105.1). Classification (NCBI taxonomy): domain Eukaryota; kingdom Metazoa; phylum Mollusca; class Bivalvia; order Arcoida; family Arcidae; genus Anadara; species Anadara kagoshimensis. Next base: position 44,960,835 of record CM037875.1, read on the forward strand.
AATAAGAAAAATGGCACTTTTAAGTGTTAATAATTTAATACGAAATTATCACGAATCCTAAGTGCATAGAAAACAAACATTTAGCGTTTATTGATAAATTAATTGTGATAAAACACTTAGAATTTCTTAAATATTTATACACTTGGTTATTATTTGGTGTCGAAAAAAATGTTGGCATCGATTAGGAGTTCAACAGTAAAAGTGGCATTTATCTAGATCAGTCTGTCCAAATGTTACCAAAATCACTGTGATATCTGCATTCCGTCAGGGCAACCCGAACAAGTTAGTGTTTGAACAGAAAACAATCAAAAAGGTTGATAGAAGTCAGGTACAAATGAAAAATGCTCTTATCAGCAAAAATTGTAAATATATGCCGAATGAAATGGAGCACAGATTGCTTTTTCCTTGCCAATCATCGCGGTAAAAGAAGAATGCTTGATTGTCAAAGAGTTTTATTGATCCAGATTTTCATCCTTATCAGCTGATTGGTCTATCTATGTCGCTTACCCCAATGATGACAAGTTAATAAGGGCGTTATATATAACAAGTTTTCAACGCGATAAACTCAAGTTTCTCAGTTTTTAAGATAAGGCTGCTATTTAGAGATTTGTGTGTTTTTGGAGTCATGACTTCATAGTACTGCGCAATAATACTAACAAGACACGATTTGGTATATAATTGTAGAATCCCCTTACCATAATGACAATACAAATAAAATGTAACGAAAATGAAGCTTTACGGGAAAAATCATGGGCACTGCTATAGAATATATTGTGGAATTATAGCTTGTCGACTTCGTACATAATCTAAAAAGTTTTTATACTTGAAATAAAAAAATAAATAAACTAAATAACAACCAACAACAAATGATCTGCAAAAAGTGCACACCATTTACAAATTTTATTGGCGTCCTTGCACTTTTGCCATTAAGTTTGTTTGTATTTCTGGAAATATTTCAGACGTCACCTAGTGTTATAGTGTGCATTCTCTCGCTATTTTCAATTTTCCACTTTAGGTAACGCTAAGCTTGTCTTTGCTGCACGCTACAACTTCAATATTATACCAATATGCATATATCATACAATGTATTCATTAATATTTCTCTAAAGATACCTTAGCTTCAAGTTTGAAAAACGTGAATGAAAATATATTCGTTATGTGTTATATGTTTGATACAAGCAAACTGTACTAGATAATCCTCATTACATTAGTTATTCTTGTATTGAAGAAATGGTATTTTATTATAAGTTAAACGCGTTCGTTTTATAAATGGTATTTTACTATAAGCATGGTATTATTGTACTGGACTTACAGTTGAAATAGTGTACATAGCTGATTATCCTGATGGCTTATATCATTAACACATTTACAAGAGCATCTTAGGATTATATTCTTTATTTATGTAGGCAATTAACGCACTGTTTATCACTCAAGGGTCAGCTATCCAATATTCCATTAATAAAAAGATAAACCTCACGATTTTAAAACTTTTCTGGTTCTTTTTCCCGTGTCAAAATGAAGTGTTGTATTTGTCATGCGGCGCTAACACATCATAAAATGTGTAGTATATCTTAATAAGATTCAGTTTAATCTCTTTATATAACACGAATATGTACCAAATTGTTTAGGCGATGAAAGTGTCAAAAAAGAGCTGTTTTATTGCAGTTTCCACATACGTCAGGAAGTCAGAGATACAGTTACAAACTTGTAATTGTCCGTGCTGCACTGTGGAGTTAGGGTCAATTCAATTTTGATGAATTGGCGACTTAAATTCGCTCTAGGTATCTTTGATGATTATATAAAGAAACAACAACATTTCACATTTACTGTGTCTATATAGACTGGCATCGTGGAAGCAAATGCCGAAATGTCAGAAACAATATTAATGCTAGAGTTTGTCCATGACATTGTGTAACAAACTCCTCATCTGCCGGTAAACGTTTTATTGAATGCTGACTTTCTAATGAATCAAACACAAACATACTGATCCATGTCTAAAACACTATCCCAAAACCAAAGTAAAAACTGTGAAAACTGGCATATTTAGTTGAGCGAGCGAACTTCCACAAGGGAAGCAAGGCTGGGTGCTCCGGAAGGGTATGCATCTTATGTTTCGCTATCTACACATGCCAGGTATGAAATTAAATTTGATAAATATTAGTATTGATAAAACTGAACTTAATTAGTTCTCCATGGTGCTTGCTACATTGCACGTTACAAACCTTGTATCACAAAATAAAAACATTGTTCCAACAACATAAAAATCATTGTTTCAACATAATAAAAATGCATTTATAAATGTATTAAAAACAATACGTATTTTCATTTTAATTCAAACTGATATTTGACTTTTTAGATGTTTAATCCTAAGACCCAGATATATAAACTACAGTACGGACTTTCCGAAAGTTTAACACTAAGCCGACAAATCAATACCTAGTCAGCAGTCAATCTCGGTCCCTCGTGTTAGCTATATTTCTACAGCTTTTCGGTCACTAGCTATACACACCTCAGTGACTCGACAGCCAAGCTTCTGCTTCTCTTTCTTGAGCTCAGTGTTAAACTTTCGACAGATCTGTATCGTGTACTAGGTCCTAGTTTAATCTTTGGAGTATAGTTTTGGTGTGATACGGTTCTCGGGACACGAAGTGCTTTAATGTTTTATGGTAGTAAGGTCATTGGTAGCATGTCCAGTATTATAAGAACTTCATCAGAATTGATAACATTTTGTCTTTAGTTCATGGGAATTAACATTCCAAAGCGGTTATTAGCGTTTTCTGAAAGATAATATCCAATGTTGGTACAGATTAATTCAATGTACCTAGTAATCCTAAACACAGTTCTAAAATACTGTGGATGCAACTCCAAATTTGCGATTTCAGTTTCCATGTGTTTAAAAGTATCTGGACGCTTAAGATAACCGAATAATTCCGACATTTCGCTTTGTTTCTTTTACCATTTCGATACTTTTCTGTCAAATGTCTAAACCAGTAAACATGTGAACATTTTTTTCGAAAAAAAAACGAAATACACTGTATGCATAACAACGCTTAAAAACAGCTATCATCAGTAACATTCACCACAATTTAATAATAAATATAGATTTTGAGTCCATTTTTTGTATAAAATTTATCAGTATCGATATCTGAGAAATTTCGGTATTGAAATCCAATGCTTTTCAAGAGCTTATTTCAATGTCTCAAGCTTATGGAAAGGTTTAAGTCGGTCTATATTATAAACTGGATTTGCCAATACATGTACTCCGGCCCCTAGGCTTTATGTAACAAAATCATCTGCCAATAACGCCTCCATTCATCTGAAATTACTTTTTAAGTATCGCGATTTTTAATCGAATCCATTACGTTGGCTCCTGGTTTTTTTTTTTTTTTTTTTTTTTTTTTTTAAGTAAGTTAATCTGCATCTAGCGTAATAATACAAAAAGCATTTACTATAGTACTTGTTTAATGTTTTGTCGATCAAAGACGTTTTGGGTTCATTCTAAAAGGAAAAGCAATTTATCGACAGTACGTACACTGGTCAGTGTCGCGGTACATGTTTTAAACGATTAGATTATTAGTTGACTGTAGCCTTTCTGAGTTAATGCATTGACCATATATGTTTCTTAAATAAATATGAAGGACAGACCTTCAATGTTTTACTTTGCTTTTGGTAATTGAGTTGTTTTTGATTTTGAAAATCGGATATTACATATAGATGTAAACATTATTATAAGCTAAATTGAATAAGGTGTTTTGCATTATTGTGTAAGCCAGTGAACAAAGAGAGACCCAAATCTGTAGACTTTTGTTCTTTATGCTCTTACTGGAGGTGTTCTGGCTTTATCCAAATGGCTTTTTCAATGTTATTTTTCTCGAACATATTTCAACAGAATAAATACTGAAAAATGCAAATTAAGCATATATTTACGGAGCCCCTGAAGGGACACACTTGAAAAAAATATTAAATCGTTATAACGATATACTAAATCGTTATAACGATATACTAAATCGTTACCACGATATACTAAATCGTAATAACGATATATTAAATCGTTATAACGATATACTAAATCGTTATAACGATATACTAAATCGTTATAACGATAAAAACTAAATCGTTATAACGATATACTAAATCGTTATAACGATATACTAAATCGTTATAACGATATACTAAATCGTAATAACGATATATTAAATCGTTATAACGATATACTAAATCGTAATAACGATATATCAAATCGTTATAACGATATACTAAATCGTTATAACGATATACTAAATCGTTATAACGATAAAAACTAAATCGTTATAACGATAAAAACTAAATCGTTATAACGATATACTAAATCGTTATAACGATATATTAAATCGTTATAACGATATACTAAATCGTTATAACGATATACTAAATCGTAATAACGATATATTAAATCGTTATAACGATATACTAAATCGTTATAACGATATATTAAATCGTTATAACGATATACTAAATCGTTATAACGATATATTTCAACTAATGTAGAAATGGTGGAGAAGGGTCTGTCAGCGTACAGGCACGAGGGTACCGCATACACCAGTGTACTGGACAGACACCAGTGTACCGGAAACGGCCATGTCTAAGTAGTATATGGATCAGGATAGAGAAAAAGTCGCGGATTTATATATTTACTTGATTGTTTCAGTAATAATGCACTATGTGTTTCATTTAATGTCTTGCAAATAAAGAAATCCAATGTCCTATATGCCTTAATGGATGCAACCCCTGCGGTAGCTCAGTTGGTAGATTGCTCGCTCCGTAAGTGGGAGGTCGTGGGTTCGAACCCCAGCCGGGTCTGACCCAAGACTTGAAAGTGGGTAGTTACTGTTCCTTCGCCAAGCACTCGGCATTACGAAATGAAAGTCACGGTTCTTTCGGATTGGAACTTAATATAAACGAGGTCAAGTGTCACGGTGGGCTTGGCACGCTAAAGAACACTGCTGTATAATGCCATCAGCGCAACGCACAGGCAAAATGTCTGTACTTTCGCCTATAGCTGGCGACGTCTCGATATAAGTGAAATATTCTGACTGGGACGTTAAACACCATTACTCACTCACTCCTTAATGGATACAAAAATTAATTTGTTAATTATGTATTTCCGGATTCCATTATATTCTTAAAGTACCGTGCAGCCATATAACCGTCCATTTAAACTCATAAAATGGATGTATGTATCTAATATATTAACTAATTCTAAACTAAAGAATTATTCAAAAGACAATTAAGATATTAACACGGTTATGGTGGTGGATGGTGTGCACGTATGTGTAGTATGTTTTATACAGCACGAGATCCAAGGCACTGTACTGAAGAGAACCATACTTGGTAGTGACATTGTTTATACTTTATAAATTAACTTCAATTTAAAATTGTCAATGCAGTGAAAGCTTCACCATGCCAGAACCTTTACTTTCCGCATATGTATAATTTATTGTGTAATGATAAATGCTTAGATTGCTGCTTTAGGTCAAAGTGTCCCAAAGTACTGCAGGAAACAGTGACATTGCCTCAGAATAGGATATCAACACGGTGTTACCAACTGTTTACCACAATATAAACATAACTATGCTCCAACACTTTACTTTACGACTATATGAAATCTACTGTACGTCTATTGAATGTTTAACCGAATATGTTCCAAGACATTGATTACAACACTTGGTAGTGAAGTTTCACTTTGTTCAGGCACTTTACTTTCCTACTGTATGATGGTATTGGTTTACATTGAAGCTTTAAGCCAATGTGTTCCAAGGCACTGGGGTTAATCATACTTGGTAGTGGCATTTAATCGTGGAATGTGATAAAATTTGTTTTATTGAATGTTTTATAAATGAAACGAAAATATTTGCGAATGTTGAATAAGTAATTGTTACTTATTCAATGTTGAACGCTGCAATGTTGAATAAGTAACGTACTTCAGGTATCCCATATACGAGTACCTATGATCTATAGCACTAAAACACCAATCTTCTTCCAGTAGCAAGCCAAACCTTACCAGCATCGGATTTGATCAAATCACATTTAACAGGGCTATAGTCTAGGTAGGAAGATTTCAGAATTGAGTATGTAGCTGATGCAGTCAGCATCATATGGTCAGTCAATCATTCAACACAGAAAAGACCTGACCATTTGAAGTAAGCACATCGACAATGATGCTTATGTGGCAAGCCGAGGCACACCCTGTTGCACCGATTAAGCATGTCAAGGCTAAGAACTGTGATAAAGTGTTTTCTTGCCCACAACAGGCACCTGCCATTGCTGTTGATTAACTGTTGTTTGTTCTGGAAAAACAAATATATTGGAAGTGGTCAGAATATTTAGGGGTATTAATACTGATCCGTTTCTGAGATATGACAATATAGAAAAAATATTAAAATGTAATTTGAAATTAGCTAGCTTGGTAATAGCTAGCTGTTGTCTTGAACACAAGCCTAATAACGTTTGTTAAAAACATAGCGGTAATGCAGGAAATAGGTAAAATCAGCAGACATGACCGTGTTTTATACAAAACCATTGCAAAACCAATTCTAACTAAAATGATAGCTGCAGATCACTGTTGAGACAAATAACAGTTTCATTATAAAAGGGCTACATGATCGAACTGAAAGTATTTTCGATCATCAAATCAAGAAAACTAATGTTTCATTATTCAAATGAGAGCAAGTCAAGAGAATTTCTAAGAAGAAACACAAAAAGTTGACTTCAGTTATTCTTGCAATTGTTATCTAATGACATAACAAAAGGATCATTTGCTTCACAATATCTATCATTTACTTGACCATACCCATCATTTACTTGACCATACACATCATGTACTTGACCATACCTATCATATACTTGACCATTCCCATCATATACTTTACAAAAACCATATTGAAATTGGCAAGAATCGGTATGCACTTGGCAGTAATCACCATATACATGTAATTGACTCTATCATCATATACTTGATAATAATAACATTTAATTGACAATTTTCATCATATACCTAGCAATACCTATCATATACTTGGCAAATATTCATCGTGCACTTCACAATATCCATCATCATTGAAACCTTCACCAATCTCATCCGGCATTAATTTGTGGTCTTGACACGCAGAGATTGGACGTTCTCATGTCAGATCAGCAAAGCAACTGACGAAGCAACACTAGACCTGTCTTTCCATCCCTGGATACAGACGTTGCATAACTGAATTCAACAAACAGGGATGCAAAACATTCAACCTTCCAGGTTTAGATAATCTGAGTCCAGGCAACCATTTGTAATGCAAACATTAGTAGCCCAGCTGAATTTTGGCGGAAACAGAGAGAAGAATTATATGACACTCGACAGCACTACCACTGGTTGCAGCAAAAATTGTTCCTTTTAAAATGAATTTTTTACTGGCCAATCGAGTAGATTTGATCAGTAGCCTTCTAAAACATAGACATCCACACTTTGATCATTTAAATTGGACAATGGCAAATATGTTGACATTCTCTTTAATGAAAGAAATTGACCATAAGGCATTGCATGAGATAGATGTACACAACCTCAGGTGAGCGCTAAGGTCCATGTGCCTCATGTTTCACTTGTGATCTATACTACAATGGTCAGTTCCAAAATGGTGAGACATTAACCAAGAAGAAAGCAGCAACATAAAGCAATAAAATACAACATGTTTTCAGTGTTAAATCTAGTTGTTTGTTTAGAAAGGGACATTTTCAATTTTCAATATCCTATAAAACACAATAACATCAACATTTTAACACGCAAGTAACGATCATTATAGCTCACTAAGGCTTTAAAAAAGGAATCATTTAGCGAAATAAGGAATTAATGACCCCATGGTAATTTCTAGAATGAACAAAGTAAGTTTATGAAATAAGACCAGCTAAGTAAAAAAGTAAGAAAAAATTAACAAGGATTTTTTTTTTAAAATTTCATTAATCGGCATGTAAAAAAATACTACATACATGTACACTGCACTCATAAACATATCAGTGTTGTATATAACATACTCGAACATGCCCAAAACATCACCACCATACTCGTGTTGTATATCACACACTACAGACCTGCACACTACATCCACCACCATACTCGTGTTGTATATAACATACTACAGACCTGCACACTACATCCACCACCATACTCGTATGGTATAACACACTACACACCCGTACACTACATCCACCACCATACTCGTGCTGTATAAAACATACTACACATACGTACACACCATCCACCACCATAACCGTGTTAATATCTTGTCTTTTGAATAATTCTTTAGTTTAGAATTAGTTAATATATTAGATACATACATCCATTTTATGAGTTTAAATGGACGGTTATATGGCTGCACGGTACTTTAAGAATATAATGGAATCCGGAAATACATAATTAACAAATTAATTTTTGTATCCATTAAGGAGTGAGTGAGTAATGGTGTTTAACGTCCCAGTCAAGAATATTTCACTTATATCGAGACGTCGCCAGCTATAGGCGAAAGTACAGAAATTATGCCTGTGCGTTGCGCTGATGGCATTATACAGCAGTGTTCTTTAGCGTGCCAAGCCCACCGTGACACTTGACCTCGTTTATATTAAGTTCCAATCCGAAAGAACCGTGACTTTCATTTCGTAATGCCGAGTGCTTGGCGAAGGAACAGTAACTACCCACTTTCAAGTCTTGGGTCAGACCCGGCCGGGGTTCGAACCCAAGACCTCCCACTTACGGAGCCAGCACTTTACCAACTGAGCTACCGCAGGGGTTGTATCCATTAAGGCATCCAAGACATTGAATTTCTTTATTTTCAAGATATTAAATGTAACACATGGTGCATTATTACTGATATAAAAATCCGCGACTTTTTCTCTATCCTAATCCATATACTACTTAGACATGGCCGTTTCCGGTACACTGGTGTCTGTCCGGTACACTGGTGTATGCGGTACCCTCGTGCCTGTACGCTGACAGACCCTTCTCCTTCGGCCGCCATTTCTATATTAGTTGAAATATATCGTTATAACGATTTAGTATATCGTTATAACGATTTAGTATATCGTTATAACGATTTAGTATATCGTTATAACGATTTAGTATATCGTGGTAACGATTTAGTATATCGTTATTACGATTTAGTATATCGTTATAACGATTTAGTATATCGTTATAACGATTTAGTATATTGTTATTACGATTTAGTATATCGTTATAACGATTTAGTATATCGTTATAACGATTTAGTATATCGTTATAACGATTTGGTATATCGTTATAACGATTTAGTATATCGTGGTAACGATTTAGTATATCGTTATTACGATTTAGTATATCGTTATAACGATTTAGTATATCGTTATAACGATTTAGTATATCGTTATTACGATTTAGTATATCGTTATAACGATTTAGTATATCGTTATAACGATTTAGTATATCGTTATAACGATTTAGTATATCGTTATAACGATTTAATATATCGTTATAACGATTTAATATATCGTTATAACGATTTAGTATATCGTTATAACGATTTAGTAAATCGTTATAACGATTTAGTAAATCGTGGTAACGATTTAGTATATCGTTATAACGATTTAATATTTTTTTCAAGTGTGTCCCTTCAGGGGCTCCGTATATATTTCCACATGTGCATTTTTCTCGTACATTTCCTTTAAATATCACTTGTGGGTTATAATTTATCTAAATATTGATGTATTGATCATGCAATGATGTCATCGCCGGTCTATATTCATTTTTTTATCTATTTCTTCGAGGTGGTAATAATCAAATCAAATTCCAAAATGCTCGCAATGATAAATTTAACCATGCGTTGCTGCTTGCATGCTGAACATGCAGAAGACCATTTTGACCACGCGATCTTCTGTCGTCTGCGTGCTAACACGTTACATATCGTTTTCTTTGAAGTAAAGAAATTAATTTCCAACCTCATTGGTCACAGATCAGGTAAAGTCACAAACAAAAAACTTCGAGAATTAGTCATGTTATCTACCCATCCAAATGTAAAATCTCACATTTCTGTAATTCTTTTAAAAATCAATGACATTTGCACTATTTAGCGTAGAAATTCATACACCATGTTAAGGGATCATCTCTCTAAATAATTTTCGCACCTGCAATATGAACAAAAAGACTTATTTAATTGTAACTATTTTATCTGAGAAACTGTTGGCGGTCACTCATGGTATAATATACAGTCTAGATTTTAAACAATACTAACTGATTTAAACTGACTTTGATTAAAAGAGTCAGTAATTCAGAAAACAGTGATATTATTATGGAACATAGAACAAAAGAATATTTGACTGCCGTGGGTGGCTTGAAACTTAAACAGTTACATTTTAATCTAGTGAAGTCTACGTTACACCTGTTTAATTATCAAAGAGTAACTCAAGTAATTGATTCTTGATTTTTTTTAAATTTTTAAACTTTTCTGAAGTTGAATTGTTAAAAATTATCAGATTTATATTAATTCAGGTCTTTCTTTATTTTTACTATTTTTGCTTCATTTGTGTAAATTATACACTTTTAAGATTTAATTTTAACGTATTAAAAGTTCTATCATGTTAACATTTCCACTGGGTTTTTTAAATGATGATGCAGCACATTTAAGAGCAAAAAAAGAATCAATGTGAAAGTTCTTAGCGAGGAACGCATATCCCTAAACAATTTCAATCAAGCATTTTTTTTAATATTTCGTCAAATAAAAAAATTGTCATTTGTTGTGAACAAGTTAGTTGAATGATTTGTCTTGCTAAATGGTGGATATCACGAATAAAAACAAGATATTAAGTTTTGGGGTTTTTAAATACGAATGTAGAAAAAATTTGCAATTGATATCTTGTATTTGTCAACAGCTAACGTAAATATGCCATCTTTTATTTAATCATTTAATACGTTCATTAAATATTGTATATTTTCATATACCATTTTTATTATATTTATAAATGGTGTATGGTAAAATTAAGACCAAGTTTTATTTTTATTTTATTTAAATTACACATAGGTTCCATCTTTCACTACAAAAAAGTACTTTCGTTTTCGTTTTGTTATACCATATTCGTCATGGTTATGACAATGCTGCGGTACTAGTATCTGACTGTTTATAATGCATATATTGTTTTATTGTCTTGTCGTCAATATAATCAGTGACTCATTAAACAGAAATTAGTAAACTAGATACAAATCAGAATTCTGTGATATAATTAAAATTTTAGTAATCTTTAGAGTATTTCTTTATGCGGTTTTTGTCGCGTGTGTAATGATGTTTCAGTGATTAATTAGTAAACAATTCGCACGTGTTCTTATCTACATCCATTCACAAATTTTCCGGCGGTTTTTACATCCATTTTATGCAAAGATTTCAGTTGCCAGTTATGGTTCACTTTCGGGTGTCTTTTAATAAAAGTAAAATAATCATCATGCGACATTTTTAACGGGAAACGAAATTTGAATAATTTTTAGAATGTTATAGAATAGACAACTATGTCTGCTCAGTAGGCAATACTATTGTATGAAAAGCATAAAAACGAATGCACACTCCCTCATACAACATATTTTTTCAATACCTTGATTTTATAAATTTGCTCCCAGCACTACTATTCCGATGGTCGTCTAGTGCCGTAAAATCAACACAGGTATAATATGTAATATACACGAATTTGCAATAAACTTAAAAGCTTCTTCTTGGCACCAACTGACACATCCAAAACACAAAACAATACAAGGTAATTAAATAGCCTGACAAGACAAAACAATACAAGCATCTAGGGACCACTGATACCTTTGGATGGACACTGGGACAAAAACCAAGTGGTGTGGTTGAAACATAAAGAAACTTCAACCATCTCACTTAGTTGTATACATTTAAAATGCCTTATTTTACCAAAACAATGAAACAAAGCAATATTTCAATTATCACGAAAATCTTTATAATATTTGTGTTGCCATGTGCTACATTTAAATTTTTTAAAATAACGCATTCAAAAGTAGCACATAACAAAATAACGCATTCAAAAGTAGTATATGACAATGCATTCAAAAGTAGCACATGACAAAATAACGCATTCAAAAGTAGTATATGGCAATTCATTCAAAAGTAGCACATGACAAAATAACGCATTCAAAAGTAGTATATGACAAAATAACGCATTCAAAAGTAGTATATGACAAAATAACGCATTCAAAAGTAGTATATGACAAAATAACGCATTCAAAAGTAGCACATGACAAAATAACGCATTCAAAAGTAGTATATGACAAAATAACGCATTCAAAAGTAGCACATGACAAAATAACGCATTTAAAAGTAGTATATGACAAAATAACGCATTCAAAAGTAGCACATGACAAAATAACGCATTCAAAAGTAGTATATGACAAAATAACGCATTCAAAAGTAGCACATGACAAAATAACGCATTCAAAAGTAGCACATGGCAAAATAACGAATTCAAACGTAGCACATGACATTACACAAAACAACTTCTGAAAAGTAAACTCGGCGACAGATTTGCCCATCAATTTAAAAATCACCCCAAAAAATTATGCGTTAGAATGAACGATCACCGACGATGAAATTTGAGCACATTTATTTTCCAGTTATTTTACAAACGTTAATTTCCTCGTTAGACAAACGCTCTGATTTCTATAATAATTTCATCATGATTGAGTTAATGTTGGCTTGTCGTTTTTACTTGATAACAAGATTGTGCAAACATCTAATTAAACAGATTATAATTACATTATCAAAAACCACAAAAACCAAAATATGAAATAAAATGGATGTGCATCACGTCCAAAACTGACGAAATAAGACTGAAGCACATTATGATAATCTTATGATCTGTGATTCCATTTATAATGTCACAACTTAACAATGCACCAAAAATATTGATAAACGTCATATTTATAATTAACCACGAGACAACGTTTAATTTTGTCCATAAAACTGACAATTTTACTCCTTTTTAAAAATGAGATTTTTGCTTGTTCGATTTTTCATTTGGTAAAGTACTTTTTATCTGTTTCTCTTACAGCGATCCACCAACTGGAATTAGTACATCACTGTATTAAGATATGCAAAAGTTATTTGTTTTAATTAATATGTTAAGATATCCGGATTGCCATACGGCTTATACATTTTAAAAACCACTACGTTTGTGATTAAGCTTAAATTGGTTTGCCTCACTTTTGAGACAGACTCTTGAAAACGGGATTGATCAACAAAAAGGTATGTACCGGTCACGACAATGGTCGCATGACCAGGGGTGTGTGGAAAAGAGTAAATTGTCATTGAAGTTGCTCAGATGCAGCAACCACTTCATCAAAGAACTAAAGCAAAAATGTTAAATACCGGTAAATATTCATCTGTTATCCACTATGAAAACTTTAATGTCAATGCAAGCAACTAGACTCTCCCTAGCCTTGCAAGTAAAATACTATTGAAAGGGTAAAAAAAATGAAAATAAAGTAAGTAAGTAAATAAGTAAATATGTATATTTATTTATTGAAACTTTTCTGAAAAAAGTCCTTATAATTAGTAGTATGCATGAAGAATCGCTTCAAAGAGTAGTATGTCAACACTCGTTGTATAGGACCAACTAAAACGATATTGCAGTTAAAGGTTCTTTCCAAATTTGTTTATAATACAACTAAAACCAGAATGCTACAAATGCCACCAGAAAGCTCACCTGTTTTGATTCACCCGGTCTCATTGTGAAAGTTGATGTGTTTAACATAGTTTGCAAGTTTTGAAAGGCTTTACTTTGCTTTTGGGATATTCGTTTGGACATGGAATTGGACATGCTTGTGTTTGATTTATAAAGGTTAAACCGAACGCTGACGCAGATAAAAACTACGCCAGGAATATGAAAACAACTCTTTTGTTCTCGCTTTGTGCAGTCGGGGTAGTTAAAAAAGTAATTACATAATCGAGGAAAAAATTATGTCAGAAGTGGGATTCGAACCCACGCCGGGAAGACCCGACTGCGACCTGAACGCAGCGCCTTAGACCACTCGGCCATCCTGACATGACATACGGGTATATTACATGTACTGGGTTAGTCTTCAAACCAAGTTCTCTGAGCTCTCTTAGTTTGGAAATGCTCAACTATCTCCTAAAATAAAGGGTTCGTTCCTGTTTCATTTTGGCTATATGCCTATCATTTTTCAGGCTGCAAGTTAAAGAGTAAAATAATCATTTACGATGCTGAACAAAAGTTGTTTAGATGCAAAAAAAATCTACTTTATTAAATAACCACAGCTAAAATGCTGAACAAATTGGAAATGTACATTTAGTCCGTAACTTTGAAAACTTCAATGTCATAGCAAGCTACTAGACGCTCTCTAGCCTTGCAACTGAATAATGAGTATTGTAAGTGTATATGTGTATATATGAAATGAAAAAATCATCATCGGAGTGTATCGTATGAGAGACAGAATCGTTTCAAGAAGTACCTGTAGTGTGCCAACACTGGTTTATATAGAAACGGTATCGAAGTAAAATCAATTTGGACATTGGATTGCAGTTAATTTAATTAAAACTAGAAGGCGATAAATTCCACCATCTAACGTGTTTGAACCCATCATTTAAAAGTTAAACCATAGCAGCGCTTAAACAGAAGTAATAGGCCTTTTTGCAATTGAGGTAAATTGGCTTGTTGTTATAATTAAAAAAAAAGTAATCGGCTCATCGAGGAAAAGTTATGTCAGAAGTGGGATTCGAACCCACGCCGGGAAGACCCGACTGCGACCTGAACGCAGCGCCTTAGACCACTCGGCCATCCTGACTTGGTAAGTTCAGAACGGCCGAGTAAGCTTCCAAACCAAGTTCGGTGGGAATAACTGGTCGACTATCCTAACTGAATATGTTGGTCGTCAATTGCACTTGGTTGGTAATCAATCATACATGTGACAAGGCCTACATCTACAGGTGTCCTTTTATTTTTGAAAAAAAAACTGTTTACGACGTCAAAAGAAAGTTCATCTTGAACATCGTTGAATATCATGGCGATTGACTAGACGCTCTCTAGCGTAATGAGTATTGTAAACGTGCAAAATGAAAATAATCATCGTCGCTATGTATTGGGCAGAACCGTTACGTCAACACTGGTTGCATAGGCTTATTATAACAATAGCAGTATAGTTAAAACCAATTTAGAAACTTGTTTACAATGTGCTTAAACCCAGATGGAGACAAATGACTCCAAATAGCTAATCTGTTCGAATTCATCATTCTTAAAGGTTGCCGGAAGTATGAGTTATCGTGGCCGGTGTGGCAATAATCTCAGTTGCGCGAAGTACAGGTGTGGCAAAAAATTCCAAAAAGTAATTGACTCTCCGAAGAAAAATATGTCAGAAGTGGGATTTGAACCCACGCCGGGAAGACCCGACTGCGACCTGAACGCAGCGCCTTAGGCCACTTGGCCATCCTGACATGACATGGTATAGTTCTCACCCGTGATGTTTGTCTTCAAACCAAATTCGTTGGTCTCTAGTTGCAAACTAGTAAATAGAAATAATAGCAAAAAGATATTTACATACAAAAAGTACAAAAACATAGAAAACTTTCTATATTATATACATATACTTGATAGAGTTTTGGTAACTCGGGGGGTGGGGTGGCTATGTATTAGCAAGCGTATGAAAATGAAAATAATTATCTATATAGACCCTTTTTCTCAGAAACGTCCTTATAATAACAGCATATAAGGCAGAATCATTTCCAGAGAAGTATGCCAACATTAGTTTTACGGCCATGAACCTCCCCTTTGAAGCTTCTTTATGATATATGAGTAGCTATAGTTTAAGAAACCAGAGGGCGACAGATGACACATCCGTTTTTCATGATTCGTCTTAAACTAAAACTCGAAACCTGACGCAGATGCCGGGGGGGGGGGTATCAGTTACATCAGGAGCATGGTGCTCAATAGCTCTGATGCACCTAGTGCATGCGACTGAGAAAAGGTAAAAACAAATGACGTTATTCAAAAAAGTAATTAGACCATTCAATCAAAAATTATGTCAGAAGTGAGATTCGAACCCACGCCGAGAAGACCCGACTGCGACCTGAGCCTTAGACCACTCGGCCATCCTGACTTGAGAAGTTCTCATAAATTTCTCAACTACAATGTAGTCTTCAAATATCTGAATTTCTTATTTCGGTGCTGGTCAAAAATGGATCCATCGTTTGTTGTTTGATTCGCAAGAAGCCACATCCGTAACAAGAAAGACTTTTATTTCTATCCTCCTCGAAATTTTGCCTGAAAAATAGCCGTTTTGACATTTGTGTGAAAATATCTTTTAAAAATTTACATACATGTATAAAATGAAATATTCTGTGACACTACCGTGACTAGTAAACAGGCGCTATCGCCCTTTCAAAGATCTAAACTTAATTGTATACAAGTGGTATTGTGGACATTCTCTCTCAAAATTGTGTAAATATTTGCAAATCAAAAAACAAACATACTAATCCATGTCCGAATAACAATCCAGAAGCAAAGTAAAAACCTTGGAACTGACAAGTCAGGTTAGACACGTGAACTTTAACCAGGGAAGTAAGGCCGGGTGCTCCGGAAGGGTAAGCACCTGTGATACCAAAATACATGTACTTATGTACACAACACAGTTTTCCATAGTAAAAAAAGTAAAGGTATCCTTTAGATCTCTACTTAGATGTAATAACCATGGTTATACATATCTCTTAGTTATGGTTCTCCGACATTAATTGCAGTAAATATTCAAAATGGTCAAAGTCAGTTTTTGGAGTCCTGTGATTCTGATAACCAAAAAATGACCATCAGCAAATAAATAATAATAAACATTGTGATGTTTTGACTGCAAGATAGTTAAACAGATTAGTAATTTTATTTATTTATTTTTTTTATTTATTTATTTTTTTCCAAGTTTTTTTTACATGTAAACCAATAAGAGTGTGATCAGTTTTAGACAATGTCAACAGTATACGACCGTTCCCTCGTTTTACTCCTTACGTTACCTACACTGACTATATGACTGTTTAATAGATAAGATTTTTAACAACACTATTTAAACAGTTTCCTAGAGGGGCTTATCTTATTTAATTTTTCAGAGTGCATCTAACAATATACCGAATCAAATGCTTTTGTAAAATCTAGAATAACAGACAAACATGGTTTAACATTTTCTGATTTTTAATAATTTTTAAATAAATAACGCGTAAACGCTGTTATATGCAATCCGTACATTAATTAATGGTCCAAGGGAAGTAACTGGTATAACACTATCAAAGGTCACCTGACTATCACGTGATATGCTAACAAATTTGTTTAACTTCCTGTTCATATGTTTTTCCAATGTGTTTTGTAAACAGAAAATAGCTTGTTTGTGAGACACAGTTCGTTACTAAACTTTTACTATGTAAATGCAAAGCCAAAGCATCTGTGCAAAAAACTGAAATGGCAGCCAGGGAAGTGAAAGTTTGTCTACTCGGGGTAAGATTTTAGTTGTATCACCAATCTCAAAATAATCAGATAATTTATCAGAATGTTGTGATAAAATTTGATAAATATTCAACTTTTCAGAGAGTACTTTAAAGTTAAATAAGGGTAAAATTAAGTACAATATTTTAAATTAAATAAAATTATGAGAAAAATCTTATTTTAATCTCTGTTCTCAATGGTTTACTTGACATCGTCACTTTATTGTAAAATAACATTATTAAAGGTGATGTCATCATTGGTGGTGTGACTTACATTGCACATATTGCCAATGGTGTTTTCCTAAGGTTACTACTCAATATAGGTCGTTATTTTCTTTTTTTTCAAATTGGACATCTAAAGTTTTAAAAGTTAACCAAACTTTAATATTACTTATTACATTTAAGAGCATATGAATTATATAACATCTTGCTATTCAAAATTTTAAAGCAACTTATCAGGGGCGGATCCAGAGTCTTGATAATGGGGGGGGGGCACAAGTATTCGCGAAAGGTGGGACCTGCTAGGGGGGTTGCTTTTTTCAGTACAAATGGCGCAATTTCCTGCAACTTGAACACTGTCCGAGAGCGTCCTTGTTACCTCACATTCAAAGTGGATCTAAACCAGTCAAAGAACTTATCAGTCTAGCTTTTTAAAAAAATTGTATTATTGACGCAGGTGGCTATGAGTGTCGGTGAGTTCATAATATCGATATATGTATCAACTGTACTGTCGAAATTTGTCGCCGTCGGTAACTTGTATTGTCGGTCTTTTTATCTGTCGAGGTGTAGTTGTGCACCGCAGATCCAGACCGACTCTTTTTTTGCGTTATATTAAAGGAGTTCGTTCAACCGTTGGAAGTTGTAGATCGATACGTCGGTCCATCGGAGGGATACCAGTGCTTTGATTTAATTTGATCGATAAATGGATGAACGTGGTCTGGGTGATCCAGTTGGGTTGATAAATCAAGCTCATCAGTGGAAAGTCTTTCTATTTAAAACCCGGTTCTAAGTTTGATTGATTATTGATTAATGGGGTTTAACTACTAAGTCAATAATGTTTCACTTATATCGAGACGTCACCAGCTATAGGTGCAGATGCAGAAATATTTACCTGTGCTTTGCGGTGATGGCATTATGCATTGTGGGTTCTTTATAGTGCCACGCCTACCGTGACAAGGAGCCTTGGTTTTTAAGGTTTGCCCGAAAGACCCGCACTCATTTTTTAATGCCGAGCGAACAGTCATTACATTTTTTTTCAATTCTTGGGTCAGACCTGACTAGAGACCAAACCCTCAACCTCCTTGACTTACGGAGCAAGCACTTCGCTACCAACTGACATGCCTGCTACATATACCGAAGGAGTAGGTCTCCCACTACCACCACCCCTTTTCCACACTTGTTTTAAATGATTAAATGAACTGTATGACATCCATCTGAACTTTCAAGTTAATTTTATTATATTATTAGTTTTAAAATGAATAGTTAGTCAGTTTCATCATTGTGTAATGCGCATTAAAGGTGCAACCGAACACAAGAATCTTGTCACTAGGAAAAAAAAAAAAAAAAAAAAAAAAAAAACACTGATTATTTTAGACGGATTTGTTCCGTAAAGCCGATAAACGGACGAATAGAATAAAAAGTCAAATGAGACAAAAAAATGTCCCATTAAAACCAATTTAAAAATAAAATGTACTGAACATCATGCTATAAAAATATACAAAAAAGATAATCTTGTGTGTCAAAAATTAGTTCTCTCTCTCTCCCTCTGTCTCTCTCTCTCTCTCTCTTGGCCATGTCCCTTGGTTTAAAAGGTAAATTAGATGAATTCACGTATGATTAATGAAATCGCTCTTCATGGAAGTCTCTTAATTAGTATTACTAATTAACGTTTCTTTCACGCCTCAGCGATCAGGTATATAACATTATCACCTAAGACTGGTCAGTACTACCTGGATTCTTTCATGCTTCAGCGAACTGGTAAATTACATCATCACCTGATTGCAATTTCCTACCTGTGTACAGGGATTAATTAATCAGTATCACTAATCAGCTAATTAACTGGTCATTACGGTGGTTGATTGACAATTAGCTGTGAGAGAGAGGGGGAAAAGTCGGGGCAACTGGGGGGGCACGGGCCCCCTGTGCCCCCCTGCTGGATCCGCCACTGCTTATATAAGAACACATATAAACAGTTTTGTCAAGTTTGTGAAGCACCATTAATATAGCTTGGAGTTCTCCATATACATTTCTATTGAACACTTTATAATTTATTTATGTTAATTAAAGAAAATTGGAAAATTGCAGTGGCGGAACCATGACTTGAATTTTAGTGGTCAAATTGAGAAATTTTAGTCATTCTCCCCAGAGCAAACTACCTTTATTCACCTCAGTAGTAATTTTAGGCAAACAAAATCACTAATGATAAAGATAAATACTGTCTAGGTTTCCACAATTTAAAAATTGTTAGTAGTCAAATTTCCAAAAATTTTGAAAATATAGTGCTTTTTAAAGTAAATTTTCACAAATTTGCTGAAATAGGTTACTTTTTGAAAGAATTTCTCAGAAACTAGTAGCCAATGGTGATTTTGGCTACCAGAAATGGAAACATAGTACTGTAAAGTAGCACCTTTAATTGTTTTTTAAGACAAAATATACAGTAAAACATTGTTATAATGCCACTTAAATATTTGCCACCTTGTTTATCACCAATGTTTAGAAGTCACAAAGTCTATATCATTTATGTTTTCTGTATAAATCTCTCTATTTATTCCAAAACCCAATTGATAATTGCTAAAATTGACTGAACAAATGATGGCAATGAATTAAGGTTTTACTTTAGATAATTGGGCATGATATGACCATCTCTTGTAACTTATCAAGTAAGGACTGCAATATGGAGAGGTTTCTTTCTGGTATAAATCAAGTTTTGTTCTTTTTGTAGGAGTCAGGTGTTGGGAAGTCCAGCATTGTTATGAGATTTGTGAATGACACATTTAAATCAGCATTAGAAAGTACCATTGGGTAAATATATATATATACTGAACATGTTTAGTTTAGATCTAAAACACAGTAACATAGCCAGGACCAATATTAAAACATTGATTAATGTAACAGAAATTGCAGAATAATATACAATTATGGACTTTTTAGTGGTTGTATATGGTGTGATATTCACCGGAAAAATAAATATTGATCGAGGCGACAGCCGAGGTCAATATTATTTTTCCGGTGAATATCACACCATATACAACCACTAAAAAGTCCATAATTGTTTTATTATATAATTTAGCCACTGCGGCACTTCGGTTGACAATGTTTTCTCAAACCTGTGACCAGGCAATCTGACTTTTTTACCGTTGTTAGATTTCCCTGCCCACCCTGGTTGATCACACTAAAATTATCCCGTATAGTTAGATTTATCTGACTTTTAAGTCTGATTTTATGAAAAAACAAATGGCATTCCGGATGAGACACAATCAATTACACACAACATTGTAAATTGATAATGCATAACGTCAACGTTCTGTGAAAAAAATAACAAGGCACAATCACTTGCGTACACTTAATTGATGACGTTCTAATCATTTTACGGAGAACGTCAACAAAAATCGATGACGTACACCGAATTTGATATTCACCGGAAAATCCGTGGTATATGATGTGAGATCCAATGATCACGTGTTACCGTTTTAGCCAATCATAAAGATGGAATTTATTAATTATATAATAAAAACAGTGATACTTAGATAACCCGCATATGACATTGACTTTATATTTTGACTTAAGTTATTTGAGGATTCTGATTTTTTTTAATTGGAGATATAAACAAATAACATGTAGAATAATGTCTTCAAGTTATCCATGATTATTAATAAAAAAGAACATTCAAGTTATCAAAGTTCTTCTGTATACATGTGTAGGGTTACCATTTCGAGGTCAAGGTTAACTAACATTGCAAACTGTAAGTGTATACATGTATAAAATTTGCTTTTTTGATTTATTTTTAGGGCATCTTTCATGTCCAAAAGAATAAATGTAGATGGGAATCATTATGTATTCCAGATATGGGACACTGCAGGTCAAGAAAAGGTATACAGCATATTATCATTGAATATACACCCATACTACATTTTTATGGGCCGGAGTATTACTACATTGGCTCCCTTGGTAGAGAGCTTGCTTGGTATGTGGAAGGGTGGGGTTTCAACCTCAACAGGGTCTGTCCAAGACTTGAAAGTAGGTAGTGATGGTTCTTTCACCAAGCACTTGCATGCGATTTAGCGATTTAGAAATGAAAGTCACAGGGTCCTCAGAAGAGACCTTAAAAGCCAATGTTAAAAACCAAGGTAAAAATTCTGCAATTTTCCCAATAGCGGGTAATGTCTCAGTATAAGTGTAATACTCTTGGCTGGGACGTAAAACCACATTCAATCAATCTATAGGCCTAAGCAAAAATAGAATTCTATTAATGGTGTTGGTTGCACATCTATACAGACTTTTGATATACTGCAAAAGTTCAAAGAAATTAAGTATGCAATAAGGTTGGTTGTTAATTATAGAGTGATTGGTACTTTTATATTTCATTTCTTTTTTTACGTCTACACAACAGGAAACACTGGAACTCCATAATTAAAATATGTCTGGAAAAGTAACAATTACAGCAGACCTGTATAATTGTAATGTATAAAGATTGCCTCAAGGCACTGATTTACACGGGTTTTATTTAGGGTTATAAACCAGCAAAACTATTATCTTTTCAGTTTTGTTTTTTGACTAGTGAGACTCAGTGCCAGGATGGTGTAATGTACCAAATTATGGATCTTTCTTACTGCTCAAATCCCACACATGAAATTCTAGTGTGTGAACATTTGTTAGTTTTCTTGGCAAGGGTATTAGTTTTCTCCACCATCAGAGAATTGACTGTCCACTAGCTGTATTTGAAATAAACATAACTCAAGTTAAAAACATCCTTCTAACCAATCACCCTTTACAAGGCAGTGTATTTGCTCAATTGACGTTTCGCCGACCACGCCCACAATGTTCCGACACTGGCCGCCAGCACAGCACCAAAGCAGCTTCAAGGCAACTTATGACGTACTAGTGTCAGTGACGTCATTAAACGGCACAATTCAGACCAAGTTTTTATTCTTTTTCCATGTAATTCAACCATGCCAGGCCTTTGTCGGAACATTGTGGGCGTGGCCGGTGATACGTCAATTACTAACATACTATGGCAATCCAGTATACAGTAAATCATTTTGTTCTAACTTTCCATACCATATCTACTTGGTATTTGGTCTTTATAAACAGAATTGCATGTACATGTAGTTAATATAATTAAACAACAGTTTAGAATGAAACTATTGATCTTCAAGACATTTTTGCATTTATATTGATGTATACAATGAATCCTGTGGTATCAAGTGTGCAGCAAATTTTTGAGGGTCATTGTGAAGGTATTTACTGTATGTAAGTGTACTCAATTTCCCTTCCAATCACATTACATTTCAGATTTTTAATAAATTTATATTTTACTTTTTATTACAGTACAGGTCATTAGCACCTATGTACTATAGAGGAGCAGCAGCAGCCATAATAGTATATGATGTGACAAGGGAGGTAAGTGTTTCTTAACTTGTGTGACTAAAGAGTTTTCAAACCAGATGTATATAAATAAGCATCTTTGTTAAGTTTTTGATGACAGTTCTTTCTGTAGGCAAATGTTAAAAGTCTTTCATAGAAGATTTCGATGTACTAAATGTGCAGGTGGAAACATGTGGCTAAGTAATTAAGGTCATGTGGTCACAATTGAAAGGTGTTGAGTTGGGGCCTTGGCCAAGCTATGTGCTATGCCCTTGTGCATGTTGTGCAAGACATTTTAATATCAAATTGCTCTGGTCCATCAAGCTGGCTAATGAATTGGCACCAACAAAATTGCTAAGGTTTAACATTGCAGTGGGTTATTGTCTCACACAAGAGGGGATGTTGTACTCTCAGTCATTACATGTCCGTGAAACTAGAATAAACACCAGCCTGGTGATCTTCTCAGAGTTTTAATTTTCTTAAAAAATTGTAGGTGATATACACCTTTCTTTTGACACTAAGAGTGGTTTCATGTAATATTTAGAAGTTGTTAAACTTACAATAATCAGAAAATTACAAGAGTAGCTTACCATTCTACAGCACCCTACCTCAAATCCCTGGTGGACGTTCATGTGTTTAAATTTTGGGTTTGTTATTTGGATATGTACTGGTATGTTTCTTTTTGATAAACATGAAGGATATTTAGTTGAACTTTGCTGGAGTTTGTTGGTGGGTTGACAGTGTAAGGGAGATAACTGCAAAACTGTACACTTTTGAGTATAGTTTCATTGTTTGTATATTTTACAGTCAACATTTAGAACAGTTAAAGACTGGATAAGAGAGTTACAGAAGAATGCTACTACAGATATTGTACTAGCTATAGCAGGCAATAAATGTGATCTGGAAGACTTGAGGGAAGTCAGGTTAAAAGGTACAGTTACCAGAGCAGGGACTAAGATTAGCAGGGACCCAGTAGCCTATGGACCCTAAAATAAGTTTGGGCCTCTAAATTAAACACATTTTAGCTATTTATTACTATTACAATTTTTTAAGTGAACTGAACCCCTGACTTAAATAGTTAAGCTTAATACCTGCAGTGAATGTATTAAAAAAGACCCTGTAACTAGCTAGATATAAGTTATACAGGGTTTTGGCAGGTTACACGGCCCCATATACCCTGCCAAAGATTTATGTACATTCATATTTGACAGGGTACATGGGGCCGTGTCACCTGCCAAAACCCTGTATACAGTATTAAGTTTTTGTCACCCTTCAAAGCGGTACTAGTTTGATATTTTTATCTTCCATTTCGTATTTTGTGTGACTTATGTACGTTGTCACCATGTTTGTTTACCATAATTATATGTCTGCAATATACAAGTTACTTCCCTTTTACCACTAAACATAGCGTGTGTTTATGTATCCCGGCAGATCTCCAAACATTGTTCTATGTACCCTGGCGAGTTAGCCAATCGCTATGTGAGAAATTTCTTTGAAGGGTGACAAAGACTTAAGAGGTCAGAATAAGAGATATGTTAATTATTGTACAGTTGGACTTGCCTTCATGGCCATTTGGTCATAAAGACTTATAAAGATGTCTTTGGAAGGAACCTTTGTGGCTGAGTCATCTAAAGCATGGTTTTACAGATCACAGCCCCTCTCATCGCCTAGGTTTGAATCCCACTCAGGCAGATCTTAGTGTGAGGAAGTTTGTATGTTCACTTGCAGAAGTCAGTGGTTTTCTCCAGGCACTCAAATTTTCTCCGAAATCTCAGAATTGATAGCCTAAACATAAGTGAAAAATCTTGACAAAGACATTAGTCTCCATTACTCCACTCCACTCCCCATCACTACCATTGATTTCAAATCCACTTAAGCAGAGCCTTTGTATTATTTAGTGTTAATCTGTAGTCACAAAATCACATATTTCAATTCTTTCTCATACACATACATTGTTGTATTTTGTAGATGTTGAAGAATATGTCAGTCAGATTGGTGCTATATTTGTAGAAACAAGTGCTCTTAGTGCTGTTAATGTTCCTGATTTATTTGTTAAAATTGGTAAGTAGTTTTGATGAAAGCTTTTACAAAGGGGCCTTGATGACTGTGTGGTCAAAAGTCCATGCTTATGGATGACAGCCCCTCTCACTGCTTTGGTCCACTAGGACTGATTTTTAGCTCACCTGACGGAAAGGTCATGTGAGCTTATGGCATAGAGCAGGGTGTGTATGTGTGTGTGTGCATGCATGTGTGTGTGCGTCGTTAACACCTATTTTCGTCATCTCTACAAGACAGATTTCAATGAAACTTGGTGAGAAGTATATATGGGCTGGTGCAATTCAGATTTGTTCATGGCGTTGCCATGGCTACCATAACTAGGTCAAGGTGACCTAGGGGTGCAAAAATCTTAAAAAAATCTTCTTCTCCGAAAATATTGATTGGAGAAAAAATCTGATGTGATATTTGGCTTCTCTAGAGTCTTAAGCCTATAGTTTGTTCATTTGTGAAATTCGGACAAAAAATAAGTTACCCGTTTTTGCGTTTAATTTTGAAAAAATCGTAAAATAGCTTCAAATTGTTATAACTTGACTATTTGACCAGATAATGATATGGGGTTTTCAGTTTTGACATCTTCTTGTTAGTATCTTCAAAATGAGGTCAAGGTCAATTGTGAAGGTCGTGACCTAATTTTTTTTTTACCTCTGATTATAATTATTATCTCGAAAACTATAAACTTTTTGTATAGGCATGTGTATAAGAATGTTGTAGGTATTGATACAACGATCATTTTGATGTATAGAAAAAGGTCATTGGTTCAAAGGTCAAGGTCACATATGCGAAACAATACCGAAATGGTTAATTATCTTGAAACTATAAACTTTTTGTATAGGCATGTATATTTGAATGTTGTAGGTATCGATACAACAATCATTTTGATGTATCGAAAAAGGTCATGGGTTCAAAGGTCAAGGTCACAGATGTGAAACAATACTGAAATGATTAATTATCTTGAAAACTATTAACTTTTTGTATAGGCATGTATATTAGAATGTTGTAGGTATTGATACAGTGGTTATTATGATGTTAAGAAAAAAGTTGTTGGGGTTTAGTATTTATGTTTTCTTTAAATCTATCAGCTAGCCATTAGTTATCAGGTGAGCGTATCAGGCCCATGGGCCTCTTGTTTCATTAAGGGTTGTTTTGATGAAAGCTTTGTGAAGAGGGCCTTGATGACTGTGTGGTCTAAAGTCCATGCTTATGGATGACAGCCCCTCTCACTGCTTTGGTCCACTAGGACTTATTTTTGCATTAAGGGTTGTTTTGATGAATGCTTTGTGAAGAGGGCCTTGATGACTGTGTTAGTGCTTCAGCCAGGCAGCGCCCTTGTGCCATTCACGCATGATTTTTATTTTTGGCCCAATTTTCAAAATATCATGGTCCAAGATTGGCGCTTTAAAATAGCATCCTATGCAATATTATTAAACATGTTAGCCAAAAAAATAATTATCTGATCTGAAAATCGTAAAAATCAATTATCGCAAAAACGTAATGAAAATGTCTGGGAATAAGCCCAGACAACGTAATGGTAGCCATATTGGCTTCCCTAGAAACAAAGCGCTTGGTTGACTCGGATCGGAACGAATGCGATTCACTTCTGGCAATCACACTTCCGGCAATCACTGTAAAAGCAAAAGTACTTGTTAAGAGGAACAATGTCCAAAAGAAAACGAATTCAGCTCCCTAACGTAGCGTCGCAAAGATGATACATCTAGTGTACAACATTCTGATAGTGATTAAAAAAGAAGTTGAAAGCGAGTCTGAGGGTGCACGTGGTAAAAATGTCACCACAGCATGAAAACTTGTAATTGGTTAAGATATGTAAAGGACACGGGGCAAATGTTTTGCAAAACTTGTGAACTTTCTTCTAAGAAGAACACAATGGAGTTGGCCCACATTTTCAAAACTTATGCGCCAACTGGCCCACATACATGGAACCCTAGCTGAAGCACTGCTGTGTGGTCTAAAGTCCATGCTTATGGATGACAGCCCCTCTGACTGCTTTGTAATAAGTTCCACTAAGACCTATCTCAGCATGAATGTTGGTTTGCTTGCCCCATATCAATGGTTTTCTCTGTCCACTTCAATTTCTTCCACCATCCCTAAACTGACCATCTCAATATAATTTAAAATTCTTGAATGGAACATAAAACTCCATTACTCCAATCCATTCAACTCGGAAGACGGATAAATACTGAATTTGTATAAAATTGTTTATTGAACATCAGTACATGTATTAAGAAAATTAGGTAAGTAAAATATTTAAACACTTAAATTACTACTTTATTACTCAGGTCCTATTTCTATGTTTCCATTCTTGGTAGCCAAATTCACCATTGGCTACTACTTTCTGAGGAATTCTTTCAAAAAGTAACCTATTTTAGCAAATTTGTGGAAAATACTTTAAAAAGGACTATATTTTTACAAATTTTGGAAATTTGGCTACTAATTATTTTAGATTTGTGGAAACCTAGCTATTTGAAATAAAACTAATGAGCTTTAAATCATAGACAATTCTTTTGTTCCTATTAAAATATGACAAGTAGTGGTACCATCATTTTCATAATTGAAAAATAAAAAACATTTAAAAAATACTTTTGAACAATTTAGACAATTTTATATTTTCAATTTTTCAGCCAAAAAGTTACCTGTGGATAACACATATAACAATCGAGCAAGTAGTACATTAAATTTGAGACAGTCACGGACAACTGATCAGCCAAAGAAGTCTTGTTGTATAGGACAGAACAAGAGAGACAACTCTTGACCAAAGATATTACATAGATACACATAATAACATTCCATAATCAGTGTCTTTCATTCATTTTATACTTTTATATATATTTATGTGTATTTAATTTTAATTCTATTTTATGTGTATTTTTTAAATTCTGTTCTAAATTAATTCATTGTTAGTTGTATGAAATTTTATTCCTTGATGCATGTTCTATAAGCAAGACATGACTGATCTTATATAGGTTTGACTAATGAGTTAATATTTTTGCAAGGAAGTAAACAATTATTAGTTAAGTGTTGATTCTTTTTTAAAGAAAAATTAGAATCAATGCTTTTACGATAATTAAATTTTCTTGCATTCAAATTACATATTTAACACTGAAATTATTTTGATTTTTTTATTATGCAATAAGTAAACATAGAACTGTGTGTAGATATTGATGTAAATGTAGATAAAAAAAACAAATCATGTATTTTGATATTTATTGATGAAATATTGTAAACTTGTGCTCAATCCGCACTTACCCATCATGCCATTAGGTTATTTCTTCACAATATAATTGATTGGCGTCGCGACAAAAGGGACCTTATCTTTTTGACGTCACAATCGAGATAATCGACGTCAAAGTTTTACTTTTTTCGCGCTGAAAAACACGGAAGTCGGCTGTGATTCTTATGAAGACAGCAGGTGTTCTTTCATTTTGTATTTAAAACTGCAAGACGTTTAAACCTGCAAACTACTGATACATGAAATTTGAGGTAATTTAAAATAAAATGTTAGCGTTTTATATTCCACAATTATATTAAAAAAACCCGCATTTAAAGTTAAATTTTATAGGCTTTCCGAAGGCTGACTTGAGAGAGAGAGAGAGAGACAGACAGAGATAGATTGACGGTCATAAACTTGTATGTTATCATTTCACTACGCAGATTTTGTTCAGTAATTTAGTTATTAGTTCGCTGAAGGTTTTGTAATTTTATATTAACTTCAAATTGTACTATTTATAGAATACAATCCGTTTAACTTTGTTTGAATTATTCTTGTATTTTACTGTTTTAAATAAGTTAAAAAATTATTAACAATAGACCTAATTTTGGAGTCGGGATAGCATTTGATTTAGACTAGATAACTCACAATACGTAATGCTTCTAGAATACAAAAGTGGAACAGTCATGAAAAAAATCGAATAAAATCCAATCACTAAAATCTTTCTAGATTTTTATTTTCAAAAAGATGACATAATTAGATCTTCTTTGCAAGAAATCGAAAAACTTGTTTAGTAAAACAAAGTTCTAGAACTAGTCCCTGTGCTGATACAGGAACTGAATAGGAAAAATGTAGCCTGCTATTTTCCTTATATGTCACAGGTTAAGTTTTTTTTAGAAATAAAGTTTAAGAAATCTATCAAATAAGAGGTTATAGTAAAAACTCCTCGCTAGCGATCATCGGAGAGTTCCCCACGTACTAAGCATGTTTATATGAATGTCTTCTTTCACGTCCGTGCTGTGGGGTCATAAATTAGATCGACATTTAAATCGTTCGCCACAACAAGTAGGGTTACACATAATGTTTAAATTGAAAAGTGATTCTTGAATACCACGAACGCAATTTAATGTTTTAATAACAATAAGGCAGTTCCGTGCCTAATATCACAACCGCATTTTAAATAACCATGTATATAACGGCTTTGGTAGCCAAGTTGGTAGAACTCTCGCCTTTATACTTATAGAGCTTGAGCTCTAGGTTTTGATTTCCGGTCCGACCTCGCATTTTTCTCCTTTAAGATTCAATAATTATCATTACCCTTGAAAGTAGCAGACTGGTAATTGCTTGACATAAAAATGTCCATCTAAGGGAATTTGGGTGCGAGATTTCCCACCTCCCATATTCTAGATAGAAAAACAAGATTATAATGCAGTGGTCTGGTTAGTTCGGTTGGCAGACCACTTGCCTATATGATGATAGATGTCCCGGGTTTGATTAACGGCCCTCCTGTTAAAGGAAAAACTGGAAATGACATATATTTAAATAAGTTACGGAAATGGTTTTGATACTGGCTCCAGTTTCACAGTCATCTCTTCATATAGATTTTCCCTGACTTAAGTCTGATCACTTTTGACTATGTTTTATCGTGCTCCAAATAATAATAATAATAATAATAATAATAATAATGCCTTAAAATAATATTTTGAAAACTTACAAAATTACTCAGATTTCAAATTTGCCAGATTTTTAGGAAATCTTAATGTAAAATCTTTTCTAAGTAGCGCTAATTGGAACTGGAAATTATTTACTTTGCTATTTTAAAATATAACAAATATAGTGTATCCATGCCAAAGACACTAGTGAACACCTAAACCAATGAATTAGCAAAATGATTAAATGACGAATTCCATACAAATTTTCGTATTTTGGACCGAAATATATGTTTTTAGCAATGTTGTAGCTCGAACCTCGGTCGAGTTTGACCAAGACTTGAAAAAAGGTAGACTTTACTGTTTTATCGCCAAGCACTCGGTATTTAGAAAGTAAGTCGCGGGGTCCTTCGGAAGAGACCTTATAAACCAATGCCTCGTGTCACGGCGGGCATGACACAAAAAACCCTCCCTGCACATTGCTTTATGCGCACTACAAAGGTAAAAATGCCTATTCACCTAAAGCTGGTGACGTCTCGATATAAGTGAAATATTATTGGCTGGAACGTAAAACCCTATTCCTGAACCAACCGACGTTTTAAGAGTGTTGAGCCGATATATACATCACGTACAGATGTATATTATGTTTTTCCACGTGTTATTCAAAGTTAGAACCTTATACACATACAATAAAGTTTCCACACAGCACGATCTATTTCAAACAGAAATTTAAAAATGTGAAATAAATAAAATAAAAAACATATATATATAAGAATATTTAGCATCACAAAATGCGGAAAAGTTCAAAGTTGTACAAACAGTTAAAAAAACGACCGGCTTAGTAGGTTGTCAAGTAGTGATGTGGATAGACAGGAAGCATCCGGGTTTTGCCGTATCTGGGAGATCGGGATTTAAACCCAAGCCGGGTATGAAAATATAAAATAAAAGTAGGTAGTGCGTGGTTGTTCTCTCGCTAAGCACTCACTAGGGTATTAAAAACGAAAGTCATGGTACAAACAAAGGGGGGGGGGTGTTAAATACACTTTGACAATGCAGTTACGCGATGTTACAGTAGTCATTATTTGATATTTTCATACCACTGAGAGACAGTTAGAGATATAACAATTTTAAAAATTCTTTCAAAATAACAAACTACGTCAAACGACAGTGTCAGCAAAGCATCTGCATCGAGAGCGATAGGTTTCTAAACCCTGGTAGGGTCATACATAAGGCTTTCAAATTTGCGATTCTGTTTCCTTGCCTAAAGCTCAGTGTTAAGAGGGCAGAGTATCGCCTGGTGTAAGGATTAGTGGTAAGCCTTACTTTGGCGTACTGACTTTGTAAGCTTGCACCTTATAATTAAAGACCGATCAAAAACACACTCGCATATACACGAAATTATACGAAATAGCGGTAATTGACGCCGATGCTATTGTCATGTGCTACTTTTGAATTTTTATGAAATAATATACAGTAAAACCTCGTTATAATGCCCCTCGATAACTTTGCCACCATGCTTATCGCCACACTATTTTGAAGTCCAAAAATCCATTTTGTTTATGTATTTCTTTATGAGCCTCCCTCGATTTATTGCCAAACCCCTTTATAACGCCAAAATTTGACTGAACAAATGGTGGCGATGAATCGAGGTTTTACTGTAATTCAAAAGTAGCACATGACACTATGATAATCAATACCTAAAAATAAAGTCCGAAAGTAAAACATTATTATTTTATAAAAAGACTAACAATTTTTATTATAATCATTATATACGAAGATTAATTTTAACCTCAAATTGTGTGTTTTAATCGATCTTGTACAAAACAAAAAATAATTAAATAGACATTTTATGTTTATTTTATCACAGAGGACTCTTTGACAACATTTGCAGCTCTGTGGGAAACATGATGTTTTTCAAATTGTCTATTCACAGAAACCAGTCTTCTGCAACATTTTCGACTTTTCAAACCAATGCTCTAGGTGAAAAAAACTGTGTAGGAAGCTGTTTAAAGTATACGATAGACCACTTTCATTTAATTTTAATGCCTATGCATTTGACTTTATCAGAAATCGTTCCAAAGATGAACAAATTATTGGGTGAGGCAACACAATCAGTAAAAGTTGCCAAACCAAATTCCACGTGCTGTAGTAGTAGTAAAAACCCGATGTAAATGAAAATGCTATATGAGACACATCACATGGAAGAACATAAAGATAAACCTCGTTGCTAGGCAACACATTCTAGAAATCATTTACGTTTTTTGTCCATTCCTAAGATATAAATGAATGAACTGATTTTGAGTTTTGAAAAAAGTCGGGAAAAAACGTTTCATCAAATTAAAATACTAGTATTGTACTTCTGACCTTCGAGCATGTGCTTAGTATTTGCGAGAAATGACACGCGAGAATGACTTATGCATGAATATCATCAGGCAGAATGGGGATGGCAGTTTGGGGACCCTTTTTGCCTATCGTTGATTGAGTAATAACACATTGTAATTGTTACAATAACAATTCGATATTAATGGTAAAACTGGTACAATATGTAATTGTTACTGTTGTTGCTGAATGCCCGATCTTTTTTGTTAACATATGACAAAACTATAACTCTGCATTGAATTCTTGTTTCATGGCATATAAACAAGTTCCAAGTCAATTATGTAGTTGTTTCTATAAAAAATAGTTTCTTTTCTCTTTCACTAGTATTTTTGTAAATTCAGAGTAGTTGTCGAAAATATTTGTCAGTATAGATAGGCATTAATGTTACATAACCATCGCTGTTAATAATGGCTTAATAGTTGCTCTTTAATATTCGTAAGCCATTAGTCTGGTCATAATCATTCGGTTACAAGTCAACGATTGTGACGTCATAAAAGGAACCCATAGCAACAAAAATAGTTACCCTAGAAACCCAAAACTGCTTTTATCTCGAAGAGGAAATGTTGAACTATAATAATAGACAAAAACACGAAAATGTAAAATTTTGACCTTAAGGTCCCTTTTCCCGCGACGCCAATCAATTATATTCTTTGGTATTTTTGTTGTGAGGCAACACCAAAGAGCTAATGTCTTTATGACAAAACAACCATGTGGGAGGTTTATAATTTGTACTCAGACAAATGTTAATGATGTAGCAGTTAAGTTAGCAGGGGAGATAAGCTGTTGTTCTGATTGTTTTTGTTGATTGTTAAAGTGTGGTGTGTTAAGTGTGGTTATGGATTTTATAGTTATTAGCTTACTGGTATATTTGTTATTGGCAGAGGATTGATATTAAATTTCATTTGTTTACCGTATTTCAAAAGAATTTTTATTTAAGCCAATTTAACAAACCAGAGCTTATCATTTAACTTTTGTAAATTAAACACCTCAGTTTAAGAATTCAAACCGTGTTTGAATCCATGTATAGGAATCACATCACTGTGACTGTCCATCTCACTACCATGTCTATCTGGTAATTTTTATCCTGGTCATTACTCATTGCTGCTTTTGATTATAAATCATTCCTCTGGTCCTAGGCTGTATTATGACCTTGAAGGTCATGAATCAAGGACTACTTATACATCAAGCTTAGCTTTCCATATTTGGGGTTACAGGGTTAGGGGTTTATGTCCCTCTTGGATAATTCCAGTTTCTTTTTGTTATTTTTACTTCATTTACTTCACTTTTCATTTTCTGTTTGTAATTGTTTGTCTTATTCTTCTATAACTATATTTTAGAATATTCAAGTTTGTTGAAATAGTTTTTTGAATGCTCAAAGTTAGTTAAGTGTGTATTAAATCATGAAATATCGGTTTTTGTTCGATCAAAAACAATTAAATTTACACCAAGGTTTTTTGCTAAGTAAATAGAATCATGAAGAAGTCTTGATTGACAGGTTTAGAAAAGAGCTTTAGCCTCCTGTGACAAATTTTGTTTAATATAATGTATAATTATGTAAAATGTATCCTTATTATGTATAACAATGCAATATTAATAGACTTTTCATTCCATCTTATGTTGAATTCTTTTGTACATTAAATATCAAATTGACATGTAAATTTCACTGGGCTATTACACAGTTACAAACTTGTGCATATCATAACTATGTATATATTATTTCTAAAATTGTCATTGCCAAAATATAAGATGGTTGTATTTTACCTACTGATGTAATGTAATACATTGTAGTTAAACTGCTTGGCATTTCTCGAAAGTTACCATAAGTTTTTTGTTGGAAACTGTTTTAGGTTTCCATGCAAAGTTCATGAATTATGCAACAACGAATATAGACTTATCATTATTTTACTGGTATAATATGTAATTTTACAAGTATGATTTCATGCATTTTTTCTTGTGCTGAAATATACATGTAGACTTTTTATTTATCCAGCTCAAAATTTGAGCCTTAATGTTTAAATACATTTGTTTATTTGCAAGGAAAATGTGTCCTGTAATATATTTTCACTTGAAAATGTGCATGAATGAGTGTTGTTATATATTTGAGTATAACAGTAATGTTACCATGTGTAAATGAGTTCCAGTGCTGTTTAACTTTATATATTGTTTAAAAGGAACATGTAGAAATGTAGAAAATCAGAATACCTATATAACCATGTCATAATATACACATGATACAAGTGCATGTATAACTAGAAACGTAATATCATTAAAAATTGGCTCTTGTGGGCTATTGCATTATGTCTTCATCTGTCATGCATCATGTGTAAACTTTTTATAATCTTGCCCGAATTTAATTATGATGTCGAGGTGAAACGGTAGTTCAGAGTTGATCAAATGAAGGGGTTATGCCCTCTTGTTTATTTAGATAAATTATTATTATACATGTACAATTGATATTTGCTCAATCGTAAGATGGTTTAACATGTTTCCAAATAGTTCTAACTAGTACTGGTATACTGTATAAAAAGAAACATTAGCGGTTGGAATTTTTCACGGTTTTGATCTTCTTAACTATTTGGCGGTAAGTAATTGTCATGGTTCTGACTGTAGGTAAAGTGTACCAATGGAAATAAGAAATTTTCGCTGAGAAGATATATTTGCGATACAAGAGTTGCCGTGAAAAATTGCAAATATATTTTCCTCTTTTTTCTTCTTATACAATATCATATTTTATACTTTTGATCATAGTTGTCAATAAAAATGTATTTATCAATAAGGTGAATATCTTAGATTCATTTATATTTTTTGTAAGCTACCATTAAACTTTTCCAACATCCCTTTCAAGAGGTTCATTTTTAGGAAATATATGGAGGTTATTCTGCCTTATTCAATTTCAAATACCAGTACACAGTTACTACTTACCCTTGTATAACACCTGACATCAACTCCTTGGTGGAAATTTGTATGTTTAACTTAATTTGCCATTTTTCAAAGTTTTACTTTGCATTATAAATTGTGATTTGAACATGGATTGGTTTGCTTGTGTTGGGTCAAGTAACATATAGCAACATTTCTGCTCAAAAAGTAGAAGGCAATAAGCATGAACCCCAAAAAAACCAAACAAAAGATATCAAGACAAAAACCAAACCATATAACAATTGCAATCACCCGTAAACAATTAGTTTTATATACCCTGTGTAAACCGTTATTGTATAACATTCCATTTATGTTGATAGAGAGTATCCCCAAGTCTTCAGGTATATAGAGCAATAATTTAAAAATTTGAGTTATTTATTTATTATGAGTCTATATTTTGTAAAAACAAGAAGTATTTGTATTTGTGTTTATTTTTGCATGCTAGTTCATATTTTGATATCTTTTGAGATCCCGGATTAACTGTCTGGATGTCTCTTGTTATCTTACCTTGATTTGAAATCATATCATAATCATTCACACTTTCTCATGGATTTTATATATATGGAATAGTTACTTATTTTACTCTTGTTTTCTGTTTCATTCTTGTTGATATCTTAAATGAGCAAAAACATCGACCTGTCTGCATGACCCTTAATTTAAATACATGTATTTATTCTGGGCCAGTAAATTTATATATAGGGAACATAAGTGTTTAATTTGTCTACCTAATGAAAAACACTACAATCAAACCTGTCTATAAATGCCACCAAAAGAAACCATTAAAAGTGGCCTTTATATACAGATTTAAATAACATGTCGAATAAAAAGCAATTAAGATATTTATCGATTTTACTGATCATTCAAAGCAGGTGATCCTTACATTGAGATAGTCTTTAAGGCAGGTTTGACTTTATTTTCAAAGAGTAAACGGGTACATTGTTTTTATACTAGCTGTGAATCCTAGCACTACTTATATATTGGGATGATCCTCAAATATAAATATCCTGAATGAAAGGTCAGTTGATAGATCGACGGCCATGCCCACAATGTTCCGACAAAGGGCGCCATCACGGTAACAAAGCAGCGTCACGGCAATTAATGACGTACTAGTATCAGTGACTTCATTAAACGACGCAATTCAGGCCGAGTTTACATTCTTTTAGGGTATAAATCAAGCATGCCAGGCCTTTGTCAGAACATTGTGGGCGTGGTCAGTGATACGTCAATTAGACAGGTCAATGTTGTTTGCCTATGTCTAATATTTAAAATCATGACAAAATTGAATTAAATGTCTTAAGTTGTAAAGATGAGTTAAGGAGGTTCATCAGTGTACCACATGATTAATAACCATGACAATTTTGCGGAACATTTCGGATTTGTTAACATTGGAAATTCTCCTTATAACCTCGATTTTACAAGGCACCTTTAACAGACAATTTTATATTCATTACAAATGTGTTTCACATAATATGTGATAGTTATCAGGTGGTAGACTGGTGAATCACCTTATATACAGACAAACCTTATTTAAAGGTCACCTCTATACATGGGCAATCTGCTTTTAACGGCCAGTGAAATTTTATCTTGATTGCTCTTTATATGAATCTGTATATAAGGACCAACTACCCATAAAGGCAACCTTTGCTGGTTCCCGTAGGGGGCTTTTATAGATAGGTTTGGCTTTAATACATTCCAAATTTAACCTTGAAGATTATCCTATTATGGTTGTTACTGTAATATTCATTCTTATACTCCATTTGTTTTTTGTCAATTTCAAACTCTTTAGCTTGTATTGTTATTAATGTTATAAATTAACCTTTCTAAAACATTAATTTTTGTTGTTAAATTTTATTTTAGAGCTAGTTCTCTTGGTTTTGTTTATAATAATTTGTAATACCGGTATATTAATTGACACCTGAAAAACATGTTTTTGACAAAAGACTGTTTGTACCTTCTAAATCTTGAAAACATGCACGTGTTCTCAAACTTTATTGTATCTTCTGTATAGGTCGCACACAATCTGATCCCAGAGTGTATGTTTTGGGCCAGTTTATTATTGAAAAGAGACGACTGACAACTATCAACAACACTTGATGTTTTGATTGCGCTATATCCTTACAAAGTTTTGTATAACTGTCACACCTATAACTCTTTACAGATTTCTTGTTTACTGTGCAATCAGATTGTGTACGACCTATACCACAATCATACCGGAAGCTGTTTTTGTCCCTTGACTAATCTGTTAATATCGATCATTTTGTAACATGCGATATAGATGTACCAAGTTGCAACATTGTTTGTTTATTTTTAGTATCTGTAAAATTGTTTCATACCAACACCACTTCTGATATTTAGATTACCCGATAATCAGTGTGCCACTTTTTAAACAGAACTTCTGCCA
Organism: Anadara kagoshimensis; assembly: GCA_021292105.1. Classification (NCBI taxonomy): domain Eukaryota; kingdom Metazoa; phylum Mollusca; class Bivalvia; order Arcoida; family Arcidae; genus Anadara; species Anadara kagoshimensis. The sequence continues at coordinate 44,998,560 of CM037875.1, forward strand.
TAGAATTGAGTAAAAAGGAAAATGCCAAAATTTAGCAATCCAAATCGAGGATACGACATAACAAACAAGATGGACACTTAACTAAGACAAAAGGTTCTGAAACGCTGATTTAAATAGCTTACCTTTTCCTGTGAGTTTGATTGGAGATGTTTCCTCGGTCAATATAAAAACAAACATACTAATCCATGTCCGAATCACAATTCAGAAGCAAAGTAAATACTTTGGAACTGACAAGTTAGGTTATACACGAGAATTTCCACAGGGAAGTGAGGCCGGGTGCACCGGAAGGGTAAGCACCTACTGTTTAGCTACACCCGTTACGTGTGTGTAATCAAATTGTGTGAAAAGAACATGGAACTATGCGACATCAAATATATCCAGGGCCATCCTGGACACAGAGACATTATTTGAATGATTTGGGAATTCATTATTTCATTGTTAGAAAAATCTTATTTGTGTCATGTACATTGCCCAATAAGTCTGTACTGGTATAATTGTTTAGTCGGTACACTTACCCTCTAGGTTTGTAAAATAGAGAATTAGAAATTAGGTCGTAGTTAATGATTTAATAGTTCCTCCGTTTCTTAATATGTGCACAATTTGCTGTCACACTACAAGATTTCTACCCAGCACCGGTCTCCCAAAGAATTCTAAGTTCCAATTTCACTTGGGCAGATCCTAGTATAGTGTAAGGAAGTTTGACAGTTTGCTTGCCGAAAGGTCATTTGTTTTCTCCATGCACTCCTTTTCCTCCACCATCCATATATTGACCATATCTATATAAGTGAATCTTGGCTGGGGCGTAAAACTCCGTTACCCAACTCCAACTCTTTATCTGAAGTACAAATGTACAAGAAATGCAGTGTAAAATATGAAATGACACACACGCTACACATTGGAGCTTACATGACAAAAGAATGTTACCTTGCATAATAAGCATTTCTTTTACAACTTGCTGTAGGTCGCAAACATCCTGTGATTGCCTATCGTTTCTTTTTAAATTGTTTCTTTCGTACCAGCAGTTTATTATCCATGTTCAGAGAAAATATAAGACCTGCATTTTATTTTGTCCTTTTTAAACTGCAGTGAAAGGACCGTCTAGTCATTTATGGTAGAGACCAGGTATTTTGTTTCATATTGAAGACTTCATCATTATTAATTACATGAACATCATTATATAAAGTCTGTTAAACCGGAGATGATTGATGTCTTGGCTGATGTATATTAGTAGTATGTTCTCTAATCTCGTTTCCATCTAATCTTTCTTTTTCATTAAATACACTTAGGGGAAAGTAGACAGAAAGTTGTAACTGAATACTGTAATTGACAATAGCTAATACTACCATGGTTATATTGGAGACGTCATGCATATAATTGATAAATGTAAATCAAAATGCTATAGAGATATCTCCAAATAAATACGTTTGATTAAGGGATATCTCCAAATATTTCATTATATGATAACACACCCATTTGAATATGTTACAATAAACATAAAGTACAATACTAGTATATAGACTAGAAAAACTGAGCCACAAGCTCACAAAAATACCCCCCCCCCCCATAAAAAATCCATCGGATCAAATTTTTAAATAGGAGGTGCACATCTACATTATATCACAAAGATTGTGTGAAAGTTTCATGAAAATCCGTTGAAGGGTTTAGGAAGAGTTGCGGATAAGAGATAGGTACACTAAGGTGTAACGGAAGGACGGACGGACATCCCTATCACTATATACCCCCACTTTTTAAGCGGGGGGTATAATTACAGAGCGAATACACTGAATAGAGAAATTATTCTGCTTTTATCACCATCCGGCACAATTGGGAAATGTTTGCTAGTACTTAATTTGGATACATTAGACATTTATGTTCCTTTTGGAATTTTTATTTAGAAATTAGAATACAGAAAATATATGAAAACAAATATATAGATCTTTATTTTAAAAAAAACAAGGATAAGTATATGCAATATGGTGTTCACCAACCTAACCGTACAAGATCAGGTTGAACATATTCGACTTCTTCAGACGAATTCATTCCACTCATGTCCATATACGGATCAGCGTCTGTATCAACAGAAGAGTTTGTAAAGTCCGAATTCAGAAACTCCAGATCATTGAGTGATTTACTTCCAGTGTGAATAATGTCCGACTTTTTCTCGAAATTCTGAAATGATTGGGTAGTCGACGAGTGTTGAAGATTATTATTGCCTAAACCCAGATTAAACGGATCAAACAAATCATCATCTTTCTCCAATTTATCACTGTTCGAATTTTCATTTTCAACTTTAGACACTGACGTCTTTTTAATCTGTCCAAGTTCTGGAAATGGATTCCAAACTGCGGTTAGATCTGACGAAAACGGCTCTTTTTCCATTTTTGAATTCGCATCAGGAATACATCCAATGTGAAACAAATCAATCTCTTGATCAAATTTCATCAAAGGATCTGAAGATTTAGAACCTGTTCCATTTCCGGAAATGTCTGTAGTGGGTTCTAAATTTGCCGATACTCCGTGATGAGTATTTTGTGGATCACCGTTGGATGAATTGTTAGCAGACCTTTTAACAATGGAAGGTGATTCTAATCCTGGAATAAGAATTTCTTCATTTGTTTTAGTGTCCGATATTTTGTCTATAGTACTTGATTCAGTTTTTTCAAGTTTCACTTCAGAATATATGGACTCGCTCTTTTGTCTTTTTAATGATCCATTTTTGATGGCGACGTCCAATAAAGTGGAATCTGACGGTCTCCTAGGTCTCGTAATAGGTTCAAATGAACCACTTCCGCTACGTGCGCGAACCTCTTCGTCAACGTAAAACGTACTAGATACAGACTCGTAGAGGACGTTTTTTGAAGACTTTGATTTTTGTTCGATCGGCCAATGTTTAACGTTAGCGATTGGTTTTTTACCTTTTCCATCGTCGTCATCAGATGAAGAATCGGTCGACGTGGAAGGGGTAAGAGATGACGAACGTTTAGCTGGAGACTTTGCTTTCTTTGTCTTCGTCATCTTTAATAACGGGAGAGAAATTCGTTTGCTTTGCTTTGATGGCTCACTCTTGGGTACGGTTGGTCTTTCTCGGTGTGATCTTATCACTAATGAAGAAGGTCGTTCAGGCAAAGATGGCGGAATATCACTTGGTTTGACTTTTGGAGCAATGCCCAAAAATTTATTTATGTCTTTTTTATATTTATCTAGTTCTTCATAGTCACTCTCCTGTTTTTTTGGCTGATCAGCTATTTTCCTGGTAGAATCGATATCACAGTAAATACCATTACTTTGACATTTTGAATCTTTTCGGTCTCCCGCCTGCGTTCCACTAGGGGTATCACTCGGGGAAGATATGCTACTAGAAGTGGTCACGATATATGCTTCTTTTACGGATGCACTTATATTTGATGTTGTCGATATAGCACTGTCAAACGAATTGCTACTTTGGTGTTTTCTTTCAAAAGTTCTTATAGGAAATGGTTCGATATTATCTGGTTTTGCTTCCGGTGACGCACAAACAACTCCGGAATCGCGTGATGTAATAGAGGACGATCTCTCCATGTCTAATGATTGTGTGGAATATTCAGAAACTGATCGAACTTTGACCTCATCGTTAAACACTTCTGCGAATGAGGTGTGTTTAGCAGATGGACTTGGCTGTTTTGTGACTGGTAAAACGTCTTCATTGCTTGTTGGCGTACCATCACTCTCGCTCGGTTTTGTCACCGGAATGTGACTGTATCCACTATCATCATAAGACACAAATACTTCTTTCTGATCTTCGGTCGTTACTTTTTCCGTAGAGACAATACGTTCGAGAACAGGTTTTTTACAACCGGATTTGCCCTCAGTGTGATTCAACACATTGTACTCATGATCAATCGAATTTGTTGATTTTTTCCTCTCTTCTGAAGCCAAAGGTGATTCTTTGTTTGCCTTAGGAGGAACGTAAGGCGGCAAAACCATTGAGACTTTCCTATGACGGTCGTCTGCAACAGAATCATTTGCGATACTTTGATCTGGTTCAGGCGCTCCACCGCTGGATATAGTTCTACTTCTAGGACGTTCACTGTTTTCCAGCAAAACTTTGAATCCTTTTTCACTGTCTGTTGTAGAGGATGATCTGTTTCTTTCTTCTTCCGATGGTTTGTGTTTGTTTGATATCGCTATCTGGATGTTGTTTCTTATAGACTTCAGTATATCCTGTACAGTCATCGATGTAAACTTAAACTTTGCTTCTCCAAAAGAAGATTTACTGTAAATAAAATAGAAAGAAAAATCATGATGTGCATCTCTTTACATAGAATACCTTGTCAGTTTACCTATAAATGACAAAACACAAATGTATACAGCATTAAAAGTTGAAAATAGTTAAAAAGAAGGACAAAGGTTTTTGAAGGATTTATGCTTAAATTACTGATTGAATGAAATAGGTATTTTAAAGAGTTTACTTTTAATATTATATCACAATGATGTTAATAAGCATGATGTCTCTGTATCCAAAAATCACTCTTGATACATTTGACGTCCCCATGCTTCCATGTCCCTGTCATTCCCAATTTTGATGCCATGGTGAGTGTAGCTAGTCAGACAGACGATTCTTAAATTTTAAAGAATTTTAAAGTTTACCTCGGTTGAGTAATGACGATAATACTTACGCTCCACTTTCAATTATTAGAGCACTAGAATTCTCTTTATCCAGGTAAAAACGTTTTAATGATCCTAGACTCCATTCCAGTTCATGTAACCTTGACAACGCTTTCACCTTCACTCGTTTTGGGCTAACTGTCATATAATATTCACCACAAAGTGAATTTTTCTTTGAATCAGCATTCTCAACCACAAATACTTTGAAAGAATCTGTTGAATATAAAAAAGTAAAGTTTTCAATTTCATCTAATTTCAATATTTTAATCGAATCTGTATTATTTGAATTAAGCACGTATAGTAAGATGATTAACAAGACCATGTGGCTATATAGCATTAGCAAAAAAGTCCCGTCAATGAATGTTATACTTTTACAAAGGGTGACAGTGCTTTATTTTGTAATAGAAATAAACCTTAACAATCCATGGAACCAACATTTGATATGTCTTGGAAAAGGCAATGATTTAAATAGAAATTGTGTATCCAAACAGAAATAAGAGTTACAAATTTTATCAGTGGTTCTAACGTGTGTATTGCCGTATTTGGCATTGTATTTAATCATTATTAATTTGTCATGTTCTTGGTCCCGTTGGCTGCTGTTACCCCAGATTTACCCAAAGTGTTACTTAATATACAAGCAGTTGAATTGCCAATGAATAGAAATTGACAACATAATTGCTTCTTCCTTAGGTAGTGTTGTTATAAGTTAATCCTCTTATTTATGGATTCAATGGACAGAAAAATTGTTGGTCAGAGAGTCAATTGACCAGTTGAATTTTCAGTTAAATTATAAACTTGTTTGCTAAATTATTTTTGAAACTACATCTCAGATTTGTGATTTTGATTTTCCACTGATGCTGCATACCGGTCTGCAAATACACATGCACTGAATTAATAAGATGTTTTATTTCACAGAAAAATACTAACTTGCATATATTACACCTTCAGTACTAGTTTAGATTTAAAAAAGTTTTTCATAATGCCGGCTGCTTAAAAATAGCAGTTTTCCAGAGGTTTTTTTTCAAAACACTCATAGATATTAAATTGATATTTGGTATGTGAATCGCACATCACGTAGAATATGAACTTGCAACTTGTATTACATTTTTATTATTAAAATTTACAAATTATTCATGTTAGGCAACTTCCAATTTTTGAGTATCACACTTGTAATGTGATAAATAAGCATTGTGATGTAATAAGTAAAGAGAACATAAAGCAAACTAAAATTGTCGGTCAAGATTGATGGGGAAAAAATTTAAGAATTCTATTTAGGTGTACAGTACAAATTGTACTTATTATAGTTACTTATTATTATTAGTTATTACAGGTAGTTCTTTTATTTTTGAAAAATCAGCAAAATTCGTTTTATGGAGAGCTTTTTTTTATAAACACGATAGAGATTTTTCACTGTTTGGATTACACTTTAATGCACAAATAATTTCATCACATATATTTGTTCAGGTGGTATTGTCTTCAAATAAATAATGACATTGATTTGTCGTTAGTGATTTGCTATACATGTATATGTATTCATAAATTGAACCACTAAATAATGTGACCAAAATTAATCAGGCTTCAAACAACTGAACCCAGATTAAAACTCAAAATAAAGTTGTATCTGAAATTAAATGTATCTGAAAACAACCAAATCCACCACTTTAAATAAAGTAAAAAAAATGGTGTCCAACAGCTTATAGTGTGGTTAAAGTACTTTTTGTTGTTGTATGATAATATTTCCATGTTCCATGCCAAATATATGAACATCAAAATTTTTAACCATTTTTTTAAACAGAGTTTTAATATGCCCCAGGAGTGGTGATGATTGCAGGACCTGAACTGAATATTCAAATGATACTACTAATCATTCCCAATAAGAAAAAAACACACATACCCATTCTCCCCCTCTTATTAATTCAGTGCATGTGTATTTGCAGACCAGTATGCAGCATCAGTGGAAAATCAAAATCACAATCCGAGATGTAGTTTCAAAAATAATTTAGCAAAGAAGTTTCTAATTTAACTGATAATTCAACTGATCAATTGACTCTCTGACTAACAATTCATCTGTCTATTAAATTCATAAATAAGAGGATTAACTTATAACAACACTGCCTATGGAAGAAGCAATTATGTTGTCAATTTCTATTCATTGGCAATTCAACTGTTTGTATATTAAGTAACACTTTGGGTAAATCTGGGGTAAGTATAAGCAGCAAGTTTCTTGCTTTTCTTATTGAAACTTTATATTATGAATAATTAGTAAGGTTTCTGATGCATGTTTGTAAAAATAAAGACTAAATGATACACACTGCACGTTAAGTATGTGTTACAGGTTTTAGTTTCAAAGATAATTTTTTGTTTAGTTTATCAATGTTTCATATATTATGTTAATATTGTGCATGTTTAATTAGATCAGTATTGCACACACTATCCGTTTATCAGACCATTCTGATATCATGCCTTATTTAGATATATAAATAGTAGACTTTATCTAGCTAGGTCAGTTGTTAAGTAATTAAGTTATAATTAGTCCAACTTATCTTCACCTTCAGTATGCTCACGAGGCCAAAATATGTTCTGTAACACTGTAATCCAAGATTCTGTATCAACCTGGTCCTGACCAGACAAAACCAGCACGGGTTCGGACTCCAAAATCTCAAATGCTAATTTATGCGTCTTAGAATTTGATGTTTTTATTTCTGTCACATTCTCAAAAATAAATGTCTGTTTATCATGTGATGTTGACTTTGCTGATTGTTCGTCTGCATAAAGATCTAATTTAGCACCAAATGTTCCAGACGACAAGTTGCTCATTTTGTGTGCTACAACCCATTTCTTCCTCCATGTCTAAAAATAATTTGAAATTAAAATGACAAATATAACTCACACTAACGCTCAAACTACAGCAAAACTAAAATATTAAATTCAAGCAAGCCTTTATTGTGTTTATTTCAATACAGGAAGTTATGTTGAAACTACAATTTCAAATTCTGGAACAGGAAATCAAACTTGTACATACACAGCCATCTATGTTCAAATCACAATCCTAGAAGTACAAAATTTTGAAAACGAGCAAGTTAAGGTTAACACGTCTACCTCAAAACCTTAAGCACAAAATCATCTAAACAATTTTTGAGGATTCTAAATCAACGGCGAATAAATTAAAACGTAGAGGAACTAAAAAATTTCTTCTAAAAATAGTTAGCGTTCAAGAGTGGTAACATCATCAGAACTTCAAACATAAACATCTTCCTTTCACACAATTTTGATTTCACGCGTAGCGGGTGTAGCTAGCTAAACAGGAGGTGCTAACTCTTCCAGAGCACCCGGTCTCACTTCCCTGGTGGAAGTTCACGTGTCTAACCTAACTTGTCAGTTCCAAATTTTTTGCTTTGCTTCTGGATTGTGATTCGGACATGGATTAGTATGTTTGTTTTTGATAAGAAATTCAAACAGAATAGATATTTGTTTTAAATTTGTCACATTGGGTTATTTCTTTCATTGGCCTGTCTACTATTGTCTTGTTTGTCTGTTTCTTTCATTTATTTGTATTATTCAGTGTGTTCGGGTAGGTTTGCTGTATATGTAATTATGTATAGGTTTATCCATTTATTTATTTCATTTAAATCTATCAGTGAAAATTGTTTTATACTTTTGTCCAGTACTGATTATTAACCTTAGTTTAGTGTAGATATCAGTCAGTGTTACAGATAAAATATATCCATTCACCAATCAACCATCATGCTGAGCGAGCATGTAACCTTTACATATCAAATAATCTTACTAAGTGCATGGTACACAAGGTAATATAATGTTTATTAAATACTTTGTACTTGGTTGATCTTTTTCTAGAGATTTGCACTTTAATGTTTTATTTTTATCAATGTTTCAAGGTTTCTACTTGTGTTTTACCGTGATATCTCTTTGCATACTAAGTACTTGTCACTTTAAACAATAAAGGTTTTAGTGCACAACAGTGTTTTATTATTTTCTCTTCTTTCGTTTTGATTAATAATGCTACATATGTTTTGAAATTTAAGTGCCATCAATGTATCTTCATCTCTAGTTCTACTAATCAGTCCACTAAATCACATTTTAATTTTGGATTTGTTGGAGGTTTGTGACAAAAAATTAGTTTGTTTTTTTATTTTTAAATTCCTCTTTGACAATGGAATGAATTCCTATTCTATAATATGATTCGATGATATCTATTTGATATTTTTAATATCCAAAGCATAAAATTAGAACTCCTTTTTAGGTTCAGCTCTTGGTTACATTGTACATAGATAAGTGCATGCTTTTTAAACAACAAATTATATCGCCCTGGATACATTTCACGTCCCATAGTTTCATGTTCATTCCATTCTCAAAATTACACGCGTAGCTAAACATGGTGTGCTTACCCTTCAAGATCACCCGGTCTCCTACTCTGGAGAAAGTTCACTTATTCAACTGCACGTTTTCAAAGTTTTTACTTTACTTTGGGATTGTGTTTTGGACACGGATGGGTTGTTTTGCATTCGTTTGAAATGCATGGCTACTTTTAGTACTTGATTACTAAACATGCAAAGACACAAACCATCTACTGGTTTGTTGGGCTCTATTTAAAACTTTATACATGCATCAGTAATCTTGAATTGTATTGTAGGTGCTTAATTAGTAAATGGCAAAGTCTATAGCTTATCATAGCCAAATGCATATATATATATATATTATATATATATATATATTATATATATATATACATGTATATATATATATATTTTTTTTTTTTTTTTTTTTTTTTTTTTTTTGAACGGCAAAGATTCGGTTGGCAGATAATGTTAAAACTGAATTGTTGCAAAAGAACAAACACCAGAATTACACATCCAATTATCATTTTCATCTACTAGTAAGCAAAACATAATGGATACACTTTTGTTTAAAACAACTTTTGTAATAGAGCAAAACAGAAAACCTAATTAAACGCAGTGTAAAATAAATTATGAGGAAACAATCTTCAAAGCCATCAATGTTGTTGTTCTGAGATTCAATTCAATAATATATATACATGTATAACGTATATGCCATTTTGACACGATAGAAATCGGTAATTTACTGTAAAACTAAACTAAAACATCTCTTTTATTAAGACTATGCTAAAATAGTAAGTTACTACATGTATTTAACAAAATAAACTTTGCAATTCAAATCAAATAGTCAGAGCATTGATTTTTGGCTAACACTAGTTAAAATGTGCATTTTGGACGGTACTTTGGTTTGATCTGAAGAACACCAATTAAAGATGTAATGTTGGATATGATCTTTCAGTTATGACACAAAATACCGTGAATATCATGATCGTCAATCATTTTAATCTTGAGAAACAGACTACTTAAAACTAGATCGATTAGATTTAAACGGTTTAAAAACTTAATCCTTTTCAATTCTGAAATTCATTTATTATTTTCTAAACGTTAATTACATTAATCAACTTAAAATAAAATGATGAAATTGGCATCTGAAAAACAGCAAACACAACCAAGAAAACGCAACAGTACAAGTAAATGATGACACGACCAAACAAGACAAGTCAAGAAAAGACAGACACACATTGGGATTACTGATTGTAAAATCCTCGGCTTTGGACGAACGCTAGAGTAAATGGTTTAGTGTTGTGGTTATAATTCAACTTAAAGCCTCGACATTGAAATGCAGTCATAATAAAATGTTGAGAAAATTAATATTTTTACCTTAAGTTTCCTTCCTTTGATATTGGCCGGTTGTTTCACTTCTAAATATCCTGATTTTTGTAATCCACTCATTTTTTTCTTTTAAAAGGAGAAACAAAATTTTAAAATATCGTCCTAGATAAATGTCTTTCTAATAAACATTTTTATCTGTCTGAACTAAGATGTAACCGATGTATCTTAAACTTATAAATAAACCATTGACCCCCTGAAAACTGTATATATATATGTCCACGAATAATATTTTTATCTTAAAATTAAAGTTAATCTTGTGACTGTATGCATAATGAATTGATATATCGCACTAGTTACCCGTTATCACTGGACTGATATTTACTCTGATGTAGAGGACTGGACAGAGATATCACCGGATAACCGCATTGGTTCATAGGGCTATATGACGGACAATTCTAATTAATGCACATTATTTAATTATGAAATAGGTTAATTTGAAGCACAAGACTGAATGCTTGTTGTGAAATTGTGGGCTGGAGGAGGGTGAACAAAAATATCTGCTTTTGAAGCACTTTTTGTCTTAAATTTCAGTTTTGAAATAAAAAGATTTTGAAAAAGGATTGGCGGACCAGAATTATACACTTGGAAGCCATCTAAAATAACAAGCAAAGTCAGTGAATTAGGATCCCCAGCCAGCAGGGTTTTTTTAGTCAAAGGGCCATAACTCCCAGAAAAATGAGCAAACCAATTCGGGTTAACGATACAAATTCTGGTTGAAATGACAAGTATAGGCAAATCTCAATGCAAAATAATATAAAACTGTCCCGTGTAGACCAATGTGTGTGGATCCACTGGATCTACAGGTTAGTTGCAGAGATTTCAGATGATGAATACTAGTAGGTAAAATATAATAATTGACTATCAAGCTGTTTGGCCAGGGGCTCGGGCAACCGGACAGTTAGTTTCCGAAATGGGGTCATTAAGGTAATCTCTAATGATATAGATTATCAAAATTACAGGTAAAACTAGACCATTAGGGTCAAATATTTAATTATACAAGCCTATGTGTGTTCACCACATGGACCGTGGAATAAGGAAGTTAGTACGACCAACATTATTTATCTGTATATATCCAGTGTAGTTATTTTAGATAATAATCAACAGGATTGTCTTAATCGTTTATCTTAAGGTAACATTCTTCACTGAAAATCCTTATACTGTAGCCAGATACTGTTTTCAATCAAACCAGACATGCTGATCAATGTCCAAATCACAATCCCTAAAGCAAAGTGCAAAATAGCAAACTATGTTAATTGAATCTCCACTAAGGAAGTGAGACCGAATGTTAACCAGGAACATGGAACTATGGGACGTCAATTATACCCAGGATAAATGAGTAATTAAATCTTTCAATGATGCGCCAATTGATGTTTCACTGAGCAATTTTATATAACAACAATTACTTGCGGTTTATCATGCTCAGCTGTATTTTGTACTTTGTTAGTTTCGTGTGACTAGGGATCCCCATGGACGTCGTTAGACGACACGTCAAATAGGCGATATATCATTTGGCGTAATCGAAGCCAAGTCACTAATGTCTTCCATATGCGTGTACAACCTTTGAAATGCTAAACTTGCAAACTTTCGGGCATCTTGTAACGTGCTATAAATATTCATAAGTATTTATGGAATGGTTCACCTTGATCGACAAGATGGTCATTGCAGACAAAAATTGGAGATCGCTTCAAATAAAAAAGTAGATCACTTAATTACTCATTGATTATTATGGCCAAGTATATAACAAAATCGAAAAACTGACGTACAATGTTCATGAAAATTGATTTAATGTTTTTAATTTTATTTTAAATCTATTTCGCAAGAACGATCCCGCGTTGAAATATTCAATTGTCTATGTATATCAAAGCACAGGCAAGACAAAAATGTCTCGAGAAGACTCGATGCGTTAACGCTGTTTAATTATAACTCAAAAAAAAACAAACAAAACTGGTCTTGAAGACCGGCTTTAGACAGCCATTTGCTAGAATGGTTTTATAAACTTTTATATTTAAAACTGATAAATAATGTTCTCCAATGACACTACAATCTTATAGTTATCAAGGGAAGAAGTATTTTATCTTTAAGCATATTGATATGTAAAATATTTACATGTAGCTTAACATTTAATTCATCAACATGTTTACATCACTTATTGTACATAGTAAATATTACTTGTAAACAAATATTTCTAAAATGCTATGTAACAGGTGTGAATATACATAACTATTAGGAATATTTCAGATAGTTCTCGTACTATCAAATCAAAAACAAACATTCCAGTTCAAGTAAAAATCACAATGAAAAAAACAAATAAATTCGCTTAAACACATAAACTTCCACCAGGGAAGTGAGGCCGGGAGCTCCGTGAGGATATTCACTGAATGTTTAGCTAGGCGACACAAACCACGTACATGTGCAATCAAAATTGAGAATGAAAAGTAGATGAAACTATATATGGGACGTCCAATATATCTAGGATAATTTTTCAATACAGAGACACCATACTTATCAACAATATTGTTACAGAGAAAGTATCACTTTTTTTAATTTTCTATATGAAATATTCAAAAACTCATAACATAACAATTTTTTCAGAAAATTCAAAAACTATTATATGACAAATATAATGAAAATATAATACGTTAAATTTCGTTTTGACTTGGTTTGCAGTAGCATATATTCAAAGCTCTTATCTAGAAGTGCATTTCAAACCGGTTACAGAATTAAAAGACTTTTAGCGTCGGTATTAGCAAATTTATCTTGATGGGGACAACGAAAGAAACAACGAAAATGACTATTTATTAACGAAATATTACTACAACAAAACACATTAACGCACTTGGCATATAACATATGCAAGTTCAATAAAGCCCATATGGCTTCCAGTATAAAGGGAAGTAATGCATTTAATTTGAAAGAATGAAATAATTGTTAGCAACACCTTTAATGTAACAGCAGACTACGGACATAGACATTGTACAACAAAACAAGAACACAGACTTAACCCTCATATATAATCAAAAAGTGTAGAGAATACTTAAATGAAGCATGGAACGTCACAGACGAATAGCATTTACTGGAATGACAAATGTATGGAATAGTAAGTGCTGAAACTACTAATAACAAAACAACTCCCTCTTCTAAATGAACATCGGGTACAGTTACTTACATAAAGTGACCAAAATACTTATGTAAGCCACTTGCAATCCTTGCCATACCACCAGCGATCCTAAAATACGATAATAATAATAATAATAATAATAATAATAATAATTCATGCCCTAGTAAAGATTTTTCACTTATATCCATGCGATCAGTTCTGGAGCGAACTGACAACAAAATGTCTTGCACTAGAATCTTCTAGAGTAGGATTTAGGCCGGCGTTGGACATTTGAGCGAACGCATTGGACAAAAGAGCAAAAAAAACGTACATTTGGGCGACAGAATTTTAACCGATTTGTGCGAAATTACAAATATATGGTAGACATTTGAGCTACATTTTTCTTATAAAAATAAGAATTTTTATAAGAATTTTTCCTGATGTCACCATTAAGTGTTGCAGATTTAATCTTGTCAAGCGTGGTGCCGGAAGATTCAGAAAATCGGACTCAGTACCGAATATAAGAATCCGAAGTCTGAATTAGGAAACTGACTAAAATCATTATATGGTATGCTTTCTCCAGGTTGAATATTCCCTTGCTAAGATTATAAATTATGTCCTATGCACCCGATGACTACATGTAAAATGTACTGACTCTTCTGATTACTTAACAGACATATTGGTTACAGAGATTAAAAATGTCGATTAAATACAGGCAATATTTAAAATCTGTCGCTCAAATGTCCACTAGGAGTTTTTTAATTTTCCCTCAAATGTCATGCGCCCTATTTAGGCAATGGGAGGAGCTGTAGTCATTAAGCGAGTGCTTCAGACCACTTGGCCACCGAGGCTCCCAATAGTTCTGTACAAGAACACGTACAATGAGAACAATTTGTAACATCTACAGTATTTGTGACGATAACAATATATATCTAACAAATAGGTCGCTGTGATAACACGTTAAGTTATCTGTCAAATGACAAACATGTCGGACTCAACAACATAACCAGGTATGTAGCATGTATAAGAAATGAATGTTTGTTTGTTTGCTTGCTTGTTTATTTGTTTCTTTTCATTTTTCACGTGTCACTTCATCAAAAAAATATTGATATTTAGATGAACATTCAATATTAAATTAACATTTTCAAACCTTTGGGTTTTTTTCATTTTGTGTGAGAAAACATGCATGCTCTATTAATTGCGAAAGTGATACTTAGAATTTAGAAAGACTTTGGTGTGATAAGGTGATCCATCATTAGCATATAAAAAACTTTATATTGGAACTAAAACCAGCAATCCTACATTATGTAATCAACGGAAATTAAATTTTTTTTTATGCTGTTAATACAATCAACAAGTAAAGATTGTCCAAAACGTCTGAAAATTTCTTTTTGCTTTTTTTGCAAACCCCATTTAGCGATGGGCACAGTTTGACATAAAACTCTTTAGTTTCTTTTATTTCAGACAGCAGAAAGGGGCGTGTTAATACATCACATTCGTTTGTATATTTGTGTTCACATAGATAATTCCTAACGAGTAAAGTCCAAAACCCCTAGATGTTTACTGAGAACATGAATTATAACTGATAGTCTAAACATTTTACTGTATTTTCACAAATGGAATTTTTAATATACAACTCATTTGAAAGGCAATAAATTCGACGACTTTGAGTTATACCATGTACATGTACGTTAATTACAGTGATAATCACAATCTGGTCGAGACAACACGAGGTGTTGTTACTTGTACTCGTGTGTGTTTATCTGTGACCTCATATCAAATGATCATTAGTCCAACATTTATTTATATTCTATGATTGGTGGATTTAGTAACATACACACTTTTTTCTCATTTCAACACTTTAACAATATTTGGATTTCTACAGTTTTGGTCAGAGCACTACTGCTGGACGTCAAGTGCTGAAATATTAAAACAGGTTTAATGTTCAGTAATTATTATATTTTAATATTCAGCTTAAATGATACAAACAAAATAGAAAATGGCAGATGAAGAAGTAGAAAAATCACAAGAAACGGAACAAAAAGAAGAGGACACACAGATATACAAATTAAACGTGGGAAAACTTACGATTCCAATTAATTTAGGTTTTGTCAAAAGTCCAAGAGGAATTGTGGTGTTAGTGTCACTTGTAAGTATAAAGTCAAAATATGAATGGTCCCATATACCATTACGCTACCATTGGATTGTATTTCCATGCTAGAATTGTTAGTTGTATATGGCTGTTTTGTCATTTCAAAATAGTTATCATGCGGGTGTGGCTAGCTGGACAGAAAATGCTTACCTTTCGTTGCACCCAATCTCACTTCCCTGGTTGAAGTTCGAGTCTTTAACTTTTTAATTTGCTTTGCTTTTGGAATTAGAATTTGAACATGGGCCGATATGTTGGTTTTATTACCATCAATATACCACTGGTTTGTCGAGTTCAAACGAGAGGTTAGTTGTTATATGTCGTGTTTTTCTGGCAAAACGAAAACAAAAAGTTTTCACATGTGGCGGGTGTAGCTAGCTATGTGATGCGTACCTTCCGGAGCACCCAGCCTCACTTCCTTGGTGGCCATTCACATGATTAACCTAATTTGTAAGTTTTCAAAGTTTTATCTTTGCTTTTACATGGAGTTGTATGTTTGTATGTGATTTCTTAATTGCCTAACCTCACTTCCATCCATTCTTTTAAGTTGATTTGTTCATGCTTTACATTAACATTTCGTCTTACTTAGGAGTAAAGATACTTTTGTTGAACTGTAACCATTTGATAATTAACATCTAATGCGTCATGTGGAAGGATATTGCATATGTTTTACTCCTCTTTCACGGACGTATGTGGCCTCGTGGTATAAGCTCGTGGTATCAGGGTCTATTTTCGAACTCTGCTCCTTTTTATTGAAAGGTGTCTAGTCCCTTGCTAACAAATGTACTATAGGTGTATTTAGTGACTGGCTAGATGAAAATATTCAATCAATCCTGAAATGGTAAGCTATTACGTTTACATTTTAGCTGTGATTCTGGTCCAAGAACCTTCTTATTTAATAATTTAAGCTTAAGCTAGTTTAGAAATTTGAAATTATGACCAATACACAAACGGCCAAAATAGCCAGTTCAGTTCACCTCTGTAAAGACCAGAGGCAACCACAACAATCGCCACTTGGACAGTCTCATCAATAGTCATTCCTGTCCGTCTCTGCAAAGACTCGAGGAATTCACATCAATAATTAGCTTTTACCATCATAATTTCAAAAAAGTTTACGTGTATTTATATTTTATATTTCAGGTTTTATCGTTTATTGGTTTTATATGTATATCAGCTACATATCAGAAAGACTGTGATTTTGTATATGGTGCTTCATACAGATTCTTATCATTTGTCACTATATCTTGGTTCGTCATACAGCTAGTACGCTTTGTTATATTTTCAATAAGTTTGGAGGAAGTGCTTTGTTTTAAACTTGTGCCATGGTTAATACTCGTAAGTACAGTTATATCTTTTTCAATGTTATAATTCATGTGTTTTACATTATATTTGACCTATACAATCAAAAACATGTTCAAATCAAAGTAAAAAATTTGAAAACTGGCTATTTTAGTTAATCAGGTTAATTTTTATCAGTAAAGTGAACCCGGGTGCATGCTCCGGAAGGGTAAGCACCTACTGTTTACTCAACATCTTATTACATAATATTGTTCCGAAATCATCAACACACACACACACACACACACACACACACACACATATATATATATATATATATATATATATATATATATATATATATATATATTATATATATATATATATATATATATATATATCGCTGACACATCTGTCGGTCTTGTAGAGCTAGTTGGTTCGTAAGGAATAAACGTTCAATGTTTTCGCATTGAAGATTTTATTTTTTGTTATAGTTTCCAATAAAATCGGATCAGTTACATGAAGCTGTAGATTGTAGTACGTTACCTTTTTGGAACATGTTTAATGTCATGTCAGTATTAAGTTTCTTATACCACATAAGAAAAACATACGCTGTGAAACAAATAATCTCAATCCAATTCGTTCCGGGATCTAAAACACAGATTCCAATGCATAAATCAAACATTACATTAGGAACCTCTTTAAAGAACACGTCAATTGTCACTGTCCGCTGCTTATTTTTATTTGTTCCAGAAACTTCTACAATTATAAGTTTGTTTTTATTTTAATTTTCAGGAATTTTTACTCTGTGCGGTGTATGTGTTTTTCTTCCTCGTAAGTTCATCAGTAACAGCTGCTCATTCATGTTTTCAAGATGGCTATAAAGCCGCCGCGGTATGTATCATACACCTTTCCAATGCCAGAAAATAAATTTTGGATTTTCTGAATATTTTTAATTATATAAAGAATAAAGCATGGTGAAATCCATATCACATTCCATATCGGGTTTAAAGGCTTTAGCCAGAGGTATTTGATGGAAGGAAATGCAATGAAAACGTTATTTGATAAAAGCTTGAAGTCATAACCAATACTTAGGTGCGTCATTCAATTGATCAACTCGAAAAAATAACAATAAATATCATTTGAAACACATAGATCTACTTGGTAAAAGCCATTAAAACAACAACATGACAAATTATACAAACGGGCAAAAAGTAAATGCAAGAAAGGCAAAACACATAATAAGACATTTCTTACTTTGTCTTCGAAGGACAAAGGGACAAATGACCAGTGGTCCATTACACATCCCAACTCATACTTCAATCCCCTTACAATTGTACACATCGATTGTGTCCTGTGCAAGACCATATGAAGTGTAACGAGTCGTGGGTTTAAAGTCGACAAATTGGGTATAGACTATAGACAGATGTTGTTTGACCATGCCCTCAGCTATTCTCTGCAACATTGTTACATGCGTATGAAACTATTGTACCAAAGCGCATTTCGCATTGACGGAATCTTTAAACTAATGATAATCTAAATGCTTTGGTAAAGCGCTGTATAAATGCCGGATATGCTTTGTATTATATCAAATCGTATAAATGACAACAAAAAAGAGTCTATCGCGTACTCTATAACAGTCAAAACCGCCAAAACATACTACAACTAAACTATGCAATGCAAAGAAGTTTGTCGACTAAAAATGTCATGACTGCGGACAGCATTGGATTAACTGACAATATGGTGTTTAGTGCTGTGGTTGTAGAAGCGCTGTTGTGAGGTCATGTTCACCTATCATTTGTTTCCTCATGAGCAGCGTGTTAAGATCGTCGATTATAAAATCCATGACTTCGGACAGGCATTGCATTCACTGACAAAATAGTGTTAAGTGGTGGTGGTGAAGCGCTTTTATGGTGTCATGTTCACCTTTCATTTGTTTCCTCGTGAGCGGCGTGTTTATTGGTACTTTATTCAAATGCAAAATATTTATTTTTCAGGCGTTTGGATTTTTATGTTTGGTGGCTGTAGTGTTGGATTGTGTAAATACATTTATCAGACTTCGCAAGGAACATCCTCCTACAACAAACCCGGTACTTCTATTCCTGGGAGTACAGAGGCAGTCAGCCGCGTCTGGACCGGAATATGACCCAGAGTCCAACATTGAGAACAAATATTGAACATTTGAACATTTTAACAATATGATGACATCATCAACCATCTAACACCATTAACATATCATATTGTTCATAACAGGAATCCATTGTAGTATTCATAGATTTTGGTCATAATCACAATGACTTTGCCAGTCTGTGCATGGATGTGAATTAGCCTGTGTGTATTTCGAGTTTGATTGCCCAAAGCTCTATTGGCTTAACAAAAAAAACTGTACTTAAGGGATGAAGATTAGCAGTGGCTCAGTAGCCAATGGCTCCTAAAAATTATTCTGGCTCCCTAATTTTTTACACAGTTTACCTATTTATTACTATTACAACTTCTTTTTTGAAGTGAACTGGGCCCTAACTCAAAATAGTTAAGCTTCTTTCCTGTATTTAGTGGTGCAGGAAATATTTCTTTAATTTCTGTTCAAAAGTTAATGCATACAGTTGTTATTATCAAATAGAAGCAGTTAAAGTCAAAGTTGTATTGTTATATTAAATATTTTAACTTCATCGTTGACATTCAGTGGAATTTTCTGACTAACCATTTCGTTACGCTAACGGGTCATTGAACAACTGGATCCAGATGATAATGTCACAGTTACATAGCGGGGTTGGCGTTCCGACTGTAGATTACTAGGTTTCAATTTTCATTTTGTAGAGAACTTTATGAATTGATATTATATAACATAAATGGGCATTGTACGTGTAATTACCAGTGTTTGAAACTTAATAAACAATTTCTATTAGATATCAAGTTTATTTATCTGTGTATATTTATCTTGAACAGAAAAAAATTATATTATGCAATACCTCATGATACCTAATTAGAATAAACAGACCACACCCTATGCCTAATCATACTACCACGACAGTCAGAATGCCTGGTGTATAATCCGGCCATCTTTACTTACATACTTCTATGTCTACTTCTACTTCTACCAACTACGACCACCTTCAACAAATTGAAGTTTTTGTCGTTAGAGGATGTACATACAATACGGTCAAGAGAGTGGACAAACATTGGCATAGATATACATATATATATTTTTTTATATTTTTTATAAGATAAAAATGATTAATTTAATGAATGGAGTCAGTATTTAATTCTTATTATTTATTTATTTATTATTTTTTTTTTTTTTTTTTTTTTTTTTGCATATTAGATTTATTCTATTTATAATTATTATTTCATTACCGTTGGGTTAACTAGTCACAGGCCAAGAACCGGAGCTTGGGTTTGGGTTGATTTCGATTTTCAATTTTGAAGTTTACTATCGACCTCAAAGAGTTGTGTCCCCTTCACAATTTTTTATTCAGTAGCTTCCGGTAAAACTAAAGCATCAGTAGGAGTTTCTATGACCTGTTTATGGGTTTGTTAGCAGTATAACAAACAGGTAAGCATTAAACCCTTGTTATATAGGATAATGTAATTAATATATAGTTTGTAATTAGGTGATGCTAGCCAGAAAAGATATAGCTTCGTCCTAATTGTCAATGGAGAGTAAAAAAGGGGCGGGTCAACAAATTAAATGGTGCATGCAAGTAAACAACTTGACCATGTTATTTATAGCTGTGATAAACATACAGACGGTCTGTAGAAATATCCATTACAAGAGGAAATCATAAGGTAATGAGTGTTTACTTGTTTCAAATCGCAGAACAAGTGATAATATTGTTAAAAGTGTATTATTGTAATTCATAACTGGGTTCTAAAAGAAAATAATTTGGAGTTCACATGCAGATCATATAAGAGTGTCATTTTCTACAACTTTATTTGCACGTAGGTCCCATATATTACTTTAGTTGCATTGATTGAATGTTTTGTGTCCCAGTCTGAGTCAAGAACATTTCACTTGTATTGAATACATGTCAAAAGTGGCAAAATTTTTTACTTTGCAGTGTGCTTATGGCTGCAGGGAGGGTTATTTGATATGCTATGCCTGTCTTGACATTGGTCTTTCGATAAACCCTGTGACTCTCATTTTTAAATGCTCAGTGCTTGGCAAAACAAACATCAATACCTTTATTCATGTCTTGGTCACTTTTAACAGGTTGGAGCTGATACCCACTTTTGGGTAAAGACATCTTTGAAATGGGATATTACCGGTATTTATCAAATTTCAAAATGTTTTAAATTTAATCTAAAAAAAACCCCAAAAAATCACAAATAAAATCATTGTTTTGATTAATGTTGAAAAAGATTGGTATGATTTATTTTGTTTATTCCTAGTTTCAGTACTTTGTTATTGGAATTTCCAAAAATACACATGTTTCTACTTTATAACATCAAAAATAAAACTTTTTTCCAGAACAAAAGTTGCTTATCTTTATCTAAATAATTGCAAATTTGGACTAGTTTTTATTCTCCCCAAAAGTTTTGAACTTTATAGTTTGGATCAAATATTCCATTTGGTGCATAATATTAGTAATTGTACTATAATCCAAAGAGTAATAGGTCCAACCTGTTAGAAAATTTGATATTCTTATGAAGTAAGTCCAACTGAAAAGACATTTTTGTGTGTTTTCATATAGACATGTACTACCAGAAAATTATTCCATGTACAAATTTTTGTAGGGGATGGGTGGGGTTGATTTAGGTTTAACTGTTCAAATTTATGATAAAAAAGTTTGATTCTATGTACATTTATATGTTCAACCTTTCAACAAATATTCTCTCTGATTATCTGACATGAAAATGTTTTTGTCTACAACCCAATGTTTTCCTAGAGAATGAGTGACTTTCATGAAAATCCATAAAATTGTTGATGATAACATTTACTTCTGCTTTGTATCATCAGGCTGACACCAGTAAATTTATTGATTGAATTGGGTTTTACATCCCAGTCAAGAATACGTTACTTGTATCACAACATCACAGTTATGGGGGCAGATGCAGAAATTTTTACCTTTGCAGTGCACCCACTCTAAGCCTAAGGTTCATGTGCAATGAGGGCCATTTAATTTGCCACATGACGCCTGCTTGACATGGGACATCAATTTTTAAGGTCTTTTCTGAAGCAGAGTACTTCGGCTGGGGTTCAAACCCATGACCTCCTACTTACAAAGAGAGCCCTCTATTAACTGAGCTACCATATGGGGGGGAGGGGCATCAGTAGAATACCTACTCACTAATGATGTAATATCAAAAACCTTTTGAATATGTTTTTTTTCACATATGTAGCTAAATTAATGTTCTTTGTAATATATTTAATACTAATACTGTACTAATTTCATTTTTTTTCATACACTCCATATACATCTCTATAATGAAGGAAGTTGAGATGTTGTATAGAAATATAGTTAACTTTTTGAAATGGAAGATGTTCTATTAATGTTTCATTGTTTGTCAAAGAAAGACAATTAAATATTCTTTTAGTGATCCCTAGGAATGAGAAGGAAAAGGAAAATGTCACCACCAGAACTAGTATAATATTTTGTCCAGACATAGTCTATACAAATGTGAATAATAATTATTAATGTATTAATTAAAGAGCAACTTGTCCCTTGACTGTCATGGGTCAAATCTACTTCCTCAAGAGCTAAAGTGTAACAAACAACAACTTTCTGAAGGTCATTTTCAATTTTTAAGTCTAAACTAAAGGGTCTAATGAAAGGTATGAATATAGACATACGGTACAATGTGGTATTTATATACAATGCAGACTTGTATTTCCTTACCTTAACCTTAATTCTCTCAGTGCCAGGAGGCACACAAGGCTAAGACGTCATTTCTCCATGTCGGTCTGGCTAAGGCTACTTGACGTGCCGCATTCCAGGTGTTCCAGCCTGCATCATTCCGTTCTGTTTCTACCATCCACCACCAAGTTGTTTTAGGGCAGCCTCTTTTCCTTCTTCCCTCAGGAGTCCACCCAAGGGCAACAACGCAGTCGTCTGTCTGTCCTTTCCTCAGACTTGTATTTCACTGGTCATATTTATGAATTACTGTATACAAATCTAGGACTCCCCAGCACAGTTGATCTGCTTAAATTAAAAATTCCAATACAGATCATTCTCTGAAGTTATCCCCATCAATACATGTTTTGATAAATTGTGTCATCCCTTGCAAACAGATGTAATAAAAACTGTATGTAACCAGCCTAATGCAAGAGTCACTCAAATAATTCATAAATGTACATGCAGTAGGTTTGCGTCAGTACTTTTATCAAAGGAGCAAAAAAATAGAATGTACATGTAAGCACTAATTAATACACAACTTGATATTAATTGGTCAGTGTCAATAAGATTTGCATTTATCAGTGAACACTAGTTGCTCAATTGAACCATACAACCACCTAAATATACTAATAGACCTTCCACAAATATCTTGAAAATTTTCACAATACCATCTGCCACAAGTGTTTTGTTTACAAGCAATGTTTTCCAGTATATATATTTAAAATAACCAGTTTTTCTGCTTTTAAAAGTGAAGTGAAAATAAATTTAGGATGTGATTCAAATTTCAATTGTATACTAACAATTGACCATTAAACTTTGCAACAAAATGTTGGTACCACAAATTTTGGCAACACAACAACATCAAATCATGATACAAAAGGACAAATACATGTACACAAATTTCTCTAGACCTACATGTATTTGTAATAAATACTGTAAGAACTTGACAAATTGTCCAAGTAACACAGCTTCCATTAGACCCTTGAGATTATGTTTTTTACTCTTGTGGGAATTGAATCTGGACTCTTTGAGTTTTTGAAGAAGCAATTGTGGGTATATAGTTTGAATCTTGAGATTTTGGAAAAGGTCAAAGGTCAAGCAGACACCCCAGATGTTGTCTGGAATGGTGTTTTACACTCCAGGCTGATTCACTTATATCAAGCAGTCAGTTCAAATTCTGCAATAGGGAAGAACCCAAAATTACAGACAGTACAGACTTGTCAGAAGTTTAACAGTTAGCTAACTGGAAGATGTCAAAGCTTGGCTACCAAGTGACCAAGATATGGATAACAAGTGACAGAAAAACTGTCAAGATATAGCTAATCAAGGCTAATCAAGACAACACTTAATTCATCAGCTTAGTTTTAAACTTTAGACAGGTCTTTACTGTAGAAAACATAGACAGGCCTATACTGTAGAAAACAGAGTGAAGTCCAGGTGAGCATCAAGGCTCTATATGCAATATCACTATCAGATACATGGATAGTATGTACATTTATAACAGTGTGAATCAATTTTTACATACCAATGCACACCATGCCCATATTAAGAATATGTGTACATATGTGTGTATTAAGATTAATAGACACTTATTTAGGTGAGCATCTAAGGCCCTAGTTGCAGAATAAGATTATATAACAAGTTAATGCATCTATATTTATAAATGGACCCCCCCCCATGAACATTGAGGGTAAAGGCCCTACATGTATGATACATAGTGTATCAGAATTAACAAAGATACAAAGATAAGTTATAATAGCAATGAATGTGTGTGCATATATGGCTCATTAACTCCAGTAGTATACCGGTAACAGTTACTACTTGATAAGTGATAGTTACCTGCCTCAGTGACTCCACACAATGTCCTAAATATTTTCACCTGTGATACACGTAGTCTCTGTCAGCTGAATAACATTTTTCACAACTCGTCACAAAAAATACTAGTAAATATAAAGGTGAGGGTGGATGCTGTAACCTCTGGCTATTACCTTTAACTCCTGTGTTTATATTTGATGTACAGAAAGTGTAAACTTCATATTAAAGGATTTCATGGATTTGATGAACTCAATAATTAGGATATATTGGCAATAAAATAGTGCAATAGATGGAATTAATGTCCTGACAAATAGAACAGTTACTGCGGATATACTGTTATTGTTACCACGGTTATACTGTTATTGTTACCACGGTTATACTTAAATTGTTGGTGAGTTTATTGCATGATTAGTAAAAACAAATCTTTATATCTGTCATAAAACTGCATTAACATGTACTGTCACTACAATTATCATATACAATACAATTTTTCTGTATCTAATAGGTAGTACAAACTCTGTGTTGTGTATTTTACAACAGAAAGAGTGGCAAAGTGTAATGGAAAATTTACACCCCAGTCAAGATATTTTAACTTAAATCTAGACTGTCATTTCAGAGATGGAGGGGCAACTAGAGTGTCCAGAAAACTCCATCGCTCTGTTCCAAGCCACTCAAAAAGTAGAAAGAACATTATTGGATACCACATAGTACCCTACATGAATAAATGGAGAGGTGGACTAAACACTTAATAAACTTTCACCTCCATTTGAATTAGACAAATTCATATACATGTATTTAGGACTGACAAACTTTATCTTTAGATATAGGAAATGTTTTTTCTAAGTGTCAACAATAGTGCGATAACTGTTTTGATGAAATTAGCATAGGGGATGGTTTATTGAATGACTGTGTTGTTCTCTCAGTCTAAGTATTGGGGAAGAGAATTAGGTATCATCAACAAAATGAATGTGCAGTAATCAATGAATCAATAAAAAGCACATGTACTTTAATTGTAATAAGATCAATATTGAGCTAGATATAAGATAAGACAGAGGAGAATATCTTGTGTATGTGTGTGTGTAAGGAAATAACAAATTTCCAGCTTTTATATATAAAATAAGTGTTAATTTCCTTATATACATGTATTTGACATCTAGAGTGGAGTTTAACATGTTTAAGTACCGGTATATAATACTAGTAATCTTTTAAATGATTACCAGGTAACAGGTGTGTGCCATGGAGTGTGTGTGTATGTCTGAGTACCTTGGCTCAGTTTGTAGAGCACTTGTCTATGCCTATGGTGCATGATGTCTCCAGCTTTTTGCCCTGGTTCGACCCTTCATTCACCTGTGTGTGTGTGTGTGTGTGTGTGTGTGTGTGTGGGTGGGAGTAGCTCAGTTTGTAGAGCACTTTTCCATGCTAGTATGGTGCATGATGTCCCCAGGTTTTAGCCCTGGTCCAACCCTGCATTTATTCACCGTTATCTCTCTCTTTCTGTTTTGTGTGGGTGTGTGATTTGTAATGGGAAGCTAGCTGTACCTACAGTACACCAGTAACTGTATAACATGTTACTGTCGTAATGAAGTGCAGACAATTAACTGTCATCATCATAATCATTATAGACAGAAGACATAACATATAATTTACTCTCTCTTGTATACTAGTATCTAAACAATTTAGGATGCATTCTCTCTCTCTCTCTCTCTCTCTCTCTCTCTCTCTCTCTCTCTCTCTCTCTCTCTCTCTCTGTGTTGATACATGTATTGATTTATTGATTTTACGGACCTATATATAAAACTGATATATATTGTAACTGTAGGTATTTACTTAAACTATATCCCTGAGCCTCAAGATAATCGTTTGTCACATAGTTATATATACTTTACATGTAGCAGTCTAGGCAAACAACATTGACCTGTCCATTAGAAATATTCCTATATAGGAGGACCCATCTAATGCATGAGCAGTAATAGGATTCACATGTACCTAAAATGCATGTTCAGTACATGTATGATGTATACAAAATAAACACCTGTGTACCCAAAACACGAATGTACTGCTCCGTAATCAGTATTCAAATAAAGGTCAAGTGGACAGGTCAATGTTGTTTGCCTACACATTGTAGATCTTTGATCTGATGATATGTAGGTACTTCATAATGTGTAGTACTGACGACTGACCACTCTGGACATCTACTATAAGTAAATGACCATGTTATTATGCTTTAGGCTCATATACATTACTATACAGACATGTATCCATTATAAAATATAATGAACTTCTGAATGGATCAACTGTAAGAATTTGTGTTGAATCAGCTGTGATTGTGTGAAGGTAGGTTGCACTGGCATGTAAAACACTACTGGTCATCATCAGTGGTGGACTGGTCACTAATGGCTGCTACCCTGTAACACTGACCGATTATTATCAGTATGGACTGGTCACTATGGTGTTGATAATAAACATATAAAGTAACATTAATTTTATTGCTATCGGTAGTCTTTTCTATCTTTCATCCATAATCAATTGGATCCAATGAGATTTGTATGTCTTTATCATCAGTAACATCTCACCATATTACCAGACAAACACCTGCCTTTTAAGGTTACTAAATTACTGTATATATATATATATATATATATATGAATTGTCTCACTGAACCTTCCAATTCTGTTTACATTCTTGATAGCTAAACTCTAGCTATTAATTTCTGGGAAATTCTTTTAAAAGCTGTCAAAAAATACTTTGAAAAGGACTATACACAATGTATTTTCCAAATGTTTTGAATTTATAGAAACCATGCTTATCTGCATTACCATATTTGAACCCGGTACATGTATTTTAAAGAAAAACCGCCAGGTCTTGTCGAATCAAAACTCACTCCTCCCCCCCCTTAAGTGCCCTCTATAGACAGATTTGTCTGTATATTCATTTTGTATATACATGTAGTTATGATCATCTATTTATATTGGTTCCCTTGCAGTTATGGATAACATGAATAAATCCAAAACAAATACCAACATATGCTATAATGCTATAAAATTGGAACAAATGTGTCATGGTAGTAAAACCTGTATATAAAAACCATCCATGGGACCTAAGTAATATGAACTTTATAGACAGGTGATCTTTGTATAAATGATGTTCACGGTAGCAGGTTTTACTGTACAAACTTTGGAACAGAAATTAGTACTTGTGTCATTGTCGATAGAAAGATGTATTGGCGACCATTCACTGAATTGGGAAAATTAATTGATCATGATTTCTAGGTCATTAGTCATAACGTAGCATGTATTGTAGTATTACAAAACAGTTATAGATTTTTTGTTGTGTGCACACTTTTTATTTCTACTTTATTCACACAACATATATGGTGATAGATACATAATGTCCGTTAAGACATTGATTAAATTTGTATTTCTGTCCTTCTAACAATTGCTAAATTAATGTCATACAGAATACTTTTTTATAGGACTTTTTATTTTATCTCTGATTCTCTCCCACTTGGTCCTGGTTTTTCATCTACATATATTTACCCTCAAGGGGGATACATGCAGGCTATAATAATTGTTTATCTTTGTGCTATGTTTTGATTCAACATTGATAGTTGCAGCCCTGTATTAACATAGTTATTTCCCTTGATAGTTTTGCTTATCTCGCTACAGTGAGCAGTGTGTACCAGAATATGTATAGGAGTAAGGGGTGGGTAAGGTTCTGATGGCACATGTGCTTATTTTGTCCAAGTCTTGGTAGATTTATAAGTGTTGCACAACTATATTTACAGCAGAGTTATGTTCCCTTCATCGCACTACATGTAAGTAACAAGCAGTGTTTATATTGGGGGGGGGGGGGGGGGGTAAGTGAGGTTTTTGGTGGTTTATGTACTTATTTTGTCACAAAGTCTTGGTATGTTGGTATGTTTTCACAGACACAAAAAAAAAAAAATTTGCAAGAGTTCCAGCCCTGTAGCTAAGTTACCCTGGAAATTTTGTTCATCTTGCTACATGTTCGGCACATGCATTGTGTGTAATGGCAGTGTATGGGGGAGATTTGGAATGGAAATTTGTCATAAAGTCTTTTTTTCAGACGCAAGAATGCACTTGTTTGAAATATGAATATATATATATACTTGTAGCTTATCATTAATTGAATCTCATATATATAATTTATAATTTATACTGCTATATATACAGGTAAATTAAATTGTTATATGTATATATGATATGTGAACATGAAATAAGCTATATCAAATGTAGCCACACTGAATGTAAGCATGTGTTGAAATCTATATATAATCAAAAACTTACACTGGTAGCATATTCTACCTGTATTGATCATATAATTGTAGAAAAATTGTTTGAATTGTATTATTGTATGAAATAACACTGGTATATGAGTTGAGTGATGGTGTTTAACGTCCCAGTCAAGAATATTCCATTTATATAAAGATATCACCAGCTATAGGTGATGGTGCAAAAATTTTGCCTGTGTGTTGCGCTGGTGGCATCATAAAGTAGGGTTCTTTATCCTGTCATGCCTATCTTGACACTAGACCTTGATTATAAGTTCCCAGTCACTACTTACTTTCAAGTCTTGGGTCAGACCCGGTCAGGGTTTGAAACCCACAGAGTGCCATTTGCAGAGCAAGAACCTTACCAACCAAGCTACCGCAGTGGTACACTGGTATATGAAAATATAAGAACAGTCACAGTGCCCTCACCCACAACCCTAGGCCATAACCCCAAAACCTCATTAAATCTCTAACCCTTGGATATCATAACAGTCTTGTTGATTTTAAGTTTGAACCCTTGCAGCTGGCAGGACTGGAGAAATGCTTGCTGAAGGATATATGTGACTCCAAGCCACAGTCCCTTAATCATAACTTGGCTACACACCCACATCAGATCAAACTTGTCAAGCTTAGTTTACTATTATTATTCAAAATTATGACTTCAAACACTAAATGCAATTTACTAATACACTGACATGTGATCTATTATTAATTTGTAGTGGTTGATTCATCAAGCTTTCAACTTGTTGGCCTATTTATTACTTGTGTGCATATACATGTTTATATATGTAGAAACAGTATATGTTTTAAGTTTTAACTCTACTTCTTTGATATTAAAAACCTATAAACAACCATATAGAATTTCATTGATTAAGTTACAAACATACTATATAACAAACATGTTCAATCGTAAGGGGATACATATATTAGATATTAGTAATATATGACTAAAAGTAGTCGAACCTTATCTAAAAAAAAATTCTTGAGAAACATGCCCAGTAGTGTAACCGTGCACATAAGTGGGGTGCAAAAGGCATTTTATTGGATTCTAGATCCAGTAATCAGACTCAGTTTAGAATCTGTTGTGATCTTCAGCAAGTCACGTTATTTTTTAAATTACCAGCACTGTAATGTCATGATAATAGACCAGTGAAGTAGCAACCTTGACAGCTACTGTCTTAGTGAGCTATCACCTTAAAGATGTCATGAGTGTGTACCAGACTGAGTGGAGTGAAGTAATAGAGTTTTATGCCTCAAATAATATTTTTTTTACATACATGTATCAAGGTGGTCAGTTCAAGGATAGTATAGGAATCTGGGAGTGCCCGGAGAAAATTGACAAACTTCCTCACAGATCTGTTCCAAGTAGGATTCAAACATAGGCAGTGATAGGCCCATGATTTAAACCACTTAACCACCGAAGTACCTAAATAGATTATATGAGATGTGATATGATAAATAGAACATGTTATGAAGTAGAGGATATAAACAAAATTGTTTTGTTTTTAATGTCTTAAATTTGTTCTCACTTTATTGTTTTAAATCCCTTTATTAAACAACAGTATTTCCTTAACATTAAAATTTAAAGTTATTTTTTAATTAACACAGGAAATATAAACAATACAAAGTTTACATACATGTGGGCGGGAAATGAAGTGTAATCTACTAATTAGATTTATAGTCATTTATGCATAAACAAAGCCACATAAACATGTTTAATTAAAAAACAGATTTTCTAGCTGTCACACCCTCTTAAGTAATAGGTTAGGGGGCAATAGAGCCCCTAAAAAATAGAGAAAATACAACATGCAACAGTTTTTAGAACGCTCGAGTATGTTATGGAAGGTTGTAGGAGATTTCTGGTCTGATGATGCATTTTGTCTCATTCTGTTAGTACCACTGCGGTAGCTCAATTGGTAGAGTGCTCGCTCTGTAAGTGGGAGGTCGTGGTTCGATTCCCTGGCCGGGTCTGACCCAAGACTTGAAAGTGGGTAGTGACTGTTCTTTCGCCAAGCACTCTGCATTACGAAATGAAAGTCACGTTCTTTCGGATGGGAACTTAAAATAAACGAGGTCCCGTGTCACGGTGGGCTTGGCACGCTAAAAAACCCTGCTGCCATCAGCGCAACTCACAGGCAAAATTTCTGCACCTTCGCCGATAGCTGGCAACGTCTCGATATAAGTGAAATAATCTTGACTGGGACGTTAAACACCATTACTCAACTCATTCTGTTAGTTACCGTAGTTTGGTCACCCCTGTGGCCTTAAAGATTGTGAACTGGCAATTTTCACCATGTCAGTTTCTGTGTGATAGTGGTCTGGGTAGCTCACTGGACTATATGCAGGAGGTCCCAGGTTTTATCCCCAGTCCAACCTTGCATGGTTTTTCTCCTCCCTGTTACACATCTCACTTAAATGTAACTGATTTAAATGCACTCTGGTCCCAGGTTTGATTAACAGTCCAACCTTGCATTTTTGCTCCTTCCTGTTACACCTACCTAACCTGTAACTAATTTAAAAATGTGTTTACATGTACAAGATACATAATTTGTCACCATGTTTTCTCTTTGTAACGACCATATTTTGTGAAGGTGGACATATGTATCACAAGTAAACAATTCCCTTATTCTGTCCCTTGAAGGCATGTAACAACACACAGGTCTCATCCTGGGTCACATTGTTTTGATGAGCAGTTCATTCAACCTGAAGTGAAAATTTTCTGACCAAATTTTGACACTAAATTGAGCACAGAATATAAAGTTTCTAATATGCAAACTTATAATTAACTATATCCTATGTTTCCATTCCTGGTAGCCAAAATCGCCATTGGCTACTAATTTCTGAAGAATTCTTTCAAAAAGTAACCTATTTTAGCAAATTTGTGGAAAAATACTTTAAAAAGGACTATATTTTCACAAATTTTGAAAATTTGGCTACTAATTATTTTAAATTTGTGGAAACCTAGTATATCATTTGCATGATTAATTACACAACTGTTCTTAATTAGTAGGTGTCTATCAGTAACCTTTGTCTTTTTATAAGGAGGTAGAAATTAGGCCAAGTTACGGTTAAGAATCTGATTAACTGAGTGTGGCTGTGTAAGATATACATGCCTTAAGAGCCACCTCTATATAAGGACCACGGTCTTAAGAGCCACCTCTATATAAGGACCACCTGCTTATAAAGGCCAGTAGAAATGTATCCCATTGATGTTATTCATATTATTTGAACCTGTATATGAAGGCCACCTGTTTATAAAAGGTTGCTTTCATTGGTTCCCTTGGGTGGCCTTTATGAGCAAGTTTGACTGTATATTGTGTCTTTACACTTAGGAATGGAGGTATTTCTTTTTATGGTGCAAAATTTGACTAAACAAAAAGTGACAATAAATTGAGTTTTTACTGTACTATAAAACCAGACATATGTACTCTAGACTGGCTGACGGTTGTATTATCAAACAATAAAAGAAGAGCTAAGTAACACATCTTAAACCAACAACACCAGCACAGAGACATCAAATAATGTTATGATGTGTAATACAGACACTATGATAATGATTTATGTAATACTTAGTTGTTACTTTTTGTTTGTGTTATGTTTATTAGAGTTGGATTTTTTTTTGTACAGGTAAGCAACATTGACCTGTCTGCTTGACCTTTAATTTAATTATTACGAAGGAGCAGTACATTTATGTATAGGGAACACAGGAGGATATTTCGTCTACATCAGGTGAAACATGCATTGTTTATGTATTAACTGCAAATCCTATTACTACCCATATATTAGGTGGATCATCCTATATGAATAATTCCAATAAAAGGTCAAGCAGACAGGTTAATGTTGTTTGCCTATATATTCATTATTTATTGAAGTGTGTTACAATAATTACAGATACAGAAATACTAGTACATGCAGAAAATGCTGATGCAGCAAGTTAGATCTACACATGGTTTTTTTTTACTAGTACATGTATCATATACAAGATGAGAATATTTTCTTAAAGACCCAAATATTCCAAGATTACCAGAAAGCATAATCATATGTAAATCTTAATTGAGTTGACACCTGTAAAACACACCTGTTAGGTTAGTTTTAAGAGGTTGAGGGCACATTTTGGTGTACAGTAATTTATGCACAGTCAAACCTGTCTATTAAGGCCACTCAAGGAAAAGTGGTCTTTATGGGCAGGTGGTCTTTATATACAGGTTCAAATATTATGAATAAAGAACAATTGGGATACAATTCTACTGGCCTTTATAAGCTGGCGACTATATATAGAGGTGGCCTTTAAAGGCAGGTTGGACATTATATACATTGTGTACAAATTTAAATGAGAGAGAGAGAGAGATAGAGCCTGGATAATTTTGAGGCTAAGGTATTTTGACTTAATTTAAGGTTTGATCAGTTTAGTGTCTTAATTCAAGGTTCATTTAAGTCATTATTTTAAGTTTCAGTTTAGTAGAATGATGAAGTAAACTGGACTTACATATTTATAGATTACCATAGTAGTATTTATATTGAGGTGATTATAACACATAACAATATAGAAAATGTTACTGCAGCAACAGTTCTACTTGTATTTATTATGCACAATAAGAATGTTTATCTCACAAAAATTTAGAGAGTGCTGAAAGCATGAAAGTGCTAGAGCAAACAACAAAATGAAAGTTTTTTCTGTCGTTTTCTTTTTCAAAAAAAACTTCATTAATATTTTGTGTGCTTGAAATCAATTTTTAGACAATAAATATATATATATATTATGTAATAAAACCATAAAGCTGCCAAACAAGTGGTCTTTATATAGAGATTTACAATGTATTTTAAATTTTAACTAATTAAGCATTTATATATTGATTTGGTTTGTACAGTCCAACCTGTCTCAAAGGCCACCTCTATATAAGGGCCACTTGCTTATAAAGGCCAGTTGAAGTGTTTCCCAATTGTTCTTTATTCATATTATTTGAACCTGTATATAAATGCCACTTTTACTGGTTCCCTTGGTGGCCTTTATAGCCAGGTTTGACTGTATTGTATGCTTACTTAAATAGAATAACGGTATTTTTCAATCCAGTCAATTACTTACATGGGAGTTTAATTAAGGATGGTGAAGGACACAGGAGTGGGTGATGAAAACCACTGTCCTTCAGCTAACAAACTAGCAAATTTTATCCCATTATGTTTAAATGAATAGAGTGAATGAGTTTTATGCCAAGTCAAGAATTTTCCACTAACTACTACTAAACTTGTATATTGATCCTAGTATATGGATGAGGCAGTTACTTTATGGATAAAGGAGGAAAGCAGAGTGCTTGGAGGAAACTACTAGAATTGACCTATCACCGGCCATGCCTTTCATGTTCCGACACTGGCCGCCATCACATTACCAAAGCAGCGTCAGGGCAACTAATGACTTTATAGTGTCAGTGACGTCATTAAACCACACAATTAAGGCCGAGTTTTCATTTTTTTTTTTTTTTGCGTGTAGTTCAAGCATGTTGACCTTTTGTTGGAACATAGTCAATTGAGTAAGCAGACAGACAAACTTTCTCAAAAAGAATCTGTTAGCAAGTCACTGCTTAATGGTATTAGAACCTATGTGATGAGCGATGCTGTGATCCATAAGTTTGTGCTTTAAAGCACTTGGCCACCTTAACCCATTAATGTGCTTTAAACCACTTGGCCACTTTAACCCATTAAGGGAGAATGATCTGTATAGTTAATGGCTCTATTGTTTCCTTATTCTTAAATGTCTTCCAGGTTGTATGTGTTATGATGAATTACTAATGATGAAATACTACTACTCTGTATATACCATGATGATGCTTATTGCTTTTTTTCATCATCAAGGTCGCAAAAAGTATGTTTGAAAATATTGTTTGGGCTATATCTCAAAATTACTTTGGATAACTGTCATAAAACTTCACATGAATAATCTTAATGGTCCAAGGGTGTGTCATAACCTTGAACCAAGGTCATATCGGAAAGTTCACTGGAAAACATTACACCCTTGTAGATGATTGGGCGGTGGGTATTTGGCTCTCAAGAGGAAGTTCCAGTTTTTCTTATTACCAGAGGACAAAATCTGTGTTTAATATTATTATAAGTGGTTTTTGTTCTATTTTTCAGAATTTTTTCCCAGTATAGATACAAATAAAGAATAACAGCACAATGAGTACTGATTACGCTGTAGATTCCACACAAAGCACATCTACATCACAAGGAATAGGGTTGGATAAAGATTATGTACGAACCATTCCAGGGATATTGAAAATAGTTGAAATTGTAAGAAATTTTTATTAAAGCAATATTGTTTAAAACATCTAAACCTACCAGTATTCTATATATGTTGGTTAATTTTCCCCATTAGAATAACTTGATTACAAAATTTTAACTTTTAATTTCTACTACAGTTCTTTTTCTCCCATATCTAAATATGAAAGATCAAAGTATCCAGTGTAGGAAAGCCACGTGGGATATTTCTGTCTTTCATCACGTGGTTTTGTTGTCTTTCATCACATGATTTTCAGTGATGTTACAATCATAGGACAATTGAATGATGTCATTCTGTGGGGACATGATGTTGTCTTGTGGGAAAATGACATCCGAGTCTCCAAAATCCTTTAGAAATTTTCATTGTGTTTCAGATGTTTATTCGGAAAGATAAGAATAAATACCTATGTTTTCTAGTTTATACATTTTGTATAAACTATATTCAGGTACATTATGTCCAATAGTCATATTTCTTTTTATGTAAAAGTTTAAATAACAAAGTTAGATATACAAAGATGGTATCGATTTTGATGTTAATTCTATTTGAAGCCAAAAAATATCATCAAAAAGGGAGAAAAAGAATCAATTATGAGTTTAAAATTTCTGTCAGAGACTAGGCAATCCTCGTCTCTGACTGAAATGTTCAACCCCTGGGTGAGATTTCCCTATCCTACATGGATATTCGTAATAGATTCTATTAATCTTATTTTTCCCTTACTAAATCTATGCATTATGACTAGCAATTCAGAATAAAAGTCTGAAATGTCAAATGCTATGAAGCTTGCTAAAATGTTAATTTGTTGTACCTTCATTTAATGATTGAACACCTCATTTTTGTTCATAAAGATGTGTATCAGAAATATACTTTCTGTCTGGAAGAAGTTCATCTAAATGTCCTTTCTATGAAGCATTGCATTTGTTGTAAATCATATTTATTCCTTCCTTGAAGTTATTAAACCTTATACCATCTATTTTGTCAGGTGAGCACATTCAAGGCCTTTGGGCCTTTTTTAGCATATTAAATTTTGACAACATTATTTATGTATACTTATATTTCTTCTTTATCTAGTTACTGGTTTTAATAGCATTTATTTGTGCTAGTGTATACATATGGTGGGGAGCGTACGGAGGAGGATGGGTTCAGTTTGTGACTATGTCTGCTTTTATAACGACTCTCGTCTTCTTCTTGTTCCATTTACTACGAGTTATAGGAAGACTACCTGGACCATGGACACTTATTGTAAGTATAAGTATACACCTTTGTCTGGTGTATTATAACATGTAACAAGAGCTTACTGTAAACTATCATTTATTTTAGATATTGACCTTCACAGTTTCTTCAAGTAACCTCAGTGACTGGGGCTCAGTAAGTGGGAGGTTGTGGGTTCAAGCCCCAGCCAGGTCTGACCCGAGACTTGAAAGTGGGTAGTGACTGTTCTTTCGCCAAGCACTCGACATTACGAAATGAAAATCACGGTTCTTTCGGATGTGAACATGTTCCCGTGTCAGGGTGGGCTTGGCACACCGTAGAGCCCTGCTGTATGATGCCATCAGCACAACACACAGGCAAATTTTCTGCACTTTCGCCTATAGCTTGCGACGACCCATTACTCAACTCAACTCGGTGACTGGATGGTCCAAAACACACACTTAGACATCAAAGTGACATGCACCACCTGGGTTTGAAACCCACTGAAGCAGATCCTAGTGTGAGAATGTTTTGCTTGCTGAAGATTGGGGGTTTTCTCAAGGTACTTCAGGTCCCATTCAGGACAGATCCTAGTGTGAGAATGTTTTGCTTGCTGAAGATTGGGGGTTTTCTCAAGGTACTTCAGTTACCTCCACCATCCCAGAACTAACCACCTCTATATAAGTGAAACGACTTTGATCAGGGCATACAGCTCCATTACACCACTCCACATGCTTTAGATTCAGATAAAATACACAGTTGAACTCTAAAACTTAAAGAAATCAGACCTACTATCTAGTATCTAAACTATTTCACTGAGATTTTCCTACTTAAACTGAAAAACTGTCTATTTGATACAAAATCAGAAGATTTTTGTTATAGACAGGTTCTGCTGTAATATTCTGTGACCAAACATATGTAATGATTCTATTTTGATATTGTACTTTCATTGTTGTTATCACAAAAATAATACAGTAAAACCTCGTTATAATGCCCCTCAATATGCCACCATGCTTATCACCACACTACATGTATTTTGAAGTCCCAAAATCCATTTTGTTTATGTTTTTCTTTATCCGCCTCCCCAATTTATCGCCAAACCCCTTTATAATGACTGAACAAAAGGTGGCGATGAATCAAGGTTTTACTGTATATATAGTTGGTTTACAGAAGGTTTTCATGTATCCATCAATATTAGGTTTTTCACGGACAGATTATATGCAGAGCTGTTCTGGTGGCTCTTACTTTTTGAGGGCATTGATCTACAAGTTCATTATAGCTCTTCAAAAATTATTCATATGGAGGGTGATAATTGTCAATGTCAGTAACATCAGGCAGGATGTGTGGATAATAGCACAAACAATTAACACCCATTACTTCAAAAATGAATTGATCTGAGGGGAGTCAATCTGCCCTTTCTACTTTAAAAAAAAAATTGGTGATTGCGGTCAGTAATAATAATGAGATTCAGTTAGTCAGGTATTAAAGTAATACATTGTACATGTATCGTGAGTGTGTTTAGATTCTCATTCATTATCAAATTTACAAAGTTACTTCTCCTTGCATTGTTCAACTGCTGTATGTCCCATGACATGATATAGAGGCCATGGTGGCCTAATGGATAAGGCGTCAGTCTTCAAATCCAGGGTTTTTCACCGCTGTGAGTTTGAGTCCAGCTCAGACCACATGAGGGAATGTGAATTTTCCTTGCCATTGACCTTTACTGGTTCACCTGGTATCAGTTGTCTGCGGCGTATGACTCTTGAGCTAGCATGTTAAAGTCGCCCTGAGTGCGCACTAGTACAAGGCAGAACATACAACATACTCGCACTTCACATGCATACACAAAATTGTTCATAGATTAATCCAAAGAGATTAAATTAATTGTTCTCATTGGGAAAAGCTGAAAAATGATGCAATGTTAAGCAACATTCAACCAACCAACCATGACATGATAGTACTCCCCACAAAAATATCAATAGTATAAGATACTCACAAGTTTTAGGACATATTTTAATGTGATTTTTTAATACTGAAAAAAGATTGACATAGTCTGAAGCTTTGTATTAAAGGTTTGATAAGAATCTTTGATTTTATTGAGTCCTTGGTGGCCAAGTGGTCTACATCACACTATTATGGATCACAGTACATCTGACCACCTAGGTTGGAATACCACTCTGGAAGAACCCAGTATGAGAAAATTTGTCAGTTTGCTGTGTTGAAATTCAGTGGATTTCATTGGAAATTCCATTTCCTCCACTATTCCAGCACAAACCACCTTGATAAAAGTGATAGAATCTTGACTATGACATAAAACTCCATTCCTCCCATTCAATTCAATCTGTTTTTGTGAACCTTATTGTTTTTTTCATCATATAATTTATATTTTATATATATTTTCAGGAGTGTGTCTACTACAATGTATATACTACGATGAAGCTTATTGGGGTTTTTTTTATCATATACATGTGTAATTTTATTTTATATGTATTTTCAGGAGTTCATCTACTACTGTGTATATACAGTATTGCTGCTTATTGCTTTTATTGTGGCAGCAGCCAGAGCTGGATACTTTACTAATAATAGCTCTATTATAGCTACAGCTGTAAGTAAAACATTTATATGTGGTAATTTATATCTTGTATTTTGGCAAGTGATTGAGGCCCCAGGCATATGTTTGAAGGGAACTCTTTGTCGAAGCTCCCAGACACATGATTGAAGGGTACTCTTTGTCCAAGGTCCCAGACTATTTTCAGTTGGGGGCCCACTTCACTTCAGAAAAGAAATTGTAACAGTAATAAATAGCCTAAATTTGTAAAAATTTAGGGGCCCAGGCTTACTTTTAGGAGCCATTGGCTACTGGGCACCTGTAAATCTTCATCCTTGGTACTCTTTGTTGAAAGTCCCAGACACATGATTGTAGTGTTGTGAGTTCTAGTCTCACCCAGGCTTTTTCTCTAAGGGGACAACTACTTTTCACATGGATCTATTGTTACAGAATTGATTCATAAATTGTTAGCAGGAAACATACTTGGGTTAATTTTGAGATGGATTGTTGTCTTATTCAAGGTGGGAGTAATAGAATTCATCGACCACTCATCAATATATCGATATATCATCGATAAAAGCCATTGACACGACACATTTTTTAGTATTGATATCAACAAAAATGGCCGCCAATTCATGGCTTAAGTTGGAATAGCCAATGACACATGTATTTCAAAACCAACTGACTTATAAAACAGAATGCATATGATATTAGAAACATTTAAGACGACACAAGACATGCCAAATATTGGTGAAATTCTCATAAATGACAGCTCTAGGAGGGTGTCTAATATATCTTCCTATCTGAACTTTAGCGAGCATAATGATAAGAGATAACTGACACATCCAAGTATCCATACTATTGGTATCAACATGTATCTGACTTGCTTGCACAATAAACTTTTACCTCATTAAATCTTATACAATTTACCAGTCATTAATGGCCCTTATATAATGAAGAAATTGGTTGCAGTATTAATGATAGATTGTGATGTATTGAAACATGAAAACATTAGTTGGTGAAAACATGAGAAACACAAAATTTTTATTTGTGTCCTAAATTTGACCATTTCCTTTTTTTCTATATATTTCAGATATTTACATTTATTGCCACAGCAGTGTATGCAGTAGACACATTCTTCCAGTTTAAGAGCTGGCGGTCAAGTCGTGAGGCACCAGCTGGTGCCACCGCAACCTCAACAACTACCACAACCCATACAACTTATGAGACAAGAACACAGTACTAATTGCCATGGAAATATGACAGTGTTTGTAAAATTTATCATTCATATTTAGGAATATATCAAGTTGTCATGGTAACTGTAGTTTGTGCTTGGCGTTCAGATTTTAATCGTAATAGATATACATGTATGTATAAGTAGGGTAAAAGACAAGTGTTGTATAACTAAATACTGTATCTTGAGAAGTATTTATGATAGTTTTCAGCAAGAAAAAATCTCAACATTTATTCTGGTCTTTTAATTTGATTTTTTTTATATTAACTTTATTTAAGACACTGCACACAGTTTCAATTCTACTTTTTTTAATTTTGAAAAATTATGTGGTAATAAATAAAAAAAATAATAAATTATAAAAAATCTGAAGACACTAGTATGATATTTTAAAAAATATTATTTAAAAATCTCAAAACACTAGCAGACATCAAATGTCACAGATAAACGCCTGTTCCATGTATTGGGTTTTCTTGCAGTTATGGAAGTTCAGCTTAAATGTGAAGGAATCTCGTGTATATGGTTTCATTGAAATACCAAAGTAATAATAGAATGAAATCTCCCTAATTAATGATAGAAAATACAAAATTTTGTACTTTGAAATGGGCTTAGTCTTATTTATATAAGACCAGATTCATAATTTTTTTTCATTTCAATATGCTTAGATACTTTTTTTACACATTTAAATGTACGTGTATACGATACATTTTATTATTACATTTATTATTATTATTATTATTTTTATATTTTAACTATGTTTCGGTACACCAATAGTACAAAAATATTTTTTTTTAATTTGCAAAAAAGTTTAATAAGAAATAACCATGATTATAAATTTTATCAGTTTAGATATACTGTTTTTATTTTGAATCAGTTAAAAAATTATAAGATTTATGTTAGTATTCCTACATAAAATTAACGTATTCATGTATTATATATTTTCTGATAGGTATATAGGCTTAATAGAGTATATTTTTTATTTTAAGATACAGGGACACCTGTACCTCATTACAAAACTAATAAGATTTTCAAAAATAAGTGCTATAATACCATAAAAAAGGTTTACACAAATTCAAAATAACTAGTAGAAAAATTTCCAAAATTTCTGAAAACATAGTGGTTTTTAGGTATTTTTTCACAAATTTGTAAAAATAGGTGACTTTTTGAAAGAATTTTCCAGAAATAAGTAGACAATAGCGATTTAAGCTACCAAAAATGAAAACATAGGATTTTGATAGAAATAATGAAATGTCAGGATTTGTTATCAATCTGTTTCTCATGAATGAAATTTTAAAAAAAAATCAAATTACGAATGTATTTTAAAAATATTAAATAGAATGTATTCTTACAGCTTGATTTAAAAAAAAAATCTGGATATTTTCACAAAGTGTGATATTTTACTCTTGACTATTTATTGTAAGTACAGTGTTTTTCTATAATACTGTATGTAGTTAAATTTTGTAATATGGTAGATATATTTTAATATTTATTTATCAAGTATGTATGGAACAATTTTATGAAAATAAATTGGTGTGATTTTGTTATTAAAATGGCAGACGAGATTTCATTTAATTTAAGAAAAGTTTTTTTTAATTGTAATCAAGTAAAAAAAAAAAAAATAAAGTAGAACTGCAAGCCCCAGTAAGTTTAGCAAGATTTAATTGAAATTGAAAAGTTTAAGATAGGGGATATAACTGTGTGTAAAATCAAACTTGATCTATAACTTGTCAGTTCTTTGAAACTGATTGATGAAGATGTAAAAACTGTATTTATGTTTATTGATGAACAGAAAAGTTAGTTTCGGTAACATTTTACATGTCACCCCTATGCATCTGTGGTTTAATCCAAAATTCAAAATAAATGGATTGTTCTATGTATTGTTATTTAGGAATGAAAGGATGTGTATGCTCTCCTTTTTATACAAAATATGCAGAAAAATTTTCCTGTCAGTTAACAGATTTTACGTGGTAAAAGATAATGTTAAAAATGTTTTTAAAAAACAAACAAAAAAAAATATGATGTTTTTTACATTAAAATTTGATCTGTTTGTAATTCATGGTTTCATTTTTTTTATTTTTAACACATAGACATTGAAAATAGATTCTTTTTTCCCCCTAGATCTGATTTTTGTCAAATATTGTTGGTGTTAAGAGTGTCATTTTCATTTTCTTTTTCTTTTTTCTCTCTCTTTTTTTTATATAAAAGTTTCATTAGTTGTCTCATGAAAATTGTACTAAAAAAGAATTGTTGTGTTTGTTGTTGAATTTTGTGAACTAGTCTAGTTCATGGTTAAAGATACTGGTAATAAAAGAGTTACAATAAAATTATTTGAATAAATTATTTGAAATTTTTTTTTCCAAATTGAAAAAAGTGACCAAACTGTTTTCCACTACATATGATTATTTCCACATGTTATTCTATGGTCTTAGTTGTACACATATTGCACCAGTAAGCACAAGTATTGGTACGTGGTTTGCCAGTGTACCACATGGCACCTCCCCACTTTTTGTGGGACCATTATTTCTGTTTGAAATGGAACCATATCAGTTGATGCTTTCCTGAAAAATGACATTTTTTCGGGAATATGTGGCATAAAAATTTCCAAAACGTTCCACACAGACGTTAAGGGGTGCTGATCAGATGGTACAGTAGCGAACCATAATTGATATATATGGAACCATATCAGTTGATGCTTTCCTGCAAAACGACATTTTTTCGGAAATTTGCAGCGTAAACATTTTCCAAAACGTTTCACACAGACGTTAAGGGGTGTTGATCGCAAGGTACAGTGGCGAACCCCATTTGATAATAGATATGGAACCACATTAATTGACAAAAACGACATTGTTTCGGAAATATGTGGCATTTAAATTTTCCAAAACACTAAGGAGTATTGATCATGTGATACACTGGTGAATCCATTATTTCTATTTTAATATCTCTATGGTCTTTATTCCAATATACCAGTGAATCCATTTTTCAGTGAAAACTAGTGTATTAATTCTGTTCCTAGTAAGGAATACAAAGTCTGCATAATTGATACATGAATCTCGTTTGCTTAGAACAATAATTTTTTATGATATTAGAAACCTCCTACTCTTTATCCATATGTTATTTCATATTAATACATTTTGCTCATCTTTTTATTACTCTGTTGAAAATATCAAAATTTTATCTTAAGATCTGTAAAAATAATTCTTATGAACCCCAATATCAATGATTTGTTCATAATTTACTTATGTTGCTTCTTTCAAAATTAAATGTACAAGCTATATACCATCTGCAAATGTGATATTTTTATCAAATTTGTTCCTAAAACTATTTTTGCTGGATTTGTTCAAAGTATAAATGGAAAGCAAGTGAAAAAATTTTAAATTTTTAGATTTTGTGAAAAAATAAACATAATCAATTTTGTGATGTCAAGATTAAACGAGATAGGTGAATTCTACAAATTGTCTGCCCTTAGTTTTGATATACAACATTGTATCTGATTTTGATTAAAACACTTGTATATGAAAATTGCAATAAGATAATTGAAAGTAGGTAGTTGATTTTTAGATTTTTCATTTCTTGCCTCTTCCTCCGTCCACACAGACAAGAAAAATGAGCCAATTTTAGAATTTTTACAAAATGTTAAAAGAAATGATTGAGAATAGTAAGTATTCTTTAAGACTGATATTAAGATAACAATGGATTTAAGTTTTTGAAATGGTAAAAGTACACTTGCGAGATGTTTCACACCCATACCTACAGTAAAACTTAATTGAATGCCACCATATTTTTCAGTCAGATTTTGGCGTCATAAACCAGTTTGGCGATAAATTGTCTTGACTTGTAAAGGAAAATGTACCCTATTCTCTGCTCTCCCAGGGGAGCATAAGTTCATAAAG
Source organism: Anadara kagoshimensis (assembly GCA_021292105.1). Lineage (NCBI taxonomy): Eukaryota > Metazoa > Mollusca > Bivalvia > Arcoida > Arcidae > Anadara > Anadara kagoshimensis. The sequence continues at coordinate 45,042,543 of CM037875.1, forward strand.
GAAAACATAGTAGAAATATATTTTTGAATTTCAAACAGGGATGAAGCTTAACTAATTTGAGTTAGGGACCCAGCTCACTTTTGAAAAGAAGTTGCAATAGCAATACATAACAAAAATCTTTAAAACTTTGGGGCCATGGGCTACTTGGCCACTGTCAATCTCAATCCCTGTTCAAACTGCTATAAGTGAAGTAGCAAAGTAATCAAGTGGCATTATAATGAGGTTTTACTGTATGTGTGTATGCTATACATTTTATATTTCAGTTTTGCTGTATTTTTGTACTTGTTTACAAATTTATTAATTATTTTGATTATAATTTAATTCTTATAAGGCAGCATATATAATGTGTATATATTGGCATATTTTTAAGTTTCTGACATTTTACCAAAGAGATAAAAGGGTCAGGGCTTTTCCTACATATGTTGGGAATTTTCAAATTGATTCATTTGGGAAAATTATCGACATTAAAACATGAAATCTGGCTCTCATCGGTAGGTGACATGATGCTCTGAAAAAGAAACAAACACAATTCAAGAAAACCAAAATGATGACAAGTTGAAAACGATTGGGATTTTTTTCTCTTTTTGGGAAAAAATGTTCCATTTTTGCATTGGGAATGCCTTCCAATTTCGGCAGTAAAAATAGAGTAGGAAAAGCCTTTAGGGTATTGACATCTTTATAACTGCTGTATTCCAGTTTGAATTTACGTTTGCAATTTCTGACTATACAGAATGGTATAAGTACTGTTATTCAATTTCACTATAAAAGAGGAAGTGATTTTTAATTTTCCTATATCACATTTGGTTTATTTAACTTTTTGTTAATTTCAGATTCAGTGGATAAATTAGCCAATCTTATTAATTAAGCTATAATCTTTTGCTTCTTACGTAAAATATAATATTTACATTTATTAATTTGGGTATATGGGGTTTATTTAAAAAAAATTTTCCCTCTTGAATTTTTTTAATTTTCTTCCTTTGTACAAATATCAGATAAAAGATGTAAGTTTTTAAGTAAACTGACTATTATTCATTTAAACTTGAGATCTGAAATGACAATGAATTATCATTTTCATATTGTCACCTATATTTTAATTGAAAAACAGTTTTAAGAATAATATTACTTTAATTCCTCACATTTTCCCAGTAAAAAGCAGTATTAGGTAGGGATGTAGGAATGCAGTGGATTAATGGTGTGTTACACCACATTACAGAAAACAGTAGTACCTGAAAAAAACTATCACCTTTAGCAAGTGAACTAACAAATTTCTCAAACAAAAATCTGGGATTTGAACCTAGGTGGTGAGAGGCATATCTCTGCCAACAGTATAAGAATAAGTTATTTATATTACTTTCTAAAAACAATTGTAAGATGGACAGCAAAAAATGTTTTTTGTCGAATGCAAGTTAATTTATTATACTTACTGGTACTCCATTTAATGATGTCCGTGTTTAGAAGTGATTCAATTTGGCTTAATGTTTGTTTAGAAATACATCTTTGTTTTTGTGACAAAGATTGATTTGATCTTGTTATTTTTTTAATCCAGAGCTCCAGATAAGAGGGGTATCTCTGTAAAAACCCTTTAATTTTTTTGAAAATACTCTTTAAATTGTAAATGTAAGGGTATCAAAACCCTTTGAAAATCCTAATTACCCTTTACAATTCTTATAACAGTAGAACCTGCTATGGGGGTTAAACTCCTGCCCCAAGTACTGATGAAATGCCATTGTTGATATGGAGATGGGTGTTACTGTATTATTGTTAGAAGTTATACTGCTTTAAAAATTGAACATTTTTATGGATCATTGTCAATACTCTTTAGATTTTACAGGATACCCTTTAGAAAAAAATAAAGGGGTAATGACCCTTCATGTCAAATTCTTATCTGGAGCTCTGCATACTTTGTTCCCTTGCCTAGGAGTGATCTAGTTTGTTTTTGATTTAGAAATGAGACTATATTTTGAATTTGCCATATGATTTAAGCCAGTTATCATGGTTAATGGACTAAATAGTTATATAGATATATATATATCATATTGTTTAGTCTTACTAGATGTTTTAATTATTGTTAAGATACATATGTACATTTTGCATCAATTAATCTTATAATTTATATATAAAATTCCATGTATAAATGCTAGGCTATATGGGTTATTTAGATGAAATAAATATAAATAATAGCTATAGATGTTTGTTCTTGTTTTATCACTTGAAATTTCCCTTGCTTCATGAATGGTGCTGGCAGTGATCGACTAGTTACATTTTCAAATGTCTCTAAAAACTGAATGAAAGTTTGAATTGTTTCAATATTCTCGAACAGCATTGCCAATTGACAGACTAATTTTTGGACATAACGCAAGTTTATTCAATGGACCTTGAAAAAGTGGAAGGTTGGACAAATTTTGTGGTTGGACAAGCGAATTAACCAATCTAAGCTGTACATGGGCAAGTGTCTGAAAAATCTATTTGTCTACCCCTGAGTTTGCATCTGAATGAAATGGACTTTCAGGAGCTGCCAAGATCCCCACAATACACATTGCAGTAACCATTTCTTCATATTGTTTAAGGATCTAAAAAAGGAAGGGAGAAGCAATATTGAAAACAAGTGACCATTGGCTCAAATAACTTATGAGCTAATGTGATGATTCTCATTCATTTGTGTAAACTTTTTACATTTTAAAATTTGCTTAGGAAACTATAGGGACAAATTCAATAAAATGTGTCATCCTTTGCAAAATCATTGGTTGTGGTCCCAAATATGGAAAGAATTGTCTAAACTATAACTCACACAGTAAACCCAGCTATAGATATATTTTGTTTTGCACAAATATCGTCTGCGGGGTCCCAAATGGGTGAAATATATCCAAACTAGAACTGGCACAGTAAACAAAGCAACACCATATATTGCAAATGCATAAATATATTTGCTGTGGATCCCAAATTGGGAAACTTAACTAAAACTCCCACCGTATACTTATCACATGGATATATTGTCACAAATAAATATACTAGTACTCTAGTCTTCATCACAATCAAATTTTAAATTTGCAAGGAACCAAACATACAAACGGATACAGAGCACATGTATGAACTAGGCTAAGTGCGTTGATGGTGTTAACTTAACATGTGGGATTGTGCGCATAATGATAATTTACTCTATAATATACCTATCAGGAATACTACTAGAGATGGCAATGTTCGTAAACAACTTCCAAGTATTAAATCTGTTTACGTTAAATTCAACTTCAGTACAAACCTGTCAAATGTTTAACACTGAGTTGTCGAACCTTAACAGCCAAGATATGGATAGTGAGTGAGTGAGTAATGGTGTTTAACGTCCAAGTCAAGAATATTTCACTTATATCGAGACGTCGCCAGCTATAGGCGAAGGTGCAGAAATTTTGTCTGTGCGTTGCGCTGATGGCATTATTCAACAGGGTTCTTTAACGTGCCAAGCCCACTGTGACACGGGACCTCGTTTATTTTAAGTTCCCATCCGAAAGAACCGTGACTTTCATTTCGTAATGCCGAGTGCTTGGCGAAAGAACAGTCACTACCCACTTTCAAGTCTTGGGTCAGACCCGGTCGGGGCTCGAACCCACGACCTCCCACTTACGGAGCGAGCACTCTACAAACTGAGCTACCGCAGTGGTCCAAGATATGGATAGCTAGTGGTGAAAAAGCTACGGAAATATAGATGTCGAAATATAGAGAACGAGGGCCGATGTAAGCTGCTGTCTCAGCATTCATTCACTTAGTGTTTAACTTATGGTATGTTTTATTTGTCACCATACTACCTTAACACAATTCAAATTATACCTTCCTGGTGCTTTGCAATTCACATAATTGGTTGAAATAATAACACGATGAAAATTAATTAGGAGCACCCGATCTCACTTCCCTGATGGAAGACCACGTGTTTTACTTGGTTTGTCTGTTTTCAAAGTTTGTACTTTGCTCAGTTTGGGACTGTAATATGAACTGCAATGTGCTGTGCAAATCACATGTTGTGTTTAATAGTAATGCGATGAAGCTTCGTTAGGATCACTCGGCCTCACTTCTTTTGAAAGGTCACGCGTTTTACTTGTTTTGTCAGTTTTGAATTTGCTTTTGGGACTGTAATTTAAGCATGGATTGATATCTTTGTGGTTGCTTATCATCAGCTTTCAAGACAAAACGGAAATTGAGTTAGGATTGCCACACTGCTTTGATTTTCTTTTAAGAACAAACAATTTCGGCCCAATTAAATATAGATTCTTCTTGCACTTTTAGTGATCTTGCTTGGAACAGGTTTTCATTCGTAGCGCAATAAACAGAAATATCAGCTCGAATTTTGTATATTAATATAGGTCATATTTCTTGTATTACTTATATTATCCTCAATTGTTTAGATCAACTTTCTATATTTCAAAATAGAATGCAACATAAATAACGTTTTCAAGTTTAAGCACTTTCAATTTCCGGATTTCTGTGTAACTCGACTTTATCATTAGGGTAATTTTATGCGATATTTTAATCGTCTACACTAAATGCATATATATTGTACACTACTTCCTCTTTTTATGCATTAATAAACACTGTTCATTAATTGTACACAGAGATGCTGGTCTGACGTGACTTCCTTATTCTTCAAAGATGTCGTGGTAAGTTTAAAATGTTTTATACAATATCGCTGCTTAATGTGTTCTTATCCCTTGTTAATTACAAAGCACCTACTTAATACTAGTATAATGGTCTTCTGAAAGTAACTTATTATTTATTATAACAAGGACCAATATAAATTACTCGTAAAAAGGGTGTGAACCAACCAAATCGGACATTTACTAGTATAGACCTATCTATCCTCTTCAAATAGGCGTCTTGCATTCAGTTTTAAAGTTAAGTTAATAATGGACAACGAATTAAAATGGTGTTACCACCAGGACATTTAGTCCAGTGCGCGTCCAATGTAGGAAGTTTAAAATCATTGGTCCCCAAATGTCTTCTGTCTTTTTCTGTTCGACTTTATTATAATTTACTTGTATAATCTTTTTGGTTACTCTGGCTGTTACCATGGTTTTCAGTTACAAATTCCCCTTTTCCGTTCACTCTAAGGCAGTACAACTGCACTACACGTTATCCAACATTATTATATTTTATTATGATAGAAAAAAAAAAACAATTATTACTGCCTTTTTTATGCTGGGTCGTTTAGAATTTTTTAAAAACCTTTCCGTTTCTAAGTTGAACTATGTAAAACATGTTAATGATTTTGAACTGTATAGTCAGCAGAGCTGGTTTCTTCTTGGGCGATTGAATGATAGATATCTAGTTCCAGTCTTTCAAAGAAAAATGGAATATAAAATCCGAAGTTCCGTCCTGTCCGAATACAATTGTAAATATGTGCAATATCCATGTAGTTCTCTACATATCAAAGGAACATGTGTTGCATAAGTCAGATGGTTATATACCTTACAAAAGAACTATTAAAAATCACGCCAATGGACTAATCCAGTGGCTGCTCTCCATATTATATCAAATGCCGTGGGGTTTTTATTTTTCATTTGACACATAGTTCTACGTTCCTTTCATTCGCAAGTTTAGTTCAATACGGGGTGTGTATAGCTAACTAAACAGCAAGTGCTTATCCTACCGGAGCACCTGGTCTCAAAGTTTTACTTAGCTTTTTAGATTGTGATTTGAGCATGTGTTTGGTTAGTATTGCTAGTATTGTTTACCATAGCTATGGCCCATTTCGTGTTACTTACCTGTAGCATTTCTATATTTCATAATCAATGCATTTGTTTCAGATGTATTTCTAAAGAAAGTAACACGGCTATGTCGGAATCATTCGAGAAGACTGTTTCTTGCGAGGTCCATGAAGACCAAAGTGCCAGCTGGAAGTGTACCGAATGTGACGAGTTTTTCTGTAATCAATGTCGATTGGTCCATGTGAAGAGTAAGGCAACACGTGATCATGAGGTCAAATATATTAAAGAATTGCCATTGGTCGAAACAAAGAGGAAGACGAATCAAAATGTCGGGTACATAAAAATGAAGCGGTTCAGAGGTACTGTGATGACTGCAAGTGTCTGATTTGTTTCGAATGTAGTGTGTCGGAACACAACGGACATAGTTTCCTAAAAATAACAGATGCAGTACAGCAGGAAAAAGAATTCATCACAAATAACATGGAAAGGCTAAAAACAGAGCAGTTAGCGACACTGAAAAACGGATCTGAAACAGATTAGGGAAATTAAACAAAAATATAAAAGAGATTTGGAAGACTCTGTCGAAGAGATACGAAAACAAGGCGATAATCTGAAGAGGGGATTAGATGAAATATGTCAGGAACTGGAAACTGTTATACAAAAACAATGTAAAGAAGATGAACATATATTGGACGTTTTGGAAATAGATTTATCCAAAAAGGTCACAGATGTTGAAACCCTAACACAATTCCTAGAGCAGAATTTTGGCAGTGCGTCTACCAATGCCTTGTTTAAAATGTCAGAGAAAGTCAAGCAGGTTTTCCACAAACACCAGTGTATGAATATACCACTGTCATTGCGCCCACCAAAGTTCTTGCAGAAAGAATTAAATGTTAATGCCCTGAGAAATTTATTTGGTGATTTTGAACATGATGATTTGAGTTCATCTGATATTGATGATTCTCCGCCAGCTATTCAGGAATCCATCATTGCAACATTCAAGCCAAGCTTCAGCGTAGGTTTCCTAGCTGCCGTAGGGACGAATGTTTGGGTGGCGAACGCTACTGGAGATATTGCCATCGTGACACAGGAAGGAAAAGTAACATCAACTGCTCATACAACAGTTGCAAACGACATTGCGGCCGACAGAGATGGGAATCTTTTTGTTGCACAAAACACATCCATACGAAAAGTAAAACGAGATGGGTCGGTTTCAGGGTTCGAAAGCGGTCTTTCGTACAGAGTTCGTGGAATTACAATCACAGATACCGAAGAGGTTCTAGTCATATTGGTGAAAGACAAACAAAGGTTTAGAATTAGGAGGTTTTCCCTAGCTGGACAGAGACTGGGTGATTTAAATATATCCAGGATAAATACGCCATGTTTGCTGAAGAATCCAGATATCTGACCAATAACGTGGATGGGAAGATCTGGATACAAGATGAAGACAATGGAAAAGTATTTGTCGTGGATAACTCGGGAAAACACACGTTTGACTACATAGGATCTGGCAAGGAGCAAGGTTTTTGTCCAGAGGGGTTGGTGCATGATCAATACGGACACGTTCTGATTGTTGACAGTGATGCAAATTGTATTCATCTGGTAGACAGGAATGGGGTATTTTTGCAGTTTATACTCCATCGCCAGGGGTTAGATGAACCTTTTGGAATAACATTAGACATTGACAACAATATCTGGGTCGGTACTGAGAAAGTATTTATAGTAAAGTACTTGAAATAAGTAACAGACTTAACAAAGTTAATGAGGAAGTGCAAATCATATATAGATATTTTAATACATGTATTTAAAAGTAGGAAAATACTAATCACCTATTTAAACAGTAACGTTGAATATAATAACAACCCAGGGACCCATGAAATATGACTTTTACAGACATGTAGTTTATGTGGCGGGTTTTTGTTTCAATTATGAAGAAAATGGACATTAGAACTAAACAGGGGACATTTAATTAGAGATGTTGTTATATGGCAGGTTTCACAGTTACAAACAAGTGTATTGTTACAGTTACCGTTATTAACTTCAAGTTAATAACAGACAGAACGGAAAATAAGAACGATAGAGCTCTTAAAGAACAGTTACTTGAATAGATAATAAACCCAGTAATATCCCAAGTAATATTTACATTCATTACGGACTCTCAACGGTTTTCATATAAATGAGGACGTATCTCTTATTTTGTTACTATGTAACTAAAACGAATCTCCTTTGTACATATATTTCATTCTATTATTAGTAGTAGTAGGAGTAAGAGAAGGAGGAGAAGGATGGTAGTAGAAAGAACGGGAGGTAGTGGTAATAGTAGTTGTTGTAGGAGGAGGAGGAGGAGGTGGTGGAGACAGTCATAGTAGTAATAATAAAGCAGTAGTGATGGAAAGAGGGTAGCAGTAGGAGGAGGAGGAGGAGTAGGCGGTGGTGGAGACGGAGTCGTAGTAGTAATAAAGCAGTAGTGATGGAAAGAGGGTAGCAGTAGGAGGAGGAGTAGGCGGTGGTGGAGACAGAGTCGTAGTAGTAATAAAGCAGTAGGAAAGAGGGTAGCAGTAGGAGGGGGAGGTGGAGGTGGAGGGTAGTAGTAGGGGAGAGAATGTATGAGGAGTTGATAGGACGAGAGGGGTATTAGCGAGTGAAGGGTAGTATGAGGGGAGAAGAAGTGGTAGTAGTAGGGCAACAATTGTGTTTTTGTTACAATCATGTTGCTAACACTGTGATAATTGTTGAATTGGAATAATTAATTTTTTGTTATACTAGTAGTATCATACTCTGGCTTAGGAGCTAATATCAGCTGTCCAATCACATTCAATTGTCATTGAATATTACATTATCTAAATTGAATTAAATTTATCAGATTATTGCAAGTGTCACTATTTGGTTTTGTACTCAACCTTTTGGTTTATTTGAATTCAGTTTTTGAATGAGTCTAGGAAATTTATTTGTCCTTAATTCAAACCAAGTTTATTAGTTATAATAGGATCCAAGAAAATGATCTCATGAAAACCTCATTCAGTAATTTGGCTGGTGTAGCAAGGTGCTTACCCTTTCAGAACACCTAGCCTCACTTCCCTGGTTGGCGATACCATGTTCAACTTAATTTACCATTTCCAAAGTTTATACTTTGCTTTTGGGATTGTGTTTGGACATAAACCGGGATGTTTGTGTTTGAGTACAATCTGCCAAATATATATACTGCCACAATTTCATCTTACAAAAATTCTTTTATCTTGACTTAAAAAGGGTGCAAACAACTTATGGACTAACTGACAAACCAACCGGTCAAAAACATTATACCCTTTGTAACTTAAGTTGTGTAGGGTATATACATAAATAAATAAGTTACAACTATTAAAAGAACAATGATGATTTATATAACATATAATGACAAACATATTGCAACATCTATAATATATATATATATTATATATATCTATATAATATACATTCACATAATCTGTAAAAATCCATTCATTCTGAACAAATTACCAACAAACAACTAATGTCTTTAACAAACAAAAAATACACAAAACATCTATTACATCATATTTTCATGGCACAAGGTATCAAAAATAATATCATTATATGACATGTTAAAATGTTTAAAAATGTTTGATTTGTGAATTTGAGGTTGTGTTTAGGCTGTGTGAGATGAACTTCCTAATGTCAAATGCATAAAGTGGATTTCTCCATATGTCTAACTTTAAATTCTGGTTCTGCTGCTACTTGTCAATTCCCAAAATTCTCAAATACCTCGTTAACATTTACAGAAAATCCTCTTTTTTCAATTGCTTTGCCTTAACAAAACAAAAATTAACCTTATAATATGTATGTCCCAAAATATTTTCAAATCATTCCATAATCTGAAATAATCATTTGAATATATATCATATATATACTAGAAAATAATTGGCAAAACAACCACTAAATAATCAAAACCTGACTTTCAAGGATTACGGATACCCTTCTAGTTTGTTGTGGCAAATTCATGATAAAGAAGATGTGTAAACTTTTCAGAGGTGACCAGTCGACCAACATGGAGATAAATTCAAATTCTGTCAAAAATCATATAAGTTAAAATGAAATATCAAATTAATAACCAGAATACCGAAAAGACAGCTAACCTTTGTAGATGCATCGTTTTACAAAGCCCCATAAACTTAAAATTGCGCAGCGAGATGGCTGTTGGAATGAGGGTTATGATAATGAGGTTTTTTACTTTGTGCAGGTGTGCTACAATGACTCGATCAGATATAAAAATTTGTTTAAGAAAAATTTTAATTTTACATTTTTTTCTTAAAAAGTGAGATCAATAAGCAGTGGTGCATAATGTGATAAAAAATAAAAATATTCAGATGATAAACTTGTGACGTAAAAATGGTGATAAAAATGAAAATTAGTGACACTTGCTTTATAGACATAAAAAAGGGTTTATTTTAATGATAATGTTGATGCGACAAACCGGTCTGTATTGGATGGCTTATGATATGACATAATGATATTTACTTTCAATGAGGTGTCAAACATGCACAAAAGGACTAAATTTTGTGTGAAGGGGAATGTCATGTCTCATTTATATAGGGTCAGAACCTTCTATTTTCTACCCAATATGAATGTACAGTATCCCCCACAATCTGACATCAGAGAACAGATATTGCCATTTATTTACATAGGGTCTTGTACAAGTTTGCTTAAAGATCTTACATTAATCGTACATTTTGGAAAATTCAGTCAATAATTGTATTATAAATATTGCACAATTACAGTATTAAGCATATAATTTTAAGTTACTAATGATCTTAAGTTATAACTAGTGACAGACTGAGTACTGTAAAACTCAGTTAAATTTTGTTTTATCTTTATTTAATCACAAATTTTAAAATAAATAAATAGCCAAAATTTCAAAATTTGTGAAAATATAGTTCACAAATTTCCAAAATTGATTACACATCCACTGGCAATTTTTTGGCTACAATGAATGGAAACATTGAAAAAAATGTAAATGTACCAGGTGTTTTATGTCGTTTTTTCTGTCTTACAGTGGTAAACCATTTTACACTGTTTTCATAGAAGCATTTATCAAAAAGATCAATCACAGCCATAGGTTCTTTAAGGAGTTTAAAATGGGAAAAAATTCTCATTCTCAGAATTTTTTTTATAAAACAATTTAACATATCAGAATATAACCATGATTAGTTAATTATCATCCATTATGCCTAATTATCTTGCAGTCACTTAAACTTACTCAAACAAACATGCAGTTATTAGTATCTGCTTAATAGAAAAAAAAGAATTCTGCAGAATGTCTAGCCTAGTTCCTATAATTGCCGTAGAGTCAACTAAAATGACTATGGACTTGTATGTTTGAGTTTGATTTTAAACAAACTTTAAACACGCATCATCCAAATCTGACATCCTCCAAACACCATAAAATTAAAATCTAAAGCTCGCCTAATGGCAGCTACAGTCACTAGTCAAGACACACAAATAATGAAAAAAATATCCATGTTATAAATTCAAGCAATTCAATTTAAACTACAGGAAAATTTGTTTTCTGAATTCTTTTTACAGATAGCCTTTTTTTATCCCAAAAAAAACTGTTGTTTGTGAAACACATGATATCTGTATATATTATACAAATATATAGACAAATGTATTAAAGTTGGATTTCTTTTTAACATACACATTTGTACATTTAAGTTTATACAATGATCATGTCATTCTTGTGTTATCATCATTATTATGTATTTACAATTATAATTTTACATGCAAATTTCTGCATGATTGCAATACATTATACATTGTATATTCTATATTATACAGATCTATAAAAACAAAACATTCATTTTGATATAACAGGTTTTTTTTTAAATAATAAGATGTGTCTTCTTAAAATTTTGTAAAAAAAAAATTCTAACAAAATAACAATTTTATACTTACCAGTATTCTTAAGGTCACTAGTAGATTAAAATGGTCTTTTTTTAATAACCACTTTTATAAGGAATTTCTAAGTTTATACCAATACTAATTTTGAACGAAATTGTCAAAATTCTTACATGTTAGCCTTCAATAAGATTATTTCTCATGGTTGCCTATAAAACATATAAATTTTAACTGATTGTTCTTACAAAAGTAGTTGTTTTTGTGTACAGTAACGACAAATAAAAATAAATTTGTTCTGATCTCCAGAAGAGACATGAGAAACTTATAAATGCAATATACATGTACACGTATTGTATTTTATAATGAATTCTTTAGGTTTATTTAACAATTGAACTGTTTAGAAATGCGGTTCATAGTCGACATGAACGCAATTGATATGCAAGGCAAACTAATCATAACGCGCTAACGTGCGTTATTCAGTTTGCTTGCATATCAATTGCATTCATATCGACTATGAACCGCATTTCTAAACAGTTCAATTGTTATATTTACGTTTAAAACTATTTTCTTTTCTTTTTCTTGGTTCAAAATCATTTTAGAAAATTTTAATTCCACGCTTTGTCAACAACGATTTTCGATTAACAGAACAGCTAATGGAACAGCTTATCATACGCCGATTGTTGTGAATGGGATTCCCGTGACGTCACCAAGGTAGATCTTGCAGTTCAAAGCCGATATGAACGCAATTGCTCTGAAACCTTGTGTAGAAGACAGAAAACAGACAAAATGTAAATATACTTAAATGAATCTCATCTACTAAACTTAAATAACTAACAAATGTAGTGTTTATATTCATGCCAACCTTGCAGCAGCTTCCAATTAAAGGCAATGTCAGCACAAAAAACTCAAACATTGAACAATGCTGCCAGTCAAATGGCAAAACTGACTCTAATAAAAGTGAAGCTAGTCGCAACATTGAGACTGTAAAATGCTGCTGTCACATGGCCTAACTGAAACTGAAAAGTGTAGCCATTTACAAGGCAACACTAAAACTGTTAAATGTTGCTGTCACACGGCCTAGCTGACACTGAAGTGTAGCCATTCACACCACAGTGCTGTACAATGTTTCAAGACAAATGGTAAAATAAACCATGTAACCTTCAAAGCAGAGATCAAAGATCCCATACATATATCAGAAATTAAAACTGGCATGATTACTATTAAAGTGACAAAATTTCAGTAAATCTGGCCAACCTAAAAATAGGATAAAATAGATCTGAATGATAAAAATTATGTAAAATTGCTACTGGTGTGTTAAAATGAATTCTTGTAATTCTTAAGATTCTAGATTAATTATCTACATGTATATACAAAACCATACATATAATAAATAATTCTTATATATTATACAGGTAATATTTACAATGTCAAAAATCTGAGACAATGCCATTTTATATATATTCACATATTTACAAATAAAACATATTTCAGAAACAAATATAGATTTTTATACACGATACTACAAATCAGTCTTAACACTATTCTACTGTCCATAAATCTCAAACATATGTACATATACAGAAAGAGTCTGCAGCAATAATTTCTATATATTAAACTCTACATATATTTAACTATTTTGGATTCATCATGTCTTGACTTCTTTGAGTGAGACACTCCCATTTCTTCTCTATTCTCTCTCCCTCCATCACACACACACACACACACACAGACACACACACTATAATGGTTGATATGAAAATTTCTGGTAAAGGAAAAGTTTTAATGAATGCATTTTGGGATATCAAAAACTTGCTTTCATTCTGACACCCACAGCATAGAAGGAAGAACACACACACTCACACGCTTTCTATGAAAACCCAAATATTAAATAAAAAATTTATTCATTTCTGATTATAACAATTATAAAAATTCTAAATTTAAATTTACTTGAATTCACATGATTAAAATTCTAAATGGCTATGATCTATGAAATATGGAAAATGAAATTCATTTAAAATCTATTATGGTTTTATCAAACTTAACAATATTTACAACTGCTGCCTAATCAATCAATAACCACTCATACATACAAACAATTGGGGCCTGCACCGCTCACATGACACATTATTAGCTTTGGATTATAGACAGCCATGTCAGACACAATTTTAAATTAAACCCTGAAATCATTAATATTACCATTTGACAAATTTCTTGAAAAGAAGATTTTGAAAGACTTGCCTAAATCTAAAATCGTACTCTGTGATAATGAGGTTCATAAATAATTTCAGAAAAACATGTTATACTGTAAACCGTGTTTTTTTAGCGGCAGTTTTATTTTAGCGCAATTGGCGATAAGAGTGTCAGCGCTAAAATAAAACTGCCGCTAAAATTACAACAAAAAAAGTTCAGTACTGTACATCGCTGCTGTGACTATAAATGTGTATGGACGCACGTTAAATTGTAATATAGTCAGTGTTAAAATAATAATAGTTCTGAATGACAGTGGTATGGCTTCCATCGATATACCCGCATCTGATAAGTAATTAGGGATTAATTACCCAGACCCGATAGACTGACCACCGACAAATGATGGAACACTGGCATAGCTGTTAATCAGTTAATTACTGGCTATGGTATGTGATACGTCTCCTTTTCAGGTAATTATGTGTGTATTAGGCGAGAAAATACGGTAATATAAAGAGGTATTAAACAGTTCAGACTGAAATTGATTACGCTAAAATTAAACTGCGCTAATATGTTTACCAGTCATCAATCGCTAAAATAAGTATGCGCCAATATAAAGCGGTTTACAGTATATATAAATGGATGAATCGGTCCACAAATAAATCTGTATGGATGAATCGGTCAACAAATAAAATCTGTAACAGAAATTATTGCTTATTTTTCTTTCTATTTTAAAGTTATGGTGACCATGTTGCATTTCATTTTAAATATTAATCAACTAAGGACTTTTCTCACAAAATTTGGTTCTATTCTGCCCAAAAGTTTCAGAAGTGAAGATCAAAGGTTACGGAAGTGTGCACACATGCCTCGTCATGCCATAAGCTCAGCTAGCTTACAGCCAGTTGAACTAAATAATCATAAACATTATTTGTAGCAAATTACAACATACAACAATGGCATTAAGCTGTATTTTGAAAATTAAATTATAACTGTTAAGATGCATCACACAGACATGACTGGTTATAATGTATTATTGCTTTCAAAAATAGCATTTATATATCTGCACAGAAACAGCAATTTACATTTAGCTCATAAACTTACAAAATATTTTACAATTGTACTTTTTTTTATATTAATGTCATAACATAACATAAATGTGTTTAACAATGTCTGTTCAGTATTTATACAAGGGCATCCCATCCCAAATGACTTTCTAGTTGTTGAAATATATTTGAGCTATCAACGATGACAAAGAAAAGTGACAAAATACTGCTGTCCTGTTATCTACGAGTTGTATTTATGTCTAAAACAGGTGCCTTTTAAGTTTTGCTCTAAAAAGAAAAATATTAGTATGAGAATAGTTATTGGAAAATTAAAACAGAGAATCTGAAAAAAATGTTGGACTATGTCGAACCTAGTTACGCCTTGTTTGAACTTTGACCTCACCCATAATTGGCCGATGTTAATATGGAGAATCTGTAGAAATGTTTGTCTATGTGAGACCTTGTTGAGCCATCTCTAATGTCACCAAAGCTATGACTATCTATATTTTCTCTACATGAGAAATCAAAAGTTATATTGTCCCCTTTCTTTTACTGTTAATAGATATATACATGTATATCCAAAAGATATACCAAAATAAAAAATTGCACAATAAAAAACAATTTGAGTTGAGTAATGGTGTTTAACTCCCCAGTTAAGAATATTTCATTTATATTGGGACGTTCTATCAATTTGAGGTGCAGGACATGCAAAATGATATACAAGTTTAGCCCACCCAACTTTCATAATTTATGATTTGTAGAATTACCGGTATTAACTATGACACTGTTCTCTGATGGTTCTATAGATTTTTAAGTATTTTGTCTAATATTTTGATTTCTGCCCAATTTTCCCCCCAAAAAAATAAAACTAAAATTACAGTAAATAAATATATAATGTGAAAATAATGGGCTTTGATTAAAATAACAGATTTACCAAACAAACATGAAAACAAAACAACAAAAACTTATAAAAATCTGGATAAAATATTGTGAAAGATAGTAAAAATCAATGACTTACAAGAAATCTGTATTAAAAACAATGCTGCCTTTAACATCTTAAAAACTTTGTATCAACTTTTTATCATATTTTGACTAAACAAAACAATTCTGACAATAGCTACCTTCTTTTTATGAACTAACAGTTTTATACATGATTTATCCTATGATTTTACGATTTTATGGTATGCAACAATTATCATTTTTATATGAAAGCAAATGAAATTCTATAAGGTTGACAATATTCAAGATACAACTACATTTTTCAGTTATTTCTAAAACAAATACATGTATTGGTTACTTTTTTCATAGTAGAAATGAAAATATTAAGTACCAGAAATGCTTTAAATCTTTTACTAACATAATTCCATCCAACCTGGTGGAGAATTGGACCAAAACCGCTTAGCATCTCTTTATACAAATTAGTCAAACCTGTCTATTAAAGCCACCCAAGGGAACCAGTGAAAGTGGTCTTTATGGGCAAGTGGCCTTTATATACAGGTTCAAGTAATATGAATAAAGCACAATTGGGATACAATTCTACTGACCTTTATCAGGTGGACTTTATATTTATATTTATTTCCTTTGTATTTATACAGATACAACCAATTAAATGTTTCAAAATGTTGAACCCAGGGTTACAACACATTTGTACAAAATGTACAAACATTTGGACTCCAAATTTAAGGGCTTTTTAGGGTCCTTTCAGGGTCTTATTTGCAAATTTAAGGCCTAATCAGAGGAACAATTTTAGCAAAAAAATATTGATGCAAAGGCAACTAAGTCAAACGTGTCCATAGTAACAACACTTGAAGTGGAGGTTGAAGTTGGGCGTTCGGTTGGGCCAGGTACCTTTAAATTGCACATTTCAATGTAACATCAGTCTATTTGCAACCACTTAATATCCAAATACAGACACCCAACTGGCTAGACTCAAGGGGTTTTTAGGGCCTTCAGGTTAAATTCAAGGGCTTTTTAGGGTCAGACTTGTTTTTAGGGTCTTTTTAGGGCAAACCTCAAAATTTAAGGACTTTTCCAGGCCTGTACGAACCCTGGAACCAGTAAAACTAGGAACAAAATTCAAAATAATCTTCAAATTAGCAGATAATGAATCTATCACCAAGGCAACCATTCAAAAGTAGAAAGTGCTACTGAGGAAGAATACTATATCGGACCCAGAGAAACAGTCTGAGAGATAATTAATGAAAGATTATCTGTTGACTAAATTCTACTTTGGACAACAGCAGTGTAAACTTGGTACATGTAGTTTCTATTGAGATCATAGTACATATATTTTATAAAACACAATTTATACTTTTGCAAATTTTAATTTATATATATAGCTCAGTTTAAATGTCCTTTAATTTCCACTGATTCACACTGTAACACACAGATTCTTTAATCTTTCTGTGAGCACAAAAACTGTGTCCATGTATTGATCAATACCAAAATATAGACAGGAAAATCTCTCCTTATAAATCTGCATCCAGTACGACCATCTTATGCAGAGCTATACAACATAACAGTCATGTGAAAAAATCACATGATCAACATCTTTTACATGTAAATCTAATTCTGTGGAGAAACTCACAATATCTTTTCCAGTCATACAAAGAAACCATGACCAACACATCACGACTTTATTTTGATCATAGGTAAAGTAATGTACCACATTCCACTTCACATATCTATTCCCAAATATGTCAATAAACTTGCTGGCAATGTGAATCAAAATTGGATATCCCATAACTTAGTACCGTGCCACATGCCAGTCGTCAATTACCATGATCATTATTTCTGAATCTCTAAATTCTATCATTGTGAATAAATAAATTGATCATTTCTGGCAATCAGGTCCATTATAGCACTTTCCAACATCCAACATAGCACCTTTTACGATATAACATGTATAATACACACAAGTGTAATAGTTTGCTTTATAAAACCTGTCTTAACAAAACCATCAGGCTACTGTGTCGCTAGGCTTTGCAGATAACAACAATTCTTTCAGTCTTTCAGGTGTTGGACCCCACTTAGCAAATCCAGCATCATTCTGAAGAAATACTACCAACGTACCATGTAATGACTTTGCACTCATTTCTTCCCTAAAATAATAGAAATTCAATGTATATGTGATTTTAATATGTTCAGTCAGTCAAGTATTGAAGAGTCTGACAAATGTACATGTATATACATGTAAATATTATTATACCCTTACCTTTGAAATATATTATTTTTTCAATTCACTTACTAAAAGTCAAGAATTTTTCAAAGGGTACTCAGATTTTCTCCAATATCCTTGATCCGACTGCCTTGATATAAGTGAAAGAATCTTTACTGAGGTGTTAAACACCATTACTCCATTTAACTTCTTAGAAATAACCATAACACTACCACAGTCCATCAAATAACATCTTTTCAACAGATTCAATACTAAAGTCTGATATGACTATAATGGTTTTAGGTAATTAACAGCTCTTCCAGTATAAATAATCAAATTTTCAACAATCTGATGATCAAAGTGTTGTGAAAAATACAGAAAACACTACAATTTACTATCTCATTAAAATATTAAAATATCAAAGTTATTTCTAATCTCATGACTCGGGATATCATAAATTCTATAATAATGCTTTAGCCAATATAAAAACTCTTGAAATGATTATTTTATTGATAGATAAACTTACTTTGGACAGATATGTTGAAATCCGTGTCTGTATTCATGTTCATAAGCTGGTAGTACAACCTGTTTCCTTTTAAATCTGAAAACATCAAGATTAAATTACAGGGTAGGAACTTACTGGGATAATCATTGTTTGGTAACTTAGTATTCAATGTATAAAAATACTCAATGGTCTGATTGTTGAAATTGTCTGCCCAATATTTCATTCTCCCTTCCCCTCTCCATCCATGACTCAAAAGAAATTGTGCATCATTTTATTGAATTTGTCCCATAAACCATAAATTTAACACTAAACTGATGATGGTGCAGCCATAGACACCGGAGATATGATAATAGCTCTTTTGCACTTCATGCAGGTAAGAAGCAATCCCCCCCCCTCCCCTTAGAAAAAACCCAAGACATTAGATACCATTGCTGTGTTTTCATTCCTGGAAGCAAAATTCGCCATTGAGTTGGCTACAAATTTCTTAGAAATTCCTTAAACAAATAACATATACTAGCAATTTTTTGGAAAATACTTTAAAAAGGACTATATTTTCACAAATTTAGCTACTAATAATTTTAAATTTGCAGAAACCTATCCATTGAAATTAATATGAAATATTACCTGCTGGATTCCAGTCTCATCAATGCTTCAGTAGGAGGATCTCTCCATTCTGGTATAAATATCATAAATGATAAAGGCTCATTTGATTCTGCCAGTAAATTCTATAATACAGACACAAAATTTCATGACAGTATTCCAAACCAGATTTAAACAAATTTTGTCAAATTCATGCCATTAACTTTTTAGCAGTATAAATATAAGTGTTTGATATAAGGTTAACTGATTGCTCCAGTAAGTTGTAGCAAACTGCATTCTGACATGCTGGAAATAGCTAGGCTCCTAACTGCAATGATATTGTAACAATAACTGAAAGTTTGTGGTTTCCAGGGCAACTTGATTTAATTTGCTTAATGTTTCACTGTTGATTTTTTTGGGGTAATTTTAGTACTCAAATTAGTAAATTTAAGGCATTCTACACCCCTCCTACATGTACATTCAGTAGTAATTTTAGACAAACAAATAACTGTAGTCCTGTAAAAAAAATCCTAACCCTGTATAATCCACATTAGGTCACCATGACACAGTGTAATGTACAATTAAATTACATTTTGTCTTAGGATAATCATATGGAATTTGACATCAATATGTGTTCAGGCTTTCATGCACAGCAAACCTTGATTCATTGTATTTACTAACTCAAATTTTGGCATTATAAAGGGATTTGGTAATAAATTGAGGGAGACTTAGAAAGGAATACACAGAAGAAGCAGATTTTGGGACTCGAAATACAGTGACAATTAGCGAGGTGGAAAAGTTATGGAGGGGCATTATAACTAAGTTTTACGGATGAGACATAAATATGTAAATAGTACATGAAAATGTTAAGAAATGGGATTTGTTTACATGACACAAGTCAAAGATATAGTTACCTCAAAATGATCAACCATAGACTCCATTAACTCTTCACAAAATGGTGGATTTGCTTCAAATGAACCACTCACAGGATGAAACTTTAATATTGGACTGTAAAAAATATGAACAATATGAAAATATGAATATCAAGCATGAGGGAAACATTTCTGAAACTGTGTTAGCATTATCAGTCAGATCAACACGTGAAGTGTTTTGCTGTATTACAATTTAAACATGTCCAATAAAATTAACAACATTCAGTCTGGTGTGAGAGCTGAATTAAATGATTGTGTTTTACATCCCTGTCAAGATTCTTGCACAAATATCAAGGTGGTCAGTTCAGGGATGATTGTGGAAACTGAGGTGTCTAGAGAAAACCGCAAACCTTTTATCACACAGGATCTACCAAAATGAGATTCAAACCTAGGGAGTAAGAGCAGCTGTGATCTGTAAACCCATGCTTTACACCACTCTGCCACTCTCTCTCTCTCTCTCTCTCTCTCTCTCTCATGTCACCTCCTTTTAGTAGACTAAATTCAATTTACATAAATACTTTTAGCAAACTTACCCTCTTGAACCAAAATATCCATCTGTGTCTTCAAATGCAGAACAATATTGTTTGAAATAACAGTTCAAAGGTGATGCAAAACATTCAAATGTAACACCAAATATTCTATGTATACACTCAAACACCGACACTGGTAATGCTACATGTAAACCAAAACCTTCATTAGGCTGTAAACCAAAGAATGTCTAAAAGAAAAAGAAAATTATAGTTTATATTTATAAAGAAACATAAATAGAAAGACAAAACAGTTATGTAAGACTTTAGCAATACTCAAAGTAATGCCAAACTCAATGACCATCTACTCATTGGTTTTCAACTAAATTGAATCTTTCCTCAATTCTTATCACTTCAATGTGCTTCAGGTGCTTCTACATTTAAAATGGAGAAGAATAATGAAGTTTCACTTCAGTTAAGATTCCTTCATTTACTGTTAATCAGTTCCGAGATGGTATTGAGACATGGATACCTAGAGTAATATCAAAATGATATACCATAACAAAAATACCATAGTGGTCACATGATTTTGCCATCAAATTTTTCAAGTCTCATTTAATGCTTCAAGGGAACCCTCTTCTCTGTTTGCAACCAGTTGTTAACTGAACTAACAAACTTTCTCACAATGAGAAGTGCTATGATCCATAAACACTCTTATACATCTGACAGGGTATTACTGATGGAAATAATTGATAAATAACATATGAAACTTACATGATATCGTCGTAACAAACACCAGACTCTTGCAAGGTAATTATCAAATCTCGGATCATCTCGACAATTAATTCTATACAATTGTTCCTGTAACATAACGAAAATATGACCATAAATATTAGGGCATTACAGGCATATAATTCTTCATGCTAACAAAAAAATGGAAATAAGAATAATAGTTAACTAAATGGAACCAATATTCCAATATTTATCTTTTTTTGTTAAATCTATACTTGTGTGCTATTCATAATAAAATTATTACCTGACTTATATTTGGGTCAGGGCAAGTTAACTCAGGGTTTAATTTTCTGCTCTTTTTATTATAATGATATCTAACTAATTTTTTTCTTCTGAAGAAACTTCTGTATTGGGAAAATAACATTATTCTGCTAAGGAATCTACTCTCATATGGTAGGAATTATACAGCAAGCAAAATCAGTTTTTTTTATACATATTTTTTACTTACAAGTTTATAAAAATGTGAACTATTAACTTTTAATGCTTCTCCTCTATATTTTAAAGTATGTATTTCATTTTCATTTGACATTTCCACTGTGGGTAGCCGCGGACATGGGACTATCATTTGTATAGGATAACATAAAACTTTTCTTTTGTGGTGCAGTGGTTGTGGTGGTGGCATTTCTAAAAAATAGAATTAAAATATAAAATTCAAAGAAGACAACTACAATAGATACATCTATAACAAAAGTTTTCAGGAATTGGGTAATGGTATTTCTATGCCCTGATTGAAATTCTTTCACTTATATTGACGTGGTCAATTCAAGAGCATGGTCCAGGAAAATGGAGGGTCCAGGCAAAACAACTGAACTTCATTAAGCAAACTGACAAACTTTCTCTAACTAAAATCTACCCAAATAGGATTAAATCCTACTCATAAGTGGTAAGAGGCACTGTGATTAGTAAGCAACCACTTTAGACCACTCACCTACTTAGGCCCCTGTCACAACATTCACAATGGACCCTTATGCAGACACACATTGTTTTAAAGCCCTTTCTTTGAAACTAAAAACAATAAACATTGAACAAAATTTTGCAATAAAACAAACAAATGACGTTTACCTGATTATATACTTACCTTGTATATTGTGTTCAGCTAAGATCTGCCAGTGTTTTTCATGTAATTTGCGTACAGAATCACATGACATATTATACAATTTACTACAAATGCCTTCCACAGAACTTTTTGCAGTTTCTGTTAAATGAGGTTGGCACTGTCTCTTCAAATGACCAAGTCTTTCCTAATAATTACAAAATAAACATAATTACAAAAGTTTTTCTCTACATTTCTGACATAAAAACATCACAATATTACATTATAGAGTGGAGGAGAGTAATTGTGTTTTACGCCCCTTCACTGATGTCTTGATATAAGTGAAATATTCTTCACTGGGATGTTAAAAACAATATCACTCAACTCAACCCTTCAAGATTTTTTTTCAATTATTCAATTCTGTGATGATGGAGGAAACCAGATTGCCCAAAGAAAAACAACCAACCTTTAGCATTGTGGTATTTTTCTACACTAATTTTGTCATAAATGAAATTATATTTTTATTTTTAAACAGTGACTCAAATTGCTGAAGCAGAGATAAACTTTGAAACATGGACATTATCTTGCTTCTACTTGTGACACTCATGTATACATACATTGTCAATTTTGAATTCACACATGTGGAATGGAAGAGCCTACCTTTTCAAAGAACCCAGCCTAAATTCTGTGATTTTACTAAGTTTGCCAGTTTTCAAAGTTAATACTTTTTGAATCAGATTGTGATTTGGACATAAGATTGGTTTTTGATTGCAGGAGGTTTTTTTTGTACTGCACAATTTTCACTTTCGTTTTCATATTTACAATTACCAGCACACAAGCCTTAAATTCATAATGAAGAAGTGGCATACTTTAAGTAAAATTAATTTCCAGTTAAGTTTAAATGACAAATTACCAGATAGTCTTCATAACTGGCATTAGACTGTCTCCGTAACCATGTAAACGTTTCTTCTACATTCCATTTGACTATCTTTCTGCTTTCTGGTGTAGATGTTCTAAAAAAAATATTACAAAGTTTATGTCATACGTTTGTACCAGGTCATTCTGACAATAAATCTAAAGATGAGTGGAGCAGAGTGAAACAATGTGTTTAACGCCCCCAGTCAAAATTTTTCACCCATATTAGTTGTGGGATGGTGGTAAAAAACAGAGTGTCCAGAGAAAACCATCCACCTTCTGCAAGCAAATTGACTAACTTTCTCACACTTAAATCCGCTAAATTAACCTAGGCAGTGAGAGCCACTGTGATATGCAAGCATGGGCTTTAGACTACTCAGGCACCCAGGTTTTCTCATTTCTAGATATTGTTTATAAATATAATGAATAATTGCTTTATCTGTATAGCATTACTTATTGAGAAATTAACTTCAGCAGATTATAAGACTATAAACATTTTTTTGTAAAGTTGTTTTCCCTAATCAAGAAATCAGCTTATATAAACCAATACTGCATAAGGGAGACAACTCTATACAAATAATAAAACTACATCTTTTGTTTGATCTTAAGTTATCAATGGTTGCTATTTGTATGCAAATGTTGCAAATGCCTCCCAAAAATTGCAATGGTAAGAAAATATTTTCAAAAACTAAACTGTAGTAAGAATCACCAAAAAAAATTAATGGCGACTAATTATATTTTTTGACCATTTTAATAAAAAAGACAATTTGATTGTCAAAAGCTAGTTCAACCTTTATGTTGTAGCATTCACATACAAAAGATAATTAATCTATATAAATACAGCAATATGAAATGTCTGACCTTGACTCAATCATTTTCTTAGCAGCATCAGCGTATCTGAAGAGCTGTTTTCTAGAATCACCGGAGTACTTTGGTTTGACTAGTTTAACTGGGATATCATTCATAACTTCTCTATACATGGACTGTGAGATTTCTGGCATACAATTTGATGGTAACATCGGATCTATTCCTTTATCTATAATTTTTCTTTCTAATAACCATCGGTTAAATGACTCCATGGGTGCATCAATACCTGAAATATAACATAATTTAATATTCAACTGACAAAGGTAAATAAGCATGTCTGAACTTCAGACATATGTGTACATTCCTAAAATATCTCTTTAATACGCCATAACTCATTTTAACTTTCTGGTACCTTTCTCAACATTTAGAAACTGAACAATATATATCTTTTCTACATTACAAACAAAAGTAGACTTGAAAAACAAACACAGTGTTATGAATTTATGAAAACCTATTGTTTTAGTAATATTTAAAATTAAAAATTTCCCCTCGCAATCATTTGTAAGAAATCTTGAGACATAAAATGGGCTTCCATCTCACTCAAGATTTTTAGGGTGAAATTGATTTTCTTTAAAATTTCAAGAATAACAATATACATGTATGTATAAACACAATTTTTTCTTAAATTCATGAGTAAAACTTTTAAAGCAAATTCTCAAGACTGAAATAAAGAACTGAATATTTACATAAACTGACTGGTCAAAATGTTATCAAATCTAATGTAAATTATTATTATTATAGAGATCTTACTTACCCTCTCTGGCATGGCATAGTTCCTGATAATGTTGTCGTAATTTAGCCGTGAGTTGTGCTCTTAATGTCTCAACATCAGGATTGGGAGGGGGAAGACAGCATGGGACTCGCTCATGCAGAACCACATTTGTAGGAATGTCAAAGTTCCAAAATGGGCTGAAAAAGTTAGAGACATTAGCTTGCATTATTGAACAAATAAATCTTAATTATAATTCACATGTGCAGTAGCTAACAAAGTATTTTCCAGTTTTGGATATTCCTCATATTTAATCAATACTGCTGCTTTTTATCTCTCAATATTATGTAAACAATATGTCAAATATCACTTGTCGATATTCACCAATACAACTTTACCATGTCTAGTTAAAAATAACTCTTCCAAATAGGAAATAATCAACTTCTTTCACACTTTTTTTTTAAAAAAGGGAGATAACTCAACATATTTTGTGTAAAACTGTCTATAGTGGCTACTTCTGTCTGGTGCGACAGCTAACTACTAAAGACAGGTTTGACTGTTTTTTATATAACAAGCCTGTTAGAAGTTGAGTAATGGTGTTTAACGTCCCAGTCAAGAATATTTCACTTATATCGAGACGTCGCCAGCTATAGGCGAAGGTGCAAAAATTTTGCCTGTGTGTTGCGCTGATGGCATTATACAGCAGTGTTCTTTAGCGTGCCAAGCCCACCGTGACACTGGACCTCGTTTATTTTAAGTTCCCATCCAAAAGAACCGTGACTTTCATTTCGTAACGCCGAGTGCTTGGAGAAAGAACAGTCACTACCCACTTTCAAGTCTAGGGTCAAACCAGGCCGGGGATCGAACCCACGACCTTCCACTTACGGAGCGAGCACTCTACCAACTGAGCTACCACAGTGGTCAAGCCTGTTAGAAGCTTCATTTAGCACCAAAATAGTTGACAATACAAACCTATAAGCAAAAGCTGGTCTTTTAGTGGGACTACAGACAGCATCCCCACTAGCCCGTCTTTTCTCACCAATATGTTGTGGTATATCTACACTAGCTCGACTAAGTCTTACATCATTCAATGAAGGAGGTGGTCCAGGCTCTGGGCCTGGTCCTCCGATGCCCAGTGGATCTGTGAGTAAATCTCTCTGTTGTACCTAAAATATAGTTTTACTATCCCATTTAAACTAACAACAACTTTAGAAGAACATGAACATCTATCTGGACATTAAATGATAACATACCATACAGTGGAGCAATAAAGCTTAGTAAATCAGAAATAAAATATATAATAGCTGTTTCTTTATTATATTATTATTATCGTCTACATTTGTCCATCTTTCACTTTTAAATTTATCAAGCATCATAATGTTTTGTACTGATTTATGTGAGCTTAAGGTTTTTCAAAGCTCAGAATTTATAATAATAGGTTAATAATTTAATTCTATGTATCTTTTCAATAATATCCTTTCCAATTTATTTACGATAACCAACATTGGTCATGTGATCAACAAAGAAGATGACGGTGTCAGCGTTTGTTAATGGTTATGAGCTCATTGCATCAGTTGGCATCTTTGTATTAATGAGCTGTATGACGGAGGCAATTTGAATGTAAAGTGTTGATAACATTTTATTGTCATTAAAATTATAAATATTAATGCAAAATTATTTTTGAATAAAATTATAAGAAATAACTTTGATATTTTTTTGGTTTATCATTTTTAACCCCCAAATCGGTGTTTAAACTTGTATATAACCAGCTTTGAGGAGTTATACAGTTTACACACCGGTTTGGGGGGTTAAAAATGATAAACCAAAAAAATATCAGTTATTTCTCAAATATTTACCTAGCTAAAAATTCATAATCACTAGCTTGTATTTTGTATTGCTCATAATACAATGTACATGTAAGAATTGAGCTAACCATATACCTTGTAAGGTTAAAATGTTATGCCACCCATTACTCCTAGGGTCAATTTAATTGCATAAATGTGATTAACTAACATTCCAAAGAAATGTTGACATGTATATGGTTTAAGGGTGGAGGATTTAATTGTTCAAAACTTTTTATTCTAAAAAATGATATTCCAATAATTTGAGATTTTGACCATTCTTTTGTTGATATGGCAACAAATACACAGACAACCAATTCACTTAATACACTTACCATATTTTCTAACATTGGCATGTCCCATAATGATTCATTTGTATTTTTATTAAAAAAATATGGTCTGTTCTCTCTTTTACTCCAGAACTTTCTCCACCCAGCCTGAAGGAGTTCTACAGGTAGATCGTGTACAGGATCAGGTGACATAGGTTGTGGTGAAAACGGCACAGAATCTTGTCTCTGCAGTTTATCATGGTTATTTACTGGTGGTATCTGTACATGTAATGGTTTTTCAGGATTAGCTTGCTGACTTGTGTTATTAGGCATCTCTTGTTTAGTGTCTTTTTCTTCTGTAGGTGACTGGGTGGATAGCTCATGGGTTCCACCATTCTCTGAAACACTAGGAGGTGTTTTATCCATTTTTTTCTGAAACATATTAATATTGTCAATTTTAAGAATAAAAGCTAATATTAAAAGGTGCAAAGGGAGAATTCCAAATTTAATATTTACAATGTAAACTGTATCTCTCTTCGATGAAACATGCAGAAGCAATTGTATTTCAATTCTCGTTGAAAGACAATAGGGGTCATGACCCTTGATTCGTATGAATTTTCCTGCAAGATGATGTCATGTTCCCCACAGAGTGACATTATGTGATTGTCTTTTAATTATGACGTCACTAAAGGTCACGGTGATCTCGCATGGCAAAAAACCCTATCGCATATGAACAGGTACAGAAGAAATAGTGCCAAGGGTTTAAACAAATATGGGTACAAAATATTTATAAAAATAAATTGTAAATATAAGAAATGTCATTTCTGCTCATGGTATTTCAAGAGGTAATGCAAGATAGTGTGAGGCACCAAATTCAAAAAGAAGGGAAAAGCCCTTCAATGAATGTTGGCACGCACCACACTATCTTGCATTACCTCTTGAAATACTATGATCAGAATGTCATTTCTTAAAAAAAAAGGTAATTCAAATAATTTTCCCTACTGCATGTTGTTTAACATACAAAACATAGCTGCCTCAACAAACAGAAGGTAATAACTCCTACTGTCAAAACATTTGTAATTAAAAAGGAATGCTATTTTTTGCTGAGGATAACAGGAAAAATTCCTTTCATGCATGTAATTGTGGTAATAATGCAACACTGGATTAAAAAAATGTGTATAAAATATTATCAACATAAGCTGATGGATTTGACTTGCTACATGTATTAACGGTTTGGTATATTCTTGCTTGTACAAAATTGGTTGTAAATAAGTTAGGTCACCAGTTTCTTTTCATTTATCATTTTTTATTTTTAAATTTTTTTATTACTCTTTGCATTGATTTTACTAAACACCACATAAATTAATCAATATGGAAATTTTATCTGAATTTTTTTGGTACTTCATGTAACATTATTGATTTTCCAACATTAATGTGGTCCTTTTTGGTGTTTGCAAGAGTTATCTCCCTCATATCAGCATAAATCATACTGCACACACATTTTTCGACAACTGCCAAACATCAATATTGCTTTACAACACACCTGAATCTGCAATCAATGGATATTGTTTTGGTTCAAAACCACCAATTGAAAAAAAAATTAATTTTGGTAATGAAATAAAGAGGTTGTGGTGGATACCTAAGTATTGGTATCAAATAGAACCCATGGATAAAATTTATCAACCAACTGGTACAAGCAGAGAGCAAAAGCAAGTTTTCAAGAGTATATTATCAAAAACTTCCAAGAGATCCACAGGGCAACACCAAGTTTGTCAACCTTTTTTTGCACTGAGAATTGTTTAATGTTACTTTGGGGAGAAAATTATGAAGTCAAAATAAGAGCACACAAAATGTATGTTGTTTGACTTGAGGAAACTTCATTTAGCTTTTTGTTAATATTAATATTGTGTAGCAGGGCTGAGCTAGTCGTGGTATTTTTGTGTCGTATATAGTAGATACAATAGAGTGATTTACTATCAGACTTTCTGATCTGGATCTTTAACCCTTGTGGTAGAATGTTTGCTTTTCACCTGGGAGGGCCAGGTTCAATCCTAAGCCGGGGAACTTGGTGAGGAAGTGGGTTTTTGTTGTTTTTTTCAGGCGTTTCCTCCCTCCTGTTATAATTATATTTGCCCAAAACTAAGAACTGATGGTGCTGGAGAAAAAAGGGTTTCCAGGGCATGCTTATTAACACCATACACTGAAACATGCATGTGTTGGTCCCATCCAGGTTTCCATAAATTTAAAATAATTAGTAGCCAAATTTCCAAAATTTGTGAAAAAATAGTCCTTTTTAAAGTATTTTTCCACAAATTTGCTAAAATAGGTTACTTTTTGAAAGAATTCCTCAGAAATTAGTAGCCAATGGGGATTTTGGCTACCAGGAATGGAAACATAGCGATGATATGCACATGTTATCAAAACTATTTTTATATAGGATATGGTAGATGGCATAAAATAATTTGCCAGTATTGTTGCTAATGATGCAATAAATATCAGGTTTTGCTGGTTTTAAAGTTACATATGCAACACATTTTCACATAACAATATTAGAGAAAAACATATAATTATTCACTCTTTTATTTTGTTAAACATCAATCTACTGTTCTATTTAATAAGCAAACGTGTAACACTAAATTGAGAAATTTAGTGAAATTTGTTAAAAATTTATCAATCATTGAATAGAAATCTATAAATTTGATAAATCTGCAAGTTTTGATATTGTACCAATCGCCAATTTATGTTAAAAAAGAATTTAATCCCCATAAATATGGTCAACTCTGAATTATCCTTTGCAAAAATAATTTGAAAATTATGTAGCATAGACGTACAATATCCATTTTTAAAAGTTGCCATGTGCAATCAACTGCAATTTGCACTTACGCCATCAAAGTGTTTATTAATTTGTAATAAATATAATAAAAGCAGAAATTTATGTTTAGCGGTAATATACTGCAAGATATTTTTAAAATTCAAAGATTTATTTAGTACACAGGACTCGCTGTGGAAATAGAAACTGAAAATTGGCTACAAATTAATTGACCAATAATTCCATAATTAGAATTCGATTGCAGCTACCTTCCATTTGTTTTGATGAACGAGTTAGTTATTTAGACTTTGCAACAAAAAATTAGCTAGCTTTCCACTTAAGTTCCGCAAAATAGCTAAAAAGTTTCAGAGTAAAACTTCAACACGGAGTGGACGCCGACGCCATTTTAAGAAGCTAATCAATTTCACAGTTAATCGATAATGCAGATCTAAAAAATGGAAAACGAACACATCATATTTAAAGAATGATAGAAATGCGACACATAGTTCTGGTCTTTATTTCAGATGTTAATGAAATAAAAAATATTTATTTATCAAATATATAATAAAAAATAAATATTTTATTGTGAAGTATTTGTCTTACAGTTTCGTTGGTTCAGTTTTGGGTTTTTAATCTGTAATTTATATAAACTAGCAGGTGCCCGTATGGACACATAAACAATACCACATGAGCATGATGATGTCATGATGTGGTCAATGTTAAGAGGCAATTAAGTTTTGATGCCCTTCTGTCTATGTTCTAGGTGTTTACTTTCAACTTAAAAGTAAAATTTTATGTTAAATTTCTGAAAATTTGGAATTGGGTATGACGCACTCTCGAGTTAATACTTTTGTATTCATACTTTCTTTCTTGGAATGAAATTAAAGTTTTACTCTGCTGCCATTTTCATTTATTTAATTTAAATAGTTTGGACTCTATGTACGCTGGGGCTAATAAATGTGTTCTGTGGTCAGTTTGTGAAAACCATGTCATTAATTAATGTGGAATTTATCACAGGTACCCGTGGAATGGATTTTAAGCATTTCTGAATTTAAAAAAAAAATAGCGTATCACATATATGATACACATTTTT
This sequence comes from Anadara kagoshimensis, assembly GCA_021292105.1. NCBI lineage: Eukaryota > Metazoa > Mollusca > Bivalvia > Arcoida > Arcidae > Anadara > Anadara kagoshimensis. The sequence goes on from CM037875.1 coordinate 45,073,317, forward strand.
TTTTATTAAATGCTTAAAATCCATTCCCCGGGTACCTGTGGAATTTATGCCATAAAATGTTTACCAAACAATATTTCACCACTTTAGGAATGAAACCAATAGATGACCGTCAGTAAAACGAAAAAGACTCCCCCAGTCGCCGCTATTCTACAAAATACCATGATTTGCTCAACAGAAATATTCATGAAATGTTTATTCAGACTTTTCAACATTTTCCAACAAAAATTTTCAGGCTCAGGCCGACATATCTCGGATGAGAACTATTTTTCATGTCTACCTCGACAACTCCCGAGGTCATAAATGATTTGAAAATCAAGATAGTATATTACAAAAGAAACTATTTCATACCAGCATACCCGAGTCTGTTAATATAAAACTGGATGCTGAGTAAGCATTTCAAATATTGCCGATGATACAAAAAGTTTCCAATGGGGTTTGGAGATATATTAACAGAACAGGCAATTTAATTCTAGCTAAATTGGAGGCAATAAGACACGAACCCTTCCCAAAACACATACTTACTCTATGTTGATTTCAGAAGCTATATTTCAATCTCTTCTGAAGATGCGACTAATTAAACAGCGTTTTAACTGCTCCAAAGATCATACATTTTTTTCATTGCAAACGGTATGAACTCAACAATCGCACATCATTTAACCATTATTATGATTCTATTTATTTGTGTTGACACAAAATTATGTACTGACCACAGGGACCAGTTTCATAAAATTCCAAAAATACCCATTAGCATGTCAAAAAATGAATAAAATTTTATCAAATTAAAGCACTAGTTGTAAAACTATCAATTTCATAATGATATGTCGATTATTATTAATGTTTATATTTTTAGTTAATCATTGATTAAACTACAAGCTTCGAACAACTGGGTCCAGATATATTGCATACTGCTTTTTGATCATTCAGTATATTGTACATTACTATCTGATCATTCAAGTATAATATTGTCTGTTCAATCATGTGCATACGGCTAATTTTTTTATTCAGCATATTGCATACTACCATCTGTTCATTCAGGTACAATCCTGACTGTTCTATTCATTCAGCATATGGTACCACCGAAGCTAGTCATTTCGTACCAAGACCATTTCGTACCCAACTCTGTCCATTTCGTACCATGCCATATGACCATTTTGTAGGTATGACCATTTCGTACCCAAATTTTTCATTTCTATGGTACGAAATGACTAGAAAATTTTTATTAAAATAATGCATTCAAATCTGCAGATGAAAATACTACCATTTCGTACCAAATTTATAAAATATAATATGACATTATTTGTTGATTATATGTTCTTTATTAGTAAGAATTTTTTAAGTGTTACTTATAAATATTAATTAGCCTCATATGAAGAACAGGAAGAAAAAGAACATTGATAAGATTCTCCACGTTGAGAGAGAGATAGAGAGACTTTCACTATATTACGAAATTTATTGACACTTCACTATCATATGGTACGAAATGGTAGCTATGTAGTTGTGATATATGGTAAAATGGCTTAAGGGTACGAAATGGTAGTTGATATGGTACGAAATGACTATAATCGGGTACCACTACGGTAGCTCAGTTGGTAGAGTGCTTGCTTTGTATAAGCTCGTGGGTTCAAACACTGGCCGTGTTTTACCAAGAAATGGGTAGTGGCATTTAGAAATGAAACTCACGGGGTCTTTAGGAAGAGGCATTTATAAACCGATGCCCCGTGTCACATTAAAGAATCTTTCCTGCACATTGCCATGAGCGCATTGCATAGGTCAAACTTTCTACCACTTCACCTATCTGGTGGCGTTTCTAAATACTAGTACGTGAAATATTCTTGACTGGGACGTAAAACCCTATTCAATCAATCAATTCAGCATATGACACACTGTTCATTCAGCATATTGCAAAATATAATATTTTTGCACTATACTGCCCGTTCATTCAGCATATTGCACAATACTGTCCCGTCATTCAACTAATTACACAATACTATCTGTTCATATTTCACTCTGCTGGTCCTAGCATACTGCTATTGTCTGCTTATTCTGTATATTGCATACCAATGCCTGTTCATTGAATACTCTTTCAGCACAGTGCAAACGTCGATATATTTCACTTAAAAGGTTCCATAATCCAACAAGAGGTTCAACTGCCTTCTTCAGTCCAACTGGTACAGTAGTTGCAAAGATTTTGAAAGAATAACATGTTGGTAAATAACGAACCTTATTCAGCATATTCTGCTATTAAGGAGCTAATGAAAAATGTATCAAAGACTATGCATCTACTTTCAAAACGTACCAAATTCATTAGCAAAACAAAATATTGATAAATAATCAGTTATATGGTATATATATAAAGTGACCATCTTGTACTTTTTCGGTGGTTGATTTTTGTAAAATTTATTAATAATAATCTACTTCATCTAGGAATCTGTTACACAGAATTTTGTTCAGTTGACCAAGTAGTTTCAGATTTTCAAACAGTACAGTATTTGCATATTCAATTGATAACAAGCTGATAAAATACATGGCCTTTTAAGTATAGTCAAACAACAACACCCATAAATTCATGCTACTTTTTCACTCCAGCAGTACAGTTGGTTTGGTGGTTAGTCTATCTATAGCAGGCAGAAAAATTGGTTCTATAGGACACAGTTGATTCTCACCAATACTAAATGTAATTTTGTTTTACACACGCACATGTACATACGCATACAGCAAACTTTATTGAAATCCTAAAACATGTACACAAGAAAATTGAGAAAATTGGTATTTAGATCAAGTTGGAATCACAGTTGGAATGGTTGGTAATCAAAAGTGGAAGGAGTTGGCAAAAGTTAGTTGGAGCAAATTGAAACAAGTTGACTAGTATTCAATACTTCATACATATCAATTCTATTTTCTCATGCAGTATGAAGCTAGTAGCATTCAGTTTTGATAATGCCAGGACACTGTGAACCATGAATAAAGTTTCGAGTTCACCCTGCTTCAGTTATTTGCTGCAACTTTTACAACAAAAGTGCTTTAAATCTCCTCAAGATACTGATAATCTAGAAATGAAAACGAACAAATAAATTCAGACATGACATATATTTAATGTTACAATATGAAATGGCCAACAGACATTTCCATTATGTAGATAAAACATAAAAAAACAACAATCACTTGATCTGACTGATAACATGAAAGTATGGATGAAAAATGATCTTGGTATATATACAGGGACCTCTCTTTATCATCTATGACAAACTGCCAGTCGTTAATGTTCTGTTTTTTAAACAATTCTTACATTGCTTACAGCAATAATTATCCTAATTGTTTTGCAAGAAAAATGCATCAGCATTTGTCAATTCTGCTGCCTCTGACACATAATTTTTTTTTCAATGTCTATTCACAGGTTACATCTTCCATCAAAGTTCCCTATTGGAGCTTTTTAACTTTTTGTGCAACCCAAAGTATAAAACCCCCCAAAGTCTTAAGAAAGTCCAATTGTGCAGAAAATAAAGAGCACTATCGTCTTCCACCACCTCCTCCTCCTCCTCCTCCACCACCACCTCCTCTACCCCGACCAAATCCACGACCTCTACCACGGCCCCTGCCTCCACGACCACCTTTACCTCCTCTTTGTCCACCTACAATTATAAAGTAAAATGTTTTAACTTTAAACTTGATGAATGTAGTACTTGCATACCACAAGGTTCATAAATTAAACTTGGAGAATTAGTATCTGTCATTACACAATTTAATGAACTTACTGAATTATGATTTCAACAATCTCAAATATTCTCACAGTTTGACCGTGTATGTGTGTGCCAAGTCAATTGTTTCCAATATGCTTTTATGCTAGTATACTTAGCCTAATTTAAGTTGCCCAATATCCTGAAATGTTGCAAATTAGCAAAACACCCACAGTTTTAGGAACTTTTGCAAATCACAAAAAAACACAACCTCATGCACGACACATAACCCGAGTTTGATCCTTTCTCCAAGATGATGTGTATATACCAGGTGAAATAAATTTGCAACAAACCAACTGTCATGAAAGAACTAATTGCTGTTTTCATTCCTGGTAGCCAAAACCCCCAATGCCCACTTATTTCCCAGTCTTTGAAAAACTTGCTTATTTCAGCAAACTTGTGTACTAATAATTTTAAATTTGAGCAAATTTGTGTACTTGTATTTTTAAATTTGTGGAAACCTATAATTGTATATATTTATACCTCCATCTCTTCTTCCTTTTCCTCTGGCTTTTGGAGCATCATCTATAAGTAAGGAGTCTAATGGTAAACTGTCTGGTAAGATGTAGTATCTGATATTATTTCCTCTTATACTCAGAGAGTCTAGCTGTACTGGATCTTTATTTTTGATGGTCATTTTCACAGCTTTTAAATGAGTGTTCATGCTTACATCAACACCTGAAAAAATACACAAATACAAATTGAATATTATCAATTCAAAATCTAAATTCATATAATTTCAGGGCTCGACATTAACGTTTGTCCGATTGTCCGGTACCAGTCAAAAGTGCCGTCGGACAAGTTAAACAGCCATGTTACTTGCCCGACGGGACAAGTTAAAATTTAAAGTGAATAAATTTTAATTTGAAAAGAATCGATGGAAAAGATTGCCAGTCATCCTTTTGACAATTCCTACTTTCGTAATCTGCTTCACAGTCAATATCGACTGTGCGCTTGTAAAACATAAGAGTTTCTTAATATTCAAAATCATTGAAACGCTTGTAATTAACGACAATATGATACACTTGTGTAAAACGTTTTAAGGACAAGTTACGTTAACAACATGATGCAATGCGATCTGGTTCATCATGGATCTGACCAAGTTTGGGTTTACCGGCCCCACCTCAAGCAAAAAACAGAAAACAGAGGCGGAAAAAAATAAAATAAAATAAAAAATACGAAAGTAAACGTTCAAGAAAATTTCAACAATTATTGTTGAGCGAATTTCCGGGTTTGGGGCAAAGTGAAACTGAAAACATTCTGTTTTGCACAACATGCCGGGAAAATGATAAATAACACACAGAAAAGTAAGCAATATAAACACTAAGATACAAAATAAAATAAATTTTATTTCTGATTGTCGGACAAGTGTATATTCTGTTCGGACAAGTGCATTTTATATTCACTTGTCCAACAGGACAAGTGGCAAAAAAAGTTAATGTAGAGCCCTGAATTTCTCATTTAATTATCAAATCAAAAACTCAGGTTGATATAGCATTCAACTAATCAATTATGAAATACTAATACAAAGCATTTTTCAGAAATTTGGATAAAACTTCAGAATCAGATGTTTGTGTAACAAAATTTCAATTTACCGTAATTAACTGTCCAAGATCGTTTAACCCAGTAGATTTATCTGATGTCTCAACTATAATCTATACAGTAAACATAGAACACCCATTTCATGTGTTTCTAATACACATTAGACAACAGCATTAAATTTTAGTTTAGAACAAAACTTATTTGAGTTGAGTTATGGTGTTTAACCTCCCAGTCAAGAACATTTCACTTATATCGAGACATTGCCAGTTATAGACGAAGGTGCAGACATTTTGCCTGTGGGTTTTGCTGATGGCATTATACAGCAGGGTTCTTTATCGTGCCAAGCCTACCAAGACACTGGACCTCGTTTATTTTAAGTTCCCATCCGAAAGAACCTCGACTTTCATTTCGTAACGTCGAGTGCTTGGTGAAAGAACAGTCACTACCCACTTTTTAAGTCTAGGGTCAGACCCAGCGGGGGTTCGAACCCACAACCTCCCACTTACGGTCCAGAGCACGCACTATACCAACTAAGCCACTGTAGTGGTTCAAAACTCAAAAGAAATATATCACAAGAAACCTGTCAAACTATTTTATTTATACCTGTAATTGTTCCATGCACCTGTGTACCATTTTTCAACTCGATAGTAACAGTCTCATGGGTCAGTTTCATCAGAAACCTATTAAACAATAAATTAGGAGTAAATAAACATTGCAATAAAAATTCATTTCGAAATAAAAAGGTATATATATACACAGCCATACTATCGGTTCTGTTTTGATATTTTAAACATCGATTCCAGGCAGATCAGTAATATTTTACGTCGTGCTGATAGTCTGGAGAAGGAATTTAGTAGATTAATTTAAATATTTACCAATGTTTGATGCTTAATTTAGGGGTTTGTCTAAATGGATTGCATGTTTAACATGTAAGTATTAAATTTCACAAGTTTCTGTGTATCACTCAGATATTTATTCATGACTCCGACAGATTTGGTTGGAACAATCTATGTGTTTGTGCTTAATTTGTTAAGAGTCTGACCACAGCAAACTGTCTGAAAAGTAGTTTGCAATGGAACTCGTAATCTAATTAGTTGAAATACTTTTTTACACTGCAGTCAAGATTTTTTTATATTGAGGCAGTCAGTTCAACAATGCTGGAAGAAAATGGAGTGCCTGGAGAAAACCACCAAACTTATCTAGGTTTCCATAAATTAAAAATAATTAGTTGCCAAATTTCCAAAATTTGTGAAAATATAGTCCTTTTTAAAGTATTTTTCCACAAATTTGCTAAAATATGTTACTTTTTGAAAGAATTCCTCAGAAATTAGTAGCCAATGGCGATTTTGGCTACCAGGAATGGAAACATAGACTTATGCAAGCAAACTGATTAACTTTCTCACACTAAGATCTGTCTATAAGTGCGATATGAACCTATGTGGCATGTAGTGGTGTGCGGTTTTATTGGTATACCGGTATATCACAATACAGTCTCATAATACATATGTATCGCGATATGACAGGTCTGATCTGGTATTTTTGAAAAGTCAAGTAACCCATCTTTTTATAGCTTAAATGAACACACAAACTGCTGTAGAGCCATCCAATTTGTTTATAAACTGACTGGAATTTATATAAATATTACATCATACTATAGGTAAAGCTATCAACCAGATACGAAACAGCCAAAATGAAACTCGTTCCATAACGTGTTATTAACAACAAGGCAGACAGCGGCGAATTCAACATTGTAAAAGGCTCTTTGTCTTCCTCCGTTTTAAAATAATATATTATGATACCTTTGCGATACAGCATCTGCGTATCATAATATGTTGTGATAATTTTTTTTGATAATACCCATCCCTTGTGGCATGAGACACTGACCATATTCAGTGTTTTTGACCACGTCATCTTTTAATAGAGATGCGACCTTAATTCGAAGGCATTTCTCAACCTGGTTACTTATGAAATATTAAAGAAAGTCATTTTCTGTTGTACAACAAGTCTGACCACAGGAACTTGTAATTAAGTTTAAACTATACTATCCAGACTTTCTATACTATCCAGCACTAAGAAAAATAACAAGGACAGACACTCGATCTACCACCCACCCGCTTCAGACGAGTTTGGCCTCCCTCCCCAACTAAACCTGGTTTTCCTCAACTCAGAACATATTTTCTTTCATTTCGTGACTAAAAATATTTCCATCAACTGCTTTAATTGACGATATTTCAGCCAAATCTCCGTACAAGGCGAGCATGACAATCTCCCTTGGACACTTGACCCAGAAGCGACTATGGAGGTTCTCGGATGTTTACCATCAGTGATTGCATGAACATTCGAGACGTCTCTATCAGAGACGTTACTCGCGGCAATTTTGAAAAAGAAAGTATCATGAAACAAACTATGGATAAAGAATGAAATCAGACCATTTTTCAGTGTCAAGGTAAGGGATTTATTGTTTGTTTATGTTTATTAAATAATTTCTTGCATTTTAAAAGTTTTGCTCAATTTAATCTAATGTCAAAGAATCACTTCCGGGTCAAATGTCCAAGGGAGATTGCCATGCTCGCCTCGTACGGCAATTTGGCTCAAATATCGTCGATTAAAGCAGTTGATGGAAATATTTTTGGTCACGAAATGAAAGAAATTGAGGAAAACCAGGCTTAGTTGGGGAGGGAGGCCAAACTACATTAAAAACTCGTCTGAAGCGGGCGGGGGGGGGGGGGTAGGTCGAGTGTCTGTCCTTGTTATTTTTCTTAGTGCTGGATAGTATAGTTTAAACATTAATTACAAGTTCCTGTGGTCCGACTTAATATTTGTTCGACAAATAGATGAAGCTCCATAGAAAAGGAAAAGTACAAAAATTATATTTGTGAAAATTACACTGTCGTCGTAATTTCAAATTATTTAAAATGTAAAATATATCATGTCTTTATAGTAGACAAAATGCTCTGACAATTTAGCAAGAAAGAGTCCAATAAAGATCAATTTCCGGTCAATGGATTCACAACTTGCACAAGGACTCGATTCCGACAAACAGTATTATACGCATCTCTATACTTTAAATAACACTAGAGTATATTTGTCAGGAATAAGTGCCTGAAACCGTAATTGCAGATTGGCAACATCTAGAGTAAAACATAAACACTGAATGAACAAAAATATCACTAATGTTATGAAAATGAAAGGTACCGGCAAAATCCAGGCCAAAATAGGCGAGATGTAACCAGTTTCTAAGCGATTGTAAACGAAAATATTTGCTAAATTTAACAGGAAAATGTGTTTTCTGTATGCAAATATAAGATTTTTAGAGGATTTTACCTTGCTAACTTCATGATTATTGCGGATTATAAACCCACTGCAAAAATTAAACAATAATGGCGGTCATTCGCACGTTATGATGACGCTTTGTCAACGTTACAAAGATGCTTTATATAATTGCCATAGTTTACAATCGCCTTAGTGATTATGACCCATGTTTAGTATCGTACACCGGATCTTGCGATCATAAATTTTACATTTCACTGAATTAGGCAAATGTGAATTTTGTAAATGAGAAAGGAATTGACACTTTAGCGTTCATGGGGTTTTCCGTCAAAGCCGAGAATATCTAGACGTCACCAGCTATATGTGGTGATAAAAATGTTTTACTTTGATATTGAGCTCATGGAAATAATATGTGCATGGAGGATTCTTTAACGTGCCAAATATGTATGAGTACTAACTTTAGGATTATAAAACAGTTTCCATATTGCTTTTACATGAAAAGCATGTATCTCAAGTTCCATGGTTTATCACAATTTCGTTATTGAATTTAGACAATCGATTTCTTTTTTATATTAACTCGTTGCACCCCTACATTTGGGAAAAATCATTGGCAAAACAAACCGTGAATACATGAATAATCTATAAACAGATAAAGTAATTAAAATTAAAAAATATTTACTGAAAATGAATCACGAATTCGATTTATAAATAAATTAAATATATGATAAATAAATAAATCATCATGAAATAAATAAATAAATAAATAAATAAAAAAGTTTTTAAGAAAATCGCGCAATTGCTCAATTTTGAATCGATTTTTGGAACTGAGCTGTTTAGCTGACCATAGATTTGTACACACACACACGACACAATTTAATGCAATTCATATATTCAAGTACGATAACACAATATCTCTTTCTAAAACTTTTTTCAATTAACCACCATTTTCCAGTTGTTACGGACAACAATTCGTTGCCACAGCGATTTTCTTGGTTATTTTCCAGTTTAGACCTTGGACGGAAATACGAAACTGGTATAAGACCTTAGACAGAGGGATTTTAATTTCCAAGAATTTCGTTCATGTTGTGGAAGTAAACCACCTTCCATACTACTGATATGATGAAGAAAATACTTATTGCCTAGCAAATCATTAGTTAAAGTGCTTTTTTCCCATTCAGTTAGCTTTGAAGATTTTCATCATTCTATTCATAGGATGTTATGGAATCGTGCGAATTTGGTTTCTGAAACGGTTTTAAAAATCAACACGTTTAAGTTATCAAAATTCAAACGTTTGACAACGTGGTTTGAGCATGGGACTTATGTTTCCGCTTACACTGTTTTTGTTTATTTATTTATTTATTTATTTATTTATTTATTTTTATTTATTTATTTATTTATTTATTTATTTATTTATTATTATTATTACATTTTTAGAAACACTGTCCTTTATAAGTCCGTTGATCGGAAGATTTATTCACTAAGGAGTTCAATCCAAAAGACACGTTTTTTATTTTGCAAATGTACACGGTAAGCGAAAATGACAGAAACTATGTAAATATGTGCAAGGTCACTGCGACGAGTTCCCGTGTACGTTGAATCACGTGGAATCAACTGGAGCATATGCTAAGACCGGTACCCTTATTTTGCACATGGTCCTTTTTCAACGAACGGACAAAAACTTTGGTTTGAATCGCTCAGATTTAGACTTCTTTAGATGACAAGATTTTAGTCTCATACTCAATTGTTATGTTTAGGCCAAATTTCAACTATCACTATGTCGACATAAACGCGAATTGCGAAATCAATAAAGCGAAAATGAGAACTTTTGGAGAAGTTAAAAAGATTTTTTTTTCAACGGCATGGAAACACATAAGCAAAAGAGCCTTCATAGTGTCGCGTTGTCTTTTGTTCTTTAGTTTTATCGCCATGTATTACATGTCTAGTACATGTACTATTCTGAAGCGTTCATCGTTGGATTTTCAGTCTGTTTTACTTGTTCAATATGTTCCAAAGTGTTCAATTATCGCCCCTTCGACCTAACCGCGAAAATGCAAAGGCGATAAATCGAAACCGAATAGTTGCGAAGAAGATAATAATTGTGAGAGAAGCGAAACAACTATCGCTCAGTCGCCTGTATATCTTTGTAACCGATTGCATTATCGCCTTCCCTTCACTGTTTTACTCGAAACAAATCGCTGTGGTAGTAATGGTTCGCCACGATATTTCCGCGGTAGTGCATTTGCGAAAATTGAAGTCGTATAACGCTTAAGTTAACATTTTAAAACACTTCGTCTAAACAGCAGATGCGACATTCACTGGTGATCAATCGGAATCGAGCCACAGCGGTGAGATGCCTTAAACGGATGAGTTTGAAGCAACTATTTAATCAGTGAACCACCTTGCCTACCTGCCTACATAGCCTATTTACCGGACCAGTAGGAATCTCGGTCATTTGGTCATTTTCCAACGCCAAGGTAACTGATCACGAGAAATCTCGGAAGTACTGTGGGACTGGCGAATGACAAGTTATTTTATTTTGTAGAATAGTTTTTTAAAATACTTGCAAATATATATACGTATGGCTATTTAAAAAATTAATTTGAAAATTAACCCAGTGGTAAAGACCATTCGTATTATAATATGCAATACACCAATTAACATACCAGTTAAAACATGTTATACGTGTATTTATTACAACAAACTGCATAATAATTCTTTGAGCAATGTACTGTGAAATACCTAAATTATATATAAAGCTAAAAGAGTCTGCCAAAATCTGATAAGGGCAATCTGATATTTTGAGTTCGCGGCATTTTTAAGCAATTATGTAACACCATGTAACCTACGATGGCGTTTTTGCTGTCTTCTTTATATGAAAAGAAGCAAAAAACGTCCAAAAAATTCAATATCGTCCCCAGGAAGACCGGAACTGGTCTACTAACCGATTGACCAAGATAATTTCATTCCAACGCATTTCAGCATGTATTGCACATGTAATGAGTAAGAATGGCATTCTTTACGCGTTGACTGTCAAGATAGATTTATGAAGTCGAAATAAAGATAGAAAATGGTGCGTATTTTTACGCGTTCATAATATAAGAGAACACACTAACTTTGCTTTATCCTTGATACAAAACATACAGGGTTTGTAAATCAAAACGAGGATTTATTTACCACAAAACCAATACAATACACATGGTAACTATTCCATCTATAATTTTAATGTCAAAAATCAATTTTGATATATTTAATTGTAAAACACAAAAAATTATTGAAATATCGAAAAATAGTTTTAATAAGTGAACCTTGATGCACCTCTATAGGAGGAGCAGGGCTAAAATCAAAGCCAGAAAGAGTTTTGTAGGTTGCAGGTCTACACCACGTGCTTACATGTCTGTACACGGCATATCGTCAGAAAAACACCAAGGTGAGTATTTTTAGTTTTAATCAAAATGCCTAAATCAGTGGACTTCACGACGTGTTTAACCGTGACTAATTTGCCTGCTTCAATGTTTTTTACTTTGCTTTTGGATTATGGTTTGGACATAGATTTGTATTTTTGTTTTTGATTTTCAAAGTGTTTTTTTTTTTTTTTTTTTTTTTTTTTTTTTTTTTTTTGTATTTTCACATTTTCCTGACTATATATGCTTTCCATTTCTTTTCATATTGTTGTGCGAAAACGAATAGATGTTTGTCGAGAAATTGTTACCAAGTCTGGTGTGTTTAGGTGTGTTATCCAGTTACTATCAGTGGTTTTATTTGAGATTGTTCTACGAATAAGTTAAGTCGGATGAAGCACTTGATTGGGTTCAAGTATTAACTTGGCTAGTTTTCATTATATATAGAATATATTAAGCCTCTGTAGATATGTCATATAACCACTTTTTGAATTTTATCAAACAAATACCGGTAGTGTTTTCCATTTACCGTGACTATGCGTGGTTTTGTTCGAGATGTTCGCCGAATATTATAATTCAAGCAATTGAAGCTTTCGCTTCGATTCAAGTTTTGCTGTATGTCCAGTCATTACATAAATATATTTTGAAAACCTTTTTAGATACAGTAAGTTCTATTCCATGAGTCGTTATTTTAAACGTAAAATTGTTATTCGTACTTTCTTTATACCTATTTACAACAGGATGTTACTTAGCTATGAATTTTCATAAAAATTATATTTAATAAAATTAAAACTGCTCACGATGTATTTATTTATATGCCCATTCTAAAAAAATTAATCAACTTCATTATTTCCGAACCAGTAACAGGTGGTTTAAGATACGAGAGATTGAATGGTTTAATTTAGACTTGAACTTTAAACCATTATACATTGTAATATCAATTCACACAGCGCACCGGTCCTTCAAAACTTCTAGACTGATTTTAACATACAACTTTAGAAATGTATTAAACTGGAGACTGAATCTTGAATGTTAAAATATTTGAAAATTACATTTGATTTACAGTGTGTTTCCAGTAAAACTGCTAGACCACACAATTTCTGATTATAACTACATTTAATTATCGAAGTGGTTATTGCCCGTACGTGGCAATAACGTATTGTGGCAATAACAAATGCGTTATTGCTGCGTATTGTATCATCATGTTTTTATATTATATGTAATTTTATCTAACATTAGACTAGTTTTTCTATCTGATTTGACGAAATACAAGTTTTATCGAACATGCATGATACAGAACATTGGCGGTAAATTGCACGTGCACTTTATCATTTCGACGTCACGGCATGTCAAATGTCATAACATAGTTCAGTGTTTTCTGTGGTAAAATGTAATTTTTTCACATAAAGTATTGTTGTTTTTTTTATTAATTTAAATAACCTAATTGGAAATGTTAGATAAAAATATAATATACACAGTGTGTATGTACAACCCTTCGTATTTGAAAACACATTTTTCAAACACTTTACCAATGATATTACCAAGAGATTATTATTATTATTATTATTATTATTATTATTATTATTAATATTATTATTAATATTATTATTATTATTCACAATTATTATTATTATTCACAATTTTATTATTATTATTAGCTCACCTGACCGAAGGTCATGTGAGCTTATGGCATAGCGCAGCGTGTGTATGTGCGTGTGTGCGTGCGTGCGTGCGTCGTTAACACCTATTTTCGACTTCTCCTCTGAAACTACTGGACAGTTTTTAATGAAACTTTTTCAGAAGTATATATGGGCCGGTGCAATTCAGATTTGTTCGTGGCGTTGCTATGGCTACCATAACTAGGTCACAGTGACCTAGGGGTGCAAAAATCTTGAAAAATCTTCTTCTCTGAAACCGATGATGGGAGAAAAAAATCTGATGTGATCTTTGGCTTCTCTATGGTCTTAAGCCTGTAGTTTGTTCATTTCGTGAAATTCGGTCGAAAAATAGGTTACGCGTTTTTGCGTTTAATTTAAAAAAAAAATCGTAAAATAGCTTCAAATTGTTATAACTTGACTATTTGACCAGTTAATGACATGGGGTTTTCAGTTTTGACATCTTCTTGTTAGTATCTTCAAAATGAGGCCAAGGTCAATTGTGAAGGTCGTGACCTAATTTTTTTTTACCTCTGATTATAATTATTATCTCGAAAACTATAAACTTTTTGTATAGACATGTATATTAGAATATTGTTGGTATTGATACACCGATCATTTTGATGTATAGAAAAAGGTCATGAGTTCAAAGGTCAAGGTCACAGATGCGAAACAATACTGAAATGGTTAATTATCTCGAAAACTACAAACTTTTTGTATAAGCATGTTTATTAGAATGTTGTAGGTATTGATACAACGATCATTTTGATGTATAGAAAAAGGTCATGGGTTCAAAGGTCAAGGTCACAGATGCGAAACAATACCAAAATGGTTAATTATCTCGAAAGCTATCAATTTTTTGTATAGGCATGTATATTAGAATGTTGTAGGTATTGATACAACGATCATTTTGATGTATAAAAAGAGGTCATGGGTTCAAAGGTCAAGGTCACAGATGCGAATCAATACCGAAATGGTTAATTATCTCGAAAACTATTAACTTTTTGTATAGGCATGTATATTAGAATGTTGTAGGTATTGATACAACGATCATTTTGATGTATAGAAAAAGGTCATGGGTTCAAAGGTTAAGGTCACAGATGTGAAACAATACCGAAATGGTTAATTATCTCGAAAACTATAAACTTTTTGTATAGGCATGTATATTAGAATGTTGTAGGTATCGATACAACAATCATTTCGATGTATAGAAAAAGGTCATGGGTTTAAAGATCAAGGTCACAAGGTTAGCCATTAGTTATCAAGTGAGCGTATCAGGCCCATGGGCCTCTTGTTATAATTATTATTATTCTACCACAATTTCCTATTATTATTATTATCATATTATTACTACTATTATTATGTTATTGATTATACACCTTTATTAGACGTTTAAGTTCTCTAAGATATAGGAGACTGGTTAATATTAGAGATATTCTCTAGTTCCAGAATCCTATTAATTAATTATTAATAATGTTATATCTATTGTATTTAATTTATCAAATAAATACTGTTTAAACTAACCCTTCGTATCAGGTCTCGTCCTTTTTTCGTAGCTGTATCACTACTCGTCGCGCAAGTGCGACTCGTAGTGATACGGCTACGAAAAAAGGACTAATTATACTGAGGGTGGTACATACACACTGTGTATATAATATGTATGTATCAAGTAGAAATTGGTTAAACTATCAAATTTTCTCAAAAGCATTTTTTGTCTCTAAAATATATAGAAATTCATTTTCTATCTTTATGCAAAATTTTATTTAAAAATTCTAACAAATACCAAAGGTATGATGTCATTTATGACGTAGCTATTTATGTATTACTCGATTGTAAATGCATGCAAAACTACTTGAATTTACAAAAATACAACAAATATTACAAAATATAAGGGCCTTCTGTCTAGTTCAATTTATATATATATATGGGCTACATAACGTTATAGATGGCTTAAATACACCAATTTAATGAGAGTTAAAAGATGCCTGAGTAGAAGACATTTGTCATATTAGGTCAAATAATACATCATTTTGATAAAAAACGTAAATACGTTTATAGATCCGCCATTTTGTTTTTACCCTACCGTCCATCATTTAAGACAACGATTTTTTGAAAGGCTCGTGATATTTTACAAATCTCACTTAAATTAAATATTTTTTCATTTCAAAATCAATAAAATTTGGATTTAATTCTAAATTTGACTATTTGATCCTAATCAATCGATATATGAAGTATAAAACGGGTTTTAAAAAATACGTGGTAATAACACCGACATAACAACATTTAATTATCGATGGCCTGATCTGGATAATTGTTTATATGATTTGTTTACTAATAAATCGGAATACTGAGCTGCATGTGTACTGCGAATATTTTCCAATTTCTTCAACATGAGTGGCGTTAAGGTGAATCTTACGCGGAAATTGTGCAAATATCCATGTACAAGAAACACTTTCATATAGACAGTTATAGACCAGGAAATACAAAATCCCATGTACTAAGGTTGTAATGTCCCAATCTTTACAACAGTACAAAAATAGACCATGATAAACTGATAAAAATAAAAAGTGACTGGGAAATGACTCACAAGACATTGCAAACAGAAATTACTATACAGAGTACATTCCAGTAGAATTCCAATCATGACTGCTTCATTTGCTGGCCGATTTGGTTCAAATTTTATGTAAATACATGTATTATATGTATAGCTATTTGGCACGTTTAAAGAGTTTTCGAAACTTTTTTATTCTTTTTTTTTATTTAAAAAAAACCAGATTTTTTTTAATTTAGACATTTTGGACAGATTGTATCTATTTTTAAATGTGAAGGTTTTTCAAAATTATTGGAAAAATCACCACTGTCTCAAAAGTGTCTGTGCTCCGTAAGTTGACTTGCACTCAAGATTTATACCAAGAAGAAGCCGCGATTTGAAATAATATTGTAAAGTCACCAAACACCGAAATTTGACAAGTAATTTTTAAAAGGCCAAAAGACCTAAGATAAGCCGCGGTTAGTTGCCGCGAAGTTTTAAAATTCGTATATATATATATATATATATATATATTAGTGTCGTGGGTATTTGAGGTGAAGAGTTCGATTTCCGTCTCGTCTTAATTTACCAATTCTAATTTTTGTTTATCTTAAAAATAATGTTGACACTACGGAAAAATTTAACGAGTTATCGCGAAAATATCCCTCGAAAGAAGTCGCAAAGTAGGTGGGGGTAGAAGGGTTTAAAAATTATAAAGATTTAACAGGTTTAAACATTTAAGATTTAAAATCTAATTACGTAACTTTTATTTGGAAAAAGCTTATACATGGGTATATGAAGTTAGAGTTGTGAGACGTCGAGGTTTTATGCACCTTGAAATAACTTAGGAGCTACCGTGATGCATATTGTCATTAATGCCGCTGTACATGTATAATTCCGCTGTGCACTTCTGAAGGTATATCTTGATAAAGGTTGGTGTAGATAATTGTTTTCTATATAATAACACGATATACTATTAGTATTTTACTTGCATTGTAACGTTACACAATATAACGTAGACATAACTCTATCACTATATTTCATTTCGGTATCATCTTAATTTCCCATCATTGCTGGTTTGCGTGTTTCTTTCGTAGATAACATGCAGCAGTTGCATTGCAATGGAAAGTGCAGAGTAAAAAATATCATATCTTTCAACACATCTTTCTTCTTCCAATAACGTTAGTTTGTCGATGCAGACAGTTGACGTGACGCGTCAGCTGCAGTATTACGTCACTGCCAGGTGATGCAAAAACTTACAACCAGATAACCGCGTGTTTCGTTAAATCTTGAAAATAATTGACAACAATATTACAGACGGAAAATAGTAACTGGTAAATTATATCAAAACGAGACTTTAAATATGGTAGACATTGTACAATTATCGACTTTTAATGAGATATATAATGATTTATTAACTCTCCAATTTCCTACTCCTACAATAAACCTATTGCATCCAAAATGTTTAATTATATGTTTGAACTTTCATAATTTTACTTCTCCTACCTGCTCTTGATTGTTTTCTCCCTATATAAATGTATGTACCAGCTAGACATGTGATAACTGGTGATCTCAATATAACCGAGAACACTAAATTAAGATGTTAACTTTCAAAAGGTCCTAAATACAGAGAAGCTCAACCTTTTACTTGGGGACAGAATTTCTGAATCATTATGGATTATGTTGAAGAGTACGATAGACGTTGGGCTAAATTAGAAGATGTGGAGCTTGACACCTTATCCGATTGGATAAAGGCTGCGAAATCTATCGTTAAAACAAGGGTTGCAAAACTTAAAGGGTCTATGACTACTAAACCCTTTTCAGTACTCAGGGATCCAGAAATTTCGGTAATTCTAACAGACATACACAACAAATATGTTGTTGTCCCAGCTGATAAGGCTTCCAACAACATTATTCTCGTTTGTATGAGATTCAACCTTGAATGTCTTATTAAGGAACTTGGTTTAGATTGTATATCAGATAACTCTTCATATACTAGAACTAATTTTACCAAAGATAAAGTTCTTTTCAACCATAGGGGAGTTCTCGAGATTTTCGGTATCGATCTTAAAGAGGAAGAACTTGATCTTCCTTACTTGTATTGGATTTCTAAACTCCATAATAATCCATACAAGAAAAGATATAAAGCAGGTTAATTACCGGTAACTTTCACACAAATTTTGACAGTCGTCAAAGATGGTCTTCAGTCTTATTCAGAAAAAGCTTATTCTACATCTGGTATCAACCAAATGTGGATTCTTAAAGCTTCTAAAATTACTTGAATATTTTGCTTCTAATACTTCATCTTTTGTAAGAAGCATATAAAACATTTGATTTTTCTACACTATAAACCACTATCCCTCAATCTAAATTGAAAGAACGTCTTAAAGAAATTATTCACCTGTCATTCTTTTACAAAAACGGTAAGTCAAGATACAAGTATCTGGTGCTGAACAGGGATTCTGTTTATTTTGTCAAACATCAAACGGATTTAAAACAAAAATATACTGAAGATACCTTTAACAAAATTTTGGAGTTTTTGATAGATAACATATTTGTTGTGTTTGATAATATAATTTTCCAGCAAACAATCGGTATACCAATGGGTACAAACTGTGCACATTGCTTGCTGATTTGAATCACAGAATTTATGCAGAACCTTGTTAAATCTGGAGAGAAGACTGTCGTCAAATCATTCAACTCCACATACAGATACATAGATGACGTTTTGTCTCTGAACAATCCTAAATTTGGAGACTATGTGAATGCCATCTACCCTAGTGAGCTTGAATTAAAAGACACGACTGATTTAAACGGAGGGGAAATGGTCGGGACATCGTAATGACAATGGGGAGAATCTGGAAAGACAAGAATATCACGTTAAATATTCACCTGCCAAAAAAAAAAAAAGATTATTACAACCTTGAATTAAAAGATACGACTGATTCTTTAAGTTCTGCTTCATATTTAGACTTATTTATTGTGGTGTATTTGTTTCCCAATTAATAACCTATGGTAGAACTTGTTTCCCAATTAATACCCTATGGTACAACTTGTTCCCACTACGGGGACTTTGTACAACGAAGAAGGCTGCTTGCAAATAAATTGTTGACCCAGAGATATTGCAAATCTAAGCTTATCTTATATAGATAACCATGTCCAACTCCTTTTTTACTATTAGAATTTCGAAACACCCTTTTGTAAATGGTATATCCCACTGCGCAATAATATACAATAATTGCCCTCTAGGTATGTGGACATCCAGAATTGTCACCCGACAGAAGGGTTGTCACCCGAGGGCATCGCCCGAGGGTGAAAACCCTTCTGAAGGGTGACAATTCTGGATGTCCACATACCTAGAGGGCAATTATTATTTTATTATACCGAAACAAAGCTTACCATGTAAAATGACACAAACAATATTTAAATTTTAAATTAAATTAAACGCATCAGTTTACACTTTCAACCATGCACCGTTTTACGCTCGCCTGCATACGAAGATTCCACAGTAGCTGTGCATGGGTCTTTTGGGAGTAAGATCTAGGTTTAACTCTCATTCTGTTTCCATCAAATACATTTCCAGTATTTTCACTGAAGCTTAGGTGACCCTTTTTGTGTTTTCTGCATCTTTGTCATACATAATTAATTCCAAGTCCGCTTCCGACGAACTGCAAAAACGACTGGCCGCCATTGTGTTTGTTTACCAAATGACAACACAGTTCTGTCGTACGAGTTATTTCCCTTGTACCGGGTTATCACCGGGTGATAATAGTATTATCACATGGCTGGTGAGAGGTTATCACATGGCTGTGAGAGGTTGTCACACGCTGACAGTGATTCTGTGGGGAAACATCTCATTTATTACATGTCATGTGATTGGAAAACATCCAATGAAAAGTGTTTTAATATATGTGAGGTATAATAACAATAGTTATCGCCTATTAGTCTGGTAGAGGATTTTGAAAAACCGCTTATTTTTCGATGTAGGGAGGACAACGTGTTCAAAGGTGGGAAGTTATGTCATAACCTTCTTTGAACTTTACTTTGGTAGAATCGGCTTGTTGCCAAGCAAGATTTCACCCAGGGGCCATTGTGGGGGCAGCTAAAGGTCAATGGGTGCAAAGTTCAAGTGAAAATGCCCATATTGACCTATACACAAGTTCAAGGTGGCTTACAGAAGTTTTTTCTTATACATTTTGTCTTCTAAATATGTAAGTGGTATCTTCAAATTAAAAGAAAGTCATATCCAACTAATTCAGTCACTTATTTTCAAAGTTTTCCATGAAAAACAAGATTAGACGCTTGCACAAATTTGACCTTTACAAATATGATTAATTGTGGCAAATAAATACTAGTATAAACACATTTGTGCATTTGAAATTGTTTAACAAAACTTTAGACTTCTGTTAAAATAATTTTACTGAATCATATTGCCCGTATTTATATAAGTATCCACTTTTTAAAGAAAAGAAATCAAAGTACTGGTGGCACTGAAAGATTTGATGAGCTATAATGACTGTATCTGTATAATACTATCAAGTGTGTTCTGTTGAAACACCAGTATCGCCTATACCTGATACATCAACACCCTTGTTATCTGCAGCCAACAAATAGGATCTCGTAGTAATCCAAGACACTTCTTAGCTTAGCTGAGGGTATCAGGAGGTCCAACAGACAACATGTTTAATTCATATAGAGGAAGGAGTGTAACCGTTTTTAAAGCTTTACACAAGGAAGCCGATACTAGAATTGTTCCCCATGGTGTTGATGCTTACATGCAAGGCTATAAAAGAACAGTTGTTGTCTGTTGTGATACTGATCACCTTATTCTTCTGTTGCTTTTAAATGAGGAAGTATGATTCCAGACCAGGACATCTAAAGTTCGTCCCTGTTCATAGCATAAAATTATCACCTCTGGAGAGGAATAAGCTCCCAGTATTCCATGCAATCACAGATTGTAAGACTGTCAATTAACTTTCTTGACATTCTAAATACAGCATTCCGTGTTTCCAGGGAAAACACAGGTCTTCTTCCCACTCTTGCAAGAGGGATTTTTCTGAACTTGTGAGTGCAGATGCCTTCATTGAATGTACCTAGCGAGGATTTCTTATCTACGATGTAAACTGTTCCTCTCAGGGGAAAAGTACAATTGAAAATTTGCTTCCAACATCATATGCAACCGACCTACATATTCAACGTGCACACTATTAAACTGCTGTTTGGCTGCATTTAGTTATACCTGGTATTTGTTCCATATCTCCCGTCACCTATAGGACACGGATGGTGCTAGTCTCACTAACTTGCGTACTGTATGCCTTTCACTCCCAGTGGAGGTTAGTCCATCGACAAAATCCCTCAAACTGGCTCTGTACATGTTCTGCGCAATTTTACCCCTCTGTTTCAATTCCAGAAACTTGTCTCAAGGTGTCTTTTATTCTTGTGTGTTCCATTTCAAAGTTTTGTGATGTTTTTGGCAGGTGTCTTGATGGTGTGACCTATCCATCCCCAATGTCGCTTTTGTGTTTATGTTTCAAAACGACCTTGTTTTGTGATCCACCATAAACTTTTCGTTACTAATTTTGTCTTGTCATCTGGCAACAGGACCACAAACAATACTAGTTTTTATACTTAAATCTGAGGGTTTTTTTTTACAAATTAAACTTATTATTATTATTATTATTTTTATTATTATTATTATTTTTTTTTTTTTTTGCTTAAATCTTACTTTGAACTTTAACTTTAAGACAATTACAGGTCAAAGGATCATGAACAAAACTTAACTTTTTGGACTTAAGTTAAGTATTTTCCTGATGTTTACGATTATTCTCGGACAGTTAAGTTAGTGCGAGTCTGAATGTGACTTAAAACAGTTTTAATGAGAAAATTATAAATTGATTGATTGCATGGGGTTTTACGGGCTTTTACTATTTCAGTCACATCAAGACGTCACGAGCTATAGGTGAAGTGGCAGAAATTTTGACCTTTGCAGTGAACTTAGGGAAATGTGCAGGAAATGTTCCTTAACATGTTACACCCGCCTTGGAACGGGGCATCGGATTTTAAGATCTCTCTTAAAGGATCTCGCGACTTTCGTTACTAAATACCGAGTATTTGGCAAAAGAACAGTCACTACCTTATTTCAAGTCTTGGTCAGACCCAACTAGGGTTCGAACTCAGGACTCACCACATACAGGGAGTGAGCGCTATACCAATCGAGCTACAGTAGGGGTTTTTAATGAGAAAATAACCTTTACCAAAATCATGTCATGCATTGCTGAAATGTAAATATTAATCATGTTGCACTACAAGCTGTACATGTAGGGCATACAATTTAAAGTGGGTGGCTGTATGCACTTGCAATGGGACCGTTGAACCGTTGATTGGTTGAGCCCTTTGAATGATAATGCCACAGATAGTGATATCGATGAATGGAAAGAAATCGTTAGATGTGACTGATATATTCCAGAGATTCTCGTGACTATGCCTTGCCGATTACAGTACTTGCAGTACTTTGATTTTAAACTTTTAATAAATTTCAAATTATTAGCTGGGTTTAAACAATATATTTGTTTTAATCACAGTCATGTATTTACAAAAGAATTATATTTTAGCATTTTGATTCATGCTTTGATGTTGAATGTATACTTTTATTTTATTCTATCTTGAAGCTTGTGTCAGAATTTTGAAAAATAACATTGAAATATTTAAATTTTAGCCTAAACAGTCTTAATTAGCTTCCTAGTCAATGTTAAAATACATGAAATGCTATGATTGCATGAGAACAGATTTATTTGATTTATTTAAATCTCAGAAAGTATATATTTGGACAGCTATAAACTAATAAAGATTAATTTTTTGGGGAAAAACACTATTTGACCTTTGACCTTTTATCTACTAAACCAAGGGTCGATCAGCTTGGCAACAGGTTGATTCTTGACCCCTAACCTATGATGATATAAGACAGCTATGTTGCCAGCTTTGAACACTCATGTCCCCCTATTGTTAAATTTCAATTTTTTTCCACCAGACTATATGGGCTCGGGCACTTTACCTCTCCAGATAACACTGTAGGATAACAGTTCCCTCGGGAGAGGTCCATAATAGATTAATAGTGTTCGCTCCGTAACTGAAGTGGGAGGTCGTGGGTTCGAATCCCGACCGGGTCTGACCCAAGACTTGAAAGTGGGTAGTGGCTTTTCTTTCGCCAAGCACTCAGCATTACAATATGAAAGTCACGGTTCTTTCGAATGTAAACTTAAGATATACGAGGTCCCGTGTTACGATAAGCCATGCACGATAAAGAATAATGCTCATCAACGCAACGCACAGGCAAAACGTTTGCACCTTCGCACTACAGCTGGTGACGTCTCGATATACGTGAAATATTCTTGACTGGGGCGTTAAATACCATAACATGTACTCAACTCAACCCTTATCCATGTAGTAGAAAATATTTTAATTGCAAATAAAATATAATTGACTTGTTTCTATATATGTCCTATGATTAAATGAGTTTTATTGTGTTTTTCTGATGTAGTAACAAAAAAATAGTAACACAATGGTTATTAAAAACAAGTTTAATTATTTTCGATATATATCCATCCCGTCACAAGTTATCATCAACATAACTGTTCCCAATCTGTTAGTAAACCTTTAGAAATTGACAAGACGAACATGCCATTTCTGAGCCAAATATCTAAGGTACTAGTATCTATTTGTGTATAACAT
Source organism: Anadara kagoshimensis (assembly GCA_021292105.1). Taxonomy (NCBI): domain Eukaryota; kingdom Metazoa; phylum Mollusca; class Bivalvia; order Arcoida; family Arcidae; genus Anadara; species Anadara kagoshimensis. The sequence goes on from CM037875.1 coordinate 45,097,174, forward strand.
ATATAACATGAAAATCACTGGAACATGGTGCACGCTTCTTTTCAGATTTTTACTTGGGGTTCCTTTTCTATCCCTATCTTTTAAGCTCGGTGTAATACATGTAAGATTTTTGCTCAGAACTGTTTTTAAAAATGACTTAATTAAGTCATTTAGACCTTTTCATTCAAAATTAAAATTTTAGTGAAGGGCATTTTTTCCAAAATACAAAATCAGATAAAACAACGCGAATTTCGGTAACATGTACATATACATTTCTTGCTACCATTGCCCATCACATTGATCAACAATTACTATAAATTAAATATACTCAAATAGGTGGTGTATTTGCATGTGGTTTGCCTTCTGATTATTTATAATAATGATGTTTTTAGGTAATTTTGATGCGTGCATTTGCATTCATATGTGAGGCGCTTGAATATGCATCCTTTCATATTGGTCTTTAAAGTGTTTACTCTTGGACACTGCTCTGTAGTTGGATACTGCCAGGATGTAAGTATCGTACGAAGTTAGAACAGTTAAATTTCAATGAAAAGTGCAAAATTGAAATGCCGTACATTTCAACACCACCCACTTCATTAAATAGTGTATGCCCACAATGTTCTGACAAAGGGCCGGCGTGCTTGAATTGACGTATCGCCGGCCACGCCCACAATGTTCCGACACTGGCCGCCATCAAAAGTAACGTCATGGCAACTAATGACATTCTAGTGTCAGTGACGTCATAAAACCACACAATTCAGGCCGAGTTTTCATTCTCAAGCATGTCGACTCTTTGTCGAAACATTGTGGGCGTGGCCGGCGATCCGTCAATTACACACAAAAAGAAAACTCGGCCTGAATTGTGACGTTTAATGACATCACTGACACTAGTACGTCATTAGTTGTCGTGACGCTGCTTTGGTAGCGTGATGGAGGCCGGCGGCGGAACATACATGGCCGATGATACGTCAACTGACGCGATGCGGCGGCAGCGGTATCTATACGTCACTGACAAAGTCATGACCAGATGATCACGTGTTAATACCATTGACAACAATATCACAGACGGAAAAGGGCAATATAGGCACTATCTGGTAAATATTATATTAGACTTTCAAATGGGGTAGAAAATTGTATAATTATTGGTGCTCATTGGCCGACAGGCTACATGCGATGTTAAACGCCATCAACCTTATGACCATGAGTAACTTTAAGTAATGAGGTTATAAAATTTATGAAATTGCACGTTATGAACGGCAAAGGGTTTCAAAGCAATACACACTATTTCTAGACAGTTTAACTGTTATACATGTAGTATGTTTTGAAAATCGTATTCTGATTTATACTGCTGAAATGAATGCAAACCATAGTTATATGGCGTGCATGATCATGCCCCACGGTTAATCGCTGGAACAGCCAAAAAATGACGTCACGCTCATATACAGTCGAAAGGCCAGCTTCGAATATGGCTGACTTTTAATGACTTTAGTCACGTGACTTTCAATTCAAATTTTGGTACATGAATTCATAAGCAAAAAAAGTGAGTGACGTCACTTTATCAATGAAAATAATGGTGTATGGTGCATTTGGTCTCAAAAGGGTTTTGTAATAAAAGGAAAACATTAGTTAATATTTACAATTAATTACATCGTTGGCATTTTAATTATGATTTGATGAAAATATATGTCACACTTTAAATACTCAGATTCAATGATTTACCAAATGAGCCGATTTTGGCAAAAAAAGTAATTTAATTAGGTACCTGTAAGATAAAAACTGACTATAACTATTTTATTATGTATAGTTTATGTTTAATAGATGCATTTTCTGTACATTAAAGTCAAGTTAAATAATAAAATAAGTCACTAGTGTTCATCTACGACAGTATCCAACATCGTATTCTTGTTGCCACCATTGTTATCATTCATAAGGTGTTTTAACGTTTCCAAGTTGTGGTTCGTTCGCATCTCTATACATGTATATCTAAACTGTAAAATCTGTGATGATTAAGAATATCCAGATTTATTTTTACATTATGCTATTGTTTCCGGAGAGGTAAACATAATTATTGCTTGAACCAGCGACATTTAATACAATATTAAATGTTGCTGCTTGAACGAAGTAGCAGAAATTTTGACATTAACAATGTGCTCAAGGCAATTAGCAGAGAGGGTTCTTTAACGTGCTATGCCTGCCATGAAACGGTACATCGGTTTTAAATCATTAAATACTGAGTGCTTGGCGAAAGAACAGTTTCTACATATTTTCAATTCTTGATGAGACCCGGCCGGTGTTCGAACCCACGACATCCCACATGCGGAGAGGTGTGTATAATCAGAAGTCAAGCGTCAGAATAATCATGAACAATTACCTTTTGAATTATTTGGCAAAGAGGGTTTTATTTAAGAAATGGAATTTTACTTTTTTTCTACCATGAGGTCATGGAGAGAACGAGAATGGCGCAAATTTAATGAAGTGCAAAGCACTTCATGTTAAATTTGCGCCATTCTCGTTCTCTCCATGATCTCATGGTAGAAAAAAAGTAAAATTACATTTCTTATATTTACAATCTTTCAAAAATATACGAAAAACACGAGTGTTTTTCTGGATGGCACTTAAATTTACTTGTTTACCAACTCTCCGTGGCTGGATGCACATCATTTGATAGAACAGCAATTGGATCTGACAGAACCGTAACTCCGCCCACTCTGACGTAACTGGACGTGATTGACGTGAAGCTCCGCCCGTACCCGTCTCCAGGTGACGGAAAAATAAACATAATCCCTCAGCTTATCGTAAATATTTTATTTTACTTAAAAGATAATCAATGGTAAGAGTCACATTTTCATATTAAAATTAAACGAACAATTATTAAATGTTGAATTTATAAGCATTGATGGCTGAATGGAAGACAACGAAAAACCCAACTGCGGATCGATAGTGTAGTCCGGGTAATGTGTATTGGGAGTTATGTATTCATACGCCAGTCAGAATTGGGTAGCGTGCGCGACTCTCTCCATGAAGTTATGGAGATAGTCAGGAAGACCCGTTTCATATAAGGAAAAGTATTGCGATTGTAAATATTTTCGTATCTTTGCTCCTTGTCTGTGTATTGTTTAACCGTAAAGTAACATAATTATACAATAACATTACCAGTTCACGTTCTCTCATTGATGACTTAGTGAGACAAAGATGTGAAGGGGCAAGGAAAAAATGAAACACTTGTTCAAATCACAATCCAAAAAGCAGGGTAGGAACTTCGAAAAAGGAACTTTTAAGATTATCTGTGACCATCACAATACGCCCGATTGCCCTTTGGTTGTTTTCAAGACCGAAAAAGGCACCACATGGCAGGAAATAAGAAATACTTTAATATCTCAAACATATGCATGGCTTGTTTTCTATATTTATATGTCCTGTAATTAAATGCGTTTAATATTCTTAAATTATTAATATACATGTATGCATATTAAACATGATTAAAGAGTAGAATATAAGATATAAATCCAGAACGCTAATCCATCCCACCAGAAGTTGGATAGTGACTGGTATAGTCTATCAGTTATATAATCTTTAAAGCCACCAGAAAATGAAGAAAGACGAACATGCCAAATATCCGAGCCAAATTTCTGAGGTATAAACCATATTCATTATTTCTAAACCTATTAGATAGATTTTTTTGTTTGGTGTTCCGCTTCTTCTTATTTTTTTTGGATGAGGGTAATAGTAAGGTAGTTCCATACTTTACAAATCGCCTGAAAACACATATTGAAATTTTGATATGTTGTACATGGGCATAAACCATTCAACATGCCAAAATTTCAGGGCAGGTATTCGACTTCCTTAAGAAGTTTTGAAGAGCCACCTGGTGGCCATTTTCACGACATAAATGATCAAATTTTAACTATTGTTATCAACAAATAAGCTTAAATATTTTTTTGTCATGCTTAGAAACCAAAAGTGTCTAGCATTCAAATTAACCATTATGTTATGGAGATTATTTGTACCAATGGAATTTTACTTCCGGTCACGTGGTATTTTTCTAAAGCGCCACCTATCAAGAGAGAACATTAAATTTCCGGAAAACTAAAAGTAACACCCTTTCGTTAATTTGTAGATTTTTAAAAAACTAAGTCGAATACGACCCCTGATTTTCACATATATTGCACATGAATATATAATTTTGATTTTCGGAAACAAAAAATAGGGGGTCGTCAAGCTACTTTTTACATAAAAATGCATCAAAATCCTGAAACAAAGAAAAAAGCCTCACTCCTTATGTAAGAAGCTACTAATAATGTCCAAGTATACTATTATGAACTCAATGTTTTTCGTTTGGTATTAACAAATTAACAAAATCACTGATTGTGAGCTATTTGGTTGTGCAAAAAAAAACTAATTGAAATATCATATGGTCTGTCATCCATAGAAACCCATAGCAACCGTTACCCATCACAGCTCAGTTGAAGTGGAAAGGGGATGCGTATACATTGATGAAGCGTTCTTGATTCTAGACCGCTGAATGAAACGCTAATACAAGAGCATAGTCAAACTACTAGATTTGACACCAAGAAAAATTATCATACAGTATGTTTATTGAAGAATCGTCAGTTTGTGCCCTACTATTTGTATTTAAAATCACAAAATAAAAAAATAATAATAATAAAAAAAAAAAACAAACATAAACCGGCATTTAAAATACCGTCTTCAAAATTTAAACAATGTACTCAAATTTTTCAATTATTTAGAATAATACTCTCAAAAGTATAGATCTACCTAATTTCCGTTATGATCAATATACATTTTCTTCTTAAAAATAATGCACAGACTTGATATAAAGTCTAATCTTTTGTGAATGCAGAAAATTATTTTACTGAATAATAGCATAACGGCGTTCCCGCCATAATTCTGTAGGCGTCGAAGACCACACATTCGTGACGTCATAGATAAAAAAGACGTCAAATCAGACATTTCGACCGTACGCACAAAACGACGACGTCACTATGGTATGGAACTACCAACATAAAAGGCATGACATGCGATACATCTATTGTATCCGGGTGGTGTGGTTAAAGCGTTGTTAGAAGACCCCAGCTATCTCACTTATATTTAGACTCGGTCACAAATTATTGGGAAATTACCATATGTTTGCTGAACCCAGCTACTAGTATCTCACTTATATTTAAAAAAAACAATTACATGTTCAACATATGAAATCTTACTTACGATAAGTCTGAAGATTAATAATCAGTCTGGCTTGCTCGGTAATCATACAGTGGAGCGGATTAATGATGTTTAACACTCCAGTCAAGATTCTTTCATTTATATAAAGGCGCTGGTCAGTTCTTGGATGATAGAGAAAACCGGAGTACCCGAAAAAAACTAAAACCTTTGAAAAGGGTACCGTGACAAACTTTGTAGACTTTTATGACTCGGTCAGAAATGATTGAGACATTACCGTATGTTTGCCGAATACCTTGGGATAATCAGAATTAATAAAACCGGAAAAATATTGACTTAATTTTGTAGAGAATTGAAAATCTGGAAAGATACACAAGATTGTAAACTTCGAATCACCCACGGCACATACCGGACTGAGATGGCTACTCGTATCTCGTCTAACGCTAAAAGGTTTTGGTCTGACTCTTTGTTCGGATGGAATTGAAATGCGGGTCAGAACCATTTTCTTTTCGATTTTTCCTTTTTTACATGCAATATGATAATGATACAATTCAACTAAATTTCACAGGCGTGAATTATTTCTTTAAACAACAGGTACTGGTAGACTTTTCTTATACTTATCCTTTTGTAATATGTCTCAACACTCTCAAAATATATTACACTATTATTGAAAAAATTCTCCTCGTGCGAGACGTAATTTATCATAACATAATTATGCTAGTCCACAAGTACCGGTGTTCGTTTTGGGAAATTCCGTAACTTAATCCGTTTCCTATTTATATTTTAGAATAAAAAATGTATATCCGTGTGTGATTTTCACGCGGATACTCCGATCAGTCACTAGGATATGTGATTGTATTTACTTGGAATAATACCAGTAACTTGTCTATGACAATTACTTATTTTTGTAGAAAATAGTACTATTTCAGTCACACACTGATAATTTAAAATGGGTGGCTTCAAATTTGACCACATAAACGTAAAGACGGGAGTGAAGGTAAACATCGGCAAAGAACTTGTAAATGTGTTAACACGAATTTCATGTTTTTCATTATTAAGGCATTTTATTCCTGGTGACCAACATGAATTCAGAGAATTTCAATTATTATTGAAAGACCTTTTATCCCATTTCAATATTTTTCATAATGCAAATGTAACAAGGAAGCCAAAGGCCTGAAAGGGAGATTGTGAAGGGTAGGAACATGACCAACTGCATTACTCTATTGACCACCTTAATGGCGCTGTGGTAAAGTTTACGCATTAAGAACAGGTCGTGGGTTCGAACCCTGGCTAAGCATACATTCTGAGTTCGAAGACTATTAAACGCCTGCATTCATACACGAACATGTTCTTAGAATAATCCTTGGAGATAAATCAACGGTTATCTTTATCTTATCACGGAAACTTTAGCTAAATGGCTGAAATGTTGTGTTACTTTATGTAAAGAAACTTGATTTAGCAACAAACACATTGAGATTTTGAACTTCATGTTAAACGTTTAATGGAAATTTTAAATTAATGAAAGTCTTGGTTCTTTTTGCATTAGTTAATAAATTGCAGTATAGCCACCTCATTAACAAAATTAGTATTTATTTTATTTTATATTTTAAGATGAAGAAAATGAAAATGGAGATGTAAACTTGACCAGTTACAAAGAAGCTAACGGAGATGACCACCAGGTTGACCAGCCAGATAGTGACTCGGACACTGAAGAATCAAGTAAAGATTACCAACGTGGAACATGGAGCAGGAAAGCAGATTTCTTACTATCAATTATTGGTTACTCTGTGGGTGTGTCCAATATCTGGAGGTTTCCATATCTCTGTATACGCAATGGAGGAGGTAAAATATTGAATTCAATTAATAATTCTTTGTTGGTTGTAAACATGCACTAAATTTATAGCCACAACATGTATCCAAGGTGGCAAATACACTATATAATACAGGTACATGTATATAATGTTCAGTTTATATTACAGTAAGAATTTAAACTCTATTTTTAAATGCATGAAATTGTTAAATTGATAATAACATTCTCATATTTACAGGCTGACTAGTTTGACAGATTTATCCGTTTTTGAGGGATTTGTACCATAAAAACGGATGAAGGGACAGATAAAATGAAAAGGTCAAATTAGACAGATTTATGCAATTTTGACATATTTTTTAATTAAAAGTACTGAAAATTCGGACATTTGTATGAAAATTATACCAAAATCAAAGACTTAACAATAAAAAAGTACCTAAATGACAATCTTGAGCATAAAAAATGTACCGATCTGGACAAATAATTAAATTTGATTGGTCAACCTGTATTTAATAGATAATAAATAAGCAAATTTTAAACATATTTGGTAAATGACAAACCTATTTTTGAAATATTTTTTCTTAATTCTATATATAGTGGACAGACCAAAAAAAAGAGGTATTTATTTTCAATGCTATTAGAAAAAAACAACCTATTTGTAATAGGCTGCTAGATTTTTATTGAAACATGACCTGTTGTATATCAGAGTGAGAGAGAGAGTTCTTCTGAGTTTTTTTGCTAATAAATTTGAACATTACATTTTAGTTATCCTTCTGATTGCTTGATCTTGCAGATTTTAACCTTTAAAACACTTTATGGAACTGTTGAAAGCCATAGGCATGTGTAATCAAAAGTTTTGATTAAGTTGTTGCTTTCTATTTGCAGGTGCTTTCCTGATACCATTTTTCTTCTTTTTGTTTTTCTGTGGAGTTCCTCTATTTTTCCTGGAACTTTGTCTGGGACAATTCTCTGGAGTTAGTTCACTATTTGTGTGGAAACTGTGTCCTTTATTTAATGGTAAGATAAATAATTAATAATCATAAGAACATCTTTCAAAGAAAGATCATCATTTTCCTTTTTATCCTTCCTTGCAGAGGAATGATTAGTGATCACAGTATTGCATTATAATTCATATGGTTTTTTTGATACATGGGTGCGAAAAATGACAAAAGTTTTTTTTCAAAAACGTTACTTTATTTTTTCAGTAGATCACTACTACCAATTGAATGTACATATAGAAATTGATAATATAATTGTTTCTTCAGTTGATAGCAAATTCATGACTGGGCTGTAAGTTATTTCTTTTATTCATGAAATTAATTGTTGGTGACTGATAAACATACCATAGTTCTTATTATATTATCAATTTATGAGCAGTTGAATTCCAATTACTTCATAAAGCTGTTAATCTGAATTGGTTATGCTTTAGTATGTGCATGTATAATTTAGTAACTCAGAGTTCCAGATAAGTGGAGTATTTGTGTAAATACCCTTTAATTTTTAGCTCACCTGGCCAAAGGCCATGTGAGCTTATGGCATGGCGAGGCGTGTGTGCGTGCGTGCGTCCGTGCGTGCGTCCGTGCGTGCGTCAGTAAACTTTAATCTTCTCCTCCGAAACTACTGGGCCAAATGAAACCAAATTTGCCATGGAAGGTCCTTGACAGAGTCTAACCATAGTTTGTTCAAATCATGACGATCGAATATCCAAGATGGCCACTGTTACTAAAAATAGACAAAACCTAAAAAAATCTTCTTCTCTTGAACCACTCATTGGAGGCAAAAACTGATGTGATATTTGGATTCTACATAGTATTAACCTTTAAGTTTGTTCATTTCATGAAATTTGGTTTAAAAATAGGTTACACGTTTTTGCGTTTAAATTTGCAAAAATTGTAAAATATTTTTAAATTGTTATAACTTGACTATATGACCAGATAATGACATGGGATTTTTCAGTTTTGACATATTCTTGTAATTACTTTCAAAATGGTGTCAAGGTCAATTATGAAGGTCATGACCTAATTTTTTACCTTTCTAATATTATTTATTATCTCGAAAACTATAAACTTTTTATATAGGCATGTATATTAGAATATTGTTGGTATTGATGTAATGATTATTTTGATATATAGATTCAGGTTATTGTGCAAAGGTCAAGGTCACAGATGCGAAAGAATACTGAAATGGTTCATTATCTTGAAAACTATTAACTTTTTGTATAGGCATGTATATTAGAATGTTGTAGGTATTGATACAACGATCATTTCGATGTATAGAAAAAGGTCATGGGTCCAAAGGTCAAGGTCACAGTAGCAAAACAATACCAAAATCGTTAATTATCTTGAAAACTATAAACTTTTTGTATAGGCATGTATATTGGAATGTTGTTGGTTTTGATGTAACAATCATTTTGATATATAGATTAAGGTCATTGGTTTAAAGGTCAAGGTCACAGATGCGTAAGAATACTGAAATGGTTCATTATCTTGTAAACTATGAACTTTTTGTATAAGCATGTACATTAGAATGTTGTAGATATTAATACAACGATCATTTTGATGTATAGAAAAAGGTCATGGGTCCAAAGGTCAAGGTCACATTAGCAAAACAATACCAAAATCGTTAATTATCTTGAAAACTATAAACTTTTTGTATAGACATGTATATTGGAATGTTGTTGGTTTTGATGTAACGATCATTTTGATATATAGATTTAGGTCATTGGTTTAAAGGTCAAGGTCACAGATGCGAAAGAATACTGAAATGGTTCAATATCTTTAAAACTATAAGCTTGTTGTATAGGCATATATATTAGAATGTTGTAGGTATTGATACAACGATCATTTTGATGTATAGAAAAAGGTCATGGGTCCAAAGGTCAAGGTCACAGTAGCAAATCAATAGCAAAAAGGTTAATTATCTTGAAAACTATAAACTTTTTGTATACGCATGTATATTGGAATTTTGTTGGTATTGATGTAACGATCATGTTGATATATAGATTTAGGTCATTAGTTCAAAGGTCAAGGTCACAGATGCGTAAGAATACTGAAATGGTTCATTATCTTGAAAACTATTAACTTTTTGTATAGGCATGTATATTAGAATGTTGTAGGTATTGATACAACGATCATATCGATGTATAGAAAAAGGTCATGGGTCCAAAGGTCAAGGTCACAGTAGCAAAACAATACCAAAATCATTAATTATCTTGAAAACTATAAACTTTTTGTATAGACATGTATATTGGAATGTTGTTGGTTTTGATGTAACGATCATTTTGATATATAGATTAAGGTCATTGGTTTAAAGGTCAAGGTCACAGATACGAAAGAATACTGAAATGGTTCAATATCTTTAAAACTATAAGCTTTTTGTATAGGCATGTATATTTGAATGTTGTAGGTATTGATACAACGATCATTTTGATGTATAGAAAAAGGTCATGGGTCCAAAGGTCAAGGTCACAGTAGCAAAACAATACCAAAATCATTAATTATCTCGAAAACTATAAACTTTTTGTATAGACATTTATATTAGAATATTGTAGGTATTAATACAACGATCTTTTTGATGTATAGAAAAAGGTCATGGGTCCAAAGGTCAAGGTCACGGTTGCAAAACAATACCAAAAAGATTGAAAATACTCTTTACATATTTTTTTTTTTTTTTTTTTGTCTTTCATATTTTATTCAGATCATTCATATTGTTACAAAGCAATAAAAAAAATAACATATATGCAAAATTATAATTCAATCAAATATTAGTTTGATACTTTCCCATTTTTGTTTTATTGTTTCCTGTTTTGTCGCGGGGAGTAAATAAAGGGAATATATTTCCAAATTTCTGTAATATTTTATAGATTCAACTGCGCCTGAAATTGTAGGGATAACATTTCTGTATTTACAAGAGTAAATATACTTTTTGATAATCAAAAAACACAAGTTAAATATACTTAAGGGTTCGTCCTTCAAGCCAAATAGGAAAGAATCAATATTTTTGTCAATAACTAACTGGTATGTCTTATTTAACAGTCTAAAAATCCATACCATATGTTTCTAACATAGAAACATTCATAAAAAAGATGCTGAACAGTCTCTTTTGTTTCAAAACAAAATGTACAGAGTTGACTTTCACATAAATTACATTTATATAACTTGCTATTTGTATATATAATATTGTGGTTTATTTTAAATTGTACTGATTGTAAAGCTGTATCGTCAGTCAATATAAATGGGGATTTAAATATATCTTCCCAATTCCTGGACCCTAAATTGAGTTTTCCCTCCCTACATATTTATTTTATTAACAAACTTACATCACTACAAATATTTATTGCCTATAAACTTTATGCTAACTAATACATGAACCCCATACAGTACCCCATACATTCTATTACACATACTATGTAATGCAATGTACAAACAACCAAATTTAGCACCAACATAAAGACAAAGGTCAAGGTTGATTTAGAAGTAAGTCAACTGGTGTTACATGTAAATGTTACCAAAATGAAATGTTCTTATTATAAATCTGTGATTACAGGGATCAGTGTTGATACTCTTTAGATTTTACAGGATACCCTTTAGAAAAAAAAGTAGGGGGTAATAACCCTTCATGTCAAATTCTTATCTGGAGCTCTGGTAACAATACAGTAATACCCGCTACAGTGCTCACTTCTATGCAGAGACCACCTGTCCATTAAGACCACTGTTTAAGGTCCCTGTGCTTTACATTTGAACCACAAAGAACCTCTATGAAGCAGGCTGACCAATCAAATTTATTTATTTGTCCAGATCAGTACATTTTTAGTAAGCAAGGTTCCAATTTAGGTACTTTTTTATCGTGAAGTGTTTAATTTTGGTACATTTTTGGTACAATAGTCTGAATTTTTGTACTCTTAATTAAAAAAAACCAGTCAAAATGGGAAAATTTTTATCCGTTCTTTAATCCGATTTTATGGTAGAAATCTGTAAAAAAAAAAAACCAGATAAATCTATCGAATTGGTCAGCCTGATGAAGATCCCTGTCTATAAAGACCTTGACTGAGTTGCACAAAGGTTAATTAGAGTTAATTATCAATTAAAACCATAATTAACACAACACTAATTGAGCTGTTAATTATGGTGTAATTAATGATTAATTTTAATTAAGCTTTTTGCAAGCCTGCCCATTTTTTAGGATCCATTTATATACAGCTTAAACTGAACATGTCATTATTTCTTATTTATGTTTTAGGTCTTGGCTACCTGATGGTCATTGTATCCTATCTGATGTCCTGGTACTACATAATGGTCATTGTCTGGGTACTCTACTATCTGGTCAATTCATTTTATGATCCATTGCCCTGGTCAGTCTGCACAAATTCTTGGAACTCAGAAAATTGTATTGAAGACATTGTTCTTAAGGCCACTGGCATGGACAAAAATTCCACATTCTCAAATAGCAGTATCTACACCTACGACAGTAATGTTACTCTAGATTGGAATTCTACGGCTGCACTGAATGAATCATTGTTTAATAATACTATCATGAATAAAACAATGGAGGAAAAACTAACGACTGCAGCCAAGGAATTTTGGCAGTAAGTATAAGACATACATAATGTATTATCTCCTTGACGTCCATTTGTAACATTTTTATAATATTTTCCCAGTACACTCATTCATGAATGAACTACTATAGTGGTACAAAGATAAATTTGGGATATGGGTGATGGCAGAATGTTTGTGTTTCTGAATTTAATTGTTAAATGTTAGATATTTATCTTTTATTCTCTGTTGTACTCATTTGTCTCTATTACCACTGCGGTTACTCAGTTGGTAGAGTGCTCTCTTTGTAAGTGGGAGGTTGTGGGTTCGAACCCAGACTGGGGCTGACCCAAGACTTAAAGTAAGTAGTGACTGTTCTTTCACCAAGCACTCGGCATTACATAAAGAAACTCACAGTTCTTTCGGATGGGAACTTAAAATAAGCAAGGTCATGTGTCACAGTGGGCTTGGCACGCTAAAGAACTCTGCTGTTTAACGCTATCACCACAACACAGACAAAATTTCTGCACCTTCACCTAAAGCTGGCAATGTCTCTATATAAGTGAAATATTCTTGACTGGGACGTTAAACACCACTACTCAACTCTCAACTCAATTATCTCTATTACTTTATCCTCTAAATCCCCTTCTTGTATTTTGTAAAATTTCCATGTTAAGTGTTTCTCTTTTAAAATGCCTATTAAAGTCATTAATTCTTTAACAATATTGTGTTTTTTATCTTTTGTCTATTTCAAAGTCTGTTTTGTGCCCCCTTTTTGCTCTTTCTGTTGCAATTATTTTACTTTACATCTATCCTTAAGCTGGATCTGTCTCATGAAATTTTATGAGCTTATTGATAATGAAGATGATGTTATGATCAGTTACTTTACTCAATTATGTGTGGTTAAGGATTCTTTGCTATTACTGTGAAATCATTAATTTTCGTTGGGGATCAATTTTCGTGGTTTTAGTGGACAGTCTGAACCACGAATTTACGACCACCACGAAATATTAACCTCAAGTAAAAAGACAAGATATATGATAACTAAAGGACATGCATATATGTACCATATTTTTTTGCTCTAGCGTAACTCACACATAAACACAAACTTTTCACAAGGTAAAGATGCGTGGATGTTTGATTTAATTATGAAAATTATTTAAGTACATATATTATGTTTAATAAATTCTTCATTAATTTTTTAAATGTTTGTTTTCAATTAGGACCTGGTCGGGACGATAGGGACAGACAGGTTTCTAACCGTAACTTTCATCATCAATTATGACCCGTCTCATTTAAATTCCAATCCGATTACATATTAATTAAATAAACATTTTAACAATCTCTATAAACCTGTTTTATATTTATTAGCTCACCTGACCGAAGGTCATGTGAGCTTATGGCATAGCGCAGCGTGTGTATGTGCGTGTGTGCGTGTGTGCGTGTGTGCGTCGTTAACACCTATTTTCGACTTCTCCTCTGAAACTACTGAACAGTTTTTAATGAAACTTTGTCAAAAGCATATATGGGCCGGTGCAATTCAGATTTGTTCGTGGCGTTGCCATGGCTACCATAACTAGGTCAAGGTGACCTAGGGTGCAAAAATCTTAAAAAATCTTCTTCTCCGAAAGTACTGATTGGAGAAAAAATCTGATGAGATATTTGGCTTCTCTAGGGTCTTAAGCCTATAGTTTGTTCATTTTGTGAAATTCGGATAAAAAATAGGTTACGCGTTTTTGCGTTTAATTTCGAAAAAATCGTAAAATAGCTTCAAATTGTTATAACTTGACTATTTGACCAGATAATGACATGGGGTTTTCAGTTTTGACATCTTCTTGTTAACATCTTCAAAATGAGGTCAAGGTCAATTGTGAAGGTCGTGACCTAATTTTTTTTACCTCTGATTATAATTATTATCTCGAAAACCATATACTTTTTGTATAGGCATATATATTAGAATGTTGTAGGTATTGATACAACGATCATTTTGATGTATAGAAAAAGGTCATGGGTTCAAAGGTCAAGGTCACAGATGCGAAACAATACCGAAATGGTTAATTATCTGGAAAACTATAAACATTTTGTATAGGCATGTATAATACAATGTTGTAGGTATTCATACAACGATCATTTTGACGTATAGAAAAAGGTCATGGGTTCAAAGGTCAAGGTCACATATGCGAAACAATACCAAAATGGTTAATTATCTCGAAAACTATAAACATTTTGTATAGGCATGTATATTAGAATGTTGTAGGTATTGATACAACGATCATTTTGATGTATAGAAAAAGGTCATGAGTTCAAAGGTCAAGGTCACAGATGCTAAACAATACCGAAATGGTTAATTATCTTGAAAACTATAAACATTTTGTATAGGTATGTATATTAGAATGTTGTAGGTATTGATACAACGATCATTTTGATGTATAGAAAAAGGTCATGGGTTCAAAGGTCAAGGTCACAGATGCGAAACAATACCGAAATGGTTAATTATCTGGAAAACTATAAACATTTTGTATAGGCATGTATAATAGAATGTTGTAGATATTGACACAACGGTCATTTTGACGTATAGAAAAAGGTCATGGGTTCAAAGGTCAAGGTAACAGATGTGAAACAATACCGAAATGGTTAATTATCTCAAAAACTATAAACATTTTGTATAGGCTTGTATATTAGAATGTTGTAGGTATTGATACAGCGATCATTTTGATGTATAGAAAAAGGTCATGGGTTCAAAGGTCAAGGTCACAGATGCGAAACAATACCGAAATGGTTAATTATCTCGAAAACTATAAACATTTTGTATAGGCTTGTATATTAGAATGTTGTAGGTATTGATACAATGATCATTTTGATGTATAGAAAAAGGTCATGGGTTCAAAGGTCAAGGTCACAGATGCGAAACAATACCGAAATGGTTAATTATCTGGAAAACTATAAACATTTTGTATAGGCATGTATATTAGAATGTTGTAGATATTGATACAACGATCATTTTGACGTATAGAAAAAGGTCATGGGTTCAAAGGTCAAGGTGACAGATGTGAAACAATACCGAAATGGTTAATTTTCTCAAAAACTATAAACATTTTCTATAGGCTTGTATATTAGAATGTTGTAGGTATTGATACAACGATCATTTTGATGTATAGAAAAAGGTCATGGGTTCAAAGCAGGGGTCCGGAAACGGTCATATTTGCCGGACATGTCCGACAAAAAATTATTTTGACCGACGTGAAAAATCGCCAGTCGGACATTTTTTGTTTTCGGACATTTTCAATTTTACAACAGAAATATTAAACGGACAAATCAATTTTCGGTCCGTCAAAAGTAAACTACCGCTAGTCTGTCTGTTGGTCTTTTAAACTCGACTTCACTAAGTGTATTGTCCTTACCACGCGTTTACCTGTCAACAACAGTAAGATCTAATAATCAGGTGATTGTTTATTAATCAGTAAATACCTGTGGACTTAAGTAGTCGCGTGCCGCGTGTCTTTTTCTTTTGTTTCCCAGTCCGAATCATTATAACTTTCTTTAAACGTGTGTTTGTTTAAAAATAAGTGCATGGTCGTAACTGTGATGATTACGGAAGCCATAACGAGTGTCGGTCAAGGGTGACGGTTTGTCATCAAAGAGGTTTCACGCGGGGTGTTGAAAATTACCTACTACGCGCTTTGTGACTGTTTCTTTATTAATAAATAAAGAAACGCGATTAAATTTTATTTTAATAAAAGTTTTAGGCATTAATATCTTTCACTCACATAAATATATTGGAACCTCGTCAAGCAGTTCCCGTTATATCGTGATTCGTGATACCTGAATTCCTAATTTAGAACCTCTCGCGATAATGTTCTAATAATACAATTCGTGTATCTTCGGAATACGAAAATTCCCGATTGTTAGTAAACAATATGGCGGACGTGCAATATCAAGCATCGTGGACAGTAACGAATACTGATAGTAACAGCATATCGCGGAAGCTTAGAAAAGCAGTAAACGTCTTAGTCTTTTAACAACGCACATGGATTAAAATTGGCAATCGCGGTAGCTCAAAAAATAGGTTGGTTTGTTTGTCAAAATAAAATAATCCACAACATGCACTGCACGCATGCCGACAACCCTTTTTTTTTTTTTTTTTTTTTTTTTTTTTGCTTGTACAACAAAATGTCCGACGGGCCGGACCGAAATTTCCGAAGCCCTGGTTCAAAGGTCAAGGTCACAGATGCGAAACAATACCAAAATGGTTAATTATCTCGAAAACTATAAACATTTTGTATAGGCATATATATTAGAATGTTGTAGGTATTAATACAACGATCATTTTGATGTATAGAAAAAGGTCATGGGTTCAAAGGTCAAGGTGACAGATGTGAAACAATACCGAAATGGTTAATTATCTCGAAAACTATTAACTTTTTGTATAGGCATGTATATTAGAATGTTGTAGATATTGATACAATGATCATTTTGATGTATAGAAAAAGGTCATGGGTTCAAAGGTCAAGGTCACAGATGCGAAACAATACCGAAATGGCTAATTATCTCAAAAACTATAAACTTTTTGTATAGGCATGTATATTAGAATGTTGTAGATATTGATACAATGATCATTCTGATGTATAGAAAAAGGTCATGGGTTCAAAGGTCAAGGTCACAGATGTGAAACAATACCGAAATGGTTAATTATCTCAAAAACTATAAACTTTTTGTATAGGCTTGTATATTAGAATGTTGTAGGTATTGATACAACGATCATTTTGATGTATAGAAAAAGGTCATGGGTTCAAAGGTCAAGGTCACAGATGCAAAACAATACCGAAATGGTTAATTATCTCGAAAACTATAAACTTTTTGTATAGGCATGTATATTAGAATGTTGTAGATATTGATACAACAATCATTTTGATGTATAGAAAAAGGTTATGGATTTAAAGGTCAAGGTCACATATGCAAAACAATACCGAAATGTTTAATTATCTCGAAAACTATTAACTTTTTGTATAGGCATGTATACTAGAATGTTGTAGGTATTGATACAACGGTTATCATGATGTAAAGAAAAAAGTCATTGGGGTTTAGTATTTATGTTTTCTTTAAATCTATCAGCTAGCCATTAGTTATCAGGTGAGCGTATCAGGCCCATGGGCCTCTTGTTATTACTAAGTCAGCTGTTTGATTTCTAAAAAACGAAACTTCATTCGAATCGGTAAGAGCCGCCATTGTTACTCTCGTAAACAGCTGATTAGGTCATCAGAGGTCAATAATTAGAATTTTTATAAAGTTGCCGATGTCACAGAAAAACATTCAGTTTCGTGTAAAGTGATTATAAAACACATTATAATTGATGTTCTATGCATAAACTTTTAAATCTAAATTAATTACCGCTTATTTGTACAACGTAACAGGTAGATCTACTCAGGCCAGGTGTCACATCGCTTGTGTAGTTAATTGTTACTGATATAATGATTACAGTTAATTAGCGCCTATCCGAGACTTAGTCATTAATCCGCGTCTCTGTCACGGTTTATTGCTTTCTTATTTCAACAAATAACTTTTTCTATAGGTGCCGATAAACAAACAAAGCATGACTTCCTACACGTTATCAAGGCTCAAAGGACAAACTACATTTTTGACATAACAGTAAAACCACGAATTTACGTCCCAACGAAATGTTATTTTTTACCGATTCCACGAAAATTGGACCCAACGAAAATTAATGATTTCACAGTATTCTATAACTTAAGGGACAGAAAATTTGCATTTGAATGCAAATAAAGAGCCAGCAGAGCGTTTGTTATGAGCCTTATACTGGCCATACTGAGCCTCTTGTTGTATTTAACATTCTAGCATTTAATACTTATATTACATTAGTGGTATATTTTTGTACATTTAGGTTACAGGTTTTACAGTTGTCAAGTGGTTTGGAAGATGTTGGTGGCATAAGATGGCATCTGGTAGTGGCATTACTTGTGGCCTGGATACTTGTCTTCATCTGCTTAATGAAAGGTGTTAAAACAGTTGGAAAGGTAATAAAACAAACTTACACTTATTATAAGGGGTGGACTGTGGTAGCTGTATTGAAAATCAACTCGGACATCAGGTTTATAGGATGTTTGACAAAAAAAAAAACGTTTATTAAAATGATGACAAAGAAACTATGGACCAAAAAAAGTTATCCAGGGTATTTTTAGTAAAATATTTTCAATTTTGTACGGATATTTAAACATCATTTTCCAGTTTTTAATTTCTTGGATGGTTCATTGGTTGCAGTATGCCAGTTATTTGAAACAAGGTTATCCCTTATGCTCCAGTCACACATTCACGGATCATCTTGCCGGATTAGCTTCGGATAAGAGCTGGCATCATTCGTGGTAATCTGTAGTGGTCTGTTGCTTTTCGTATAGTAACTTTGTCATTTGTAGTAATTTGTTGTAGTATTTCTATATCCATGACAATTTTTGAACATGTTCAAAATTTGACCATGGATCAAACAATCGTAGTATATCCTTACTAAACCGCATTAGAATGTACTGATCCGTTCTAGTACCCATCAAAACCATATTAACCCGTGCTTATCAAGGATTTATATGGTTAGTTACAGTTAACTACATACTAGTGCGGTTACACTACGTCCATATTGGATCCGTGCTGAACTACGGAAATTGGCTTTTCCAGGGTCATCCGAAAAATTTAATCCGTAGTGGTACCAGCGAGGTGATCCATGAATGTGTGACTGGGGCATTAATCAGCACACTGCCTCAGTGACTTAGTGGTAGAATGTATGTCTTGAAAGGAGGAGGATATGGGTTTGAACCCTGGCCATGTCATACAAAAAACTAAAATTTGAGATACTGCTCCCATGCCTGATGCTCTGTATAAAGAGGACAGAGCATCAACTGGTTCACAAAGAGCAAGGATATTGTCACTTGGGGAGTGGTATGTTTGTCTGTGGTGTACTGACTCTGTGATCTAGCACATTAAAGCCACCCTGAGTGCATGCTACTACAAGGCAGAACATAAAACACATGCACATTTCACACATACAGGGACATGTTCTCAGATTAATCCCTAGAGATTAATTAACTTGCTCTCATCAGGAATAGCTGTTGTGTATGGTTAAGAGTTACATATTATTCTATGTAACAAGAGGAACCGGGCACCATAGTGAAACAAGTTTTACATGTTTTTTGACAACATTTTAACATATTTTTAAGTTTTGAAAATATAATATAGTTGAAGTTTTATGGGCATCACCTGGTACCGAAGTATACCTCACTGTTTTGGTTAGACTTGTAAATAAAAATAAAACATAGTTATAGCATGTACAGTATGGCCTTATATGTTGTAGGTGTTTTACTGTACTGGTTTTAAACATAGCTACAGTATGTACAGTATGGCCTTATATGTTGTAGGTGTTTTACTGTACTGGTTTTAAACATAGCTACAGTATGTACAGTATGGCCTTATATGTTGTAGGTGTTTTACTGTACTGGTTTTAAACAGCTACAGTATGTACAGTATGGCCTTATATGTTGTAGGTGTTTTACTGTACTGGTTTTAAACAGCTACAGTATGTACAGTATGGCCTTATATGTTGTAGGTGTTTTACTGTACTGATTTTAAACATAGCTACAGTATGTACAGTATGGCCTTATATGTTGTAGGTGTTTTACTGTACTGGTTTTAAACAGCTACAGTATGTACAGTATGGCCTTATATTTGTGTTTTTACTGTACTGGTTTTAAACAGCTACAGTATGTACAGTATGGCCTTATATGTTGTAGGTGTTTTACTGTACTGGTTTTAAACATAGCTACAGTATGTACAGTATGGCCTTATATGTTGTAGGTGTTTTACTGTACTGGTTTTAAACAGCTACAGTATGTACAGTATGGCCTTATATGTTGTAGGTGTTTTACTGTACTGATTTTAAACATAGCTACAGTATGTACAGTATGGCCTTATATGTTGTAGGTGTTTTACTGTACTGGTTTTAAACAGCTACAGTATGTACAGTATGGCCTTATATGTTGTAGGTGTTTTACTGTACTGGTTTTAAACATAGCTACAGTATGTACAGTATGGCCTTATATGTTGTAGGTGTTTTACTGTACTGGTTTTAAACATAGCTACAGTATGTACAGTATGGCCTTATATGTTGTAGGTGTTTTACTGTACTGATTTTACTTGTTTTTATATCTCTTTATTGCAGGTTGTTTATGTTACTGCTGTGCTGCCATATTTTTTACTCACTACATTCCTCATCAAAGGGTTGACATTACCTGGTGCTATTACTGGCATTAAGTATTATTTAACTCCAGACTGGAGTAGACTTCTAGAATTCCAGGTAAATAGTCTATTATTTATTCATCTAAATCTTAACTAATGGCGTTCACTAGATAAACATTTGTTCACTGCCCCAAATTTTTGTTTGGAATTAATTAGAAAGGTTTCATATCCAAAATACCTAAAATAATAAATCTGCCTAATGGTTAAAATGTACTACACAAACACCATGGACATCACCTGGTACTGAAGTAAACCTCCCTGTTTTGGTTAGACTTGAAATTACAAAGTGAATATACCATACTGCGAATATAGTATCACAAGTTACAATTGCACATTTTGCAGGTGAGCACTGTAGCCATTTTGGTGATACATCTATTTATAATTACAGAGTTTATGTAAGATTGAACACTGAATGAGTATATTTTGCATACATTTATGGAGCATATTTACATAATAATAACAGTAATAATAATATACTTTATTGGAAAAAAGTCATAACAGTGTCATCCATTACATGTACACATTCATTCTTTAAAGCCCATGTTATAAATGTTCATGGATTTCTATATATACACTAGTATAATTGGCATTGTATATATACATGTATTAATTTACATACATACAGTAATGTAAAAGTATTTAGAACCTTACTGTAATAATGACTTGTAGGTGTGGTTAGAGGCAGGTATACAGGTATTTTACTCGTTAGGACCAGCATGGGGAGGACTGATAACCATGTCAAGCTACAATAAATTCCACAACAACTGTTTTAGGTTAGTATAAATAAATGCATCTTTTTACCACATTATACAATTATGCATTTAGACTCAAAATTAACATTGATTGATTGATGGAAATGGGTAAGAATATTTCACTTATATGAAACTTCAATAACTATAGGTGAAGTGGCAGAAATTTTGTATTGCACTCGGGGAAATGTGCAGGGAGGGTTCATTAACTTGCCATGCCAAACTCTCACATAAGAAGCTACAATAAACATTGCCTTCACATTACTATGTAGAATTTCACACAGGGAATTTGGTAATTGGTACATATATATTGTGCTTACTTGGCTTACATAGCTTACTCTTGTGTCTCTTATTACATTATTCTTTTTGTTTTCAAAGTTTACATTTATAACATACTGATTTTCTGTAGAATAACTTTAACATCATTATGCAAGCGTAAAACAATCATGTTTCCTGTAGATTTTAAAGTGTTAATATTTTAATGTGGCAGCAATGTGTTTCCAGTGTCTGATGATTAATAGGTATAATTTTATGCTCAGAGGGTGATTTATTTTTAGGTGGATGCATTTGGTTTAATACAGAAATATATATTTTAAATGTAAAATCCTAATGCATGTATATATTGGGGCCCAAAAGTAGTCAAAAGTGTGAGTTTATGAATCACATTGCCTCTCACTGCCTAGGTTCAAACCCCCCTCTGGCAGATCCTAGTTTGACAATGTTTAAATCTGTTAGTTTGCTTGCTGAAGATGGGTGATTTTTCTCCAGGCACTCTGGTTTTCCCTACCATCCCAAAACTGACCCTCAATATAAGTGAGAGAATCTTGACTGTTCATAAAACACCATACTCCACTCGACTCTAATCTATATTTTTTTCTTACAGAGATGCTATAATTGGTAGTTTAGCTGATGGTCTGACCAGTTTTTATGGTGGATTTGTAATATTTGCAGTTTTAGGTTTCATGTCTGAGGAAGCAAATCTCCCAATAGAGAAAGTAGCTACTTCAGGTACATATAGTGTACTTTCTATTACATCATCATCATCAGCATCACCATCATGAACAACAACAACAACAATAAAATTGTTTTGTATTGAAAGGTTCAGGACCTTTTGCCTTTTATGTTTGGCAGGTCCCAAATAAAGTTTTGAAAATCCAATATCAAAATTCAAAAAGGTCCATGTGCAATTATGATATCATATAGAAAAAGTGGTATTTTCTTGCTAAAAACAGTCCATTGGGCATTTTCAGTTTAAATATCAAGGGTCCAAACATAAAATCAATAGGTCCAGGACTTTGTACCTGGGGAATTTTTATCTCCTGCCACATTATTATCATTTTAGGACCCTATGGTTTGGCATAAGCTCTGGTTTATGGTTAATTAGCTCTTTATTCTGTTATTTTGTTTTCTGACGATCTGAAGAAAATGACATCAGAAAAAAGAAGACATTTTCTATGATTTAAACATGCTTTTATGATTGTGTATACATTTGGTATATCATCTTGATCATAAATGGATATAGTTTGAGCAGGAATAAAAATCTCAAAATTGATTCAATGGTCCATCAGTATGGTTTTTTGGCTGACATGCCACACATGTATTACCGGTATATAACAACAACAAGTTACATCGTAGCATATTTCTTATTTTGAATCTTCTATTAATATACTGTTCATGTAGATATACCTGTTCTTATTTGCTAACTTTATGTATCATATTTGTAGGTCCAGGATTAGCATTAGTAGCATATCCAGCAGCTATAACAAAACTACCATTTCCACAGATTTGGGCTGTACTTTTCTTCCTGATGTTACTCACATTAGGAATTGATAGCCAGGTATGATTTAAGCTCACCTGATAAACAGGCTCTAATCAGATTTGGGCTGTACTTTTCTTCTTGATGTTACTCACACTAGGAATTGATAGCCAGGTATAATTTTAAGCTCACCTGAACCATAGGTTCTGATCAGCTACTGGTATTGTGATAGCTAACCACTTTGCCCTCTTTTTCCAAAACTACTTATCAAAATATAATGAAATGGGTTGTCTCCTTAATAATTGAGTTTCTCTATTTTTTGTGGGCTGTATTAGTTTAATATGTTACTGTAAACCGTGTTTTTTTAGCGGCAGTTTTATTTTAGCGCAATTGGCGATAAGAGTGTCAGCGCTAAAATAAAACTGCCGCTAAAATTACAACAAAAAAAGTCAGTAGTGTACAGCGCTGCTGTGACTATGAATGTCTATGGACGCACGTTAAATGGTTATATAGTCAGTGTTAAAATAATAATAGTTCTGGATGACACTGGTATGGCTTCCATCAATATACCCGCATATGATAAGTAATTAGGGATTAATTACCCAGACCCGGTAGCCTGACCACTGACAAACGGATAGGCATAGCTGTTAATTACTGGCCATTGTATGTGATGCGTACGGTCTGACAAGTCTCCTTTTCAGGTAATTAATTTTAATTTACCAGTAGTTGGCTTCAATCATTAAAATATTAACAATTATATCAACAAATTAGACCCGTTATGCGAAAATTGTTTATTTTTTCTGTGATGTCGGCAACAGAATATAAATCCTAATTATGACCTCTATAATGATATAAGCGGCTGCTATCGGAGATACAGCGACAATGTGTCGAAACGTTTGTATTTAAAAAAACAGTTGGTATTTAAATGAATAAAAAGACAAAATATGTTATTATTAATTTAAATATTTATTCAGTAAAATGTGTAATCGACGAGAGGGCCAAATTATGATGAAAGCTTCCTGCAGACTTCTGTCTCGTGGCTTCCTGGGTCAGTTACGGAGATTTTCTCTCAGTAAAAGTCAAACAAATTAAAACTCAATTACATATTTTCTTGTAACCTGTCATCCCCTTCTCAAATTTATATTTTCTGGCTAATAGTTGTGGGTTTTAGGCGAGAAAATGAGGTAATATAAAGATGTATTAAACAGTTCAGACTGGAATTGATTACGCTAAAATTAAACTGCGCTAATATGTTTACCAGTCATCAATCGCTAAAATAAGTATGCGCCAATATAAAGCGGTTTACAGTATTTAAACAGAAACAGTTTCAGATGACTATGTTCAATGTCATTTTCATCTCTTTAATCAAAACACAAACAAATAAAAAAAATTTTGATAGTTAATTCAAGGTCACTATTATATTTTCGCTGCCTAAATGTGTATGAAAGTTACTGTTTTCTGACAATTCTGCTTTATTCTTCATTATGTGTAAAAATCTCTTAATTATTGAAATAATTTTTTTTCAGTTTGGAACATTTGAAACTGTTTCCAGTGGTTTAACTGATGCGTTTCCACGGCAACTAGGAAACAGAAAGGTTTTAGTTACAGCTGTCCTATCTGCAATATTATTTATACTAGGTCTTCCATTTACAACAAATGTAAGTATGTTATCAATGTATTTAGACACTGTAATTCTTTTATGTTTTTAGACCCCCTGTAATTTCAGACATCCTAAATTTGAAATTTTAGTAATTATACTCCCCGCAAACGAAGTTTGGGGGATATATAGGAATCACCTTGTCCGTCTGTCTGTCCGTCCGTCCCGCTTCATGTCTGGAACAGAACTTTTGTACTGTAGCACCTAGGATTATCAAACTTTGTATGTGGATGCATCATGGGAAGGCAATGTGTCATGTACCAAATTTAGGTCACTGTGACCTTGACTTTGACCTTTGACCTCTATGATAGTAAAACCTTGTGCATCTTCTTGTCCAGAATAGAACTTTTTACCATAGCACCTAGAATTATCAAACTTGGTATGTAGATGCATCATGGGAAGGCAATGTGTCATGTACCAAATTTAGGTCACTGTGACCTTGACTTTGATCTTTGACCTATGATATGAGGGGTACCCATTTTGTGTAATCAACTCCTCTTACAGCTTTTAACCAAGAAGTCTGAAACTTTGCAGGATGTTTCCATATACTTTGAACATGTGCACCTCCTATTTTGGTTGGATTATATTATTTGTTTTCAGATTTTACGGGTAGTTGAACTTAGTCATTTTTCAACAATATTCTATATGAGGGATATTCATTTTGTGTAATCAACTCCTCTTACAGCTTTTAACCAAGAAGTCTGAAACTTTGCAGGATGTTTCTATATACATTGAACATGTGCACCTCCTATTTTGGCTGGATTATATAGTTACTTAATTATATATGATCCATTTTTTTTAAAACTATGCATAGATATTGAGCATCATAAAAACATGTGCACCTGCCATTATCAGTTTCATCACATGTATTTTGCCGAATTATTAACATTTCCATACACAGAATTTTTCACATTACAATTTGGCCATACATACAATTTGTCCCCAGATCAAAAGTTGGAAGGGGGGTATTAGCCTCTTTCAGAGACAGTTCTAGTTTTTAATTTCCACTAATTTCTATCGACAGTATTTTGCTTCTAAATTGGGGCACAATGTTGCTTAAACTCAGTCAGTAGTGATTAAAAGCAACATGAAATGTCTTTATTATAAGATAACTGTACATTTTAATTTAAAGAATTAGACTGAACATTGTCATAATTGTACCTTATGGTTGTTGGCATCCTTTAATAAATATTCATTAAAGGAGATAAGAAAGAAATGAAATCAATAACCATGGTGACCAAAATCACAATTAATCTAAATATTTTTTCATTATTTAGAACTGACAAGAAGTAGTTGTCAACAATAAATTTTCAAAAACATTTGGTTTTACTGTTTAGTGAAATTCTCATTAGTATTAGTTTTAACATTTATTTCTCAATAACTCTAAAGAATACATAAAAAAAGTTTTAATATGAGAGGCTAATATATTTCTTTTGATAAATAAGGTTTAATTACAAATGATTTTGTTTGTGTATAGCAATACTGGTACCTGTATATTTTATTGATGAATCAGATACAAGTCTTCATTGTGTCCATTTGGTTTATTTCTCAAAGTCAGAAATTAAAATTGTCTTTGTTTGCTTATACAGTCAAACCTGCATTAAAGGTTGCCTCTATATAAGGACCACCTGCTTATAAAAGCAGTAGAATTGTATCACAAATGTTCTTTATTCATATTATTTGAACCTGTATATAAAGTACACCTGCCCATAAAGGTCACTTTTTATACTGGTTCCCTTGGATGGCCTTATAGACAGGTTTGACTGTAATTAAATTTCTTATAATGGATAATATACTTTATTGTAAATTATTTAACTGAAATTGATTTTGTTTTAAATTTTCAGGGTGGGATGTATCTGTTCCAGCTTGTAGACTGGTATGCTGCTTCTCTATGTGTTCTACTTACTTCCTTTTTAGAGTGTATAATTGTTGGTTGGATTTATGGTAAGTCATTTGTATTATTAGAAATCAGTAAATTTTCCCTCTTAAGCTTAATATTACCTACTTTCATTTGCACAACATACAAAAAATGAAATAGAACTACATGTAATCTGAAATTATCTTCTAGCAAAAAAAATGACATAAAAATTCTGCAATTTAGAGCTCTTAAATGTTAAACAGGCAGTTGATAGAAGTTGATCATAGAGAGGTTTCTTGATTAGAGAAACATATTGAGTTTTACATGTTTTCAATGTTCAGTGCTGATCTATTTGCTTTAATTCAAAGTCAAAGAACTATCATTGTTTATTGTAGTCCTTGAAAGAGTGGTATGGCACAGTTATAGAATTTTACAGGCCAGTCAAGATTCTTCCATTTATATCAAGGCTTTCAGTTCAGGGATTGCAGAGGAAACCAGAGTGCCATGGGAAAATCACCAACCTTCAGCAAGCAAACTGACAAACTTTCTCACAAAAGGATCTGTCCCAAGTGGGATTTGAACCCAGGTTGTGAGAGACGCTGTGATCTATAAGCTGGCACTTTAGAACATTCGGCCACTGAGAGATTATGACATTTCCACAATGCATTTGTCTATCTAATGTTAAGTTATTGGTTAAAGCAATTTTTCTCCTTCTATAAGCTCCTTGCTAAAAATAAAGTACCAGTATATGTTTTTAAACTTAAAAAAAAAAATTCTCCAATATTGCTAAAGGAATCTGAAATAGAATAAGACAGGTTTTGTATCTTATGAAAAGTTATATTTTTTGTATGAGGTTTTATAATGTAGCAGACATCATACATGTACATTGTATAACAAGTGACTTTTTCATTACATTGTGAGGTGATGATTATTTTAAGTAAAAATATGTATGATTTTTGTATGATGATATTTGTAGGTGCTGATCGTTTTAGTAAAGATATAGAGTTGATGATTGGTAGCCCTCCACCTTTGTTAATAAGAATTTGTTGGTGTGTTTTAACTCCTCTGGTCATGCTGGTAAGTTTTAACTTCTTTTTGGAGTCTCTGATTGAATGGTTGGAGAGCTGGTTGGTTGGAGTAGAATTTCACACCCCAGTCAAGAATTTTTACCTACAGTATATCAAGTTGGCCAGTCTGATATGGCGGAGGTAAACCTTTGTATATTCTAATATGTGGATGAGGAAATAAAAGAGTTTGTAAAAATAATAAAGTACTGGGTATTTCCATGGCACCATAATTTGTATTTTAATTGTAACTTTCAGTTCAGTTTTCTTGGTCCTGATGAAGGACATCCCTGGCAGAAAGCTTGATCAGACCTGTATAAACACAAAATATACATTTATTTACAGACATTAGTGTTTGTCCATTTATCCACTGTCTGCACTACATCCTACTGCATAGTATCATATCTGCCTGCTGACAATTATATGTATAATAGTACCCCAGTAACTACAAGGACTTTACATACTCTATTATGTTTAATTAGGTTATCAGTATCTTATCATACATAATTGACATATTGCCGACCACGCCCACAATGTTCCGTCAAATGACCGAATGCTTGATTTACACCCAAAAAGAAAACTTGGTCTGAATAGCGCCATTTAATGACATCACTGACACCAGTACGTCCTTAGTTGCTTTAAAGCTGCTATGGTACCATGATGGCGGCCAGTGTCGGAACATTGTGGGCGTGGCGGGCGATACGTCAATTGTTTTGGGAGGTCAGGACAGGGAGTCATACATGTATAATTATATACAATGCTACCTGTTTAAACCTAACATACATAGACTGAAGATTTTGGTCAGATAAGACAGGTATTTGGTTTATACAGGTTACTTTAACTCCTAGTAAAATAAGTTCAGTTTTAGACAGGTTCTCTGTTTGATTTTTATAAGTTCTACCATATACTAAGTAAAATAGTAAAACTTTGATCTGTTGCCACCATTTGTATGTCTTAATTTTAGCATTATAAAGGGTTTGGTAATACATCAAGGAAAAACATAAAAGAAATCAGATTTGGGGACTTCAAAATACTGTTGTGATAAGCATGGTTGCAAAATTATAGAGGGGCATTATAACAAGGTTTTACTGAACATGCCTTTGTATTTTCAGGTATCATTCTGTGTGACAGTTGCCCAGTATCAGCCTCCGACCTACGAGGGATACACTTACCCTGGGTTTGCCAGAGTTATTGGTTTATTGTTATCTCTTATACCCATTATACCATTACCTGTATTGATGGTTATACAAATACTTAAAGAGGAAGGATCGTTAGTCAAGGTAAATATTGTTGAAAACTTAAAATTAAAGGAGTGGAATAATGGTGTTTTATGGCACAGTTAAGACAGTTTCATATATATCGGGTTGGTCAGTTCTAGGGTGGTGGATTGGAGTTGCCATTAATCATGATTGCTTGATTATGTATTAATTATGTATATAAATTATGTCAATATTAAATATTATATATCAAATTATATAAAGTACTTACTTTTGAACACTTCCTCTGAATATATTCCATTTAAGTTAACAGTGTCTCTTTGTACATGCATGAGTAACCTTTAAAAGGTATAACTACTGAACTTGGACATTCACGATGTATAACTGTCTTGCGTACTGTTATTATTGAATGATCACGGTGTATAACCGTTGTTGCTGTCTATTGATATGTACTTATACATGTATTATATATGTAAAATTATTAAATTAATCATTATATACCTTTCTATGCCAATAAACATTATAAAAAAAATCATGGTTGCTTGATGTCCAAGTCAATATTCTTTTACTTACATTAAAGTGGTCAGTTCATAGATGGTGGAGAGGAGTATTGATGTTTCGTACTTCAGTCAACATGCTTTCTCTTATATCGAGGTGGTCTTATCTGGGGCGATAGAGGAATCCAGTGTGTCCAGAGATAACCACTGGCCTTCAGCAAGTGAACTGGTGAATTTTCTTGCACAAGGATCTGCCAGAGTGTGATTTAAACATATGTGGTGAGAGGTATCTAGAAGTCTGCAGCCTGAGGCAATTTTCAACAAAGATCATTGCTCTTCTTTAAACATTTGACAAGGGTATGTTGTTGTGTGAAGTTGTCATATTTAATTGGTATATTCTTATATATTTTCAGAGAGTGCTTAAATTGTTGAGACCTGCACCAGATTGGGGACCCCATATATATAAATTTAAGAAGAATTATGCAGTACCAAAGCGCAGAAGAAGTATAAAATTTGTAGATTATGTTCGGATGAATTTGATTGGTTCAACACTGGAATAGATTTTGAATTTTGGTATTTGTAGCTAACAATATCAAATGAGACAAGAATTTAGTTTTTTTTAATAAATTTTGTAGACATACTTAGATACCATATGTATGTAGCTTTATGAATTGTGAAAATAGACTGGGTAATAGAAATACAGTGTATACAAGACTGGGTTTCCACAATTTTGAAATTATTACCTGGTAGTAGCCATGTGTCTTAAATTTATGAAAATAGACCTTTTAAGAATATTTTTCAAAAATTTGGCTAAAATAGGTTACTGTTTGAAAGAATTTCTCAGAAATTACTGGTAGTAGCCACTGGGAATTTTTGCAACAAGGAATGGAACCATAACAAGAAAGACTGGTGGAAATGAATTTGAAAGAAAACGTTTTATTCTCATTAAGGGTCATTTAAGTAGGAAAATTCAAGTGAAAACCATTTGGTTGAAAAGCGTGAAAGAGGGTTATAATTATGAAATTACCTACAAAAGTGTAAAGATTTATAAATAAAAATAAAGAAGGAATTGATAATTTAAGAAATTTTAAAATATTTGTTGCATTTTTTAAAGAAAATTGTGCAAAAATACACGTGTTGGGGAAAAAAGCTTACACCTTGTATAACGAATTGATTTTAAAAAATGAAAAGATATTAAGATAATCAACGTCATAGAGCAGTGCAAAGGGGGTAGAGTTTGTTAAAGAAATACGAGGTTTTTGAAAACTCGACAATTTACGGTTGAGGTTTTTTATGTTTTGTTTTCCTTTTAAAAATGTGTGTACCAGGCGTGATAGTTGAAATTCTAAGGCTACCAACGATCCAAGGGAAGATTATAAAAGCTAAGTTTGAATATTACTTGATTATTGCTGAGGCATATTCGGCTTTATATAGTTCAACAATGTTGAAACCAAACAATATTTACCTCGATTTAAATAGGACAGTATTGTGTGACCGTGCACTTTTAGTGACTTGTTGTATTTTGGATTAGTAGTGGCCTTAGAATATAAATATCACGCCTGGTACACGCATTTTTAAAAGGAAAATAAATCGTAGATAACCTCAACCGTAAATTATCGAGTTTTCAAAAACCTCGTATTTCTTTAACAAACTCTGGCCCCTTTGCACTGCTCTATGACGTTCACTATCTAAATATCTTTTCATTTTTTAAAATCAATTCGTTATACAAGGTGTAAGCTATTTTCCCCAACACGTGTATTTTTTTTACAATTTTTATAAAAACATGCAACAAATATTTTAAAATTTCTTAAATTATCAATTCCTTCTGTATTTTTATTTAAAAATCTCCACACTTGTGTAAGTAATTTCATAATTTTACCCCTATTTCACGCTTTTCAACGAAATGGTTTTCACTTGAATTTTCCTACTTAGATGACCCTTAAGAAAAATTTGCTGTCGTTTCATCAGAATACAAGTAGCCTTAAAGATTTTTTTTTTGAAAATACAATGTAAAATATTTTCTCAGAAGTAGTTACATACAGTACACCATAATGAGAAAACGGCATAGTGCCATGTAGTTTTTATGATAGACATAGCTAAGTGGTACTGTCATTATATTTCCCTGAGTTTTTGGTATAATTTAATCAGGGTGCTGCATGGGAATTTTTTGTTGGCAATTTCATTAAAGCTGTAAAAATCATACTTAAGAGTAGAATATTTCTCTTGAAAATTGAGTTTTGTTCATGTCTCGTACACACTAAAGACACCTATATAGAGTTCCAAAAACAGAATCCTTATACGCCATTTTGGCTGCTTCAAGACACTCATTACCAGAAATGACACAAACAGACAGAATTGAAGCAAATGTTTTTTTTCTGGGATCAAAATACATTGTTTGTTAGTTTTATTTACCATTGGTTTTAAAATTCATGTTAGTTGTTCATGAATATTTGAAAGGAGAAAAAATAATAGTGCTATTCTTGAATGCTTTTGAGTCAATTTGAGAATATATTGATTGTCATGGAAAATTTGTTAATTGTTGAATTTTCTATATACAATTTTAGTGCATAATTATACTTAGAATGTTGTATATTTATATCTGATACTTAAGCTAAATTTGTGAATACACTTGATCCTTATTTTGATTATTTACAAGTTAAAGCAGTATGTAAAAATTTTGTGCCCATGAAAATTTTGGGAATATAAAAGAAATCAGTTGCATGTTTGTTCTGATTTGTAAAGATTATATTTTTGTGGTGTATCCATGTTGATTTGTTGTCTATTATACATGAAGGTTCTCAGGAATGATGGTTATGATTCTGCTAATTTGTTTGGTTTTTTTTTAATTATTATTATTTAAGCTATTTGGCAAATGTGATTTGTTGATTTATTAAAAATCAAAATACCCGGTACAGCATTTCCATATTAAAGTAATCATTTTGTGAAATGTTTGTCTTTGACAGATATATATTTTTTATAGTTTTGCTTGCTTTCTTTGGATATTGGTTTCAGCTTCAAAATTTGGTTGTTGTTGCTAAAGTTTTTTTCCTTTTGAGAAGGAGTGCTCGCTTCGTAAGTGGAAGGTCGTGGTTTCGATCCCCGGCCGGGTCTGACCCAAGACTTGAAAGTGGGTAGTGACTGATCTTTCGCCAAGCACTCGGCATTACGAAATGAAAGTCACGGTTCTTTCGGATGGAAACTTAAAATAAACGAGGTCCCGTGTCACCGTGGGCTTGGCACGCTAAAGAACCCTGCTGTATAATGCCATCAGCGCAACGCACAGGCGAAATTTCTGCACCTTCGCCTATAGCTGGCGACATCTCAATATAAGTGAAATATTCTTGACTGGGACGTTAAACACCATTACCCCAACCCTTTTGAGAAGTTTTTGTAAGTACAATGTACAGACGAAATTGTTCAAAGTAACTATTAATAGAAACAAATGTAAAGTGAATAAATTGTTCTGAGTCGTTACAGTGTAAATGTATTGTTAAAGACATTTAAATTTTGCAGTTGTCATTCCATGTATGTACAAAGCGTAAAAGTAGGAGAATGATGTTACTTGTGGTTTGTTTGTGTTCATGGATGAAGGGAAATAACTCTTGCACTGTTAAAATGTTTTCTAAACAACTCTTGTGTCCATTTATGATAAACTGTTGTTTGGTTTTAATTGTAATCGACGTCATGTGGTCTTAATGTAGTTGAAAAACATGAACCTAATACTTATCTAAAATACCATGAGTTATCCCCCTTCCTTGTTACAGACCGCTATTACCTCATACAAACTTTAATTTTCACTTAGAAACAGAAAGCAAAATTATATATCATTGTATAGATTTTCAGACAAAATTAGAGTAATTCACCATGGTCTAGTCACTTAATATTAGTTACTGTAAATTCAGAAATTTTGATATTGATTTGTTTTTACGCCTTTTCCTAGAAACAGGATGTATTGTGGTAAGGAGTTGTCTGTCTGCTGGTAATAGTTAGTTTGGTCTACTCCAACATCATTGAAGAAATTATTTTTACTAAACTTTGTATAAATAATTACCAGGGTATGACTGTGTGCATCACATTAGGAGGTAACTCTTGGGTTATGCCCCTTTGAAATTTTAATCATGTTTTCTGCTAACTTTTCCAACAGTTTATTGGCAAAAATGTAAAAGGCAAATTATGCTTCACCTGTTGGCAGTTTTTTCCCTTCCATATAAATTTGTGAGAGAGCAAAGGTGTTAAAATAAAGGTATGTAGCCAATTTAGACAAATGGTTGCGACATTCCTTAAGAAGTGAATGAACACTAAATTTTCTGGATATACAGTTAAGTGTTTAATGTTTTATCTGTTGGATAACATTTATTTTGGTAAAGGAACTGGCATTTGTTATTATTTTATGACCTTTGAAAAAGTTTTCTGTGTATATTAATTTTGAATTTGTAAATAGCTCACCTGGCTATTGTTTTTTAAATATTTATAGTACATTGCATGTGCATACTCATAAATTTTTGTATATTTAAGTTTAAATCTGTTTGAAAAACGGAATTTTCATAGATCATATCAACGACAGTAATTCTGTGTCAGAATATTAACAATATACCACATACCAAAGAATTAATATCAAATGTTCTTAAAGAATTAAATTTTTATATAAATAATATACCGACATTCAAATTCGCATTTCGTTTGTATCTTTTTTTGTTGTGTTGGCTTAATTTAAATTATTTTGTTAAAACTTTTATGATAAACATTTATTATTGCAGAAAGAGGAATCTCATTTTTTTGTAGTTCATCAACCATTTAATTTGTTTCAAATCAGCTATATGATTAAGTGTGGATATAAAAAGTAAATGATTCAAATTAACATTGCAGGAACAGGAATCTTTTTTTTTGTAGATTTATTATCTTTCAAATCAATGATTTGAGTTATTATGTAGTGTGAATATAAAAATATAAAATTAATAAATTAAAATTAACATTGCAGGAACAGACATCTTATTTTCTTGTTGGTAGATTAATTATCTTTCAAATCAATAATATGATTTATTGTGAAATCAGTTATATGATGTAGTGTGAATATAAAAAAAATAATGAAAATTGAGATGATTTTTAGGTGAGCAGCTTAAGATTTTTGTTTTTGGGGAAGCAAGCTGCAACCTGACACCATGCCTCTCTTGTCTTGCATTGATACTACACTTTTATCTAGTCTTGATGTTATGCTTTTTACTTTTTCACTTTTACCTTTAGAAGACATTGGCAGACAGTATTTTCGATATGGATTTTTGCATAATAAATGGATGAAAAAAGTTTAAGAAAAACCACTTGATAGATTTTTGTTTATGGTACCTGGAAATATGTACTTAGTAGAAGGTATCTTTGAAAATCTTGTTTTAAATAGACTAATAATTTCTAAATTTTATGAAAAATCAAGCTTTTGGAAATTGTAATGGACATTTTTCATCAAAGATAGATAACAATATGTTATTGGGCATAATTTAAAAACTGAATCTGACTGTTAATTTCAAAACCTTACTGAAAATTTTTTATATGTATAAGATTTTTCATTCAACATTTTCTTCAGTTTGGAGCTGGATTGACATGTACACAATTTGTACATGGAATCATTTATATAATTCTGAAAAATTATTTATATATTGATTTATTTATTTATTTATGTACTTGTTTTCTGTTTTGATACTTTATTTCGTTTCATGATGTGTTCTTAATGCATAATAAATCAAAGCTTAATATTTATTTTTCTTTATACACAGTACATGTACTTGTATTGTTGAGAACAAAGATTTTGTTTCTTTACTTTCAGCTGCTAAGAAAGATTATATTTTTATTTCGCTGTTTGTGATTGTTTTTTTTATTATTGACAATAAAATGGATGAAATATATGCATGAATGTTTATTAATTCAAAACTGCGAAGCTGACATATTCAAGGTCACAGTTCTTGTCATCAACTTCAAAGCCAATATGTACTTAAAAAACTTTGTAAATAGCATCAGAGAACCAAGTTTTACCACATTTGTTTAGATAATAAATGACCTTGACCTACATTACAGAGGGACCAGAAGTAGCACAACTTTGAAACATCTTGTCATAAACCAATGTGCCTAGAGGCTTAAATCTTCAGTTATATTATCAGTGCATAAACCTCTACCATGTTGTCATGGTTGACCTTGACCTACATTCAAGGTCACAATGATTTGAAGTAGTAATACCTTTGAACATTTTTTAAAACCTTAGACCTAGGAACTTGAAACATATACCATATTTACAAACTTATTATTCTCAGACAAACTTATTATGCTCGGACTGTTTATGATGCTTGTAGTAGAAAGCATCCTCTATTGACCACAGGTAGCATACTCTTTCTAAAACCCTCAGAGGCATCTTTAACATGCACTGTCACACAGAACTTTAGTTTCAAGTCTTATCTGAAAGATTCTCCTGGTAATTTAGCTTTTCACAGCACTAGTTTCTGCAAGAGATGAAGAAAATTCACTCAAAATTTCAGTCACAACTACCAGTAGCATGGTTTTGGACCCAGAACCCTTGACTTTGACTGCAGGAGACATACCGCTAGGCTAAGTATGCCCATTGTACCCATCAGTGCAAAAGCTATAAGTGTCTCTTTGAATAGAACTTATAAACATTCTGTTAATGTATGGATGTTAACAGCTACTGTCACTCGCCCACCAGTTTGTCAGTTCGCTTGCCGAAAGGTTGGTGATATTTTCAGGCACTCTGGTTTTTCTCCACCTTTTCTGAACTTAACGCCACAATATAAGTGAAAAATTCTGATTGCAGTATAAAACACCATTAAAAAACATCCCGTGAACACCTACAATCAAACCACAGATGGTAAGCTTGTTCTTTACGACCTTCAACATTTTTAGAACCTTCTTTTTATTAGATAAAAAAATTAGAACTTGTGAATTTACTTTAGTTTATGGGGTCCAGTTTTACACTAGCATTTCTAAAGTTTATCTCTTTAAGGCTGATTTGAATAAATGGTGAACTATTGTATTTCCACAAATTGAGTGCACATAGAAAATGCCAGAATAAAGCTGTACTTTCCAACAAAATCATAAAAAAATTGTCAAAACTTAATGCAAAATATACTGACCTAAAATAAAAAAATAAAACACTTTTTCATTCATCCAAAAGTGAATATAATTCTGTACATAGAGCAATTTTTGAAGTTTTCAACAAAACAACAAATATAACTATGTCAAAATTATTCCTTCTGTACCAAATCTTACTCGGAACAATTATAAATGTTATGTCATAATTGGAATATTTATGATGATCACACCTGGAAAAAACCGGAACAACAATGACCTACCTGACCCTAAATACCCTGATGTAACTGTAAAATGAGGCCCAATTGGTGTATAAAGTTGATCAAATTTCCAAAATTTTCCAAATTTCTCTATGTACCGTAATGTTTTCATTTAAAAATATAATTTAGTAAGGTCAGTGCATCCCATTTCATTATAATGATAGTTTAATGGAAACATTTCCGATTGAATAATATAAATAATAAAAAAAATATGTGCACTTCATTTGTGTATATAGAGTAGACACAACAGTTGATGGTTCGCCTATCAAAAGTAGGAACTACAAGAAGACAAAGTCTCGTGTTTTTCGGGATTTGACGTGACTTCACAGCCATGGAGATGTAAACAATATGGCGGATATACAGTGAATTTCGCGGCAAGAAAATTCGATGAAATGACTGCATTGCAGTCAGTTCTGGGTCTTTTATCACGGTAAAATAACTAAATGTAACTGTATTTATCGGTAGTTCAGAATGTTGGGCGATCATCACGATTTTAGACCCCAGTTTTTGTGAAAGGTCAAAACCAAAACGGTTCTGCCACTTCCAAAAAGCTCCATTATTGCAATACAAACGCATTCCTTAAATTGAAAGTGCAGCTATCCATTTTTCATTTTTCGTAACGTAATCATAGCTGAATTTATTGATTCCTGATTAAATTGGGATAGTTTTGCTGAATGTACTGTGGTTACTGTACCGCTGTCAAATAAATTTGTTATAAAAATGAACTTTGATACATTACAGACACAGTAGACTTTTCCATAATGAAGTAGTCATCAAAATGCATAATAAGTAACAGTCAAATTCAGGTTATTTGGGGATGTTCGTATTCTTGCCAGCACTAGATTGTTAACCCAGTCAGCATTTGTTACAGATAACAAAGAGTTGAGTTAATTGTACCAGCGAGATAAGAAACAAGCCGTAGAAAAAGATATGAGAAGGACTGCTATCCATATCATATGAGATAGGTTCTTTGAGTGAGCATTGGTAAATCAGTTAGGGAGCATGTGTATGTTCTGCCTAGCAGAATTTTTATATATATCCAATCATTTACACGTAAAATTAGTAAAATCAAAAATAATAATACCCAAAGGAATGTAAGATTCAATAGGGACAGATTTCAGATTTTCAGAAACATCATGCTGGAATAAGACAAAAAATCACTATGTTTTGTGCATATATCCAGATATATACATTATTATAAAATGATTCATAACCACTTTTGTTTATTTTCTAAAGGTTACATACCTGAAAAAAATGGCAAAATTAGCATTAAACAGGAATACTTATTTGATTAAAGTCTTTGCTTAGAACTACATGATGGGGACATGCTTCATGAATCTTGTAAAGTAATGCAAGATTTCAGGTGTCCCGGCTCATTACCAGACAACAAGTTCAGATTGTCGCTGTTGATTTTTAACACCTGTATATTGATATTAGGAAGAAATCTGATAACGCCTATTTGTCAAGTTATTGTTTCTTATCCATCTGTATTAAATGTCACTGATTGTACTTCTTACAAGAGATGCATGCAGTGGTTAAATCTAAAATTTGGATATGGGGTCAACATGTTAGATTATGACACTTATAATACACATTGTATCCAGTAAGTTATGACAAGATTGGTTGACAATGGAAAAACTACTATTTATTTAGCCTATTTCGGGAGAAAGCAAGATTGTAAAATATTTTATAGATTTCAATATGACGGGTACAAATCAATGATTCTTTTACTTCCATGAGCCAAGTCCTCACTAAAATTCCTGTTTTGACTCCATCCTTGCTTCATATATCATTTTATGTGACAAAATATAACCTAGGTGGGTGTTTACAATGATAATTTTTTTTTACGAAATGGTGGGGTTCTTTATGTTACGTAGTCATGATGTAATAGTTTATGTAGGTTTGTGCAGCTCAAGAAGGGCTTGAGTTTTTAGTAAATGGGCTGACAAAAATTGATTTAATAAAGTAATAAAGTTAACTACCTTTCTGCATTTTCAAACTTTTGAAAAAATTTATGTAAATTCAAACTTTTAAACTGAACATGACATTTGATCTACCCTTCATTGTACCCCTTGCGAACCTACATAATTAATAAATTCTTCCGTCATCATTACGTCACACGAAAGACATTGCCATTTTGTCAAAATTTTTACCATTGTAAACACCCATCCAAAATACGTTTTGGTATATTGAAGAAGTTATAATGCATGGATTAGATAGAAATTAGGATTATTAGCAACAACTCTGCTCATGTAAGTAAATAATTAATTAATTTTTAACCATGCTATTCAAATCTTTGAAATATTAACATTGTTCCTTTCTCTGCAGCAGAGTAAACAGACAGTATGCTCTTTTGCATAGTTTTGGGGTAATTATACAATAAAAAATTTAAGGGAGAAACAGAATATTTTTACTGTGTGATATAGAGAAATCTAAACCCCTGGTCTAATTTTTTTTGATTAAGTATTTCTCTATATCAAATGTTTGATCACATAATTTTCTAATTGTTTCATATTTTTACAGGTATAATATAAGGACTTTATAAAAACAGTAACAAGATAGTCTAAAACCATGAATCATTTGTTAAATACCCGGAAGGGGGTGGGTGGGGCAGAAATGGAGGAGGAACCAATGAGTG
Source organism: Anadara kagoshimensis (assembly GCA_021292105.1). Taxonomy (NCBI): domain Eukaryota; kingdom Metazoa; phylum Mollusca; class Bivalvia; order Arcoida; family Arcidae; genus Anadara; species Anadara kagoshimensis. Next base: position 45,136,749 of record CM037875.1, read on the forward strand.
AAAAGCTGAGAGTTTTAATAAAGAAGAAAAAAGAGGAAGAAAAGAAAAAGGCCATTCAACACTGGGGAATCTTGAAAAAGTCAATTAGGTTTACCATGAAAGCACTTGAAGATGCTGATGTTAAAGATGTCCATATCTCACATGGAATGCTGCATTTGAGAAAACTCAATCATGACAGAAATTTGAAATGTGTTTTATTTATGGTCAATAAAAAGGTTTGTGTATTACCGATATATTGAATGGGGTTTTGGCAATATACCACATGATACACCTTTGTTTGTGCAGAATTATTATATCTATTGTATAAGGAATGTAAAAGATGATGTTTTCCTTTAAAAATGAAGTTATTTGGGGAGTAACATAATGACATAAACATTTTCCAAGTTCTGCGCAAGGGGTACCGATCACATGGTACGCTGACCAATCCCTTTCATGGTGACACTGTGACTATCTGGATATACAATATATTGGTCTCATAAATACAAATACTGGTAGTTTTATCATGCTATTTTGCAACTTAAAATATATTACCACATTGTGAGTTAAAAGGTTTTGTAAAGTTTGGTTTCTGTCACAAAATCATAGAACTTTTTTTAAAAAAAAAATATGAAAACTATCTCTGTAAAACTGTAAAAATTGGGAAATCAAGTTAAAATTTGGTTATCAAGATCATGCTCTTGTGGGTATACCTGGTAAGTTTTATGCTTGTGTTAATTTAACTTTAATGCAGATTTAATTAACCATCGAACTGTTTAGAAATGGCCTTTATAATGCTATAACTTCCATTGCTCTGAAGAATTCAGACACTAATTTTTGGTGTAATAAAATTCAGAATAAATTCAGGTATTTTCAGAAATATTCAGACAAAATTTAGAATTTTTGTTTCATGAGGGTGAACTGTAAAGGAATTGCTAGATCTAAGAAAGCATTCTTAATTATAAGAAATAAATTGATTTTTGTTTACATCATTTATCTTTAGGAATACTTAACAACAGATGGACAGACTGTGAGACTGTTCTTAGAAGATGGAAGGAAGAAAGATGAATACATACCAGAAGAACCAATGGATAATATTGCTTATTGTAAACAAACAAATCAGTTTGTAGGATGGATGAAAGATGAAGAAGAAATTTTTGTAGGTTACTTAGCAGTAGATGAGTTTTTTAAGTCATTCTTTTCCTTTATGAGCAGGTCTTATAAAATGTACCTACTCACTCTTTCACAGACTTGTATTTAGTTTAATATTTGAATTCAGTACAAGAAACCAGGCTTGAAAACCAAGCCTTGAACAAACGTTACTGAGAATCTGTCTGAACTGAAGTACACTGCCAGATTGTATAAGGACATGTTTACAACATTAACTTGTGTTAATTAAGCTAAACCATGTCTAATCCAAGGAAAAAATAATATAATTCTGGAAGTTGTTGGGTCTATAAGGTTCATCCATAAAACTTTGCTGAAAATTACCTCCTAGGGTCCTACCATTTATGTTAAACAATAATATATAACCAACCAATTGTCCAAAAGTTTTAATTTCAGTTACTGTAGATTTGGAAATTTTCATGTCATCTAATTTTCGCATGAACAAACTTTAATATTTATTCGCACATGTTTATTTTTGCGTGATCGGGGCTCTGTAGTTATAATTTTAATTACTGGTCCCGGTTTCACAATCACTCCTTAGCTAAGATTTTCCTTAACTTAAATTTAGCAAAATTTGGTAATCTGTTTTTGGAACTACTGATGAATATTTATGTCAAATCTCAATGTAAATGTTTAATCTAGAAGTGATCTTATGATTGAGACCATAAATTACTGAATATCTACAAAATTAAGAAAATTATAAAGGATTGAAATTTTGCAAGATATAATCAAAAACAAACATACTACCGTAATCCATTTCCGAATCACAATCCAGAAGCAAAGTAAAAACTTTGGAACTGACAAGTTAGGTTAGACACGTGAACTTCCACCAGGGAAGTGAGGCCGGGTGCTCCGGAAGCGTAAGCACCTCCTGTTTAGCTAGCTACACCCGCCACGTGTGTAATCAAAATTGTGTGAAAGGAACATGGAACTATGAGACGTCAAATATATCCAAGGCAATCCTGGACACAGAGACATCAAACTTATCAACAATACTGTGATGACAGCCATAAAACATTTTGAGGGCCTTGATAAGCCTAGGCTTGCAATATCCCTGAGTCAACAATTTATTTGCAAGCAGCCTACTTCGTTGTACAAAGTCCCCGTAGTGGGAACAAGCTCTACCATAGCGTATTAATTGGGAAATCTTAGCTAAGGAATGATTGTGAAACCGGGGCCTGCTTATTTTTCCGTGACTCGTTTCACCCGCAAATTTACACCAAAATAAAACGATTGTGAAAATTTCCCAATCTACAGTACATGTATGTAATTTACAGCAAGATAAAAAAACGTGAACTTTTAATGGTGATTGAGATTAGTCATTGTGTTAACCTCTGTGCCATTGGTCTAAACAAATTATCCACATGTAAAAAAGAAGTTTTGTATTATTATTATTTACATTTTATAATTTTTTCAATTTTCTTTGTTTTTTTAGCTGATGAATTCAGATTTTGAGATAATTTCACAGTCAAAAGTTCCATCCAAAATAAACCTGGCTAAATATAATGCTAGCACTAATGAGTTTATAACAATAGGACCTGGATACATAGTTGTAAGTTAAACTTTGGTGTACATGTAGTAAAATAGCTTGTTATATGAGATGCTGATTTATTGACATCACTAAACATAATAAGAGATATCATTAAATTGAATTAGAGGCATCAAGCGATTAATGATATATAACTAATTCATTTTTTGATATCACCAGATCATAGAATACTGAATATACATGTATAGTAAAGCGACACCTGATACTTGTTTATTTTATTTGAAATAAATTAATAACCATAAAAAATACACTGATCTTGGCTTTTTCTATACTGTTCAACCACTGGTCTTGAACCAGTGCACTAGAACTTTGTTTACATCTGTCTGCTGCCCCCCTTCGCTGACTGATAATTCACAAAACATGTTGCATTATGATAACAGGACCAAAAAAATAGCATTAATTAATTTGCTTTTGTCTATAAATTTCACATATAACTGGTGTTCCAAATCTAGTAGAATTGTTATTTTTCTATTATACAAAGTCATATTTTCAGTTTCTTGTTTTTTCTGTATGTTTTTAGAACTGGGCTTTCCGTTATGGAGCTAGACATTTAATTCCCAGAAAAATGTGTAGAATAGATTATAGAGAAAACAACCAGTTTAAACATCTAGTGTTAGAGGAGACAGCCAGTAGACAACAGAAATGTTTCCTATCGTTAGGAAATGGTGTAGTGGTAAGTATATATAAGTCAATGGTGTATAAGCTCTCATGCTTAAAGAACAGAAAAACTTATTTCATTCTCCTTGAATTGATTGATTGAATGGAGTTTTACATCCCAGTAAAGAATATTCCAATTATATCAAGGCATCACCAGTAAAGTGGTTGAAATTTTGACCTTTTTAGTATGCTTAGAGAAATGTGTGGGGATGGATCTTCAGCGTGCCATGCCTCCAGCCCTCCACTTAAGAATTTAAGGCATTGGATTTGAAGTTCTCTTCCAAAGGACACTGTCTACTATTTTTTGTGGCAGTTACTACCTATTTTCAGGTCCTGGCCATACCCAACTAGGGTTTGAATCTTGATCTCCCACATACAGAGAGATCACTCTACTTATAAATTACATAGTTACCATGAGGTCACTCCCTTGGAAAAGAAAAGTTTTTTATAACATTTTATAAAATAGTTCTTGTTAAAAAAATGTGTAGTCACAATAACTTTTGTAAAGGTTTCAAAAGGTTATTCATTGCAATACTGTAATTTTATGTACATGTACAAACACAATGTTTATTTTATAAGAATAAAATATACTTGTTGCTAGTATTAGAATGCAAAGACATATATATTTATATACATTATTAAATGTAACATGTTATACATTTTATGAACATTTACAACCACAGAGATAATCTTGAAACTCAAATCTAATTTCTTTTTCTCAATTTTTTGCAGGTTTTCAATGTATACGAGGGAAAACAATTAGCCAAGAGAAAAGATTTACATGAACGTGAAATAACAGCTTTGACATACTTCAATCCACTTAAGTATTTAATAACAGGGGCTAAAGATGGAACAAGTAGGTATTATATCGGGAAGGCATGGTCTAGTTGTGATGTCAGTCTGTGATTCAGATAATTTTGGAGGCAAAATTCTTTATGATGTACAGATTTTTTTCCCATGCTTAATTAGCTTAAATTCTAAATCAGTACTCAAAATATTTTGGTGATTCAATATTGAGTATGTGTTTTAAGCTAAATTTTTTAATTTTCTTTATTAATTTATTTTTATTTGTTTGTTTCTTCATAATTCATAGATATATATATAAACAAAACTTACTATACATTTATGACTTATAAACTAATAATTATCTGCCATTTTCTATATCAGTTTGTTCTGAAATGTGTTCTTTGTCTCTCTTTCTCTCTCTAATTGGTAACATTTATTTTTGTAAACATTTTTATCATTCACTGTTTTCAAGGTGGAGTTGGCAGGACATATAAATTTGAGCCATTAATCATTATCAATATAAATTTCTCTATACATAAAATATATATATGTTACCATCAACTTTGTATCATTTCAGTAAAAGTTTGGGACAAAGAATGGTTTCTGAAGACAGTATTTGTTGGTCATACTGGTCGTATCAACTTATTAGCAGTTTATCCAGAAGGTCCACAGATAATCTCAGCTAGTATGGACTGCTCTATCCGTGTCTGGAATCTAGACTCATGTGATGAGGCTGATAAGTAAGTTTAATACTGAGTATACAAACTTTGTTTACTTTTATAGATTTTCAACGAATTAAAAGATTTCTTGTTTGATAATAAAATTAAATTTGTGTATTATGAGTTATTTTTTCATTAAAATAATACTTTTTATTGTCACAAAATAACCTTTTTCCAGAATTTTCAAAACCCCCCTTTAATTTTCATTTTTAAGATATTGATCGCCATCTCATTTGGCTACAAGTATGGGTTATGGTAAAGACCCCCAACAAAGCAGAATGGTGGGTATAGTGTTCACTTAATTTTTTTCAAAATCTATTCAACAGACCTTTATGGAACTTCACAAAAACAATCTTTTAGAGGGGTATATATAGATATGCAATATTGGCTATTCATATTTTGATTATTCACATGATTTAGGATTTCGTATTTAGGGTACACTTTAGAAATGGCATCCCATTTCAGTTATAACATGAATTTGTTGTATAATATTATTTTAATATGATTACACTTTGATTTGTACCTGTAACTGATGTGAAATGCATCCTCATTTTTCTTTGTAGAATTGTGATGAATACACCTGTTGCAAACTTGGGTTCAGAATTGAACTATCATGTACTGTTTACATATCATGGTAAAACAGTAGACTTATGGAGATTGAACCATCTTTATCACATCCATACAGCTGTGGGGTAAGTGTTATAATTAACATTATCACATCCATACAGCTGTGGGTAAGTGTTATAATTAACATTATCACATCCATACAGCTGTGGGGTAAGTGTTATAATTAACATTATCACATCCATACAGCTGTGGGGTAAGTGTTATAATTAACATTATCACATCCATACAGCTGTGGGGTAAGTGTTATAATTAACATTATCACATCCATACAGCTGTGGGGTAAGTGTTATAATTAACATTATCACATCCATACAGCTGTGGGGTAAGTGTTATAATTAACATTATCACATCCATACAGCTGTGGGGTAAGTGTTATAATTAACATTATCACATCCATACAGCTGTGGGGTAAGTGTTATAATTAACATTATCACATCCATACAGCTGTGGGGTAAGTGTTATAATTAACATTATCACATCCATACAGCTGTGGGGTAAGTGTTATAATTAACATTATCACATCCATACAGCTGTGGGGTAAGTGTTATAATTAACATTATCACATCCATACAGCTGTGGGGTAAGTGTTATAATTAACATTATCACATCCATACAGCTGTGGGGTAAGTGTTATAATTCACATTATCACATCCATACAGCTGTGGGGTAAGTGTTATAATTAACATTATCACATCTACATGTAGTTTCTTATTAACACTCAAACCTACTTTTCTTATACCTATTTCTCCTCTGTGAAAATTAAAAAAAATATTCACTTTGCCTCAGTCTGTGTTTAAGTATGAAGAAGTTATATCATACTTCAAACCTAATCATTGTCATAAGCATCAGCATCTAGTATGAAAGTATAGTAGAAAAAATATTAACAACTTATTTAGGTTTTCAGATAAACTTAGTTCATGCCTAATCTGTGTTGTTCTTCTGACAAGTTTTGTCCAAGCATAATCAAATCTCTTTATACTCATGACTGTTAATATTTTCTAATTTCATTGAAAATTAAATCAAAATTGATGTTTAGATTTAATTCAGCTGTAAAACTAGATCCAAATTTTGTGAAGACAGCTTTCCTAAATCCAATGAAAAAGTGAATGTTTTGATATTTCTCTTATAATTTAAATTGCTTTACCAAAATTAATATAGATACTAGTATATTATTTCAATACTGAAAAATAATGTTCAGGTTTTTTTTTCTTTAATTGAAGATGTTACTTTTTTTATATTACATGTACATATCAAATTTTGCATATTTACAGACATAGAGTGGTTGGCATCAAACAGACAACACATCCTCATTTTCCAATACGAGCCGTAGTAGTCAGTCGTGACTGTAGTGTCCGCCTCATATGTCCACCTAATGGTGAGGTGTTAACAACATTCCTTCTAGATCAAGCTGATGGAATAGTAGATACTACTTATGCAATAAGAGAAGGTAAAATCAATGGGATTGATACGGACACAGCCCACCTTTAGGGTTTACACTTATTGGCGAAATATTGATATACTATTTAACTTGCTTTTCAATTCCATTTCATGGAATCATCTTGGATTCAAATCTCATTCCATTCTTGCTGGTGTTTGCATTCATTGCAGTTTTTGTTTTGTTTTAGAGCTATTATTATCCATATTTCTTTTAACAATTTTAAGTGGAACTTGATGAAAGAGATATATAATGAACAAATCTAACATGCATATACACCACTAGAAAGGGGATAATCTGAGTAATATAAACATAATTTGGAAAAATTCATGGATGACGTCATTTCTGTTAGCTGACGTTACATCCTGTTTCTGTCATGTACATGTATGATAAAATATATTATAAATCAGATGCTCCCTGTTTGCAGTAGTTATGATGTTTTGTCTGCCATAAGCAGTACCTACATGTACTTACTTAATTACTGCCCATTACGTCCTCTGGTGTGTGGGGCAGCAACGAAGTCTTTCCACTTTTGTCTGTCATTTGCCAGTTTTTACAGAATGCCCCATAAGCAATACCTCATTTATATTATTGTAAATAAAGTATAAATATTTTTTGTCATGTTTAAGAATAGGACAAAATGGTGATTAGTGCATTTATTTATTTTTATTATCCTCAATCTTTATGCCCCTTGTAATTAGGTTATCACTGCTATTTACCAGTTAATCCATTTGCTAAATTTTATTAATTATTTTTGGGCTTAAAAATGCAATGACCCTTAACTAGTTATTAAAACCATTAATTTTGCCAAACAGACACAACTTGACTGTCTGAAAAAAATCAATTTACATTGCCAAATGAAAAATTATATTCCCTGAATTGCTTTTTGTATTTATAGAAATGTTGTTTACTGTGAAGAGAAATGGAGACATAGTAAAAGCCAGAACTGATACAAATCCAGCCACAATAGTTGATGAATGGGAATGTACAAATCCTAAAGGTAAAATATATGGGTGAGAGGGATGTTTGGTCCCAAGTGTCATCATGTGAGTAGAGTAAATTTGGATTTCTGGGTACAGTTTAGGACTATTGGTGTAGGAAGAACTGCATCAAGTGATGTCAGTGGATGCAAATTAGTTGTTTGTGAAACTCCTCAGAGATTGTGTTTGAAATTTGAAAATTGAAAATAAATGTAAATTTCATTAACCTAAACTAGATTTCTCTCAACTTTAACTTTATATGTCTACCTAATGATGTCTTGTTCTATGAACACCCATAATTTCACTATATATTTCACAAGTTTCTATCAAAATTAATTGTACCATAGCTGTTATGATTAATGTCTTTGATTCTAGTGTTGTTATCATTATATACCTTTATAAACGTTAATTGATGTTAATTTACACTCATGTTGGAGATAATAATTGTCAACTATTTCTAAATTTTAATTCATATTTCGAAATAAGTCAAAATTTTCAACCAGTCCTTGTCTTGATAATTTCAACATTTTCTATTGTGGTATATACAAATATAGGAGACTATTGAAAAGTAACCATTCTTTCCCAAAAGTTACCAGTCTAAGGGACTGACTGTTATTTCAAACACTGTTTAACTTTAATCTGTTTTACCAGTTTTATGGAAAATTTGAAAAATCTAAAATAGAAAACATTGAAAACTTGAGTGTAAATTAATGTTGACCAGTGTTTAGCATGTTGCATGTAATTAGATTAATTACTTTATATATATACTTGTATTTTAGCTGTCATTGATGTTACCACAATCTTTTTATTTCTTTATTTACCATCTGCACTTGTTTTAACATTTAACTGTATTTATGCACCAGGACACAGTTCCAGGAAGCTGATGTAACCATGAACTACAACCCTTGACCTTTTCTCTCTGACCTTCTTTTTTAACCCTTAACCCTTTAGATTTACCACACTTTATAATTCTTTGTGACATTTCATAAATGTTATTTAATTTGTATTTTTTGACATCATTTGTACTATTTTAATTTGAATTACTGTAAATCTAGAAATGTTTGTTTTATTTTGTCGGAAATCCAAGAAAGTAACAAAATTTAAAATTAAAACTTCAACAAATATTTAATTTTGGTAGGATTCATGTACATTAGCACTGACTGTCATCTGATGACACAAGAATAAAAGTATGCACATAACTTAAAATGTTGCTTATTTCAAAAATTCAATGACATGAAATTTTCCCTATTTTTTTTTACAAGGTATCTTTTTTCAATATTTGATTTAAAGCTTTCGTAAATTTATTTGAGATTTTAATTTGTTTAGATATTTTTTTTGTTTGATGTCAGAAATATTACAAATGAGACACATTTTGTGAATGTCACTGTAAATATTTCATGAAAATGAATGTCATAGAGCATGTACCTGTATTCTGTTGTTAAACCTTTAAAAATATTCTTAACCTAATAGTAAACTATCATTTCTAGTCAGGCTGTTATAATTCACTTTAATTTTATTCATTTTAATCCAAATCCTTAAATTGCATGTAAAGCACTCAGATTTATGATATGACTTTGGATCTGCAATACCTTCCCTAACAACCACCTCTGATCTTTTATATTCTCTGTAAATTTTCTACTGATTTTAATTAAAATCTTCAATTTTTAATGTTAAATTTAAAATCACCTTGATTCTTGAATGTAACAAACATACTTTTGCATGACTAGAATTCTTCCACTTTTTTTTATTATACATTTATTCACTTTAAACATTCTTTAAATGTCTAAAATGCAAAATCATTGGACTTACTTTCATTGTTAGTTGCATGAATATAGTAAATGCATGTACATACAATGTATATATATATAGCAAGAATAGGGAAATAAAGGGCGATAATTGAAGGTGGAAATTTGCTCCAACCTTTTTAGTCACTCAGTTTGAAGAGCTTTTGAGGTTGTTTCCTTGAACTTGAAAATGGATAGTAATTGTGAATTCAGTGAAAGCTCAACATAGTATTTTTATTTGAATGTGAGACCCTAATACTGAGTATCTTTTGTCATATAGGAGACAATTACAAATATACACTCGTGTCTCATTTATTTGAACCACTGCAGTGGCTCAGTTAAAAGAGTGCGTAGTGATTGTTCTTTCACCAAGCACTCAACATTACGAAATTAAAGTCACGGTTCTTTCGGATGGGAACTTAAAATAAACAAGGTCCTGTGTCTTGGTAGGCTTGGCACGATAAAGAACCCTGTTGTGTAATGCCATCAGCGCAACTTACAAACAAAATTTCTGCACCTTTGCCTATAGCTGGTACTGTTTCGATATAGTGAAACATTCTTGACTTGGATTTTACACACCATTACTCAACTCAACACTTATAGGAGACAAAGACAAATATACACTCATGTCTCATTTATTTGAATTGGTTATTTAGTGGCGCATGAGCTCTGAACAAGTATTTATGAATTGGTTTATACTTGTACATTAAATGGTATGTTATCCTTAATATAGTGCTGTTAAACTTGTCTGTAAAAATCCTCTCTCACTTGCATCGAATTGGCAAGAAAATGTAGGTTTGAAGGTTAACACCTTACTCACTCAGCCACTGCAATCTCCCTGCTTGATTGGAGATGTTCACCTATTTTGTCAAAATAAATGTTAGAACATATAACTGGATGTCCAAGGGTTGCACAATTTAAAAGTGTTATTACAAAGAAGTTAAAAATTGTAAATGTTTTGATCCAATGGTAATTATAGACTGTAGTAACTTCCAAAGTGAGAAAGTGAATTTTCCTTGATGTTGGCCTTTACTGGTTCACCTGGTATCAGTATAATGTGACTGGGGAGTGGTACACTTGTCTGCTGCATACTGACTCTATGAGCTAGCAAGTTAAAGTCACCCTGAGTGCGTGCTAGTACAAGACAGACCATAAAACACATTCCCACTTCACATGCATACACAGACTTGTTCATAGATTAATCCATAGAGATAAATAAAATAGTTCTTGTCGGGTATAGCTGAAAAATTGCTGATGCGACGTTAAGCAACATTCAAACAAACAAATAAAAACTTCTTGTAAATTGTAAATGTAAAATAAAATCTCAAAACTTTCTTTACTTGTACAAGTATATATTCCATATAGGTACTTATAGGTCAATTTTATGCAAATATTATATTGGTACTCCCTACCTTTGATATAAAATAATCATTTTGAACCCAAAATATCTGTTTCAATATTAAAATAATAGATAAAATTGAATATTTAAAGAAATAAAAGACAAAAAACAAAGAAACATGTGATCTATTTATACACATAAATACTTGTAATTCCTTAATCAATGCTTATGCATATGTTTATGTAATTTTATAAAACAAAAATCAGTGTTATTATAATGGTTGTATAACATGGTTCTTCAGAGGCTTGTAACTATCTCCTGATCTATGAATATGTACCTGAATTTGAAACAAATGCATGGGCTGCTTTTAAAAGAGGATTAGCTACAAAAACCATCGGCCAGGAAGGTGCCCATGTCAGCCACGAGAAGACCATACTCCTTGGTGGTAGAAAAGACGGCCATATTTGTGTGTTTGATTGGGATACTGGAGAAGTCACATTTAAAATTGATGTAAGTAATTGTATATTTTAGTAGAGCTGCCAAATGACCTAGAACCTGCGGGTCCATCCCACATTAACACATGAATTACTGCTGACATGCCAAGAAGTGAACTTACCCGCAATTAAGCATACAGTTTGAGGACTTGCAGTATTCATTCATTACCACTTGTATTAACATGTAATTGTTGCATATTTGTGTTATTACATGGGTGGACTAAGGGTCTAATTGGGATTAATTTTGTGCTGGTAGCGGGTGAAAAGTCACAAAATCATGATTTGCATATACTGTATCTATTTCTGTGTGATAGGGTCCAAGTGGTGCAACCAGCTTAGCAGTGCGCGGCATACCTTGGATCTTGAACGGACCCGCAATTGCACAAAATAGGGTTTGCAGCTCTGTTTTAATAAAAATAAAATTGAAAAAGTAAATACATGTAGAGTATATGCAGCGATGACCATTGCACATTTAAAATTGATGTAAATATTTGCATGTTTTAAAGAAATTATCAGTTTTTCACTGCATTTTTTGTCAAGGTAAGTAGCTTTTGTGTAGAGATGAATGGAGTAATGGAGTTTTACGCCCCAGTCAAGATTCTTTAACTTATATTGAGGTGGTCACTTCAGGGATGGTTGAGGAAACTGGAGTGGCAAGCCATTTGACAAACTTTGATCTGTCTTGAGTTTGATTCAAACCTCGGCAATGACTGTTATCTGTAAACAAGTACTTAAGACATCTCTGGAGAGTGATTTACAGTGATCTTACACTGTTTAACAGATTTTATTTAAATATGGTTTTCACAAGATTAGCATTTTTTTTGCTACTTTAAAATGTATTTTTGTTCCTGATAAATGTATATTATTTATCACAGGCACATGGAATGAAAGGTGTTCTAAGCATGATAGGGAATTCCAAACAAGATCAGCTTATATCTGCTGGATTAGGTTTGTTAATTACATTTTAATTGTGTATAAAAAATTCAATATGATTAGTTAATGTCTTTGTTTAATCTTTCTATAATTGTCTACAATTTAATTTTGGAGCATGCAATGTATCAAAATAGACAAGAAATTGGTATTTAAAAGTACTTGAAAATATTTTTAATGACTTTAAATTACAGGAGGTGTTCATTAAATATAGAAAATATAAATAAAATGTCTTTCTCTGCAACTGTAATTTTAATGTCAAGATTTTTACAGACTACATACCATCACTATTAGGAATGTTTTTGAATTCTCGATTTAATGCAGTTTTCATAATTTTGTCATATTAATTCAATGTATCATACTTGATTTATGGCTGTCGATTCCCTGGGGAACAAAGGGACACAACAACTTTCATTGTGTATCATATGTATATAAATAATTTGTTAATGCAGATTAAATTATTTTTTTCAACTTTCATTTTAAATTTCAGATAACATAATCAAAGTTTGGAGACTTTTCCCATTTGCTGAGGAAGCACTGGCACCACTGATGTCATTTTATTGTGCTCATACACCAGTATATATGACCATGTTAAAAACAAACTTATGTGTGGCATTCCAGGACCATGCGACAGCTACATACAGCATTGTTATATATAATCTTAAAGATAGAAGTAAGTATCGTTATTATCGCCCCTTATTAGTGCTAAGATATGTAATTTGAAAAATTATATTGGAGGACATGTTATTTAAGTTATACAATCTTTAAAAATGTCCACTAGTTTTTCTAGTGTTATGCATCTTGCGCCTGTTTTCTACATTTATTTGTTGTCATACTTTTGTTATTGCAAGAGATAAGTTTTCAATATGCATGCAAGACCTGACTATATGTTGAACAGTTTTACCATAGTAGTGACAATAAACAAGACAATCTGAGATTTCATGAGAACAAAAAATGAAATCAATAACGATATATTCATCATAATTAAGTTTATCAAACTCCCCCAATGTGCATGCTTCATACAAATTTGACCACCATGTTGACAATGTCAATCAATACTCGCTATGTATATATAACATGGAATTTATGATTTTAAGGATTATATGAAAATACATGTAAGTTTGACAAAAAGACCAGCCTTATCATGGCTTATGTTAATGTATTGTGAATCTGGAAATTTTTGCATTAGTTCTTTTTTTTACGTAAAGTTGTGTGAGTACCAAGACACAATTTACCCAAAATATAACTGTATTATATTTCCCATTTGGACTGATGTTCACTTAATGATGTGAAAATATATAGGTATACAAATAAATTTAGATGTCACTTTACATGAAAATCAAATGATGCAAAAATTTCCATGGATTACATTACTGTTAAACCTTTTTATAAAGCCTCCCTATTATTCATTTTTGGATTCTTGAAACCCATTTTCTAATGACTGATCCTTGATGAATTGGGAACCCTTTTATAACACCAAAATTTGACTAAAGAAATGGTGATGGTTATCAAGGTTTTTACTAGATTTATCTCCCCCTACATCTTTTCTATTATCACAACTCAGTGTCTTAGACTATATTGGTGTGGTATACTTGAAATGAATGTAATTGAAATCTTGTATATTTTATTTAGCTCTCGAAAAAACTGTTGATTCTAAGGAATCATTAAATATTCAGTCTAGTAAGTTATGTGTTGTAAATGTAATATTACACATAAACTTATACATTGTCTGTGACGTGAAATGAACTACCAAACCTTACACCTTACCCAAACCTTCAATCCACCTCACTTTGTATTGTTTCAGGCTTCAGTTTCACAATCATTCCTTGACTAAGATTTTTTTCTTAATTTAATTTAGCAAATCTTGGCAATCTTTATTGCAACAACAGATAAACATTTTTAATAAAACTAAATGCTGCTGCATGTTATAAGCTAGAAGTGATTTTCAAAATGACACCATAAACATGTTAAATAACTCCATATCTTAAAAATTAACGAATTTATTAAGATTTGAAATTTGGCAAATTTAAGTTAAGAAAAATCTTAGTAAAGGAATAATTGTGAAACTGGGGCCAGTTTCACAGAAAATTGTCTCCCTTTGCAAAACTTTAAAATGTCTGTATAATTAATTACTGTGGTGATCATGTTGTCTGTGTAGTAGTTTGTAATGGTGTTTACACATGTATCTCTTGACGTACCATATCGTACAAGTGTATGAAGACCTATCATATCGACTGTTTAGGGACAATACTGTAAACAAATTGATTTTAGCGATTTTCGCAATGATACTACAGTGTGTATTTAAATCCAACACCAAATTAAATATGATCATGGAGAACAAGGCAATCCATAACATTTTTTGCTATTTCAAGTCTATTTGAATTCCAAATTTTTTTGTGCTAAAAAATTTGTTCTTGTTTAAATTGATACATTTAAAATATTCAGATCAGTGGCAAATTACAGGATTAATGTACCAATAGTTTATCGGTATATAGTAAAATTTCATATTATGCGAATGTTGATTTAATTAAATGAAAACTTTCTGTATATCACATGGTACATGTGTGAACACAGTTGAATTGTACATTGTTGTTATTTGTTTTTATTATTTAAAATCCATATATTTGTACTTAAATTGTGACATTACCCAAATTTGTGTTGTAAATTGCACTTAAAACAGTTCCTTTCCCACAGTAGTTATAATGTGTAATTTGATATAGAGTATATGGCTATAGGGGACACAGTATATTACAGAAGAACTTGTGTTGTGTCCAGACACAAGTGTCACCATCAGCTTTGACATTCGAAGTCAAACCTTTTATTTTTGTTAATTTATCCAATGTCAAAGTGATTTACATGAGCTCCTATGATGCTCTTTTGACATTGCTGGTTTTCCAATCTGAAACTAAATTGTTATGAAAATAAGGATAAACATGTATTATTAAGCTGTGGTGTATAGATGATTTTCATGTTTACATATTATCATCATGTAATAGAAATAAAAAATCCAGAATTATGTCGTGAGCGTATGGGATTAACCAGTATCATAGTAATCCTGCATGGTAAGATCAATAAGGCATGATAACTCCTTCTTAAATTTAAACAGATATTTCATGTTATACAGTTTGTTTGTATTTAAATTGATACAGTAATTTGATTCTTTGTTCCGAGATTTTATTGAAAAAATGTTACAAATTACATTTTGTATTGCCATTTTTTCACCATATTTTTTTTTAAATTAAGAATTTCTTTTACTTATTATTTATTTTGTTTATCATATTTTAGGTATTTTTATTGTTAAATTTTAAGTATTTTGTATGATTTTCAGTTTTTAGTATGCCAAAACAGGACACAGGTTAATTCATCATTCCAGTTAAAATTCTACTTTTAGATTTTTAGAAATGATCTCAATTTTAAAATCTTTCTCTTTTCTAGACAATTGTGCTACCCAAACATTTGAAAATGGCCATTAGATAATGATTTTATTTTTGACTGTATTTGACTGGTAGTTTTCCCTTGTTCAATAGGTTCTTCCTTTTACCAATATTTTTCCACCTTTATCATGTTTATTTTTTACCAAATCAGATCACAGAATTGAATTTTTTATTTGTCATTTGACTACTGGTAATGTGCTCAACAAACTTTTCA
The DNA here is from genome assembly GCA_021292105.1 of Anadara kagoshimensis. Classification (NCBI taxonomy): domain Eukaryota; kingdom Metazoa; phylum Mollusca; class Bivalvia; order Arcoida; family Arcidae; genus Anadara; species Anadara kagoshimensis. Next base: position 45,152,840 of record CM037875.1, read on the forward strand.
CCTATAAAAAAAACTGATGTTCATGAAAGATGCATTGAGAACACTTTACCAGCGAAATAACAAATGTAAAGTTGTTTGTGCTCTGATTGGTAAAAAATAAAGGTGGGGAAATAGCAATACATGGAAGAGCATCTTGTTTGACAAAAAACTACCAGTTGAATATGGCCATTCTCTATCCTACTCAAAATTTATCATCAAGATTGAGACAATATTTTGGAAGACGTAGTAGGGTTGGAATGGCCCTGAGTCTCATTTGAAGAATTCTTTTGACAAGACAAAACCAATTTCAAAATTGAGACCAATCAGACCATACATAAACAGATGGTAATTAAAAATGTAAATTACACCTGATAAAACTGGGTGTTGTGGACATTTTTATTATGATATCAAGTTTTACCATTGACATATAGCTAAGTTTCCAAAGTTTTAAAATAATAATTAGCCTAATTTCTGAAATTCGTGAAAATACAGTCTTTTCAAAGTATTTTTTCACAAATTTGCTAAATTGAAAGAATTTCTTCTTAGTACAACCATTGGCAATTTTGGCTACTATGAATGAAAACATCAAATATAGGTAGCACAATTATAAAAGTAAAATTAATTAGTCTCTATTTCTCTTAATGTCTAAATATGTCTCAAATCTCTCAATACAGCTTTTACTTTAACTAAAACTGAATGGTTTTGATAGCCATTTAATTACACTTTCATTGCATGTTGGATTTCTAGTTCTAAGTTAGTTTAGTGTCTTGACAGGGATGGGGGTACACATTTCATTTTGCAATCTGTTCTTGGACAAATAACCAAGAAAATTTTATTAAGCACCATATTGACACCTTTTCCAGATTAAAATCTTTATTGAATTTTAAGGCCTTGAACATCATTGTTGGTATCTATGATGTCTATCCTGGATATATTTGACGTCCTGTATTTCCATGTTTTTTTTCATTTTCGATTTTGATTTCACATGTGTTGGATGTAACTTAGCTAAACAGGAGGTGCTTATCCTTCTGGAGCACTCAGTCTCACTTTCTGGTGGTAGTTCATGACAGTTCTCAAAGGTTTTTGGACATGGACCAGCATGTTTTATTTTAATATGGGCAACAATTTTTGCACATTCATCTATCATTTGATACAGATTTTGTTCAGTTTGTGTTGGATGACACTGCTCTTTCTCTGTTTAATGGAAACTTTGTTATTGGTTCAAAGAAAATATTAAATGGTTAGCTTTTACATTTACTTTGTACTGTCACATCTGAATAAGAAATATAACAAATTATCGATGTATGATAGGTGAATTAAAGGAAGAGAACCAGGATTGTAAGTATAATGCATGTGCAGCTGAAGGGCTATATGTATATTTGCATGTGCTGCAGGAAGGGCCATACTAGTAATATGTCTGCTTTGGTTTGAGAATTGCATGATGGGGAATTTTCAAGTGTTTTTGAGGTTATGATATTGTTTGTTGTAGAACTAGTCATATGTTTGTAGTGATTAATATTGTATTATTGAGTACCAGTAACTATATTATCTACATAAAAAAAATCAGGACTTAGAAAAATTTTTGCTCACAATCCATTTTAATGAATAAAATTAGTTGAAGGCCTCAAATGGGTCAATTTTAATTTAAAATTACCAGATTTAGATCTCTTGGATTTCAGCTAAAAGAAAACATATGTGAATATATCTTTTTTCCTGAAATGAAGTTGGTCTTTAAATTTGGGCTGAAAACAGCACACTTGTTAAGAAAAAATTTATTTGTATTTTCTTAAAAATAAGTACATGTATTCTGTGTAGATGGAATTTTATGAAATTCCCTTTTATAGAACAAGTTTTTGAAGTTTAAACAGTGTGTTCTTGGTTTTACATTAAAACAGGTTCTTGGAAAATAAAGTGTTCAAATAGTGGATTATGTGTTTTACAATAGCTTATAATTTTTTCAAAACTGCATGATCTACATTATCTGCATAATAAAACATTTACCGTAATAACTTGTTTAGTGTTAAATTTCTATTTCATTAAAAAGTATCTGTAATTAACAATAAAATCTAAATAATCAATAAATTCTTTATATTTGATTTTCCTTGTAAATACTAATTTATGTGATGCATTATTTAATAAAAATGATCTGATAATGCCAGCAATATATAACAGAATTCATATAACTGTATAAACTAACAAAAGGAAGTGTGATTTATTACTACTTCATGCAAATTATTGCATGTGTGTGCACATACAAACACATGAACACATGCATGTGCATAAACACAAACACACTCACACATACACACACACACACACACACACACACACACACACACACATACATGAACACATACAAACACAAACACATGAGGAAAAAAACACACAGTAATCTTGTCAATGTGATTTTTCTGATTTTATTATTTGAATTGGCAGAGTTTTTTCTGTAATAAGATTAAATATTTATCATAATTTCACGCAATTCCATGTATTTTAGAAATTCTGTTATCATAAGTTTATGCATAAAACTATTGTACTTCACTTCAATGCTTCATGTCAGATAATAGTAACCACACAACAAACAAATCATATAATGGTATTTTTTGTTTAGTACCCATCATTTATGATGTATCTTTTTGCCTGAGAAAGACAGAGGTTATCAGTCTTTAACTGGTGAATCTGTATCTGAATTTTCTAAGATCTGAAGTAACTGATATTAACTTTATCATTCAAACAGATCGTTATGACCATCAGCCTGATGATGACCACACAGATACCATAACTGGATTGACCAGTTGTGTCCGTATGAAGTTGTATGCATCGTCCAGTTTGGATGGCACAATAAGAATATGGAATGAAACAAACACACTTACCAGGTATTTATGAAATTACTGTTAAATCACAAATATTAGAGGGAGATTACACTTTGCTATTATTGTAGATTAGTGAATACTATAAACATATATAATTTTAGCAGTTTTTGTGATGAGACAGAAGTGCTAATTTAAATCCACCACCAAAGTAAATAAGAACAAAGTGCATTATAAGAATCCATAATGAGTATCCATATAGGATAGGGAAATCTCACCTGAGGGGTTGAACATTACAGTCAGAGACAAGGCTATATATCACAAAAGTTAATAGTCACAAAATGGTTTTGGTAAGATAATCACAAAAGTTATTACATGTATCTGCAAATAAAAGTTGGTTTACAGTATCTAAATCTAACCAAAAATCTGTTTAAACTGAACTATTTAATAAATATCATCCCAGTGTTTGGCAATTAAACCTGTGTAAACCAATTTGAAAAAATGTTTGTTAAATCAGGAAAAAATCTTGAGGTTTAATGTTATATTACATTTAACTGTTGTTATATGACATTAACTGATTAGGTTAATTTTCAGATATTCAAAAACTGCAAAATCATGTTAATTATTGGATTATGCATTTTGTATTCTGTATTTATAAGCGTATCTTATGTTTTATTTAAGGGTACTGAAGTTAAAAACGATGCCATACAGTATAGGATTTTGTAGTCAGAAAGGCGATCTACTAGTAGGAGTAGAAAATCATCTCTATAAAATTCCATATTATATGTGTAAGTAAAAAATACAGTCTGTAGTCTAACCTTATGTTTTATTTATTTTGTTAATTAAAATGAAAAAAATGAAAAGATCAAATTTATAGTTAAATGATTTGTTTTACACACTGATGATTTTCAGCTAGCCTTGGTCATCATCATAAGTACGGTAACACCAGTAATACATATTTAACACCTGCAACAAGAGAGAGAGAGTAATCTATTAATCTTGCAGACAAAACATTTTCATTTAAGATAATATTTTTTTTTTTAAATGAAATTTGTATTGAAAAAAAAATGCTTTCAAAATCCAAATTCTATTTCAAATTTTTATATTAAAAAAACGATTCAAAGAGGTATTTAAGTTTTGTGCTGGTTGTTTGTATAATTTATAGCTGGTGAGATTTATATACAAGTGAAATAATATTACTGGTATATACTTACTCACTCTTTGGGTACATGAGTACACACATATTTACTATATCTTGTCTTTCCTTTAGATTTACCGAGGGCTTACAGGGTTAAGATGGTTTCCATGAAGTTTGCAGATCCTAAAGCAGAACTTGCTCTCCCTTATGATGAAGATGTGCTGAGTGAACTATCCAAATATGACTATACAAGATTAAAACAGTCACATTCATCTTTCACGTAAGTCTAGTAATTTAAAGTTTTCTGCAATTCTGTACAAACATTCAAATTTCTATTGATAATATGTTGTGGCACTTGTGGTATATCTATATGCTATATGCATAAAACTACTGTAGTTTAATGATTCATGTCAAATAGTAACCACATAAACCAATTACATAAACTTTTCATTGTAAATGCCCATCATTTATGACATATTTTCTTTGAGAGAGAGAGAGAGGGGGGGGGATATTATCAGCTAGTATTGAAGAGAGAGATGTTATCAGCTAGTATCGGTACATCAAATGAAGAGTATAAGTTTTTATCTGTTAATCAAATTGAGAGAGAGAGAGTTCAATTTTGAACTTAGTACATCAAATGGAGAGAGAGAGAGTTGTTTGATGACTTGTAATTGAAAAGGAAGAATAAATTCAATGACTTTATACGGTATTTATTATTATTAGGTATGATCATTTTGAGGATATTTTGACCAAAGAAGAGGAGGAAGAAGTAACAAGAGAACAGAAGATAAAACAGGCTGCTTATGCTGAACTGAAACTAAGGGAACAAGAATTGTTAAATCTGAGAAAAGGAGCTATATCACCGAGAATCAGACCACAACAAACTCCAGATACAAAGTCTGAGGCATTTGATAGATATATGAAGATGTACTATGATAAACCTAGATTATCTGTAAGTTATCCATGAATTGTTACTGCATACTAGTAGATACTTGAAATATTCATTATTTATACTGATTACAGTGATTTTGTTTGCTTACAATTACTACCAAATACAGGCAGTTTCCCCATTTCCCCATGGGAAAAATGACTAAAATTTCCCAATTTGTCCACTTAAATTCCCAAAACAACACTGAAGAATAAATCTAGTTGTCCTTACTCACAAAAATATCAGAAAGTACCACAATATACCGTAGTGTCTTTTCAATGGATATACTATCTATTGCTGACACATCATTATGCAGTTAGCTAGATCTCAGAATTTCAATTTTCCCAATCTTTTAAGTAATTTTCAATAATATGAAGCAAAATCACTGGATTTTCACTCCAATTACTCAACACCTTTTCTCTATAAATTCTGAAATCTATGTTGTGAAAGATCTTTTTTTCTTTTTTCCTCATCGGGATGAGAAGATGAGTGTAAAATCTAACCAGTGTGATGTACAGACAGTATTTGATATTGGCTGATTTTTGTTGTAGATACCTGCTGATGAACCATTCCCAAAGGACAAAGTAGAGGAATATTTAGCTGGACCACCAGAGAAAGGTATTTATCAACAGAAGGTTTCAGAAAAAATAATAAAAAAGCGCTCATCAGATACCACACTCCGTCATCAATATTATGAGAATAATAACTCAAACTTATTTCTTCAACCATAATAAATTACTTCCTTGACATAGTACAGATATAGTTCAGAAATGTCAAATGAATTTTTTCTTACCTGCTGACATTTTTTGTCTAAAATAAGCTAATAGTTTAAGCCTGACCCCAGTTTCACAATCATTCCTTGATTTTAATGTTTATGAGTTATTAATTCTGGTATTAATTAGGTAATAAATATGATCATTTGCAAAACATATTCCTCTGTTTCGTGTTTTAATTGTTTCATTCAACTAATAGACATGGAAAATAAAAATGATTTCTTTCTGATTTTACAGTGACAACACCATTTACACCAGAGAGAGAGCCTACTGGATTTTTCCCACCAAAATCCCAAAGTGCAAAGAGCAGAGCTTCATCCAAACGTTCAGCAGAGGCAGAGACACCTGTCCCTCTGGAGCCCCAATATGCTCCCATTAACACTGATGGTTTTGTACCTAATTCCGTACTTACTAAAATACTCTGGCCTCCACCGCCCGAGAAGAAGAAAAAAGAGGTGACATGGCGACCACCTACGTTTACTGATGATCAGCTGGTAAAACCTGCTAGTCCTGAAGAAGTAAGTCACTGTTCTCAATGCCCATAATTGTAGCTATTACTGCAGATTGTTTTTAATCCTTTAAATTTTAATGGACTTTGATGTTTTTGTTTTTTGATTAATATTTTACAGGATAGTTTACTGTTACGTACTGCATGATATAACAACAAATACATACACATCTGCATGTGCTGTAGTTATACCCTGCATGTTTGGGGCATTTTGAAAGTTCTTAACCTTAAAAAAAAAAAAACTTAGTTTTTATCTTTATGTATATGTAAACTACTTTGGATTTATATATTCAGTATAGACAGGTTTAAAGAAATTTGAAAAAAAACTATCTTCTAATTCTCAATATTCATCATGAGTTTGCAGTCAAAGCCACTCAGCCTAAACCATGAAATCAAATTAAAAATAAAATATTTACCCACTGGAGTGAAAGTAAATAATATGAATTGTTTATGTTTTATAGGAGGATGCTGAGGAACAAGAAGCAGAAGATGAAGAACCAGTAATGATTATGGACTGGGGTGAAAAAGATGAGGATGAAGTCTCGTTCCATGAAAGTCCTATTCCAAGTGAGAAAACTCCATCTCCTCCACCAATCAGATCAAAGGAGGTGACCTTTGACCGGAAACCTACAGTTCATGAGTTTGACAAGAATAAATCTATATCTCCCACACCTCCATCAAGTAAACAGCCATCATCATTAATGTCAAAGTTCAAGGAAATGCAGGCTGCCAAACCACCATCGCCAGTTCCAAAAGTAAGTCTAAGAAATTACAAACACGTGAACAATTAATTTAGGAGATTATGTTACATTTGAAGAGTTCCGACCGTAAGACGTGGATTTTTCTGTTGCAAAATGAGTTCTACCTGGCGATGCTTGCGTTTTACGGTCCAAACTCTTCAAATGTATCATAGTTATCTCCATTCTAATGCAAATCAAAAAAATAATGCAAAAATTAATTGAATAATTGGAGATTTCCAATGCTACAGTTAGACATTGTGTAGTACAGACACATTGCTGTAGACTTATATCGTTACACCACAAATATAATCGTAGCCTAGAAGTATGCAACGTCATAACTCTGACCATAAAACGTAGATTTTAATGCTGTCCAATCAAAATCCTGTTTAGAAAATTTGTAAGATATTAATCAGGCTTTTGTTTGTTTTCATTTCTTGATTAGCTGGTCCATGATGATGAAGATGACACATCAACAATGACAGCCACACCAAGATCATTGTCAGATTTTGATCAGATAAAATCTGAGAAAACGCTGAAAGCAGAGAAACAACCAGCAGATAGTGAGCCTAAACCAAAGAAGGCAACTCCACCACCATTGCCAAAATCACCTCTTAAACGAGAACTTAAACCACTGAAGCCACTGTCAGAACCACCAAAGCCTAAACCGACTGCACCACCATCAGAGCCACCACCTCCAAAACCACGGGCTGCTGCACCACCACCAAAGGCAGCAACACCACCACGACCAGAAACACCATTACCACAGTTTATATCACAGTTTAAAGGTGCTGAATGGTTTGAAAAGTACTTCCCTAATGCTAATGAAAATGTAAGTATAGTTGTTTACCTTTCAGCAAACATCGACTTACAGATCACAATGCATTGCAATGTACAGTTTGAAACCTGCTCTGGTAGATTCTAATTTGAGAAAGTTTGTCAGTTCTCTTGCTGAAGGTAGATTGTTGTCTCTGGGCACTCAGGTTTTCTCCACCATCCCAGAACCAACTGACTTGATATTAGTGTATGAATCATGATTAGGGCATTAAAACACCAGTACTACATTCATCCCCAGCTCCACTCCACTCCAATCTCATTCTAATCTCAGCTGTACTATGGTGTTTGATCTGTCTACACTGCACCAAATCTACAACAGAAGCAACCATTTTACATCACATTTTATGCCATTTATAAATAGTTTAGTTTTCAGATATACAGTGCAATATAAGTTTGAGATAAAATGATACCATTATGAATATAAACTGCGAAACAAACTTGAATACATTTATTGAATTATTGTAGAATGTGCCTAAGCCTTGGACAGTGGATAACTTTGCCATTATGGTCAGTAAGCTGTTACGTATAGCTGAGTATATTCATAAAATATCTGTGGCTGATGCTCTTATAATGATGCAAACACAGGAAGACTTTACAGAGCCTACTGCTCACCAGATAACAAAGACGTTATCTGCTGTACTAAATGATCACAAAGAACCACCCACATGTATGGATGACAAACAGAAGAGTTTTATTGTATCGTCACTACGTTTGTTAAACAATCTAAATATCAGGGACAAAGAGTTTATCACTGAGTTAATGGTACAGTTTTTAGATGGTGATAAGGAAGTCAGGTAAGCTCATAATTATGTTGGCTGAAGTTTAATTTTACTTAAATTTATCATTTGGTCAGTCAAAAATTTTACTTACCAGTATATATATTAATTGTTCTTGCAAAAAGTATGATGGGGTAAATTTCCAGTCTCCTTGTTTATGCAGTATTAGTCCAAGAGATCATGGCTAAAATCCGGGTGAACGAGGCCAAAAGGTTTGAAGGTTGATTCTTGTAGGAAAATGTCCATAGTTACTGAAAACCCATTTCTTACGCGTCAAATCGTTTCCGATTTTTTAATCAGAAACAGTTTTTTAAGAAAAGCCTCTGCAAATGTTAAATTTTGGTAAAAAATAAAAATTCCAGATTTTGAAGCATTTTGTGGCAAAAACAACACAAAAATGTTCATTCTATCTTTCATTGTGGACACATGATAGATTAAAATCCAAAACATCCTGACAGTTTTCCGATTTTGTGTCAAAAATTTAAAATAAGCGATAAAATCGATGCTGTAAACTGCGTTTTTATCATATCTACCGTCTTTCGATTCTTGTAAATCTGTTGTTTATGCATTAAATATGACAAACTATATATTTTTATAAAGCCTTGGTAGTGCTGTAGATAAAAATGTTACAAAACTTCGGAAATATGGAACCTTAATACCGTAGCAAATTATTATGTTTCCCCTACCCCAAAAATACGAAAATGTCAAAAATTCATTATTTTGGCCCATGCTTGCCGATAAGTGTTTAAAACAAATCATTATTGTTTGTTACATCTCCCGTCTGTTCCCGACATATTTATAAAACAATTATATGTAGAGTGCTTGGTGATTTTATATGAAAATTTGCACTTTTCATGTAACAATAGTTTGGAAAATGAGTTTTCATTAAATCATTTGTACTCTACTTCTTGTAATTTTGTTATATAGGCATTGAATCTCGAGATTTATATATTTCTGTATTGCCATGGTACATTTGAGTCTGACAACATAAAAAACTATCGGAAATACCGAAGTTTATAGACGAAACGGATAAATTTATTTCCCCTACCCCAAAATTGAAAAACATGTGAAAATCCATTTTTATGCAATATATGCCGATTTGTGTTTCTAATGAAGATTTCGAGCAAAAGTACCCGCAACAATGATAAAACAAGCTTCGAGGATTTTAAATATTTGTGAAATGCTTTAGCTTAAGGACAGATAGGACTAACTAATATAATAAAATTGCTTATTTTATTCATTTATATGTAAAATGCTATAAGAAAAAAGGAGCTTTGCCTCTTGTATTTTTGTTATTTAGGCATTGAATCTCGACTGTTATCTATTGACGTAATTCCTTGACATATAACAGTCTAATTACACCAAAAACTGTCGGAAATAGCAAAGCTTGTAGATGAGGCGAATAAATTTATTTCCCCTACCCCAAAATTGCAAAAAATGTGAAAACCCTGTTTTAGCCAATATGTAACAATTAGTATTTCTAATGGAAGTTTCAAGCAAATGTGCATGTAAGAATGGAAAAAGAAGCTTGAAGGATACAAAATAATTTACAAAATGCATCATTTCAATGGCAGATTGGTCTAATTATTCATAGAAAAATGCCTACTTTTCATTTTCAATTCAATGTGCTATGGCAAAAAAGAATCTTCGCTGTTTGTATTTTTGTTATATAGGCATTGACTTTCAAATATCAGATATTGATTCAATGCGCTTACACTAAAATCATTAAAAACATGAAAATATTTCGGAAATGTCAATTTTGGTAGCTGTCATGAATCAATTGATTTCCCCGTCTCCAAAATATGAAAACATAGAAACCCTCTCCAGGCTAAGAAGTCATAGCTTACCTTTTTGCATTAGAAGAAGAAATATAAAAAAATTGTCATATGAATTCACAAAAGGGTATACTAGTATTTGAGGCATGTATGCAAATAATAGTACAAATGTAAGTGAACGGATATGTTTTCAGATTGGTAAAAAAGCAATGTCATGAACCATATGCATGCGTTTAAATTCTACTCTGTATTCATAGAATGACAAGAAGAACACTAGCAATTCGGTAAATTACTATACTTGAAAAGTTACAGTATGAATGCCGCATTTAAGTTAAAAACATACTAGATCACAACTACAAATATAGAATACAGGGTCAAGTATGGAAAGTGAGGGTGAAAGGCACTGAATTTTATGTTGAACCACATTTGAATAAAACACATCGTAACTATTAAAACAACGACTGGACCCTCTGGCAAAAGACTAAAAGTCAACTGATAGAAATCCAAAATATTTGCAAATAAGACAATGCGCAAAAATAATTGTGTAAGTGTTACGCACTCTAAACATTTAAAATAATCAACACTTTGTCATTTGGAAGGCAGTGTCAGTCAGTCTTTGGACAAATCCTTAAAATCATCTTCAAAATTACAAACCATTTACTTGGACATGCATATAAATCTACATCCTTCCTCTTAAAATGATTAAAGACACATTAAGGTGACACAGGTCTGTTTGTCGAACAGTACCTGATGGGATGGCAGAGAGTGGTTACTATGATCAGCTCTTCTTTGGTTTCTGTAATCTCTAACAATAAATTGGTTTGTTCAATTTCCTTCCAAACGGTCTGAATTGAAATGACTTTTCTTGTTACTACTTTCACTCTCAATTTTGATTTCACATGTGGTGACAGGAGGCGGTTACCCTTCCCGAGCACCCGGATTTTTCCCCTGCCAATGTTTACGTGTTTAACTTTGCCAGTTTTTTAACTTCGTTTTTGTTATTGTGATATAATAATTATGTTTGTGTTTATGTTTACTGATTTACACAGCGCATTTAATCAGTTCTCTATTGCCTCAATTCAAAAATTTTTTATAACATTGATCTCTTTCATTTGTCAGTTGAACACTTTACTCATATCATCATACCCATTGTTCCATCGATCTTTGCAACTCCGATAATGTTAGCAATTCACTTTTTCAATCCGACCTTTGCTGCCCATATCTACTTATTTTAGCTAAAACATAAGTATCTACGGGGTTTGTATTCTTTGTTAAAACATCTCAATATCTTATATCCGCGATTCTCCTTTTTGCTGGTTTTCAATGACCTCGGCTATATTATGTAGTAGTGTTTACCTATTATTCGTGATTATATGGCAGAAGAAGTTTACTAAACCGTATTTGTTATTACTAAAACCCCGTTTATCAAAGATTGCAGCCACATTTTACATAACTTTGCAACTTTTTTCTGGTGTCATTATTTTATTAAGAATTAACCTAATGTACAATTTCAGTCTCTGCTCAAAAACTTGTATTCTTAAAAGAACGTGGCACTGGGCACCTGGTAACAGGCTTAAGGTTGAAAGGTGTCCAATACCACTTTGTTTTATCATTAAAATATGACCAGGCAATTTGTGATGTGATAGTTATTAATAATTCCTTTAAAAGATACAAAGATGGAGTTATTGGACATAGAAATTTTGTCAGTTTGAAGCGAAATTAAAAATTTTACGGAGTGTGCAGACTTTTTAAAATCAGATTTAATGGAGACCGACAATGTATATTAGGTCACTTCAAAATTAAATGATTCAACAAGAATGAATTGCAAAGTTTTGTAAAATGTGGCTACGATCTTTGATAGACGGGTTTTGGTAATAATGAATATGGTTTAGAAAGCTCATGGATCTGATTGAACTTTATCGAATCTCCGGAGATATGTTTTATAAAACCCAATAGCCTTATATAAAACCATAACCAGAAATGCCTTACAATAAGTTTTACCATATTTTAATATTATGTTTCTCTAGAGATGACATTATTTGCAATTATTTGTTATAGTATTAGGTTGTTCGAAAAGATATGTGTATTCTTAATTTTTCACACGTGGCGGGTGTAATTGCTAAACAGGAGGTGCTTAAGGTGCACCCCGCCCAATTTGCTATTTTGGAAGATTTTACTTTTGTGGGGATTGTGATCTTGACAAGGATTGGTATGTTTGTTTTTGATTTTCAAGTTTTAATATGAATATTTCATAATTTCTTTCTTTAATTTAAAAAAAAAATCATTTTGCTTTGACTTTGAATCATTAAAACATAATTGTTGCATGGACACTTGCTTAAAACCTTCACCAAAAGCATACATGGCCTAAAAAGTTTTTTTCACACTTTTGGGGTAGGGGAAATAAATTTATTGGCCTTATTTACAAGCTTTGCTATTTCCGACAGATTTTGGTGTTATTAGACTCTTATGTGTCAAGGAATTACGCCAATAGATAACAGTCGAGATTCAATGCCTAAATAACAAAAATAAAAGAGGCAAAGCTCCTTTTATCTTAAGGCATTTTACATATAAATGAATAAAATAGGCAATTTTATTATATTAGTTAGTCCTATCTGTCCTTAAGCTAAAACATTTCACAAATATTTAAAATCCTCGAAGCTTGTTTTATCATTGTTGCGGGTACTTTTGCTCGAAATCTTCATTAGGAACACAAATCGGCATATATTGCATAAAAATGGATTTTCACATGTTTTTCAATTTTGGGGTAGGGGAAATAAATTTATCCGTTTCATCTATAAACTTCGGTATTTCCAATAGTTTTTTATGTTGTCAGACTCAAATGTACCATGGCAATAGAGAAATATATAAATCTTGAGATTTAATGCCTATATAACAAAATTACAAGAAGTAGAGTACAAGAGATTTAATGAAAACTCATTTTCCAAACTACTGTTACATGAAAAGTGCAAATTTTCATATAGAATCACCAAGCACTCTACATATAATTGTTTTATAAATATGTCGGGAACAGACGGGAGATGTAACAAACAATAATGATTTGTTTTAAACACTTATCGGCAAGCATGGGCCAAAATAATGAATTTTTGACATTTTCGTATTTTTGGGGTAGGGGAAACATAATAATTTGCTACGGTATTAAGGTTCCATATTTCCGAAGTTTTGTAACATTTTTATCTACAGCACTACCAAGGCTTTATAAAAATATATAGTTTGTCATATTTAATGCATAAACAACAGATTTACAAGAATCGAAAGACTGTAGATATGATAAAAACGCAGTTTACAGCATCGATTTTATCGCTTATTTTAAATTTTTGACACAAAATCGGAAAACTGTCAGGATGTTTTGGATTTTAATCTATCATGTGTCCACAATGAAAGATAGAATGAACATTTTTGTGTTGTTTTTGCCACAAAATGCTTCAAAATCTGGAATTTTTATTTTTTACCAAAATTTAACATTTGCAGAGGCTTTTCTTAAAAAACTGTTTCTGATTAAAAAATCGGAAACGATTTGATGCGTAAGAAATGGGTTTTCAGCAACTACGGACATTTTCCTACAAGAATCAACCTTCAAACCGTTTGGCCTCGTTCACCCGGATTTTAGCCATGATCTCTTGGACTATATAGTTACAGAAATAAAAATAAAATTAAAAAATTAAAAATGATAATGCTAGTACTTTGCTAGTTTAGACATTAGATTCTTGAATTGTGAATTGAGAAAAATAGACTTTGCCTACTCAATGGTGAACATTGACAAATACATCAATTTTTTTATTTTTATTTATTTTTTGCATAGATGTCATAGTAAATGGGTAATTTTTACCATGTTTGTAGTTTTCTTTCACAAGGTTGATGTCTACACAAAACTATTTCTTCAGGGAGATCAGATCTTTGAGCTACAGATTGTCATTGGTTGACTAATCTCATTGGCAATTCTGAAAAATATTGATACTTCATTTTTCAGCACCATTTCTTAATATACACCGATTTTCTTTAACAGGACAACAGTTGTAGAAATTTTCCAGTCCAACAGTCTACAAGATCCACATAAGTTTTTACAGAAGGAGTTAGATTCTTGGGATATCTGGAATGTGGAAGAAGATGATAGAAAGGCAGACTTAAGGAAAATGTGTCATCAATGGCTGGATAGGTATGGTTGTGATATTTTGTCATAATATGTATATGCTTTTTCCATAACAAATCTGTGGTATTCAAATGGGTGGTCTAACTGTGTTATAAGTGTTTTATATTTATTAATTGTACAGTAAAACCTTGATTCATTGCCACCATTTAGTTCATTCAAGTTTTGTGGCTATAAGGGAGTTTAGTGATAAGTGCTGGTGTGTGTGTTCTTGGTTGCTCTGGCTATCGCCAAGTACATGTTACCTAGCTGCAATTATATTTCATAATATATACAGTATTACAGACCTGTCAAAATTTGAACACCTAAAAGGCGCCATTGCTGAGTGGCTGAGATATGGGTAGCTAGTGGTCAATAAAGCTGCTGCGAGATTATAAGAATCCATTATGAGTATCCATGTAGGATAGGGAAATCTCACCCGAGGGGTTGAACATTTCAGTCAGAGACGAGGCTTGCCGAGTCTCTGACCAGAAATGTTCAACCCCGAGGGTGAGATTTCCCTATCCTACATGGATCAACTCATAATGGATTATTTTTCTTCCATTTTAGTGCCAATATTTGGCTTCAGGTACAATGAACATAGACATCGACGCCATGTTTGTAAAATCTAACTTTGTAATTCGACCTTTTACTTTAAAATAAATATGACCATTGGATAGATCGTACCGGATTTTGGTTTATACAAAATGTATAAACTACAAAACAAAGTGGTTCATTAAAAAATCCAATATTTATCATTTGAAACGCACTCAAAATTTCTAAATTGTGAAGAATTGGATGTCATTTTCCCGCAAGATGACGTCATGTTCTCCATATGATGACGTCATGTAATTGTCTTTTGATTGTGACGTCACTAAAGGTCACGTGGTCATGTGAGATACGCGTATCTCACATAGGGAAAAACACTATCTTACATGAGCAGATATGGAAGAAAAGTAGCAGTGTTCATAAAGATTAGAAATATACCATACATGCCAAAATGAGCTGTCGATTCGGAGCTAATTCATTTGCTGGGGTTAAACTTTCGACGGGTCTGTACTGTAGTTTTAAAAGTAAAGTTCTTGGATATAAGTAATAAATTTAAAATTGGATTTTATCTTCTATCTAAAGTAAATTTTCAATAAATATATATTTTTGCTACTAATTAAGGTCATTATTTCCTAAGAATCAAATAGGTTAACTTCAGAATTTATCTGGTCAACAATTTCTATGGTGTTTATACACAGATTTACAGACTTATTTCGACATGTACTGTAGCTTGTCAGCCATATATACAATGATATTGTTTGTAGGTGGATGACATCATATAAAATGCATTTAAATGATACTATAGACAAGATGAAGAAAGGACAAAATGTACATGGTAAAATGTCACGAGGACAGATGCAAAGAAGATCTAGTGTACAAAGTAAAAGTATTCTGAAAAGGGTAGGTTTTTTGGTTGTATACAATTTATCTCATCTGAACAAATTGGATTCGAGTGAGTAATTGGTTTTATGCCTCGGTTAAAAAATTTTATATCAAGATGGTCAGTTCAGAGATGGTGGAAGGAACCAAAGTGCCCAAAGACAACGACTGACCTTCGGCAAGTGAACTGACAGACTTTCTCATACAAGGATCTGTCATGATTGGGATTCAAACCTAGGTGGTTGTGAGCTGTTATTGTGCACTTTAGACCCCTCTACCACCGAAGACCCTACCTGTACAAAATGATTGCCAGTATATGCATCCACTAGTAATATGGATTTGATAAGCAGGATATCATTGACTATGGTTTCCAAATTTTTAAGACTGGAATTGAAATACCTTCCGGAGCACCTGGCCTCACTTCCCTGATGGAAGTTCATGTGTCTAACCTAAGTTGTCAGTTTGAAAGTTTTTACTTTGCCTCTTGACTGTGATTCGGACATGTATTAGTATGTTTGTTTTTGATTATATATATACCTTATATATATTCATAAACCTTGTATATGTATAGCAGTGTTGCATCATCATGAACATGTGCAAGCATACAGTGTAACCTATGGCAACCAAACCCTGAATAAAATGAAGGTCATAACTGAACCCAGTAAAATGGAAACCTATTTAATATGAACTTTTGAGTAAACAAAGAAAACCTGTTGTTTAAAGGTTAACGGTAATTAACTACCAGGTATATTAAATTATTTTTGTGATTTTTATGTCAGGATTCAATAGCAGAGGAAGAAGGAGGAGCTGACTTTGTACCAAAAGCCCCGGGAGGACCAAGAAGTATAACTGGTAATTATTCTCTCTCTCTCTCTCTCTCTCTCCATGAAAACAGTAAAAGGTTTATCCAATCTGAGGGGATATTTTGAACTCTATATGGCATCATGCAAATGGATCAGAGATGCCACTTAGCATTGTTGATGACACTTTCTGTGTTCATTCTAGAAGGGACCATGGAGCCATTAATCTCTTATTTTGCCAAATGACCCCATTTTTAAGGCCCAAGTGGGACTTAAATTATTTACCATAACATAATGCAAAAAAAACCAGGTTATGGTATTTTGAAATTGGCCCCTTATGAAATATCCTAGCTTGAATACTGCACTTTAGGCTTCAGACAAATTTTTACTTTCTTGATTTAACTGAATAATTAGTTCTGATAACTGTTAATCCCACACTCACACGTATACAAATACATCAAATCTGTAAAAATCTCAACAATGCACCATATTTCTACATTATATTTTAGTGACATTTGACAAGCCACCAGATTCTGCGTTGGTAGAGAGTGCCACGTATATTGATGCCATTAATTACTTCTGTGATATGATGATGAGTAAAGAGATGGATGCATCAAGACGGGGTACCAAGAAATTGGCAGGAGTTAAAGAAGGTCAAGAAAATGTGGTTCAGGCCAAGAATACTGTGCTTGTATTACCCAAATTACCTCAGTAAGTATTTTGTTTGCCAAAAAATTGATACATTTTTAATAGAGTTTGTATGGAAATGACATACATCATGTAGAGAGAAATATCTCCATTTCCCAACTGCAAGAGGGACGAAAACTAACCATGCTAACTTTAGTATGCAACAAGTTTGATCAAAATCATTAAAATCATTAAATGGAAGATATGGAGCAGACACGATATTGGGAAGAACTGATAGAAAGGTTGATTCATATATACCCCCTAAACTTTGTTTGCAGTGGGTATGATAAAGTCTTAATATGAAGCCAAGTACATGATGGAAGCTTATTGCAGGCACATAGTATAGTACCTTTGGTGTCAACGTTTTATCAAGTTTTAAAGCCTGAGTCTTAACTTTTCACTATACATTTTGTCATCAACTCTCTATTTCTGTTATTTTCAGTAAACCTGCTCTTGTAAGATTAGGAGAAACACATACAAGTACCTGTCGACCACACAGAGAAACTAACCTACATATTGGTTTGTATAAGAAACTCTTTTTACAGTGAAGTTATGACATCATTTCTCAAAAAACCATTGATGATTTGAAGCCATTATTTTATTCGTTAACGATTAGATTAGAATTTGAAAACTCAAATCTAGATTTTAGACTTTTGCAAAGTCATGGTGGAGAGATTGCAAAAAGATAAATACGAGTTTATTGACTGTATTTACTGAAGTTGAAAATTCAAATAGAAGAAAATTATAGTCAATCCTGTCTCTAAAGGCCACCCAAAGTAACCTGTAAAAGTGTGGCTGGCACATTGGCCAGTAAGCCACATGTAGATGTTAAACTCTGACAATCATCATCACCAGTAAAAGTGGTCTTTATAGGCAGATAGATGACCCTTATATTCTGATACAATTTTCATATAACATGAATAAAGAGCAATTGGGATAATATATTGCTGCCCTTAAAAAGCAGGTGACCCTTATATAGAGGTGGCCTTTAAGGTAGGTTTGTCTGTATTGCTAGTGGCAAAGTGATTAAGTGGATTGATAATGAGGTTTAACTGTATGATTTTATTGTGGGAATACTGAATTAGTATGTTAATGTACTCTTTTTTTCCCTTGTTTCAGACTACCGTATGCCAGCTTTAACATACAGAGGAAAACAACCCGAGCCAGGACAACTCTCAGGATTTACTCCTAGTATTAACTTACCCATGAAGCCAGTGTATCTGAACCCATTCCCATCAGTTGTAGATCAGTATGATACCAGATTCCAGGAACCTATCTTAATAACTCTAAAATCTGCTCAGAAATATTTTATACATAATCAGTCTTTTATACCTCAGGAACCACCTGTGGCACCAGCTCACTGATGATAATAATACTTGTACATTTAGTGGTAGTCTGGAAAAACTGAAGGATGTACATTCCATGGATCATCCATGGTATTTTGGCAGAGTAAACAGCTACTTTTTAATAGGGTAATTTGGTCATGCATGTTGTATGAATTTTTCATGACCTGAAATCTGAAAATGTGTTATACAGTGTATAAATCATTCATGGTCTACAATCTGGAGAGGATTGTATGGCTTTGGTTGATTTCATGTTCCGTTTTTTTACCCTATTAACATGCATTGTTATTTATAAACACTGCCAAAATGCCGTAGATGACGCATAGTGGATGTTTTGGTTTGGATTCCAAGACAAAATGAACAGTCTCATTAAAGCTAACATCTGCAAAAGAACTCTAAATGCAGATAGTTGATAATGTAAATGTATTAAAAAATGTGATGTAAAATTCACAGGTCAACAATACATACATTACTATAGATGCTGACACAAATTTGTGATTTCTTGCACACCACAAAGATGTAATTGTGTTTTATATTAATTTATAAAATCTGTGATATGTTTATTTGTATGAACTATAATATTTATACAATTTTCAGAGGACACAGATTTGAATTTTATGCAAAATAGATGATAAATTTTGTAGTGTGTGTGTGTGTGTGTGTGTGTGCATGTTACAGAGAGCGAGAGAGTGTGTGTATGTATGTGTGTGATAGATTATACTTTTAGAAAATGTAAACCATGGTAAACTGTGATAGTATACTTTTGATTTTGAAATATTTTCAAAATGTAAGAAAATAAGTATTTATATAAATGTATATATTAATTCATCATTATTTTTATTATTATTTTTAGAGTTATATTTATACATGTAAATATTGTTAATAATTATGTTGTTACATTTGTTATTGTCAGTATATTGTATAAAATACTTGTATATTTTTTGTATATGTATGATTTAACTTGTACAAAGTAATTAAGTGAAGGAAGACATATTGTATTTTTTCCATAGTTGTAATTTAATACAAAATGTAAAAGAACTAGAGAAAACAAAGTTGTGAAACATTTTTTAAATTATTTTTAATCAAAGGTTTTTATGTGATAAGTTGTTACGAAAATGATTAAAATATCAATTTAACCTGGTAATAATAATTACCGTCAAAATTTGTAATAACAAAGACAGATAAATTGTTCAATTACATACATTTAATAATCTACCTCCACCACTGATTATGTTGAGTGTCTATTAATTTAGAAAAACCCAGAAATCAGTACTTTGCCAAAAATTCCCACCCATAAATATCATTTTTAGCAGAACACAGCCAAATTAGTACTGTTACTAATAAAGGTGTTTTTAATTCAATGTGTTACAAATATACTAAAGCATTCTACAAGTTGGCCATAAACGGTATTGTTAATACTGCTGAAAAAAAGTTTTGAATTTTATTCTACATGTATTTTAAGAAACTGCTGAAATTGTAGTATCTGTGATATTTTTTTTTTACAAATGTATTCAATGTTTTAAGTGTAAGATAGTTATGGTGCCTTATTTACATTATAATTAGTGGCAAGATTTTACTTTGTGATTTGGATCACACCACAAGATTTGTGACTCACATGCATTGAGTCCTGTAGTATCTATATCCTCTAAATGAGCCTCAGTTTTTGGGTGTCCATTTTTTAGATCAACTTGTAAAATAAACATAACTGGGAGAAAAACATACCAATCCTAATGCAAGTTTCTCAATTCACTTGCTAAAGATTGGTGGTTTTACTCTGGGCACTCCAGTTTCCTCCACCACCAAAGTTATATACATTTCCATATATATCTATTGCACCGGTATGTAACTATGATCATAGATATCTTAGGTTCTTTCTTGTTTTTTACTCGGCACAGTTTGTGCTACATGTTTCCTTCATCAGTTGTTTTGTTTATATAAATATGAAAACTGATTTAATTAAGAGAATATCTGTCACATGAGTTTGTAAGACTTCACTTTATACTAAATGTGAGATGCAATAAATACATTTCATGTGGAGTGAAAAATTAGTCTTTGTTTTATATATAGAGTTCAAAAATTGTACTATAGGCATATAGTTTCATATTAAAGTTGGCATTTTGTTTATATTGGTAAAACTTCTTTCAAAGTGGTCTTACAGCCACAGAGTCCCACACTTAGTTCAAATCCCACTTGGGCAGATCCTAGTGTGACAATGTTTGTCAGTTCACTTGCTAAAGGTTGGTGGTGTTACTTGGGCTATTTTGGTTTCCTCTACCAAACCAAAACTGACAGACTCAACATATCAGTAAGTGAAAGAATCTTGACTAGAATGTAAAACACAAATACTCCATTCCACATCAACTATCAATATTTTGCATTGTTAACCAGCTTCAAACACTTTCACATTGGTGTGTTCTAATACAAAGATTATGTTCACTTGCACAAAACTAACACACCAAAAGGTGTTAATATTACTCATCAAGATTAATAGAGAAATTTGTCTTGTCATCAATGGTTAGAGAAATTGGTCTTGTCATCAATGGTTAGGAATCTCTGGTTTTTAAAAAGAGAGATGTTGGGATCCTCAAAAAAGTATTTACCGGTAAACCACATTAGTCATCCGGTCAATAGCAATATTAAGAAAAGCAACAAGTCTTTAGATTTCTAAAAACAATACTTTATTGCCATTTGGCAATTATTTAAAAATGTTATAACATAGATCTTTAGCCATAGGTAATTTTGAATATCACAAGGCAGTCTTCAGTACCTACATGTATGTATGGAAGATAAATTAATGTTGTATATACATGTATACCATATCTGTCATCTTAGCCATTTTAATAACTAAGGAAAAGCCAGCATATTTGTGTAATCTTAAACACAAGCTTGTCAGTGAACTGACTTACCGATATAACCATCTGTGGTGACAAGGCTGAAATAAATGATGTCACCGCATGTACCAGTACACGGATATGTGCTTGCATGTCAAACAAATCAAATGACATTTGTTAGTCACTTTCATATTTGCAGCTCTGCTTTGTGCCATTGATATTATCATTGATGGGCAATTCTGTCAATTTATTCTGACACTTAATATTCTTTTGTTTCAGTGTTTCCACTTCGCCAATGTCAAAATTATCTGTTGTCACTACTGGTATGGATCTACGTGTCACATCAGTTATCACAGGTGACATATGGTATCTATTTGTAGTTGCTGGTGACACATCACATCTCTTTGCTCTCTGCCTGTCACTGCTGACATCAAATCTGTTTCTGTGCTAATGCCATGCTTCTGACAACATGTACTTGTTCATTGTCAATAGTGACATCACACTTGTTCATTGTCAATAGTGACATCACACTTGTTCAATGTCAATAGTGACATCACACTTGTTCATTGTCAATAGTGACATCACACTTGTTCATTGTCAATAGTGACATCACACTTGATCATTGTCAATAGTGACATCACACTTGTTCATTGTCAATTATGATATCAAACTTGTTCATTGTCTCTACTGACATCACTGTCAATAGTGACATCACACTTGTTCATTGTCAATAGTGACATCACACTTGATCATTGTCAATAGTGACATCACACTTGTTCATTGTCAATAGTGACATCACACTTGGTCATTGTCAATAGTGACATCACACTTGTTCATTGTCAATTATGATATCAAACTTGTTCATTGTCTCTACTGACATCACTGTCAATAGTGACATCACACTTGTTCATTGTCAATAGTGACATCACACTTGATCATTGTCAATAGTGACATCACACTTGTTCATTGTCAATTATGATATCAAACTTGTTCATTGTCACTGCTGACATCATTGTCACTAGTGATATCATGCCTATGCAATGTCATAACCAACATCATACTTGTCTGCAGCCATTGTTGACATTTCTAGCAGTTGGTTACTTCTGTTTCCTCTCCTTTGTATGGTGTCTAGTAGTTGTCACTAGAGACACATCATGTCTCTTTGTTGTCTGCCTGTCACAGCTAACATCAAATCTGTTTGTTGTAAGTGCTAATGCCATGCTTCTTTGCAGCCATTGTGGACATTTCAAGCAGTTTTACTCCTGTTTTCTCTCATTTGTTGCATTTTCTAACTTGATATTTCCTCTGTGAATTAACATCAAACCAATCAGAATTAGGAAGGATCCAGCCAGCCACCTTACTGACAATGCTTCATTGAAAAGTAAAAATCCAAACAGTGCCTGAAAAATTCCAAAATAAAAAATTGCATGTATACACATTTAAAAATATACCTCTATTTCTTTTAAATTACATCAACTAACAAACAAGATGTGATTGATGACATTATGTTTAAGGTAAAGTATGTTATGATCAAAGGTCAATGTAAGGGTCATTAGGTTAAAGGCTTGGTACACATGAAACTTTCTCACCTAGAGAAACAATTGTATCAGTAAATAATTCCTGGCTTCAAATGCCAGTAGTGGAACCCATTTAAACTGATTTGCCAACAGTATTAATGATTTATCCTAACAAATCAATTTAGACAGGTTTTCATTTTACTCTAAGTACAGATTTCATGAGGATGCACTGTAATGAGAGAGAAAATAAAAACCAATCTGAACAGATATTCTATCGTCTAATTTCCCACTGAGAAAATACACAGTAAAACCTTTGCCAACTTAGTTATCACCACACCATTTTAAAGTCCCAAAATCCATTTTCTTTTGTTATTCTATATAAGCCTCTCAAATTTATTGACAACCCCTTTATTATGCTAAATTTTAGCTAAACAAATAGCAATGGTGAATTCTAGGTTTTACTGTGGTTGCTAAGACTATCAAGCATTGTAAAGTACATAACAAAAACTTACAGAACATAAGAAATTAGATGCTGTATTAGTAACTGTAGCTTCTACTGATGATGTACAAAACTGTAAAGACTTGGTAAATAATGTCCACATAACAGCATTACATACAAATATCAGGGCAAAAAACAGTACTCTGATGTACAGGGTGGTCTGAAAGTAAAAAAAAAATAAAACAGAAACATTTAAAACTACTCTGATGTACAGGGTGGTCTGAAAGTTAAAAAATAAATAAAACAAAAACATTTGAAAAACAGTACTCTGGTGTATAGGGTGGTCTGAAAGTAACAAAAACAAGTGTTATAACAAAAAGGGGTGCCATTTCAAAAGTGTTTTCCAGTCAAATCCCAGCTGGAAAACCTTTGTTTTCCAATCCATATGCCTAATCGAAATAAGAATAGTCAATGGGGAATCTACTCCACTCTGAATGTTCCTGTGAATTTTCTTAAAGATCTGTTGAAATAGGTTTTTGAGAAAATTGGCAAACAAAATGGTGTAAACACACATAATAAAACATAAGAAACAACCATGTTGTAATTCATGTAAAGGATTGTTCTCAAGTATAATTTAAGAATAAATCAGCTATTGGTCCACTCAACTAGGAAGTTGATTTATTTAAAACTTTTGCAAAGTTTTTTTTATTTATTTTTTTTACTGCTCTCCTGCCTAATGGTTGACAAGGTAATAATGAATCATTTTCAATTGCAATCAGCATATACATAAGTTATATGTTCCATTTCAATGAAGTTCTGAAATGTATGAAGCACCCAATCTGTATTTTACACATTTATACATTGCTGGAAATATTTCAATAACATAAAAATAATCATCATAAAACAGTGTTTCCTTAAACTTACAATGAACAAAGCTGATAAAAGGTTACGGTAACTACCTGATCACACAAAAGTGGTGATTCTATTAAATTCTGACACTTGGTGTGTATCACATCAGCACTCATAGCTAACTTGGCACAAACGGAGCCTGATGCTGCCATTGATCCAGCCATTACTGCTAAACTCAAACCATGACCTCTCTGTAAACTAACCATATTTGAATACTTCAAGTATTTGTTTCTGGTTTGACTAACAAACTAAAAATGAAACAAAGATAATGCAATTAACACCAAATAACGTTCTGCACAAACTTTAAGAGGTATTGGTCATGTGGTACAGCAGCAAATCCCATTAACACCAACTACCAATCTTTAATCAACAAACCAGAAAGAAATAAAGCTTCAGTAAAACAATTTTTCTAAGAGAAAAGATTAAATTTGTGTCATTCTGCCACCTAAATTTGTGTCAGATCAGTGTTATGTAACAAGTGGATGATGACTGAGGGGTCAGACTACAGCTCAAACCTGTGAACACCCACACTACAGTTGAGTGCTCCATCACCTAAGCCACCAAGATAGCTACATTATTCCTGCATTATTTTTCAATTTCCTACAGTCCAAGTTGGAAATCTCATAAAAATTTCCTTGGCTGAACTTAATTTCACAGCAATTACCAGGCCAATATTTTGGGGTTCATTAAACTGCAACAAATAGAAGGTAAATCTGGACTAGCCAATTTATTTCTGTCCCCTACCCTTCATAATATGCAACAGTCTATTTACAAAGAAGAAATATGTGTCATTTCTATATATTAAGATGTAACAGTCTATTTACAAAGAAGAAATATGTGTCATTTCTATATATTAAGATGTAACAGTCTATTTACAAAGAAGAAATATGTGTCATTTCTATATATTAAGATGTAAAAGTCTATTTACAAAGAAGAAATGTGTGTCATTTCTATATATTAAGATGTAACAGTCTATTTACAAAGAAGAAATATGTGTCATTTCTATATATTAAGATGTAACAGTCTATTTACAAAGAAGAAATATGTGTCATTTCTATATATTAAGATGTAACAGTCTATTTACAAAGAAGAAATATGTGTCATTTCTATATATTAAGATGTAAAAGTCTATTTACAAAGAAGAAATGTGTGTCATTTCTATATATTAAGATGTAACAGTCTATTTACAAAGAAGAAATATGTGTCATTTCTATATATTAAGATGTAACAGTCTATTTACAAAGAAGAAATATGTGTCATTTCTATATATTAAGATGTAACAGTCTATTTACAAAGAAGAAATATGTGTCATTTCTATATATTAAGATGTAAAAGTCTATTTACAAAGAAGAAATGTGTGTCATTTCTATATATTAAGATGTAACAGTCTATTTACAAAGAAGAAATATGTGTCATTTCTATATATTAAGATGTAACAGTCTATTTACAAAGAAGAAATATGTGTCATTTCTATATATTAAGATGTAAAAGTCTATTTACAAAGAAGAAATGTGTGTCATTTCTATATATTAAGATGTAACAGTCTATTTACAAAGAAGAAATATGTGTCATTTCTATATATTAAGATGTAACAGTCTATTTACAAAGAAGAAATATGTGTCATTTCTATATATTAAGATGTAACAGTCTATTAACAAAGAAGAAATATGTGTCATTTCTATATATTAAGATGTAACAGTCTACTTACAAAGAAGAAATATGTGTCATTTCTATATATTAAGATGTAACAGTCTATTTACAAAGAAGAAATATGGGTCATTTCTATATATTAAGATGTAACAGTCTATTTACAAAGAAGAAATATGTGTCATTTCTATATATTAAGATGTAACAGTCTATTTACAAAGAAGAAATATGTGTCATTTCTATATATCTTCAAAATCTGGGTTCTAAATACATGCGTCAAAATTACAATTTTACAAATTCACCTTGCAGAAACGTTCAGATGGATTAAACTTTCATGTATCATGGGCGCAGACATATTGAAGCTCCGCACTGAATATTGATTTTTTATTGACCTTTTTAAATGAAATATTAATCAAATTGAATTAACATAACTAAACTTATTTCTAATATAATTGTTTTGACCCTCTGAGTAAAGTAAATAATTTAAATAATGCCAGTACAATAAGCGGAAAATAATTAAATACGCAGCAAGCCGGCTGCGAAAATGGCGGAAATAGTCGTCAGCATGCAGGCTTACTGTAAAATTTTGCTTCATGCTGCCAAGTATCCGCATTGTGCCGTAAACGGAGTTCTCTTAGCGGAGGATTCAAAGCATAAGGACCACAAAACTCTAAGATTTGTTGATTGTATTCCCTTGTTTCATTTAACGTTAGGTTTATCCCCCATGCTGGAAGCTGCCCTGTTGCAGGTGTGTTTCAGAACCATGTGATTATGTGTATCATAAATTAATTTTATATTTATCCCCGTTATAAGACAATTTAACCATTTACATAATATTTAATTGAATTTCTGTGAAATTTTGGACATCCATTGGCCTTCAAAATTTGTTTCATAAAAAATTATAGAATGGTAGTGTAACAGGAATGAGGGTACACTTGGAAAAAAAGCACTTCCTCACCAAGTTGGCCCGGCTAAGGAAATCTGCCCTTCCCAGGTGTAAAGTGACCATTCTACCACAAGGCTAAAAGATCTGCACTGGTCGTTAATCATGTATTATAACCATTACATATAATAAACAAAACCACAACCAGCTTGACCCTGCTACAGTGGGACTAGGAACATTGGGGTGGGGTGTTTACCTATATCCTCATGTTGCCAAAGTTTTTGATACTAATAGTTCCTTGCAATATTTAATAGTCTGTCTTTCGTTTGCAAGAAATTGTAAATATTTTAATCTCATCTTAAATTTCCTGTTGCTTCATTTTCAAAAGAGGATATGTTCTTCTTGGTTCAAAAAGTTTCAAATGATGATCAGGTAAATGGGTCAAAATCCATTTGCAGTTTACATCTGTCTCTACAGTTGAAAAGAAGCAATGTTTGGAAATATATTTCGCTTATTTTAAAAATAGAATTTTTGTAGTTTGTACAGGCCCTGTAGGGATTCCAATAACTTATGAATTTGTTGGGTAATTTATTGCCTTAAAAGTAGTTGGCAGTTTCTTTGCACCAAAAAGAATGCAAGACGTTTTGATTCTAAGTTTAACCTTCTGGAATACAAAGTAGCCAACATAAAAAAGTTAAAAACTGGTTAACAGTTTCTATTAAACATGATCTATATTGTTGTTATCTTGTTGGCATGTTACCGTCATTGATTTGGTATTTTGAATTATCACTAGGACACTCACTATTATTAACAAATTATGCATTTTAATGTTATATCTATTTCTGTATTTCAGATTGAAGCATATTGTAAAAGTATGGGCTACATCATAGCTGGATATTACCAAGCTAATGAACATCTATCAAATGTGGAGTAAGTATCAGTATAAAAAGTTATAACTGAAACAAGACAACATTCAAAAGTCTCCCCAAACGAATCCCAACTGGAAAATCCCTGATTTCTCAAACATGTACATGCTCAAAATATGAATATCATATCATATTTTGAGCATGCACATGTTATTTTTTATATCCAATGACACATATACTGCTTCTAAAATTTGAAATAAAAATGTAGTAGGTAGAAATAAGTGAGGTGCCAAATTGTCCAAGCACAAAATCAAAGTTTTTAAGCAAAACTTATTGACTGTATTGCTCTGAATATAGCTTGAGTTATAAAAATTGCATTAAATATCAATGACATTTACAACATTAGTGTAACATATGGCAGTTGCATTATAAATGCTACATGTTGGTGATTGTGTACTTTTAACAGCTCAACTAGATAATTTCTACTAAAGTGCAGAAAACAAGTTCAAAACAGGTATTTTGGTAAAATATCTTTTTTCTTATCCATGTCATAAATTAATACAATATATCAGTATTTTTCAAATTTTTTGCCGCACCAGACTATATATGTTCAAAAATTTTGAAAACAAAAGGAAAAAAGTTGTTTAAGAAACTATCATTAAAATTTTGCTCTTGTTTACAATGCTTTGTGGTGGGAAGGTAGATAAAGTTTAAAACAGCCAACAGGACAGGTAATAGGTCATATGCAAATAGGAAACAGGCCATAATGTATTTCATATGCAAATTAGCTTTCTTTCTCAGGTGTGTTTATATATATAAGGTAATCTATAGGTCATGGGCCCAATATTTGTGTACAATATTAAACACTACTATTTATAGCAAAATGCGTAATAAAGTTTAGAGTTGTATTTAATCGTATGAATAGAAAAGGAGTTTTTTATGTATCCACATAGAATAATAAGTGTTTCTAAACATGCTTTAAATGTAAGTCTTCATGTGGTCATGTATTTATAAAGGTCATGAACCCAATCTTAATCTGCATAATGGGTCAGGTAATATTCAATAATGTAAACTTCCACCCTCTACACAAATCTCCAATGATACATTTGGAATTGGTAATGATTACTTAAACAACTTTTTTGTTTTTCCAACAAAAATTCTGAAATTACAACACTTGATGCAGCAAAAAATTTCATGAAAAATGGTATATTGGGTTTTAATATTTAATTTGAAATCAAAAAGATATTTTACAAAAATACCTGTTTTGAACTTGTTTTCTGCACTTTAACATAATTATGTTTTCATATTTTGTCAGAAATTGATTATTAGAAAAAATGTATGTATACATTGGCCTAAATTCTAGAAAAAAGCACTTGTATAAAGAAAATTGATAAAAATTCTGGCAATCCAAATCTTCAAATGCCAGGAATTTTTTACTTGTAAATTAAAAGTGTTTTTGTAACTAAATTTAAAAAAAAAGGTTTTAAATATTACAATATTGAGAACTGCATAAAAATTGATGACAGAATAAACAAAGTTGTAGCAGTTTGAAATCCACAAATTTTACCTTCTCCCTGTTGCTACAAGTGAAACTACCCATTTTGATAATTACCTACAGTATGTATGACATCATAACAATAACAGATATAGTATCTAACATCGGCAACAGTAGTAAAGTGATGTTGTAGTGATATGTGAAATGATGAATGGAAAAGAAAGTTCCGTAATGACACTTGTACTACTGTAGTATGTATCGGTATATATGTTAGACTGTTCTTCATTATATAGGAATGAAATCATGATTTTTATGAAAATTTGGCTAAAGTCATATTAAAGTATGAGGAATAACATACATGTGTGTCAAAACTAAAAATCATTACAGGTACTCTCATGATTCATCTTCTATAGACATTGTATCATATGTAAAATGTCCCGGCTTGTATTCTTATAAAACATTATTTATTTATTTATTTCAGTCTGAATAATATAGCAAAAATTATAGGAAAAAAGATACATGATAATTTTCCAGAAGCTTGTATATTTATGGTAAGTTGATAAAGTGTGTTAAAAGCCTAAAGTATCAACAGGCTAGTGCCTTTCTTTTGTTGAAAATGGTTGATAGTCTCCTTAACAGTATAGGACATGGTTAACGCCAACATTTAACAGAAGCTAGGATTTATTTTATAAGATAGTGATATTTACACTAAAGTCTGTCAAAGATTGACTAGATTTTTGTCAGTTACTAGATTTGTTTTATTCATAAGTGATTTAACTACATGTATAACAAATATGAATATTCTGCATGTGTCCTACCTTTGTGACTTTGAGAATATACTGATCGAGTGTTTACAGTATCCAATAATCTAGAAAATGAATAAAAATTAAAAACAGGGAATTTCAAACTTGAAACAAGAAGGGAATCATCCCTAGAGTATGTTTGACAAAATATTACAACCAATTACCAGATAGACATATTTTTACTTGTGTATGCCTTTAGGATGTAACTAACATTCATTGCCTTAAATACTGAATAATTGAACAGGGAAGATCCAATGTGGGCAATTACATTCATTTAATTTTGGTTAAATTTACACAGTTATTGTTACAGATTTTTATTTAAACAGTTAAAATGAGAAACAAGTCAAAGTTGTACCACATGGGTTTTAAAAAATTAGTTGAAACCCATATTTTTGTAATAGATGCTTGTGTTAAAGCAACATGGCATAAAAAGGAGAGAAAAAATTTAGTGACGCTCACCTGTTGCTATCAAGATATGCTCAGGTGCTTATTATGGTACCATCTGAAATACAGTGCAAAGCCGCAATACAACATTGTTTTCTTATATCACAGGATCAATATCCATATTCAAATTTTGACTGCATGCATTTTGTTTATACATGTAAGTAAAGTTTTTCACCTTATATGTAATGTCTGTTTAATTCTTCCACAGGTTGATAACCAGAGAGTGTCAGCAGAATCAGTATCAGAAGTATATA
The DNA here is from genome assembly GCA_021292105.1 of Anadara kagoshimensis. Taxonomy (NCBI): domain Eukaryota; kingdom Metazoa; phylum Mollusca; class Bivalvia; order Arcoida; family Arcidae; genus Anadara; species Anadara kagoshimensis. The sequence goes on from CM037875.1 coordinate 45,183,591, forward strand.
GAATTTACACTTTTAAAGATACATCATGGAAAGAACTAGATAAAAGGTATAAAAATCTTTTGTCGGTTTCTATATTTTGTTATGAATTTCAGTTTCAATTTGATCAATTCGTACTGTTTGAGGAACATCCAGTTGTATACAAAGAAAAGTTTAAAGATTGATATATCTACAAACCCAAAACCAGTTTGTACCAAATTAAAATATTTTATAACTTTGAATGAAATTTTTAATAATTAAGCTTTATTTATTTGAGAATAAAAAACATACTTTAAGTGATAAAATTAGGTTGAAAAGTGGCCAAAGTTGTATTTAATTGAAACCTTGATTGCTACCATTTGTTCAGTCAGATGTTAAGAGTTTAGTGATCAATTGAGGAAGTAAATAAAAGAAAAAAAATCGGGACTTCCAAATAATGTGGCAATAAGCAAGGTGGGGAAGTTATTGCAGGACTTTGTAACAAAATTTTACTGTATTTTTAGCTCACCTGACCGAAGGTCATGTGAGCTTATGGCATAGCGCAGCGTGTGTATGTGCGTGTGTGCGTGTGTGCGTGTGTGCGTGTGTGCGTGTGTGCGTCGTTAACACCTATTTTCGACTTCTCCTCTGAAACTACTGGACAGTTTTTAATGAAACTTTGTCAGAAGTATATATGGGCCGGTGCAATTCAGATTTGTTCGTGGCGTTGCCATGGCTACCATAACTAGGTCAAGGTGACCTAGGGGTGCAAAAATCTTAAAAAATCTTCTTCTCCGAAAGTACTGATTGGAGAAAAAATCTGATGTGATATTTGGCTTCTCTAGGGTCTTAAGCCTATAGTTTGTTCATTTTGTGAAATTCGGATAAAAAATAGGTTACGCGTTTTTGCGTTTAATTTTGAAAAAATCGTAAAATAGCTTCAAATTGTTATAACTTGACTATTTGACCAGATAATGACATGGGGTTTTCAGTTTTGACATCTTCTTGTTAGTATCTTCAAATTGAGGTCAAGGTCAATTGTGAAGGTCGTGACCTAATTTTTTTACCTCTGATTATAATTATTATCTCGAAAACTATAAACTTTTTGTATAGGCATGTATATTAGAATGTTGTAGGTATTGATACAACGATCATTTTGATGTATAGAAAAAGGTCATGGGTTCAAAGGTCAAGGTCACAGATGTGAAACAATACCGAAATGGTTAATTATCTTGAAAACTATAAACTTTTTGTATAGGCATGTATATTAGAATGTTGTAGGTATTGATACAACGATCATTTTGATGTTTAGAAAAAGGTCATGGGTTTAAAGGTCAAGGTCACAGATGCGAAACAATACCCAAATGGTTAATTATCTCGAAAACTATAAACATTTTGTATAGGCATGTATATTAGAATGTTGTAGGTATTGATACAACGATCATTTTGATGTATAGAAAAAGGTCATGGGTTCAAAGGTCAAGGTCACAGATGCGAAACAATACCAAAATGGTTAATTATCTCGAAAACTATAAACTTTTTGTATAGGCATGTATATTAGAATGTTGTAGGTATTGATACAACGATCATTTTGATGTATAGAAAAAGGTCATGGGTTCAAAGGTCAAGGTCACAGATGCGAAACAATACAGAAATGGTTAATTATCTCGAAAACTATTAACATTTTGTATAGGCATGTATATTAGAATGTTGTAGGTATTGATACAATGATCATTTTGATGTATAGAAAAAGGTCATGGGTTCAAAGGTCAAGGTCACAGATGTGAAACAATACCAAAATGGTTAATTATCTCGAAAACTATAATTTTTCTGTATAGGCATGTATATTAGAATGTTGTAGGTATTGATACAACAATGATTTTGATGTATAGAAAAAGGTCATAGGTTCAAAGGTCAAGGTCACATATGCGAAACAATACTGAAATGGTTAATTATCTCGAAAACTATAAACTTTTTGTATAGGCATGTATATTAGAATGTTGTAAGTATTGATACAACGATCATTTTGATGTATAGAAAAAGGTCATGGGTTCAAAGGTCAAGGTCACAGATGCAAAACAATACCCAAATGGTTAATTATCTCAAAAACTATAAACTTTTTGTATAGGCATGTATATTAGAATGTTGTAAGTATTGATACAATGATCATATTGATGTATAGAAAAAGGTCATGGGTTCAAAGGTCAAGGTCACAGATGCGAAACAATACCGTAATGGTTAATTATCTCGAAAACTATAAACTTTTTGTATATGCATGTATATTAGAATGTTGTAGATATTGATACAACAATCATTTTGATGTATAGAAAAAGGTTATGGGTTTAAAGGTCAAGGTCACATATGCGAAACAATACCGAATTGGTTAATTATCTCGAAAACTATAAACTTTTTGTATAGGCATGTATATTAGAATGTTGTAGGTATTGATACAACGATCATATTGATGTATAGAAAAAGGTCATGAGTTCAAAGGTCAAGGTCACAGATGTGAAACAATACTGAAATGGTTAACTATCTTGAAAACTATTAACTTTTTGTATAGGCATTTATATTAGAATGTTGTAGGTATTGATACAACAGTTATCATGATTTAAAGAAAAAAGTCATTGGGGTTTAGTATTTATGTTTTCTTTAAATCTATCAGCTAGCCATTAGTTGTCAGGTGAGCGTATCAGGCCCATGGGCCTCTTGTTTCTCTTTATTATAGACAAACTGTTACAGAAGAAACATTAGAAGCCGCCAGATCATTGTTAACTTCGGGAGATTACCGACATATTATAGACTTTGATAATCATTTTGATGATTTAGCACAGGACTGGCGAAATCTATCATTAAATGATGTTATAAATAGATGTACATAACACTTAGATATTGTTTATTAAATTATTGTTATTTAACCAAGTACGCAAGATAGTCAAATGATTTGCAACAGGCAAGTCATGTTGCTCTGGATTCTGTGGCATTATTCTCCACATGGTGCTCAGGAACAATCATTTTTCAGTGTTCACGTATCAGTGATAAACATGATATAATGTACACAGTACTGGTATACTGAAATATAATATGAAATACACAGTACTGGAATACTGTGTGCCTCTCTGTGTGTGGCATTATTACATTCACCTATTGTTGTGTGATTAGAAATTGGTCTATACGATTCAGGAGGTCGTTTCTATGTCTACAGGCGAAATGAAGAAATTAATTATGTTATGTACTTTGTTTCATATGAAGTTAGTAATTTTCCATTTTATATATAGATCATGTAACACGTAGACCTGTGTATTGGGTCTGACTAAATCGTAAATCTTGCATTTTGATTCGATATTTGTAAGTATACTCCTCTAATAATGTATTAACACATGAAACAATATTTCACAGTGTGGTGAATTTTGCAGCTTGACCTTTTACCCAGAAAAAAACGTGAAAGTTGCTTTCATAAAGCAGGTTGACCTGGGACCTTACATCCTGGTTGACCTTGGAGGCTTGAACCTTTCGTGCAGGTTGACATTGGAGGCTTGGACCTTGCATGCAGGTTGACCTTGGAGGCTTGGACCTTGCATGGAGGTTGACATTGGAGGCTTGGACTATGCACACAGGTTCATATGAAATGTAATGAAATGTAGTCATATGTTTTTTTGTATGAAATTTAAAAGTGAGTAATCATGTAACTTGCACATCCAAGATTTTTTAGGGGATTTTTTTTGATGTTTAGATATTATAATCAGTAGCACATTTCTTAATGATTTGACCTTACTTCTTTGTTTGTACTTTATTTTGCTTTTATATGCAAACCTGTAAAAAATTTTCCTGAACATTTCCTTTTCTTTTACATTCATACCTATTCATTCATCAATACACATCTCTGTTGTACCTCAAACTATCCTTTGACAGATTTTTTCTTTCTTTTGAATACTAAATGTTGTGGTCGAAATAATAGTCGCAGAGAATTTTGAAATTATCAAAACAAAGACTGGTGGAAAATTTTGAGTTATTTTGAACTCTGCAAAATCTACCCTGTCATAGTCTATTTGAATATGTTTATGTCCAAGAGTATGAGTATCTCTACCATGTATACACAGATTTATTGTTTATCATATATAGTTTCTCGAGCTGGAATATAAGTATCCATTATGAGTATCTATGTAGGATAGGGAAATCTTACCCAAGGGATTGAATATTTCAGTTAGAGACGAGGCATGTGAGATTTCCCTATCCTACATTGATAAACTCAAAATGGATCATTTTTCTTCTATTTCAATGTCAAATTTTGGATACAAATGTGGTTTGCATAGACAAAAATCTAACTTTGCTATTCAGTGTTATACATCAAAATAAAACATGTATGACCATTGGAAATAATGTATCTAATTTTGGTTTATACAAAATGTATAAACTAGAAAACAAAGTTTATTATTCTAAAATCCCAGCAATAAGATTTGAAAAGCATTGAAAATTTCTGAATTTTGGGATCTTGAATGTCATTTTCCCGTAAAATAATGTCATGTTCCTTACAGGGTGATGTTATGTGATTGTCTTTGATTATAATGTCGCTAAAGGTCTTGTGTGATGCGCTTATCTCACAAAGCAAAAAACCTATCTTACATGAGCAGGTATAGAAGAATATATTATGTCAGATGTTTGAATCCCTAGTAGTTAATATTTTTATTAGATTATGTTAACAAGTGTGTATTTAGAGTTCATTGGTGTGTAATAGAGTTCATTTGTAAAATTATTACCTCCAGCCATTATCATTTTAAATGTAATACTTACAAAGTATGGACATCAATCACTGCCCACAAATAAAATTGGTCTGAGGTAGTAGTAGATATGAGTATTATAAAATCTAATCATTGTTCTGTGTCGGATCAACTGTGACTGTGATAAAAATGATTTTTGGCTGTTTGTCCTGGTTAAATGTTTTCTAGAATTTATGTTTGAGTGGCATTGTAATATAATTTTGTAAGAGCATGTATCTTCTCAAAATGCTGTCCACTGTGTACTTAAATATTGAGGTGGGTGGGTTACACGAAGCAGGTAAAATGAACAATTCACAAACAAGGTGCTTTATTCATTGTAGAGTCGAGTTGATTAATGGTGTTTTACACCCCAGTGAAGATTCTTCCACTTATTCAAAGCAGTCATTCTAGAATAATGAATTAATCCAGATTTTGGTACACATGTACCTAGATAGGGAGAGCTGCTGTAATCAATAACTGCATGCTTTTGGACCACTCAACTGCTATGACCCAAGATAAAATCTAGACTTGGAATAAATTTTCCTGAAAAAACATAAAAATATGACTGTACCCACCATAATGCATAAACACAATATCCCATCGTTTATTTAAATTTGTGATTTTAAACTCAACATTGGATTTATAATTATGTATAGTTAATCTGTATTAAGCACGAAGGAGCAAATGTCATTCACACAGAAATCTATCGCCATTGTCCAATTCAATGTATTCAAGTTTTTGCCAACAATTTTTTTAATGGCAAAAACTGTTATAAGTTTGACCAATTTGATGGATTAGAAGTTCAAATGATCGATTAAAACTGATTTTCAAACGGATCTTGTTCAGAAATATGTTTTTGTAAGATGTAAAAACAACAGATGAAGCTTAACTATTTTGAGTAAGAGTCCCAGCTCACCTCAGAAAAGAAGTTGTAATAGTAATAAATAGCACAAATGTGTAAAATTTAGGGTCCCAGACTTATTTTTAGGAGACATAGGGTACTGGGTCCCTACAAATCTTAATCCCTGAATTACAGTCTCTGTGAAAAAGTTAAAGAGGTTTTACAGACAGTACTAGATTAGGATCTTTTTTATCAAGATGGTTACATTTACATTTTCATCCGGAGTTGTTTGGTGTACAACATGATATTGCACATGTTATTAGAAATGTGTTGTTTTTTATGTGTTCAACTTTTTATTATTTAACTTATAACTTAAATCTCTTTAGTCATTCCAAGTGGTTTGTAAACCTTTCTACTCCTGAAAACCTATAATGGTGTGATCCATTCTACTGATCCTGAACCATACAACAGATTTGTGAGTGTCAGGATAAAGATGAACAAACAACATTCACAAACATTTTTTCTAAACTATATTTCTTCTTTGATTCCTAGTTCTCTATAATTATATGTATAATCAGAAATCATTAACACAAACTTGAATTTGTTATGTATCTTATTGTAATTTATGTATAATACTATGTTTAATATATTAATGTTGGATACATAATAAATGAATGGTGCAATTATCATCATGATGCTTGTTTTTTGTCTCTATGGCAACTGCAATATATAGATCCTTCTTGACAGAGTTGACCAGGGCTGTCAATTTGCTTTGGGTGCCAAAAATGGACTCCACTCCAAGGTTTCAAGACCTATATTTTTCCCCGAAATAATTTTGCGAATTCTTCCATTTTCATTTTTACTACATCATACATGTTAGACGTTCCACAAAGTTGCACGAAACAATTCTAATTTTCAAAATTCCAAGGACCCCGTAACCAGTAACAAGAAGTTAAGTGAAACCCTTAGATTTTGAGACAATGGGATTTGTTAAATGAACAAATATTTTTTTCCTTTTCTGATTGACTGAGAACGTGTTGGGCAAGCCTGATTGATATGTTCACCGCACAATAACGCGCACCAGTAACGTTCACTGCACAAACACGCATACGACGTTATGCGACGTAAAGTTGAAAAGTAGCAAAGAGCACCTCGAATGAAGAAACTTTATGTTGTAATATTTTAAAAACACAGCTATTGTCCAGTGTACAGGATGGGGAACGTTGCATTCGATCTACCCAATTGCTAACAAACGTCATGTGGTTTTATTGAAATATCCTAATACAGCTTTACTACCCATGTAGAATAAAAGTCAACATTTCATCAACGTGTGCCATAATGATTTCCATCACTTCAGTCTTTGAACGGTGTCCTTTGATAAACTTTGCTCTGCTACTTACGGTGCGACTGCCGAAGCAACTTTATTTGTTGCACCATTTCCTACATGTTAGTATTCGCCGATAATACACAAGTTTCTCATCATATAGACGAAATAAATACCCGTTTTACCAATGTATTAATGCAATGACCCATAATAAACATTTAAACTAAAGGCCAAACGGACAGATCAATGTTGTTTGCCTATAATTTCATAATCTCTATAATTTTTATAGAGAATTAAAATAAAGAATAGAATACAATAGAAGCGGTTGCATGTGCATCTATTTATGGAATATTTGGGGTTTTCCCGTGTACAATATGTTGTCAGTGCTTTATTGGTCAGAACGTTGCCACAACATATGCCTCTATCAATTTAAAGTTTCTATGCTTGTATTACTTAATTCCCTGGTATTAATCAGTTTTTAGTGGTTCGAATTTTGTCACATACCCCAATAATGTACAAGTTATGCATGTTATTTTTACTGTATTCCGGCATTGTTTTATCAACTGTATCGGGATTAAAAACAAAAATCAAACAAAGAGGATTCAAAAATGGTAATCTCTCTCTCTCTCTCTCTCTCTCTCTCTCTCTCTCTCACACACACACACACACACACACACACACCCACACACACACACACACTGGTTAAATGACGATGGGGTTAACCGTTTGCTCTGAGACTACAATGCTGGCGACACTGATATGTTTCGTGTTTCGTCATGATCAATGATTTATAAGTCCAGTCTTGACACTCCTCTTAAGGATATCTACTGCCGAGAAACCCAAATTTTCTTGCATTTAACATTTTTCTTTACCTAATCTTTGGACGGATATGACTATAAAACCATGGTTTATGAAGAACAGAACTACTTTTTCCGCTAAGATTATGCAACCATACCCTTGTTTTGACAATCTTCCCGTTTTCGTCCCAATTTTGAGACTTTTTCTTTAAAAAAGTTACAGTTCCTAAATTAAACTTTTTTTCTATACTTTCTTATGAGACAGATTTTATGAGCCTGTATAAATACAGAGCAAAAATACTATAATATCAATGTTAAAATAAGAAAGTTTTCAAATCAGTGCTGGAGAAATTTTGTTGAACTATATTATTCGAACAAAGAGGATTTACATAATACTTTTTCTAAATAAATGGTTGAAAATGCATACCAAAGAATTTTGAAAAGTTGAAATGGATATGGGATGTTAATTTTGTAAAAGTCAGTTTTTGTAGACCTATTCAATTTTCTCCATTCTTTGGCTAACGCCATTTGTCTTTTTCGGTTATAGAACTTGCAAAATTACACTACTTAAAAATTACATGTTAAGAAATTATTTTTAAACGAGATTTCAACAGTTCAATGAGACTGTATTAGAAGCATTTCAGATAAAAACCACTAAAGCCCTAAACTGACATATTTAAAAATTTCTTTTTAAACAAATATTTTTTCGTTTAAACAAAATTTTATTTCGATTTCGTTAAATTGAACTAATTCTTAATACCATTATTTGATTTTTCCGTCATAATTAGTTATTTTGTTTAAATAACATTAATATCTTTTACAACGAATGGTTATTTTGAACTCTAGAAAAAAAGATTATTTTTTGAGCAAAATATTTACAATGTAGTTCGTATTTCCTGAAATAATATTTCATTTATTTCTTTTAAGGAGGCTACAGCCAGAGCCATGGAAAATAATTCAACTATAGATTTTTATAATTGTTTGCATACATTTAGATAATTATATCCTGTATCATACATCAAAAATTCAAGTCTACTTTGCGAGTTAAAAAAAGAGTTATTCCCCTTGAAAGCTGTCTCCCCTGTCTTGTTCTAACGGTTGTGCAGACACTTGATATAAACACTTATAACTTTATGCAAATACTTGATAAAATACGTAAGTTTTGTTTAAATTAAGTCTGATGAAGGGGATTTTAAATAGACTCATCAATTATAATTATTTGATGCCTGTAACAGAATTAAATGGTAGTTGAATAGAAAATTTTCATTAAAAAATGCAAAATTTTGATGCAATTATACCCTCTAAAATGTGCATAAAAAATTTTTTTAACTATAAACTTTTTTCAAAAAGGTGTATTTTAAAGAACACATAGAGATGCATATCATATCTGAAAATGGAGAAACTTTTGTGGATTAACTTTTGAGTAAATGTCTTTAGTGTGACGGAAAACGTGCAAAAATTGGGAAATCCGGGATGGATAGTATTTGAACCTTTTTTCAATTTGGAACGTAATATTTTCCTACTGAGGCGACGTGAACTTGCCTACATTGACGTGAAAGACTCCTTATGTTTTTGTTTATCAAAGTTACCAAAGTTACCGCATTTCATTCATTTAATAATTATCAGTTCTTGTACATCTTTATCAGACTTTGGACAACTCAGACCTGGCGCATTGATTAGTTTGAATAAATAAATAAATACATGATCACTTGTTTTAAATTTTCGGGATTTTAATGAATGAACACTGTAAGGAGGTCTGATGTAGTATCAATAATATCACAAAAAGCCGTTAAATATCTATGTAAATATAATACAAAAAAAGATAAAAATAGCATAACACAATGTATTTATTCAGTTCAATAAAAGCAGTATCAAATTTAACTTTGAAACATTACATTAAGTATTTTAAATATTATTTAATCAGTCAAGCACCCCAAATGTGCCCCCGCCAAGTACTTCACAAATGTATACATTTTGTTACGTCACTCTGAAGTTGTCAACACGGGTTTATTCAAAACAATGACCGCCCTGCAGTCGGATATTTGAGACATTCTTTTGGATTTACGACGAAGTGACAAATGTGATGTCAGAAAAGATGTTTTTGTAAGAAAAGTTTTTTGTTATACCATATATACAAGATACAAGATACAAGATATTTTATTAAACCAATATATATGTGCTCCAAAAACATTGCTTCTGATCAATCTTGCCGATTGACATATCAACAACTTGAATCTCATTCGCTCATTGCAAGCAGGAAGATCCTTCAAGATCTGTCATAAACACAGCAGTAGCTGATGACAATGTTTCTACATGGATTTTTTCTTAATTGCATAGTTATTAGGCTACCGTAGTAAGACTACAATGTCGGAGACAGAGTGAAGGTTCTTTTCTCTCGGACGATTTTCAAAGTAGGATAATGTACGCTCCAATCGGACATTTGGATTTAATTTATTTTATTTATTTGTAAATCCGCTATTTCTTTGGAAAAAAGTCTCACGTGAGTAGTATTCCCATCTCTTGTTTTTGTTTTAAGTCAGTGAACTACAAACATTCATTAGTTTCAGTAGGATTTCAAGTCGCGTGATCGTTATTCGAATCAAGTTCGCTCCGTTTCCCGACTTTGATCTTTTAATCAACATATTGTTAAAAAATCACGTGACCGCTGTCCGTCACTACCTTAAAAATACAGGCTGCGGAAGTACATGGTCTTCCTCTTCTTTTCTAATGTTGGTAATCTCATCATTATGACGTCACAATGGTAACTACGTAACTCTGACATCGATACCATTATGACGTGTTGATTAACAACACAGTTTTAATGACAAACATTGGGAGTATTATGGAAAATGTGAAATTTTTCAGGAATGAGCACGGGATTATCCGAAGAAGATCTCGATAAGGCACAGAAAATATGGCATTACTTAAACCTGAATCAAGAACTTATCAAGGTAATTGCTAAACATTATAAAACAAGAAAAAAGAGACCAGGGCATTAAAAACTCGCACAATGAGGTTCGTCGTCATACCAAATCACACCTTTTAATTGCTTTTATACTGAATATTTATGTCCAGTGGGTATGGTATCTGCATTTTCCTGTAAAAGCGACTAATTCACAGACACAGGACAAATAGATCTATTTCAGTAAATTTAAGTCTGGCTGAAATTTGACGGAAATGCGGCATATTATATTTCAGTAAATTTCAGCTGGGCGTAAATTTGGTGTAGGAAATTTTGAGTTTAAGCACATTTCAGCTATCGTAAAATCGACTGATTTCCATTATTAAATTTCAGTTTCGTTTACGGAAACTGCTTAAATTAATGAAACTTAAAGGTGTAAATTTCAGCAAGTTTACGGAAATTCTTAAATTAATGAAACTTAAAGATGTAAATTTCAGCAAGTTTACGGAAATGCTAAAATATAATGAAACTTAAAGATGTAAATTTCAGCAAGTTTACGGAAATGCTTAAATTAATGAACTTAAAGGTGTAAATTTCAGCAAGTTTACGGAAATGCTTAAATTAATGAAACTTAAAGGTGTAAATTTCAGCAAGTTTACGGAAATGCTTAAATTAATGAAACTTAAAGATGTAAATTTCAGCAAGTTTACGGAAATGCTTAAATTAATGAAACTTAAAGGTGTAAATTTCAGCAAGTTTACGGAAATGCTTAAATTAATGAAACTTAAGGTTGTAAATTTCAGCAAGTTTACGGAAATGCTTAAATTAAATGAAACTTAAAGATGTAAATTTCAGCAAGTTTACGGAATGCTTAAATTAATGAAACTTAAAGATTAAATTTCAGCAAGTTTACGGAAATGCTTAAATTAATGAAACTTAAGGGTGTAAATTTCAGCAAGTTTATGGAAATGCTGAAATTAATGAAATTTAAAAGTATAAATTTCATCAAGTTTACGGAAATGCTTAAATTCATGAAATTTAAAAAATTACCATTTCAGCAAATTTACGAAACAGCCGGATACATGATTGTGCTTATCGTGCATTTTGTTAAAAGGCTATTTAGAACAGTGATGTTGTTATGTAAATTTCAAAATCAAGTGATTTTTTATATTAAATTTTAGTTCGTGAAGTCGTATGCTTGAACTAATTTAACTTAAAAGTGTAGATATCAATAAGTTTAGAGAATGGTCGGATGCTAGTATAATTTCATTACAAAATGAGGCGTTTTAATAATATTTCTTTGGCGATCTTCTTATGTAACGGCTTTATGTAAGGGTAAAATTATTTTAAAAAATCGCACACCTGCATTAACCGGGTTATCTCCCTTTGGCAACACCTTGTCTATAAGGAACATACTTAATGAAGAGGGGGTTAATAAAAGCCAAGCTACTAATTACATATTTGACTTTATTGCATTTTAGCTATACATTCACACCTGGGCAAAATTGTCTCTAACCCATGTATCGTGATAAGAAGAACAAAGATTCTAATTAAAAACTGGCTTCTAGTGCTCATTAGCTATAGCTATATCTAAAATTCAAATTAGCAAAAAGGAAAGGATATATGTTCATAATTTTTAATAGCATGTGTCAGTTTATATCACTTTATTCTGTGCAAAGCTTTGAATTGTTGAAAACCCACAAATCTCTCCATTTAATTTGGGCACATTGCTAGAGGGGCTTACACTTAATCCGTCCTTTCATTGTATTCATGATATTTTACGTTGGTTCAGTATCATTACTAACCCTGTCAAGAGCTCTAAACGATCTAGTACATGTATGTGTGTTGAAACATAACTACATAAGGTTTACTGATTATACTAACGCATTACAAAGACAGTGCGACACAAACTAATTGATTGATTGGATGAATGAGGTTGTACGTCCGAGTCAAGAATATTCACTTATATCAAAGACATCAGTAACAATCAGCTTTTGCAGCTCTGTATGCCAATTTTAAATCACTTCTCTTTGTTAATAACGGCGGATCTACTATCGAATTGTCGAAATTCATACAAAGATATGTCACAGTGACATATTCGTACGTTTTTGTCACACGTGGTGAAGAATTCGTGCGAATCTTTCACACAGTGGCGTATTCGTATGTACATATGTGCAATTTACGGTTGAACAGTGTGTATTATGCACACCAAGTTATATAAATATAGTTTATATTAATATGAAGTCATTTTGTAAGATGTAATTATTATTAGTTTTAATCAGCACTTAACATACAGATATTTCTAGTAATATGGTATTCTGTCCAATCCACAAAAACATTGTTCATAGTTGTATTTTAACATCAAGGGACGTTTGCAAGTCTCACTGTGCCTTTTAATAGCACTTCCCAATTCCACAGGTATAACGATATCACACTAGAAACATGTGTATCAAACACAGACAGTACAGTATCATGATTTTTAGTTTTTTGCCGAAGAAAATATAATTATTTTTTCGACCCTGTTTTTGTCAGCTTGCGGGACCCCTAAATGCGATAACTCCCTCAAATCTAATTACTGTCACAAATGTAACAAAGTAAACCAAATATGTAGTAACGAACCACAAATGTAATACATTTGGTCACATGTGTAGTAAATATTGTGCATGCTCGATCTGAAATCCATACTGGTCCGAGTTTCCTCTGCCCGACCGCAGTACCAACTCGATACTCGATCGCTAATTCTAATCGCAATTACTTTTCATCAAATCAATAATTTTAGTCGCTATGTACAGCGTTTATGTTTTGTTACATATGTGTTAAAATGTAACATGACATATGTGGTAAATTCCAATTCGCAATAATTTTGTAGTTCGTTACAGCTTCTGTGTCACAACAAAATAGTAATAAACAGATCAACTACATCTAATAAGACAATATTATATATAACCACTGACATTTTCGTTTTATAAGTATTAACTCTAAGGTCCCATTTTTCAGAATTTTAACATAATTTGTAACCATTCTGCATATTCAGTAAAAAGAACTATGTCATCTGCACACATTAATAAAAATAAAACAACATTTTCTAACTAAAAATGTTCTATATTGTTATTAATAAAATGATTTTCAAATTCATAACGTATAGAGGAAATATATTGGGTGATAAAAAAGTGAAAAATCAGAACAGTGATCGTTAACTAAAACAAACGAGTTGACATTTGTGTACCTAGATAGTATATGTACTATTATGTGCTGATTTTAAATGCATTTTTTTCAATAAAAGTTCAAAATGAGCACATGACAGTATTAAGAACTGATTTACAGACTCTTATCTGTTGGGTACTTTTTAGGGGAGGCGACTTTTTTAGGCGAGACAACTAAACATGCATTCGTTTGCGTGTAGAAATGGGCGACCTGCTTACAATTCTTGACGTCGGGAAATTTTTTATTGAAACTAATATTTATGTTACATAACAGAGTATTTGTTCCGCAAGTGAAATTGACAAACGGAATAAAGCCGCCAACCGTGTTCAAAATCACAAGGGGAACTTTTTCATTGTGAACAAAATTACAATTAAAAATAATAATAATAATAATAATGATAATAATAGAAACTCTCTCTCTCTCTCTCTCTCCTCTCACACACACACACACACACACACACACACACACACACACACACACACTATAGAACTATTTAAGAAATTTAACAAGTGTTAACATGTGAATACTTAAATGCCACAAGTGAAAATTTACACCTTTAATTAGAACATTCTGTTATGGGTGAACAAAGACAACGCATCCGGCCAGTCTTTCGATGTGAAAGTACTACTGTATTTCCATAAATTGAGTGCACATGGTTTTTATTATTTGTTTCTTTTAATTCAAAATGTTTCCATTTAACTAACAATAAAATGCATTTAAAATGCACTGACCTAACCAAATTATATTTTTAATTAAAAACATTATTGTTCAGTTCTCCTGTACATAGAGAAATTTTGCGAAAATCTTTCGTGACTTTGTTGAAAATACGACTTTTTTGCATTGTCCATGTGCACTAAATTTGTGGAAATACAGTAGTGTAGTGTAACTATAGTATCCGGTTTTACACCTGACGTCTAAAATCAAAATGTCTCAACAACAAGGGCAAAAAAAGTAAAAACGAGAAGAAAAATGAAAAAAAAGAAAAAAGAACGAAAAATAAAGAATGTCCACTATACTATAGTATGTTTAAATTAATACAGTTATTAAGTGTCAATAATGTAAAAGAGCTTTGTAATTTTGGTATGTTCTTAAGAAAATCATTTTCACTGCGTTCTAACCAGCAATCTTAATCATATTGTACTATTCTCCTTGTACTATTCTCCTTGTACTATGTTACGAAATGATATATAACATATGTTGTAAAATACTGTACATTTTGTACCACTGTTTACATGTTTTAGATACAATGTACACTGATGGATATTAATATTCAAAGTAATAATAATAATATAGCTATAACCCATTGGGCTACATCTGACAGGTTTTTAAACACCGTTCTAAACATAAGACCCTCTGGTGTGCCAATTTGTCCGGCTTTGTCCACCTATACTAGAGCATGTTAAATCGAGCGGGAAATCGAATTCACCCCTACGACTTCACACAAATATTTTCAAGTGTACGTAATCCCCAAGTAAAAGAAACATTTTTAATTGATTTTTGGAATGAATTGTAGGATTTGAGAGAGATCGTTTCTTGGTGTGAATAGTTGGAGCACTTGGTAATGGATAGGGTCACAATTAGAACAGACCATTTTCAATCGCGATGTAATAAAAAATAAAACATATCAATAATGATTATTTACATCAATGTTAATATACGAATAAACTTTAAACATCCAAATCATTCTTTGTACCTAAAATCGAGATGACAAATCAATTTAGATGCTAGCAAATGCAAAGGGTAATCCAGGGCTTGAATATGGAAGAATAATTATATTGTCTACAACAGTTTATCTAGATTTTTTATAATCGAAATAATACCACATAGGATACATAAAAATATGTTAATCATACGAGTATTTGAATCTTTTGACACGGTCCTTGTGATAATGTTGAAAATGCAGTAGGTGCATTGTTTTTTATATAAAAATGAAAGGGGCACATATTAAAAAAAGATGGAGGAGTTGAACTGGTATCATAATATTATGCATTATATTAACGTACCAGTAAAATTTCAAATTATAATGAAACTTTTGATTCCTTAATCATAATAAATATATCAAAAACAACTGTTTACACTGTGGTATCGATATACCGCAGAAGAGATTAACATTCAGAAAACAAATTCTATAAATGTATTTACAATATAACCATGCGCTTAATTTTGACCGTTATACATAACAATATGAACATATTTTTTTACACTTATCGACTTCGGTGACAAATCTATCCAAGTTTTGATGATTAAGCAGGGATAAACTGAAGGGAAATTGTTATACAATGTATTTCTATTTACACTATGTCTATAGGTTTTTCTTTTGATTCTTCCTTAATGATACACCCAACATTATGTACTGTTACTATTCTTACAATTGTTTAGTATTTACAATGTAACTACCCCCTCCCCGAGGGCGTAACTCGTAACTTTCAAGTACCTGTTAGTTTTCTGATTACACCAGACTAAAATAATGTATACTTAAAATACACCCGATTTAACAAAATAACACAACAAAAAACAATCTTCTGAGTCTCTCTCTCTCTCTCTCTCTCTCTCTCTCTCTCTCTCTCTCTTTCTGTGTGGGCATGTGTGTAAGACCAATAAAACCAGATTCCCTTTTAAGTCAGTCCACATAATACATTGAAGTTTCAGCCGATAAAATTAAAGGACGCTAACTAATGATTTTCTTCTGTTATTAAAACTGTTCAATTCTTAGCTAACTCACATATTTATTGCAGATGTTATTGTAAAAGAATATGAAGAAGTGAGTTTAAATCCCATATATAAATGCTTTAAAAACAACTTGGATTAAAAAAATATTGGATACAAAGGGTTTTTGGTGTAATATATTAAAATGTTATATAGATACAGGGGACATTTTTAGCGTAGGGAATGAATTTATTGTAAAGAATATGAAATTAATTTAAAAATGATTTCTGGACAGACGTGTTTAAGGCTTGGATACTATTGACGAACAATATTAAAAAATGCAGCTGAACGTTATCTTTGGTATAATAGTGATATTATTATTGAAGATAGTTGTATTCACATTACGAAATTATACGAAAAAGGGGTTATATTTATCAATGATCTATTTGATACTGATGGACAATTTTTAAGCCTGCAAGATTTTATTCGGAAATATAACTACAACATACATTATCTTGACTATACTGGACAAATGAATCAGTAAAACATATGCTGAGAAAAACAAAGAGTACTGTCTGTCTAAATCTGAAAATCCATTCTTACAATACTTTTTTAAAAATAAAAAGGTTCGAGGGATAAGTATAAAATCTTGAAACAAAAAAATGATTTACCAACTTCACGGCAAAAATGGCAAAGCATTTTTGATAATTTACCTGAAAATGATTCGAAAGAAATATACAAAATAATTCACCCGACTACTCTAAATTCTAAACTACAGTGGTTCCAATACAGAATAATTCATAAATTAATTGCTACAAACTCTTTTTTGTTTAAAAGATATGTACGACACACTAAAATACAACTCTTCCAAACCAGTTTCAAGAGAAAAATGGGACAATTTATTTAATAATTTTACAGATGCGGACTGGTATATTATATATAAAAACACATTTAACTCTTTAGCTGGAACCAAATTACATTGGTTTCCATAATATTCTTGGTACAAATAATGTCTTGTTTAAAATAAAACAGATAAATGTATCCTTTTCCACATTTTGGGAATGTGAAGTTGTTCAAACTTTCTACATCTGCTTTCAATAGATGAACAATACTTTCATAACTTTTAATAAAAGGTATTTATTCTCGGAGATTTTGTCATCAGAAACCATCTTAAAAATTTTGATTACAAACCAAATATTTTACTTTTAAATCAAGACGCTTAAATAAAATAGTGTTTTTTAGTGCCTATCAAAATACAATTAAAGACCTGATAAATATCCAAAAATCTATAGCAATAAGAAAAGGGGAATGTGAGGCAAGATTATGAGGACAATTTTTAACAATATTAAACTAAAAATGAAAGTTTCATCCACATCTTTATCTGGTTGCTATGTGTTGTCAAGGACTGGTGATTTCTACATAAGATAGTATAATATAATAAATTAACATGTGATGCATTGATTTGACGTTTTGAACAAGTGACGTTAACATAATTCCATATTCAGATGGGCACAACCCTAATATAGCATCACATTGTATATAATAATAATAATAATAATAATAATAATATAATAATATAATAATAACTCTTTATAAAAAGAACGTTAATTACCTATAGTCCTATCTGTAAACTATCTGTAAAATAATTTATTGTTCATGCTCAGTGGGGTGACAACTATATGGTTGGTCTCTTGTTCATTACATGGGCCAAAAACAAATTTGCTCACATATTTCTGAACTGGAAGAAATGTTGCTGAACTGGCATTTTCGTATTTGGTTCCAAACCAAACACTGACTGGATCAGGGTAGCTATCGTTGCATACATCACATTTCTTGTACCACTCTACTACTGCAAACACGTGGCTTGCATTTTCCCCATTTAATTTCAAGGTATGCTCGATGAAATGTTTCACTCTACATGGCCGGATTTCACAATGAAGGGAAGCTTTGCCGTCTGTCCCTCTCCATGCAGATAGTATATATTTGCTTCTTGAGGACTGCGAGTGACATTTAGAGCTCAGAAAATCGCATCCAATACGGAGAGAATCGATCTTTGTGTAGGTAGTAGATAAGTGATCCGACAATATATCTTCGTTTTCATACATTACCTTGTAAGTTTCGCGTATCATCTCACTATCATCTTCATCAAAACATTTGACTTTCAATTTATTCGTTTCTTGGATTTCCACGTTATCAAGATTAGACCAGCTTTGTAAATTGAAATGTGACTGAACAATCCGAATGTCGGTGGCTATTGAGTCTTCGTTATAGTTGATGGTTCTTCTATATTTGCATTTATCAATCCATTTTTCTAATTCCAATAATTTCTTGATTTCTGAAGGTAACCTTTCTATCAACGAATACAACTGATCTTGTGAGAGGAATTCACGCATAATTTGGATTTCTATATCTCTCTTGTTGTTGCAAAAATTTCCCAAAAGGCCATTATATCTCTCAAAAGAAAATAACCAGAACCCATAAACACTACCAAAGTCCTTTATCACCTCTAATAAGTGGCAATGTAAATGAATATTTGGTGTAACTTTTGATGATCCAAAAAGTGTTTCGAATTCATTTCCAAACTTTAAGAATAATTTATCGGCGATGTTAGCATCGGATTCGGAAATAATTGGATGGCAAATTTTTTGGCATGCTCTTACAAACGTGTGCCACATTTTCAAATGTTGTTCAGAGATTAATCCAGGTAGTGCGTACAAAGAAACAACTAATGTCCACGTTTTCCATTGTTGGGCTGTGAATCCTCCCCAGTTACTGGCTATGCCGTTAGGAAGTCTGCCTATGTCGGAGGGGAATTTTAGTTTTTCAATTCGGGTTTCAATAGCTTTAATCTCGACTTCAGACAGAATTCCTTGTTCAACCCATAACTTCCATATGTGTTTAGCCGTACCTAAAAAGAGGTTATGCATAGGATCGATGATACAAAAGCGTACACAGTTCATATAGCTTAAATCCAATAAAACGGAATATCGATAGCCTAACTTGCTTTCCATATTTTCGCGTCCAGTTTTTGTCTTAATTTTCTTCAATTTATTTACTGCAGTCATGTGTTGTGTATGTGTACGTTTTGTCCATGCTGTTTTATCGAATCCGCCATAATTCCTTTCCCCAAAGGAAACCGAACACTTTTTCATGCACTTTGAGCATCCAAACGTAGCAGTATGCCCAAGAAAGCCACATAGTTTTCTTGCTGCTGGTATGTCGGCGGCTGCACATAAAAGTGCTGCCCTAACTGCTTTACCTCCAGGAAAATTATATGTCTTTAAAAGCACCCCCTTCCATAAATGTTTTAACTCTTTGACTAGTGGTTCCAAAAATGTATTTAAACTTTTTGGTTCTTTTTTAAGGTTTGGTATAATTCCAATTAAAACAATATTTTCTCGTTTGTATCTTAAATGGCGAGGTAAATTCAAAAGAACCATATATATCACACCAATTGATATGTCTTTTCTTCTCTCGTAAGGCTGAAACCAATCGACGTTGATTATAAAGGCAAAATTGTGGGACTGGGATAAAAATGGTTTATTGTCAACTTGAAGAAAGTCTTTCCACACTTGTCCATCATAAACATCGGAAAATAAATTAGTTTTAGGCAGGTATCTCCATTCTTCGCATTTTGCTTCAAATCCGGGTCGGCATAAGAAATCTTCAAGTGTATTTATAATAGATTTAAAACAATATAATTTGCAAGGATATAGTTTGATATCACCATTTTTCAACACAATTTCTCGAACAAGTTTTGTGTTGCACTTTTGACCATATTTTCCACGTTGAAAGGGAATATTATCACAAAACATCCGATCTCTTAGGTTTTCACTGCAAATGGATATTTCAAACAGTTTCAGGCAATTCTGACACACAATATAACGAGAAAAATCATTTCTGTCTATTCCAAGCAATTGATTCATTTTATACACCGATGTAGGAATTATCAAAGCAATTCCAGTGATCAAAACATTTTGAGTCCCTATATTTTGAAGAAAGCTTTTTAGAAATCCCAATAAAATTTCAAATGCATTGTTACTTATAATGTTCATGCACTTCCAGATCAGAAGAAACACAATCAGTGCTGTGAGAAACTTCTTCTCTAAACTAAAAAGTTCCCCTGGTCTCGTCTGATATATTGGCTGCATTTCCGACTCCCGCATATGTTTTAGCAGCTCTTCGTAATCCATATCCAACCATTCCTCTTGGTCAGAAATATCTGTTGACGAGTCTGAGGCAGTTGTATCATCTTGAGTTGGATCTTCCAAATCACTTTCGTCAGATGTTATAATATCCTGAAAAAAAATCTAAGTGTTTTAATACTTTGAGAGAGAGAGAGAGAGAGAGAGAGAGAGAGAGATCGTTGCTATTTTGGGTCCAAGCAACTTAATACTTAAATCACTATGTTCTCAATCAAATATTTATATATTTATACACAATCTTTTCCTATATCACAAGTAAGTAATACTATCGAGTCGCAATCAGCTATAAGACTACAAAAATCACTAAAAATATTCTATAAATCTAGACTCTAAAGTACCCATTGACAAACCATCTATAAAGATAAATATATCTTATTGTATACATATTCAAAATTTTGACATGGCGTTTTTTATGAAGTATACATACCTTACGTAACGATATATTCTGGGTTTCGTGGTTCTCCTCTATTGTATTTTTATTTTCATTTTGTAGGTTATCTTCCTCATCTGTAAAGACATGTTTATATAAATTGTTAATGATGTTTTATATACAAGGAACGTAACATGAAACTCATTATTATTATATTATTTTTTATTATTATTATTATTATTATTATTATTACCTGTTGAAGAGAACTGGAATTCGGCGTCATCGATGCTATGGACGTCATTATGATGAGTTTTCTTCCACACTTTTGTAACAGGATTGAAAAAATCTTTGCGATGTTGCCTTTTAGTTCTTTTTTTCACGTATTGCCTGCAATGTTCGCACCATTCTCTGGTTAACTCGACTTCCATTGCTTATGGTACCTAAGCAGAACAATCCCTAAAATGAATGTGAATATGAGTTACGCATTATTCAGTCAATGTCCTATTATTTGATATTTGAATATTGTTCAATTACATGTATATACTTTTTTTAAAATAATCATTTAATACATACAATGATTGAAAACAATTGTAGCAATCAGTCAAAGGGAACTAAATTAAGTTTCTGTGCAAAGTTTTGTTGCAGAGCGTATTTTTTCAATACATTTCAAGGGGTTTGCATTACGAATGAGCGAAACATTGACATCTAATTGTATCATGTGGCATAGAATAAAGCGCCAGTCCAATACCGCGCCCAAGAGTTAATTTCAATGGATAAAACTCTCAACTTTAAAAGCGTACAGTGTAAAAAGTCACATTGACGCATGACCTCTTGTTGTCCGATACGTTTTTAATTTGCAAATATCAAAGCTTTGTCATGCTAGGGGATATTTATTTGCTTTATTGTGAAATCTACTAATCTGCAACCACTGACAAGTGAACATCTCCAATCAAACAACATTTGGCCAATACTATTAGTTTTAGCTCTGGTAAATCTATTATCATCACTGTTATTATGTTTTTAGTACTCTTTACTCATTTAAATATTAAAAGAATTTCTTACCAAAAAAAAGGTATGTTTTGTTGTCTTCAAGCACCAAGTAGTTATCTTGGATCTTCGTAGTCTTCAAGACCAATATTTGATGCTAACGTTAACGATCACGAGTTCTGGTGGACAATTTTGTAACAAATAGGTATTATTACACCATACGATTGTGTTATTACTGATCATATGTCTTCTAAATATATATATATAGCGGATAAGTATATAGTTAACGTTTATGAATTATCCTCCTCCGGGGCAAAACAAATCATATATTTTAATATATTTGTAAGACGCGATTGACACATCCAATTAATTAATTAAATTAATTTAATTGTATATATAAATATATATCGGAGGCATATATATATTATTTGAAATGAAAATGGCTATAAGACACGGAAATTGTTACCATCGACGGACAGGAGGGAGGTGTAAATTAATCAATTTAATTCATTCTTATTCTTTCTTATTGATAACAATTATGTAAGATATTGATAAGCATACATTCTATTCAACGATTAATTTAAAGTTAATTTTTCAATGTCGAAGGGAAATATGGACTTGAGTATTGGGATTGAGGGTAAATCAAATCCTTTTAACTAGAACCATAAAATCGATTTAGGAGTATAGTTCAACAAGTCAAGATCAGACTAAATCAGAATAAGGCGCTTAAAGATGAAACCATTCTGTATGTACGCTGTTAGAATCATTTCATATTATGCATGGTTGTAATCAAATTAATGTATTTGCATTGATAGAATAGATTAATCATACAAAACATTGCTGCTGCCCAGTTCTCTCTCTCTCTCTCTCTCTCTCTCTCTCTCTCTCTCTCTCTCTCGCTTGGCATGAGTTGAAACTGAAACTTGATTAGGCCAATGACAATAACGATATCTATAACAGGCTTGGAGTATCAAAATAGTATGCGCTATGTAAGAAATGGACCAAATTACTATTAAGTGATGTGTGCTCAATCTAAGCTTGATTGTTTTTGTTCATCTAGAACAGAACATATTCTTTATTACAACATTAGCAAAACAAATGAATTAGGGTCCAAATAGTTTCAACGTGACTAATTATACATATTGTTTAGAATTGTCATGTGCTACTTTTAAATTATATTATTTCATAAAAATTCAAAAGTAGCACATGACAGAATAGATACAATACATTTTATTTTACATCCAGCTTAAAAGACTAATGAGACACAGTTATTTATAAATTAGATAAAATAGATGCATTGAATTTTAAACGATAAAAAGTGTGTGTGTGTGTGTGTGTGTGTGTGTGTGTGTGTGTGTGTGTGTGCGCGCGCAAAAATGGACATATACAGTTAATTGTTAAACAAATGTGCAATGTGTGTGCGTGTGTGTATATATGTGTGTGTTGACTGTAATAATGTGTTGGTTTAAAATATATGCAATAGATCTCTCTCTCTCTCTCTCTCTCTCTCTCTCTCTCTCCCTCTCTCTCTCTCTCTGTGTGTGTGTGTGTGTGTGTGTGTGTGTGTGTGTGTGTGTGTGATAATTAGTCATCTAATCAAAGAAACACTGATGAATTTAATAAAGAGGCTAATTGATAACCAATATTCCAAATGCATCATTTGAACATCAGTTGGATAAAGTGAAAAATATAGATGGGATTTCTTTATAATGTTAAACAAGATCTATTTGGCCTTTAAATCTTTAAATTTGTCTTCGAGACAAATTAACGATTGGAATTTCCTTGCCCAGAGGGAAAAGCGAGAGGCGTAGCAGGCAAAACACAAAAAGTTAATCTATGTGACACATATTTAATTAAAAAACATGGCCAAAAGGCTTATGGCAAAAAGATACAACGAAAAACCTAGTGTAACGGGTCCTTCCTAAACAAATCTGTGATAATTGGAGCTATTATATGATGTTTCATTTTCCTGTACATCCCTCCGTATATTCCTAAATTCCTGCTTACTTATTAATTATTATGATATTATTATTGTGCCACTGTATTTTTATTATTACCCCACTGCCTATCTATATGCAATCAATTAATGAAATTATTAATTTATATCCTATAAGGTGTAAAACTTCCAGAATATAATTTCGTTGTGAAATTGTAATTGCCAACCGAATTAAATCGGGGGAGGGGGATCAAATATCTTAATCATTCTTCAAAAAATTTTGGCACTTATTGAAGATCGTTGTACGAGTTTGACAGTTTGACAAATTTAATAAGTAATATAATCTAACAAAAGTATCATAAAATAAAGACATGTGAAAATATTACTATTATTATTATTATTACTATTATCATTATTATTATCATTGGTGTGTGTGTGTGTGTGTTTAGTTGAATAGATAACATTTGGTAAAGGTTTTAAAATACAAAAAGATTATAAATTTAAAATAAAAATCAAATTTCTTTTCAGATTTTTTAAAATAAACCATGACATAAAACACTAAATGAACCAACGCCACGCTTTCTAATGCTAGACAAAATTAAAATGTGGTAATATTAGGTATCCGATTTTGACACCATCATTACGTTTAGAATGGTTTTCGCGATCGTTTTGAAAGAATCTACATCACCACCATGCAATATTGCTGCTTATGAAAAGGCTATTGATAATTATGAGCATCAGAACATGGGTTATGAACTATACATACAAATAATAAAGCTATTAAATTTATGTTACTTAAGACTTGTGCGTAAAAAAGTAGTCCATTTAAGACTAGTTTTTCATTGGTTAGGTTGACTGACTCTGTACCCAACACGTAATACATGTATTCTGCCGATAAAAAAATGTATTCTGGGTTTCATTTCCGTCCCTGGATTTGATATAAAAATAAAAATGTTGAAATTTCAATTATGAAAGATTTTCATCTTTGAGTTTTTTACTAAGTTGTATCAGAGGAAACTTATACTATTATGCGTCACAGGAAATGGGTGGTTTCCTCGGCGTATGAATACAATGGTCAAAAGTAAGTTTAAGAATTCAAATCTTATTTGACCGCATTTCAAATCGGTTACCGCTAACGTTAACACTATGTCTGATAATGAAAGCAATTTTAGTGAGGCAGAAATGGAATCGATGCCTTTGCCAATCCGCACGAGAACTGAACAAAACAATGGCGTTTTAATGGAAAAGATAGACAATTTAGCCAATGAATTTAAGCAGTTAAAAGAAGACTTAAGAAAAAAAGACGAGGTTACTGTTGGACAGAAAAGAAAAAGGAAAGAAAAAATAGAGGTTCCACTAGAATGTTCTGTGAGTATAAAATATATCGTGTAAGGTATACCAGAGGAGTAACCGTAACTACTTTTGATTTTTTTATATGTTATTCTCCATACCATAATATGTCTTTGGGCGAAAATTTCATAAAAATTGAAGCTAAAATGTGCTCCGACTATTCCAGATTTACATATCTTCTACAAAACAAACATGCCCCCGGATAACAACGAAATTCCCCCAAAATTCTACTAAAATCCTCTGGAATTCCAGTAAATTTTGGTTTGCGTGACCCTGGAATTAAAGAACAAATTTTACAAATCTCTTTGGAATTCTAGTATTTGATAGGGATGACATTGGAATTCCAGGAAAAAGGTTAACGTATATACGTAATGCCGTATACTGACAGTAACTAAAAATGATTTCGGGATTTTTCCTAAAAATTATGAAGAGATTCGAAAGGTTTGATCACATTGGCTTATAACTGATAACTACTACACTGAGCGAGACGAAATTTTCTGTTTAAGATTTGAAAAAAAAATCATTGTTTTATTTTCGCAATGTTTTGTATTTTATTTTCATTCGTACATAATGACAGACTAAATTAATTTTATTTTTTATCAAAAAATTATGTGCAAGCACACGCTACGTCACTGTAGTATATAATCTTTATTTACATTTTGGTCTGTGCTAAGATTAGAATAAAATCATACTTGTCTGATGCTCTTTCTTTACGGTAACACAATCAGTCATATTGATATAATTTTTGTTAGGACCGCATAATAATCCCATATCCACCAATATCAAAAGATAGTAATTGTTTTATTATATGTATGGGTCGTACATGCGCCTGCGTCAGGTGATACAGGTGTAAAAAATATAGAAATTGCAGAATTGTGAGAGTACATAAAAGATAGTGTGATTATAAGTGACATTTCTGTTAAAAACGCTTTTATTATGTGACACGTCATAGACATTTAAAATTAAGATATTAGTGTAATCAGAAAAATGATCACAGCTTTGGTAGTACTGGAGATGTTCATCAAGTCGGTAAAGCCGGTTTTAAATCTAAAAACGCTTTTAAATAACTTCTTACTAATTATAAGATTGTGTAATTCTTTGTTCTAATGACATCTTTTGATGCCAAAATCACCTCTAACCCCGAGGTTTCGTTTACTTCGCTCGTCGTCCGACATTTCATTCTTATCACCCCACGTTCATATCACAATCCAAAAAACATAGTAAAACATTGGAACCTAGCAAACCAAATTAAACACACATTTTAAATAGAAAAGAATTAAAAGAATTAAGATTTGGTTTACACATTGTCTTATTTTAGGAAGCAGTGAGAAGAGTTTATAAAGCACTGAGAGAGGGTGCAAACTTTAATGGTTTTGAATTTAAAGAAAGGTAAAATATATTTATATTAAGCATTTGTTTGTAATATCGGCATCATTTATTTGCGCCAAAATATTGCTTAATGTGTAGTATTATTTCATCAAATCGGCTAAAATGGCATTTACAGTGTTATAACTTTCATTGCCGTGCAAAGCAAACTGATTAGCGCACGTTTTCACGACAATAAATGCCGTTTTTTTTAAAAATAGTTCAATGAATATATCTCATTTTTTAAAATCTTATTTCGGTTTTTAAATCCTGAAATAAATTTAAAAAAAACACTGTCGTGTTTATTTTCACTGAAAGTTTTCAACAACTTATGAGTGTATAAACAACATATGGCAATGTTCATGGAAATCGAACATTAAATTGAAATGTTTACAACAAAATAATTATTCTATAATATACAAGTACAAAATTATAATAACGACATGGTATGCATTCTCAATCGTTGGAACAGCACATGCAGTCACACGTATATGCACAAACAAGAAATTAACGCGTGACGTCACTTTATCAATGGTATCATACTATAAAGCATCACAATTATTCTTATTAGTTATATAAGTGTTATTCTTATTATCGTTTCATAATGAATAAAAATGAAAATGTTGCTTATCTGTTAGTTTTATATATGTTCACAGCTTTTCTGTATTAGTACGTGGCACTTATTTAAAGAAACAAAAGAGATAAAGTACCTGTTTCATTTATCTGTTTTAGCAAACTAAGCATACACAACTCAACAACTGTGAAAAAAGTAACAGAAGAAGTACTGGCGAGATGCGGGAACAAGTGGCCAGAATACACAATACATGGTATCTCTCTCTCTCTCTCTCTCTCTCATCACATGACACTAACATACGTTTACAATCTTATGCTAGACAATATTGAGACGTGCACAAAATAGCTTAAGTTTGCAAGTACATCGTACACTTATCGATGTCAATTTGCAATCGGAATAACAAGTAACGCATTGTGGTGTCTGTCTGTCTGTCGTAAATTGTCTTTTCAAAATGCATAAATATATAAAAATATTTTACAAGACACCAACCACAAAAATGTACATATTGTGTACTAAACAAATAAAATACGATAATAAAATAAGCCATGTTAATGCACAGTCAAGATTCTTGGTTTATATCGAGACAGCCAGTTCTAGGACAGTAAAATGGATTTATTTTATAATCCAGTCTAGATTTTTCGGCAAGTTTGGGGAAGTTGGAGTGAAATGGAAAATTGAGTGGGGTTTATGATCCAGTCAAGATTCTTGAAACTATAAAGCAATCGGATTGACATACTTTCTCACACTCAGATCTTCCTAGATTGTGATTCAAATCTAGACAACAGAAGTGTTGTGCCATCAGACTAGCACTTCAGATTAAGTCTGAATTAATCATTTAACAAATCCTGAGTATGAACAGAAACGGTCCATAGTGTGTGTGTGTGTGTGTGTGTGTGTGTGTGTGTGTGTGTGAATTTAGGTAATAAATAACATCTTTCTATCACACTGATTTGCATATTTTGTTTTATTTTAGGGGCATTACACAGATATTTTAAATCCCTACGGGATAGCCATAACCGAACTGAAAAGGGTACGGCCAGTCGGCATAAAGAAAGGGCTAAGAGAAGAAATGCTGTTGTGGCAGTAAGTATTTAGAATGAATGTTTCAAGTACTTAAAATTTAAATTTACGACAAGAATGCATGTCTAGACCTGTTAACTTGGTTGATAATCGGGATATTCTGACTTTCAAAATACAGACGATACTGTGTGGGAATTCGGAACACATAAGAATATTTTTCTTTCGCGGTAAAACCAAACTGCATAAATAATAACAAATTACAAAAATCTAAATCGAGTGAAAGATCACCCAATTAATTGCTGTTGTTGTCATGTTGTCATATGAAGACAACCTAGACACCTAGGGAACTGAGCAAAAGTGTAAACACTGAGTGAAAATATGTAGTATTTTGTACAATTATTGTCTGTTGATGGGGTGAATATGAAATTATACAGACCTAATAAAGTAATATTAATCTTTTGATTGATTGGATGAATATGACGTCATAGTTTTCGGAAAGTCCCGGGCAATTTTATTTTTGATCTTAAACTGGTTGACGAAATTCTGTTTCTATTTATAGTGTTTTTAACTGGTCGGCAAACCGTATACGTATATGGACTTTTTGATGCATTTTTCATTGAATATCGCTATATGTACCACTGAAATTGACAAATCAGATAAACGGAAACCACTCAGTCATATAATAAATTAAAATATTTTATGTTTATTTGAATTGATCACTCAGAATTATTTATGATGAAGATTTGAATAGTCAATAAGTTTATATGGACTGTTTACAAGATTTAAGGTTCTTTTAATGATGATGATGATGATGATATATCTAATAAACATACGGAACTTAATCATTGCAATATTCACATACAATAAGGCTTAAGCAAAGATGTAAGTGGTACATAAGGTAATAGACGAACGTTTTATATAATTACAGAAACAAAAGAGAAGAATACAGGCGTTGGAAAAAATAGGGTGGCCGGAAAGAAGGATTAAAAAATTAAGACCGGTACTAGAAGATCTAGAGTACATTTCGTCTGATGAAGAGGGAGATCCGGTCACCCGAACCAGAAAAACAAGGGTACTGGCTTGGGAAAGCAGTGCCCTTGCTAAATACAAAAGTGTATTGGATGCTTTTTATTTTAAAAAAGTGGCTAAGGCCAAACAGTTGTTTATGTCATATAAGCAGGTGAAGGATGATACTTGTAGAGCATCGGCCCGAGAAATCCCAGATGAGGCAGTGTCATGGACACTGAAGCAAAATAACTCGGCGGCCGATGACTCAAATTTATTTGAGTAATTTCTCCAACAGGCCCCAGTTTCACAATCATTCCTTTATTAATCTTAATAATTTGTTGGTTTTTAAGATATTAAGGCATTGATGGTGTTCTTTTGAAGTCCTCAAGATCTCGTATAGTTTAAAATATTTGTATTTAGATTTGTCTAAAATAATATCAGTAGTTTTATAAAACGATTATACAAATTTAATAAATTTTACTCAGGGAAAGTTTAATTAGGGAATGATTGTGAAATTTGGGCCAGTTCTTGTACGGGAGTGTATTATGGTAACTTTTCCACTTCACTTTTTCTATTTTTGACACTTTTAACTGTAAAATTGACACTTTTAACTGTAAGTTATGTACTTTAAACCTAACGATTTACACTCGTTATTATATGAATAATAAATGGGATGAAATGGACTCTTAAAAAGTACTTAAACCACATCACCGCACAGTATATTGTCACTGGTGGATGTTCAATTGCCACTATGGGAGCGTCGACCTCGCTCGACACCTTATTGGTCTGAGGTCTATCTACTAGCTGGTTTGTTTGATGTCAGTATAATGTTTTCAAATCATTGGCAATGTTGTCTATGACATATTGGTCGAGGGGAAGAGAGTTTGGGAGTTTTATCTTGAGTGGCCTCTGTGTATGTCTACTACGTCTTGAATATTTTGACCCTTTGGTTTTTATATCATCATTAACTTTTACATCATTATAATAAGTTGAATTGACTTGCATATTAATCCATAAAGTTAAAAATTTACAGACAAAAGATTAAATGTCACAGTTTAAAACCCTTATACACTCCCGTAGTTTAGTATTATACTGATAAAACAATGTTAAGGACCTTCCAAAAATTACTCTATTTGAAACTTAAAAAACCTTTTTTGGAAATAGTTTTAATGGAAAATAAATTATCACACAATATTATATTTTATGGACTACATGTCTACAAAGATTTCTATTCAAATTAAAACGGAATTTGATTTTGTTTCAAGTCGTTCCATTTTTTATCAGTATATACAGATGTACCATACTTTTGTTATACATGGTTGAACCTTCACCTGCTACTGTTGGAACCACTCTGGTTGTGACAGTGAAATACTCTTTATTTCTATAGAAAATCAAATAAATTTGAATAAAGGTGGAAGCTTCCAATTACTTGTACCTAGTCGTAACTGAAAGTTTGTATGCACATCCGCAATTGTCATAAAGTAATTTTATAGAAATTTTGGCGCTATGGCGAAAATGGGGATTTTTACATCGAAAGTGATGTCTTTGGTGGCGTTTTACGTCATGCGCAACCGTGAGAATCTGCCATTGCCATGGTTTTTCAACATGTTAAAACAGCGCCAACGTTTTATTCTACTAGTATGCAGATATATTCTAGGCTAATTGTAGATGCGCCTACAGATTTTCTGTTATGACTAGGTACAAGTAAGCGAAAAATATCAATCTTTATTAAAGTTTATTTGATTTTTATTGGAAATAAAGAATATTTCACTTTCACATACAGACTGGTTCCAACAGGACATTATTTTATACTGTTTTGTTTGTGTGTGTGTGTGTGTGTGTGTGTGTGTGTGTGTGTGTGTGTGTGTGTGTGTATTCGACATATTGTTTTTTAAATCATATTTCATGTTAAATGAGGTCGGCATAGTGACGAGAGATTTAAATGATAATGTAAATTTTTTATGTGATTGTTTTTCACATTATGGAGAAATACTGTTTTTTGTGTATTCGACATATTGTTTTTTTAAATCATATTTCATGTTAAATGAGGTCGGCATAGTGACGGGAGTTTTAAATGATAATGTAAATTTTTTATGTGATTGTTTTTCACATTATGGGGAAATACTGTTTTTTGTGTATTCGACATATTTTTTTTTTTAAATCATATTTCATGTTAAATGAGGTCGGATTAGTGACGGGAGTTTTAAATAATAATAATGTAAAGTTTATGTGATTTTTTAACATTATAGGGAAATACTGATTTCTGTATTCGACACATAGTTTATAATAATAATAATAATAATAATAATAATAATGTAAATTTTATGTGAAGTTTTTAATTTAATAGGGAAAAAGTGTTTTTTGTGTATTCCACACTTAGTTTTTTTATATCTTTTTTTATTTTATGTTACATGAGGTCGACATTTAAACTTATACGGAAATTTCAACACCGAGTTTTGATTATATATTATTTCATGTTACATGAAGTCGGCTTTATGACAGGTGTTTTAAATAATAACAGAAAGCCGTTTAAGTAGTAATATTTATATGATATTGTGTATTTTCAACCTTATATCGGAAATACTGTTTTGATTTTTTATTTTGTATTCGACAAAACTTATTTTGCCATATATTCTTTCATGTTGTATTTACAATATAAGTTATGAACTTTATCGTAGACTTCTAGTTGTTTTTGTTAGCAAATTTTACCTGTCATTTGCCAGTACAGTCCAACCTGCCTTAAAGACCACCTCTATATAAAGGCCACCTGCTTATAAAGGCCATAAGAATTGTATCCGAATTGTTCTTTATTCAAATTATTTGAACCTGCATATAAAGGCCACCTGCCCATAAAGGCCACTTTTACTAGTTCCCTTGGGTGGCCTTTATAGACAGGTTTGACTGTATTTGAATACTGTGGCGTTATTAGATGTATGCACGACGGTGCGGTACATAACACGACGACGATGATCTATCATTCACAAGAAACAGCAGTAAATTAAGAGAAAACAGTCAGGAGTTTTTCACTTATATTTGTGAATATTCTTTATTCTCAATGACTATAGTGATTCGTCAAAGATAATAATGTTAAGACGAACATGCATAGTATAGATATAAAATAAACAACATAATGGATATATATATATATATAAATAAGCTATGACAGAAATGCGACTTAAACTCAACGTTTCATCAAATTTCCGTCAAAAAAGCGTCGGCTGAAATTTAAAAAATAGTGCAAATTTAAGCTGAAACGTTAAATTTGAAATTCAGCAAAAATAAGCGATGACAGAAATGCGACTTAAACTCAAGGTTTCATCAAATTTCCATCAAAAAAGCGTCGGCTGAAATTTAAAATATAGTGCAAATTTAAGCTGAAACGTTAAATTTGAAATTCAGCAAAAATAAGCTATGACAGAAATGCGACTTAAACTCAACGTTTCATCAAATTTCCGTCAAAAAAGCGTCGGCTGAAATTTAAAAAATAGTGCAAATTTAAGCTGAAACGTTAAATTTGAAATTCAGCAAAAATAAGCTATGACAGAAATGCGAATTAAACTCAACGTTTCATCAAATTTCCGTCAAAAAAGCGTCGGCTGAAATTTAAAATATAGTGCAATTTTAAGCTAAAACGGAAAATCAGTGATAGCTTAAATTTCAGCTTAGATTTAAGTTAACTAAAACGAGTCGTATACTGGAATTTCAGTCAAATTTCAGTCATCATGAAATATGCTGAAAGGCGGCGTATAAGTCATATAAGCCAGGGCTTAAATTTGTTGAAATAGCAAATTTCCGAAAACTTAAATCGACTGAAATTTAATTTTCCGTTGAATTTAAGTCAAATATCCGCCAGCGTAAATTAGTCATTTTGTCCTGTGAGAATTTGCGACGTTTACAAACCTTTTCCAAAACGTTCCGCACAAACGTTAGGGATATTGATCATGCGGTACGACAGCGAACCCCGATGTAATATTGAACGCTATTGAACTTCTTTGGAAGAACTGGTGATAGTTGAGTTGAAACTGATATGTTCAGGAAAAGGAACCAAAGGACGCCAAACGCTACTGGATACAATGTACGAGTCGCAAGTATGGATGCAACATTTTATAGAGGTTCTCCATAAATTTAGGATATCTCACTGACGCTAACCCCGACGCAGATACTAAGAATACCACAACAGATACTTTGAAAATCTTGTAGGTGGACTATAAAAACCAAATCAATATCTTACGACAAGTGAATTGTGCTTTTTGTGGTTTCTATGGATGGAGAGTGATTGGTATCATTTCAGGTTTATTGTTTGAAAGATGGCTTCATGTTACAATAATAAAATGACGTCAGCAGTCAATGGAATCAAAGTGATACTGCAGTGTTCAGTTACAATATTTCTTTCGGACTTCTGGGTTTGAACCAAGCTCCGAATAGCGGCCAACATTCTTGTCTCTTTTATGACCGCTGCAGACAGTCCTTCGGAACATTTCAGAAGTTTAGATTGCGGCATACGGAGCTAGGAGGTGGGCGCTCTTACGGATCGCCGGCCACGCCCACAATGTTCCGACAAAGTTAAGGGTCGACTTGGAATGATTTACACTTATAAAACTCGACCTGAATTGTTTTGTTTAACGTCGTCACTGACACTAGTATGTCGTCATTAGTTGCCGTGACGCCGCTTTGGTCAATTACAATTCAATATCGCATGCAAGTTGTTAATTTTT
Source organism: Anadara kagoshimensis (assembly GCA_021292105.1). NCBI lineage: Eukaryota > Metazoa > Mollusca > Bivalvia > Arcoida > Arcidae > Anadara > Anadara kagoshimensis. The sequence goes on from CM037875.1 coordinate 45,217,547, forward strand.
TTCATGTTTTTTCTTTACATGTAGAGTGATATCATCATTGTGTTTGGAAATCTGGACCCAAGAACAGCAGAATATGCTTCAAAGTTATTCATAGATGGGTGGGCTAAATGGTTGATGTTTTCTGGGAAGGAAGGCTCCCATACAAAAGGTTTGTACTAATATTATATTATATTTAACCATTGAACTGTCTAGAAATGGAAGTTTTAGCACTATAAACGCCATTTCTAGACAGTTCAATGGTTATATTTACATTTCTCATTTTTTTAAAATCTTATTTTTGTTTATGAATCCTGAAATGAATTTAAAACACTGTCGTGTACGACATGCAATTTCAATTCCTGGAATAGCCTATCAATGACGTCACGGGCATAGGTGTCAGCAAAGAAATGAGTGACGTCACATTAGCAAATGTAATTATAGTCCTATAACTTCATTTGGTCTAAAACAGAGTTTAATACAATCAAACACCATAAATGTAAATATTATTATATAAATACATTTTAATAATAGCTAGGTAGCTAAACAGGTGTTGCTTACCCTTCCGGAGCACCCGGCTTAACTTCCCTGATGGAAGTTCATTTGTTTGCAAGCTTCAAAAATTTTACTTTGTTTTGGGATTGTGATTTTGACGTGGTTGGTATGTTTGTTTTGGATATAGTCATAATTCAATTAATGGTATTAATATTAATAAACTTTATGCAACTACCTAAGATTCTAAACATTGACTGATAAAGTTTCACCCGCAAGCCTATGTTTTTCACTAATACAAATCGAGAGGAATTGCCAGATCAAGTAAAAATGGGGCCAGCTGTCCTATATATCCAGAGTAATTAATCTATACACTATTAGAGCTGCTAATCGCTTACAAATTTTGATTCCGTGTTCATGTTTTGATTTCATAACGGTTGTTAAATGCAAGACAATATCCGTACAATTTAATTTAAGCTTTAGATTCGATGTCTGGTTCAGCAGCGAAAGCTTCAGACCTACATACAAAAATCCCCTACCCTAGCATCTGATAATATTAATAATCTTCGCATTGTTGACGCGTTTTAAACCAAAAATGTAATAATAATAATAATAATAATATATGTGCCTTATACCACATTTTGAACTCAATCAAAATACATTCAACAAGTGACATATGATCGAATTCCAAAAGTGGTATTTGATACATATCATCATCATCATCATCATCATCATGATGCTGGAACAAATGCAATATATTTTAGTATTAATACATTATGTTGTTCTCTTCAGATAAATGGCCTAAACCGGAAGCTGAGGTTTTCCAAGATGTTGCGGTGTCTAAATATGGTATCCCGAAAAACAAAATTATCCTCGAAACAGAAGCAACTAATACTGGTGAAAATGTGAAATTTTCATATGAAGTTCTAAAATCTTTAAATCTACTCAGAGATATTAAGAAATTAATTCTTGTGCAAATGCCTCACATGGAAAGAAGAGTCTTGGCCACTTTTATGAAACAATGGCCTGAAAGCACCGATAATCTTTCTGTGGTAGTGACGTCACCGGAAATAGAAATGACAGACTACCCGGATGCTGACGTTGGAACGATGCATGATATTATCACACAAACTCTCGGATCCTTATATAGAATAAAATTCTACCCTAAAAAGGGATACCAAATAGAACAAGACATTCCAGAAGAAATATGGAATTGTTATTTGGCACTAAAAGAAAAATTTTAAGAACAACATTTAAAAACTAGATTTTGTTCAATACTATCGAATTACCCGACGTTTTTGCAATTTATTTAAATTCTAATCGAATATACAAAAAATTAATTTAATCATAAAAATAAATAATCTGTTGTAATAAATTTCTACTATTCACCTCATGGGAAAGTAAAAAGAATCATTTGGTACATGAATCCATTTTCCCATGAACTCTTATCCATTCACCTCTGTTACTATGCTAATGTATATTTGATATAAAATAAATGATGATGATATCATTTTTTATCAACTTGTTCAAATAAGTTAATTTCGCCCACATAATATACGCAGAATGATGCGATGTGTAATGGTGTTTAGTAACGTGTATTTTATAAAAGAAAAAACATGTTTCATAAGTTTGGTTAAAAAAAAAATAATGAGGTTGTTTCAATATTAAAATCATGATTTAATGTAGTTTAATGTGGAAGATGAGATATAAGGGAAACTATTGAGTCATGAAATTGATCAATTTCTTTGAACTTTTAACAGTACCTTTTATCGTTGGCGAATTCTTGTCTCACACAGCATGTACCAATTCTTCTTAAATAGTTTCTGTCTTGCCAGGCTCCACTTTCACAATCATTCCTCAACTAAGTTTTTCCTTAACTTCAATTTCACAAATCTTGGCAATCTCTGTTTTAACTATGGAACTACAATCTCCGCTGGAACTACATTTTTGACGAAACTAAATGCATTTGCTTGAAGCGATCTTCAAAATTATTCATTGAATTCCCAAATATCTCAACAATTCGCAAAAATTATCAGGATTTCAAATTTGCCAGATTTAGAAAATCCTTAGTAAGGAATGATTGTGAAACAAGCTTGGCAGTTTTATATGGTGGTGTTCAGAAAACATTTAAGACTTGTAAACTACTTTTTATCCTGCTTTATTCTTCTAAAACTGCATTGCTGTGTTACAACGCGTTTGGTAACAAAAACGGATTTGCTAACAAACTTGAAAACTTAAACTTCAACCAGGAACAGGATAAACGGTACCACAATGGGGTCGTCTTGTCACTTGTGGTGGAGGTGATTTTAAAGCATATCATGACTAAATTAATCTAAAAACAAATAATTGTTGTGACACGTTCTGTTAAGCTCAATTTTCAAAATAATTTCCCTCTCATTGTTGTAGAATGCAAGATGATTTTAGCGATAAGAATATATCACTCGTCAAAACTAATCCTTTGGCTGTAAATATTGCATTCGAGTAGATGGTCTCTTTCACGTCTAAGTTGTTATACAGTACTGGCCTGTCGAAAGTTTAACACTATGTTAACGAAAAATAGCAGCTCGGCAGCTCAGAACCAGCCCCTGGTTCTCAATAACTCGATAGTTGGCCACAGGTTGCCCATATCTTGGCCGTGTTTTAACTCCTTTTCGTCAGCTCAGTGTTAAACTTTTGATTGGTCGGTAGTACTGTAACTCTATTTGTGTATTTCGAGAAACCAGTGTCACATTCCCAAATAATGGATGCATAGATTCTGTTGGTTTTTTTTTAATTATTATTATTATTATTAGAAAGCCGTTATATTGAAATTGATGTGATGTTTTTGCAATAATCTGAATATTATCCTTGTAAATTTTAATACATGTGACACACTTTTGACTTTTGAGTATTATGCATTTTTGGACTACGTAACGTGCATGCACGTTAAGATAACATCTAATTACTTTTTAATGGTGTTTTTTGCCTAATGAAGATAATGTGAATTTTATTTTTATTAGAGGTATTTGATGACCTCATTATCTGATAAAAATACAGGTGCAACAGACTGTCATAAAAATGTAGGTTACATCATTTGGTATATATACCTGTGTGCTGAGTTTTTGTCATCTAGACACAGACAGTATTGACTTACCATGTCTTTGAAGATTTATTTAATGCTGGTGGCGGTAAGTAATTTTTTCAAAAATTTAATTAGAATTTGTAGATTTTATGTCATAGATTATTACATTATGCCCAAAATATTTACCTCAGAGATTTTTATATTCATGATGATACCATAGTTTTTAAAGACATTATAGCTGAAATTAAATGAATAAAAATATTTAACTTAAGGAAGATTGATATGGTTTGCGTGTCATATGTTCAAAATTGTATTCTATAAAACAATAATGCATATATGTTGCATAATTGTGGAACATCCTGTTGATACAGTAATACCTGTTGAAAGTTAAACACTCGGTTAACAAATTGCAGCCGAATCAGCAGCTCATCTAGACCGGCCATTCGAGAGTCGCTCAGTATATATCAGCAGCTCATCTAGACCGGCCATTCGAGAGTCGCTCAGTATATATCAGCGGCTCATCTCGACCGGCCATTCGAGAGTCGCTCAGTATATATCAGCGGCTCATCTTGACCGGCCATTTAAGAGTCGCTCAGTATATATCAGCAGCTCATCTAGACCGGCCATTCGAGAGTCGCTCAGTATATATCAGCGGCTCATCTCGACTGGCCATTCGAGAGTCGCTCAGTATATATCAGCGGCTCATCTTGACCGGCCATTCGAGAGTCGCTCAGTATATATCAGCGGCTCATCTTGACCGGCCATTCGAGAGTCGCTCAGTATATATCAGCGGCTCATCTCGACCGGCCATTCGAGAGTCGCTCAGTATATATCAGCGGCTCATCTCGACCGGCCATTCGAGAGTCGCTCAGTATATATCAGCAGTTTTTCGGAAACTAGCGATCTATATCAAGGACACTTGACATATTTTCGCTAGCTTGGTGTTAAAGTTTCGAAAGATCTGTACTTTATATATTTAACGCTTATAAATGAAATACATGGCATTTAAAATCCACACTAGATGTTAAACTCGTACATGGAATTATAATTGCAGCATCATTTTGTTTGTTTGCAGGTGGCTCTTGTTTCATCAGCTTCTGTGAAGAAAGGTAAGCATTTAATCTGGTTGCTTTCAAAATATCAAAGAGTACATGTATATATTTAATAAATCTAAAGTAGAAGATACATTTTCTAATTTTCGATGTGAAATTTTGAAAGTAAAGGACTTATTTACTACATAATTTTTGTATATAGTGAACTGTTTGGATTAGAATGACCATCAACGGTTCAAGATTATTCGATATATTTATCAGTCTCGCCACTGGAAATATAAATGTCTGGTTTCGGGCTCAGATAAAGCTTATTAAGTACATGACCTTCATCAATGATACCAATAAACCCAATCTTATCCGGCATGTAACAACAGTAAATTTTTCGTGTATACGTTGCGGGTGTAGCTAGCTAAACCGTCTAGAGCTGCTTACCCTTCCGGAGCACTCGACCTCACTTCCCTGGTGGAAGTTCACGTGTCAGTTACAAAGTTTTTACTTTACCTATGGATTGTGCTTCGGACATGGATTTGTATGTCTGTTTTTTTATCATGACTAACAGAATAAAACCAAGGATTGAAAGGCGAATTAATTTCAGTTATCTAGTAGCTTTATTAGTCGATGGCTTATATTGCAATTTTTTATCTTTTCATTTTTTAGATGACACCATGAAAGAAAGGTTACATTTCCTTCTCTATTCTTTATCAAAAAAACGCAATATTAACTTTACTGCTTATCGCTATTAGATTCACGGGGATGAAATTGTGGGCAAGAGATACCCAAATATCTTTCAAGTTAAGATCACAAGGTTCTGACATTCTGTAAAATTAGTCTTAGTCAAATAGGGCACAACTCCATCAAATATTCGAGCAGCATCACCGTTTTTTAATATGCATGCACACCTTCAGTTCATAGCAAACATACATACCAAATTCCAATAAAAACTGTGAAACTAGTTGGGATCACAAACTTACAGACAACTACTGTCAGAGCCGGTCTGTTTGTACAGTGAAATACGCCTTTACCCCAAATAAGTCTAAATAAAAATAATAATAATCACTTACGTGTACCCAGTCGTAACAGGACATCGTGATTAGACTAGAATAGAGCAAAACGTTGGCACTATGTATGAGAATTTAACATGTTGAAAAACCAATCAAATGGCGGACCCTGTTGCGCATATGACGTAAAACGTCACCAAGGACATCTCTACCTGCGTAAAGATCGTCATTTTCGCCATGTAAAATCCCCATAGCGCCAACATTTTTCTTTCTATAGAAATACGTTATGACAATTACGAATGCGCATACATTTTCAGTTATGACTAGGCACAAATAAGTGAATGATATCAATTTTTAGCTCATCTGAACAAATACTGAATTGGTTAATTATCTAAAAAAAACTATAAACTTTTTGTATAGGCATGTATCTTAGAATATTGTAGGTATTGGCCTAATGCACATTTTAATATATAGATGTTTTAGCTGTTTATAAATAATATATTTTAGCTAGACTTTAGATATGTTATATATAGCATACTTATATAATAATTATTATAATTAATTTGCAAAAATACTCGCATATTATTGGCCCTTACTGCTGAAAATTTTGATATTCTCTTTTATAAATGCCATTGCCATTGAACCTCTGCATAAGATATGTACTCAGCCTAAGGTGAGCGTTAAGGCCCATTGGCCTCTTGTTATTTAGATTTATTTGATTTTCTATTGAAAAAAGGCGAAATTCACTGTCACAAACAGACCGGCTCTGACAGTAGACGAACGTACAACGTGACAACATTATACGCTTCGCTTTCTCAAAAAGCTGGCGGATACAACTTCCTAAACATTTCTTTAGCAAACATTTTCAATGCATTTTAAATGGTTATAAAATAAAAGTCTTTGTCTGTTGCCATTTCGGTATTTAGAACATAAAGAAATTCATAATCGTATAGAAAATATTTCTGGCTTGAACATTAATCGTGTCATTGAATACTTGTTGGGGCGAATTTGGAGAAAGATTTGTAACCTTCCAATCAACTCGATTCCTAATGTAAACTATAAAGGGAAAGAACAACACGAACAACGATGGGCACAGTAACAGCGGAACAGATGAAAACTATTATGTTGAAAGCTCACAATGACTTACGAAAATCAGAAGCAATAAAGGAAAAAGCTACAGATATGTTCCAATTGGTACTCTCTCTCTCTCTCTCTCTCTCTCTCTCTCTCTCTCTCTCTCTCTCTCTCTCTCTGCAACTGCTAATACGTACAGCTATTTTCCCAAAATGCATTTGTAATACTATTGTCTGGGGACCATCCACATGGCATTTACGCTATAGTATGCGTGTTTTGTCGAAGGAAATTCGTCTGCGTACCACTTGATATTCCATGGGTTTTGTGCAGAACAATTATTAATAACACTGGGTATTAAATCGCATAAGTGCACTTTTCATCTAAAATGAGGTTTATCTGTTATTTTGTGACGTCAATGTTTTTCAAAACGTTCTGCACCAACGTTAATGGTTACGCTTGCGACTACCATCGCGTTAACAAAACAAACGTTTGATAAGCTAATCTTCACTTACTTTATTTGTGATTTGCTCTGTACATTATACGAGTGACTACTGGTATAAGATACTAGAGTGTAGAATGACAGGACCTGTCAGAGCTACAACAAAACGACATAAGCACTTCACATTCCACGCTGTCCAATAATCACAGTAAGATAATAAGTAAAGACGCGGGACAAAGTAAACTCAACGTTATCGAAAGTCCTCAATCGGTTCTAAGCCAGTATTTGTTCCAACATACGTCACAGACCAATATATTTCTTCAACATACGGTACAGACCTGTCGAAAATTTAACATGAAACAAAAATCGAATTGACATCTCATTGCAGCTACTATTTAAGATAGGTAAAGTGAGCTACTAGTAAGTGGCTACTTTTCTTCTACAAGTAGCCAGTTACTAGTCGCTAACTTTACCGATATCTCTCGGCAGCTCATTTCGGCCACTAGTTATTCATGTTTCTACACTCGAACTTCAGCTCCTGTTCGTTAACACAGTGTTTGTTCTGTAATTAAAAGATAATTTAATAGCGTTGAATTTCATCATATCATAAACAACTCTTTTCAGTCCTGTTGTGAGTATATTAAAAATAAAACCTCTTGAGAATTTAATCATATCATAAACAACTTTTTTTCCAATCGTATTGTGAGTTCTCCGTAGATTCCAAATAAAACATCTTGAATATTGATAGGTATATAACGACACGCTGGCAAAGATTGCACAAGATCACGCCGATAAATGCGTATGGGAGCATGCTAAAAATCTCGGAAGCCTTGGAGAAAACATGTATATTATAACCGATGGTAAGATACTTACATGTATAGATTTGTATTCAAAATTCCTTGTATATACTTAAATGGAACTGACAGCTAAATTCAGTGCCGTTTCCAACATTACGGGTTTTTAAAAATTATTTTGCTGTTCTAGAAAGACGAGGCTTTTGCGACAGCACTGGTACTGGTTATATGACTAAACTATTGCTTCTGCATTTGAAATGATAGAACGACTCTGTCCTTTAGTTACAACACCGCAGTCATTCTCAAAATGACACTTAGAAAACAAGGGTAGATGAGGTTTTATATTTATTCGTACTAAATAAATGTATCCACACAATCTATTTCTGTGCTTTTCTTTGAGACTGTAGTACACGTGTCTCTCTTTAAGTTTTGCCTAGATCTATTGGAGATGTTCATTGAGTCAGTCATAATAACACATCGCTTGATAATACGGCCATTTTCGAGTCCTTTTAAAGGTTTTTATTAAGCTTCTGTTTAAGCTTCATTTCTATCATTGTTACAGAGAATTTTATTAAGCTTCTGTTTAAGCTTCATTTCTATCATCTGTTACAGAGAATTTTATTAAGCTTCTGTTTAAGCTTCATTTCTATCATTGTTACAGAGGTTTTTATTAAGCTTCTGTTTAAGCTTCATTTCTATCATTGTTACAGAGAATTTTATTAAGCTTCTGTTTAAGCTTCATTTCTATCATTGTTACAGAGGATTTTATTAAGCTTCTGTTTAAGCTTCATTTCTATCATTGTTACAGAGGATTTTATTAAGCTTCTGTTTAAGCTTCATTTCTATCATTGTTACAGAGAATTTTATTAAGCTTCTGTTTAAGCTTCATTTCTATCATTGTTACAGAGGATTTTATTAAGCTTCTGTTTAAGCTTCATTTCTATCATTGTTACAGAGGTTTTTATTAAGCTTCTGTTTAAGCTTCATTTCTATCATTGTTACAGAGAATTTTATTAAGTTTCTGTTTATCACATTTCTATCATTGTTACAGAGGTTTTTATTAAGCTTCTGTTTAAGCTTCATTTCTATCATTGTTACAGAGGATTTTATTAAGCTTCTGTTTAAGCTTCATTTCTATCATTGTTACAGAGAATTTTATTAAGCTTCTGTTTAAGCTTCATTTCTATCATTGTTACAGAGGATTTTATTAAGCTTCTGTTTAAGCTTCATTTCTATCATTGTTACAGAGGATTTTATTAAGCTTCTGTTTAAGCTTCATTTCTATCATTGTTACAGAGGATTTTATTAAGCTTCTGTTTAAGCTTCATTTCTATCATTGTTACAGAGGATTTTATTAAGCTTCTGTTTAAGCTTCATTTCTATCATTGTTACAGAGGTTTTTATTAAGCTTCTGTTTAAGCTTCATTTCTATCATTGTTACAGAGAATTTTATTAAGCTTCTGTTTAAGCTTCATTTCTATCATTGTTACAGAGGATTTTATTAAGCTTCTGTTTAAGCTTCATTTCTATCATTGTTACAGAGGATTTTATTAAGCTTCTGTTTAAGCTTCATTTCTATCATTGTTACAGAGGATTTTATTAAGCTTCTGTTTAAGCTTCATTTCTATCATTGTTACAGAGGTTTTTATTAAGCTTCTGTTTAAGCTTCATTTCTATCATTGTTACAGAGGTTTTTATTAAGCTTCTGTTTAAGCTTCATTTCTATCATTGTTACAGAGGTTTTTATTAAGCTTCTGTTTAAGCTTCATTTCTATCATTGTTACAGAGGTTTTTATTAAGCTTCTGTTTAAGCTTCATTTCTATCATTGTTACAGAGGATTTTAAGGTGGATGAAGCTGTTACTGATTGGTACAACGAGAAAGAATTTTACGGTTATGATAATATGGACTGTTCAAAGATGTGTGGACATTACACACAGGTAAGGTGTCATTAATAACGAAGATAATACGGAATATGGTCTGGACTTTATGACAAGTTTTCACAATATCTGTTTTATCTTAGCCTGGTTGATTTGATTATTGGCAAGCACACGTTTTTCAGTTACATATTTCTTTCTTCTATTTTTGTCCCCCGCCGCAACGCGGATCGGGGACATAGAAATACCGGACGTCCGTCCGTGCGCCCGTGCTTCCGTCCGTCACACTTTTTTGTAAGCGCTCTCATGCCTACAAATTTTGACGGATTTACATGAAACTTATACCAAATGTTTATACCACTAATACCTTAGTCAAGTTCGAAAATCAGCCTTGGTCGATACTTTTTGTTGGAGTTATGGGACTTTGACCACAATAATGACTCCGTTTTATCCAAAAATTGACCTTGTAAGCGCTCTCATGCCTACAAATTTTGACAGATGTTCATGAAATTTATACCAAATGTTTATACCACTAATATCTTGGTCAAGTTTGAAAATCACCCTTGGTCGATACTTTTTGTTGAAGTTATGGGACTTTGACCACAATAATGACTCTGTTTTATCCAAAAATTGACCTTGTAAGCACTCTCATGCCTACAATTTGACAGATTTTCATGAAATTTATACTAAATGTTTATACCACTAATACCTTGGTCAAGTTCGAAAATCAGCATTGGTCGATACTTTTGTTGGAGTTATGAGACTTTGACCACAATAATGACTCCGTTTTACAGTATTTTTACAGTATTGTAAGTTACATGGTTTGTAAGTGTCTACGGAATGATACAGGGTCAGTAGGAAAGATACCGGGTGAGGCGGCAGCCGAACCCGGTATGTTTTCTACTGACCCTGTATCATTCCGTACCGGACACTGACTAACCATGTAACTTTTTTAGCCTACCGATGACCCGGGCTATTGAAAAAGTTTTTAAAAATGCTACCGATGTCAATGAAAGAAGTTAAAAAAATATTATTTGGGTGCAATAAAATACTGCTGTGACAACAAAATAAAACGGATACTAAAATTCAGCATACTAACGAAGTCTAGCAGTCTTTCCTTTGGCTTTCAATGTTTCAAAATAATACTTTCATGCTTTCATTTTAACTCACTATCTTCAGCAGAAGGTTCCGCAAACCATTTATTTACGGTCGCCATTTTGGTTGACGTTTGTAAACGTTAGAGACGTAACTCTAACCCACCCAGTATGAGCCTTACTGACCCAGTATTTTTGCGCGTGTGGCTATGTACGGAATGATACTGGGTTGGTCATGTGATTCGATTTAGTCAATCATTTCCAAAGATTTTAGTCAGAGGTAGGGTAAACTAGTATACTGCTTGACCGGCGGGGGACCCAGGAATTCTATTCTTTTTCAACTGAAAATTGATCTAAATGTTACACAAGAAACACTTACTTAGCACGCTTCAGATTATGTTGCCACCGAGGTCTCCGTATGGTACTTAAACTTAGTCCGATTAATCAGCCCACTAAACCCCCATTTAATTTTTAACGCGATCTTATTGGTCAATGCAAATTAGTAATGTCTTCAATGTGCCACGGAGCTAAAGAGACAGAAGAAAACCATGTATTTCTACCGATATCGATGGATTTTAATTAAAAGCATGGATCGGTAGAATAATGTTTTAGGAAGTTTTCCATATTTCCAGCAAGAGCGCGGTGAGGAAATGCTGGAAGCTATTGACGTGTGTTTTCGTTTCAGCCGTTTTCGACAGCAATTTTAAGAATTTAATGGAAGCCGTCAGACCACAAAAATCAAAAATTAAAATGAGGGTTTAGTGGACTGACAAGTCGCACTATTTTAAACTATGCTGTTTTTCAACATTTAATGCTTTAGTGCCGAATCAGCGTTATCTCGGAACTTTTCGATCACTGGTCCATATCTCGGCCACTCGGAAGTAAAACTTAGACACCTTTTCGTTAGCTCAGTTTTAAACTTTCGACAGGTCTGTACTAAGTTAGATTTGTTTACAGGTCGTTTGGTGGTCAACTAAACAACTTGGTTGTGGAGTTAAGAAATGTAATGATATCTATGTACAAGAAACCAAAAGTAAATGGAAAACTGCCTATGTCCTCGTGTGTAACTATTCCCCAGGGTGAGTCCAATTTCAGTTGTTATATATATTAAGTTAACTTGGAAAAAATTTCGCTTCATTTTATTTTCGCCTAAATTCGCGAGATTAACATGCGTAAATAAAACATGTCCGTGTATTTAATATTTTGATATGATTCACTCGGATTTGCACTATCTAACATGCAACAACGCAAACCACTGCAGTAGCTCAATTGGTAGAGTGCTCGGTCCGTAAGCGGGAGGTCATTGGTTCGATCCCCGACCAAGTCTGACCCAGGGCTTGAAAGTGGGTAGTGACTCTTCTTTCGCCAAGCACTCTGCATAAAGAAATGAAAATCGCGGTTCTTTCGGGTGGGAACTTAAAAAAAGAAGTCTTGTGTCACGGTAGTCGTGGCACGATAAAGAACCCTGCTGTATAATGCCATCGTCGCAACATACTGGCAAAATTTCTGTACCTTCACCTATAGCTTGCGGCGTCTCGATACAAGTGATTGGGACGTTAAACACCATTATTCACCTCACCTAAATCACATCCTTTTAACACAAACTATAAACCTCCGTACATAATAAATCACAATATTTGGTTATATAAGCTCTTCATGTCATCATGACATGCTTGTAGACTACATTGAGAGTGTTAGTGATTAGGTTTTTTTTTTATTTAATTGATACAGTGGAAATGGCATAGGAAACATCTATACTAAAGGGAATAAGCCATGTGAACGATGTCCGGATAATTGTGTTGACAATGCTCTTTGTGAAAATAATTGTAAGTATAACACACACACACACGCGCGCACACACACTTTATTCTGATTTTATTCAGAGTTTTGAGTTTATTAGTTGTGTTATTATTATCCCTCGTTTTTCAAACTTACATCCAATTCCTTGTTTGATAGTTGGCCTCAGCATGGTTGTAGTAAGGGTCCAGTATTTAAAGTAATATAGTATTCAAAATAACATTAAATGTTTTTCTTTACAGTTAAACTTGGCTGTAAGGACATAGCTACTAATTGTACAAATACTGATACAAGTTGTAATACACTATGGGCACAGCACCACTGTCAGGACACATGTCTGTACTGCCACTTTAAGTAAGTAAGTACACATTATATGGTCATCTCTCTGTTATCTACCACTAACGTATCTCAGTTGGTAGAGTGATCGCTCCGTATATGGGATGTTGTGGGTTCGAACCCCGGCTGGGTTTGACCAAAACTTGAATATAGGTATTGACTGTTTTTTCGCCAAGCACTCGACATTTAGAAATTAAAGTCACTGGTCTTTTGGAAGAGGCCTTAAAAAACCGATGTCCCGTGCCACAGCTGGAGTGTCACATAATTTAAAGAACCCTCCTGTGCATCGTCTTGAACGCGCTGCAAAAGTAAAATTTTCTGCCACTTCACTTAAAGCTGGTGGCCTTTTGATATAAGCTAAATATTCTTGACTGGAAAATAAAACTTCATTCAATCGATCAACAAATCTTATCTTTCATGCAATTTAATCATATTAATTAAACCAAACATACTAGCTAGTACTAGTATATAACATCAATTGTAATTTCATTGTGTTATTTCTGTATCCACAATTATTCTGGATATATTTGACATCCCAAAGTTCCATGTTCCTTTTATTCTCAATTAGTCGTTTTTAGCTAACTAAACAGCAGGTGCTTACCCTTGAGGAACACCTGGCCTCACTTCCCTGGTGGAATCTTAATTTGCTAAGTTTCAAAGTTTTTCCTTTTGTTTTTGGATTATGATGTACATATTTCAGAAATCTAGACCTACAAGAATTATTATTTGTGAAATTTAGAACATTTAAGATTTTTTCTTGTAAATTACTTATTTTAAAACAAGTAGAATGGTTGGTTGCTCTGTTTGCGATTGTCTACGTGCAACGTCGTCATAAATAATGGGTAATGATATACTAATATTCCAGTGAAACTAGAAGTTTGAGTGTATTTACTGAACATATTAAAACATCTTATCTTTTTGTTTCAGGTGATACGCAAGCAACAATGTCTCATCTTTAGATTTAAATTGTACCTCATCTGTATAACAACAAATTTCAATAAAACGTACCATGCAGTTTTAATGTTTTGTTAAATTATTTTATTCTTTTACATTGCTCTACATTGTTGACAGACAAAATCAGTTGCGTGCCTTTTCGGTAATTGTCATACTAAAACGTTCAAGAATGGCGATGTTGAATATTATAAATACTAGTACCATAAATTGAATTTGGGGTAGAATGGCGTTAATGTATACACGGTGTAAAGTAAAAGGGTGTTTTAGACCTGGGGTCAGTTTTACGATAATTCCTTAACTAAGATTTTCCTTAATTTAAATCTTGCAAAGTTTGAAACATTTTATGGCACTACAAATGAAACGTTTCCACGGAATTTGAATACAGAAATGATCTTCAACATGAAACCACGGAATTTGAATACAGAAATGATCTTCAACATGAAACCACGGAATTTGAATACAGAAATGATCTTCAACATGAAACCACGGAATGTGAATACAGAAATGATCTTTAACATGAAACCACGGAATTTGAATACAGGAATGATCTTCAACATGAAACCACGGAATTTGAATACAGAAATGATCTTCAACATGAAACCACGGAATGTGAATACAGAAATGATCTTTAACATGAAACCACGGAATGTGAATACAGAAATGATCTTCAACATGAAACCACGGAATTTGAATACAGAAATGATCTTCAACATGAAACCACGGAATGTGAATACAGAAATGATCTTCAACATGAAACCACGGAATGTGAATACAGAAATGATCTTTAACATGAAACCACGGAATTTGAATACAGAAATGATCTTCAACATGAAACCACGGAATTTGAAGGAATTTGAATACAGAAATGATCTTCAACATGAAACCACGGAATTTGAATACAGGAATGATCTTCAACATGAAACCACGGAATTTGAATACAGGAATGATCTTCAACATGAAACCACGGAATTTGAATACAGAAATGATCTTCAACATGAAACCACGGAATTTGAATACAGGAATGATCTTCAACATGAAACCACGGAATTTGAATACAGGAATGATCTTCAACATGAAACCACGGAATTTGAATACAGGAATGATCTTCAACATGAAACCTAGGAATTTGAATACAGAAATGATCTTCAACATGAAACCACGGAATTTGAAGGAATTTGAATACAGAAATGATCTTCAACATGAAACCACGGAATTTGAATACAGAAATGATCTTCAACATGAAACCACGGAATTTGAAGGAATTTGAATACAGAAATGATCTTCAACATGAAACCACGGAATTTGAATACAGAAATGATCTTCAACATGAAACCCTAAATCAATGGATATCTTGGAAACTAACAAAGTTTGCTAAAAAAAACTAACTTACAAAAGATTTAAAATTTGCAAGATCAAGTTAAGGAAAATCCTAGTTGAAATTGTGAAACTGCTTTCGTCGAGGAGTGGAGTTGAGTGGAGTACGGATGTGTCACGCGCCAGGCAGTATTCGTCCTGAATGGTAGAGAAAATACGAGCACAAAAATACATGGAGGTTCCATAAAACTCCCGATGACGTCAATGTGCTTATTTCGTCTCACTATGAAGATGCTCGTTTTGACAGTCGGTTGGACATAGATCGACAACTCCTACAACACTCGATAAAGGAAAGAGTTTCATCTACAAGTGACGAATGAAGTATGTTTAATTGTTAACATTGTTAAATATGGAAATAAATAGACAGTTATGCGACACCCACTGACATATTCCTTTGAAAATGCTGCAACAATTGGCACCAACTGACCGCATACATACGTACTGTATCTAAACCTTTATTCGCGGATATTAACTTCAGCAATTCTCTTGCCAAAATTATTTCGCGAATTTGGCGATGTTAGTTATAGCTGAATACTTGGTAGAATAAATTAAAGTTGGTTTTCAGTAACCTTAATGTTCTCAAAGAAACATAAGTTTGCCCTTAGCAAAAAAGTATTAATGTAATCAAAGGTAGTTTTGACAGAAATCTTCAAGTTTAATCTAAGATGCTTAGAGCTATACTTAATTATGCAGTTAACTGGTTTAAAAGTATTAAAAAACTTATTTGATTTTAAAGATGACTCTGTATCGGTAATAAAGTCAGCCAAGCAGGAACATGACAAGGTGATCGTGATCAGGTTATCAAGTTCTATTTACGTTTGACATCTAATCTGCGGTTATTGAAAAAATAAAAACTATTAGATATTTTTCCCGTTCCATTTTATCCGCCCATTTTAATTACTTTATTGTCTCCACAATACATTCAGAGCAGTCTCTTGAAAGACCAATACCCCCGTGTCCAACATTGCAGAGTTATATGTAAAATTTGTGACTTTCAACCTTGACCGATGAACCTATATTTGGTATGCGACACATCGTCCTAGTTGATTTACATATGTGCCAAGTTTGATCAAAATCCATCTATAGACATGAAATATATGGAGCGAACGCGATTTTGTGACGGACGGCCAGACCGACATGACTATCAGAATCCATTATGAGTATCCATGTAGGATAGGGAAATCTCACCCGAGGGGTTGAACATTTCAGTCAGAGACGAGGCTTGCCGAGTCTCTGACCAGAAATGTTCAACCCCGAGGGTGAGATTTCCCTATCCTACATGGATCAACTCATAATGGATTATTTTTCTTCCATTTTAGTGCCAATATTTGGCTTCAGGTACGATGAACATAGACATCGACGCCATGTTTGTAAAATCTAACTTTGTAATTCGACATTTTACTTTGAAATAAATATGACCATTGGATAGATCGTACCGGATTTTGGTTTATACAATATGTATAAACTACAAAACAAAGTGGTTCATTAAAAAATTCAATATTTATCATTTAAAACGCACTCAAAATTTCTAAATTGTGAAGAATTGGATGTAATTTTCCCGCAAAATGACGTCATGTTCTCCATATGATGACGTCATGTAATTGTCTTTTGATTGTTACGTCACTAAAGGTCACGTGGTCATGTGAGATAGGCGTATCTCACATAGGGAAAAACCCTATCTTACATGAGCAGATATGGAAGAAATATTGATTCCTATATATACCCCAAACTTCGTTTGCAGGGGTGGGGGTAAAATTACTATTTTAAATATACTTTTAAATGTCGGCAACAATTATGTTTACCATATTGCAACAAACACATCAAACACCAATGCTATTTTGTGCTTCGGGTTTTTGAAACCCTCTGTGGCTAAAAAGGATGTTTTAGTGTTTGAACCTGAAAACAATTCACCAAATTCAGAGTCAGCATAGTATTATACGGTAAAATGGTCACTTACGTGTGTAAAAATAATATTATAAGCATATGTGATATTAAATAAAGACTTTAAATGTAAAAAAAATACAAGATAAAACTTCATATTTATTAATAAATGTCGATTTTTCTACATTGTCTTTTGAAAATCACCAGTGACTTGTAATACTTGGTAGTTTTTGTACCATTTTTATTGTTCAAATTATACATAAAAAGAGCCACAAGACAAAGTTTTTTCCGATTGTTTTGACTCATTACTGGTGCATGGTGTATTATAAGCAATTGGATTAGTGAGAAACGAAAACAAACTCAACCATCATTAAATCAGAATTAATTATTGCACAGATACAGTCTCTTGAGAGACAAATACCGGCTGTCCATACTATTGTCAAGTTATTTCTTGGAATTGTCCTTGTGACCTTGAGCTATGCACCTAAATTTAATATGCGACACACCTCATGTTGGTTCACATTTTTCTGATCAAAATCCGTCTATAGAATGAAAGATGAAACGGACAGATATGTTGACAGACAGCTGAAGGACTGACAGACAAACGGTCAATGTAATTCTGATATACTCCTTAGGGGTAAAACGATAAGAGGAAATGTACATTTAACGACAAAATATTGTCTAGTGGTGTAGATAAGTAGTTAATGAAGCCATTTGGCCAGCACCGTGTCCTAATTACCCCAATTATTTTACAGTCAATTATCTTAAAATAGAATGGTCAGATTAGATAGGCGTATCATACTGACCATCTAACACGTATATAGAAAGTTCATAACATGTTTTGAATAATTTTACTAAATCAGCTTTAATGTACAGTCAAACCTGTATATAAAGGCCACCTGCCCATAAAGGCCACTTTTACTGGTTCCCTTGGATGGCCTTTAAAGCTGATATAGTCAAATTATTCACAAGATGTTATGAACTCTACATGTATGTGTTAGATGGTAGGTACGATATTCCTATCTTATCAGCTTTAATGTTCAGTCAAAGCTCTATAAAGGCTACGCAAGGAACCAGTAAAAGTGGCCTTTATATACAGGACCAAATTATATGAATAAAGAACAATTGGGTGACAATTCTATTGGCCTTTATAAGCAGGTGACCCTTATATAGAGGTGGCCTTTAAGGCAGATTGGGCTGTAATTTTGAATGGCATACAGGTATTTTAAACTGAATAATATGTAGTTCTGCAGTATCCAAATAATAAGTCATGTGTATCTAATAAACGGAAAACATACATTTAAAGAAACAATCATAATACAAAAAACATTCGTTATATTATTATTGGCCCTCGGTATCTTTGACATTTCGCTCAACACCATAAAATCCGGAAGTCCTAAATTAGTTTTTCTTCTATGTTTCTGTTTATAAATCTTCCATAATGGGGTTCGCCGCTGTACCATGTGGTCAACACCTCTTAACGTTTGTGCGGAACATTATGGAAAATGTTAACGTTACAAATTCCCGGAATAACGTCGTTTTTACGGGAAAACATCATATTGTCTGATTCCATGTCCATTGGAAACAAGCGTTTTGCAGACACGTCAGAAGGTGTCACGTGGTACAGCGGCGAACCCCATTATTGTCAAACCCGTTTATAACTTACTGTTGGAACCACTCTGTGGCGGCGAAATATTCTTTATTTCCAGAGAAATTCAAATAAACTTTAATAAAGATTGATATTTTTCGCTTACTTGTACCAAGTCGTAACAGTAAATCTGTATGCGCATCCGCCATTAGCCTAGAATATATCTGCACAGGGTAAAACGTTTAACATGTTGAAAAACCAGGCAAATTGCGGGTTCTGTTGCGCATATGACGTAAAACCTCACCAAGGACATCACTTCCAGTGTGAACATTGTCATTTTCGCCATGTGAAATCTCCATAGCGCCAACATTTTCTTTCTACAAAAATACTTTATGACAATCACGGATGCGCATACAAATTTTCAGTTACGACTAGGTACAAGTAAGTAAATATTATCAATTTTTATTTCGATTTATTTGATTTTCTATGGGGGAAAGCGTAATTCACTGTCTCAAACAGACCGGTACTGACAGTATCAAATTGTGGCAATAAATTGAGGTTTTACTGTTTACGTTAAATCAGTTTTAAGGAACAAATAAAAATAAAAAGCGCACTGAAAAACATTTAGGTGAAGATCAGTTTATCAGTTAAGATTCGTGGTTCTTATGATGAATTATTTACACATAGCCCCAAGAAAACTGATACAGTCATCCTTTAGGAAACCAAACATTCATTGGCATAATTATGCGTGTTTTCTCTCCGTATACATGCGAAATATTCAAATATTTAATGTAGATTGTCCACAATCACACTTTAAATTGTGTTTTTGTTCAATTAATGTATCCCCTTAGGTTAAGCAGGTTGATATAAGATCTTTATTTGTGTATCTCAAGGTCGATCTGGCACCGGCGTAAAGTTTTCCAACCAATCGGGTGAATTTAAAATTAATATTTCTCCATATATATAATTGACCAGCTATAACAAGATCAAAACTTTCTTGTTGAGGTAATAACAATGCGGGCCAGAGCTAACATGCGTTGCTTTGTGGTGGTTATTTTACTCTGGTATTGTACCGCTTCTAAAATTTCCAAAATTCGTGGATTAGAAGGACTGTTGCCAGCTCCAGAAACACACGAGATCCCCAAACTGGTATTACAAAATAACGGGAACCAACATTGGGTTGAGACTCCGAAAACTGCAGAAGACGGCATAGAATATCACAGAATTGCAAAACGTCAAAGCGGCTTGAATTTAGTTGATTCGATAACAAACACCGCTGCTTTAGAAACCGCTGTAGTTAACAAGCATAACGAACTAAGGTCATCCGAGGCTCTACAGGAGAACGTTGCTTTAATGGAGAAAATGGTAAGTGTGTAGTCATTATCGGATCTTTTATTGAAGACTTCGTCATAAAAACTAGATGAACATCTCCAATCAAATCGAAGATGGTATATGTGTCATATACCATTTTTAAAATTTAGTCATAAAATGCATTGTGAAAAAGGTATTGAATTGCATTATCATGTAATTTGCTTAAAATTACTTTAAATGACATCAAATTGTTCTTTGATAATTTTATAAGCATTCGAATTTCGGTAAGGAACCAACGACAAAATGTTTTCTTTGAAATGTTGATTGATTGTTTAGTATATGAAGTTCCATCAATACAGTTTGAAGTGTCAGTACTAAAATGCATATTTTTCTAGAATCTTAAAAGCAGTTATTTGAAGTTGAAATACTGAGTCTTCATTGCATAAAACGTATAAAGGATTTATATCTATTTAAAGGACAAAACTACTTTAAACTTTGCGCTTTTGAGTATTTCCATTGGGCACATTTTAATAATCAAAAACAAACATGCTAATCCATGTCCGAAGCACAATCCAGAAGCAAAGCAAATACTTTGAAACTGACAAGTTAGGTTAGACACGTGAACTTCCACCAGGGAAATGAGGCCGGGTGCTCCGGAAGGGTAAGCACCTCCTGTTTAGCTAGCTACACCCGCCACGTGTGTAATCAAAATTGTGTGAAAGGAACATGGAACTATGAGACGTCAAATATATCCATGGTAATCCTGGATACAGAGACATCAAACTTATCAACAATACTATGATGACGGCCATAAAACTTCCTGAGGGCCCTGATAAGCCTAGGCTTGCAAAAACTATTTTTTCATAAAAAATAATGAAAATCAGGTGTATGTTAACCAATTTTGTATAATATGGCTAGAAGTCGGTTGTTTCAATTAATAAAAAAAGAAGGGGCGATTCGACTGCCAATTAAATTTTCGCTAACTGGATAGTGATAACAATAAGACGATTTTGGTCTTTAATATTCTATATTCTCAACCAAAACTAGTTTTCGTTTATAACTATGCTCTTAATTTCTTGATTTCAGTCCGGAAACTCTGATTTGGCAAATTTTGCCAAGAGTGTCACAAATACATGTTATTTTGATCACAGCACTAATGCAGCCAGAACAAATAAATTCGGCTTTTCCTATTTCGGAGAAAATTTAGCTGTTACAACAAGTGGTAAGTAAGAAAGTTGGAAATACAACTTGTTACCTTGTAACCTTTCATATAATAAATATATGTATATACATTTTGAGAAGTTCAGTACACTCCTTTTAAAATTTTAGATTTATCTCTATGGAAACTTTTTAGAAAAAAGTAATATATAGAGACAAAGTCCAGGCCTGTCTTAAGTATAACACTAGGCTAACAATTTGGTGCCGATCAACAGGTCATGTCGGTTCCTCGGCAGCTTTTTGACAACTACCTCTATGATGTTTTTGGACACTTGTTAACCCTATATCGGCCACATAGCCATCGAGCTTCAGGTCCGTTTTGTTAGCTCAGTGTTAATCTTTCGACAGGTCTGTACTGTATTTTCAGCTCATGTATCAGTGTTAATCTTTCGACAGGTCTGTACTGTATTTTCAGCTCATGTATCAGTGTTAATCTTTTAACAGGTCTGTACTGTATTTTCAGCTCATGTATCATTGTTAATCTTTTAACAGGTCTGTACTGTATTTTCAGCTCATGTATCATTGTTAATCTTTCGACAAGTCTGTACTGTATTTTTACTAATTGTCTAGAGTTTTCGATACTCCTTTAGCTGTTTTGTCAAGTAAATATCTAAATGTTTGTGTGGTAATCTTGTTATCTTTATCATGTAAATATTTAACTGTTCAGCTAGCCTATTGTGTGCAGGGATCATGCGGGGAATATATATAAGTAAAACTCGAAAATGAATGAAAAAATAGCACTAACAAGGAATTAAGAAAAAACATGTTTCTGAGTTTTACCTCGAGCCTTGATTTATTCTTGAATGTTCCATAAATATAAATCAAAACGTCTACTGTAGGAAAACCAATGTTTTAAAATTTTTGGCATTTCATTAATATTCATATTAAAAATTATCATGTTTCTTAAATTACATATTATACCAGTCTTAATTTTCAGCACAAGACGGTCGTTGCGGAATACAATTAAAAATCGCAGTGCTTGGGCACAAAATTATAAACCCAAACTTTTTCCAAGATGTTAAAAAAACCAAGGACCAATTATTTTACCAAAAATCACTACTGTCCGTTTACTCTGCTGGAGAGAAAGGAATAACGCTAATATTTCAAAGATTTGAAATGGCATGGTTTAAAATCAATTAATCATTTACTTACATGACCGAGTCGTTGCTAATAATCCCTTATTTCGATCTAATCCAGGCATTATAACTCCTTTAATGCACCAAACGTGTTTTGGATGGGTGTTTACAATGGTAAAAATTTTGACAAAATGGCGGAGTCTTTCGTGTGATGTAATGATGACGGAAGAATTTATTATTTACGTAGGTTCTCGAGGGGTACAATGAATGGTAGTTAAAAGGTCGGGTTGAGTTTAAAAGTTTGAATTTACGTCAAATTTTTTTAAAAGTTTGAAAATTACTTTATTAAATCGATTTTGGTCATCCCAGTTACGCAAAAATCAATCCGTTCTTGAGCTGCACTAACCTACGTAAATAGTCGACTCTTTCGTCATGACTACGTAACATAAAGAACCCCGCAATTTCGCAATTTCGTAAAAAAGGTAACCATTGTAAACACCCATCCAGGTTATATTTTGTCGCATAAAATGATATATTAAGCAAGGATGAAACCGAAACAGAAATTTTCAGTTACGACTCGACTCGTGTAAGTAAAAGAATCATTGATTTGTACCCGTCGTATTGAAATTTATAGAGTATTTTGCGTTCTTGCTTTCTCTGAAATAGCTAAAAAAAAGTATGAGGGAGCATACCGGATTTCAAATTTTAACTAGCAGCAAATTTAGACTATAGTATATTTCTGACAATAATACACAATTATTGCCTACTGAGTTTGTGATATCCTCGGGGCACCAGCCACCAGCAGAGATACCGGCTCAGGATTTTAAATTACATGCCATACCAAAAACTTATTCCTAGGTATTTAACAAATTACGGTTAATTGTTCCCTTATACAAAACATTATATTTCCTTGAATTTAATATAAAAAAATCCAAGTTAAGGACAAAGTATTTACCTTGCTATTCTAATAATCGAAATCAGTCCCTTATTTCTCCCTAAAATGAGTAGGTCAGTCTGCATTTGTTTAAGTTGTTTTCAAACATAATAGGAAATGTATTTGGATGTGATTGCATACCGATTCTTTTAAAATGTGCAAGTTATGATACGGATGTATTCTGAAAACATGTAAGAGCTTTAAATTTGATTTGAATTAATTGTTTATAATATCGTTTAAACGGTGGTGCTAGTAAAAAAAACTTGTCAATGTGGGCACATTATGTCAAATTGAAGACTTCATTTTGACTGACTAGATGAGCATCTCCAATCAAATCGGAAGTGATAATTGTTTTTATCGTCATATTTTTGTGACATCTTCTGTTAAACTCATTTTTCAGAAACTTTTTTTTCCCTTTCAACCATTTTATACCATGAAAACAATAAAATGTTTATTTTATTACAAAAATCCATTTCTTATAAATCTTTAAAATGATCATACTAAAATATGCTGATTGTGGAAATCCTTTTGAACAAAGGTTAATAAAACGTGATCTCGTGACTAAAACCGGACATTTACGTTCACGTTTATGTCCTCAATATATTCTATGGTGTCACGTTAGGGCCAAATTTGCATTATCGCTCCTTCGACTTGAACGCGAAGAAGCGAAGTTGCGAAGATACGATGGCGAAGAAGCGAAGTTGCAAAGATACGATGGCGAAGGAGCGAAGATACGATGGCGAATAAGCGAAGTTGCGAAGATACGATGGCGAAGGAGCGAAGTTGCGAAGATACGATGGCGAAGGAGCGCCTTCAAAACTTCGCAACTTCGAAGGTCGAAGGAGCGATAATGCCAAGTTGGCCCTAACAGAGCATCATAATATTCGCTACAGTAATGTGCTTTCAAGGTTTAAGTGAAGCACTTTAAAATCGCCACTTATCTTATTATCTAAACCAAAAAGGTCATAATTCCTTAACTAAAATTAACTTGTTTTATGCTCGTGTATATGACAAATAAATAATTGCGAAGAATTGGTTTAATGCAATTTTCAAATGACAAAAATGTTCATGTTTTCCCCCAGAGAAATCAATCAATGGCTTGTTATGTTGTCAATATTTTAACTAGAAACCGGAATAGAAAAAATCTAAGCATTTATATATATATTTTCTCCTTGAAAGTCAGAAATTTAATGGTTTATTAAAACTTGCATTTTCATTGCCATGGTTCATTTGCTTGTTACATTTAGAGAAGTACCAGGTAGTAATTATAAAAAATCGTCTATTATATTAAAAAGATAGGACTTGCATTTCGTGTATAGCCTGTTGTTACAGCTCACGGGGTTTGTTTTAACAGTGAAGCTTCGATAACTCCAAGTGAAAAAGCTTTCGATTTGAGATATTTTAGTTTTCGGAATGTCCGTATGATGGAATAAAACAAACAAAACAAGTGTTATTTGAAATGTGCTGGCAATACCTCGTCCCCATAACTAATTATTTTGGCCTGAATTCGGTCAAAAATTGGACCAACGAAAGATTTAATATATTTCAAAATACATGATAATAAGTCATCTCCGAGAAAAGCTGTGGACAAGGGCCGAAAAAGACAAAACAACTTTGTGTTTAAGATGCATAAAAGTAGTTAGAGCTATCTTTGGCGTTCGAAAAAAACGACATTCGAGTTTTCGAAATATGAGTAATTTGTTTCAATCTTTTACAGGACGTTCATCTCCGGAGAGTCAAATTCAGTCATGGTTTAATGAGAAAAGCGATTACAACTACAACACTAATGGCTGTACCCTCAACGAAATGTGTGGTCACTACACACAAGTAAGATTTTTGTTTTAAGATTGTTAAGATACATGTTGTACAATGAGTTCTCTTTATAATGATCAAGTTTGTTACCAAAATGAATACTCGTTATAAAGAAATGCTGGCAGTTTTCTACCTTAAAAGTTCAGTTGCTTCATAATATTCTAAGACAAATCATCTGAAAGTTGATTTCTTGTAATCGTAAGATTGTTAAAGTCACATTATTTTGTACTAGAACAGCACATTCAATCATCTCCTTTCCACGCATTTCCGGCCCTCCCAAACGGGAAGGGTCCTTTACACTCTCGCATTCCTGATAAGGTCTCATTAAACACTCCGCCCTTTCCTATAGGGTCCCATGTTAAATTACCAAACTTTGTGACGTCATTGTGAGTTTCTGTACGTAATATTAAGCACCTTAAATTATACACCGTTTGAAAGGGAATTAAAACACTTCAATAATAAGCTGTATCAACGGTACCATTACCGTTTATTTTTTTCGCTAGATGGGGTTATATGCATACCACATGAAAAACACGTATTCACGGCTTGTGTTTATTGGAACCTTAGTCGGATGCTGTCCACCTATTTACTTCGGCTGATACAAGTGTATCTTACGCAATTTCTCAATTTTTAATTGCACAGTTATTTGGTATATCTTCTACTTTCCAATGATATATTTTTTATCCTAATAACATTTGTGTACCCGATTTTATCAGCCATACGCCTTATGATTATTATTTTAATGTCTTAGAGGTACTATTTGGAACCAGGGCCAATTGACCTTTTGAGGCCTGGAAGTGTTTAATGAGACCTAAGATATGTGTCACCAGTGCCATCATCCCAAATGGTGAAATTACGTTATCTTTGGCAGACACGTCACTTGTTGTCAAATAAGTGGAGTGGTTGAGCTATTTAATAGACCTTAAACCACACATATGGGTATTTGCTACAGTGTCTGTCCAAAATCAGAACATTTATAATCGGTGTTCCACACATTCGTTTGTCATAGTAAGAACATATTTGGCAAATATTTTTTTTTTGGAAAAACCTGTTAAATATGTTTGATGATAAGAGTTTTGTTTTCTGTGTTTAAAATTTTAACGAAATCGTTACATAAAGAAGGGTGTAATGGTCATTTATAGTAACAGCCGCCTTCTTGTATACACCATATTTCTAAAATTAAAAAATTGACGAAAAATACCCGTTACATATGTTAAATAACCAGAATTCTATTCTATATTTTCTATGTTTAAAATTTCAACTAAATAGGCTGTAATGACCATTTACAAGTTTTTGCTATTTATAGTAACGGCTGCCATCTTGGATGTGCTATAAGGCTGTCGAGCAATACCATACCACTTCACTTACTACCACAATAAATCAACTGACCAAGTTTCAGCTCTCTCTCTCTCTCTCTCTCTCTCTCTCTCTCTCTCTCTCACACACACACACACACACACACACACACACACACCCCGATATTACAATATCCCCCACAACTGGTGGGATGTTATTTGATAAAAATTACGATCAAGACGTAGTCTCTACTTGGTAGATAAACAAACCGTATCATCTTCTGTTTTATAAGACATGGTCGTTAGGAAGTTGATTTAATTAAAATTCAAGAAACAATGGTCATCTGCTATATTTTCAGATTGTATGGGGTACCAGTAAATACATTGGATGTGCGGTGACATTTTGTCCAATCATGAGATTCCCTGACGGCGACAAGTGGTCCAATGCGTATTTCGTGGCATGTAACTATGGACCCGGGTACGTATGTGTGAATTATTAGTATGTGTGGATATAAAGATTCGATCAATCCACAATGCTTAGCATACAGGAAATATTTTACTCAATGGAAAACTATAGTTTACACATCACACAGTTAGAAGCATGACGGTTCTCTTATTTTGGGAATGTTTTCAATATGGTTTAACGGTTGGAAACACGTGCACTTTCTCTTGTATATGATCGCGTGTGCCTTATATCTTTTACAGTTATTGAACTGTTCCAGGCTGTGTAACTCTAGAAATACTCTTTTCTGATATATATATATATATTTCATTTTATATTCACAATTAGCTTGATTTGGCTACAGTGGTAAATTTTAATTTGAATTGATATGCTTACATGTATTTTTATATTTTAGTTTTAATATTATCCATTTAAAATTGATGGCTGGTGTTTTTTTTCACTATTTTCAAAGTAAATTGAACCCGACAAGACCGGCGTATCTCGGAAGTCTATATTTTACTGAAGGAAAGAAACTTCTGAAAATGAGCTTATCAGAACGTCTTACAAAACTATCAACTAAAATGTGTAAAAGTTTTGCTTGAAATATACTTTTACTATATTTCATATAACATTTTTTTAATTTAATCATAAAATACATTCAAATAATGGTATATGACAACCAATATATGACAATATTGTCATATACCATTTTTGAATGTTTTATGACTAAATTCAAAAAATGGTAAATGGCATACATGTACATGTATGTGTAAATATAGTTTTATGTGTAAATACCCTTTATGTGTAAATATACTGGTGTGTGTAATCGTTTAATGTGTAAATATACTTTTATGTACAAATATAGCTTTATGTGTAAATCTAGTTAAATGTGTTAAAGTTTAATGCATAAATATAATTTATGTGTAAATATAGCTTTATGTGTAAATCTAGTTTAATGTGTTAAAGTTTAATGCATAAATATAATTTATGTGTAAATATAGCTTTATGTGTAAATATACTGGCGTGTGTAATCGTTTAATGTGTAAATATACTTTAATGTACAAATATAGCTTTATGTGTAAATCTAGTTTAATGTGTTAAAGTTTAATGCATAAATATAATTTATGTGTAAATATAGCTTTATGTGTAAATCTAGTTTAATGTGTTAAAGTTTAATGCATAAATATAATTTATGCGTAGATATAGCTTTATGTGTAAATCTAGTTTAATGTGTTAAAGTTTAATGCATAAATATAATTTATGCGTAAATATAGCTTTATGTGTAAATCTAGTTTAATGTGTTAAAGATTATTGCATAAATATAGTTTTATGTGTATTAGATTTATTTGTAAATATACTTTTGTGTGTAATTGTTTTCTGTGTAAATATAGTTGATCATAACACCGTATTGGTTGTTATGACAAACGTTATCTAGAGCTTTCTTATTTTTAATTTATCTGATTATATTTTATATTTTATATGTGGTTTTCAGAGGAAACTATCGCGGTCAACGCCCGTATACAAAATCGACCACGTGTGCTGGTTGTGGACACACTTGTACTCAAGGACTGTGTGATGAGAACGGTAAAGAGACTCATTTTAGCAAGCACACACACACACAAACACAGGCACACTGGGTTTGAAGTCTCGTTCAATACTACTGTTTTACTTTTTCAACAATACTGTTCAGCTTTGAGTGAAGCCGCAAAATATTTAGGAATGTGTCGTGCTTCTGAAAAATATTTCATTTTCGATCGGTCCAATTTCGTGATTCTTATACCATTGTTGTGAAATAGTAAATTCGTGGTGTAAGGTTTCAGTACTAGATTAGTTAGTAATAAGTACTACTACTTCATTATCACGTAAATTCATTTACAGTAATGGTCTTTTGTTAAAAAACAACAACAAAAGTTAGGAGACTACGAAAGTTAATTATTTCACAATATCAAAATTAATGTCTATATTTTCATATTCCTTTTCTATTTTCAAACTTACATGTACAAAATCTCTATACTCAAAATTATTTGTCATTTCTCCGATTTCCCGGAGATGATTAAAGATGACGATATCCATCGACGCAATAATAATATTAAGGTTGTCGATATACATGTATATATGACGTCATATACAGTCAAACATGTCTTAAAGGTCACTTTTGTATAAGGGCCACTTGCTTTTAAAGGCTAACGAATTTTTATTCCAAATGCTCTTTTTACTCATGTTTTTTCTGAACCTGTAAGGACTACCTCCCAATAAAGACCACTTTTACTGGTTCTATTAGATGGTCTTTCCATTCAGGGTTGCCAGTATGATGTTGGTAGAACCAACTGTAGATATATTATGGTCACCTGCCAATAGAGGCCACTTTAGCTGTTCCCTTTGGTGGCCTTTATAGACTGTATGGTGTTAGTAGAACCAGCTCTAGATATATTATGGTCACCTGCCAGTGGGAGCCACTTTTACTGGTTGCCGTGTATGACCCTTACAGACAGGTTTGACTGTATGGTGTTAGTAGAACCAGCTCTAGATATATTATGGTCACCTGCCAGTGGGAGCCACTTTTACTGGTTCCCGTGTGTGACCTTTACAGACAGGTTTGACTGTATGGTGTTAGTAGAACCAGCTCTATATTAGGGTCACCTGCCTGTGGGAGCCACTTTTACTGGTTCCCGTGTGTGACCTTTACAGACAGGTTTGACTGTATGGTGTTAGTAGAACCAGCTCTATATTAGAGCCACCTGCCAGTGGGAGCCACTTTTACTGGTTCCCGTGTGTGACCTTTACAGACAGGTTTGACTGTATGGTGTTAGTAGAACCAGCTCTATATTGGGGTCACCTGCCTGTGAAAGACGCTTTTACTGGTTCCTGTGTGTGACCTTTACAGACAGTTTTGACTGCAATATCTTATGTAATACATGTATTGTATGTAATGTTGTTTATATCTCTTCAGTTGTTTAATGTTTGTTTTTTTGCCATAGCCAATGTTATATATTGAGTTTGATAAAGTTTAAAGTATGATTTCAGATATTTAAATTTGTTTGTTTTATTTGGAATAGCCGCTGCAACAACAACCACTGCTGCTTCAATCACCACAGCAACGCCGGCTCCAACCACTTCTACTGCTGCTCCCGTTACAACGCCAGCTGCAACCATACCCGGATGTGTTGCCATGGATTTCGATCAATACTGTGCCTTTTTCGATACAAATTATAACATATGTAGTGGCACTAATAATTACTTGGATTTTGCCATAGATAACTGCAAAGCCACATGTAATTTTTGTCGTGAGTATTTCATGTGTTTGATAGAAGTAATATGACTGGGCCCTGTTGTTCGAAGCTTGATTAGTTTAATCAATTGATTAGTCAAAATTTGAATTATGCATAATTTCAATTATGTTGTGAAATTAAAATTAAAAATTTCAAAAATGAATAGAATATCACCAAACTAAAGCACATTGTTTAAAAACTATCGATTTGATAATGATATATTGATTTTTGTTTATATTTTAAATTTGTATTAATCATTCATTAAACTAATCAAGCTTCGAACATCTGGCCAGTTTTTACACCTCAGTAAAGATTTCACCATACTGTCGATGGAGGTGCAGACATACATACCTTTGGGTTTGCAATGGGTCTATGAACTTGATCATCGAGTTTGACTAACAGTTGGTCCAAGCTGTTTAATGTCAAAGTTATTCGTTAAGTATGAGGTCCCATGTCGCATGTACCGGTTTCAAGTCTACCAGATAGCTACGTCCTCTTTACCGACTTAGTTTGATTTTTCTACATTTACGGTCAATGATTGAAGTTTAGAGCGGGGTATACTAAATGAGCAGTATAAAAATATAGGTAAACAGCTTTGACCTGTCCGTTTGACCTTTTATTTAAATATGTACCAGGGATCAAGTATATCTATGTATAGGGACCACAGGTGTTTATATTATATACATCATGAGATATAATCACCTCATAGAGTACACCTGTGTACTGTGTATGTATTAATTGGATCTTAACACTACCCATTTATTGGTTGGACCCTCCTATATGAATATTCCTAATAAAAGGTCAAACGGACAGGTCAAAGTTGTTTACCTATAGCTCACAGATTTACTGTTTTTTATTCCAGAATGTCGAGATTATGTCAACACATGTTCGTCCTATATCTCCACATACAATGTCTGTGCATGGGGAACCCAGAATTACTGGTATGGGTTGAAATATTGTAAGAAAACATGTGGAATATGTTAAACAAGTAAGTACATGTACATAACAATACAAAGTGTAAAGACAACGTCAAAGTTGAATGTTTGAAAACAATAATGGTGTTCAATTTCAGGCGATATCTGGCGTAAAAACAAGGAAGAAATTCCATTTTTGTCCCTTTTAAAACTTTATTTTGACGGATTAATTTCATTTGGAACATTTCTGTGATTTTTTTAAAATCTGACATAGAATTTAGGTCTAGCTTAATAGTTTCGTATTTGAGTCCACGGTCTAACCAGAAAATAATTCCGTGAAAATCGTCATGGCAACATAGATCAACCTAACGCTGTCGTGTTTTTCAATTTAAGTATATTGCCAATATTGCGGTCTTATGGCCGTTTTTTAAAAATTCGTTTATCTCGAAAACGAACAGAATGTGCTATTAATTTTATTCCATAAAAAGAGCGCTTTCAATGTTCTTTCAAATGCATAGTGTTTTCTACCCCAATTAATCCGGAAATACATCGTATTTTGGCGCGAAATGTATATTTTGTGTATTTTTGGACAGTTTTTGTAATGGAAAAGTTACGTCCTTTGCCTTATGGAGCCATTTTGTTTCACATTTTAAAATTTTCTGATATGCGTTAAATATCTTATAATCTTAGGTCTTTGTAAAATCAAACATATGCATATTATTTCCGATAACATTGACATTATTCAAATTTGATATGTGTATATCGGTTTTTCAAGTTGGGAAAATGTCAAGTGATACCCGGTATCACGGTTAACGGTTGAAGGTACAAAAGGAAGTCCTTCCAAATCAAAATGAAGGCCGCAGTTGCCTAACGGATAAGACGTCAATCTACAAATTCAGGGTCTCTCAACGCTGTGAGTTCGAGTCCCGCTTAGACCACATGTGGGGAAGTGAATTTTCATTGCCGTTGGCTTTTACTGGTTTACCTGGTATCAGTATAATGTGACTTAGGGAGTGGTACGCTTGTCTGCGGCATACTGACTCTGTGAGCTAGCACGTTAAAGTCGCCCTAAGAGCGCGCTAGGTCGCACTTCACATGCATACATGAACTTCCTCATAGATTAATCCATAGAGATTAATAAAATAGTTCCCGTCGCGAATAGCTGAAAAATTGCTGCTGCAACGTTAAGCAAAATTTAACCAACCAACCAAATCAAAATGATAACTCATTATGAATACAGGTGTCAAAACAGTAAAACACATTTCACTTTGGCAAGTAGACCCGAGTAAAAATAAGTTTAAACGTCTTCTGTTTTGTTGTCGCATAATAAATTAGTAATTACATGATATTATATTTTATTTTTCTGTAGGAATGGTTCAGCGTAACGGTTTTGGATTCTTTGTCCATTGGAGAAGATAAAACTGTTTCTCGATTTCTTTCGGAAAAAATACCGATTGTATATTTTTATATCTCACATTTCATAATAAAAGCATCCTTGAAATTTAATGTTTTTATTTTTTATCCAGTAACTAACCTTTTTGGTATTTTTTCCAATAGTATTATGATTTACACCCATCGTCTAATACATAAGCCAAATCCACTGACAACAACGCAACATGCAGACTGTAATATCACGTAAAAGTTTACACAACACCAGCCCTCAATTCATCTGAGAAGGATGCGTATAAACTACTTTGTATTTTATATCTCCTATATGACTGTGTGAACTAAACACCTTATACAGTGTATTTGAAATAGTATTTATAAAAATAGTGTGGTTCGAAGTGATCGTAGCTCAGTTGGTAGAGTGCTTGATCCGTAAGTCCGAGAGGCTGTGGGTTTGATCCCCGGCCGGGTCTGACCCAAGACTTGAAAATGGGCAGTGACTGTTCTTTCGCCAAGCACTCGGCATTACGAAGTGACAGTAACGGTTCTTTCGGATGGGTTTTACAAATAAACGATGTTCCGAGTCACGCTAGGCGTGGCACAATAAAGAACTCTACTGTATAATGCCATCAGCGCAACGCACAGACAGAATTTTGCCTGTAGCTGACGACGTCTCGATGTAAGTGAAATATTCTTGACTGGGACGTTAAACACCACAACTTAACTCCGGCGTAGTAAACTCTTTTTAATGTCAAGCTTTGTAGTGATGGAACATTAATAATGGTGCTTGGTAAGCCACGTACAAAGAGTGCATATAGTTAACATATGCTTTCTATTTATCAAATTAACTAAATTGGTCAAATGAAAACACAAGCTATTTTAGTTGAAACGGCGACCATATTGGATGCCACAGAAAGTTACCAAAATCATGAAATTCCGTCTGAATGTGCATGCAATCTAGTTTGTGATGTAGGTTATCAGGTGCTTAAGCACTCCGACTCTCCAGGTTTGCAACACGGTTTTGAAATTTAGTCGCATGCATTGCGTATGGAAAGTAGGGTTTTCAATTACTGTTATTGATGTTGTACTATATTTCATATTTGTGAGTTCACGTGACAAATCATGTGACTAGGTTACAGGTATCGGAAGGTGTATACTAAAGGTATAATTTGTTGCATTGTCTACATACATCAAATTTGCATTATTTCACTCGCAATGAGTTCTAGTGGAGTAGATTTAAGGTTCACTGACGACGGATTTGCCATTTTGACAATGAATAATGGAGAAAACAGATTATCTACACCCTATATCAAACAGTTACAGAAAGCTCTGGACGAGGTCGAAAGGTAGGACGGACGGTTTATATATCAAAATTATTATCATTTAAATGTGTGTTGACATTCAGTGCTTTCATAGGATCCATTAAAGATGGATCATAACACCGCTTTTCAGAAATTGAGACTATTTGGTATTTGTAAACAAAACTTATTTTTGAATTGCATGGGTATCCTCACTTTACCACTGCGTTTACCAGGCGTGATGCTTCAGATTCCAAGACTGCCAATTACGTAAATCTCTGACATGTTACACCGTGAATGTTGCTCTATTTATTTAGAAATCTGAACGATCACATTTGGCTTACGCAGGTTCGAAGACTTAGTAAATAGTAGACCTCGACCATAAAAGGCCCAGTCCATGTATTAAACACGAGAGTTAAAACTGAAAATTCCAAATGCCAACAGCAACGTTTTCACCAGATAACAATAGAAACAACTGTCATGTGCTACTTTTGAATTATATTATTTCATAAAAATTCAAAAGTAGCAAATGACACAACTAAATACGAAATCATGTATTGGAAATACTGTACTCCCTCATGCAATGTATATCCCTAGGTATGTTCAATATATTTTGGTCCTTTAGATATTTTTTCAACCTCTTTAAATATTTTGGTTTCACAATTTTGGTCCAAGTACTACTGATGAGGGATTGTATTCCGAAATGGTCATCTATAGTACTAGTGCTGTAAAATTAACACCGGTAAACTATTCCATTCAATTCAAGTACTACTGATGAGGGATTTATTTCCGTAAGTAATATAACTTATTGGAACATGTATATAGCAAAAGAAATACAAAAAACATACATACATACATACATACATACATGAATAACAATGAACAAGCAAAACACACAAAACAAATGAAGTAATATCTATGTATGGTAATTATAAGGGCAATATTTTTATGCACCTGGCTACCTTTCAGTGTTGAAGCTAAATTAAGCATCCCAAGAAACTATGTGAAAAGGTCTAAAATACGAACAAAAAAGGATAAAGGTGGATAATAACAGCCCCAGAGAGAATGTGGAATTACATTTTTTTTTCTTTTTTAAATTAAAATTTAAATTAATTTGCTATTTCTATTTGTGAGAAAATTATTACAGCTGTGACAGTAGGGCAAAAAATTGTAGATGCAGTGACAAAAATGTATATCTAATATTGTACATCTATATATAATTTTTTATCATTTAAATAAAATATGTTGCAACTCCACGCCAACTTGTAATTATGGATAATATTATAAAATACATTTAAAACCCTTTTCTCCCTTTATTGTAGAGAGAATGGCCCAATAATGAAAAACGATGAAACATGATTTAAAAATTTTATATGGTCTATAAATCCACAACATTGAAAAAAAGTGCTACCTGTTTTCCATTTTTCACAGAACAAATACAGTTACAGTTATACAAGTTAAAACTACAATAGGATATCATTTAAAAAGTGTCAAAAATTCTCAAAACGTGTATGATAAAAAAAGACAATAGCCAATAAGGGCACATATACTCTGCCCAAAGATTGTTTCTGTTCAATTGTTTTTGAGAAAAATGACGGACAAAATGTTGGCTCGAAAGGAGACATAATAAGACAAGACCAAACACACTTCGCTTTGATTTAATGTCCAGAATGAACAGCTACAGTCAATCTTGTCTATAAAGACGCCCCAGGGAACCAGTATAAGTGGCCTTAATAGGCAGGTGTCCTTATACAGAGGTGACCTTTAACACAGGTTTGACTGTATTGGCGAGTGATCCGAACCAAACGATGGTCCCTTAACAAGTATATTTCAAATTTAAAATAATCCTCATTTTTGACAAATTTAACCAACAGTTCGGTATGCACATCTTCATCGTGTGAAAAAAGGCTAAACATAAAAGACACAAATTCACGCTAAATAAACTATGACACATCCTAATATCAACTGCATTTAGGGACATATGCAATCAAAATCGGCCACAAAAGGGAAGTTCACAAGCGTACCACATGATATCTCACGACAATTATGTGAAAAATTATTTTTTTCCATTGGATAAAGAATAGCGCGAGTTTATCTTGAAAGATAATTATTTCGGGGTTTTGCTATTTGAACGTTTTCAAACCCGTTCCACACAAAAGTTTTGGGTTCTTGCTATATTGTGATATAGTCTGTGTATTTTAATTAAATGATTTAAATCCCAATTAATCAACCAAGAAAGTCCGTTACATTCAGATTTCGTCGCTTTTCAATGTAGTAAAATGAACATTTTCGTCAAGACTGTTTATAACTGAATCGTGGTTAGTTGTTTAATATGTAATATAGTCTACGACGCGTCTTAATCGAATTTCAGAAACACAAAATGTAAAGCACTTTTAACAACCGGTGAAGGGAAGTTTTTCTGCAACGGTATCGATCTAGAATGGCTGAAGACGGCCGATAAGGAGGAATTCTTTAAAGTCAACCGAGACTTATACTGGCGATTAATGCATTTTCCTATACCAACGGTGGCCATGATAAATGGTATGTATTTCTTCATTCACCATATACTACTGTATTTCCATAAATTGATGGCACATGGTTTTTATTCTTTATTTCTTTTAATTGAAAATATTTCCATTAAACTATCAATAAAATGCATTTAAAATGCACTGACCTAACCAATTATATTTTTAATTAAAAACATTATGGCTCAGCTCTTCTGTACATAGAGAAATTTTGCGAAAATTGTGGAAATTTGATCAAGTTTATACACCAATCGGGCCTTATTCAAAGTTACATCAGGGCATTTAGGGTCAGGTAGGTCATTGTTGCTCGGGTTTTTTCCAGGTGTGATCATCATGAATATTCAAATTATTAAATAAGGTTTATATAGTTGTTCTAAGTAAGAAGGTACAGAAGGGATAATTTTGACATAGTCATATTTGTTGTTTTGTTAAAAAGTTAAGAAATTGCTCTATGTACAGAATTAAGTTCACTTTTTTCATGAATGAAAAATATTTTCCCTATTAGGTCAGTATATTTTGTATTAAGTTTTGACAATTTTTTGTGAGTTTGTTGGAAAATACGACTTTATTCTTGCATTTTCCATGTGCACTGAATTTATGGAAATACAGTAGTAGCTTAGTTTGTTTTCATCAAATTGCTTTTATTGGTTTCGGGAAAATTTATCTTTGAAATACATGAAATGGATTATAGGTCTTTTCCAAAAAGGTTTCTGAGACAACATAAACATAGTTTGAGCTGTTCATACCTTACTTAGCTTGACTCAGGAGTTGCAAGAAATTGAACAATGAACAATGTGTGATCAATTTTAATTGTATTTTACTGTGAGATTTTTTTCCTAAATCATTTCGAGACTGTTTGATCTCAGTCTTATCAACACATTTTGTTTCGAGACTTTTCTCATATGTCAATTCGAGGCTAGCACTGTTCAGGTGCTTTTTTAAAATTGTCTTTATAGGTCATGCTTTTGGAGGGGGCGCTATTATTGCTTTAGTACACGACTATAGAGTAATGAGAAATGACAGAGGATGGTTTTCTTTAAATGAAGTAAGAATGAAAATCCAAGTAAAACCAGAAACCATACGATTAATAAGGTAAAGGACTTTTTTCTTGGGCAATGCTTACTGCACACACCATATTATGGTTTTGAGTTTATCGTTCATCTAAAAAAGATGCACCAAGTACCAATTTAACAAATCAAGTTCTATGTGACTATGATAATAAAATACAATTATTATTCCATGATAAAAGATTGTTTTGATTTGACCTCTTCGGTGTCTCAGTGGTAGAGCGTCCGCCCCGAGAGCGAGAGGTCGTGGGTTCGAATCCCGGCCGGGTCATACATAAGACTTCAAGATTTGAGATACTGCTTCATCGGTCGGAATTAAGAGGTCACATTATCGACTGGCTAACCCAGTGTCAGGATAATGTGACTGTGGGATTGGTAAGCTTGTTTGCGGCTTACTGACTCTGTGAACTAGCGCGATATCATCGCCCTAGTACAAGATAAAACATAAAAACACACTCGCGTATACATGAATTTGTTCTTTGGTCTGCGCATTGCCCGACAGGCTACATGTAGGCCTTTAATTGTCTCAACCACATTTAAATCAAGTGTAGCTGTAACTTGACTTCAAATCAAATCGACATTTGCCGTCTTCTGTAATGCACATATAAGAGTAGTATTTCTTTAAATTGAGTTATTTTTATTTACAACTTTTAGATATAAAATAACAGCGGATAAGGGATTAATTGAGTCGATAATCTTTGGTAAGAGAATTACCGGACCGGAAGCTAAAAAACTAGGAATTGTTGATGTTACTACGGACATGTCCAACCTGGAACAATCTGCCAAGGATTTAGCTAAGTCTGCCTTAGGACCTACCGGGATAGATAGAGATATGTTACAAGTGATGAAACAAGATATATACCCCAGAGTTAAAGCCAATTTATAAGTTTTGAATAGATATACGAAAAGGACGAAATTCGCGGCGAAACCAACTTTTAGGAATATTTTTCATTGGTGTGTAATTTGGATGTGGAGATTTTGTTTCAAACTCGAATTTAGAATAATGTATTTCTGCAGTTTGTACATAAACAGGACGTTTAATAATGAATATATTATATTATAATATGTAATTGTCCCCAAATTTTTAATTATCACGCTTTTCCTTCTGCGATCTACACGCCAAGGTGCAAAGATGTGAAAGCAAAGAAACTCAAATGCAAAGAAGAGAATGTACGAACACGTAAATAGGCAGTTAAGAAGAAGCGATGTCATTTCAATGTGTTGTATTCACAATTTCGCTAATACACGTTTGTTAAGGTAGTAACGAAAGAGTGACATTTGCATAGTATCAAAACACAATGAGCGTGTATGGTATTTGTTACAACGATTACAACTTACAAAATATTAAGACATTGAACGGTTTCGATAAAGCATGTGTTATAGCTATGTAGACGCCGAATAGTTTAATCTTAATATTTAAATGTCAATGACGTATCCAGGTTTATTTAAATAAAAATGTTAACAATGTTTGATTTGTCTTTTGAAACGATTTGATGGTTCTTGTTTTCGTATTTTAAGTGTTAGACTCGTACAAACGTGAAAACAAGACACCTCCAGAGTCGAGTCTAGACCATGGGCCTGATACGCTCACCTGATAAATAATTTCTAGCTGATAGATTTCAAGAAAACATATATACTGAAACCCCATTAAGTTTTTTCTTTACATCATAATGACCGTTGTATCAATACCTACAACATTCTAATACACATGCCTATACAAAAAGTTTATAGTTTTCAAGATAATTAACCATTTCGGTATTGTTTCGCATCTGTGACCTTGACCTTTGAAACCATAACCATTTCTATACATCAAAATGAGTGTTGCATCAATACCTACAACATTCTAATATACATGCCTATGCAAAAAGTTTATAGTTTTCAAGATAATTAACCATTTTTGGTATTGTTTTGTATCTGTGACCTTGACCTTTGAACCAATGACCTTTTTCTATACATCAAAATGATCGTTGAATCAATCCCTACAACATTCTTATATACATGCCTATACAAAAAGTTTATAGTTTTCAAGATAATTAACAATTTTGGTATTGTTTTGCATCTGTGACCTTGACCTTTGAACCCATGACCTTATTCTATACATCAAAATGATCGTTGTATCAATACCTACAACATTTTAATATACATGCCAATACAAAAAGTTTATATTTTTCTTGATAATTAACCATTTCAGTATTGTTTCGCATCTGTGACCTTGACCTTTGAACCCATGACATTTTATATAGGCATGTATATTAGACTATTAGGTATTTACCTCACAACTATAAATTCTTTATATAGGCATGTATATTAGACTGTTAGGTATTGGCATCACAACTATAAATTCTTTATATAGGCATGTATATTAGACTGTTAGGTATTGGCATCACAATCATTTGATATAATAATAAAGGCCATACATTCAAGGGTCAAGGTCACAGATACCAAACATGCCAAAATGGCCTAGTGTTTTTACTTTTGTACTTTTGTTTTCACAATTTAGCCTCAAATTGTTACTCATGATTATAAAAGATTTTGACATTTGACATTTCGAGCTATTATTTATCAGGTGAGCGTATCAGGCCCAATGGGCCTCTTGTTACTTTATTTGGAAATGGGCGGCATACCCGACATAGCAATTACAATCAAACACCGACACAACAATCCATGTCCAAACCACAATGGTACGGCCCCAAAGAAAGAAAAGTAAAAATTTGAAACTGACAAATTAATGTTTGTTTAGTTTTTTTTCAGAGAAAGCAAATACACAAATGGGCTTATATGGACTAAGTTGTTATTAAAATCAATGTTTCGGCTCTATCCCTGTTTTATTTATCATTTTATGCAACAAAATATAACTTCGTTGGATGTTTACAATGGCAATTGTTTTACGACATGGCGGGATACTTTATATTCCGTAGTGGTGATGGAAGAGTGGATTATTTAGATAGGTTAGTAGGTTAGCTCAAGAACGGATCGAT
Organism: Anadara kagoshimensis; assembly: GCA_021292105.1. Lineage (NCBI taxonomy): Eukaryota > Metazoa > Mollusca > Bivalvia > Arcoida > Arcidae > Anadara > Anadara kagoshimensis. Next base: position 45,257,858 of record CM037875.1, read on the forward strand.
TTTGGCGTAACTGTGTTGACCTAAATTGATTTAATATAGTGAACTTACTTTCTACGTTTTCAAACTTTTAAACTCAACCCGACCTTTGAGCTAACCTTCATTATACCCCTTACGCACCTACGTAAATTCTTCCGACATCATTACGTCACACGAAAGATACTGTCATTTTGTCAAAATTTGTAACCATTGTAAACATCCATCAAAAATACGTTTTGGTGTATTAAAGGAGTTATAATGCGTGGGTTAGATCGAAATTAGGATTTTTAGAACGACTCGGCTCATGATTGATTTTTAAGAAGGGTGCCATTGAAAATCTGTGAAATATTAGCGTTGTTCCTTTCTCTACAAGAGAGTAAAGGAGCATTAACTTACACGTGAACTTCCATCGCGGAAGTTAGGCGGATGCTCCGAAAGGGTAGACACTTTGTCTCGCAAGGAACATCCGACGCGTTGAGAATGAACATAACTATAGGGCGTCAAATATATCCAGGATAATTTTGGGTCATAATACTTACCAGCAATATAGTGAACGGCCTTGAATCTTATTGATGACTTTGATACGCCTAGGATTGCAATAAGAAAACAACAGCAAGACCAGAAAAAAACCGGAAATTGATTAAAAACTAATTCTTGACAATATAAGTCACAACGTGTCCATATTAATATATGAAATATAGATGAGTCGCTAATCAGTACCTTTGAAACCATCACCACAAACCACAAGCACTTGGAATCGGGTATCCATATTTATTTATTTGAATTTTCTCTATGTAAATATAAAATCGATTTATTTCTGACGTATTCAGTTAGAACGTTGCCAGATAAGTTAGTATGATAAAATAAATACTAGTATAGAACCAAAGTGTTCGTGCCTAAACCTGATGATCATTGCTCAATACCAATGTTGCATCAATGTTTTCATTTCAAGAACACTAAATGTTAAGAGGTTATCGGACAAAATTATATGACAATGTTATTGTCAGACACAATGCGACAATGTTATTGTCAAACAATGCCAAAATTACATAAATAATTCCATTTTAGTAACACCAAATGTCGCGGGCTTATAACTACAGGTGTGGATAAATTCTACAACAACGGAGCCGATTTGGCGTTATTATGGACATTAAAAGATGAAGATGAAGTTCAAACTTTCAGGACTGAATCTCAGAATTTATTTTGGAGACTTGCCCATTTTCCTGTGCCTACTGTTGCTGCGATAAATGGTAAGTTAAAGGCATAATGCCATGACCTTCTGTTTATCATAAATATAAAGGTTGATCATAAGGAATTAACTACTTGTACATTTCTCACAATTGTTTCTAGTACTTTGAGTTTTTATTCATTAGTGTGTGTGTGTGTGTGTGTGTGTGTGTGTGTGTTTCATGCATGCTTGCGCAATCTTACCAAATATTTTATCTTCTGTTTACTTTAAGACATTAATGCCATGTCGCAGTAATAATCGGAGTTATTCCTTTTAACCATCTTTGCACCATTCGGTGTCTGTTAAAGTTTGTTCGGAACCGTAACCACTCTTCAAGTATAATCATGTCGAATTGTTTAACCATCAAATGTAAAGTGACGCTAAATGAACAAACGATCGATGGTAAAGAGCGTACTTTTCAACACCCCGTTCTCAGCAGAAATGCTCTATTGATTTAAACACAACCTTAAAATGGGAGGGGGTAAAATAAACAATAATTAATAGAATCGAATAATAATTTAAAGCTTAAAAACTATCTAGTATGCAAATGTTACTATGTGTAATTTAAATATATTTGTATTTCAATGGATTTTATATAGGACATGCCTTTGGAGCGGGTGCTTTTATCGCTTTGTCGCATGACTACCGCGTGATGCGTAATGACAAAGGATGGATCTCTTGGAACGAAATAAAAAACAACATACAGATACAAGTATCAACAATTAATCTTATCAGGTAGGAGAACTTGCTTAAGATTATTTGATTCCAGAAGGCAGGGCTTATAACACTGTGTACGTTACCTAAACAGCGGTAATTCCCCACCCCCGTCTCTAAACCAGCAATGATTGGGCAACGTTTGCTATTTACATTAACGTCTGGTAGAAAAAATGCATTAGTAAGTCTTCCATCGTGGGCTTTTTTGACAGTTCTACGCTGCCGGAGTCAAAACACTGCAATATTGTACAAAAAATGTCGCGTAATGATTACCAAAGCAAATCGCTATCATGGTCCATGGCTTGGTCTGATATGAAATAGACCCACTATTTTTCACGATTCATTTAATTTAAATTTGTGCTTTGAATCTAAGAGACATGAAAACAATAGATGTATCGTTTTGACTGTTTATCAAGATATATATTATTTTTTCTTTTCATTTATAGATGTAAACTTCGAGCAGGCCGCGCAAAAACAGATGCTATAATATATGGAAAGCGGTTCTCAGGAAACCAAGCATTGGAACTAAAAATTGTGGATGCTATAACGGATATGGACAATTTGATAAAAGAAGCCAAAACATTGCTTAATTCAGTATTGAGTGTTGGTAGTATAAATCGAGAATCACTCCGTCATATGAAAATGAATATTTATCCTAGACATAAAAATATACCGTCTAAGTTATAATGTAATGAAGACGATTTGCTGTGCTTTTGGTTATGGTGCTAAATTTTGCTTTCGGCAAGAATTTTTCATAAAGACAAGTCGACAATGCCACATAGAGCAATGCAAGTAAACTAGGGATATCTATAACGATTGCTCATTTGACGTTTCCGATGGCAACATCTGTTCTCTGACGCGAATTTCAGGGCAACACTTTCATATTCGGGTACAATATCAAAGATTACCATGTGACTTATAGACCCCATAATGGTGTTGGTTCCTTACAACGTCATGTGTATCTTTCTGTATCTTTTAACACAATGCTGACGTACTTTGTAATAGTGTGTCGCTTACCAGCGCAAATACACAATGAAAACGCGTCGACAGATGACCAGTGATATGTCCAGTGTATAGAGGAATATTTCTAGCTTGAAACATAATGCGTGTTTAGTTTATAATGGATCTGGTTTTGGTATGCTTCAGTGAAGAATATAAATAAATACTTGAAAAAGTAAGGTGTGAATAGTTGTTATTAATAAAATAAAGTTTTCATGATTCCTGTTGGAAACTTATCACCAAAGAATTATGTAAGATTATGATTGGGATTTACGTCCCAGTAAAATGTTTTATTTATATCGAGACGTCACCAACTATACGTGAAGTTTATGATACATGAATTTTAAACTTTGCAGAGCGCTCGGGGCAATGTGCAGGGAAGGTTCTTTGACGTGCTGCGTCTGCCGTGACACGGGACATAAGTTTTTAGGGATCTTCGTGCGTAGGATTACTGCATTCTCTTGGTGTTAATGTTAATTTCCGAACATTTAGGCAGCATCCTGCTAAGCTGTTTTTATTTTATATAATGTTGTCTTTTTTATGCGAAACAGTTGTTTTTATTTAAGAAATAGTCGCGGTCGCGGTTTCATAACAGTTGGAACTGGTAAATATTACAGTAACGGAGCAGATTTACCGTTGGCGTTATCAATTTCCAAACATCAACGAGACGAATTCTGGCAGGAAATGCAGAATCTTTTTTGGAGAGTTGTACATTTCCCAGTCCCAACAGTAGCAGCAGTAAATGGTTAGAGATCAATTTATTTTCTTTTTTTACCTCCCGTTGTTAGTGATTAAAAGTGCTCACTTCATCTTTAATACTGATGACTAGCACTAATTAGCCAAAATTATTTTTTTATACTTGGCTTAAAAGGTACTTTAGTTAATGTTTTAGAAAATATTGAAATACTTTTACTGCGGGGAACTTTATACAACGAAGCAAGCAGCTTATATAAATTGTTGACACAATGATATTGCAGGCCTAGGTTTTTAATGTCCTAAAATGTTTATGTTCGTCCTAACAGTATTGTTGAGTATGATGTCTTTGTATCCAAAATTACCCTGGATATATTTGATGTCCCATATTTCCATGCTCTTTTCTTGGCTAGTGTAGCGACTTGCCCTTCAGGAGCACCCGGTTTCATATCACTGGTGGTAATTCACGTGTTTAATATAATAAACAAATTTCAAAGCTTTGGGAATTTTGTTTGAACATGGATTGGAATGTTTGTTTTTGATTTTTTTTCATTTTTCACATGCCTTAAATACTTTATGTAATGTTTGCGTGTTAAATGTTTAAGGTTTATATTCTTGACAAACACATCATGTAATAATATTGGCCTCTGAAAATACTAGAACTAATTTTACCAAAGATGAAATTTTTTCCAAACATAAGGGAGATCTCGAGTCTTTCGGTAGGAATATAAAAGAGGAAGAACTTGGATTTCCTATTGAATTTCTAAACTTCAAAAATACCTATAGAAGGAAAGATATATAGCAATTTCCTCTAAATGAAATGTCATATATTATTTTTGAATGTATTTTACCATTAAATTAAAAAAAATAGTACATGGCAGTATTACTAAACCATTAAATCACTAGTTCTAACACAATTTTTGACAGTCGCCAAAGATGGTATTCAGTCTTATTCAAATAAAGTTTTTTTTCTACATCTGGTATCAACCAAATGTTGATTCTAAAAATTCTAAAGAATTACTTGATCATGTTGCTTCTAATTATTTCTCCCGTGTAAAAAGTATAAAAACCTTTCTCTACACTTTACGCCATTATCCCTCATTCAAAATTAAAAGAAAGTCTTCAATAAATCATCCACTTGTTATTTTTTTACAAAAAAAGTTACGCAAGATACAAATATCAAGTACTGAATGGAGATTCTGGTTATTTTGTAAAGCACCATACAGATTTCATGCAAAAATATACTATCAACAAAATGTAAGTGTTTTTGCTAGACATCATATTTGTTCTGTTACATAATATAATTATCCAACAAACAATTGGTATACCAATAGTCACAAACTGTGCACCATTCCTTTTCCAATTTGTTTATTCTTATAAAGCAGAATTTATGCAGAACCTTGTTAAATCTGGAGAGAAACTGGCGCCAAATAATTCAACATCACAGACAAATAAATAGATGGCGTTCTACCACTTAAAATTCTTAATTTGCAGATTTTGTGGATGCAATCTATCGCAGTGAGTTTGAACCTGAATTTTGCTTTTGTCACTTTTCATTTTCTATGCAGCAATATAGCGGCTTCTCCTGCTTATGGTGTATTTGTTTCAAAATGTATACGCTATGATAGAACTTGTTAACGCTACAGGAACTTTATACAACGAAGCAAGATACTTACAAATAAATTGTTGAAGCAAAGCTATTGTCTTCCATTCCCAGTTTTAATTACACACATTGCGGTGTAGCTAGCTAAACAGTAGTCGCTTTCCCTTCTAGAGCATCCGGCCTCGAACTCCCTGATGGAAGTTAATGTGTTTCACCTAGTTTGCCAGCTTCAAAGTTTTTGCTTTCCTTTGGGATGTTGGTGTGGGCGCGGATTTCTTCTAATATGCTAATAAAAATCTACAACAAAATTTTTAATTTTTTCGTTTTATTTTTTTATTATTATTATAACATTTTATTTTTTTAACTGTAGATAAAAGGTTAATTAAATCTGAAAAAATTATAATTATAACCAGTATCACTAAAACAGCTACTCCGACACTACCTACAGTCACTGCAGATGTACGACCATCATAAACACTAACTTTACTTCTTCTATGTGCTGATGTTGATGATTTATCTACTCTTAAATCTTCTACAATTGTCTCTTTTGTCCGGCATATTTTAACTGAAATATGAATACATTTTATTAAATACTAGTATATGTACAGATTACAAGAAAGAAACAACTTTCCTGCCAAAAATACAAGGAAAAATGTATGAATACCAGTTTCATAAAATGCACCTGTTTATAAACTACCGGTTAAAAGTATTAATTTATTTTATAAAATTGACATCGTGATTTTATTTAAGATCCGTGTAACTTTTTTAAAACCATAGTCCTCGAATTAATTTGTATACATCGTTTAATTAATATAAGATTTTGTATGAAACTTACTTACTTTATGCTGTGTCTTGAAAAATTTGAAAGGCGACATCAAAAGTGCCCAGTAATGTTAATGGTTTGGCTAATCTTATCCTTATATTTGTTATTTACATAAATCAATTTTTTTTGTACTCATTTCTTCAGGTTTTATATACATTATCGTTCGGTATTAAGGTTTTATAACTTTTTCTAATCTTCTTATATTCCTATATTTGAGACAATTTCACCTAAACTATAGATTATACCAGTGTTAATTTTAGAGCACTAGACGGTCGTTTCGGAAGAATTCCTCATCAGTAGTGTTTGGACCAAAATTGTGAAGACCTCATCTTTCAGAATATGTTCTTTCCATTTCAATTGAAATCAAAACTGTAAAATGAAATATTTACCATTTGAAGGTGGGTTAAACACCCTAACTCTTATTTTAACATCGTCTGACGAGTGATTATTTACTCCTGCTCCCCACATCTCTCCTATATTAATTACATGGCCAATGGAATCAGAGGATTTTGGAATCCAATAAAAAACCGTTTGATCATTGTATGCATAAACAAGACCTCCGTATCCTCCTGTAGCACCGTCGCTCATAGCTGACCCAATCCCGTGAAATCGAAAGCCATCATTCGCTCCATCTACCGCTTCCACCTTAAATATATGAAGACACCTTGCATAAAATACAAAATTGAATTTTAGTTAAACAAAAGGGAAACCGCTTCAAATGCAGGGTCTACCTAGTATTTTTTCAGTATATGTTTACTTTAGTGTATGTATCAAAAATAAGAAAAAGATGTTTGTCGACAATCAAGCTTGATTCCATTCTGCTATATTGACAAAGATAAGGACATCCAGTTCCTCAATATACTAATGCATTTACATTAATTGAAGATTCCAATTTATACTGAGTTTATACTCGTGATATTCAAAAGCAAACATACTATTCCATGTCCGAATCACAACTCAAGAAGCTAAGCAAAAAGTCAGGTCAGACACGTGAACTTCTACCAGGGAAGTGGGGCCGAGTGCTCCAGAAGGGTCCTGTAAACGTTTTTTTTCCTGATTTCTTAACAATGTGTGTGGTTATCATCCATTATACATATTGCAGATATTATTTATATGAACATTGATTATGAAAATAATGGTATTATTTGAAAATTACAAAAGAACGATACCTCCACTGTTACGTATGAATCATCAAAATCAGCCATTACTCTTATCGCATTGGACGCCGAAATTCGTGATTCCAGACAATAATTATCTAATCGTTTCCAAGCAAGTATTCGGAAGCTCCCTTGTCTTGTGCTTGGTATTGTTTCTGTACCCCATCCATCATCGACAAATATTAGGCATCCTAAAATTAGAACAGAATAAAACCTATAAGGTCCCTAGTATGGCATTTCGGTCATCTAGATTTAATTAGTAACATAACCAACTTGATATATAAGTGTGTAGATGATATTTTAGTTATCCCGATAACCGTGACACATGCAAACACCTTCTAGAAATAGTCCAATAACCAGATTTTAAAAAAGTGTTACAAACAACATTCAGAAGTTTGGCCAAAATTTAACCCGAAAATAGAATTACAATCAAACAAAACGCAGAGGGTTGACAACATGAAAAACAAACCTAAAAACAGTGTTACAACCCTGCAAATCGTTTTACAACCAAACAAACTTTAGAATATTGCTAAGCAAAAGCAGCTAAAAGAATGTCAATGTAAGGGATAAATAATACATCTGATACATATACATAAATCAAAACATCTTTGCTGAGCCTGTAATATCATCTGAAATATATATACAAGTATCAACAGGGAAATTACATATTATACCAGTGCTCATTTTACAGTTCTAAAAGGTTGTTTTTGGAATACAAGTCCTAATCAGTGGTGCTTAGAACAAAATTGTGTAAACAAAATTTTATCATGGGGTTGAATAAATTTTCAAAAGACCAAATTATATTTAACCAAATTTAGTTAAGGAAATACTTTGCATGAGTGAGTATACATGTACCTTAATTTTGAGGATTTCAGATTTTAATTGCCAGCAAATTTAGATAATAGTATATTTAGTATATTTTAACCAGCAGCAAATTTAGACGATTGTACATGTATGTACTTGGGATAACTGCGTCAATGTGCCTTTGATTTATAACAATGCAACAATGAATTCACTGTCAAAATAAAATAAAACATTAAGATTTATTAATTTGTTACCATTTACCTCTGCTTTTCATTACTTGTGGGTCGCCTATCACATCTTGATTAGGATACCAAATACGAATAGATTCATTAGAATAGCCAAACAAAACTCCACCAGCCGACATAAACTTCTTTGAAATTATTAACTTTCCTGATGATCCTTGTAAAGGCAAACAAAAACCAATTGATCGGTAAAACATTCAAAACAAAAGATATTATTGTTTATTATACCGAAAGAAAACATAACCATGTTAATAAATTATAAGCAATCAAAATGCAAATTAACAAGAATATAGATATTTAGACTTAAACTTCAGCAAAGACCACGTTTTAAGCTGAATGGCAAACGTAATGACTTCAATTTTTCTATTTTAAAATTTACTTTTTTATTCAGCAATATACTTGCTTCCACTGATGTAACTCGGGACCGATATATATAATTCTGTAATTTGACGAAGACTATTCTTTTGACAAGCGACATAACTCGGAAATCACGATGTTTTAAGTTGGCCTATTATACACTGGTAAACTGGTCAATTTTATTATATTTTCCCTTACTCGCAAAAACGACATACAGTATAAATACAACATAAAACATTTGCAAAATGCCCAACCTGCCAAACTTCCTTAAATTCAATAGAATCCATTTGCTTTGGAAATGTATTAAAATAATATTATTGATATTGCAAGCGTGTGTCGGTAATTACCACAAATGAAACAATTATGTTGTCAAAGTAAAATAATTTTCTTATTACATAGCTGTACCTTGTGCTTCTGAAATCAAATTATTTTCTCCTCGTATCTGGACAACTATTAAATCTGGGTAGTCTCCTAAATCATGTGGAATTTCTATAAATGTGTTCGCTGAAAATAGAATAAATTTTATTGTCTGTGTGTCTGAGATTTATACACAATTATATAGACAAAAACAAATTTGACAATACGCGTATGTTATTACTAATTGCTATTAATAATGTATATGGTCGAAACTAAATAGAACATGCAATTTTAAAAAATGTTTAAATGAGAAACAAACTGAAGGAAAGTATTATATCCATGGATGTGGTGCAAGTAAGTGGTTTGTCAATGTGTGAAAATTGTTCGTTGATGAACTATGAATTTTTAACCATTCCTCGCGCTTCAATTTTACGTATCCATATAAATAATGCAACAATATCGTTTACTTACTAGCTGTTGTACTTAAAGGCGCCCAGTCATGTATGAAATCAGGAACACCAAGCTCACTTGGACCCCAAACTTTTATCCTCAACAATGCATCACTATAAGAATTGTCAATACAACAAGGCCCTGTCCAACCACTACCACCTGTATAAAGAAACGTTTTAATTTGTACAAAAATTTCTTTTGATTTGCAAGTCGACGCTCTGTGTGTATGTGTGTGTGTCACCGTTTAGTGTCAAATAACCCATCCCTGGAGGCGTATGTGCGTGAGCGTTCAGATAACCCATACCTGAACCTTTTAATTTTGCATTTAGGTCCGACCATGCCAAAAACAAAAGGTTTCGTCTGTGCCTGATCACTAAGGTACCACCAATTCACGAAGGCACCATTACGACATTTTAATACTTTATAGAACGAATTCAGGCGCTGCATTCACAGATAAGTATCAGCGCATTAACTCGTAGATCAATGCTTATTTCACAATTCCAAAAGAAAAGTAAAAACTTTGAAAACTGACATATTAAGGGTCCTCTGAGTATTGTTAACCAATATCAGACAGATGATACCAGTTTAATCATAAATACAGTCCAACCTGTGTTAAAGGCCACCTCTATATAAGGGCCACCTGTCTATAAAGGGCACTTTCAATTCCTCCCGAGCCATTTTACTCCTTATTTAACCTCTATATAAGGGCCACTGTTCAACTGAGCCAGAGGCCACCCTATTTTTGTACAAAATGGCTCATGAACCTGTCTATAAAGGCCACTTTTTATTCGTATTTTGGGAACAAGTTTTGTTATTGTGCAAAAATGTTAAGCCATGTAGTTTTTTAAAAATCTTGAAGCTAAAATTAAATTTTAAACATTGATTATTTAATTAAACCATTGATCATTAAACTAAGTACATGTAACCAAATTTTTATGTTGATAAGAAAAGAATTTTTAAAAAGTATATTTTTGAAACATTTTTAAAAACTTAAAAAAATTCTTAAGTCATTTATCCTCATGTCAACAAATGAGGCCATAAAGCACTAAGGATAGATTATTACTCATTATTAATTATGATACATAGACTATTTTCTATTGTTTTCATTACTGGCTCCTACCTATTAAAGAAAACATGTCTTTAATTAAGATAAGTGTATATACTTGGTGATTTTTAAGGTTTTTTTTTTCAAAGATTGATAATTAGTGTGGTCAGAAGATTTTTCTTTAATTGTTTTCAAAGAAATTATTCTGTTAAAATTAGCTAATGTCTTTTTTGTAACAAAAATTTTAACAAATAAAATAAATAAATTAGAACTGCTCACTATTTTTACAACTAATATTTATATTGATGTCTGGATTTACAAACCTCTATATAAAGGCCACCTGTCCATAAGGGCCACTTTTGCAACTTCCCCCAAGTGGCCCTTATAGGCAGGTTAGACTGTAGTTACATACATGAACATTATTTCTGCATTTAAGTCTATATTTGATGAATCGTTTATTATTTTATCAGTTTTCAACCATTTAAAACACGCATAAGACAGTGGTGAATTTCTAGTAGGAAATACATTGATGCACATAACGCACTAAGCTGAAATTATTGTTAACAAATGTTCCATAAAAATGTACTTTTCATCAATGTGTTAACAATACAAGTACGTAAAACAATGGTTGATGACAGTACGTATACTTTCATCATGCATTACAAACATACTACTGTTCAAGTCATTGTGTTTGTGACATATATTGTCGAATGTTGCTTCACGTCGAATCGGCAATTTTTCAGCTATTCGTGACGAAAACTACTTTATGAATCTCTATGGATTAATCTATGAAGAAGTTCGTGTATGCATGTGAAGTGCGAGTGTGTTTTTATGGTCTGTCTTGTACCAGCGCGCACTCAGGGCGACTTTAAGGTGCTAGCTCACCAAGTCAGTACGCCGCAAACAAGCATAACACTCTTCAAGTCATATTATACCAACAACGGGTGAACCATTTGTGCCTAGTCGTAACTAAAAATCTGTATGCGCATCCGCAATTGTTTTAAAACATTTCTGTATAAAGAAAAATGTTGGCGCAATTGGGATTTTACATTAGGCATAAATGGCGATGTTTACACGGGAAGCGATTTCCTTGGTGCCTTTTTACGTCATATGCGCAACAGGATCCGCCATTTGCCTGCCTTTCAACATGTTAAATCCCCATAACGTTTTACTCAGAAGTATTCTACGCTTATTACGTATGCGTATACAGATTTCCTGTTACGACTAGGTCTAAGTAAGTGTAAAATACCAATCTTAATTCAAGTTTAATTGATTTTCTATGGAAATAAAGCGTAACTCACTATCACAAACACAATTATTTGAACAGTAAGTATTTGTATTGCAGCTTTATTCCACAAACTTTTTTCATTTTATAAGCTTGCATGTATAAAAATGTTAAATTTTAATTTTTAATGTATTTAATAATAAAATTATAAAATAAATGGTATATGAATATATGAAATATCTACCTGTGTAAATGGCATAACCAAATGGTTTGCCATTAAAAGCATTTGGTGCCATGGCAACCACAGTATTTTCATCGTATAAATAAACAATTCCACCATAGTCGTAAGGTAAGTCGTCGTCAGCAGATGCAGATCCGATGGCGTGGAATATATAGTCATTTCCTCTACTGAGTACCTTTACTTCGACAACAACTTTATACGGCAGCTCATTCAGACTATGATTGAATATCACTTGTGAATCGTTACCGCCTTGTGATTTAATTGGAAGCCATTCACTCACAACACTTGGTCGTGGAAATGAAAACACGTATACTCCATACTCAACTAATAAACAGAAATAATTTGAAAATAAGGTATATAGATATTAGTAATAATTCCTAAACAACGTGTCACAATTGCGGTAACTTTTCTGTGTGAAATTCCCTGTTCAATATTGTATAATGAAATATTTTCGGGTAGAAACTTTCTGTTTTATATTCAGAAACATGTTCGCGTGTATTTAATTTCACAGTTGACGAGCTAGTATATAAGCCTATTTGAATATTTTAACATGTATAAATCTTGTAGGTGTATTTATTTTCGCGGGTAAGACTTGAGCGTGAAAATCGGTAATATTAATATTGCAAATATTCCTCATTATACAGTATTTTGATAACAGAAAATAGCTCCGAATTTCTTATTTTTCTTACAAATTCATAACATGAATTTTTAATTTTTTAATTCTTGGAATGGCAATTTAAAAGTTATGTCAATTTCTGAAATTTAAATTGTAAATATTGGGAAAAAACGGCTCATCGTTTATAAATGAAAATACAAAAGCATAAGAACCCATTTATATAATAAAAACCTACTTGTAACCATCATCAGTTGTAAATGGCAAAATTGAAAATAGTCCATTTCTCAGCAAAGACGTCCATGTAACATCCTAGTCTTGTACACGTGGTCCTTCTCTCTATACTTTTTCAAACATTGTGACATCAGAACAGGACGGGAACGATACATCTGTATTTTTTCTTCTATGTAAGTCCATCATCGATTGCGAGTTAACGACATTAAAAGTTATTTTAACCCAATATATAATAGTTAGTTATTTACTCTAATTCTCATACAAGTTACTGACGTCCAAGATGTATTAATGAAATATCAATATTTTTGGTCAACGTAACATGGAAAGTATCCGTGGTAGAGAATGTTCTTTTAAAGGTCGTTCGATTTTTTGTTCAAATGACGTTTACGGTAATTAAAGTTCATTATTTAAATTGTACTTTTACTTTACTGTACGTTTATGTCTTTTGTAATTTACTTTACAAAGAGACGTGTTTCGCGCGTGTATATGTCGAGGTCAAATAAACGACTATACTGGTCTGATAAAGGTACACACGTTATTTTGTAATAATGTGAAAAAAATTCCAGATATATTTGCCATGAACATTTTATACAACCTTATAATAACAATTATTATTATTATGTTCATTATTATTATTATTATTACTATTGTTGTTGTTGTTGTTGTTCTCCTTGTTTTTTTTTCAATTTAGGATCCATTTAGAACATTTATAGTGAATAGTAAGATAGTAAGCTAGAAAACCAAAATACAAGTGACATACAAACGGCACTTACATAATTAAACCGCACTAGACGGCCATTCCGGAATACAATTTCACACCAGTCATTCCCGGACCATAATTTTAAAGAAAATGTCTTCAAGGGGCCAAAAACACCCAAAGGACAAATTTTAGGTAAGGAAATACTTTGCATGTGTATTTTTCTCAAAATCAATGCCAATTAATCAGATGGGTTACACAATAGATTTTAGTAAAACATGAAAATTTTAATCTACGTAGGAGCATGACGGAAAACATTACAAAGCAAAACTTAAAAACTAAAAATCGTTTTGATGCGCTTTTTATTTTTAAAACAAAATAAAAATACAAGATTTCAAAAATTTAAGTTTAAATAAAACTTATTTATGAAAACATTTATTTGTAAAGATAAAAAGTAGTTGATCAACGGTATTGGTTTGTTAACCCATGAAAATAAACTGTTAAAAAGACAAATCATAAACAAGCATACTAATCCATATCCAACTCACAATTTCAAAGCAAAGTATAGAAAACTTTGAAACTGAAAACTCGGGTTAAATGCGTGAACTCCCACCAAGTACAGTAAAAGGAACATGAAAGTATTGGTCGTCAATATATAACTATATGAAAACATAGGGTAATAATTGCGAAATACCATTCATTCGTACATTGTAATAAACATGTATGTAGTTTTCCATTAATACGAGGTTCATTAGTTCTTTACTAATGCTAGATTTCAGATTTTCATTTTTAGCATGTCAGTTTGTTTTAAAATTTCTACATCCTATTCTTACATGATTGAAAACATTTGGTAGATCAGGAACAATGATTATTGTAATAATAATAACGATGATAACAATCCCAACGCTGCCAACACTAACTGCAGATGTACGCTCTTCGTAAACACTGATTTTGCTCCTTTTGTATGCCGATGTTGACTTTTTATCTACTCTAGTATCTTCCAAAATTATTTCTCTAGTTCGACATATTCTAACTGAAAATATAATATTTATATAGCTGCAATACAATATGAATGGAATGATACCAAAATGTAGTTACTAACCAAGTTTATAATCAAAAACAAACATACCACTCCATGTCCATATCACAGTAACAAAGAAACGTAAAACTTGAAAATTTAGTTAAATAAGTCAGGCCTGGTTCTCCGGAAGAGCACCGATTGTCAAGCTAGCAACAACCACCACGTCTGTGATCAAAATTGGGAATGAAAGGAACGTGGAATTATGGGACGTAAAATATATCCAGGATAATTATACTTTTCAAATTGACAAAATGATGCCCATTAAGTATGTCCTAAAGTTGTAGTCATAGATACTCTCTCGCTGACTAAACAGTTTACTATAAATGTCACCCAACATAAGATTGCCCTGCATATATTTGTCGTCCCATAGTTTGATGCGAACACTAAATGATTGCAACAATGTCGTCCTACAATCCTACATGGATATTCATATTGGATTTCCTGTAGAATCGATGAATCAAAAACATAACATGAAAAAATTAAACCCCCCCCCCCGTCTTTCAAAGAAAGACGAGTATTATAATCGTAGTTGCGTCCTCCGTCCGCCCTTCTTCCAGAGCAATTCTCCAAAATTTTAACGCACATTTTTTTTAACTTGGAACAAAGCATCAACATTGATAGAGAAGATGCGCATAACATTAACCCGAGTTGTTTGCTCATTTTCCTGAAGTTGTGGTCCTTTCGACTCACAAAAAATCACTTGTTTGTGACCCTAATTTACTGAATTTGCTTGTTTATAGTAGTAGTAGTAGTAGTAGTAGTAGTAGTAATGGTGTTTAACGTCCCAGTCAAGAATATTTCACCTATATCGAGATGTCGCCAGCTATAGGCGAAAGTGCAGAAATTTTGCCTGTGCGTTGCGCTGATGGCATTATACAGCAGGATTCTTTAGCGTGCCAAGCCCACCGTGACACGGGACCTCGTTTTTTTAAGTTCCCAGCCGAAAGAACCGTGACTTTCATTTCATTATGCCGAGTGCTTGGCGAAAGAACAGTCACTACCCACTTTCAAGTCTTGGGTCAGACCCGGCCGGGGTTCGAACCCACGACCTCCCACTTACGGAGCGAGCACTCTACCGCAGTGGTATTTGCTTGTTTATAGCTCCCTGAGAAAGACTTGTGCATTTATATGAAATTCTGTAGTATATTTACCGTTGGTAGGCACGTTAAAGACTCTCACCCTGAGTTTTACATCGTCCGTTGACTGATTATATAAACCTTGTCCCCAAACGCCGCCAATTGCTATCACGTGACCAGTCGAAATTGAAGATTTTGGTATCCAATAGAGTACCTTTTGATCACTGTATGCATAGACCAGACCTCCATAATCACTAGTCTGACCGTCGTGCATTACTGACCCAATCCCGTAAAATCTGAAACCATGGTTCACTCCGCCAACTGCTTCAACCTTTAAATAGGAGAAACTCATTTCTAATTCAAAACCATGTAGCATAGGCAAACGCAACCAAGAACATGAAAGAACAAGTTAACGGAAAACAACAAATCATATAACAAATATTCCAACCCATGACCATTTCACAATCCCATATAAAAATCGAGAATGAAAAGAATAGTATGTGATATCAAAATATCCAGAAACATTTTCGATACAGAGACGCCATACCTGTCAACATAATGTGATGACGGCCAAAAAACTTTTTTTGGAGAACCTTGATAAGCCTAGACTTGCAATATTCTTGTGTCAACAATTTGTTTGTAAGCTGCTTGCTTTGTTGAATAAAGTTTCCGTAGTAGAAACACGTTCTAGCTTATTTATTGTGAAACAAATACACAATAAGCAGAAGAAGCAGGTATACTGTTGTATAAAAATAAAGTTGACAACAGAAAAATTGATGCCATGCCTTTTGTCATATAACATATATAATGTACAAGTCCAATTATGACACAGAATCGGCTGTATCTGTTATTTTGACCTGACTGGTCTAGATGACATTTACAGTCTCCAAATTTATTAAAACAAATTAGACACTTTCTTGAATTATGACATATTCTAAAATATGTGAGAACTTATCCATGCTTACAACTACTTATGTAAATATTTACCTACATGCGAAAGTAAATTTCATCTTATTTTGGTAGCAATTTTCAATGTATCTTAAATCATAAAAAATGCTAAATCAAAAACCAAACATACTGGTCCAAGTCCAAATCACAATCCAAAGTGCCAAAGACAAACATACCGGTCTGAATTACAACCCCAAATGTAAAAAACCCGGTCCATGTCCAAATCATAATCCCATAAGCAACATTAAAATTACAAAACTGAAAAACCAAGTTAAACAAGTGAAGGTCCAGTTGGTAAGTGAGGTCGGGTGCTCCGAAATGGTTCGTAATGTAATAGGTTGTTTCCAATCAACAGAATGGAGATAAAGAGTATATTAGATTATGAAAGTATCATTTGTTGAAACCCCAAGTTAGTTTATTTTTCTTTTGGTGGTGATGATAATGGTGATAAATTGGCATCAACTGGTCTCAGTGTTACTGTGTGGTCTTCATGAAAAACAAACATACAAATATCCATGTCCAAATCACAACTCCAAAGGAATGTAAAAACTTTCAAAACTGGAAGATTAAATTAAACACGTGATCTTGCACCAGGGAAATGAGGCCGAGAGCGCCGGAAGAGCACGCGCTTTCTGTTTAGCTAGCTACACCAGTCATGTGTGTAGTAAAATTGAAAGTGAAAGATACAAATACACCAAGGATAACCCTGGACACAGACACATTATACTTATCAATAATATTGTGATGACGGCCATAAAACTTTTTTGAGGCACCTAATAAGACTAGAATTGCAATACCCAAAGGTCAACAATTTATTTGCAAAGAACTTGCTCCGTTGTATTACGATCCCATGATAGGAACAAGCTCTACCATAATGTATTAATTGTGAAGCAAATGCATCATTAGAAGGGAGGCAGGTAAAGAGAAAGGGAAGTTGGCAATAGAAAAATGAATTCATCACGTTTTGAAGTAGCTTCAAATGTAGCCTTTCGTGGGCGTCATAATTGAGGTAAATATTCACTGGCATTCACATAATCTCCAAATTTAGGATTATTAAGAAATAGAACGTCATCTATGTATTTGTATGTGGAGATTTGACAAGGTTATGTATAAATATAAATTCTGCTTCATACGAATAAAGAAACAAATCAGCAAGCAAAGGTGCACAGTTTGTGTCGATACAGATTGTTTGCTGAAAAATCATATTACCAAACACAAGAATGATATTATCTATCAAAACCATTTGTTTTTGTTTTTGATGGTATCTCCAGTATAATTCTGTAATCCGTATGGTGCTTGACAAACTAACTAGAATTCCTGTTCAGTACTAGATATTTGATTCTTCGCTTACCGTGTTTGTAAAAGGAATGACAAGTGAATAATTTGTTTTAGACGTTCTTTCGATTTAGAATGAGGGATAACGGTGTTAACTATTGAATTATTAAACATCAACATCATAGACCACGGAACAGGTCTGACCCACAACTCTGTTTCTACCTACACAGGTTCCTTTTTTAAACTTGAATAATTTAATGATGTAAAATATAATAATTACTATACCTCTACAGTAACGTAAGAATCATCAAAGTCAGCAATTACTCCTATCTCTTTTGACTCTGAAATACGTGTTTCTATACACCAATTATCTAACTGTTTCCATGCAAGTACCCGAAAGTATCCGGATGTTACACTTTTTACACTGTTTGTACCCCATCCGTCAGTGCTAAATATCAGACTCACTGAAATATTTTACAATATTTAAAACTAGTAAATAGAGAAAACACGTATACTAAAGTAGAAAAATTTAAATTTTTCAAAAGAATGAGAAACCAGAGGCTCAGTGTGGCTGAGCCTGTATCGCTCACCTGACTAAAATGCTTTTAAAGCAAATTTGTATTCCAGTGATGAAAAAACGCACTGTTTATATCAGACAGAATGGCTAAGGAAATCACTGTAGAACTATATGTACCATTCACAGTTTTTTTTCAATCTGATTAAAATCACATCTCTCACTTGCTCCCCCATTTTTGATATAGGCGCGGAGTGGGAGATCTGAGGAAACACAGTTTAGGGGCATATGTGAATGAGCCACTGTTGTAACATTTATTGTCCAATGAAATTTCAGCTTCCGAGATTTTAAAAGTGTTTTGCCTTAATTGTAAATGAAACGGGCAATTTGAATTTGTCAATCTAATAAAGGACCTTCCATACATCATTCCCATAAAGTTTGGTTCAATTTGCTTCAGTAGCTTTAGAGGAGATAGCAAATATATGCTATTCCCATAGGGTTAAACTATGTTCTGTGCTGGCAGCCATCTTTTTTGGCAGATCAAAAGAAATTTCCACAATCTAAGTAAAGAACCATCCATACATCATTCCTGTAAAGTTTGATTCAATTTGCTTTAGTAGCTTCAAAGGAAATAATAGCAAATATATGCTTTTCCCATAGGGTCCAATGTGAAACAATGTTCTCCACTGGCAGCCATGTTTTATGGCAGATCAGGAAAATTTTGGCAAACTATGTAAAGGACCTTCTATACATCATTCCTGTAAAGTTTGGTTCAATTTGCTTCAGTCATTTCTGAGGACATAGTCAAAAATGTGTTTTTCCCATAAAGTCCAACTATCTTTTGCACTGACAGCCATTTTTTTTGGCAGATCAGAAAATTTTTGGCAATCTATGTAAAGGACCTTTTATACATCATTCCTGTAAAGTTTGGTTCAATTTGCTTCACTAGTTTCAGAGGAGATAGCATATATATGCTTTTCCCATAGGGTCCAATGTGAAACTATGTTCTCCGCTGGCAGCCATGTTTTTTGGCGGATCAGAAAAATTTTGACAATCTATGTAAAGGACCTTCTATACATCATTCCTGTAAAGTTTGGTTCAATTTGCTTCAGTCATTTCTGAGGACATAGTCAAAAATGCGTTTTTCCCATAGGGTCCAATGTTAAACTATCTTCTGCCCTGGCGGCCATGTTTTTTGGCCAATCAGGAAAATTTTGGCAATCTATGTAAAGGACCTTCTATACATCATTCCTGTAAAGTTTGGTTCAATTTGCTTCTAAAGCTTCAGAGGAAATAGCATATATATGCTTTTCCCATTGGATCCAATGTTAAACTATCTTCTGCACTGGCGGCCATGTTTTTTGGTGGATCAGAAAAATTTTGGCAATCTAAGTAAAGGACCTTCTATACATCATTTCTGTAAAGTTTGGTTCAATTTGCTTCAGTCATTTCTGAGGAGATAGCCAAAATGCGTTTTTGCCTTAGGGTCCCATGTTAAACTACCTTTTGCTCTGGCAGCCATGTTTTTTGGCCAATCAGAAAAATTTTGGCAATCTATGTAAAGGACCTCCAATACATCATTCTTCTAAAGTTTGGTTAAGTTTGCTTCAATAGTTTCAGAGGAGATAGCCAAAATGTGTTTTTCCCATAGGGTCCAATGTTAAACTATGTTCCCCGCTGGCAGCCATATTTTTAGGCGGATCAGAAAAATTTCGGCAATCTTTGTAAAAGACCTTCCATACATTATTCCTGTAAAGTGTAATTGAATTCGCTTCAGTCGTTTCAGAGGAGATAGCCAAAATGTGCGTTTTCCCATAGGGCCCAATGTTAAACTTTGTTTGGCCCTGGCGGCCATTTTTTTGGCGGATCAGAAAAATTTGGGCAATCTTAGTAAATGACCTTGCATACATTATTCCTGTAAAGTTTGGTTCAAATTGGCTCAGCGGTTTCAAAGAAGATAGCAAATATATGCTTTTCCCATAGGGTCTAATGTTAAACTATCTTCTGTGCTGGCGGCCATGTTTTTTGACAGATCAGAAAAATTTTGGCAATCTAAGTAAAGGACCTTCCATACATCATTCCTGTGAAGTTTGGTTAAATTTGCTTCAGTCATTTCTGAGGAAATAGTCAAAAATGCATTTTTCCCATAGGGTCCAATGTAAAACTATCTTCTGCGCTGGCAGCCATGTTTTTTGGTGGATCAAAAAAATTTCGGCAATCTAAGTAAAGGACCTTCCATACATCATTCCTGTAAAGTTTGGTTAAAATTGGTTCAGGGGTTTCAGAGGAGATAGCCAAAATGTGAAAAGTTTACAGACGGACTGACAGACTGACAGACTGACGGACGGACTGACTGACTGACTGACGGACGACGGACGCCGAGTGATGGCAAAAGCTCACATGGCCTTTAGGCCAGGTGAGCTAAAAAGAAACATAAAAATTATATGGTAAACGTTGGATTCCAACTCAGGTTTAAGTATTGTCGACATTACAGCTGTATTCAATAATGTGTTCTGGTGATTGCATCGTCTGCGTCGCATAAAATAGAATCCATTACTTTCGGAAGAAATACAAGTAACTGTTTAATACTTAAATTTGTGTATCAGAAACGATTTTATATGAGAATATGTCTACGGTATGTGAAACAAAATCTTTTTTCAACATCAATGGTAAAATAACAGTTTCAAGGTTGCAGTTTTTGTAAAGTGTGGAAAATTAATCCCTCCCTCGGCAAAAGAAGGATTTTTTCTATTTTGAAAGTTTGAAATTTTGTAAGAAAAACTATAAAAGTCTAAATAGTGTCAGCCATACAATTTAGTATTAATACAACACATTCTGAAATAATAGTTATTGTATAAGTCCACTGACATTGCTATTATTGAGACTCCTATGCAAATATGTCTAGCCTTGTCGAGACCTGTCTTTTAAAATGACTAATCTATTTACGCTGTATAGAATATGTCGATCATGAACTTATGTAAGGTTCATTCCCACTTAGCCAACATTTTGAAAATGTGTACCTATAGGTGAGATTTTAAATGTTGGCTGAGTGGGAATTGATGTTCGTTGTAGGATTAGCAAAAACAATAGGTATTAATTACAGGTGAGGGTAAAGACTGTTTCAGAAAATCAATAACAAAATTATAAAATCTGAATAAAAATATTTCTTTAAATTAGATGTGGATTTTTCTTTTTACAGAATTACGAACTATATCAATAAAATTACTTGTTAGAAATTCAAACTTGATTTTGTGTACAAGGAGATGATATAAATTTATCATTTTTCCACCATAAAAACTAAAATTTCCTAAAAAATAATGCGGCAAAAGGAAAACTTAAATAAATTTTTATATTTCATTGTATGATATTTCAAGATCCCATTAGAGAATTTGATCTCATGTCTATGGAGTTTCAAGTTCTTTAAAAAGGTCTTTAAAAAGTGGATTATCAAATAATTCCTCTACTGAAGAACCATATTAGACCTCTCTCTCTCTCTCGTTTGTTAAGAAGTCATGAAGCTTTAGGTACATGAATTCAAGTTTTTAAAGAAAAATATTCACAACAAAGCTATTACATGTATAATATTTAAGAAAGAATACTAATAAATTTTATAATATTAATCTTTTTTTTTTTTTTTTTTTTTTGAGAAAAAAACTCAGTTGAATTACATTTTAATTGTTTAACTTATTGAAACAGGCAAACATGCTTATTTCAATTAATGAAAAAAAAAAAATTTAAAATGTTTAAAACTTGCAATATTTATACAAAAATGAATTAAAGGTTTAATACATACATGTATAATGTTTTTTGTTTATTGATATTTTTGTAAGATTATTAATTGTGTATGATATTTTGTTCAGCGTTCAGTAAATAATAATAATAATAATACTTTATTGCAAACAGCAAACAATAAATTGCTACAGCATTACAAAATGTATTAAATTATGTTACAACATGACAAATAATAAATAAATAACAGAGAACAGTCAGGTGTTGAGAAGTTGAGACTTGAGTAGCCAGTAAAAAAACGATTTTTAAATATTTTTCAAACATTACAAATCTTAAAATATAATTGCCTAAATTGACCAAACCTCTACAGACACATATATTAAATTAAAATATTCAGCACCACAAAACATGTATTTATTTTTAAATATTTATTTTTTATATACTTGATTTATTTATTTATTTAATTATTTTATTTTTTGTGACTTTTATGATATTCTACGTAAAATATTCAGCACCACAAAACAATTTTGCTGAAAAAGACTATAGCAAAATCTTTCCAGGTGAAATCGTAAATGTTTATTTAACCATGTTGGCTAAGTGGGAATAGGAAATTTTAAAATGTTGGCTAAGTGGGAAGACACCTTATGTAAATATCTAAAATATGGATTGGTGTATCATGAATAATGGCATTTTCAAGTATACTAAATTTGTGAATATTGGCTGTTTCAAGTAAACTTTTTTGATCAGTTGTTTGAAGACACTGGTTAATTTTAGTATAATAATTGTGATTAGTTTATTTGCAGGTGCTGTCGAGTACCTTCCCATGTAAGTTTTATTATATTAATTTGAATTTTGTTTCAAAGTCTTGTAAAACAGCAATATAATTATATTTCACTATTGTAATGATATTGATTTAATGGCTCCTGACGTCATGATATTCTTAGATTTGCAATATGGAATGATGCCATCTTTCGTATCGCGTTTTCCTGTAGTGGTAAACTGACTTCTCGTTACAAAAATTGAACAAAAATTAATCTAACTCTTGGGGTAATTTTTATAACTCGCCCAATGCTACTTCCATAAGACATTAAATCAAAAACAAACATACTAATCCATGTCCGAATCACAATCCAGAAGCAAAGTAAAAACTTTGGAACTGACAAATTAGGTTAGACATGTGAACTTCCACCAGGGAAGTGAGGCCGGGTGCTCCGGAAGGGTAAGCACCTCATGTTTAGCTAGCTACACCCGCCACGTGTAATCAAAATTGTGTGAAAGGAAAATGGAACTATATTCAGGGCAATCTTGGACACAGAGACATCAAACTTATCAACAATACTGTGATGACGGCCATAAAACTTTTTAAATATTATTCATAAATACACCAGAAAGATCCTCTCCAGATCCAACCCTTATACAGCCATTGTTAAACAGCATTGACTTTTTTAAAATTGTTTGGTGGTGTTGGTACTTTGTTTTTTTATTTATATTTGTCGAACTACTATTTTATCTTCTATCTACTAGTAGATAGTTTTTACAAATGTTATATATATATATATATATATATATATTATATATATATATATATAAGGTTTAATTTTAGTTTAAATGAACTGCGAGTGGTAAAACAAAACAAATGAAAAGATTTACGTAAAAATCTCAAGTTCTTGAACTATGGACTAAATGAATAGAAAATACTGAAAGGGCTATAAAAACTTAATTCCATGTGGTAAGTAAGACTTCTAAGAAAGGGCTATAAAAACTTAATTCCATGTGGTAAGTAAAACTTCTAAGAAAAAACATAATATTTTATCACTTACAATCCGTTCTGTATTGAAAATACTAAAATTTTGAAAAGTGTGTCTAATGTTTAATCTTATTTTTGTTTAGTACATTAAAAGATCATTTATTTTTCGTGTAACGTCCATTTCCTTCCCAAAAAAGGTGTTTCATAGTTTCCTTTAACGTACAGAGAGAATTTTATGTATATCTTGTAACATATGCTTTGTTCCCAGTCTCTGAAAACAATTTTGCCAAAAGACGGTAGTTTTGTGTCTGGAATGTTTAAAGGGGGATAACAGTGTCTTTTGCAATTTTATTGCGTTATTTATATCAGTTTGATATTTATATTTTGGTCCTTTGGGTAGCTTTTCAACATCTTCAAAATAATTTTGGTTTCATAATTTTGGTCTAAGCACTACTGATGAGGAATTGTATTCCGAAACGGCCGTCTAGTGCTGTAAAATTAAAACTGGTATAATATGTATTTGACAAACTCTTAACTAGCTATAAACAACATTTATTGGGTCCTCCAAACTTTCAGGTTTGACCTGTATACAAAGAAAATACTGTCCGTCCCAGGTTTTAAAACAAAAAATAGCCTACCTTTACCAGATGTTGTTGACCTCTGACTTGGATACCAAATGCGGACTGACTTATTTGAATATCCAAACACAACACCACCCATATTGGAATGCTTGCCATTATAAGTTAACCTAGATGTCGAACCTACAAATGACATAAACTGTATATTAGTTCATATTTGATATGTACAGTTAATGCACACTCAGCGCTTAATCAACGGTTATATTTTATGACACGTTTAATTTATACCATTTTTCAAAACAATGCCGGAAATATTATCGGGTATAGTGCGTCAATTTGACCTGGCCTTTTAACCTTTAATTTGAATATTAGATTGGACTAATAGACTGTGTGATTTAGGTAAGACATCCTGTTTTATTTCTAATAACTCGGTATCCAGTATTATTATCATTTATACTTATATCAAAAACAAACATACTAATCCATTTCCGAATCACAATCCAGAAGCAAAGTAAAAACTTTGGAACTGACAAGTTAGGTTAGACACGTGAACTTCCACCAGGGAAGTGAGGTCGGGTGCTCCGGAAGGGTAAGCACCTCTTGTTTAGCTAGCTACACCCGCCACGTGTGTAATCAAAATTGTGTGAAAGGAACATGGAACTATGAGACGTCAAATATATCCAAGGCAATCCTGGACACAGAGACATCAAACTTATCAACAATACTGTGATGACGGCCATAAAACTTTTTGAGGGCCTTGATAAGCCTAGGCTTGCAGTATCCCTGAGTCAACAATTTATTTGCAAGCAGTCTACTTCGTTGTACAAAGTCCCCGTAGTGGGAACAAGCTCTACCATAGCGTATTAATTGGGAAACAAATACACCATAAGCAGGAGAAGCAGGTATATTGCTGCATAAAAAAGGAAAGTTGACAATAGAAAAATTGAAGTCATCACGTTTGTCATAAAGTTTCAAATGTAGCCTTTCGTGTGCGTCATAATTCATACTTATATATTAACTTTATATAGCCGCTAAATTACACAAGGGGTATGTTTGTTTGAATATTCAAATTAAAGGCCAAACGGCAAGGTCAAACTTGACGCATTATTTAACCTGTGGAACTGTTGTCCGAGGTCGTTAATTTAACAGCTTACTTCTAATTTCAGTGGAATGGGATTTGACTGTTCTGAATACAAATGTTTCTTTCAAGACTCTAATACTAAAGATTCTATGTTCATAATGACCTTTATCATGCATACTAGATGTGTAATACATACGTGTGTATGGTTACAATTAATCAAACAGCTTACTAACTTTTTGTTTCAGTAAGATACCAAAGTGTTATTTAAGGTATCTACCTTGTGCCTCTGACGTAAGGTTGTGGTTTCCCCGTACTTGAACAACTATTAAATCTGGATAATCCCCTATATCGTGTGGAATCTCTTTGAATGTTTCCACTACAAAAAATAAAATAAGTATTGGGTATTAAAGAGAGGGATGGTTTGATATGAATTTGGTGTTTGGTAACTAACATTATAGATTAATAGATCTTTCTGTGTCTATATTACATACCACGATGCGTCGTTACTTTGACAAGCATGTTTATATCACGCCTGTCTTTGCGTTTATGATTAATGACAGTGGTGTTTTAGGCGGTTGTTTCATTGAATTTTTTTGAAATATTTAAATGATTTATCTTTAAAATTTTAGACTTCGGCAAATTTCATCAATAAATACAAAAGTTCTGCGTTTTTTATTTTACAGTGGCTAGCATAAATAAGCATTTGATCGAAAGAAATCCGTATATAGATTGTATAATAGCTGCCATGTATTTTAGACTGACCATTGTTATTCATACTTTAATAAGTACCATGTACACGTATAACTTACTGCCTGTCGTATTTATTGCTGTCCAGCTATGTAAGAAATCAGGAACACCGAGGTCATTTGAACCCCAGACTTTTATTCTCATCATTGCATTTGTAAAGGAATTTCCTATGCAACATGGACCTGTCCATCCTGTGCTACCTGATAGAAACAATTAATGTATACATGTATAATGAATATTGATTTTAAATAAAAGATTTTCAATAAATACTATTTTCTGTCGTATATGTAATCAAAAACTAAAGTATACTCCCTCCTGCAAAATATTTCCTTAGCTAAATTTGATTAAATATATTTTGGTCCTTTAGTTATTTTTCAACCCCTTGGGTTTACAATTTTGGTCCAAGCACTACTGATGAGGAATTGTATTCCGAAACGGTCGTCTAGTGCTGTAACATTAACACTGTTATATTACGTAATATGTCTCTGTTTTCGATTTTATCTACTATCCATATGGACAATACAAATAAATCAAACACACAAACATACTGATCCATGCCCTAACCACAATGAAACAATGAAATTTGGAGAACATATAGAAGAACAAACAATGTTTGGCCTTTGAAAGTTTTCTGTCCCTGTGCCTAGGATTGCCCTGGATATATTTCACGTCTCATAATTTAGATTACACACGTGGCGGGTGTAGCTAGCTAAACAGGAGGTGCTTACCCTTCTGGAGCATCCAGTCTCACTTCCCTGGTGGAAGTTCACGTGTCTAACCCAACTTGTCAGTTCCGAAGTTTTTAATTTGCTTCTGGATTGTGATTCGGACATGGATTAGTATGTTTGTTTTTGAATTGTAAATGACAACATCCATTTGTCAGACAAAACAAATGTCAATTTTAATCATCGATTATTATTTAAACAAACAAATAAATGGAAATGGAAAACTTGTACATTTTATTCTCTTCTGTATGGTAATGATATAAAACCATTCCATTGTGAATGTAATTTCCAAGTTTTCTCTGCACTTTTGGTGCTTCAATATGGGGCGGCAAAAGAAAAATGAATATAAACGTTTGAGTGAGTAAAACTTAAAATACATGTACAGAGTGTAAAGTAAACGTAGAAATGAAAATTATAGAAAGTCAGAATTTTTTGGTAAAATGTTTTCTGAAGTAAAGTACAAGAGTCAATTATAAAGAATATGAATATAATTACCTCAAACGGAGATACTAATCAATAACTAACAACAAATCTAAAACTTTTTCTATATAATTTCGGACTACCTAATTTTGATATACATGTAATAGGAAATGTATTTCTGTAAAGAATTTATAAGAGGCCCGCGATGTATAAAGACGATTATGCCAAATCTTCAAGATAAACACGAAGAAAAGTATAAATTCACAAATGTTGCTTTATTAATAACAGAATTAAATATATGTCGTTTGGGCAGTTCAGGGTAGTTTCATCGCTGGTGTCAAAGGAGATACACTTCCTTCATTCTCTCAATCTTACAACTTTGTAATAGTAACAACTTCTTAGATAGTACTAGATATATAATTTCAGAAAGACGTCAGTTCATGATGCTTAGGAGATTCACATATACATGTTCGACTTATTCATGAAGCAATTATCAAGAATGCGAATGGTCTTTTTCCAGACAATTACTAAGGGGTACTGTTTCATCTAGCCAATGCATATGCCCCTATTAGCTCTAAAACCAATTACTAAAGGGGTGTGATGTCCACCTAGCCCACGGACTAATATGCCCCTAGGTCTTGTCAAGTTATGTGAGCAACCATTAGCTCTTATTCAAATTACTAAAGGGATGTGATGCCTTTTCTCCTATTCTTTATTTGTTGATAAAGACCACTACTAGTACTAGATCTTTATAAAGACAATTACAAAGGGTCTGTTATTAACTTAATTAACAGTTCTTAGTTTTTACTTTTATCAATATGTTTGGTAAGTATTATCTAAAGAGGACAAAGAAATAATTATATTGGAGGATTTAGTTTACCAAGGTATACTCCCTCATGTAAAAGGCTTCATTAGCTAAATTTAGTTAATATGTTTTGGTCTTTTGGATATATTTTCAACCCCTTGAAATATTATTGTTTTCACAATTCTGGTACAAGCACCACTGATGAGGAACTGTATTCCGAAAAGATCGCCTTGTGCTGTAAAATCGATATTGGTATAATATGTAATTTGCTCGGTGAGAAAATATGGAATGGTTTAATCTGAAAAACAGATTGGTATTTCTAAACGTGGCTTTAATGTCAAAACGGTGTTAGGGGTGGTGGTGATTGTATTGACGTGGTGTGATGGTGGTGACTGTGGTGTTTTACCTGTATAAATAGAGACTCCAGATGGTTTACCATTATTAACATTAGGTGCCATAGCTATCACATTAACTTCATCATATAAAAATATAACTCCTCCATATGCAATGTTTAAATCATCATCCGTTGAAGCCGATCCAATGGCATGAAATATGTAGTCTGTTCCATTATTGTTTATCTTTACGTCTATAACAACTTTATATGGCAGCTCATTCAGGCCATGTTTAAATGTCACTTGTGAATCGTTACCACCTTGAGATTTGATTGGCAGCCAGACAGTTACAACACTAGGTAATGGAAACGAGAATACGTGTGATCCATATTTAACTGAAAAACGGAAAAAACACCATGTACCATTTTAATTCTGACAAATAGAATTATCAATTGTAATACAAGTCGATAAATATTATATGTTATAACCACGTCAATATAATTTGGAATTATTCTTGGACATGCAAAATGAAAAATAAACGTTATGATGAAGCAAACTAGCTTCTAGTTGAGGTATAAATCAATTTCTCCTGTAAAAATAATGAACACATGTTTCAGCAACTTCAAGTAATTTAGAAATACATTGTAATATAATTTTGGATTATTTTATAACTTTAAATTAACTTACTTGTCATAAATAATAATTGCATGTAGAAAATTTTTAGATAAACCATTTCCCACAACAATCATCACGCCAAGCTGGATAAAATGATGGCTTGAAAAACGATGACCTTAGTAGCTCAGAGTTTTAAAGGTCCAAATTGATCACAAAGAACACATATACAAAATAGAAACTATAAAATGTTTGTGTGTCATTGTTTCATACAGGAAGTGATAGTTCAAACATTCAAATGGCTATTAAGTAAATTAAAATGGTTTATTTGCATTGTTTCGATAAATTTTAAATCTGGGACAATACTATTGAAAGAATTTGATTGATTTTAGTTCATAAAGTGAAATGATAATGTTACTCATATTTAGGAGCTGCTGGTGTCCATTAGTAATTATTTTTCTTCGAAATATAAATATCAACGACATTAGTGCGGATCGTAAGCATTAGTTAGGTGTATCACGATTCATGATTTATAAATCAAAATGCACAGTGTGGACACTGTGATACATAAAACACCATGAGGCTTATAAAACATGTTGAGAAATAGAACATGTTCTATTTTGTAAATCAAGGCTTATAAAGACCTAGGACTGACAATCAGAAAACGGACAAAAATGTCATGGTTCACAAGCTTCCCATAACATAAATAAATATCTAAACATCGTGGATGAAGCAGAAAAATTAACGAACAAAAAAAAAATAAGCAACTCATAATATAATTAAATGCCGTCATGTCCATTCTGGGGAGTTTTGAAACGTTTTGGGTCTTCATTTGACAGTTCTTTACAAAGTGCATGGTTTGATCCTTGGTTATCCATGGCTGAATCCACAAACGCTTTCTACGCATACGCCTTTGATAATGCTGAATATCAGCACAAATAATTACTATACACAAAGAAATAATAATCCCATCTCCCTGTGTCTGTTCCATCATTTTAGTGGGAAATGATTTGGATAATAAACCTTGATTTAACGTGTACAGGCAAGGATTATAAAACAGCACGATTCATAAACCATGATACACCTGTATGATGTAACCTTTCCTTTGTTCTTTGTCATGTACGTGTTTTCCCTTACAAGTTTACATTTCTGGACTAAAATACTTTTATATTAATGAGGCGGCGGTGGCCTACTGGATATAAGACGTCCATCTTCAAACCCAGGGTCTCGCACTGCTGTGAGTTCGAGTCACTCGGACCACATGTGGGAAAGTGAATTTCACTTGCCTTTAACCTTTACACCCGTTGTCAGTATAATGTGACTTGGGACTGGTATGCTTGTCTGCGGCGTACAGACTCAGTGAGCTAGCACCTTAAAGTGCGCGCTGGTACAAGGCAGACCATACAACATGCATGTATATACGACCTTGTTCATAAATTAATCCATAGAGATTAATAAAGTAGTTCTCGTCATGAATAGCTGAAAAAATGCTGATGCGACGTTAACATTCAACCAACCAACCTTACATGTTTACATTTCTGGACTTTTATATTTAAACATATGAACTGATAAACTATGTTAAATAAATGATGGACCTACTCTGAAAAAAATATATTTTATAAATTTTATAAAAAATGACATGTAAATACGAAAAATATTATAGATTAAGTCATCACTAGCTAATTAAAATACATATTTAAGCATGTAGTTAACAAAGCCGTAGGCATTGATACTGTCGGTGGGCTGATTAGTGAACTTATTTTAATGAGGTCAAGGTGACCTAATGGATAAGAAGTCAGTCCACAAATCGAGGGTCTCATTGCTGTGCTGTCATGTTCTACTTTTGAATTATATTATTTCATAAAAAAGCATAAGTATAACATGACAGTGCGTTCAAGTCCCACTCACTTAGACCACGTGGGAAACTGAATTTTCCTTGCCATTGGCACGCAGTGTCAGTATAATGTGACTGGTGGAGTGGTACCCTTGTCTGTGGCATTCTGACTCGGTGAGCTAGCACCTTAAAGTCGCCCCGAGTGCGCACTGGTACCAAGGCAGACCATAAAACACACTCGCGCTTCACGCGCAATACACGAAATTGTTCAGAGATTAATCCATGAGATTAATAACGTAGCTCTCGTCGAGAAAAGCTGAAAACTGCTGATGCGACGTTAAGGTAGTTCCATACCATGGTGACGTCGTCGTTTTGTGCGTACGGTCAAAATGTCTGATTTGACGTTTTTTATCTATGACGTCACGAAAGTGTGGTCTTCGGCGCCTACAGAATTATGGCGGGAACGCTGTTATGCTATCATTCAGTAGAATAATTTCTGCATTCACAAAAGATTAGAATTCACAATATCAATTCTGTGCACTATTTTTAAGAAGAAAATGTATATTGTACATAACGGAAATTAGGTAAATCTACACTGTTGAGAGTACTATTCTAAATAATTGAAAGGTTAAGAGTACATTGTTTAAATTTGAAGACGGGGTTTTAAATGCCGCTTTATGTTTGTTTCTTTCGGGGATTTTAAATACAAATAGTAGGACACAAAATGGCGGTTCATCAATAAACATATTGTATGATAATTTTTCTCGGTGTCAAATTTTAGCAGTTTGGCTATGTTCTTGTATTTGCATTTCATTCAGCAGCCTAGAATCAAGAACGCTTTGAATCAATGTATACATACGAATCCCTTTTCTCTTTTTACTGATCTGTATTGGTTAACGGTTGCTATGGTTTGCTATGGGCGACAGACCATATGATATTTAAATTAGTTTTGTTTTGCACAACCAAATAGCTCACAATCAGTGATTTTGTTTATTTGTTAATACCAAATGAAAAATATTGAGTTTATAATAGTATCCTTGGACATTATTGGTAACTTCTTACGTAAGCAATTAGGCTTTTTCTTGTTTTAGGATTTTGATGCAATTTTATGAAAAAAGTAGCTTGACGACCCCTTATTTTTTGTTTCCGAAAATCAAACTTATATATTCATGTGCAATATATGTGAAAATCAGGGGTAGTATTCGACTTAGTTTTTTAAAAATCTACGAATTAACGCAAGGGTGTTACTTTTAGTTTTCCGAAAATTTAATGTTCTCTCTTGATAGGTGGCGCTGTAGAAAAATACCACGTGACCGGAAGTAAAATTCCATTCGCCCAAATAATCTTCATGACATAATGGTTAATTTAAATGCAAGATACTTTTGGTTTCTAAGCATGACAAAAAATTATTAAAGCTTATTTGTTCATAACAGTAGTTATACTTTGATCATTTATGTCGTGAAAATAGCCACCAGGTGGCGCTTCAGAACTTCTTAATCAAGTCGAATACCTGCCCTGAAATTTTGGCATGTTGAATGGTTTATGCCCATGTACAACATATCAAAATTTCAATATGTGTTTTCAGGCGATTTGTAAAGTATGGAACTACCTTAAGCAACATTCAACAACATATTTTAATAACCATTCATTAAAATATAACATTCATTATTTTGTTAGGTTTTGCAAAATCCCACTTATCTATGTCTCTGCAGTGTCAGAAATTAAATCTCGATGATTTATCTTTACAACATAGATGTCGAATTTATGCATTTTGCTGATTAACCGCTTTGTATCGAAAGATCTAGCGCTACAAGACAACATGCAAAGTACTGAGGGACAATGTATGTAATATGCCTACCAGCGACCATCAACACTGATTTGTATGAAAATGATCACGACTAGATTTTCGATATACATGTATGTGTCCAACACAAATTACGACTAGTCTATGCAGGAGGTCGTGAGTTTGAAAACAGGCCTGGTCTGATCAAGACTTGATAAAAGGAAGTGATGTTCTTTTGCCAAGTACTTGGCATTTAGAAATGAAAAAAATGCGGGGTTCTTCGGCAGATATCTTAAAAATTAATGACCCGTGCCAGGCGTGACAAGTTGAATAACCCTCCCTGCACATTGCTGAGCGCACTGCAAATGTAAAAATTTCTGTCGCTTCACCTATAGCTGGTGACGCCTCGAAATAAGTGTAATACTTTTGGCCGGGACGTACAATCAATCGGTCAACATCCATCATACAGTTATATGTTATATGTTTTTGTATTTCCAACACTTTTTGTTTTTGTGATGTTATAGATCTATCCTCTAACCACTACGCAGTAGGATAGCCAACCCGGCCAGCGCATTGATTCATCAAACAAAATTTCACGCGCAGACAAAGTGAAAAAATTGTCAAAAATTTGAATTCACTCGAGGCGGTAAAATTACACAATATTTATTTCACTGCGAGTTTTTAATACTATTTGTAGTATTTTATCGTCTTTTGAGGACAAAAGTAAGTCATTAAAGACGATTTTTATCAAAGTCGGTGAGAATTTAACAATTTAAATCGTAATTGAATGTTAGGCACCGGCAAAAAATTGAAAATTGAAACTTTAAAAAATATCATTCTGTGTACGCAGTTCCTCATGCACCAAAGATGTTTTTACATGAACGGAAAGAACTTTTTTTCACGGTTATTTTGATGTATAATTTGTCAAATAATTTTCTTTACACAAAAAACGTACCAGTTTCAAATGTCGAAAAAATCGATAACATTGCCGGATTCTCGATCATGGGCCGCCCCCTTTCCGGCTAATTTGACACAGAAAAAATGCTAAGACATCTTCCTTATTGTATGTAATGTATACATTTGATAATCGAGAGACGCTGTGGAGATATTTTTGTTGAAATAAAGTAAGTTTTTCCTTAAAAATATTGTTTTCACTCCATTTCTCGTCTAATCTGCCGATTTTTTGGAACTACTTCCAGTCGGACATATTTGATTAGCATTCGTCCCGCTTCGATCACAATTTAAACTTTAATTTGGAACTTTAAACCCATAGTGTTATTCCAAATTCCATAGAGTCCATTTTCTCGCGAAGAAGGAGAATTAGGATAACAACAACAACAACAACATCACAATTTTAGCATGCAGAAAATGTCATCGTGTATTTTGGACAAAATAGTCAAGCTTTTTTGCCTTATTTGTCATGTATGATCGATCTGCATGGCTGCCGAACACATTAGATATGCATGTGTTCTAATTTTACCCATATGGACTCGGGATCTGTACCAATACAGTGTACAGTGCAACCTGCTCATGTAGGGCTAGTTAGGGACTCAGAATTACTGAAACTTACCAACTGATTTTGCTTTGATGGCAAAATATAAACAGGACCTGTCTGTCATATCAGTACATATCATTGGATAAATAAGCTAATATCATTAAAGAGGGTTAGACTGGATTTTTCTTTATGAAATATTTCCCAAAATGAGGAAACATCTCCCAATGTTAATTTAGACAGAGTCAACACAACATTGGTCTTTATTATTTGAATTTTTGTTTCTGTTCTGATGCCAATAACCCGGCATTATTATTTTAGTACAATTTAGACATGAAAAGTTGATTATTTTGCTTCATTAAAAGTTTTAAGTCAACTTGACATAGCACAAATAACATTTAAAATAGACTATGTAGAAGTAGGAAATAGGAAAAGTGAATACTACTAAAAAATATAATAATAATTAGTATAATGATTAAATACAGATCTGTAAAATATTTAGGAATTTCAGTAATTTCTGTAAAATTGTAAAATTCTAATAAATAAATATCACCTTCTTTTAGGAAAATTCATGGTAACTGGTTTGATAATAGCATTAAGAAATAAGTTGATGCAAATGCAGTGAAATTCATGACACAGTGTATCCAAATGGGCATTATTAGTTTGTAAGAATTCAAAATAATTGTAACACACTAGGCCTATTCCAGATTTATTGATTTATCAGTTAAATTTAGAATTGATTGGTTGGTATACACACCCCATTCAAGATTATTTCAATTATAATCAGGTAAATGAGATTAAGGAAGTAAATAGGTACAGGGATGAAGATTTGCAGGGGCCCAGTAGCCAATGGCTTCTAAATTTGAGTATGGGCCACTTAATGTTTACACATTTAAGCCATTTAGTACTGTTACAAATTCTTTTATGAAGTGAGCTGGCCCCAAACTCAAAATATCCAGGCTTCATCCCTGAGGTAAATCACACCCCTCAACAAGAGAACTGGCAAACTTTCTGGCATAGTAAGATTTTAACCTATGCTGTTACCTGTATGCTACACTTCAGACAAGGGTGCATGAAAAGCATTTCATGTGGTGAAAAAGAGGTATTCAGTATCAAGAGAAGCATTCAATTCATAAATGTGTAATGGTATATAATTCCCAGTATGTTTAGGATATTGATATGTGTTGATGTTTTTAATTCTATATAAAATGAAACATTCATAAATGTCTGATGATATCTAATTCCTAGTGTATTAAAGATGTTGTTATGTTTTAAATTTACATGAAATGAGACATTCAACATTATTACAATTTACAAAGTTGGTTTAGACACACATAATGCATTTTTCTTTGAAAAATGTTCCATTATGTGTAAATAGTAATAACCATGAGTGTTCATTCTAGGATTTTTTCAGATGGGTTCATTTCTAATAAAATTCCTCTAATAACAAGTTGAATAACATCAATGATTTTGCATACATCTAATGTTTGATGTGACTTGTAGTCTTTTAGGCTGATGTAAAAGCCTTTGTAATGAAGTATTTAAAAGTTTCCTATAATGTAGCTTTTATATATGACAATGCTATCAAATATTTTGAACTTGCATTTGAAATCTTATTTCAAATGTGGCCAACTATGGCCTTTACAATGGTGCCATTTGGCAAAATAAAGGATCAACAGCCCCTTTCTAGAATGAACACTGCCATATGATCCCATAGTTTTTGATTTATTTGTAAATGATTTATCTATTTATCACAGCCAGAACAACTAGAAAGTACCTGTCCCCCAAAAAATCACCTGTTTGTGTAGTTTCTAAATTAAATTTGATAATTTAGACAATTTTAGTCCTTTTAAATGCTATTATGGCCCACTTGTCATTCATTTAACAAACAACAATATGACAAAATTTCTAACTATCTGCCTGTTCATAAATTTTTCTATCTTTTTAGTAATTCAATATCTTTTATTTTTTAAATGTTAATTTTGTTCATATAAAAATATTTGTTTTATTTTTCCAAAAAAATATCTGAGGTTACTTTCCATGGTACCCATGCCACATTTCATGTTAGTACCTTGAGGAAAGACAAAATGCAACTAATTTTGATCTCTTTTTATGTATTTACCCTATTTATCATCACTAACCTGCTCAACATACTGTATCCCAGCTCTAACTTATTTCTCTGTAGAAGGTCTGATTTATTTATTTATTTATTTATTTATTTATTTTTATTTATTATCATCTCTAACCTGCTAGACATTTTGTAACCTGCTCAACATACTGTGTCTTAGCTCTAACTTATTTCTCTGTAGAAATTCTGATTTATTTATTTATTTATTTATTTATTAACAACTGCTGACAAATTGTGTCCCAGCTCTAACTTATTTCTCAATTTAATTTCTTATTTATTTATTTATTTATTTATTTATTAATTAACTGAGCACTGGCATATTGTGTCCCAGTTCTAACTTATTTCTCTGAACAATTTCTGATTTATTTATTTGTTTATTTATTTATTATCATCTCTAACCTGCTAGACATTTTGTAACCTGCTCGACATACTGTGTCCCAGCTCTAACTTATTTCTCTGTAGAAATTCTGATTTATTTATTTATTTATTTATCATTTATTTTTTTAATGTAGGCCCTATTTATTTATTCCTGTTGGGGTCCTAAAGTATCTCCATCAACAAACACATGTCATATGATGTGTGCCAAATGAGGATGCCTGTTGCAAAAAAAAAAAAATCGATAAATACAGTACAGACCTGTACAAAGTTTAGCACCCAGCTAACGAATTAGTGCCGACAGTCCATATTGGTTCCTCGTTTGGTGTTTACTAGTATATCGACAGCTGTTGCCATCTATCTCTCGGCAGCTTTTCGACCGCTACCTTTCCATACCTTAGGCACTCGGCAGTCGAGCTTTGACTTCTTTTGGTTAGCTTAGTGTTAAGTTTTCGACAGGTCTGTACTGTACGTTGCGTGTACTGTGTATACAGACTACAGTAGACAGTTGACCTATATATTTGACACGGGGAACGTTGTTTACGTCATTACGTTAGAACAATGTTTATCAAGGTCGCGGCCATATTTGTTTTCATTGACAACAAGACGTACTGAAATCATGCTGTTGGATTTTTGCGATTTTCGCATATTTAACCCTCATGCACCAGGTACGATAATTTACTGGCGTATACTGTAATAATTTTCTGACATTGTATTAAAATTTCTAGGAAAAGTATTCTTTACACAAAAAACGTACCAGTTTCAAAAATGGAGAAGAAATTTCTGTTGATTTTCAAGAGAAATCGGTTATCGTCGGGATATCGGTAATTTTAAATAAATGTGGCGTTTTATCTCGGACTTTTTGATACATGTAGAAAGTTTAGTTAATTCCTCACACGCTTGCATCATATTCGTAGCTAAAAATGTTAATTTTATGGTATAAAAACGATTCTGAAAATGGCGAATTTTTTTCGGGTTCAGACACTTGCCAAAAAATAATCCCTTTTTATTTACCGCGGAAGGTCTCAAATTTTAAAACCAACGCACATTTTGGACTTGGCTATCCTACTGACGAGATTATCCCATGTATGTCAGCATGTACATTCCGTAGTAGAAAGGATTCTATATGCACAACTCCTTGTAGTTTGTCATACACATCACAAATCTGTCGGTCGGGGTATGTTTTTTTTTTTAAATTATATTCAAGATGAGACATACGAGTCTAACAGTTCATTCCGTACCCGGATATACGAGGGGAAGTCAGAAAGTTCATAGAACATCGTATTCTTCTAAAGATAGAACTGCGAGTTTCACCATCCAAATGCAACGCGCGATCTGATTGACCAATGCAGATTAGTAATGTCAGGGGCGTAGCTGGGATGTTTATGATGTGGACGCCTAAAGAGGGCAGGGGGTTTGGGGGCCGCCCTGGTGCGAATTTTCGGCCCTCCAGGGCGCTATTTATCAGAATTTTTCTTATAATTTTATGCTATGCTGTGGTAGTTTTTGTCGTTCTTTTGAGGACTGGTTCATTCTTAAACCTGAAGATGAGGTACAAGGGGATCTGATGTTGTATGGCATATGCACTACGAAAACAACACTCAATAATTGAGAAAGTAAAGTTAAAATGGGAGTTCAATTTATGTAGTGGTGAGGTTAAACGGAGGAGAGGAAATATATTTATATTTGTAAACGAAACGATGTGGACGTTTTTGCGTACAAACGTACGTCTGGCTACGCCCCTGAATGTCTTCACGATGCGAAAGTGACAGAGCTGAAGAGACATCAGAAAACCTCGTATTTCTACCGATATCGATGGATTTTAATTAAAAGTAAAGCATGGGTCGGTAGAATAATGTTTTAGGAAGCGTTCCATGTTGTCAGCAAGAGCGAGGTAAGAAAATGCGGGAAGTTATCGATGCACGTTTTCGTTTCTGACGTTTTCGCCAGAAATTTCAAGAATTCAATAATGGAAGCTGTCAGACCACAAACCCCCAAAAAATTATAATGGGGGTTTAGTGGGCTGATTAGTCGGACTATGTAGCAATATGCATAAAAAGCTACTCAAGAGGTATCCCGGAAAAGTCGTACGCATGCGTGAATAAATACACTATGGCAACCAGTCGAGGCATAGGTCTAGGAAATAGCCTTTATTTTGGTTAACCGTAATCATTAGTAATGGTTTCATTTTGTGTGTAGTAAAATGTAGTGTTTAGACAAGGATGAAAAGAATCCGTATCAAATAGACTTCGAGATGTTCATCCTTATTATTGGCGAATTGGAAAATCCTCCACGATCTCCCGAGAAAATAATACTATTAACTAAGCTACCAATGACAATAAAAAGAGGCCAACCGAAATTATCAAGAACCTACCTCAAATGTTTATGGGTCACAAATTGTGGTTTCCTTGTTTGGTAAATTGGGGCTCGATTTTAAATGTTCGGCGACAACCGACTGTGCATAAGGAATGGTTTAAGTCATCATGCAATAGCGATTAAACCACAACACTGGGTCACAGACGCTTGATATGGTAAAAAAAACTGGAACTGTTTCTTAAGAGCCAAATACCCCTGCCCCAAACATTTAATGTTTTCCCGCGATCTTGCCCATTACGATATGAGAAGGTCGTGACACACCTTTGGACCTGTGAAGTTTTATGACAGTTGTCCATTGGAGCTACGAGATATGGCCCGGACACGATTTTACACGGAACATGGACATACATACACCCCCATCTACATAGTTTGCGGGGGGATAATCATAGCCATAGGATTTTTTAACCCTATCAAGCGCCTGTACACTAAGATACCATGTTATACGATCTTGGACCTAAACAATATCACTTAATAGTTTTCATCTTATGCTGGTTTCCCCCATTTCGTTTTGGTGGGAAAATATTCTTGGTTTGCCTTTGCTGAGGCTATGAACATCATGGGCCTCGTTTCTCAGTCGCAGTGTATTCTTGGTTTGCCCTTGCTGAGGCTATGAACATCATAGGCCTCGTTTCTGATTTGCAGTGTATTCTTGGATTGACCTTGCTGAGGCGAAGAACATCATAGGCCTCGTTTCTCATTTTTGTTTTGGTGACAGTATATTCTTGGTTTGACCTTGCCGAGGCTAGAACATTTTGTGCCTAGTTTCTCATTTTGTAAGCTGTATTCTTAGTTAACCCTTACTGAGGCCAAGAAAACCATGGGCCTAGTTTCTCATTGTTTTGGTAACGGTATATTCTTCACTTGTCCTTTATTTTATTGTGTGGACCTCTGTCCAAAATAATCAAATTGCAAATTGAATTGGTCAGAAAACCAAGTCTAATTTGTGTTCAAACATGTGCCAAATGAACTCAATTTCAAACATCAAAAGGCACAATCTCTTTGCTATTACTCCTTTGAAGTTTCAAAATGGGGGCACATGAATTCTCTACAGAACATAATCCAACACATTTTGGAAATTTCTTGCCTTGTTCCCGCTTTTCTGTAAATTTAGAGCAAGAGTAGCAAGACACAAGCGCAAATGCTTAATAAAATTAAAGACAAACAGGTCTCTGTTGAAAGAGCTTGGCAGAATATGTCATCTCTGATTTGATTGGATATGCTCATCTAGTCAGCTATGATGGTGTTCAATATGGTACAAAGTATCCTACAAACAAGTGACTGGATGCTACTAACAATGTATTTTAAATGGTATTATAAAGAATTAAATAAAATAAACTTTACCATTCTTAAATGTAATATGAACACCACCCTTTTAATAACTGCTGGAAAACAGAAAGAAACCATTTAAAACAGCCAATAAGGAATCACAGGCTGTATATGACCTACATAGACTACCAAATAACTCCTGATAAGTGCCATATATATGGTCAAATGATTATAACGTTAAGAGGCCCGAGTATTTGAATTAGTTGTTCACCGTAGTTAGTACCGTTTGTCACCAGAATCAAAGTTTCACAATCATTTCCTAACTTAAATTTAGCAAATTTTGGCAATCATATTTGCAACCACAAATTGACAATTTTTGACACAACTAAATACAAATGTTATCAGCTTGAAATGATCTTCAAAATGACACACTAAATTCCTGAATATTATAAATTGACAAAATTATTAAGATTTGTCAGATTTAAGTTCAGGAAAATCTTAGTTAAGAAATGATTGTGAAACTAGGACCAGTCACAAAAATTACAGTCATTAATTAAATGTGGAACATAAAACCATAACACTGATTTTACATTATCGTTTACTTCAAACAATTCTTTTTTACATTTTTTTCTCTCTTTTTTACAATTTTTTTCTTTTAAAATGACAACATAAATACCCATCCCATAATCCCCATTTATTTTTTCATCCCTGAATTTCTTTTCTTTTTTTAATTTTTTTAACCCTGAACTTAAGTTTTTTTTAATTCATTTTTTTCTGATAACTTTTTTTCTGAAATTAACCATTCTTTTTTATATGCTTATTTTGTTTTCCTTTTTTAAACCCAACCCTGGAAAAATCCCCCCAAACCTACTCACAGACAACACCCGACAGAAGTCTGGAGTCGCAAACTGCAATCTGAAAAAAGAATGGGAAAGTTAGAAAAATATTTCTAAAGAACATAAACCTATACTAAAATGAAACATGAACATATAAAAATTGGCAAAAAAAATATGGAAATATGAAAAGACGGATATTGGTAACAATTTAATAGCTGTATAATACAGCATTACAACAAAATATGCTTAATGACTGAATGATGAAATTTGGACAATATTATATCATTTTAGGGGTAAATCAGTAAAGAAAACCTTATGAATAATTTATTAAATGCATGTACTAGATTCATTGTTACTCTTCTACGCTGGTCTACAGCTTGTGGTTTTAATCTTCTGAATTTATTTAAAAACTTCTTAAAATTTTTAAAAGATAAAGATGGCAAACCCTATATGTCATCTAGAAGTTTGTGTTATCTGTTACTTATAGATAACTTTTGATTATAACAGCACTTCATATTTAAGTATTTTATAATAATTTTATTTCTACTACTTTATTTTAAAACAAATTTTATCTAAAATTAATTAATTTTTAACAATTGTGATTAAAAGTTTTAATAAAATATTTTAATGAAAATGCAAAACTTCCAAAAATGATGATTTTAGAATTTTGATTTAACCTGATCATAATGTCATTTTTTCCCTATGAATTAATTAAGATCATGATTTTTTATTGTTTTAATAATTAAAATACAACAATCCTGATTATGTTACTGTGAGACTGACTAGTAAGGTGAGAAGAAGCTGGCTCGTCTGTAACGACTGAAAATAAACAAAAAATATAATATCAAGTTAAACATTAGAAATACTGTACATCAAATACCTGAAACAAAAGATCAAAAATAGAATTTTGAAGGTATTTGAATGGTAAACTGGTATTTAAATTTTTATATTTTTCTTTATAAAAAAAGACTAAGTGATCACAAAATGTTTCTAATGTATGAAAAGTCTTGCTATATAGCAATAAACTTGTTTTTTTTTTCTTTATCATTTCATGAATGATGAAGTATATTCTAAAAGGATGAACCTCTACAGTCCAACAGATCTTGCCACAAGACACAAATATCTTTACTTCCTATCATTTCCTATAAATATGAGTATTCCCCTTCAATTGCTTTAAAGGTGTAAACAACAATGAAGAATACAGCTTGACAATAATTAAACCTATGGCTATTCCATTCAAGTAGAGCTAAAGGAGCTGGAACACATCTTGGGGCCAGCTCAACACATGGCAAAAGACAGAGGCAAATGGAGGATGCTTGTTGGTGCCTTATGTCCCAGCAAGGAAGAAGGGGATAAGTAAGCAAGAATTCCATCTTTCTGACTGTTTGAGAATTGATGGGTTACAGAAGCTGTGGAGCAAATTCAAAATCACTGCAGTTATGATACAAACCTGATGAGCTCCAAACAGTAGTTAATTATAATATTTTTCAAACTCAAGTTATTGTTTACAGACAGACAGGCCAAACAAATACTATATATATTTTTT
Source organism: Anadara kagoshimensis (assembly GCA_021292105.1). NCBI lineage: Eukaryota > Metazoa > Mollusca > Bivalvia > Arcoida > Arcidae > Anadara > Anadara kagoshimensis. The sequence continues at coordinate 45,300,622 of CM037875.1, forward strand.
CAATGGCATAAAAAGTCTTTACACATAACATTCAGTAATGTGTTTCTTTTCCTTTCTTTTTTTTCAAATGTCATGGGCCAAAACATTAATACAAACTATATAAAACTTAAAAATTTCTTATAACAAACCAAACTATTTCATCTTAGTAACTGTTGGGACCAAAAATTTGTAGGGTATATATCTCATTTGGGAATATTTAGAATAAAAAACAAATTAAAACACAAATCATTCAAACCCAAGACACTTGTTCATAAGTCATTTGCTTTCAACTGAAGTACGATAATGACTGCAATGCCATTAATATGTTGTATTTTTGTGTGGTACAAATTTTGTGCCATTTAACTTATGACAATTATTTTTATCTAAAAAGCATCAAAACCCACAACAAAAAATCCAGATTTAAAGTATTAGAAATTGATGGTAACATGTGATAAGTTTATGATGACAAAATCCAAATATTAAAATTTATTTAGGATTAAGGATGATTTCATGTACAATTTATGTATACAAGTATTTTTGAAAATTGTATAAAAAAGATTTCAAGGAAAAAATTACTGACCTAAACCTTGGTCGTCTTGGAGCAAATCCTCCATACATCTGTCTGTAGCTAGGTCGTCTTGATCTACCTCTTGGATGTCTGTTTGTTGAAGTAATACCAGGTCTGTTTGTTCTTTTTAAGGTAACCTAGTAAACAAATCAAAATACATGCAATGACAACTTTTGAGAAATAACCTAAGGCAATCTTAAATATGTTTAAATGTGGAGAAAAAATCAAAAGACACCAGGGTGCACAAGTTGAGATGCAATTTCATATTTTTATGATGTATGATTCACATACAAAATTTTAGTTCAATATTTGTAAGTTTATAAAATGAGTTTGGGCTGACTGAAACAAAACGCACATTTGATCTGTAACTCAAGACAGTAGACTCACATACTAAATAATAGTTCAATTTCTGCAAGCGTTTAGAAAAAAACCTGGAAAACAGCTATTTTTAGAATTAGAAGTCCATGGCCCATAATTTCATAAAAAATCAGTGAACCAGAACAAAACTCCAACTTGATATGTAACTCATGATAGAAAACTTGCATACCAAATATTAGTTAAATATCTGCAAGTGTCTAGGGAAAAAGTCCAGAAAATGAATTTCTGCCTGCTCCCTTGCTCACCTTCCTGCATATCTTTCATAGCAATCAAACACATACCTTTATTTGTCTTCCTCTAAATAATGAATCGTCTAATGCCATTGCTGTGGTGGTGGAGTCTTTATCTGCAAACTCTACATAGGCATACCTGTAAAAACAAAAACACATTAATAATGGCAGACTAGAGTTCAGTAGTTGTCTCTGTTAATTTACAAATATTGCCTATAAAATGGTGCATCCTTTGGCAACTAAATATAATTGTGATAGTTCAAGATCAGCATAAAATTGTAGTCATTGTAAATCTTTAGTCTAACATGTATAAAACATCATTTCTTGAACTTTTTCGGGTTTCATAATTACACTCAGAATGAATCTACATGTTTGATGGTATAAAAACCAATTAATTTTGACAAACTAGAGTTGTCAGTATAGTATCCTTACCCTTTAGGATGCCCTGTAAATTTATCACACAATATAGTAACTCTGTTTACGGAGCCACACCCATGAAAATGTTGTTCTAATTCTTCTGCTGTTGCTCCGTAATCTACCTGTTAAAAATATTGGCATTATTAGTATGTATTGAATCTCACAATTAAAAACATCAACGGTTAACATTTATTCACAACTGTAGACAATCAATTTTTCCAGGTATATTAATCATCAATGTTATGACTGTAATAGATTCTAATCTGTTCAGAATCCAAATTGTGAAAGGTAATGAGAAACTTAAATTCTGTCTGGGGTAGCTCACCTGGTAATGTTAACTATTTTGAGCAAACTCATAGTTTTGATTTCTGATTGGACTTCAATAAGACTCAAATATGTAGCAACTGTTCTTTGACAGTTCATTTGCATCTATATATAGGATGTCCTATTGGAAAATGAATGAACATAGGCAGAACCTGATATAGAATTCTAACTGGTAATTAAAATGAGTGTGTTCCAATAGCTGGGTTAAATCAAAGATGAAAGTCAAATAATCATAACTGGAATGTAAAATTCCATAAATCAATCAATGTTATGTATAGTATTAAATTTATTCATATTTTGTGTCTACACACTATAAAAAAACTTACATTTTGTACACATACTGATCGATTATCTGTTTCTACTTTTTCTTCTAATGAGGGAAATGCATCTGAAACAAAGTGAAATATTTGAAACATCAATGATACATGTATATCAGGGCTTCGGAAATTTCGGTCCGGCCCGTCGGACATTTTGCACAAGCAAAAAAAAAAAAAAAAAAAAAAAAAAAAAAAAAAAGTCCACGGCACAGGGGGGGGGGGGGGGGGGGGGGGGGTCTATGCGTGCAGTGCATGTTGTGGATTATTTTATTTTTTATTTTTTATTTTGACAAACAAACCAACCTATTTTTTGAGCTACCGCGATTGCCAATTTTAATCTATGTGCGTTGTTACAAGACTAAGACGTTTACTGCTTTTCTAAGCTTCCGCGATATGCTGTTATTATCAGTATTTGTTACTGTCCACGATGCTTGATATTGCACGTCCGCCATATTGTTTACTAACGATCGGGAATTTTCGTATTCCGAAGATACACGAATTATCGCGAGAGGTTCTAAATTAGAAATTCAGGTATCACAAATCACGATATATATAACGGGAACTGCTTGACGAGGTTCCAATATATTTATGTGAATGAAAGATATTAATGCCGAAACTTTTATTAAAATAAAATTTAATCGCGTTTCTTTATTAATAAAGAAACAGTCACAAAGCGCGTAGTAGGTAATTTTTCAACACCCCGCGTGGAACCTCTTTGATGACAAACCGTCACCCTTGACCGACACTCGTTATGGCTTCCGTAATCAACACAGTTACGACCATGCACTTATTTTTAAACAAACACACGTTTAAAGAAAGTTATAATGATTCGGACTGGGAAACAAAAGAAAAAGACACGCGGCACGCGACTACTTAAGTCTACAGGTATTTACTGATTAATAAACAATCACCTTATTATTAGATCTTACTGTTGTTGACAGGTAAACGCGTGGTAAGGACAATACACTTAGTGAAGTCAGGTAGAGTTTAAAAGACCGACAGACAGACTAGCGGTAGTTTACTTTTGTCGGACCGAAAACTGATTTGTCCGTTTAATATTTCTGTTGTAAAATTGAAAATGTCCGAAAACAAAAAATGTCCGACTGGCGATTTTTCACGTCGGTCAAAATAATTTTTTGTCGGACATGTCCGGCAAATATGACCGTTTCCGGACCCCTGATGTATATCAACATAATATCTGTAGATTGTTCAAAATGTTAACAGGTGTCTAATTAAAAGGAAATCTTCCCAGTTGCTTTACGTAGTTTCAATAGTTGAAATACAATTGCATGTATTTAGTAAATTGCGGAATATTCAGAGGATGTGTACACAAGTTCTATCTAGAATAATATAATATATAGAGAATTATATAAATGTTTGTGCACAAGATGGAGAATTCCAGAAGCAAACTGGTGATAATTCATATGTCAAGCAATATACTAAAAACATGTGTTCTTTCCACACACTGTGCTACTCTAGTAATGTCTTGGGGAGTACAATAGTCAAGAAGAACAGGTCCTTTAGTTCAGAAAACATCATAATGTATAGACATGATGCATTATAATCTTTAGCTGTTATTTTACATACTTGCTGATTGTGATGTTGGTGATGTCATGTTCATTGCTTTGTCTGCTGCATTCTGTAATTCTTTTAATTTTTCTGCTTCTTCTTCCATTTCTTTTACTCTTGCTTTAATAGCTTCCAGTTCCTAATATTCATAATTAAAAATAAACATGTTATAAATAAGTGAAACATGATAAAACAATATAAACTGTTAAAAGTTTAATGCATCAGCCCTCAATTTTGTCTACTAAAAATGGTGACCAAATCGACCTGGAACTGTCTGGCGACTTAGAATTTGTAAATGGTGGCTAGCTTGTCACTTTAAGTTTGAATTTGTGTGACAAGAGAACAGATATTATTTCTGCTTCACAAAATTTTGATGCAAGTCAGTTTTAAAAAAAGTGCACTTTTGTTTTCCATACCTAAAAAATGTCTTAATTTTCCATTATTTGCAAGACAAGATTGCCTGGCCATTTGGAATTTCCACTGACCACCTAATAATTTATGTTGGTGGCCAGCTGGCCATTTGGTTTTGAAACCCACATTGAGGGCTGTGCTTTATTATCAACAATACGGTATTACCTGGTATAACTGAAAAAATTATGGATAATTGTGCAAGACACAATGGGATGTACTGCAAACCTCATGAAAAGTTTGCGCAAAGCGTTTCTGGTACAGAAGCATTAATAGGCCAACACCATCAACCTGTTCGCAGTTGGGCTGTACTGCAGCTATCTACGGCACTAGTGATTTTAATAGATGCACCATAAATAGAACACCTGGGTTTGGGATTTAACCTACAGGGTCTTCCACTGCGGATTCATCATTGGCTGCTGTTGCTGCATCACCTTCCCCACCATCAAACTGTTGTGCATCAGCATCAAAATCTGTTACAGAATCTTCTTGAAAGTTTTCACCATTCTCCTCAGCGTCTGCCATTGTCTGAAAAATATATTGTTTTAAAAATCAGTTTTATATCATACCCTAGAGCGATATAATTCCCAAAAATGCATTTTTTACTTGTTAACACTCGGTTCTGAATAAAAATTGCGTTTTCAAGCTTCTGCTTGAAGATATGCAGGTCATCAAGAAAACACAAGAACTTTTAAATACAAAAACATACAAGGAATAGAGCAAAGGTATCTTTACAAGTATGCTGTCAATCCAAAAACGATACATCTTATACGGGTACAGACACCAGCATGACAAAATATCATTGAAAGGGGACAGTGATAAATTAATGGAAGCATGTTTCATCAATAAAAAGCTATATTTTGCTTTTATAAACAGGATGAAAACGGATTAATATAGACTTACTTCAAACTTGCAGCAAGAATCGAGGACGCCGATACTCCTTTGATATTTTTATCTCTAATATAAAAGATTTACAAAATAATAGAGTTACCTCCCTTTAATTTCTTTTCCCCGATGTAGTTTCACCCGAAGATACCGTTTGGGGAACCTTTACTATAGTCTGATTAACCTACATTAAATTTATATACTATAAAATAAACGATCAAAAGAATTTAAAATTATAAATAAATCTAAGAATTCTTTCATTTATTATTTTAATTGATAAATGAAGCACTAGGTTAGTCAGAAACTGCAATCAAAAGTCCATTTTACAATGTTTATAGTATTATGATGATTGATAAGACCTTTCTCAAACAACATGTTACAATTGAATGTGTTTTTTGTTTGAAAAGTAAATAAATAAATAAATATTATTATTTTTAAAAAACAAGAAAAAATATCAATAACCTTCTAAAGATACTGAATAAAACGGGAAAAAAGATTCAAATGAATTGCACATGCTTTGCAAATAAATAGGAGCGACTTAGAGCATGATGTAATGAAATACGTGGAATAATAAATACAAAACATGACTAGACACTTTATTATATTAAGGCCACTGGATATATCAATAATAATATGTTTAAGTGTGGTCAGTGGTTAGCACTATTGTTTATCAACAATTTCACATGCAATTTCCAGAATCATATGCGAGAAGGCAGGCTGACCATTCAAATTTATTTATTTGTCCAGATCATTACATATTTAGTGTGCAAGGTTGTCATTTAGGCACTTTTTTTATTGTTAAGTGTTTGATATTGGTGCAATGTCCATTCAAATAGTCAAAATTTTCAGCACTTTTATTTAAAATAACAGCCAACATCTGTCTAATTTGATCTTTTCATTTTATCCGTCCATTTATCTGTTTATCCATTTTTATGGTACAAATCTACAAAGCTCCAGTCTGAAACTGAAACTGAAATAATCTATAGGGATCCAGAACTTGATCCCAGTTTTGAAGTTGCATGTGTTTTTTTCTCCTTCTTTTTTTGTGATAAAAATGTAGTTAAGTTTTGAAAATTATACACATTTAATATATTTGAAAAAGAATCAGCCACTACCTGTCATATGATTGGTTGGTTGGTTGAATGGGGTTTTACATCCCAGTCAAGAATATTTCACTCACATCAAGACATCAATAGCTGTCAGTGAGGTGGCAGAAATTTTAACCTAAGCCGTGTGCTCAGAGCAATGTGCAGGAAAGATTCTTTAATGTGCCACGCCTGCCATGACACGGGACATTGATTTTTAAAGGTCTCTCCAAAAGGACCCTCTGCCATGACACGGGACATTGATTTTTAAGGTCTCTCCAAAAGGACCCTCTGCCATGACACAGGCCATTGATTTTTAAGGTCTCTCCAAGAGGACCCTCTGCCATGACACGGGACATTGATGTTTAAGGTCTCTCCAAAAGGACCCTCTGCCATGACACGGGACATTGATGTTTAAGGTCTCTCCAAAGGAGACGATTGCCATTAGACGACAAGGGGGTACCAATCTCTTATCCGCAACTCCTCCTAAACCCTTCAATGGATTTTCATGAAACTTTCACACAATCTTTGTGACATAATGTAGATGTGCACTTCCTATTTAAAAATTTGATCCGATGGATTTTTGGGGTTTCCCATAGCAAAACATGGACTTAGCCATTAGACGACAAGGGGGTACCCATCTCCTATCCGCAACTCCTCCTAAACCCTTCTATGGATTTTCATGCCTTTCACCCAATCTTTGTGACATAATGCAGATGTGCACCTCCTATTTAAAAATTTGATCCAGTGGAATTTTTTATGTGGGGGGGGGGGGGAGCGGGGGGTATTTTTTGTGAGCTTGTGGCTCACAGTTTTACTAGTTATTTATACATAACAGTAAATCATATGTTTTTGGTTTCTACATTGTTTTCTTAATTTTTCCCCTTGGAGTTCCATGTACATTTTCCTACATATTTCAGGAAAATGATTTTTTTACCAATAGTCACAAGTCATTTTATTGAAGTCTTTCAGAGACAGAGATATCTTTGCTCAGCTGCATCACTAGAACCAAGAAGATGGGTCAAGCCCAATGGACCTAAACAGTCACTTGAGTGCAAGGAATATGAAACATTTGCAAATAAAAACAAACAAAGACTGTATTAAAAGCACATATTTCATTTTTATTCAAAATTATTGTATCGGTAACAATTACAATTTAAATGACTGTAACCATTATAATTTAAATCATTACAAATGCCCATTTCATTGAATGATAAATAAAAGCAGCACTAACATCACATATATACCCATATAACAAATCACTTTAATATTATACATGTGTAACATGTATTTATTTATGTTTGATCTCCATAGTTACAGATGCAATAACATGTTTTCTGGTTAAGTTTCCTAGCATTGCTCTTATAAAGAACATTTTAATCATTAGATATTAAGCAAGAGTTGTCAGACCAGGACCCAGCTGTTCAATGCTTGATTAGTTTAATCAATGATTAAAAAAGATTAAAAAGTATAACTTTCTCAAATTTATAGTTTTATAATGATATGATTTAGTTTGATGGAATTCTTTGCACCTTCAACATTTTCAACCGGATCTAAAAAAGTGTGAAATTCCAATTTTGACTAATCAATTGATTAAACTAATCAAGCTCCCAACATCTGGCCCCAGTATGTGTAACTTGTTGCTAAACGAGACCTTCAACCATCTACATCCATCATAAGAAATTTTCTCTTTGGGTTTCAATAAATGCATGTTTTCTTCACCTCCAACATTCATACAACTTCAATATAAAGAGAATAAAACATGATGATAATCACATTTATAAAACAACTGAACAAGAAACTACATGTATTGTGGTATTTGTATTTGAGTAATGTATTACCTATTCATAAAAGTTTGGATTTTCTACTTTCAATTTCAGATAACTTTTGTTTTGGAGCTGAAGATTTAGAGACACTTCCACCTGCAACCGATTCATTGCCAGGGTCAGCTATAACCTGCTTGGTATCTTTAACTTTGATCAGTTGCTTCATATTGTCTGGTTTTAGAAAGTCAAACAGCACAGTGTGTTTTATTTTCTTAATCAAGCTTATTGGACTTTTGTTTTACCATAAAAGCACTTGGAATATCTCTTGGATTTTACCTTATATCGAGTGAAATTCCTAAACAACAGCTCTGTGCGCGTCACAATGACGTGTTTGCAAATTTACAAAATTATGTTTGTGACAGAAAGGCACAATGTGTACAATTAAATTACTGTATCTATCTCATAAATTAATCTTGACACTTTGATGAGTGAAAAGAACAGCATAACATGTCAGGGTCCCCATTCTACTCATCAGGATGAATGGATAATCGAAACCCTTAGTACTGTGATGTAAAATTGATTTCAATGTGTTTATGTTTATAAAAAAACAACATCCAATTGATACAGCCAGTTTGTAAACTTATTATCCTGAGGATATCTGGCATTAATGATTGAATTGATTGAAAAGAGTTGAGTACTGGTGATTAACGCCCTAGACAAGAATTTTTCACTTATATTGAGACATTGCTGATTGAAAAGAGTTGTTTTAGTATCATTATAATTGAAAATGAACAGCACCTACCCATGTTTTTTCTTCAAACACAAGTAATGTACAGATTGCTGAGCACATGCATTATTGTAAAACAAAACACAGGTAGATGTTGATTACACAGCCCTCAATTTTGTCTACTAAAATGGTGGCCAAATCGACACGGAATTGTGTCCGGCAACCTAAAATTTGTAAATGGTGGCCAGCTTGTCCACTTTAAATTTAAACTTTTGTGACCAGAGAACCGATATTATTTCTGCGTCACAAAATTTTCGAGACACTGTTACCAATTCAGGCTGTATAATGGACACTTTACATCATCATTATTGTTATTAATAACACTGATGTATGTAAGTGATTGTAAGTCAGTTTTAAAAAAGTGCGCTTTTGTTTTTCATACCTAAAAGATGTCTTAATTTTCCTTCATTTGCAGGAAAAGATAGCCTGGCCACCTGAAAATTTAAATTGGTGGCCAGCTGGCTACTTGGTTTTGAAACCCACTTTGAGGACTGTTATATGTGTGTCTTAACTATTGAATCAAACTACATACATAATCAGAAATAACTACCTTTTATCTAACATTAGACTAGCTTTTCTACGAAATACAAGTTTTATCAAACACGCATGATACAAAATCTTGTATCACCACAGTGTGGTGATCCATATGGCGGTAAAGTGCACGTGCACGTTCTCATTGTGACGTCATTAGGGAGAATGTAGAACAAATGTCATAACATAGTTCAGTGGTTTTTTTATTATTTTAAATAACCTAATTGGAAATGTTAGATAAAAATATTATATACACAGTGTGTAGGTACAACCCTTCATATCAGGTCTCGTCCTTTTTTCGTAGCTGTATCACTACGAGTCGTGCTTGCGCGACGTGTAGTGATACGGCTACGAAAAAAAGACTTGACCTGATACTGAGGGTTGTACCTACACACTGTGTATATAATATGTATTTATCATTCAATATCATGACATTAATCTTATGATGAGTATGCACATTTTATCATTGTACATGTATATTTATTTGTTATTTGCTCATCAAACAAAGCAAAACAAAACAGTTAACTTAGTAGAACTGTCTCAATACAGCAATATTGCAAAACGGAGAAGTATACCACATTGTACAGTGGTATAAAACTATTGGTATTTAGTATTAGCCCCAGTTTCATAATCATTCCTTAACTAAGATTATCCTTAACTTAAATTTAGCAAGTTTTAACAATTCTTTTCGAAATTCAGGTATGCACATTTTTGACATAACTAAAGATAATGAAGATTGAAGTGATATTCAAAACAAAATCAGTACAATATCAAATTTGGCAGATTTAATTAAAGAAAAATCTTAGTTAAAATGGGATTTTGAAACTTGAGCCAGGTATTAAATTACGAATTATAATCCCAATGAACCTAACTCCATCGATTTATCACTAAACCCCTTTACAACGAAAAATATGACTGAACAAATGGTAGCAAAGAATTGAGGTTTTGCTGCACTTCTTACCAATCACATAACAATATTTATATCACCATACCCTTTTTCCCCTGGCACATTTTCCAGGTAAAAAATATTGAATTACTTCCTTACAATTTTAGCAATAGCAATTATTCTAAAAATAGCTATACAGTCGAACCTGTCTTAAAGACCACCTGCTTATAAAGGCCAGTAGAATTGTATCCCAATTGTTCTTTTTTCATACAATTTAAACCTGTATATTAAGGCCACCTGCACATAAAGGCCACTTTAACTGGTTCCCTTGTGTGGCCTTTATAGACAGGTTTGACTGTAGTTTAAATATCAGAAAATATATGGTTTACGCAAACAACACTGACATGTTCATTTGACCTTTAATTTAAATATGGATCAGTTCATTCACTTAAAGAGACCACAGGTGTATATTTAGTCTACATCATGAGTAACCTGCATTTTTAACATTAACAGCCAATCCTACCACATCCGGATAAGCTCCGGCCTGATGGGCCTAATGGCTTGGGACAGACTTTAACTTAACTACCACATCCCATGTACTGGGTGGATCATCATATATAAATATTCTTAATGAAAGGTCAGGTGGCCAGGTCAATGTTGTTTGCCTACAGCTGGTGTTTCAAAAATATATAAAATCACTTGTAAATATTACATGTATAAATACTATTATATATATATATATATTTATTCTTGTAACAGTAACCATGATAGATGATTTGATGGATAAAACTAGTGTAGGATGAAAAAATTAATCAATCTAAAAATTACAAATCACTGGTATTAACAAATCCAATTTGAACAATGAAATACATGTACATGCAATACGTGATATCGTTGTTACCTACTGTTTTAAAACTCTTTAGTTATGAAGACGGGAAATGTATGTTGTACCGTAAATCTTGCGAAATTTGCATTGCATCTGTAACCATTGTAATCAGAAATGTAAGCATGACATGACAAAACGTTTGAACTTTTATTATTAAACAGCAGCCGCTTTGGTCTTCTTATTTCACTTATCAGTAATACTAGTCTACATTCCTTGTCAAATGACAACTACATGTACACTACCAGTATTGAACAGATAGGTTAGAAATGGTTTCCTTATAAAATAACATGGCAATGAAATGATAAACCAATATATCTCTGTTTATAGTACATGTACTTAGTACTCGGAGAAAACCATACAAAACAAAACAAAACAAAACCCAAAACCTTTCTGACAGCTAGATATAGATGCCTAGACCTCACTTTAACCCAAAGGTAAATGATAAGTGATCTGTGAGTCATACTACATCATTGATTTAATTTTACTACTGAATAAAAGTAGTTTCTCAAGGGAAAAATGGCTAAGTCTTCCAAATTTGACCACTAAAATTCCCAAAACAACATTGATATACTAGCGAATTTGTCCTTGCCCACAAAATGTTAGATATTGTCACAATATAACATCTTTTCAATGAGAAACCTAAACTATTGCAAGCATGTCATTATGCAGTTTGTTGTATTTCAGAACTTCAAATTTTCCCGATTTAAAAGGCAGAAGGTAGTTTGTTTTGTTTTTTAAAGTAACAAAATCACTGGATCTGTGAGTCATACTACATCACTGATTTTGTTTTACTACTGAATAAAAGTAGTTCCCCTGGGGAAAAATGACTAAATCTTCCCAATTTGACCACTAAAATTCCCAAAAAAACAGTGATATACTAGCAAATAAAACCTAGTTCTCCTTACCCACAAAATGTTAGATATTGTCACAATATAACACCTCTGCCATGAGGATCCTAAGCTATTGCAAGCATGTCGTTATACAGTTTGTTGTATTTCAGAATTCAGATTTTCACAATTTAAAAGGCAGAAGGTAGTTTTTAAAAATGTAACAAAATCACTGTACATGTATTGCAATATTTATACATATACTTCATCATTACATATTATACCAGTTTTAATTTTACAGCACTAAACAGCCGTTTCGGATACAATCCCTCATCAGTAGTGCTTGGACCAAATGTTTTCAAGATGTTGAAAAGATATCCAAAGGACGAACATATATTTTGCCAAATTTAGCTAAGGAAATACTTTGCATGAAGCAGGAGTATATCTTAGTTTTTGAGGAATTTTAAATTTTAACTATCAACAAATTAAATTTATATGTATTTATGTTACTAGTACTGTTATGCACCTACCTTAATGATAAGGTAGATAAATACGCAACAAAAAAGTTAAGAACCACATCCAAAACATTATTTAATTTTGTAGAATGTAAATCATATCATTTCATATTCACACTCTTCATAATTTCATTTATGAGATTTAATTTCATGCTCAGAAAATTTACTTCATAACATCATTTGAAACAAGAAAAGAATAAACAAAATACAGATGGATTTTACATTTTTCAGTTTTTTTGAATTTTTATTTCAATTTTACAATGGTCTGTAACTTTTTTTTTGTTAAGTATAGATAAAACAAGGTAATAACTTAATGTTTAACTTAATTAACAGTGAAAATGAGAATATTCACTAAGTCAGTTTAAATTAAGAGGCCTAATCAATAATGGGCTTGTATTGCTCACCTGGACATAATAGCCAAAATACTTGTAATATACTAAAATGATGTATAGAAATTAGAAAACACATCTACAAAAATTTATCACAAAATATTAAAATCTGCATTGAAATATTTTCATAAACAATAAAAATTGGTGCCAAAAGCATATTATAATCATGGCAATATAGAAAGTTCGTCCAATACCAGTCAGTATTGCTGATTGACAAGTTTAATAGTCTTCAAGACTTTATACAATGATGCAGTGACCTACTTTTACTGTGGTTCTACCTATTGTGTTGTGAAAAAACTTGCTTCTGACCAAATTTCATTGAAATATGTCCATTAGTTTTGAAGAAGATGTTGAAAACAGGTGTAAACACACACTCATATACACACACACTGCACTATGCCATATACTTATAAGGCCTTTTGACCAGGTGATGTAAGAATAAAATGCGATATAAGAACTATACAAATTCCACAAATAGTTGCTAGAATCGTTAATTATCAAGGTTTTCTCTTTCGTTTCAACTTGGCTTTCTCTAAAGCGTTTAGTCTTCGCTGCCTCAGTTCTGATTTCACATTCTTTTTACTTTTTTCAAAACGATCTTTTCCTTCTTTATAAATTTCTCTTAAGCTATCCTCTGCCTGCTTAGGTGGCATTTTACCAGTTTTACGAAAGTACTTGATACACAAGTTTGTACCACCAAGTGTCACTGTGTATCTGGCTGGAGTTGCAAGTTTGTACATTAAATATGCCACTGCAATGTTACCTAACCCTGATGACTTAAATGGTTTTATCACAGTCTCACTAAAGTTCCAATATTCCAGTAATGGTACAACATCAAAGCCCCTGAAAAGAGAAAATAGTTAACTAGAGTTAAACAAACTTAATGGTACTTCAAACCTTTTATGAAATGCTAATTAATAAAATACTGTAAACATATTGAATTCCGCGACATACTAATTTGAGCTTTTTTCGTGGTCATTTGTTTTGTGCGAAAATTAATAAAGAGCGAAAAATAAATTATGCCTATTGTGTTATAGTGCATATTTTAACAAGAGGCCCATGGGCCTGATACGCTCACCTGATAACTAATGGCTAGCTGATAGATTTAAAGAAAACATAAATACTAAACCCCAATGACTTTTTTTTTACATCATGATAACCGTTGTATTAATACCTACTACATTCTAGTATACATGCCTATACAAAAAGTTAATAGTTTTCAAGATAATTAACCATTTCAGTATTGTTTCACATCTGTGACCTTGACCTTTGAACCCCTGACCTTTTTCTATACATCAAAATGATCGTTGTATCGATACCTACAACATTCTAATATACATGCCTATACAAAATGTTTATAGTTTTCGAGATAATTAAACATTTCGGTATTGTTTCGCATATGTGACCTTGACCTTTAAACCCATAACCTTTTTCTATACATCAAAATGATTGTTGTATCAATATCTACAACATTCTAATATACATGCCTATACAAAAAGTTTATAGATTTGGAGATAATTAACCATTTCGGTATTGTTTTGCATCTGTGGCCTTGACCTTTGAACCCATGACCTTTTTCTATACATCAGAATGATCATTGTATCAATACCTACAACATTCTAATATACAAGCCTATACAAAAAGTTTATAGATTTTGAGATAATTAACCATTTCGGTATTGTTTCACATCTGTGACCTTGACCTTTGAACCCATGACCTTTTTCTATACATCAGAATGATCGTTGTATCAATACCTACAACATTCTAATATACATGCCTATACAAAAAGTTTATAGTTTTCGAGATAATTAACCATTTCGGTATTGTTTCACATCTGTGACCTTGACCTTTGAACACATGACCTTTTTCTATACATCAAAATGATTGTTGTATCAATACCTACAACATTCTAATATACATGCCTATACAAAAAGTTTATAGTTTTCGAGATAATTAACCATTTTGGTATTGTTTCACATCTGTGACCTTGACCTTTGAACCCATGACCTTTTTCTATACATCAAAATGATCGTTGTATCAATACCTACAACATTCTAATATACATGCCTATACAAAAAGTTTATAGTTTTCGAGATAATAATTATAATCAGAGGTAAAAAAAATTAGGTCACGACCTTCACAATTGACCTTGACCTCATTTTGAAGATACTAACAAGAAGATGTCAAAACTGAAAACCCCATGTCATTATCTGGTCAAATAGTCAAGTTATAACAATTTGAAGCTATTTTACGATTTTTTCAAAATTAAACGCAAAAACGCGTAACCTATTTTTTATCCGATTTTTACAAAATGAACAAACTATAGGCTTAAGACCCTAGAGAAGCCAAATATCACATCAGATTTTTTCTCCAATCAGTACTTTCGGAGAAGAAGATTTTTTAAGATTTTTGCACCCCTAGGTCACCTTGACCTAGTTATGGTAGCCATGGCAACGCCACGAACAAATCTGAATTGCACCGGCCCATATATACTTCTGACAAAGTTTCATTAAAAACTGTCCAGTAGTTTCAGAGGAGAAGTCGAAAATAGGTGTTAACGACGCACACACGCACACACGCACATACACACGCTGCGCTATGCCATAAGCTCACATGACCTTCGGTCAGGTGAGCTAAAAACGCGAAAATTTAACTACGCAGTCAGATATGTCTAAATTTTCTTAACTGCAAAAATAAATACCCACGAAATTAAATACGGTTACAGTATACAAAAAATAGACAATATCCTTAAAAAGTATTGTACTCAAGTGTTTTTAATAAAGCCGACAAGGCGAAAAAAGTTGTCTGCTACTTTTTAGGATTTGGATTAATTTTGTTATCTACTTTTACCAAATAAGTTTACATTTGGTGAATATGTTTTTGCATTTTACTCTATACTACTTGCAGCCTACTCCCTTAAGAAATTTGTCTTCTTCTTTCAAATTTACTGAAAGGGCTGGTTCGTTCACTGAATCAGAGGGCAGCTACAGTATGTGCATTGAAATCTGATTACGCTTTATTGTCAGCATTTTCATCTTCTAAGAGAAGAAGCTCTGATTTGTTAGATGTGATTGAAGATTTTGATGGGGTTTTTTTTTGGTGCAAAAAAAAGTGTCACTCAAAGCAAAGCAAGAGTCAGAATGGATTTCATTCTTATAAATCTTAAAGTTTGTGATGTTTCACTTGTAACAGTAAAACCTAAAGTAATGTCCTCTCAGTACAGGAAGGCGTACAGATTGTACAGGTAACTTAAAATAACTTAAAATATACTATAGGGATATAAATCAAGTTCATCCTTACGTTTTTGCTGCATAATAAAATGATCCGAACCATATTGTTGATGTTGCAAGATGTACACAAACTAATATTTTTCCATGTTCCTTGTATGCTTTCTTAAACCTCTGAAATATAGACAGGGGTTTATCTTCTGTTGAATCTTTGTTTTCATTCTCTTCTGTTTGCAATGTTTTTTCTGATTGGTTGTCTTGTTCAGATTGTTCTGAAGATGTTGTTGATTGTTTGTGTAGTTGAAGTTGTTTCATTATTTTTCTTAACAGAGTTTTTTTCTTCTCCTGAAGTCTTTGAGTTAGCACCATTTTCTGCCTGTGTATGTTTCCTCTGAATTCTATTTGGTTTTTTAAGTTTATTAAGGTGATCTTTTTTCACTCGATTGCTTATATATCTGTTCAATGTAATGTCATATTGAATGTTGTTCTTGTTCACTAATAAACTTCCATACAAATTTTGACATGGATTGATCACAGGGCAACTTGATGCTGAAATAAAATAAATACACTGAATTAACATATCTTCAAGAAGGCACTTAGATTGTGTTACAAATTTCTTTCATAGTAACTGACTAAATGAACATCTCCAATCAACCCATACATAACAAGCTATTTGGTTTACATTTTTGCTGTGATTATTGTCCATCAAAAAAGATTTTCTTCAATATCTTCTTATTTAATATTTTAGAATGTTTCTTTCTATTACCATAACCACGCCAATAGACATTACCAATTTTAACACTGACCATGTCAACAGACACTGACCAAGTCAACAGACACTGACCATATCAACAGACACTGACCAAATCAACAGACACTGACCAAGTCAACAGTCACTGACCATATTAACAGACACTGACCAAGTCAACAGACACTGACCATATCAACAGCCACTGACCATATCAACAGCCACTGACCATATCAACAGACACTGACCATATCAACAGTCACTGACCATATCAACAGTCACTGACCATATCAACAGACACTGACCAAGTCAACAGACACTGACCATATCAAGTCACTGACCATATCAACAGTCACTGACCATATCAACAGACACTGACCAAGTCAACACACTGACCATATCAACAGACACTGACCATATCAACAGACACTGGCCATATCAACAGTCACTGACCATATCAACAGACACTGACCAAGTCAACAGACACTGACCATATCAACAGACACTGACCAAGTCAACAGACACTGACCATATAAAGACACTGACCATATCAACAGACACTGACCATATCAACAGCCATTGACCAAGTCAACAGACACTGACCATATCAACAGTCACTGACCATATCAACAGACACTGACCATATCAACAGACACTGACCATATCAACAGTCACTGACCATATCAACAGACACTGACCATATCAACAGTCACTGACCATATCAACAGTCACTGACTATGTCCACAGACAACATCAGAAGAACAACAACCCACTATGTTGGATCAAGACTAACTAAGTAGAACCTTAAGGAAGTCTGTTATAAAAGTTCATATGAAGAAACAAACATATCCTTTAAAAAAGTGGAGTAATGGTCAAGGTTCGTCCACATGTATCAAGCTGTCAGTTTTGGGATGGTGGAGAAAACCAGAGTACCCAGAGAAAACCATGATGTTTGGCAAGCAAACTGATATTGTGACAAGCTTTCTCGCACTATGATCTGTCCCAACTGCGATTCAAACCTAAGCAGTAAGAGGAACTGTGATCCTCAAGTAGGAGCTTTAGACAATTTGAAAGGCTGTGCCCCCTCGCCTTCACAAGGTAACTTTTGTTTTTAAACTGGGTGATAATAGTTGGCACTAAATACAAAAAACCACACATATGTGGTTTTCTGACGTAGCTGATCGCACTCGTTTATTGTGCGGACGGATACATTTCACCAGTGCGCAGAGTGCACGAGTGTAATGTATGCGTCCGCACAATAAACGAGTGTGATCAGCTACATCAGAAAACCACATATGTGTGGTTTTGTATTTATCACATACCCTACCACACTAAATGAAAAGCTTTCTATGGCTTAATCTGTCAATGAATTCACAATCAACTATTTTATATTGATTTTTGATCTGATTCGAAAAATCTGATACCTGACTGGAAACACTACTAAAGAAGTACATGTAATTAAAAACAACAGATAACTCTTCGTTTAAACATCATTGATTAACATTTTACTGATACCATCATAAACACTGGGAAAAAATTACAAAACAAACATTGATTTTACAAAATTATTTAACATCGTCCGCGATTCTCCCAACTTAACATGACGTCACAATTATAACCAATAAATGACGTCATATTATTGTTGTCGGAAAAAGTAGTTCCGGCTACTATGGTGATACGGAATATTGTAAATATTGCACATTGTGATACTGACCTTTGTATCACATGGCAAGAAAATGTAATGTATTGCGATAGTAAGATTTAATGGTTATGTGATAAATATTAATGCTAGATGGGCACAAGATGAAAAAACTTGCAAGAATATTATCATGTTGCATCATGTTAATTAAGTTATTTAACATTTATCTCTTTGAGGTGGAATATTTTACCAGTAATTTCAAATTTGAGTAAATATTATTGATGCTTGTTTTGTGTACTGTAACAAGGCATTTAACATGAAAAAGTTATGTAAAATTTACATAACCGGTAATTTTTTTCAACATGAACTTAATGCAACTCCACAATGATCGGTTTGTTTTGCATTTTCAATTACATCTAACCAACTTGCTTTAAGAATAACATTTATATTGCCATTTACCTTTTGGATATTTGTTTCTGTTTGCAGCAAAACTGCACGCTGCAAGGTTACTAAGGTGAGCATGAAGGTGAACACCCCCCGGTTTTGGAAAACCTGTGACTACAGCAGCTCTAGTAAGAGACCGGAGTGCCCATATTGTCGACATCACAGAAACCAGGCACGGCACTTCTAAAGGAAATTATTCGTCTTAGATTGTTGGTCTACTGTTCATCATCTCGGTCAGGAATTGCAACTTTCTATAGCAAAACACGTGAAGGTGTAGTTTAGCTTCTCGTTCTTTGAAATTGTTGTAACGACTGTATAAACTGGTTAAGTTGTTGTCGTAAAGAAGGAACTTCTAAAAAGAGTCTTTTATCATCAATGTACAATAATATTGGAATAAAGTTATTTAGATTTTTATTAAATATATCTACAAGTATACTATTTAATTTTTCTCTATATATTGAACAACAACCTGTTTGTTTACGACATTAATACGACTGTTTTGTGATAGTTGTCTGCTAAAAGAAAAGCATGGATCCTTCTGAAAGTAGGTGGTCTATTTCTGTTATATCTATATGTCATAAAAAGGAAAAATTGGTGTTACAACTAACACCAGAGTAAAGACTCGTTTCTAACTCTATTTGTTTTATAAGGTATGTGCACTTCATGCTCCAATTCCAAGTGAGTTGATAACTCACAAGATACTTTGAACTGCTTCAGCAGCTGTTCAGTGCTTGGTCTTTTGTCACTTATGTGGGCATACTGTGCTCCCAACAAAAATTTAATTACAGCACATTTTTGAAGGCATGTCTTTAATTAATATTTGTTCTTTATATTTTCAATGCAGTTAATGTGCTTCCTTTACAATAATATTTTCATTTTAAAAAATCCTTGAATCTTTTGCAAGGAGGAAAAAATGGGGGGTGGGGGGTGGAGAAATCAGCTTCCTCACCTAGTGCTCCAGGTGAAGACCAAACCCTGCCCTCCTAATTGAAAAGTGAGTGTTCCACCACAAGGGTAAAATATCCAGACCAGAAAGTCTGGCAGTAAATCACAATTATATTATAACATGTAACTGGAAAATGCTGAAGCCAAACTGGGACTCAAACCAAGGACATTCATCCAAAATTATCCTGGATATACTTGACATCCCTTAGTTCCATGTTCCTTTCATTCACAATTTTATTCTTCCAGAGCACCCGGTATCACTTCCTTAGTGGAAGTTCATGTGTTAAACCTAATTTGCTAGCTTCAAAGTTTTTACTTTGCTTTGAGATTGTGGTTTGGGCATAGATTGATATGTTTGATTTGGATGAATTATATTTACCAGTAGATTTAATTAAGCTGCTATTAATATTTTTAATTGTTTATCTACTTTTTCAGGTTCTAATAGTGAAAACTCTTCCAAAACGGTATGTGAAACATTCTTCTAAACTTACTAGTATGTAACAATAAATGAATATACTGGTATATATTTTTTTATACTAAGAAGCTCCTTATTTAATGGATTTAATGAAGCCTTATACCATGACCTGACTATTGTGTGCTGTTTGAATTTTTCAGTGAATTAAATTTTAAAAGTGCTTTTCTGTGGGATTCATGTAACATCCATACTAATACCAGTTTTTTGACAGAACAGGTGATTTGCAATGTTACTGTTTAAACAGTACGAGCCAGTACCGTTATGCTAGTTAAATTGCACTAAAAAACAAAGAAAATTGAAAAAAAGAATACCTAACTTCCACAAATTGTTTATGGAGGTAAACACAATAAAGTATCTTATTTGTTTTAGAACCATCAATTTTAATTTTAACACTTAACTGAGCATTTGAATGATTGTTTTCTTGTTAGTTTTGAATTTTGCTTGACAGCCATGACTGGTTTACATAATCAATGTGAATTTTAACTGAAAGGATACTTCAACTGTAAATGGGTTTGACATTGATGATTGTGTTGTTTTTAACAGAAATGATTTTTTTGTATTTATATATTGAAGGGAGATAATGCAGATTTAACTGGTGTTGTTGCTAAACATTATAATGAACTACAAGAAACTGGTTTAGCTGTTAGAAGTCAGAGTAGAATATTTCATCTAAGAAATTTTAACAATTGGATAAAAAGTATTGTAATTGGTATGTAACTTAAACATTATATTTTAATCAATATTCACCCATTTATGAAAAGTGATAAATCTGGGCTTTGTTATTATATTGTCTATTCTTTCAAATGAGTTGAAATCCTATTGGAATATGTAGTTTTTACTGTCACATGCAACATTTCTGAGTTTATTCTGATTAATACAGAGGGTTAAGTTAACCATTTTTGGCAAGTTTGTGTGTCTAACCATGGGAACAAAATGGTGTTAGAGGAGTCTGACATTATAATCAATGTGCATGTATTGGACAGATGATGATAGGTAATATCAAAGTACCGGTACATTGTGTTACCTTGATATAATCCGTATATTGAAGCACATGTTTCATTTAAATGAAAACTGTTGAATATGGGCACAGACACACATTTTACGCAGAGTAAATTGTATGTTGTGATTCCTTTTATCTCTTCAGCAAAAAGTGTGCGGCTTGAAAAATTCTTATACTAGTAACTAACCAATCATGTACTGAATAGTTGTTTAATTCTGCAGGGAATAAAATTCACTGATCAGACACTCGATCTTATTCACGGGTATAAAATTTCGCGCAGTTGCCAGTGTACACCTTTTCTGTACAGATTATCTAAGTTTAATGAATGCTACATGAAAGTATTCACTTGGTATTTAATTTCGCTCTATAAAATATAGCAAAATTAAATCTCAAGTGATAAAACAACTATACAGAATAAAACCTGGAAATTCTTGTGATACATATTTATGTAGAGCTGTTACTTTAATTTAGATTAGAAAGATAACATAATACCACCTACCTTAAACTACCTCTGTAAAAAGAGCAGATTGTTTTGGTAAGAATGATGATCTGTTATGGGATCCATTGCTTGTATTTTATTTCTTTTTGTGACATTTTGTAGGTGAAGCATTACAACAGATCAGAAGTGAAAAAGGAGACAGAGAAGATATAACTGCCTTAGATTTATGTTGTGGGAAAGGTGGTGATCTGTTAAAATGGAAAAAGGGCAGAATCTCTAAACTTGTCTGTGCAGGTAGATATTTTTTACCTGTCTGTATGAAGTATAAAATTGATTTTGGGTTAAAGGTTTAATGCCTCGGCAGTCTTCAGCTGTTAAGAAATATACAATTGTCACAAAACTGTTTGGTGTGTAAGCCCTCATGAGATGAAAGGTTGTGAATTTTTGTATGAATATATCTGAAAATATCTGATCATGCTGATTTTGTTCTGACTTTTTCTTACACAAAATTTTTACCTGTATTTCAAATTTTGTCTGAAAAATCTGAATTCATTCTGAAAATGTAAAAACGTTTGACATTCAAAAAAAATTTAGAACTTTTCAAACAAAATTCAGACAACTTTTTTTCATGAGGTAGTTTTGTACTAGGGTTTCTGATATGTTTTGTACTATTGCATGCTTATGGCAGGACTGTCATTGATAGATTGATATAGCATCAATAAAAGCCATTGATACAATATATTGATACATTTGTTGAGTATCGATACCAACAAAAATGGCTGCCAGTTCATGGCTTAAGTTGGAGTAGTTAATGACACATACTGTAGATTGAACTTGTTGTAAATGTACCGGGTAATATTACTACAACCTATCATTTTTAGCTCACCTGGTCTAAAAGGCCATGTGAGCTTTTGCAATCACTTGGCGTCCGTCGTCCGTCCGTCGTTAAAGATCAACTCCTCAGAAACCGCTGGGCCATTTGCAACCAAACTTTGTCACAACAGTCCTTGGGTGGTCTACTTTAAAAATCGTGTCCGACATGTCCGCACCTAATCCAAGATGGCCGCCAGCGGGGACCATAGATTAACATTGGACCCTATGGGAAAATATGTTCAAAGATATTTTTCTCTGAAACTACTGAGCCAATTGGAACCAAACTTGGTCACAGTAGTCCTTAGACGGTACCTTCTGAAACCGGTGTTTTTTTTAAGTCTCCACTAATCCAAGATGGCAACCAGCGGGGAACATAGGTTAACATTGGACCCTATGGGAACAATATCAAAGATCTTTTTCTTTAAAACCCTTTAGCCAATGGGAACCAAACTTGGCCACAATAGTCTTTGAATGGCCCCCTTCAACATTGGGGTTTTTGAGGGCCGCACCAAATCCAAGATGGTCGCCAGCGGAGAACATATTTTAACATTGGACCTTATGGGAAAATATGTTCAAAGATATTTTTCTCTGAAACTACTGAGCCAATTGGAACCAAACTTGGTCATAGTAGTCCTTAGATGGTACCTTCTGAAACTTTTTTTTAAGTCTGCACCTGATCCAAGATGGCCGCCAACGGGGAACATAGGTTAACATTGGACCCTATAGGAACAATTTCAAAGATCTTTTTCTCTAAAACCCTAAGCCAATTGGAACCAAACTTGGCCACAATAGTCTTTGGGTGGTTTTTTAAAGTCTGCACCTAATCTAAGATAGCTGCCAACGGGAAACATAGGTTAACATTGGACCCTATGGGAACAATTTCAAAGATCTTTTTCTCTAAAACCCCTAAGCCAATTAGAACCAAACTTGGCCACAATAGTCTTTGGGTGGCCCCCTACAACATTGGTGTTTTTGAGGGCCACACAAAATCCAAGATGGCCGTCAGTGGAGAACATATTTTAACATTGGACCCTATGGGAAAATACGTTCAAACATATTTTTCTCTGAAACTACTGAGTCAATTGGAACCAAACTCGGCCACAATAGTCATTGGGTCTTTACATTTGGTATTTTAAAATAACATCTGCATTTCAAAATCAACTCATGTGAAACCACTTGGCCAATTGCAATGATATTTGGTATGTATCTTAGTCTTGGAGAGTACATGTCAGTCTGCCATATGACTTTTGTCTTTGACCTAAACTTAACCCTCCAGTGACTATGTTGAACTTTTTGGATTAGGTCAGTTTCTCTGAATCTCGAATACTACACATGGTAAATCAATGATATTTGGTATATAGCTTGATCTTGGATAGTACATCAGTCAGACTGCCTTATGGCTTTTGTCCTTGACCTTAAATTCATGGTCCATTGACCAGTTTTTGGATAAGGAAAATTTCTCAGGTATTATACATGAAAAGTCGATGATACTTGGTATGTATTGTCTCAAAATTTTGAAATATGGTTTAGTTTTGAAAGGAAATAATATTGAAATTTTGTGATAGAAATAAATATTGTGTAATAAATTTCAAGCATTTTTTTAAACATTAGACAATCTGTTGATTTTCATTCTGCAACAACTCTACCTAGGTGAGCTATACAGGCTCCTGGGAGCCTCTAGTTATATATCTCAAAACCAACTGAAATACAAAACAGAGTGCATAAACATTTAAGACACCAGACATGTGAAATATTGTTGGAAAATCATCTGTCTGTAAAAGATTCAACAAAAAATAAACTATTTTAATCACTTTTCCGATATTCCGATATATATCGATATATTTTTCAGTTGATATATCGATATTCAAATTCCCATCAATGACAGCTCTAACTTATGGCTATTTTAGAGTGCTAAGAAACTTATAGTATTTAGTACTGTTTACCACAGAATTCATTAAAAAATTGTACACCACATATTTACATTGTATTAATGATTGTTCTTATGTGAGTTTTACTACAGTAAAACAAATTTATAACAAAGCCCTAGGGACACTAACAACTACGTTATAAAGTGACATTGTTATGTTGATGTATATAGAATTATATAGAGGAGCTGTTGGGTCCAATATTTGACTTCATACTATCCATGTATCCGGTGTAATTGTATTCGCTATATTCCTGTTTTAATGTATCTTAATATTAATGTAATAGTGATGATATGAGAGCAATAAGTTTTAGCCAAGTAGATAGCTTCTTTTGCTGGGGTGGGGAATAGTATAAGTATAAAGTTAGATTTACCAAGTTGTTCTGTTTGTTTTTCAGATATTGCCAGTACTTCAGTAGAACAAGCAGAGGTCAGATACAAAGAAATGGTAGACAGAAATAACAGAGAGCGGTATCCACAGAGATTATTTAAAGCTGAATTTATAGCTGCTGATTGTACAAAGGTCAGATAATTATGTTCTTTATCTTTATATCAAAATTGATAAAAGTTATACTACCACTGTACATGTAAATGAGAGATCAGGTTCTCTCACATTGTCAGGTTTACATTTCACAGTTGGCATTATAAAGGAGTTTGGCAATAAAACTGAGGGAGGATTATAAAGAAAAACATAGAAAAAAATCAATTTTTTGCATTTCAAAAAAGTGTGGCTTATGGTTATAAGTGAGATTGCAAAAGTATAATGAGGTTTCACCTTCTACGTTATGATGATGCCACTCTTTATTTTCTAATAAGGTTTTTAGCTCACCTGACCAAAGGTCATGTGAGCTTATGGTATGGTGCAGCGTGTGTATGTGCGTGTGTGCGTGCATGCGTGCGTGTGTGCATGCATGTGTGTGTGCGTCGTTAACACACATTTTCGACTTCTTCTCTGAAAGTACTTTGCAGATTTCAACGAGACTCATGTCAGAAGCATGTCTGGGTCGGTGCAATTTAGATTTGTTCATGGTGTTGCCATGGCTACCAAAACTAGTTCACAGTAACCTAGGGGTGCAAAAATCTTGAAAAATCTTCTTCTCTGAAAGTATTGATGGGAGAAAAAATTTGATGTGATATTTGGCTTCTCTGGGGTCTTAACCCTGTAGTTTGTTCATTTCATGAAATTCGATCGAAAAATGGGTTACGCGTTAAATCGTAAAATAGCTTCAAATTGATAAAACTTGACTATTTGATCAGACAGTGACATGGGTTTTTTAGTTTTGACATCTTCTTGTTAGTATCTTCAAAATGAGGTCAAGGTCAATTGTGAAGGTCGTGACCTAATTTTTTTTACCTCTGATTATAATTATTATTTGGAAAACCATAAACTTTTTGTATAGGCATATATATTAGAATGTTGTAGGTATTGATACAATGATCATTTTGATGTATAGAAAAAGGTCATGGGTTCAAAGGTCAAGGTCACAGATGCAAAACAATACCGAAATGGTTAATTATCTCAAAAACTAATAACTTTTTGTATAGGCATGTATATAAGAATGTTGTAGGTATTGATACAAGGATCATTTTGATGTATAGAAAAAGGTCATGGGTTCAAAGGTCAAGATCACAGATGCAAAACAATACTGAAATGGTTAGTTATCTTGAAAACTATAAACTTTTTGTATAGGCATGCATATTAGAATTTTGTAGGTATTGATACAACATTCAATTTGATGTTTAGAAAAAGGTCATGGGTTCAAAAGTCAAGGTCACAGATGTGAAACAATACTGAAATGGTTAATTATCTTGAAAACTATTAATTTTTTGTATAGGCATGTATATTAGAATGTTGTAGGTATTGATACAATGGTCATTATGATGTAAAAAAAAGTCATTGGGGTTTCAGTATCTATGTTTTCTTTAAATCTATCAGCTAGCCATTAGTTATCAGGTGAGCGTATCAGGCCCATGGGCCTCTTGTTAGTATCTTAAGGTTTGTCATAAAACCTTTTTTAAGTTAAGATGATGCAAGCATTTGTTATGATTGGTGGCATATGCCATCAAAAATTCACAAGCAGAAGGTCAATATCAGGACAGCAGCTGATTATAAGCTGTCATTTACCTGGTAGTCATTGGAAACGCTCTGTTGTATAAAAATAATGTATCAGAATTACTGAAAATGTTTAATCAAAGGCTGATGATACTAGGGGAAAAAAATTACAAATAAGCTTCATTAAGGGTTGGCAATTCTGTTTACACTGTAGCAACACTTGATATCATTATTACACACAATCAAATTTTTGCACAAACTGATAACATATTGCTTTTATAGATGTAATTCTGCAGAAATACTATATGTCAAGTCTAAGAGCTGGGCTTTGGGAATTTTCCATTCTTGCTTCATATTTAGCTTGCGTACATAAAGTGAGGAAGATTTTATACTTGTTTCATACATAGGCATGAGCATCAACATTGGCATCTGGTGTAAAAGTTCTTATTTGAGATGATTTTGTTTTAAGTTGTCAAATTTATTAGTGTTTTAATGGATAGATTATTCAATATTTCAGGCGAGGTTACGAGATCAGTACAAAGACAGTGATATAAAATTTGATGTGACTAGTTGTCAGTTCTCCTTTCATTATTGTTTTGAGAGTTACCTACAGACAGTTATGATGTTAAGGAATGCCTGTGAATGTTTAAAGCTCGGAGGATTGTTTATAGGAACAACACCTAATGCACAGAATATTGTGTAAGTTATTAACTCACAGTGGGGAGAGACCCTGGATTTGTAGACTGATGTCTTATCCATTAGGCCACCGCAGCCTCTATTGTGATTTTATGTGGTAACCTACTGACTAAAATACAAATCAAAAATACATGTACATGTATATCAAAGGTATCTAAGACACTCATATAGGATGAGTGCTGCAAAACAGATCCCCACCCATTTTATATGTAAGACATATCTATTTGTTGTTCCCTGAGATAAGATGCATTAAATGATACTGTATCTATACAGGGTCCCATGGTGTCATTCCCATCCCTTCAACTGTTCAGACTCCCACATCTAACCAATATACATGTATATCTTGTTTCTGAAAGGTAAAATGCACCTTATGAAAATATACAATAAACTCTTCTAACAACCCTTGTAATCAATGTACTGTGTAAGAAGAAATATTCACGAAGAAAAAGTATTCGTGATTTTCACTGGGACTCTTGTAGCGGGAATATATCTTCTAAGTGAAGTTTTTTATTTCCTTTGGTACACTTTCCCTGCAGTCGGAACTGTGAAAATTTCTTGTGGCAAAATACTTTAAAAGATGAAAACAACAAAAGTTTCGGACCACTAATATTTCTTCTTATACAGGTTCATATTGTCTTAGCTTTACCTGTATAAAAAGGCCACACACCAGTTACTGAAATTGTCTACAGTGTTAGTTGTTGATATACACCAGTGTACATATATAGACATGTTTTGTACATTACAGTCACAGACTTAAGGAATCAGGAAGTAACAAGTTTGGTAACGATGTGTTTAGTGTAACCTACGAGTCTGATATTAACGCAGATATACCTCTCTTTGGTGCCAAGTATGATTTTCATTTAGAGGGAGTTGTGGACTGTCCAGAATTCCTGGTTTATTTTCCAGTACTTGAGAAGTAAGTTTAAAATAGATTATATATGACTTATTCCCGTCTCCTCGAGAACAATTGGACCATTTACAAGTCTTCTCTATTTGCCTCTGTCTGTAGCTACTTTGGTTGCCTCAGTCCATGAGTTGTAACCCAGCCCTTTTGGTTGTCTTTCAATTGTTCTTCTCAAGTCTCTCGTCGTCCTTGTTTCATCTTCCCCTCTGGTGTTCAGGATTATATATACAGTCAAACCTGCCTTAAAGGCCACCTTTATATAAGGGCCACCTGCTTATAAAAGTCAGTAGAATTGCTCCCCAATTTTTCTTTATTCATATTATTTGAACCTGTATATAAAAGCCACCTGCCCATAAAGACCACCTTTCCTAGTTCCCTTGGCTGGCTTTTATAGACAGGTTTGATTGCACTTAAAAGTTACCGTTTGGTTAAATGGAGTCCGCAATTATTTCAGTTTACTTTGCATGTTAAAACCTTTAAATAGTGTTATGCCATAACCGAGAATCTAGAAAATAAAAATGTTTGTGATAAAGTTGGTAAATAGCTGCAATAATGCTGATATGGATTTAAATAGTTTACTTGACATTCACTTTTGCCATACATACTGTAAATCAAGAAATTAATGCAAGCAAGAAATAAATGCGAAAAATGCGAGGCCCATTTCATCGCATTAATTTCTTGTCGCATTAATTTTCCAATTTCCAAAAGTTCAATGTAAAATAATTTATCTCCCTTGAACCAGAAGTTGTAATAGTGGGTCATTTATTAGAACTCATCTCCTCTGTTAGTTGGCGATAATTATCTTTGTTTTGACAATCAGACACCACTCTTTTTAATGATTAAAAACCTGTTATAGTCGCATCAACATTTACCGTCGGTACCCTTTGTAAGCTATATCCTGTTTATTTTTATAAATACTAAGGTAGTATCTACTCGAAAGCGTATGATTATTACATGTTTATTGTGTGTGTGTGTGTGTGTGTGTGTGTGTGTGTGTGTGTGGCCAAGTGTTACACTTCACTTCCAAAATATTACTAAACCAACATTTAGAGGTAATATTGCTAGCATATTATTCAGTTTATAGTTTATAATTGGTAGTTAGAGTTCTTTCTACTTTCTAGACAGTTCAGTAGGTAAATAATATATTTAATTGTAAATATGACATTAAC
This sequence comes from Anadara kagoshimensis, assembly GCA_021292105.1. Taxonomy (NCBI): domain Eukaryota; kingdom Metazoa; phylum Mollusca; class Bivalvia; order Arcoida; family Arcidae; genus Anadara; species Anadara kagoshimensis. The sequence continues at coordinate 45,329,905 of CM037875.1, forward strand.
ATGGTATAGCAAATGTTTTATTATAAATTGTTATAAAAGAAATTTTATATTTTTTCTAGGATAGCTGAAGAAGAATTTGGAATGAAATTGTTGTATGCAAAACCTTTTGCTGAATATTATGACGAAAATATTGTAAAAGGCGAATATAGATCTTTGATAGGAAGAGTCACAGCACTAGAGGTTAATATAAATCGATTTCCTTGTAGTTCTTACTATAGCTTATCTCACAAGAAACTTGCACAAAATTCATTTTAGTTATAAATAAATCTGCCTGATTTAGCAAAGACCAAATTATTATACCCCCTGCAAACTAGTTTTAGGGACATATATAGGAATCACCATGTCTGTCCTTCTGCCTGTCCGTGTAAAATCGTGTCTGGGCCATATCTCATAATTGCTTGGGACGACTGTCAAAAAACTTTATGGTCCAAAGGTGTGTCATGAACTTCAACCAAGATCATATTGGAAAGGTCAAGGTGGCAGAAAAACATTAAACTCTTGTAGATTTTGTGGGCAGGGGTATTTGGCTTTCAAGAAACAGTTGTAGTTTTAACAGTTTAGTTTTTGGTGAAATTTTAAACCAACACTGAAGTTTCTCTGGCATTATATTTAAAGTGCACTTATTGGTGTATTCATTTATTAAGCACTTTTTACTTCTTTACTTTAATTTTATATTTTAAATTTAAATAGTTGATATATTGACATTTCTGAGACAAATATAGCCAGTTTTAAGCTCACAAGACAAGTTTATGGAAGGCTATTGCTATGAACCTAGTGTCCCATCCCATATGTATAATAAAACATGTATTAACATTTTAGGTGCATGTTTTCACAAGACTTCTGATAACTCTAGTTCTAGTAATACATTTTAATGCTAGATATCCACAATTTTAAAATTATCAGTAACAAAGTGTGCTGAATTTGTGAAAAAAAGTCCTTTTGCCATGACTTTGCATCTGCCGTCTGTTGTTGTGAAAACTTTTTCAAAAATCCTCTCCTCTGAAACCGTTGAACGGATTTGATTGATACTTGACAGCAATGGTCTTTGGCATGTTGGCTACAAAAATTCCTCATTTTTGAACAATCGTACAAAAAACATGGCTACTGTAACTAAGAATAGAGCATAGGGGTCAAAATGCAGATTTTGCTCAATTTTCCATTACCTATTGCTCAAAAGTGATGTGATTCAAAGGTGAAAGTGATATGCTGAGCTAAATGCCAATGACAATTTTTTCCAAGCAACATTTTCAAGATGGCAGCCATTTTCCCACCATTTGGTTTTACATGAGAAATATCATATGCCGAGATGAAAACTGATAACAATTTTTTTATTGGCAGCCATTTCCAAGATGGTCTCCGTTTCTCACCAAATTTTCAAATTGCTCAGAATTCAAGTAAATTTGGTTTTCATGGAAAACATGGTATGTCGAGTTGAGTGGCGCTGACACAAAATTTTCCAGGTGGCCATTTTCAAAACTGCCAAATTTACAACAAAATTTTGTTTACACAAGAAAATACAGAGTTAAATGTCAATGACAAAATATATTTCTGAATGATGGCTGTCATTTTCCTGCCCATTGTGTGTTGGGTGCTAGATGAGGGAATCAGGCTACTGGGAGCCTCTTGTTTAATTATTTTTCTTACAACTTGCCTAAATTATGTCACTTTTTGAAGGAATTTCTCAGAAATATGTAGCCATTGGTGATTTCGACTAACAGGAATGTAAAGATACTGGGAGTTGTCGTTGTTGTGTTATGTATTTTGGTTCTTACACTAAAACTTCTTTTCAATAGACTTATCCAGCATTTGATGGAAAACAAGCCAGTGATAAAACTGAAGATTATGAAGCAGCAGAAAAATTTTACAAACAAGTTCTGGAATCAGATGATAGACCTGAGGAAGTTAAACAGAGACATCGACCTAGAATAGTTAGTATTATAACAATAAATATTACCCATGTTGTAGCAGTAAATAATAGTTATCATGCCAGGTGATACTAGTAATGTTTGATCAGAACAATTTTGTCACAATTTTCTTGAATAACATCATTTTGATGGACGTAAGGAATTGAGTTTTACTTTTGTTCTATCGTGAGGTTATGGAGAGGCTAAGAATGAATTTATTGAAGTGTGAAGCACTAGTAGAACAAAAGGAAAATTCAATTTCTTATATTAACAATCTTTCAAAGACATGAAAACTTTTAGCATTTTTTGTCATGATATTCAAATTACTTGCTTACCTACTACTAGTGGTTGGAGAAATAATTTTGTTGAAACAGCTTTAGTTTTGACAGACATGAGTCTCCGCCTTCTCATCTATCTTCAATTTGATGGATGTGAAGCTCCACCAACATCCATTGAAATGTCGAAAAAGGTTGTGTTTATGACATCAAATAAGGCCATGTCCCATGGGCATCTCCATGAGGTTATGGGGATTGCTTTGATAATGTTTTTTATTCAAAATTTTTTTTATAGAATTGTAAATATAAACTTTAAAAAAAGCAGATTGGTTGATATTATACAGTTCTCACATATGTTAGTAAATTGAATTTTACAAATACAGATTTAGAACATTTCATTTAGAAAACTGATTTGACTATTTTGTCAGCAAAGATAATATCTTATAATATCTGTAATATCTTATAACATATACATGCATTGTTAAATCTGTCAAATGCACACTTAATTCTATTTTATTTATTTCTTAAAAACAGGGAACATTATCAAAGGCAGAATGGGAAGCAACAAGTATGTATAAGTGGTTTTTTTTTTGTTTTTTTTTTGCTCACTGTGTACAAAGTGTAGAACAGCTTTTGTCATATCTTCAGCATGTATTAGTGTCCAATTATAAAGTCTTTTTAGCTCACCTGAGCCGAAAGGCTCAGATGAGCTATTGCTATCTATCACCGTCCGTCGTCCGTCGTGCGTCGTCGTCGGTCCGTCGTGCGTAAACTTTACATTTTAATCTTCTCCTCCAAAACTACTGAGCCAAATTTGATGAAACTTGGTGATTATTATGCCTGGGTAACAGGCTTTCAAAATTGTGTTCGGGGTTTGACCACGCCCAACAATATGGCTGCCGTTACTATAAATAGCCAAAAGACAAAAAAATCTTCTTCTCTGAAACCAAAAGGTGCAGGCAAATTTTGATTAGATTTTTGGATTCAAGATACCTAGATACACTAAAATTGTGTTTTTCATGAAAATTCGACGAAAAATAGGTTACGCGTTTTTTGTGTAAAATTATGTAATTTTTAAAATGAGACATTTATTGTTATAACTTCATAATGGCTGAAGATAATTGTATGGAGTTTTCACTGTTGATCTTGTCTTGCTATTTTCTTCCGATTGATGTCAAGGTCAAAGGTCAAGGTCATGTCCCAGTTTTTGACCTTTGATAAAAAATGCTATTTTTTAAACATTTCTGGTGATAATGATGTAGGATTTTTGGTTAATTGTAGGTATTGACATGACGATCATTTTGATATATTGATTAAGGTCATGGGTTCAAAGGTCAAGGTCACAGATGTACAAGTTTACCAAAAATAGTTAATTATCTGCAAAACTATGAACTTTTTGTATAGGCATGTATATTAGAATATTGTAGGTAATAGCCCAATGGTCATTTTGATATATAAATAAAGGCCATGAGTTCAAAGGTCAAGGTCACAGATGTAAACAAGTACTGAAATGATTATTTATCTCAAAATTATAGACTTTTTGTATAGGCATGTATATTAGAATATTGTAGGTAATGGCCCAATGATCATTTTGATATATGAATAAAGGTCATGAGTTTAAAGGTCAAGGTCACAGATGTGAATGAATACCTGAATGGTTAATTATCTTGAAAACTGTTAACTTTTTGTATATGCATGTATATTAGAATATTGTAGGTATTAGCCTAACAACCATTTCGATATATGAATGAAGGTTATGGGTTCAAAGGTCACGGTCACAGATGTGAACAAGTTCTGAAATGATTATTTATCTCAAAAACTATAAACTTTTTGCATAGGCATGTATATTAGAATATTTAGGTATTATCCTAATGATCATTTTGATATATGAATGAAGGTCATGGGTTCAAAGGTCAAGGTCACAGATGTGAATGAATAACTAAATGGTTAATTATCTTGAAAACTTATTAACTTTTTGTATAGGCATGTATATTAGAATATTGTTGGTACTGGCACAGTGGTTATTTTGATATATGAATGAAGAGCATGGGTTCAAATGTCAAGATCACAGATACAAACAAGTACTGAGATGATTATTTATCTCAAAAACTATAAACTTTTTGTATAGGGATGTATATTAGAATATTGGCCTAATAATCATTTTGATGTTTGAATGAAGCTCATGGGTTCAACAGTCACAGGTGAGCGTTAAGGCCCATGGGCCTCTTGTTATAAAACACATGAGATATTCAGTTGAGCTAAAGTTAAAGACTCTTATGCCTGTAATCTGGTCATGTCAGTGCTTATCCCAGTTACAATGAGATGTAACCAGTTGTTATTTCAACTAGTTAAAGACTATGATAAATTTAAGGGAGGATAGTACATGCAACATCTGTTAAAGATCTGTTAAAAAGAAAGCAATTCCTTGAAAATATGTTGGATGTACTTGAGGAGAGTTACATGTACGGTAGGAAAAAATTGTCATTTTGACTTGTTACTGTCAACTTGCTGTTCATTGATTTTAAATGACTTCATACCATGTACCAGTAAGTTCAGCATCAAAAATTTGGTATTTCATTTAATAATGTGTATGGTTAATTTTATCTAAATTGTTATATTGTTGATCATGTTCGAATGACAAAAATTAGATTGATAGTTTAATTAAACATAAAGTGTCATAACAATGTTTATTTTGTATCATATTGATTTATATATATTTCAGCAATTTATCTTGTATTTGCATTCCAAAAAGTAAAAGATGTAGCAACAGGAGAAGTTTGGACAAAGCCTGAAAATCTAGAACAAAATAGAAAGAGACACTCTGATGAGCAAGATAGCAGATCACAAACTGAAAAACAAGTGAAAATGTAGTAGCAGCAGTAGTAGGGACGTGATGTCATCTTAACTTTTGTGTATCATAGCATCAGATCACAAACTGAAAAGTGGAAATGGCATCTAAATTTTATCTACCTACCATAGCGTCAGATCACAAACTGAAAAGTGGAAACAGAATCTAAACTATGTCTGCAATAGCATTAGATCACAAACTGAAAAACAAGAGAAACTGTCAAAGTGTCTTCATGGCATCTAAATTTTGTCTATAGTGCGTCAAGTTTGACCTGGCCATTTGATCTTTAGTTTAAATACTCGAATAGACATGTCCATTGTGTAATATAGGGCTATAATATGATAAAGTTGGTACCGTTATATAAGGACAGATGATAGTAATAAAGAGTACCGGGTGTTTATGGTTATAAACATGTTGTCTTACCTGAATCACACACTCTGTTAGCCCAATCTAATATTCAAATTAAAGGTCAAACGGCCATGTCAAAGTTGACACACTATACTATAGCATTAGTGTTAATATTACAAGTGTACCATACAGCCAAAATAATGAATGTTGATCTGATTTGGAATAGTGTAATAAAGATGCCTACCAGTATTTTTCTTATCACCGTACATACAACTATTACAAGGAGAATATAGGGAACAAATTCAGTTTGAATTGGACTGGAACTTTGAACTGAATGCATACATGCACTGGTAATCATTTTATTTGCAATTTTATTCATTGTTAGTTCATGCCCATGAAGTTTTATTTCTTGCCAATAATAATGTTTCTGGATTAACAGTTCTGAATTTACAGTTGTATAAAATATTTCATTTACAGACTTATCATTTTTGTCATTTTCCTCGAGATCTTACCAGTGGTGTCATTGTTTCATGGAACATTTTGGTGCATTATATTTACATGTTATAGATCACTGTTATGTTGTCAAAAATGTACAGTTTAAATGTTGACATTTGAATCTGTATCATGTTATAAAAATTTTCAGTAATAAATGGAATCAAATAATTTTAAAACTGTCAAATGTTTTATTGTTGTAACTTAATCATTGTCTTGAGAGGATGAAACACAAAAACATGTCTTTCAGGTAATTAGAAGGACCAGGCCAATTTACATTTACATACTGTAAACATATTTATTTTTGAGGTGTACTAATTTTCGCTTATTTCATGGTCATTTGCTTTTGCAAAAATTAATACAAAGTCAAAATTATAATATGCCTATGGTGTTATACTGCATGTATAATGAATAATTTTAAACACCAAAATTAAACTATGTGGATATATCTAGATTTCATATATCTCGAAAAATAAATACACACAAAAATTAAATACATTTACAGTCGGTCAAGTTGATGCTTTTCCCTAACAGTTGTAATAAAATGAAGAACAAAAACAAAAATATTTCTGGTATGACAATTTAGGTTTTACAACTTGTCTTAATTATATGACAAATGATTTGCCAACAGGTGGTGTGGTGAATGTGGAATTTCCTATATTTCCTACATCTTGCTGTAGATGTACAAAATGTATATACTTATTATTTGTCAGTAACTTCTAATTACAGTTGTATTGATCACATTATTTATTATGGTATTCTGACTTTGAACAAGCACTGAACATAATGATGTAATGATGGCTGTACTGTGTGTCATTTAACTACTGTTGTATGACTCTGAATATTTACAATCATTTCAAGTTTCAAAATATCTTCACAAGACTGAATATAGCTTTTAACTATGCTGTTAAGACTGACCGATATATATTGGGCATCAACTGTATATTAACGTTATAGATACACTTGACCATACTACAACAAGTCTGTTGTAATATGTACATTACTTTTATCACCCAATAGTTAAGATATATCTACTGGAGATAGTATATGAAATGCAACACACTAATAATTTGTTATTAGAATGTAATAATCTTTATAGGTTGTACACAATCTGATGGCAATGTGCACAGCGAGTCTTTTTTAACCGGCATTGGACACTTGAGCGAAAGCATAGGACAAAAGAATGAGAGAAAAAATGGATGCTTTAGTGACGAAGTAATGGACGTTTGAGTGACGGGATTTTAACTCATTTGAGCGAAATTCCTAATACATGGTAGACATTTGAGCAACATTTTTCTTAATCTCTTCCTTTAGTCAGATTGAAATCTGTTTCCCTTGCTTATCGCAGGGAGATGGAAGTAGGATTTTGAGCAAGATAAAATTTTTGAAAATCACTGAATTAAAATTTATAAAATCCATTAAAAGTCCATCACTACATTTCATAAAACTCTGTTAAAACTTTGTAAAATTTACAGGATAAAGCTTAAAGTAAGAAGTATATTTTTTAAAGCACCAAACATCAATTCTGTAGCAATACCCATCATATAGAGTACTCATTCCACCTGGAAGTATACAAGTGAGTAATTTAAAACTTGCTCAAATGTCCATTGTAAAATACAGGTAATGGTTAAAATCTGTCTCTCAAATGTCAAATAAAGTCATGGCTGAAATGTCCACTAGGAGTTTTTTAATTTTCGCTCAAATGTCCTGTGCCAATTTTAACATTTGTATTGTTGTAACAAAGTGTAGAATAGTATGATTATATACAATGACAACACACTATTATAACAGTTTAGGTGGCACAGATTCACTGGTGTTTATAAACACTGCCATCAGACCATGAACAACCTATACCAGATTAATACATATAGTAAGGTTCTGTTTCTGCTGCCATTAAAATCTAAATTTGATTTTATATTTAATTAACAGGAAAACAACATGCACCATGATTAATCGATCTCTGGTATGTAAAAGTGAAAAGTAAAGGTAGCTTGTAGTTTATGCTGCAGTTAAATTAAAAAACAAAATAAAAACTTGGAAACTGGCAAATTAAGTTAAACCGCACTTCCACCAGGAAAGTGAGACTGTGTGCTCTGGAAGGGTAAGCACCTATTTCACTTTTATTGAATCAGTCAGTTTGTGGAATTCTAAGAGAAAAAGAAGAGAATATGCTGGGGTTTCAAATCCAGATGATAAAGTTTTAAAAGTAGCTATATCTGGCATACCTTTGTCTTTAGATGACAAAGCTGTTGTAGGCATGATTGAGAAGCTTGATGTCAAAATGAAAAGTGAACTGCCTAATGAAAATATAGGGCACCTGGTAACCTATTGAACAGAAACCTTTTTGTATCTATTGAACCCCTACCACCAGGTTGCAGTTTGCCCAGAGACTCGTATTGTGCCGGTCTAAAATACAAACTGTTTCATAAGGATCAGCCTTTGTCTAAACGTAAAGTGCTACATTCTGTATGATGACTTAAAAACTGCATTATGCGAATAGTGGTATAAAACTTACAAACTTTCATACATTATCATCTCCATTAAAATCGATAGTTGTCTGTAATCTGAAATATTTGAAGATTTAATTACATAGTTTATGTAGTATATAAGCTTAAAGTGGCAGAATTGCAAGTATGCGTATCATAGGTCAAGTTTACTTGTTGAAGGTGTTTTTTCATGCTTCATTCAGACCAACCAAGAACATGCCACGACAAACAAGAAAACTCACGTATTGGGAGTACTGATTATAAAGCTTTGGATGGGCACTGGATTTAATGACAAATGGCATCTGTTGTGTGGTTCCTCTGCCTTCAGTCTGAGTATTCAGTGTTGTCTCTAGAGTAGGGTTCGAGTACTGGTAAAGTTTCATGTTACATAAAACTTTTAACATTTGAGATAGTAGTCCCTCGTTTAGCGCTTGGTATTAAGAGGACAACATATCGACTGGTTCATCCGGTGTCGGTATAATGCGACTGGGTGTGTGGAATTGCCCTGTCTGTGGCATACTGGCACGGTGAGCTAACACTTTAAAAGTAGCCTTGATTGCGCTAGCACAAGACGGACCGCAAAACCTTGTTCTTAGATTAATCCTTAAGAAGAATAAATTTGTTCTCGTCACCAATAGCCGAAATATTGCTGGTACGACGTTAAACAACATTAAAACAACAGCAACATGACCCAGAAAAGTGTTTCAATGTGTTATAACTACGAAAATACATAGTGAACGGTTTATTTGTTGCACATAAGTAAATTTATGTACAGTGTTACGAAAGCCTATTAAGCTCAAGAATAAAAAAATATTGAAAGGCGTAATAACGCGAAATAAAGTCGTTATAATGCGAAAAAGGCGTAATAACGCGAATTGAAAGGCGTTATAACGCAAAATAAAGGCGTAATAACGCGAATTGAAAGGCGTTATAACGCCTTTTTCGCATTTTAACGCCTTTATTTTGCGTTATTATGCCTTTTAATTTTTTTTTATTCATAATCTAATAGGCTTTCGTACCGTACAAAAGAGTATTTACATTAAAAATTTTGGTGTTTTAAGGAATTATATAGTTCAGTTCTTTGACGATTAAAATTAATAGTGTTTGGTGGTTTCAGTTTTGCCACAGAGACAGTTGGGGGAATCAATTATCATTTTCTGGAACAGATGACTATTCTTAGGCGTGCGTGAAGAACTTGTCCCAATCGACTGCCTTTAGCAAAAAACTTTGGGATATTTAACTTATTTCTATTCAGATATGATTTGAACCTATATAAAGAAGAGTTTCTTATTTCCTCTGGAATTTCATTCCAATCTCTAACAACAGAGGATAAAAATGAGTCGAAATAATATTTGGTTTTGCATGAGATGTGTGCGAGTTTGTTCTGTTGTCGTGTATTGTACGAATGTGTTTCAAAATTATGAGGGGGCACTAAATTAGAAAGATAGTCGTGGGCCATTGTCACCCGCGCGGCATAATCTTTGTTTGATACTGAAACTAGTTTAAATAACAAAATGATAGAATTGTCATATACCATTTTTTTAAATGTATTTTATGACAGAATAACTTACTCAATATTGCACATAATAAATATGTCATGTGCTACTTTTGAATTTTTATGAAGTACTACATTCAAAAGTAGCACATGACACTGAATCCATTTGATCATCGGAAAGTTGTTAAATATGTTCGTTAAATACTATCTCAGTTTGACAAATATCTTTGTATGTACAGTTCTATTAACAACATAAATTAGTATTAAATGTCCCTGGTGTTATGTTTTTGTTTCCATTCGGTTGAAAAAGACAAAACTTCGAAAATATTCAGCGCCGTATATAGTCATGGAAACCCGCTAGGCAATATAAGAGTCATATTATAAAACTTTTGATAACCCTGAATGAAATATTACAAAAAGACATATATGACATATTATAAATTATCAGAAAATTAAAAATTATTTGTGTAATGTGGGAAAAACTTTTTTTGGTATTTTTTAGCAATTTTGTGGGAAATATTAACATACATGTATTTTCTTTCAGGTTATAGGATTCTAAATTTTACTCCCTTCTTTGTTTATGTTATTAATTTTATAACAATATCATTTATTATATATTTTATTGGTATAATATCTATATTTTTTATTTTCATCTCCAAAACGCCGCAGGTTGTTATTTTCAGGGGGCACCTGCTATTATTTGGAGTCAATGCCCGTAACTTTGAGGTTTCATCCGGGAATTCGTGGCATGCGCAGTGGTGTACTTTATGGACTTAGTCGTTTCAGCAATTTTTATCCGCCATAACGTGCGTGGTAATTCAGAAGATAAAAAATTGTGGAAATGGACTTAGTAGAGAATGATCTGGTATGTTTTTCAGTAGATACATGTATTTTTGTCCCATCTACCTTTTTCGATGTGTATTTTGTGTTATTAATTCGTTTTAATATGCCCTTCTCCCCTCAATTCGGAAGCTAACAAAGGACGACGAAAATGGCAAAGTCAAGATGGCTGAAAATTTTCTAAGTCCAACAAGGATAACGTAGAATTCTGCCAATTTTGAATATTTCACAAATATTTCTCAGATTGCTTTGAATTTTATAAATAAACTAGATTTATTGACCATAAAAAAGTCTTTATTTTTCTGTTTTCTAGGACATGACGAATGGCCAGGAAGGAACAGAGACGGGTAAGTTTTTCGATCCAGCCGGTAGCATGCCATTTTTACTGCGCTGATAGACTAAGTCCAGACACCTAGGCCATTCAAATTTTTCAGTGACTCGACGTACAATCACAAAAACATGGCTCACATAACTAGTTATTTGAATGATTATGTTATATTTTTCACAAATTTGACATTTTTTTTCCCACAAAGAAATTTTGAAGTTCAAATGTTTACAAGATATTTATTAATCATGGTCACGTGACCTAGACTAAACGAACCAACGACAGCGGATTGAAACTAATTAAAAGTAACATTGGGTAACACACATCAACATCATCAATGTCAACAAGTGTATTGTTATGTAACAGTGACTTTTCATGTTGTATTCTTGTAGTTTTTCTGTTAGTATTTAATCTTTTCAACTCTGTATTTTTTCCAACTATAAAATTTGAATTGCTTCATTTATTTTTCAAAAAGTTTAATAATAATAATGTTATCAATTTTGCAGTTTCTAAGCTTTTTATGTTTGATGACTTGGATTTTTCTTGAAAGAATAAATTTTTAAAAAATACATCAAACAATATGCTTTTAGTGCAAAAAAGATTTTAAAAAATGCATTATTAAACCTTTGTATCCCAAAATATTGTGGTCTAGTTCATCTAATTAAACAAAAAAAAAAAGTGACTTATTTATGAATCAAGTTCTTGTATTTATATTTATTACTCAGTGCAAATAAATTGTGATAACTTGGTATTGAGGACAGGAGACTCTTAGCTATTTTAGTAATTTTTTACTTGTTTTATATCTCTTGTGTTGCAGATTGTGTTGTTTTTCAAAAACTTTTGCCTGTTTGTCACAAATTACTTATATGACAATAAAAATGAATTCAAAAATTAAAAATTGAATTGGTAACAAACATAGAAAAATTAATATTAATCTCCCAATATTTATCTTAGGGACATGTTGGATTTTACTGAATCTGAGTGCTTTTATTACCTGTGTTTTCACCTTTTAAGCTTTCATTGACTGCCTTAATTTATTGTTTTATAAATCATCAATAATTGCTGCAGTAAATTAGCATTTCAATCAGGATGATATTCCAAATATGTCCTGCTAACATTACCAGTATCTAGACTTGTCTATTCTATGATTACCGTTATAATTATAAATCAATGTATTAAATCAGTTGTGTAGGGATGGTCATGTTTCATTTATATTGATTTACAGGTGCTTGTTTTACCTGTTAATTACAATATTACCATGTTTGCACTTAAACTGTAATGTCGTAGTCAGTTTGTACTAAGAGTTTGTTTTAAAAGTTTGTTATTATAAAATGCTAAGAGGGAGTACTAACAACTAGGTTGGTCTACCCCGTACAAGGGATGAGACAGATATCATCTTTAAACACATGTCTATTGCTAGCAATGCTAAAATAAGCCTGACTTGTTTTGGCTTTCATTAATTTTTCATCATAGGCAAATGTAGCTTTGGACTCAAGTTCAGCTTTTATACTGTAATTTTTGCCGGGATTGTATCCGGCTTGATTTCATTGGTTAATATTATTTTGCAGAATATGTATCAAGCAATGGACATGAATCCTTTGTCGGATATATGTCCAATATTGAGTTTGGTTATGTTAACATACTAACATGTTTTTAAATGCATAATCTGCCTTGTATGGGGTATACCTGCCTAGTTGGTAGATCTCCCTCTTATTATCTCGTATCACTACCACATACAAGAATGGGGGACCCCAAAGAAAGTTTGTCCATCAATAGGAATCAATGTCAGACATTCAATGTAGGTGATAAAAAAGGAGGGTATTGATTATGATTTGCCATGGCTCACGCTGTCAGTCACAAATATCCCAATTTGCGACAATATTTATAAATTGCGACTAAAAAATCATCTTTAACTAGACATATGTCTGAGACTTAAAATTTCTAATCTTGTTTAAAACTTGTGACAGAAAATTTTGAGCCAGTGTGTGCCCTGATTGCATTAGAATTTCCTTGTAAATAAAGAATGGGGATTTAACGGCACTAAGAAGTATGGTCTGAAAAATATAACCTTTCTAAAGATTTGCTTGATTTCTCAAATCATTTGCTATACATTCATTTGTATAAATGCCGGCTTTTGATTCATAAGGTTTAATTCTTAAGTAAACAATTGTAATAATTTTCAGAATATGAGTTCCATTCAAATTTACAGAACTTTTGACATTCTCACTTTTTCAGCGGCAGATTTGAAGGCCAAGATGCATCAAAATGGAGATGTCAGAAACCACATAGATGTCAGCCATCAAAATGGTGATGATTCCATGAGTAACCATGTCAATGAAAAACCAGTAAAGTCTGAGAGAGATTCATCACCATCAAAACACCACAGTTCCAGCTCAAAGCATTCCTCGTCTCACAGTTCCAGCTCTAAATCAAAGGATCACCATTCCTCATCTAGTTCTAACAAGCATAGCAGTAGCTCCTCAAGTAAACACAAGGATGGAAGCTCCTCAAGCAAATCTCACCATTCAAGTTCATCCAGTTCCAGCAAACATAAAGATGGAAGCTCCAGCAGCAGTTCTAAACACAAAGATGGTAGCAGTTCCAGTAGTAGCAATAAACCTAAAGATGGTAGCAGCAGTCACTCAAGCTCTTCTAAACACAAGTCTAGCAGCGAACATAAGTCATCATCCTCCTCAAGTGGTGATAAACACAAAGATAGGTCAAAGGATGGAAGCTCAAGTGACAAGCACAAAGACAGACATAAAGAAGGGAGTTCCAGTGACAAGCATAAAGACAGATCTAAAGATGGACACTCTAGCAGCAGCGACAAGCATAAGGAAAGATCAAAGGATGGGCACTCTAGTAGTAGTGACAAGCATAAAGAGAGGTCCAAAGATGGGCATTCCAGTAGCAGTGATAAGCATAAAGACAGATCTAAAGACGGAGAACACAAGTCAAAGTCCAGTAGCAGTAGTCACTCCAGTAGTGACAAACATAAACACTCAAGTAAACCCAAGGAAAGCTCTTCTGAAGGAAAATCTAAAGAAGTAAAGACTGACATTAAAAAAGAGCCTACCTCACCTACCAAAGCTTCATCGCCCAGCAAGTCTCCAAGAAAAGAAATAAAAAGTGAGGATGAGTTTTCACCTAAGAAAACAGAAATTAAGGAGGAGCCTGCAGAGGAACCAATGAGTGATGATGATGTTCCTTTGGTAAGTTAATTTTTTTTTCAAATTTAATTCTTTTTAAGTTTATCTTTGAAATTTAAAAAAGAAAGCTTAAAAATGTGTAATACAGCTTATTTTGCTGGTTTATACAAAATGATATCCAATTTGAAATTTATTATTTATTGAGTTACCAGTAAATGGAATAACATGATATATTTGCATGTTCATTCAGACATTGCTTTACAAAAATGTATTCGTCTTTATATAAAATGGTTTTATGTTAGACATTTTTTCAAAGAGTATTTTCAAATACAAATGTATACTGGTGGCTTATTCCACTTTCACATAATTTGCTTGTGTTATTTCAGTCTGTCCGGGCAAAGGATGTTACACCAAGTACAAAACGAGCAGCACCAGAATCTGACGACGATGATGAACCTCTATCTGCACGGTATGTGTGCACCTTTTTAATAGCCAACCACTTATATTGCAGGGTTATTATGTTTGTAGGTCTTCTGTTTCTGTTTATCTGTTTTCGTGTTTGTTTATCTGTGAGACTAATAATTTGTTATCAAAAAAATTAAATGGTGTTTGAAATACTGATATACATGTACATATATATAGATGAAATACAGACCATGTTTTAGTCGGTTTTAGCTTGACTGGCAATTTTTCAGTTCAACAAAACTCCCTGTTGGTGTTTTACATGTTCAACTTGTAAGTTCTTCATTAAAAATATCATTAAAACATTAAAAGAAATAAGAGGGGAATGCTTTTATTTAAAAAATGGCATCATATTAGAATGAATATGCATCAATGGATAACATTATCAATGAATCTCTATGAGCATTTATTATATTGGCAGTTGATAAATGCAAATTATCATTTTGTTTAAATGTACATGTATATAAATATGAACAAATTGTTAATATTATATGTAAAAATATTCTACAAGTAAAGATATCTTGTAAATAGCATATGTATGAATATAATAAAGTATATTGTGTTTATTACAGTGTGGAGAAGGTAAAGAAGAAGATTAAAAAGGAAGAAAAACATGAAAAACCAGCAAAGAAAAGAAAGCAGGAAGATTCTGATGATGAAAAACCTGTGGTAAGTGTATTCTAGTAAAATAACAAATTGCGTGGATTTTAATTAACATTATTTTTTTCAACATCGGGGCTCAATTGTCAAAACTTGATTAAATTAATGAATCATAAGCAAAAATTCTGAATATCAAAAAATATAAAGTTTTGTATCATCAATAAATCTGTTGTTTTTAATCTAAAACATTGGGTTTCAGTTTGATTAAATTTTAATCTCTTAATATTTTCAGCAAAAGAATTAAAACCAGTTTTATGAAAAACTAGTAGAATTACCAAATCTTGACTAATGAATTGATTAAAGCAATCAAGCTTGAACAGCTGATTCCATATAACTCTTCAGGTGATTACACCTTTGCTAAATATTTATGTACAAATAAATTGTCTAATGTTTTTACCAGAATGCTGTTGACAATGGTAGCAATATTACAATGTAGAACAGTGAAGTTTTGGTTTGCACAGTGTTACAAAATATAACTTAATACTTTTTGGGTTTTAGAAAAAGAAAAAGATTAAGAAGGAGTCAGAAACTTCATCACCAGAGAAGGGTAAAAAGAAGAAGAAGAAAGAAGGAGAAGAAGGCCAACCTGAAGTGTGGAGATGGTAAGCTTACTTATTACAGATAATCCCTGATGTATATATACAGTCAAACCTGTCTATAAAGGCCACCCAAGGGAACAATATAAGTGGCCTTTATGTTTAAGTTCAAATATGAATGAAAAACAATTTGGATTCATTTCTACTGGCCTTTATAAGCAGGTGGTCCTTATATAAAGGTGTATAGACTGTACTTGTATATATGAACCGTTAATCTAATACATTGAGTGTTCAATACATTGTATTTCTATTACAGTATATCACTTATAAGGTTCATTTAGAAGTGGTGTGTAACTAGCTAAGTTAGTCTATTATTTCAATGGAGCGAGAACCAACATGAGCTTGAAATGCTTTTACATGTGTCATAAACATAAAAGCTTAATGATTTAATTTAAGTTGGATTTGTAGACAAAAATGAAACTTTGTGTAATATAAATATGAGCTGGATTAATGTGTTAATTACAGGTGGGAAGAAGAAACACGTGAAGATGGAGTTAAATGGAATTACCTTGAGCATAAAGGACCAATATTTGCTCCAGAATATGAGCCAATGCCAGACTCCGTTAAATTTTACTACGATGGTAATGTAAAATTTACCAACAAAAGTAATAATAGAATACATACATGCTGTAATTAATACTGACAGAAAAATGTTAGTATTGATGGCAATGTCAACTTAATTTATCTACAGATTTAATTGGATAATGCACTGAGGGGGATTTCTTTCAAAGATTAGGCAATGGAGTTATATTTCTAGCATTGCCACAGATAAATCTTTTACTTCCAGGCTAATCATACATTGCTATAGACATGGTAATACCTAGGTTTTAACTGAGTAATTAATGTATTTCTTGACTTTATATAGTTCACCGATATCAGTGATTTTGCCTGCTTAAAATTACTGCTGAATAAAGGTAGTTTCCCCTGGGGAAATATGACTGAAATTCCCAAATTTGACCACTGAATATCCCAAAACAAGTGATATACTAGCAAATTAAATCTAGTTGTCTTTATGATATTGTCACAATATAACATCTTGGAAATAAGGAATAATAATTATAATAATAGTTATTGCCAGCATGTCAAAAAGAAGTTTGCTATATTTCTGAACTGTTTAATTTTCCCAATTTTAATGGTACCAGGTAGTTTTTGAAAAATGCAACAAAATCACTGGATATTAATTGTATTGTCTTAAGAGTGTTCAATCCAGGAATCTATTTAGTGGCTCGTATCATCCTGACATGGGCTTTTAAAAATAGGGGCCATGCTTTCAAAAATAGGGACAACATAATAACTTGAGCCAATTTATCTGGAAAGATCAGTATTGAAACACCCACATCATTTAACAAAAGAATGTCATAATCTGTTTTGCAACCAGTTGGTTTAAGTAAAAGAAACAATATATCATAAATGAGAAAGAGGTAACACCAGATTCTAGGTTTCCATAAATTTAAAATTAGTAGCCAAATTTCCAAAATTTGTGAAAATATAGTCCTTTTTAAAGTATTTTTTCACAAATTTGCTAAAATAGGTTACTTTTTGAAAGAATTCCTCAGAAATTAGTAGCCAATGGCGATTTTGGCTACCAGGAATGGAAACATAGCAGATTTATTCAAGACTCAACTCAAGAATGAAAAGAAGGGCCATTTATTTATTGAGGGGGGGGGGGGGGTGTCAATGGCATAAGGGGCGCCTTCTAGATTGGACACTGCCTACATTTATAACATTTTACTGAGGAGTGAGGTGTGATGTAAAGATGATAAAAAAAGTTATTTAAACCTTAAAATATTGATTATGATGATAAAATATATAATTTATATTTTTAGGTAAACCTATGAAATTATCACCAGAGACAGAGGAAGTAGCCACATTTTATGGTAGAATGTTGGACCATGATTATACTACAAAGGATGTATTTAATAAGAACTTCTTCAAAGACTGGAGAAAGGTAGGACATGTAACTTAGGTTAGGTTACCAAGATATTTACCAATGTAACATAGGCTAGTTTACCAATGTAATACAGGGTTACCAATAATTTTGTTGTATGAATTTTAGCAATATAATTAAGACTTTAGAGATGGACCATAAAACTTTCAATTATATCCATGCAGACACCTGTAGTAATTCTGACTATTAGGAATAAAAGCTGAAATGGATCTGTAAATGATTTACATGGTAGTGTTATAAATAAGATAAGGTTTAGGTATTCTTGTTTTAATATTAATACTTTGTTTTACAGGTCATGACACAATCGGAAAAAGAAAAAATAACAGATCTTAAGAAATGTAGATTTAATGAAATTAATGACTACTTTAAACTGAAGTCAGAAGAAAGAAAAAATCGATCAAGAGAAGAGAAAAAGGTGAATGATTTAATATGATGACTATATTTACTTGTGTAGATCAGGATGTATAGGGCATGAATGATATGTCTAAATTGGATTTTGTTGCTATACATGTATTTAGGCATTCAGTAGTTATTTTTTAGCTCAACTGGCTATAGCCAGCTGAGCTTATGCCATGGTGAAGCGTGTGTCCGTGCGTCCGTGCATCCGTGCGTGCGTCCGTGCGTAAACTTTAATCTTCTCCTCTGAAACCACTGGGCCAATTGAAACCAAATTTGGTGTGGAAAGTCCTTAGGTGGAGTAGATTAAAGTTTGTACAAATCAACTTCCTGCGGCATCCAAGATGGCCGCCATTGCTATAAATAGCAAAAACCTATAAATGGTTGTTACATGTTTATTTTAGAATCGATTTAGTTCAAATTTGAGATTTAGAAAGTAGATGTCTAGCCATTTAATATATGTAACGGATTTTTCAGTAACTTTTTCTGTTTGCTCATAATTAGCGGAATATGCAAATTAGATGCTAAATTTAGGCAATTCTTTGAAAATCTTCTTCTCTGAAACCACATACCCAAATGAAGCCAAATTTAATGTGGAAAGTCGCTAGGTGGAGTAGATTAAAGTTTGTACAAATCAACTTCCTGCATCATCCAAGATGGCCGCCATTGCTATAAATAGCAAAAACCTATAAATGGTCGTTACATGTTTATTTTAGAACCGATTTAGTTCAAATTTGAGATTTAGAAAGTATATGTCTAGCCATTTAATATATGTAACGGATTTTTCAGTAACTTTTTCTGTTTGCTCATAATTAGCGGAATATGCAAATTAGATGCTAA